>JAWUZG010000022.1:0-1242500 GCA_036785705.1 Acanthornis magna | reverse complement strand
AAGGTTAATTTTAGTTGTCTTTAATCCTCTTCATCTAGTTTATTAATCTTCATGGAAATAATTTTCAGATGTGTGCATTACCTCTGAAAAACAAAAAAGGGTATTTAAAACTCTCATCCTACTGTTTTATCCCCTGGAGACAGACGTTCCCACAGTGCTGGAGGGCAGGGAAGAGACCAGGCAGAGAGAGGCACTGGCCTCACTACAGGCTCCCTTTCTCCCTCCAGCACCTGGATGAAACTGAACTCTCTTCTCTCTCCCAGCTGTGCCTGGTGCATAATATCACGAAGAGGAAAGGAGATTGCATGACTCAAAAAATGATTAAAGCTTCAGCCCATGGTGGCAGGCCTTGCCCTCTGTGTGCTGTGCACATAGCAGCCTCCCTGACTGTGTGTCTCAGCCTGTCACTGTCACTCAGAGCAGAGGCAGCTACTTCAGAGGTGGAAAAGGGAAGGGTTGATGGATGATTTAAGTGTAGACACATCTCAGCTTCTGTAGCTACTTCTGGGGGAAAAAATACAAGACAAGTGTTGTTCTCTTTGTTGGTGCTATGATGTACAATGCAGTGTTAATCAGAGTGGTGTGATGACGATCAGGGTATTCAGCTGCTGGGCACAGCAGCCTGACAGCTCCCAGCTTCTGGAGGATAGCACAAAGCAGAAAGAAGTTTTTACCAAGTTTTAAAATGGGCCAAGCTAGATGCATGAAGGATTCCAAACTATGAAATAGCTATTTCTGTGATGTAATCCATGTAACTTATCTTAAATATATACCGCAGGATGGGAAAAGTTGTACTCAAAACCAGCTTATTTCTCTCAGTTGATAAGTAATACCACAAAAGGATCATTTAACATTAAGCCCAACCACAAAATGTCACTGTAAATAACTTTCTGGAGCTGGGAAATGCAAGTAACTAAGATGAAATTTTCAAAGCCTCAGAAGCAATTTTTAACCCTATGCCATGTCCACTTTCTTTGGAAATGTGATCTCTTTGGTCCATTTGGAAATACCATGCCTTAGCAATCCCATTTGTCTCCTCGAGGAGATGCTCTGAAATGAAGAAGGTATTGAGGGCATGAACCAACGTGGAGGAAACCCTGAGTGGGCATTGGCAAGCAACAACAGGAGCCAGGATACTCCTCCATGCTGGGGAACTCCAGGCAGGCATATATGTGCCCAGAGGATTCCCCAGAAAAGGAGGAATAAAGCATAAGGGTTGCCACAGAGGAGTAATCCACAAGGGCCATGTTGAGGAAAGTTGTCCTATAGTTGATCATCTGAAGACCAAACACAATCCCTCTTACAGAAGCACACCGTGAAGAAAGACTTTTGAACAAAATAGGCAGTGAGGAGTTTCTTCAAGGACCATGTACAAAGGAGGAAAAAAACTCCAGCATTTTCAGTTTCAGGCTTCATGGCCCAAGAAAGAAAAACCCATTTATGCGTACATATGTTTCTGTATACTTATATGTATATATTAAAGCAGGCAAAGTAATGTCAGGTGCTTACGATGTGCTGTTTAGGTTGTAAGAAAATTTATCAGGAGCAACAAACAAGTGGATAACAAGAAAGGCAAGGACTTGCCCTTGAACAGGTAAGACAAATGAATCTGTTTAGGCAATTTATACTTAGACTCATAGAGTAGTTTGGGTTGGAAGGGACCTTAAAGGTCATCCAATTCCAGCCCCCTCATCATGGGCAGGGACATCTTCCACTAGGCCTGGTTGCTCAAATCTGCATCCAATCTTGTCTTAATCACTTCCAGGGATGGAGCACCCACAGCTTCTCTGGACAACCTTTTCCAGTGCCTCACCACCCTTACAGTAAACAATTTCTTCCTAATATGTAATCTAAGATTAGATATTCCCCTTCCCACAAAGATTTCATATTTTTCTACCCCCACTTACCATCTTGGGGAAATGCCAGTCATAACATTTGCTACTCTGTACTCTGGCCTTCTCCAAGGAAACTCGTTAGTACTTTGAGAAGAAAGTCACATTTTATTACTAAGTGATTCTACCACCTGCCTTAAATTTTAGTATAATTAAGATATAATTTTCTAGCATATAATTAAGTTTTTCTTGCACAATAAATCTACCTTGAAAAAAAAGGTTTTACAAACTTTTCTGATAACTGAGTTTTGAACCTATTTCTGATCCTTTACATCAGGTGTTATTACCCATTACTGTTTCTCAAGTAGAAAAAGCATTTCCTGCTTTCCTTCAGTTCTCACTTTCCTGCTGAGTTAATTTCTGTCCCCATACAATGTATCACTGTCCCTTCATCTGTAGTAGCATGTTCCAGGGCTACACTGACAGAATATCCTCTGAAATACTCTGAATTATATTTATTTTTTTAAGCATCCAGAGAGGTTAGTTTTATTGCTGTGGTTGTTCTGTTCTGTCCTTTTGTTAATTAAATAGTTTCATTAAAAGAGTCCCACTTTCTCCTGTCCTTCAACAAAGCAGTTGCTTGTTTGCTTCTGTATAAATGGGATCATTTCACTAATGTGTTTTATTGCACAGCCCTAAAAACAGAACCATAACAGCAAGAAAGTACAGACTCAGAATACGAATATGCAGTTAGGGCTGGGGAGTTCTTATAACTGGGAATTTCTCATATTAGCTCTATTGCCTGAGAGAATGTTGCACGGAACAATTTCCTTGCTTTTTTATGTTCTTGGCGGCTGAGATGACCATAAAAGTGAACTTCGACTCTGAATGTGTCTGAACTTCATGAAAAGTTGGACTGAAATCTGTATTTCCAGCAAGTTTAACTAGAATGGTGCTTCAAATTCTAGGAGTCTTGTTCTGTTAGTAGTTTCAAGATATGCCCTTGGCATCTGCTCTGTTTAGATCAACGGAGGTTGAAATTTCAAAACCAAATCGCAATTGACTTACAGTTAAGACTGAAATTCAATAAACAAGTTGGACCAAGTATTTGTGGTCACCAAAACTAGATTTTCACAGCCTGGCTGAGCTGATCCAAATGCTGGGGTTGAGCAGTGGTCACACACAGATCACCCCTCTGCTGCCCAGCCTGGAGACACAGCCCTGCTCCTTCACATGCACTGGCCCTGGTGTACACCTGACCCTGCAGGAGTGCCCTTTAGGGACTGAAGCAGAGACTCACCTGTTTGCTCTCTCACGGAGGTCAACTTCCTTCAAATTTAGGTTTCTAAATTACTCACCGAGCGAGTCCTTTTTCCAGAAAGACCTCAAGGCTTGGTTGTGAGACAGCACCAAGCAGAAAGCCATCTTATTTTTGGCTAAATCTTCTGGTGGTCAGTGGCCCACCTGAAGAATTATGTCCTATTTCCAGCTTCTGCTCTCCAGCCTGCCTCATGGCCATTGATTTACACTGTGATGACGTCAGAAAGCACTCTGAATAAAGCTATACTACCTTTTATCAGAAGAAGCACTGTGAATAAAACTAGGGAGATGATTTTTACCTCTGTGATCAGTATTCAAGAGAATGATAATTTATTCAATGTTCATAGGTATTGTTGATATTGGAGAAGATACTGAAAATAAAAACAAAATTTGTTTGAGGGCTGGATGAAGTGTTTTGCACTGAGAAATTTCAGAAATCCAGTCTGTTTAGTTCAACAAAGACAGAGGTACAGTGAGTACGTTCCTTCATGAGGAGGTAATACTAAGAAGACATTTAATCTGTTGGAGAGACGTGTACCAAGAATCAGTGGCTGAAAGCTGAAGCCAAAAAAAATTCAACCTGGAAAGAAGGCCTTTTTTTCTTAATCAATGTGAAAGTAATTAATTAATGATGTGGGGTGAAACTGCCAAGGAAATAGTTGATTTTCTTTTCTTGATGTCTCCAAACCAAGACTGACTGACTTTCTGAGGAAGTGCTTTACTAAACACCAATTAATGAACACGGTACAAGGGTAACTAGGTGGAATTTACTGCTCTGAAGTGCACAGGAGGTCAGAGTAGATGATCTAACCATCCCTTCTGGCCTTAACTTCCATGCATCTATGAATTATGCTAGACTTGTTGGCATGCAATAGGATTTAAAAAGCAAGCCTTTGAGGTAAAAACTGTTTGCGATTTGCCTCAGGAAAATAATCTTCTGGTTCATGCAAAGGAAAACCAGATTGATCTGTATTAATGGTGTCTGGCAGAACATTTTCGTATTTGCTTGCCAAAGTTTTGGTGAGGACTTTATTGCCAACTGTAGGAAGTGATATGGGTTGATATAAAATATACAAACAACTTGGTAACCTTCTCATGGGAGTGAAGTATATACAATGAAGGTAATTTCTTTATTTTTTTCCCCCTTCAGAGAACTCAGGAATTTGGCTCTTCCTGAAGTGTAGCAATCATGCCTAAGCATTTTATAGACTTCTAGTGAGAAACTGCCAAGCCTTAGAGACTTGTCAAGGGCAGAGGTTGAATACTAATCTTCACCACTGTCTTTTCAACTACATCTGAGCTCCCTCTTCTGACATTTAGATTTCTTTTTAACCCCTTAGAGAGACTGTAAAGTAACTCCACCAGGTATACTCCCTGGAGCAGGTACTGTAAATAAGTCTTATCAGAGTGCTATAGACAGTAACACCTGAATAGCAATTTCATTGACGACAGGTCCATATCCTATAATTTCAAGCAGGGATGTATGTGATCTTTTCTCAGTTATGTAAATATTTGGCTTTTTCTCTTTTTAAACTATAACATTTTGCTGCCAGTATCTTCTGTGCAAAGCCTTTCAGAGTAAGTTTTTCAACTACAATGATACTAGGAATAAAAGTCCCTAGGCACTTCAGCCACTTCTTCCTGATTTACTGTAGCTGGATATCTTCCTAGGATGCTGTCCAGGACACTGATTTTAAGGCTTGCACAATGTTTAAGGGAATCAGTTCTTTATTATCCTCAGAGGTATGCACTCTTCTTTAATCACATCACAAGTCCTATTGCAGTTTATGTCTAAGCTGTAATCCTCAGAGGGCAATATTTTATGCTTTTTTAAATACATAGACCCATATGAATAAACATTTCCTGTCTTTTTGGCTGCCAGGATCTTGACAGCATTCTTGTACTTCTTTTTCCTTTTTTTTTTTTTTTTTTTTTTCTTAAGCTTGTGGTAATATTTATTTCTTTGGTTACAATTGTTTTTTTGACATGTAAAGATTGCCTGTAGTCCCACATTTTTTCAGATATTTCCACCCACAGCCACATTTCAGCATCCCCTCCCAGTTTCTTCAATGTATCCAAAATTTCATCTTTGTCAGACTTTTCTTGGCAAGGAAAGAGCTCCATGGTTCAGCATTGGCACCAGAAGAGAAAAGGAAAGACTACAGTCAGTTATCAGCACTTTTAATTGACTTTGCATGATGCTGCAGTTACTCCTTTATGTTTGGGAGTTTTTGTTAAACTTCTTTTGGTCCAGGTAACTGCTTTTTAAGCATGATAAAAATTTGTCACTCAGAAAGTCTTCATTTTACTCATTAGATCTTGGACATGTCTCTCACCTTCCAAAGTACACTTGTCCCTTAGGGAAGACAAAGGGAGAAGAAACCCCACAATGTAATTGTTTGTCATGTTTTAGGATGCATCTTAAAAAAATAAAGTGATGATGGACTATGCTGTGTGGTGATGGCTTCATTTCTGCAAGTATAATCAGATATTAAAGTCCTGCTTAATCCCTAGGCTGGCAATGAAGACCTCATGAAAAAGCAGCAAGTTATTTACCATTTCCTTCAGGCTTTTCCTACCAGACTAAAGTCCTCTGGCCACCTCATCTTCTCTCAGCAGATTTGTTTGATAATACCTTCTTCCTAAAATGGGTACCAGCAAAAGACCACAATGACTAGTGGCAGAACAGTAAAAACCACATGAGAAAATGTGGGGGGAAAAAAACCAACAGTGAAGAACAACATATTGAGGAACAGTGTATACAAGAGAAAGGATGATTTTAGGAGTGTATTGGTGCACACTGAATTCAGTTTTACAAAAGCTGGCTTTTCACAGAGCACTGACAGGCAATTTTGTGCATAATTTCAGTATAAACTAAGCATTACATTATTGTTGCCATTCAGATTGATAGAAATTTTACCAACAGTTGAAGTTTTTTTTAGATTTTGATTATTTGTCTTTTTCTACCTACAAATACAAAATTAGTTGTAGAGTGGGGTATATACAAAAAGAAAAACAGAGAGAAATTAAATGGCACCCCAAAATAGCTTGGCATGCAGAAATCTAATCTTTCAGCACTACATATCTAAATTATGATGCTGCAGGCTACAGAGGGTATGATTTTCCTCTGACAAAAATATCTGTCTTGGTTGGTACCACAGAGATCCCAATCAATACGAATTTCCATCTCATCCTCTCTCTCACTTTCATTCTGATGATAAATTTCATCCTGAACTGGAAAGTTTCTCTATTTGAAGTTAAAACAATACATTAATGGGAAAAAATTTGGTTCAAATTTTCATTTTCGAACGAAAAATAACTCTTATCAAAATCTGCAGCCATCTCTCTTCAAGTGTAGTAGCTGTTAATGGCAGATATGTTGTGACGTTATACACCATACATCCATAAGAACTGGTGATTTATATTTCTTGTTTTTCTTGGACACATTTGTCTTGTCTTCTTTACTACCCTTTGTATTTCAACTCCACTAAGCACAGAGGCAGAAGATGAATTTTGGACAAGACTTACACAGGCTCATCATTTTACTACTGTGTTTTCTACGCCCAAGGTTAGCAGGGTTAGGCAGTCAGTACTGAGAACAACGACTTAATTGAAAACAATTCCCTAATCTGTAAAGCAGCTTCTGTGTGAATGCTGTCACAACTAGAGACTCAAAACTCTGAGTGTAGACACTGACTCTGCCCTGCTCATTTGCTTTGCAGCTGGCATATTCAAGCACAGGCACGACTGCTTTATGCCTTTCCCTCTGTACATTTATATTCTGGAGTGCAGCAACATAAATGTATTACTGTGTATTACCTTCTGTGGTAACAACACTGATTACACTTGAGTGTACTACGTCAGTTGTAATGGCAGGAAAGGTTATTAATAGATGCTCTTTGAAGGTAGCTACTGTTCTGAGGGGATAGTTGTGATTAGATGTTCTCAGTTCTATGTACGAATATGTGACCCTGAAAAATAACTAATACCAAAGCCTGTCTCCTCTGATGATGGAAGCAAATATCTGAGAGCGTACCATGTTTATTCCCTTGCAGGGATCATCAAACCTTCAGACCAATGACATGAGAAAAAAATCAAAATATTGTAACATGGTGGATTGTGCTTTATGGAACAGACAATCAGAGAAATGTGACTGATAATTTAGTAGGCTTTTTAGAGACTAATTAATTAGGTGAAAATAAAAGTGAAAACACAAGAGAACACTTTTTTTTGACAGAGTACCTTAGAAAAAAATATATCCTGCATATGAGACCTAAGTACAACATCCAGATGGGAGTTTCAAGTTCTTTTAGGTTATGTTGACTGTTTATGTACAGGCATATGTCTAAAAAAATGCTTCGTGAAAAATGTCAACAATCCTTGTGTAAACTAGCTGTAGGAGTGTATTCATTATGTTGAACACTCAAGTCTAGTGTTACAGAAACAAAGCCGCTGTTGTGATACCAGCTAACAGGACACAACATGATCCCACAGTGATAAGACAGATAGAATTTGCAGGGTTTAGCATGACAGGCCACTCTTTCTAATTTGGCAATAAGCACAATGTATACTTGACTACATGGTCATTGAGCAATTGGTGATTGAAGTTCAGACCTGGACATAATGTTCAAAATATTAGTAAGAAGATACAAATAACTGTTCTATTTAATGTCCATATAATATCCTGCCCTTTTTTTCCAGATTGTCACAGATTTCTGCTGGCATCTAAGCCTGCAGTGCTCAAATGAGTATCAGCTGCAGGCTGTCTTACAGATCTATCAGATGTAAACTAGGTATGCGAATAGACATAGAAGGGAATCACATGAATTTCTTTCAGGTTAATGGATGCATTAGTAACCACCTAGATTCTATCTGGGATTCTGAGCCCTGACTTAGGAAACGCAGATCTAAGCCTTGAAATGCTGTGCTGACTGAGGCCCCGGGAAAACTGCATTCATAAGCAGCAAGACCCGTATGCAGGGATTTGCTTTGTTCTTGAGTCAGGGAGGGGAAGATGGACGGGGGGCAAACTGAATAGCTCTTCTGTGACTCAGTATGAGTGGAAAAGACAATAATAAACAATATTTGAAGAGCATATAACAATCATTACATTCAAACACAGAAAATGCATCTTCAGTTCTTTCTCAGGACAAATCACAAGGAAAATCTATGGAAGAGGCTTGAAATTTCCTCCAAATGAGCTCTGAGAGGGCTGTGGAAGAGATTCCAGGATCCTAAACTTTCCATCAGTCACTTGACTCAAGTGCTTCCAAGGGCAATTGCCAGAGCCACAGAGAGAGTATGTCGTGATGATGTCCAGGGTATTGTTCAGGAGAAAGGGGAGACAGGGGTGGCATTGGGAGCAATCATATCCACTTCCCATAGGATCCAGTGCTCAGAATGAAAAGTTTAAGAAGCTGCTTCTTGTATCTTTCTTTCCTAATACTCATTTCTTCAGCACCAAATGTGCATTTCTCCACCTCCTCACAGCTTTCCAAGGTTACTCATAAGGTCAAATACTCCTGAGGCTGGCAAGTAAATTAAATTCTTCTTTCAATTTCATTGTCCTCAGGCTCCCTACCCTGTAGCAGGCCCATGCCTTTCCTCACGATTCTATTGAAAAGGCTCCCAACCAGCTCCCCAAGGAAGACCCATCACTAGTGTAAGGCCACATTTCTCTCTCGGAGAGCAATATAAACACAGACTGTGCAGTAGACTTCACATTCATAAAAATCTAATTTAGAAAAGGTGGTTTAATGGATTTAGGAATATAGATTGAAACTTATAAAGCTTTTGCTCTACAGCTGAAACCAGCCTCAGTTTTCCTGGAGAGTCCAAGATAATATATTTTGTCAGTTGTCTGCCTAAATTCTGCCTTCCCAACACAGGCAGAAAACTTTTCTTCCTCGCTATGATTTTGTGAGAATAAAATCTGCTGATGATCACAAGGTTCTCAGATGAAGTGATACAGACCCTAAAAAGAGAACATAAAATATAGTCCCAGACTACACTTCTGCCAATATTTTCATGTCAGATTTGAATTCCAAACCATTTGCAGTGCTTCTGTGTAAAAGCTTAACTTCAATTAAGGCACTGCATATGAGTAGTCATGAGCCAGCATGTCCTGTCTTCTCCAATCCTTTTTCCTCTTTCCTCACCTACCCATTTGCCTCCATCAGAGCTGCAGGGGTTTCAGACTTGTAGTGTAGTGCTGCGCTCAGGAAAAGTAAGCTTCGTTCTCCTCTTTCTGCTGACATTCTGTGTGAAGTCAGGGAAATAATTCGACACTTTTGTTTCTCGTGCACAAAAAGAGACCGAGGATGTTTTCTTTGTCCCATCTGCCAGCAGGATACAGCAGGCTCCCCTATCCATTAAAGCTCCCCTAGCTGCTCTCGACTACATTTGCAGACAGTGAACCTTGTCTGCACCTTGTCTGAGGCTGCTGCCCACCACCATGGCCACAGCAGAGAAGAGGAGCAGTTAACAGATGGTGGCTGTAATGCCAGGCCCCAAGCCATTCCGAGGAGATCCCCTGGCTTTGAGGTTACAAGGAGAAAGGTGGTACTTTCCACCCACCTTAATCCTGCTTCCATATGGCTTTGAGGAAGAGTTGCAAAGAAAGGGGAAGACGGCTGAGAGGTAAAAGGAATAACAGGAGCCAAATCAGTAAGCACTGGACATTTGAACCTTTGGAAGTCTTCCTTTTTCTACTCTGTGGATTGGAGAGTTGCTCTGGTCCTGACTGATCTCCCCAGCTTCACAGAGCACCTCATTCTCCTCCCAGCTTTCCCCCCAGTGCTCTTCTGTTCTCCTGGAATGTCCTCCTCCCTGACAAGTTGTCCTTTCCTCACCCACTGACAAGGGGAATGTTTTTTTCAGTTGTTTCTGCTTCTGCTGCTATGCCTTCTTCCCCATTCCTTGTCTATCTGTAAACTTTGGGCTCAGGAGGAGCTCAGCATTTGACTAGCACCCTGAAAAAACATATTTTATTGGCCCTGCTACTTTAAACACCATGATTAATATTTTTCTTAATATTTGCAACAAAATAAGGAGACTAGCGCAGGGGATAACAGATCTTCCACAGTGCTGTTGGACCTGGTTACAAAACAGTTTTCAGAAAAGCAGATCTGTACAATTTCCATGTGTTCTTCGTCATTAATTATCACTAACATTAGGCAGAAAACAAAGTGCTTTAGTTACTAACCCTGTGAAAGCTGCTTAAAAGAAAACAGTATGTATCTCCCTAATATCATTAATACAGCTAATAAAAACACAGTGCAACCTGCAAGTACAGCTGTCAATGAAGTTTTCCATAAATTCTTTGGAAACTAGAGCTGATTTTATTTTCTGTTTCAGAAAAACCCAAATATAGTGATGATTTAACTATTTCAACACCTTGCCTTTCACATTTTCTTCTAATCCTGTACATCTGCTGCTTCAGTGGTTAGGATCTAGTAAATACCAAAGTATGTCTTCATTAATGAAGCATAAGAGTAACTTGAAATGCATACTGATTTTACCCAGGACACCTCTCAGAAATTGCATATACAGTTGACATATGTAAACACACATGCTGAGTAAAGCAGAACTAAAATCAGAACTTGAGCTGCTCTTATCTCTGTTTGACTTCAACAAGTTTGTGATATTGTAAAGGTTTTTGTATGATGAATGGAATAGTGAGCTGATGCATAACAGATATATTTGTGTGTAGATATGCTGTACACAGACTTGTGTTTTGAAATATAAAGTTTAAAGGGAAAAACATCGTGTTTGGAGGACTTCCTCCAAATCTAATTGAAATCTATCATCAGTTACTAAAAATAAAATTAAGAAATACCAGTCTGAATGCTTCTCTTTATTTATATTTTGTTACCTTTTCTGAAGACTGATAACTGCTCAGAAACAACTGTGAGAGCACCACATTAGTGCAGCCTTTCTGCAGAGCTAGAGATGAATTTCACCCAAGGAAGCAAATTACATTTGAAAGTATTTTTATATAGAGAGACTTCCAAGTAACTCAAACCAAAAAGAAAATAAATATAGGTACAAAAATAAAACCACCACATTTTCTTCATTCTCTCATGAAGATTTGTGATATTGCTGTGGGGCCCCCCATGAAGATTTGAGGAAAAGAAAGAAGCAGGATGATTTGCCCCAGACCTTGAGGCATGAGAAGGGAAGCAACTTACTAGGTTATGATACATCCAAAGACACAGCTTGTGAAAAGTCCACTCTTTGTTCTGAGGCTCAGGACCTTGTGCTCCACTAATCATTCACTTGGCAACCCCTGCTCTCACACCCATAGGCACAGGGCCACACTCCCTGGCAATGGGCTGGAGTTCCCCCAGGGTTTCAGAACAGCACTGCTAGAAACACCTCAGGAGGGATCTAACCCCACCACGATTTGCATTTCCTACAGAGTGAGGGTCATATCCTGTCCCAAACACTTCTCCAATCCTAGAAATTGCTAGAAACCATGGCCTTGTGTCACCAGCCTGCAGCAAAACCCAGGTAAACATAAACTGTGTTTCCTGCCTTGTCTTCACAGAAAAAGATAATGGGAACCCATGGCTTGGAGAAAGGTGTGGTCAGCCTTCCTCCTCTTTCTGCCCTTTTGCTGGCCAGGCAGTAGATGCAATGTATATATCTGATGACAAACAGGTAGATAATATATAATCATTTCTCAGTCTCGTGTTCTGAGGTGCCGAAACCTCCCCCCTGAAACCTTTCAGACAGACTGGCTTTGTCTAATCTTACACAATGACTTTTCAAGATGCAATCATCTGCTTCGAAGCACAACCTGACAGCACAGAACAGAGAAAACTTCCTTTCCTGGGCCAGTGACCAGCACGGTGAGGGGCAGGAGAGCTGTGCTTGCTGATGACAGGGTCAAAGGACAATGACATTATGGCTTGCTGACACTACCACAAAGCTGAGTGTCTGTGATATGAGTGCCCTGCTCCTACACTCCACTGGTCGAGTCTAAACCCACCTCAGCTCCTGGGCCTTTCTTCACCCCCAGCAGCCATGCTCCTCTTTATCCCCAAGCAAGTGCCAAGGGGAGAGTTTCTGTGTCTGTAAGATCACTTTTGGACCTTTAGGTGACAGGCAATGGGGTACTGAACTCAGAGGGGAGGAGAACAGAATTCATCCTATGCTCTGCCCTCTATAAAGAGGTTAAAAATGAGGTGTGAGGTATGAGAGGTGAGATATAAAAGCCTTTCAGAGAGGCTTCTGCTCTGTAGAGGGATTGATGAACTCATAAAGAAAGAGACCGTCCTTATCTGAATCTTCCAAGAAACCCACCGACACTTTGCTCAAAGAGTTCAATATCCCTATAACATGTGTTTATAGCTTTTGACATTTTTAGTATCAATATCATTGAAGATTCAAATCATACTCTCCATAAAGAATGAACTTTGCAGTCTGAATGCTCTCAGTCTGCCTGCTTAAGCCAAGCCCAGCTCCATTTTGAACCTTCCTGAATGTGAGTTTCTATTTGTCGTCACCACAGGAGTCACAGCCTATACAAGAACTGCATTACTGTATGCTGCAGATGTACAGTGAAGGAAATATGATCTCAAAAATATCGATGCTACCTGTTTTCTCTGGGCACTGAAAGTCCAACTGCACATTCAGTGATAATTGTGTCTTTCCCGTTTCTCTTTTGGCTTGAATTTTTCCTGCTTTCACTAGTATGGAAGTGCTTCACACTTGCTGCGCACAGATTTCCAGACCACCCCTGAATGCATTGCAACTGCTATTGTATGTACAAATTTCATAATGCTTAAGAATACAAAAAATTCCTATGATTATCTTTCATAAAATTTAGATTTAAAGGAAAGCATTTCTGTATTTTTTTTCAGTAATATGAATACAGTATTAGGCTCATAAGCATTTAAATGAGTCAGATGCTTTATTAGTTGATTTCAGAAATTTTTCTTCGTACATGAATGAAAAATTTAAACTGAATTGATTCTGAAAGAAATAGTGCTGAACACAGCCATATGAAAAGCAATCTGAAAATCCTGACAGGGATAAAGAAAAAGAAATTAAAGTGCCAATGATATATGTGGGGCTAAGGATGAAAGATAAATTGTTCCTTGCATGTGCTGTGTCAAGCCAGTTGTTGCTCCAAAGCTCTTTACAGGCTTTATGCCCACACACTGACTGAGCTGCACATCCTCCCTAGCAAATCTCAGTAAGATGCAGAAAGGGGAACTCTGCTCAGGGACTGTCAAGATTAAAGCACCTCAGAGGCTTAAATTTGCACTTTTTCTGTCCTTATGCTAACCGATAAGGCAATGTCAGTCCACAAAGATAGGCCTGATCCCACAGAGATTTCAAACTCAAAATAACTGCCAATAAATCTAAGGGGAAAAAAATAGAAATCAATGGATTAGCCAGTCATTTCTTTGCACTGGTAGGTGTAAAAGAAAAGAAAGGGTTTAAGGAAGCATACAAAAGAAGAAAATAAAACATTTTGCAGAGTTCCTCATAAGCATGAAAGGCAGTATGGCAAAAAGGACATAATTGCCACTTTGAAGACAAAAAAGGGAATAATAGAGGCCAGCATCATAAGGTAATTTGAGGAAGACACAAAATTTCACCCCTTGAATATATGTTTTGCTTAGCATGCTATGCCCAGGAAATAAAAAGGGACTAACTTAAATAAAAATGAGGAACTGGGAATAAGAAGCTTTAAGAAAAGAGAACTATAAATTCTGTAAGAATAGCTACTATAAAAAGGACATTTACATGCTAAGAAGGAAGAAATAAAGGATACAGCTGAAGATTGTCAAAATAACTGTAAGCCAAATGTGAAATAGTTTCCAGTAATTCAGATGCCTCGTGGGCAGACAGGTCTTGGGCTCTCCCCTGTGCGGGGAGCACTCTGAGGCTGGCGTGGTATGACGGCATGTCCTCCAGTATGCTCTCCGTGTCTCACATGCCAGCCAGGGAAAAGGAAATGGATTGTAGGGGAAATCGCCATCTGCTTTTGTCAATAAAAGACCGCATGCGTGCCTTGAGCCTAAACAGACTGAAGGCAGCCTTTTATAGCTGCATGGGGGGAAATGGGAGACCTTACAGAAGTGTGAGAAAGTATAATTTGAAAGGAATAAACAAAAATTACTATGACACTACTTCATCTGCTCTGTATAGACTCCAACACAGTATCATAGAAGGCATGGGAACTTATAAAGGCAGGGGTTCACATTAAGCCTATGATTTACTCAGCTTCTTAGGATCTGAACATTATTACAGATATTGTTTTCTCACACTTTAATGTAATTTGTACTGTACAGGGGAAAGAAATTGTAAAGTTTCGCTTTCCTATAAATGTACACAAAAGGCATTTGTGTGCCTCTTTCACTGAAAGCACCTCACAATCTTTGGTGAATTTATACTTCTAAGGCACATAGGCGGGTGTATTAATTTCCACATTCCGTAAACCATTTAATGGAGGAACAAGATCTCAGAAATACAACGTCTTGAAACTAAAGTGAGTATAGGCCTAGCTGAGGCAGTGCTGAAAAAAATATCACGGTCTGAATCACATAGAATCACAGTATGTGTGTGACAGGAAGGCATTTCTGGAGATCATTTGGTCTGGCCCCCCTGTTCAAACAGGGCTACCTGGAGCAAGTTGTCCAGGACTGTGATCAGATGATTTTTGAGGATTTCCAAAGATGGAGGCTTCACAGCCCCTCTTTGGCAACCAAGGGAATGCTGGCTAGCCTATAGTTCACCAGATCCTTCTTTTGCCCTTCTCAGTGATAGGATTGATATTTGCTTCCTTCCAGTCCTTGCGATTCTGCTCTGATCACTGTGACTTTTTCAAAGATAACCAACAGTATCCTTGCAGAGACATCAGGCAGCTCCCTTAACACTTGTGGATGCCTCCCAGGGGATCCCACGGGCTTGTATATATTCAGTTTGTTTAAATGTTCCTTTCAATAGGCTTGATCTCCACCACGGATGAGTTTTCCTTGTTCCAGACTTTCCTTTTGCTCTCAGAGTCTCGGTGTTCCCAAAGGCTGGTCTGACCAGCAAACACTGAGGTAAAGAAGGCATTCAGTATCGTGATCTCTTCTGTACCCCTTGGCACCAGGGTCCCTGCCTCCATTCAGCAGCACACCCACATTATCCCTGATCTTTTTGCTGCTGGTACACTTGTAGTAGCCTTTCTCATCCTTCACCAGACTTAACTCTAGGTGGGCTTTGTCTTTCCTAATTACATCATGGCACACTGTGTCTGTATTGTTCCTGGGTCACCTGCTTCTGCCTCTTGCATTCTTCCTTTTCCAGCCTGTGCTTAGTCAGGAGCTTCCTGTCCATCCATGCAGCCCTCCTGCTGCCTTTGCTTGACAATGGCTTTATAGCAGCTTGGGTACAAGGTGTGTGTGTTTGGCAGCATAGACACAGAGAGTTCAAGGCAGAAAAATAGTCTTCACCAAAACTTGGAGCCAGTTCATCTATGCTTATATCCATGTCTGCTTCCAATATCCACAGCAAGATGTACCACAGGTACACGCTGGTCTGCAGGGCAGATAAACCCACAGAGATTTACCCAAATCACATAGGCAGTGTAACACAGGGCAGAAATATGGACAAAAATGCCCTCATCTTAAACTAGCTATTCCACCTCTAACTCCTGGCAGGAATACGGACAAAAACGCCCCAGTCTCAAACCAGTTATTTCACCAATAACCCCTCCTGTCTCTTGCATTATGTATATATGCCTTTCTAAATCAAACAGCTGAATTTGTAACCTTTAATCTACTTGTTTTAACAATCCTTAATTTACTGTCCTAAATCCTGTAGCATGAGATTCTCATAACTGTGGTTTCTTGCAATATTGGAGAAAAAAAATGAACTTTCAATCACTATATGTCTAAAAATCAGAACACAGCTTCAGGAACACTTATACAACAAAATTCTAAAGCCACTATTTAAAAAAAAAAAACCTTTATTTTGATTTCTTTCATGAGGAGGCTGGATCAACCCCGTCAACATGCAGACAGTAGTTTCTTTTACCTATTACACTTAAATAGGTGGCTCTCATCCTACATATCCATACTCCTAAAGAAAAGTGAACACACTGTTTAAGTAAGGTGAACTCTTCTACGGGTTTGTGGAACTAGGTGTGAACTTAATCCTTTGCATAAGGTTACACAAAACCATAGAATCATAGAATATCCTGAGTTGGAAGAGACCCACCAGGATCACAGAATCCAAGTTCTAGCCCTGCACCGGATACCCCAAGAATCACACCGCTGCAGTGCCCAACTACCCATGAGGTAATTTCCTAATATCCAACCTTAGTGTTCCCTGGCACAATGTCAGGCCATTCCCTCAGATCCTGTCACTGGTCACCACAAAGAAGAGATCAGTGTCTGCGCCTTTACTTCCCCTTGTGAGTACACTGTAGACAGCAATGAAGTCTCCCCTCAGTCTCCCCTTCTGCAGGCTGAACGAGCCAAGTGATATCAGCCACTCCTTGTATGACTTCCCCTCAAGGCCCTTCACCATCTTCATGCTTCTCCTTTGGATGTTTTATAATAGTTTTATATCCCTTAAATAGTGTGGCGCCCAAAACTGCACACAATTACAATGGAAAGCAAGGTGTTAAAACACAAAATACACCTAGAATAAATACTTTCTCATATGAAAACGTTTAGTCATAATATAAGCCAAAATAAAATTGTGGTGGGTATGTAATATCTGAATGATATTCTGAATAGTCTAAATCGTTCATTGTGTCAATGGGAAAAAAAAAAAAAAAAAGGTGAAAAATCTGAAAGTCTGGTGTATCTAATATGAAATGTCAGTGAACCAGTCTCTCTGATGATGAGTTACAAACTGCAGCTAAAGCTACAAAAGGACATCTATGCATTTTGGGTGTCCAAACAGGAACTGAAAATTTAAAGCCATCAGTAAGCTTCTGAATTCATCAGACTGGACCCAGGAACTCTAGCTTTAAAGTATGATCTGCCAGTGCTTTCCAAAATGGCAGGAGACACAAGAGGCAAGAAGTGTCACCAGAGCTGCCCAACCAATGGACCATGTCTCCCCTCAGCTGTCCTGTCTCCAAAGCACTTCAGAAGCAGCCGCCCAAGGGCCTTCCCTAGGGAAACATGGAGGAGGTCTCTCTGCATGCGTGATGTCCAGAGCAATTGAAGCTTGTGTGGACATTGATCCACCTGCATGTGAAGGAAGTCCTGTCACATGTGAAGGAAGGGACTGTGGGATGCACACCTCTCTTACTCTAAGCTGTACAGCTGACCTTTCTAGCTGGGAACATGACAGTGCCAGGGCATAACAGCCCTGCTCAGTGCTCCACTTGGCAAAAAAAAATTATTATTTGAAGGCTGAAAACTATATATTGAAGTCACTAGGTCAGACTGCTAACACTGGACCATGAGGGCCAGTCCTTGCTTGCCCCAAGAGCTAGAAACCAGAAGACAGTAACATTTTCAGAAGAGTAAGGACCAGAGGCAAGCAGGCAGGCCTGCTAAGCAATTAGACTGCAGAATCATGCTTGGGTTTTGGAGCAATTACTATGTAATGCTCTGTGCCAAAGAGTAACTCTTAATTCCTTTGCTGAACAGCTTCAGCAAGAGAAAATGGAAACATTTGTGCCCACATTTCATCATCCTAGAACTTCATGGGAAAAGCAGAGGGAGGTAAATGAAGGGATTCAAATTTTCTTAGGTAGGAATTAAAGCCTTGCTTCCTGGATGAAAGGGGACTGCCTCTTAAGCTTTCAAAGGGGCAAAAGCACCTCACGGCAGGGAAGAGGTCAGAGTGCTGGCCTCCAAGTAAAGGGATATACTTCTCTACAACCAAATATAAGGAATCTGAGTCTCCAAGAGAGGCACTAATGCTTTGTGTTTCCTATTTGTGATGTATTTCTGTATAGCTGGGGATTACACGACCACTGATATAAAATCTGTGCCCCACTAAGATGCCAGACAGTACATGTCACATACATTTCTGCATGCTGACTGGGACTTACTCTATAATGTTTATTCCAACTACCTGAAACAAACAGCCTTTCTGAGCTGAGTAAAACAACAACAACAACAACACAACAACTTGTACTGTCTTAGCCTTTTGCACCTTGTGGCTTCAGTGTATTTTTTCAGGCAGTGAGAATCATAAAATCAGACTTAGGGTACCAGCCTCTACCTGCAACTGGGCAAATTACAGACTTTGGCACTTGGCTTTCTCCCCATAGCCTGAGCCCTATGGAGAGCCTAGGCACTTGATGCGGAGGCTGTTAATTAAACAGCCCCAAACCCTTGCTTGATTTAACCCCGAACCAGTTTCAATTCACAACAACTAAATGCCAGGAATCCAAATCTCTGAGTCAAGCTCAAATGCTTCCTATTTCCTATTTTAGACAGATTTCTGTTTAGCTGGGTCCATCAGTTTCATTTCACACTCTGTGACACTTTTCAGCATAAATTTACATGATTCCACTCTTATGTAACTCCCGTCCCCTCCAAATCTAGCTAGAATTCATAAAAGCCAGGCTGGCTGTAGCCACATGACACAAAGCAGTCATCGTGAAAACACACGTGGTCTTTCAATAAAACATGATGAGACATCACCTATCAGTGCCATTCTAAAAGATACCTGCTCATCAGGAATTTTTTACTTAGATCACTCTTCCTAGAAGAATTGAAGGAGAATCAGGAAACTGGAAGTGAGCCCAAGTTGCAGAGAAGGGGAATTGTGTGAGGCAGTGGTGCTGTTGAAGTACACATCAGTGGAACTGAAGCTTAACTTCATGCTCAATCAGGTTATCACCTGCTTGTCATTGCTGCAACTTGTCTGGCCACACCAAGGGTTACAGAAGCTAAAGCAGCAGGAAACTACCCTTCCCTGCTTGAAAAGCCAGGGAGGAGAGGGAGGGGGAGAATGGAGGAGGGGTACTGGGAAGAAAGAAAGAATAGCTTTCTGCTGGTTTAACTCTCCAAAATGGCTTATCAGGAGGTCAGAGGAAAGCCAGGGCACACACAATGGAGGGAGAGGAACTGCAAGACCAGAGCTCAGGAACGAAGTGGGCAAAGGACTACTGCTGCACTGAGTTACCCCAGGTAAAGCTGTTGGGGAGCTGCAGCGGAGCAGTATTTGTCCTTAGAACTGAAGGATGGAAAGTGTTTACAACTCTCTGCTACTATCTCTACTTTTTTTTTGCCCACACCCTGCTTAATGGAGCCCCAATGCCCTTTCCTTGCTGCTGAAATGGTGTTTTTTAAAGTAGAATCAGCATATAGCATGGACCAGTCTTTTAGTGGTATACTAACACCTTCCCTGTTATTTATTGTGTCTTGCTGTGATTGCTCTTAAGGGAGGGCCTTGGGCTTTCCTGAAATGTTTTTCTTTTTGTACCATCTAAGAATTTTTTGGGGGGGTTTGTTGTTGGTCTTATTCTTGATTTTTGTTTGTGGGGCTTTTTTTCCCCAGAAGTAAGCAGCCTCATTACTGGAGGCCAATTATCCAGTTGGTTGACAGACATTTTTTTATTATCTATGAGAGAGACCAGCTGCATGATACTTTTAAAACATATAAACTCTGTTAAGTTTTCAGTTTCCCAGCACACTGGACATTCAAACAGTCTGGATCCTATTTAACAAACACTGTTGAATGTATTCAGTTAATAAAAGCTTGGCAAATATTAGTAAAGGGCTTGTAATGGTTCTGAGTGACATAAAGGTTAAAAGCTTTCGATAGCATTTCACCAAACTAGAGTAAAGCTAGAAGAAACTGAAGTGATGTGTAAGTAGGAAATCTCAGCACTGATTCAGACACCATGAAACACTCATTTTTAAGAAAAGATGCAACTATTGTGCAAATCTGAATTTAGTTTTGAAACTTTTAACATTATTTAGTTCATATTATCCTGTTCCACCATTAGCAGAGCTGTCCCAGTTTGACAGTTCCCGGGAAAGCAAGATGTTTTCTGTCCTATACTTATGTTACACTGTTTCTCCATAAGGACCAGACAAGAGAAGGACTTGTGGTACATGAGCATACAGTGAACATTATCTCTTGTTGTAAACTTTATAATTTTTTAGTTTGCTTGTGGCTCTCTCTGAACACAGGAAAGGTCTCTGTGCACCCCAGGACACAAGGAGGTTTCCCAGTACCTCCTCAGAGCTCAGATCACCCAGGGGAGAGTCACAATGAGAACACTAGAAAGCACACAGTGTTTCAGGATTTCTGTAAACATTGGATTCCAGCTCCCAAAACCGCTCTTAGATTTACTTTCTTTAAAGGCTTGTCTGGACGAGGATAAAGGTGCATTTAAAAAAAAAAAAAAAAAAAAAAAAAGGTGTCAGTGAAAACTTTTAATTAACAGGTTTTCAAATTCTCAGTGTTGACAGGGTGTGTTGCATTTTAGTGCATTTGCCAGCAAACATACACTTGTGTCCTGACTGTGAGTGGCAAGTTAGGACATGTTTTTAAAAGTTTCAAATTTTAACGGGAGTTTAAACATGTTCATGACTGTGCTTTTACCTTAGCAGAGTGTGAGTGTCACTGATGAGTTTTTCTGGGACTCCAGTGAGCAGCTGCCAAACCAGCAGGGAGCTGTTATTGAGCAGCTTTCTCCTTTTCCTGAACTGTCAACTGAAAATACCATTTCATTCACCTGTATTTCAGGAATGGATCAAAATTAATGTTTTAGACAGTATTGGGAAAATAAAAAAAAAAGCTGGATACTACTGAGCTGGGAGGTTTGGCAGTGGCTGCAGCAGTCAGAAGTCATGCTTTCATATGGTGGTAAATTGCAGCTTCAGAGGATGTAAGGTCAGGATTTCCACAGCCACATGACCCAGCTTTTGTTCTAGATGTGGCCAAACACTTTGCAGGGGCAATTTTGCCACAGCTGCTCTTGGGCCAAAAGCTATCAGCTTTCTTTCTAGCCTCCCCACGGAAAGTTAGTGCAGAGTTGACATAAGCACTACATACCACACTTACACCTGGCTAGCTTCACAGGAAGGTTTGTGTTTATGCCCAATCAAAGTTGTAGCTGCAAGGCACAGATTTAATATTAATGGCCATGAAGTCACAGCCAAGAATCAGTAACACTGAGTCAGCTGCGAAGCTGATTTGCTGAGCAGCACTGTACAAAGCATTTCATCAGTCCACACCTCAGTCTTCCGCCTTCCCAAAAGGTTGTGGATGAAAATACCACAGGAAAAATGCTTTGATAGGAGTCACATTTTGGAAGCACTACAAAAAGACAACTTCATTTGGGGGATGCAACACACTATTAGATATCAGGAAATTGCAGTGATGGAGCCTTAAACCTTTGGAGGAGCAAGGGGAGGCAAATCCTGCTGCCCCCGCGAAAACAGCTCCCCTGCCCTGTCTCTTCATTTTTGGGCTCCACAAAGCAGTCTCTCAGTTATTGCTGTCATGTTCTTAGAAATAACACTACGTGACACAGGGGGAAATACGGGTTTTCTGCTGACACAGCTATTGTGGTAAAAGCCTTAACACAAATACACTTGACAATGGTACCACTTTTCTCAGACACTGAATCTTCAACACCCTATACACAAGCAACTTTACACTAGTACATCCTTGTCCCTGCCACAGAAATTCTATGACAACTTTTTATGTGGAAGGCACAGTAGGAAACTGGTATTCTCATATTCATAACTGATTAGTCCTACTGCAAAACACTTAATGAGGTCTTTCTCTTTTTCTTTCTTTCTTTCTTTCTTTCTTTCTTTCTTTCTTTCTTTCTTTCTTTCTTTCTTTTCTTTCATCTGTCTGTCTGTCTGTCTCTTTTCCCTCTCCCTGTCACTTGGAAGAAGATTAAAAGATCAGGAACTTGAGTAAAGTGCAAGTTTAGGAAAGAGGAATCTCCCCTCCAGCGTGTCTCTTTCCTTGGTGCATAAAGGTGTGGTGCGACAAGGAGCAGCCTGGTAACTGATGGGCTCGAGAGGCCATTTGAGGGGTTAAATCTAGTATTTGCACCTCACAGTGAAGGGTTTGGGTTACAGATAGCTGTCCAGGTTTGAATTGCACTGGGATTGACAGAGGGACTGTACATATATTCCAGATTTCCTGCTTGTCCAGAGACTTTACAGAAGAACTTGTGGAACTAAGTATCTAGAGTAAGATCAGTCAAGGCTTTTTCTTTTTCACTTTCTCTTTTTCTTTTCAAGTTGTAAAACATTGAAATGGTTGAAAAACATATCAAAAGCATAATGCAAAGCACACCATCTAGACTCCCAGTCATTCTGTGAAATTTTTCAGTGACACTACTCTGAAATTCAGACGTAGCTACGGTGAAAAGGAGAAATGCATATGCCGGTGCCGGTGAAATTGCATATACCCATTCAGGATGGACAGGTGCCTTTTGATACTGATTGCGAAGTCTTTTCATGGTCTTCCAGCAGGTCTTCTTAGGTGATCTGTTACATCAACCAGTCTAAAAAGATAAAAACCCATCAACAAAATCACGATTTGCTTAATATCCAGATTAAAAGGAGCAGAAGAAACACAACGCGTGGTGTTGAGAAGCGGGGGAGGATCCCGAAGAAGGAAGCTGTCCGGCTGGTCGTGCCCCACGGTCGCGTAGCCGTCACGCCATAAGGTGAGCCCTCCGCAGCTCGCTCCATCCCTTCTGCCGCCGGTGCCCGCTGCCGCACACCGCTCCGCTCGCACGCCCGGGAGAGGAGGCAGCCGAGGGACTCCCGGAGGGCGGCTCCCGCCACCGCGGCCCCCGGGAGCTGCTGCCGCGGCGCGCCCGGCCCCGGCCCCACCCGGCCCCGCCGAGCCCAGCCCAGCCCAGCCCAGCCCCGCAGCAGCGGGGCCGGCGGCCGCAGGTGACGCCGGGTTGGGCAGAGCCGCCCCCGCCCCGCTCCGCTCCCGATCCCACCGTGGAGGCCCCGCCGCCCCCCGCCGTCGCCAGGGAAACCGCCCGGTGGTGCGGCCCCGCCGAGGGAGCCCCGGGGCGCGGCGGCATCCCCGGCACCCCCGCCCTGCCGAGGGCGGTCACCCGGCAGGGCCGGCGGCCGCCCCCCGCCCCGGCGGCTGCGGGTGTTGCCGGTGAGGGGCGCACGGGTGGGCGTGGGGAGCTGCCCCCGGGGGCGCGGGACGCTGCTGCGCCGTGCTCGGCGGGGCGGGCGGCGGCGGCCGAGACAAAGGGAGCGGCGGCAGCGGCGGCGGAGGGGCTGTGCGTGAAATGCGGCGGGAGGGAGGGAGAGGTTCCATCTCCCCAGTAAAATACACCGACCAAATCCCCCTTTTTGTCCCCCCTGAAATGAAATATTCCCTCGAGCGGTTGAAAGCAACCGGCTGCCCTCGCCGGGGTTACCGAGAGGCGGCTCTCGGCGTCCGCACGAAGCCCACCGATCCCGCCAGCCCCGGCAATCCGCGGGGAGAGGGAGGGTGGGCGGCTGGGCCGAGCCTCCCCGCTCCGCAGCCCTTCATTATCGGAATCATTTTAACATCCTTGTTTATAAACAAGAGGCGTTCGGAGGAGATTACCCGACTTTGGGAAACGATCGTTCTGACGCTCGTTTCTGCTCCTTAAAAGGGGATGGGGGTGTCGGGGGAGGGGGGGTCTGGGCCAGCCTTCCCCGCATCGCAGCACGGAGGGAGGGAGCCGGCCGGCTCCCCGCACACGCCGCCCCCTCCCCCGAGAAAGGAAATCACTCGGGTCCGTGATATTTCGCCCACCCCAGCGCTGATAAGCGCTCCAGATCACCGTTAATTCGCGTGCATTAGTTTCGGGTTACATCTTATTCGAGGGTTTAAATTCAACGTAAATACACACTCGGGGCTGAGGTTTGGGAAAGCGCGAATGTTTCCCTGATAACGTCGCTTCTCCCACTACTTGAGTGCATGAAAATGTAACCGTGAAGTGGGTCACCGCCTTAGAAAATACTTTAAAAACACAAATCAGGAATAATCAGACAGCAGAATTTAATTAGAGCCTTAGGCTAATCACAAAATATTTTATTCCAAGCCAATATCGCTATGGGGGAGGGGTCCTTTTCTGCTCCGGCAGCGGCTCCTGCTGCCGCTGCTTTAGCGTTTGCAACATCTGGCCTACAGACCTACTAATTTCGACTCGTGATCTCGTTCGGCGAAACCCGATCTACGTGGTTCAAATACCTTCCAAATTGGGGGCGATTTAACAATCGCGACCAATTAAACCCGGGAAAGAAAAAAAAAAAAAAGAAAAAAACAAAGCGGGGAAAAAAAAAAAAAAAAAGCAAGCAGCAAATCCCCTCCTTCCCTCTCTCCCCCCCCGGGGCTCGCACACACTATCTGTTGCTCTCTCACGGCGGCAGCGGGCGGGGGCGTGCGGCGGGGCTGGGACGCTCTCACTCACACTCGCACTCACACTCGCACTCGCACTCACCCGCACGCCCCTCGCACCATTGTCCCTGCCCGCCCGCCCCGCTCTCTCTCTCGCTCGGGGTGTTTTGTTGGCGGCCCGGCGCGGGGCCCGGCTCGCCCGCCCGCGCCGCGGCGGAGCGGAGCGGCACATTCATTATCGGCCGGGGGCCGATTTCAAACCGCTGCCATCGCGGCTCCATTGTTCGCCGGGCGGGCGGGCCCCGCCCCCCTTTGTGCGCGGCGGCCGCGATTGGCCGGCGCCGGGCGGAGCGCTGCCGTCACCGCTCGGGAAGCCCATTCATCTGTGCACTTGGGCGTTGGACTCCGCATCTTATTAGCAACCAGGGAGATTTCTCCATTTTCTCCTTGTCTACAGTACGGCTACAAATCTGGGATTTTTTATTACTTCTTTTTTACTAAACTTGGGCTCCTTTTTTTTTTTTTTTTGCTCGACTTTTTCCTCCCTTTTTTTCCCCTCCCTCCTGTGCTGCTGCTTTTTGATCTCTTCAACTTTAAATTTTTTAAAAGGAGTGCATTATAATCGGTTCTGTTCTCTCTTCTCTTTTTTTTTCCCCTCTGGTGTGTGTGTGTGTTGCTGCTGCTGCTGGTCGCCCAGTATTTATACCAACCCAACGCTCTTTGTTTCCCCTCCTTTTGGATCTGTTGAGTTTCTTTGTTGAATAAGACAGCATGGGTGCCCAGTTCTCCAAGACCGCTGCAAAGGGCGAAGCCTCCGCCGAGAAACCTGGGGAAGCAGTGGCTGCATCTCCATCCAAGGCGAATGGACAGGTAAAAAACAAAAAGAAATTTTTAAAAAATTAAATCTACTCCTTTTTTTAAGCCAACTTCGACGGACTCTCTTTCGCATCCTGTTTAAGTCTTCTTCCTTTGATGCCCCAGTGGCACATTCAATGGAGAATACGGTCGATCCTTTTATCTTTGCAACTCGAGGCAAAGGAATAATTTCTTTATTTTGGTTAAACGGGCTCGGCTTTGAATGATTCGTTCCTTTATCTTTCCTGCGTGGGGGGCGGGGGGGAAGGGGCACGGTTCTTTTTTTTTTTTCTTTTTTTTTTTTTTTCTTTTTTTTGTTCTTTTGTTGGGGTTTTTTTTTTTTTTAAATCCCTCGTGTATTATGGTGGAGTGTCCCAATGGCTCGTAAACGGAAGGATCTTACACCGCTTGGCTTTTCTGCCCGCTTAACCTCCTCCCGAAGACGCTCGGTGCCTCGCGCGGAACGCCTCTCGTGGCAGAGCCGTATGGCCGTGTAGTAGCGGGGCCCGGAGCCCCGGGCGGGGGGCTCCGCGGGCAGCCCCCTCGGGCGAGAGCGCGGGCCGGGAGCTGCGCCGCCCGCCCCGTCCGCGGCAGCCCCGCCGGGGGCTCGGCAGCCCCGAGGCACGGCTTTCTGTCACCCACCCGCGCCCCCTCCCCACGCGTGAGCCGGGCTGGCCGTGCCCCCGCTGCCCCGCGCAGCGGCGGCGTCGTTGCGAGCAGCCACCCCCCGCCGCCCCCGCAGCTGCCGCCCGGGGCAGCCAGCCGCGCTCCGGGCGCCTGAAAGATGCAAATGCGGCGTGAGTGGGGAGGGGGGGGAAAGGCGGGGGCGCCTCGCCGCACCGCCCGGGCGCAGAGGGGCCGCGGCGGGCGGGGGGCCGGGGCCGGGCCGGGCGAGCTTTGTTCGCCTTCCCCGCCCCGCGCCGCCGCCGCGGCTTGGACGGGGCGCGCCGGGGGCGGGGGTGCGCGGCGCGGCCGCCGCTGCGTGGAGCCGGGGCGCCCTCTGGCGGCCGCCGCTGGGGGCGCCCGGCCCGGCGAGAGCGCGGGGCTTGGAATCGCGGGAAACGGGCGAGGCCAGGCCGGCGGGCGGGGAGGGCGGCGGCGGCGGCGGGGCCCCGCGACCCCCCCGGGCACCGCCGGTAACGCTGGTCCCTGTCTTGCAGGAGAACGGCCACTTGAAGGTGAACGGCGACGCCTCCCCCGCGGCGGCGGAGGCGGGCAAGGAGGAGGTGCAGGCGAACGGCAGCGCGCCCGCCGAGGAGACGGGCAAGGAGGAGGCGGCCTCGTCGGAGCCCGCCTCCGAAAAGGAGGCGGGAGAGGCGGAGAGCACCGAGCCGGCCTCCCCGGCGGAGGGCGAGTCCTCCCCCAAGACTGAGGAGGGCGCGACCCCCTCGTCCAGCAGCGAGACCCCGAAAAAAAAAAAGAAGCGCTTTTCCTTCAAGAAGTCCTTTAAGCTCAGCGGCTTCTCCTTCAAGAAGAACAAGAAGGAGGCCGGCGAGGGGGCCGAGGGCGAGGGCGGCGCCGCCGCCGCTGCGGCTGAGGGCGGGAAGGAGGAGGCAGCGGCCCCCGAAGCGGCGGGCAGCGAGGAGGGCAAGGCCGCCGAGGAGCCGTGCGCGGCCGGCAGCGCCGAGGCGGCGAAGGAGGAGGCGGGGGACTCGCAGGAGGCCAAATCGGACGAGGCCGCCCCCGAGAAGGCGGCGGGAGAAGAGGCCCCAGCATCGGCGGCGGCTGAGGAGCAGCAGCCGCCTCAGCAGGCAGCGGAGGGCAAGGCGAAGGCGGCGGAGGAGGCGGCGGGCGCCGGCGCCGCCACGAGCGAGGCGGGCAGCGGCGAGCAGGAGGCGGCCCCCGCGGAGGAGCCGGCGCGGCAGGAGCCCCCCGCCGAGAGCAGTCCGGAGGGACCCGCCGCCGAGTCGGCGGAGTAGTAAGCGCCGCCGCCGCCCCTCGCCGACGGACTTTTCTTCCCCCCTGTTTGTTTGTTGGAGTGGTGCCAGGTACTGGTCTCGGAGAACTTGTCTACAACCAGGGATTGATTTAAAAGATGTCTCGTTTCTTTTTTTTCTCTCCCCCCGCAGCTCCCATCTCAAATCGTTGTGTGTTGCCGCCATTCCAACGGGCGGAGGGGGGCTCCCCTCCGCCCTCCTCCCCCATCCTCTATATTTTGGTTTTTTTGGGGTTTTTTTTTCATCAGTATTAATGTTTTGTTTTGGTTGGCTCGGTTTTTTTTTTTTTGTTGTTTTTTTTTTTTTCGTTTATTTTTTAATTTCATACTTTGCAACTCTCTTCATATTATAAAACTTTTGCCGATCGGTCTATGGACATGCCCATATATGAAGGAGATGGGTGGGTCAATAAGGGATATCAAATGAAGTGACAGGGGCCGCAGTGGGGAACCCGGGGCGCGCAGCCCTTGCCGGGAGCGCACCCCGCCAGAAATGATGTAAGGGGTTAGTCTTTTTTTTAAAAGAAAGTTATTACGATGTATTTTGTGAGGCAGATGTTCTATAAGGTTTACAACACTACAAGTCTTGAATAAGAAGGAAAGGAAAAAGGAAAAAAAAAATAAAAAATAAAAATCAATACCCAGATAAAGAGATCATAGTCTTAGGAATTCATTTAAACCATAGGAACTTTTCACTTATCTCATGTTAGCTGTATCAGTCAGTGATTAAGTAGAAATACAAGTTGTATAGGCTTTATTGTTTATTGCTGGTTTATGACCTTAATAAAGTGTAATTATGTATTACCAGCAGGGTGTTTTTAACTGTGACTATTGTATAAAAAAAACAAATCTTGATATCCAGAAGCACATGAAGTTTGCAACTCTTTCCACCCTGCCCATTTTTGTAAAACTGCAGTCATCTTGGACCTTTTAAACACAAATTTTAAACTCAACCAAGCTGTGATAAGTGGAATGGTTACTGTTTATACTGTGGTATGTTTTTGATTACAGCAGACAATGCTTTCTTTTCCAGTTGTCTTTGAAAATAAAGGAAAACTCTTCAGATGCAATGGTTTTTTTTTGTGTAGCATCTTGTCTATCATGTTTTTGTAAATACTGGAGAAGCTTTGACCAATTTGACTTAGAGATGGAATGTAACTTTGCTTACAAAAATTGCTATTAAACTCCTGCTTAAGGTGTTCTAATTTTCTGTGAGCACACTAAAAGCGAAAAATAAATGTGAATAAAATGTATAATTTGGTTGTCTTTCTTTTATGGATACTCTGGTAGCTTAAAGGGACTAGCCAGTATTGCCTAAATTTGTACAGAGAAAGTCATGTGTGCTGTTAGCACTAGCTTTGAAAACTACCTTCCTGGATCTTGGACTCTCTAATACTGTGCATTTTACAGAGAAACTGTGCAGTGCACCAGGTAATTTGTAGGCTTTTCTGGCTTTAAAAAGAAGACTGGAAGGCAGTCTGAGCATGTACAAGTGTATTATTCTCCTGTCCAGGCTCCATCTTGCTTTTAAGTCCAGAGGTGTCCAGCATATGAGGGTCTTGCCTCTTGAGGAAAATGAGATTTAATTTGAATTGCTTAGTGTGGGGCACTGAAATTTTTATGCTGAGTTGCTTAAAAATTAAGCTCTTGAACAGATGTCCCACTTAGGGCTTGGTATGCTGGTCCTACTCTGGTACCTAGATGATGAGCTTGAAAACTTTAGCCTGGAAGGAGAAGGGGGAAACTAACACTGCCATTCTGCTTAAAGTAATTAAAAGCAATATTTTCTTTTTTTTTTTTTTTCCTGAAGTGCTACTCTAAAGTACAGGTGAGTTTCAAAATAGATTTCAAAATTTGTCAATAAAAAAAAAAAATTACTTGGTGCTTGCCTTTAATTGTTAGGCTTTTTGGCTAATTTCCAGCATATTGCTCAGGGCATATTATGCCTTAATAAAACAGTGAGTTCATGTAAGAAAAGCAGCAGTGGTGTTTGGAGGGTGGAAATTGATTCAAGAAAGTGTTGCTTCTAAGTTTATTGGAGAAAGTTTAGTGTTACACTTATTTGCTTCCACCATTTTCAGCAGAAACTCTTTGGAAGCAATTATGATTCTTTTTATGAGAAAATGGCACGTTAGCACCTTGTTCCCTAAAGAACAAAGCCTAAACTGAATGAAGTATAGTAGATTTCCTGCTGAATGCATACTTCTTTTTGTTTTGTTTAGGGTTTTTTGGTTTTTAATTCAGCTGTCTACCATTTTAACTTTGGCTTGTATGTACTCTAGTTGCCCTGGTATTTCTCTATAACTTTAGAAATGTATTGAAACTATGCTATAATTGCTGAGGGACAAAAATAAATGGATGTAAAACAAGATCCTCCACACCAGTGTCATTCTTGGAGTACATGTGTTTGAAGTCTAGTGCATAACTGCTTTGCTAAGGGGTTTTTATAACATGGCTGTAAAAACCTGTTCTGAGACGCATAATGTCTTGGCCGTAGAGTCAATGTCTCTTTTTAATAAATATATATATATTTAAATCCAAGGATTCTTAAACAGAAGTCTGAATTTCTTTTTTGCTTTTTTGCTTTTTTTTTTTCCTTTTTTTTTGGTCAAACTGTATATGTACATATAAAGAAAATAATTGCAAGTAAAGTTCTTTTTCAGAGTTTTCTTAACCTCTCAAACTTTCCTGGTTTTTTCCTCGCTCAGCTGGTGGTTTCTGAAGCACTTCCTATTCCTGGGAGGGCAGAATTGCTCCTGCCCCTGGCAGCCGGACTTTTGGCTTGGGGCTTTGTCATTCTGTGGCTTGGCTTGACTTGAAATATATTTCCAAGCCTTAGCACTAGTAGAGTTTCAAAAGTGCATCTTAAGCGCACCAGTTGCGTGGTCTGCTCTTCTGGTCCCAGCAGTTGGGTGAGATTTGATGGTGCCAGTTTTCCACTGTGTGGTTTAAGAAGACAGAAGTCAGAAAGGGCTTGGAATCATGGTAATGGAGGAGTTTTGGACTGCTACCTCCTGCCAGAGAATTGTGGAGAAACATCTTTCCTCCCTGGGTCCCCAAGGGACTGAGTAGTCATTTCTGTGGAGTTGTGGAATATCCTTTTTTAATGTCCAAGGAAAATGAAGGGGCTGGGTGTTAGTGGCTGGTCAGGTGATTGGTTCATCTTATTGAGAAAGCTTTAAAATTTTTTTATTGCACTGGTTGCCTCAATGAAAATACTAATTATAATAAGTATTGTAATTTCAACAAATTCTCTTGGAACATATGTGAATTTAAAATGTGTGATTTCAAACCAATTTTCCTATATCATGGTTCTTTTTAAGCAGAATGTTATTGTTGCTATGAACAAGGTAACTTCTGTTGTGCTGAAACAATGTTGTATTTCTAGGTAAAATTTACACTGGAATCTACTTTTGCCTAACTAGGAGCTCTAGATATTTACTTCTTTTGTTTATTTACTTAAACTGAGGCAACAGTTTTCCTTGTTCAAGAATATAACCTGGTTGTACAAAAGTGCTTTCAGATCTCATGCCTATCTTGGTAATATCTAAATTTCAGACTTTCCAAATCACAATGTCTGACCTCAAGTACTTGAGTTTTGTATCTGGTTTATCTGAATACTTATTCATGTGAAACTGCAGAGACTTTGCCTTCAGGCAAGGAAGCAAGGCAAGAAAAGGGAAGGTGATCTGGGTGAGGGAAGTGGAGCCAAGGCTTTGGCTTCTGCTGGAGCACCATCACCTTCTTGCTTGTGGCCACAATCCCTGGATACAAATCAAGTCTCTTTGTATCAACTTCTGACATATTTAAAAACTGTTGGTTCTATTAGATGCAAGTGTTGCATATGCATATTTTACTTATTTTTTATGAGGTTGTCTATGTTTTAAGAATGTTTTGTGTTCTACAGTACTGTTTGAAACAGCTAACTCTTGAACTTCACTTGCAGATGATTAGATAAAGGTCAAAGGTTTTCATCTGTTTGACTGTTTGGGTTTTTCTAAGTTGCAAGTCCTTTAATATTGCCTTTAAAAAAATCTAGGATAATACACATTCTAGTCTGAAACTGTGATGCTGGTTAATAGTTTCCTGCAAAATTAGTTCTGTGAATTTAGTATTTGTGTTACTTGTATAGTGAAAGAGTAGTAAAAGGTCATCACTGGTGATATTGGACTTGTTTCAGTGTTTGTTTGTTTTGAGAGACTGAGGTGAAATGTGTTTTCCATAATGATGTAGCTTAGTTGAAAGCATCCTGATTCTAGCTTATGACAATTTTTTTTTTTTAACCCTGATCAGGTCACTGAGATAGAATAAAGCAGGAACTTTTTTTCCTGAAGTGAGGAGCAAGTGAAAATGGCATATTGTTTATGGCATGGTGTAGACAGTGGGATTAATCTGAGATCCTTGGATAATTGTCAGCGAGTGGGAGCTCTTGGCATTGCGATGAGCGTGGCAGGGCAGAGGCGAGCAGGCCAGGCAGGGTCCTGTCACTCGAATAAGCGTGTGTAGGAGGTGGTGCTACACAGTGCAGGGTCACCGAAAGCCTGTGTGTTGGCTTGCCCTAGGGTAGTGGTGAGCTTTGAGGGCCTGTTGCTTGCTTGAGGATTGAGAAAGGGAAGATGTAGGCACACGTTTCATGGTGAGTTTACCCAGACAACTGTTGAGATTGCTCTGAAGTGGAAACATTGCCTGTTGGGGAGATCGGAGGAGGGTTGGCAAGGGGATCAAAGTGGCAATTAGGTCTGAACAGAAGAGTGACCAAACTATTGCCCTGTGAATGAAGTACAGAGTTAGAAATACGTAAATTTGGGCTGTTGAGACACTTTCTGTACAAAAGCAATAGACTCGGATGCAGAATGCCCCATTTTTGGGATATCAATAATGTTATCTGATGGAGGTGACATAAAGCTTCAGTTAATGTTTTTAGAATGTTTTGAAGTCTTGAGGAGGGTTACAAGTATTATTTACACAACTTTGCCCTCAGTCTTTGCTGCAGGAAGGCATGTTTATCCAAAACAGGACTATCAAGATCCTAGGTGAAATGAGGCATTAATATTTGCAGTTAGAAAGACCCAAACAAGATATATGGAATATTAGTTCTCAAAGATATTATGAATTTAGATAAAATAGCAAAGACATTAATAAATTAAAGGTGGGGGGGAGGTTCTGTCTTTTTTCTTTTTTTTTTTTTTTGCACCTAACGCAATTCTGATTGCAGAGCTACAAGTACAGGGAAATATTGCTGGTGGTGTATGCATTTTTATCACCAAGTAGGCAAATATTCCAGGAGCTAGGATTCTTAGGATAGTTCCTGTGGCTGTGTATGTGATAACCAGCACTAGAAGAGAGCTGGAAAGGGAATGTTTTGCACCAAGCAATGTCACCTTCTGAGGTCTTTTCCAACTCCACAGCTGATACTGTTGGTAATAAAGTATTTGATAGTTGCTCTTTGCAGAGACCTTAGTGACTAGAGATTTATTTTTAGGTACAGTCCTAAAACTAAATTAGAAACTAGATTCTTTCTTCTGAAGTTCACACCTTAGTTTCTATAAAGAGAAAATACCTATGGATCTGTTGGTTAAGTAAGTAGTTCTTGCTGAATTGCTTTAATAGCTGCAAGAAATTCCTTGCTAGCCTATACTAGAGTAGTTATTTGTCTGAAGTTTGGTACGTAGAACCACCTGAGTATTTTAAATTAATTTGATGACACAAAAGCCATGCTTACAAGGGTGACCTGCTGTTCAAAGGAAGCAAAAATCATTCATTTTCACTGGAAAAGAACCAGTTAAGACCTGCATAGGCAGGGCCTTTGCAAAAGGAGACCAAAAGAAAAAAAGAAACCAATCCCCAAGCTTTAGAAACTAAAGGAAGAAACTGCTTTTTCTGGCCCCCTGAAGCAAGGCTGTTGTATGCTTAAAGTACGCCCTTTCTGTCTTTAAAAAAATATAATTTACTTGTGAGAGACATTGTTTCCACTGGAGTGCAGGTCTGTGTTCCTTTCAAGCAGCACTAATGAAACCAAGTCCAAAATTGATTGGTGAAGGTAACATTTTTCAGGAACGAATCATTAGGCCACTCAGGAGTCCACATTGCAGTTTAGGAGCCTGTTAAAGCTAATTTACCAGATATAGGACCTCTGAGGAGACTGGGCAGCAAATATGTCCCACCTCGGTAGTTAAACAAAGTGACAAAAATCGTGGACTGATACTCAGAATACAGGAAGGAACATGATCATTTTTTTCCTAGTACTATTTTTGCACAGCCTACATAAGTTTTTGCTTTCTAATAAATATCCAGGAAGATAATTCAAAACAGTGGAGCAAGATTAATTCCAAAATTTCTCTGAATTCTTTCTCCTGGATGTTTTTATACAGATATATTTGAAAACTGTTATAATATTTTATTCTGCTGTTTAACGACTTTACAAGTTAATGTTCACATGGAGAAACATTGTCATATGTATGCTAAATTAGATAAATTCCCTTTTATGGATCTTGGTGATACTAGAATGAGGCCAAACTGAGTGCTTCCCAAAATTTAAGCTGTGCAACACACCAATAAAATTCTCCCCTAAATGTTGCTAATGATAAGCGAATTACATTTGATTCTTCTATGCAGCATCCACCCGGAATCCACACGAAATGGTGTGCGATAAAGGTACAGGAAAGTACTGTGTTTGCCTGAATTAAGAGTCTGAAGACCCACAGAGCCATAACGGCAAAATGGACAGGAGCATTTTCACATGTTGCTGTTACAAATGATAAAAATGAAATGCCACTGGAAACTTCACCTTGTTGTTGTTGTATATATGAGAGTTTATATCCTGGAGGTTCATCAATCCTGGATTTTCCTCTGCCTCCATCACATGGAGTCTGTCTAATGCTTAGCAAGCTTATACATTGAAGTGATGATGCAGAAATGTATTTACAAGCTCATCTGGATAAGTAATCAGAAAAGTCTGCTATTTTCAATGAAAAAAGGATACCTTTTAGTCATCACTGCTATCTGCTGAATGCTGTGTTTCTGGTGAATTTTTTGCCTTTGTGTTGCCTGCACAGAAAATTGTAATTTCAAGATCATGAAGCTTCTGCTGTTACTATAAATTGGGCCAAAGGGAAGAAAGAAGGAGAAAATACCTTTCAAGTGATGCTGTAATAGGACAATCAACTTTAATAAACAGAGAGATTCAAAGCCAACTGTTCTCTATTTAAATCCCAGTGCAAATCTAATCTAATCTAATCTAAAGAGGCTTTAGGGCCTTGAGTTGCATCTCGTTGTTGTTATTGCATACATGTTATGATAGTCATTAGTTTAGTAATCTGTGGATATATAGAAGTAGAAACAAAATAGTACTTCTGAAGTTTCCCTACTCCTAAATGTTCCATGGAAAGTGTGCCAGGTTTAACTACAAAAGCAATTGTTGGAGAAACATTCTGTGTGGCTTTGCCACAGAGATGCAGAAGACAGAAGTGCTAAGTTGTTCCTGAGGATTTTAGGAGAAATAATGCACTCTTAATCTTTTGTGACAAAGATAGAATGAGGACACTTGTAGTGTAACTCTTCAGAAAAGCAACACAAGTTTACAGTGGGACTGTAAAAGGGTACTGAACATCAGATGTTCCCAGCAGCACTTGAGTGAAGCAACATAGGTGTAAGAAATGCACCCTTTGAAGTGGAACTGCACATTTAAAAACCTTCCATACTGCAGGATTCCCTACACATGAATCTGTCGTATTAAAGGCAATCAAATTGCGGATGACAGTGATGTGGACAGCTGGGAAGGAATCCCACAGGAGGAGCATGGCCAGGAACGGCTTCTGAAAAGCAGTGTAAACAAAGGTTCATTTCTGTAAGACTATTACTACTACTAGGAAATGTTTATATTTTGATACGGGCTCAAAAGGCCAAGATTAAATATGAGTCTTGTTTGTGCCAGGCACTGTGTGTAAACATCTATGAGAGACAGTCTCTATTCTGAAAAAGCTTCCAGGCTAAATGCAGAAAGGTTAGGCTGCTTCACTTCCTACCATTGTTAGAATCACATTTCTATTTGTCTTGGTCAAGATTATGAAGGGAGAGGGAATAAATTACCAACTTCCTCTTTTTTTCCCACCCCCCTAGAAATCTGTTATTTGCAAGTTTCTTTTCTCACTTCATGCTCTTTGCTTTCATAAAAGTGGAACTGTGCTACTGAAAGCTTTGCCATCTGTGTGCAAGTGGCCAGGGCATTTTCATGGCCACACATATTGATGGGCAATGTAAGCAATAACAAAGACTAAGTTAGAAGTGGCTCTTGAGTGAAAAGACCAAGCGGCCCCAAAACCTTGAAATATAGTTTGAAGCAGATTATCGATAGCTCTCTAGTGACACTTTGAGGCCGTTTTCATGTACTGAAACTAAAATACTTTTCCCTCTTTCAAGTGGCTGTTTTGAGTGCTGGCAGCAATTTCCAACATGGGAATAGCGGGGTTTTTGGAATGGACAGAAGGTGTCTAGCTTAGAGAGAATATTTTAATTTAGAGATATGATTTTTCTTTTGGGGGCTATTAATCCTTTATCAAAAGCTATCCCAAGCTTTATCAAATATTGGTATATTAAAGTACAGAAATGAAGATTCTTCATAGATTTTCTTTTCTATTAAGGAAGTACCTTAATATGAATTTTCCAGCTATAATTTGTGATTCCCAAGAGTTTTAGTAAGAAGCTCTCCATCCAGATTGTATTTCAAAACTACAGATATTGGAAAAAAAAGTATGTATTCCAGTTGACTTGGAATGGAGCTAGTGGAAAATTGGTTCAGGCCCATCATCTGGAATGCTGTGAGTCGTCATGAACCAGCAGCCTTATAAGATGAAATGAAAGTGTGTATTGTGCATTAAATAGAAGAAAAAAACATGTTTATTATTTCGTATTTATTTTCTCATGGCATTGAAAGAAGTGGCCTGACCGGTTTGTAAAAGTGATTGTGTTTACTGTGGTTTCTAGCACTTTATGCCAAATTTATCAGAGGCACTTACCTGAAAATCACAAGTTTAAAAAGTTTGCCAATTTTTCCTCTGACACAGACAGGAATGGTATTGCAGAGATTGCCTGATGACATTTTCACCATCATGTCACATAAATCAGCTGAAGTGGTAAAAATGCTTGTGGTTTGGCTGTATTTATAGTCTCTGTATTGCTAGCCACATGGGAGAGCTATGGGACGGAATTTCCCTAAAATTGTTATAGCCAACATAACCACTGGGACATCGAGCATTTGTTGCTACCAAGAGTGTTAAACTTGGAAAACTCTCTCTCCAACATGCCAAGGCGTGAAAAATAGTGAAAATAGTAACATTAAAAGGTAGCAGTCAAAGGATTTCACATAGGTGTAGGAAATCTGAACAATTTCTGAGTCATTAGTTAGAGCTTTTGACAATAAAAGTAGGATGATCTGGAAAACTAGAGAGGGATAAATCAAATAAATGTTTTAGGTATGGTTTCACAAAAGATTTTGGGGAAAAAAAGATAAAGGGTGAGAAAGAGAGATGTTGAGGAGTGTAAAAACAAAAAGAGAGGGACTGGCAGGGCAAGGAGACATCAGTGTTCAGTGCAACCACAACACAATGAAACAAGGACTAGGGAAATTACAGATGAAGCAACTAACAAAGATACAAACTGAAAATACACTAGAGAAAATGTATTTTTAGGTGGATAAAATGGTAAGAAATAGTCAAGATCAGCTTCACAAGGACAAACCATGTCAATTCCATGTTATTTTCTCTTCTAACAGTATACCCGGTCTAGTAGTTCAGTGGGAGTCAGGAGCTGTACTAGATCTTGATTTCAGTAGTATTTTTGATGGTGTCCTTTGCAACGTTCTCATAAGCACAGCCTGGGAAATAAGAACTAGGGAAATAGATGTTGAGAAAATCAGCTAAAAACATAACCTCAATGTATAGCAGTCAATGGTTTGCTGCTATACTGGGAGGATTGGAAATACACATAAAAGGGAACTCATAATACTCATAATACACATGAGAGAGATAGTCCAAAAATCAAGCAGAAGTTCAGCAAAGGACTGTGCTTCACAAAAAGAGATTTAATTCAGAAACAAGTAAATGGGGGCTACACAGGCAACAGGAAAAGAGCCTAGGGTCAAGGTGATTCACAGGCAATATCAGTCAAGCATTAGTCCTGTTCCAAGTGCAATGTAAACAACAGGGTTGTTTGAGCATCTTTTAAGAAAGGCACACTTTAAGAACAGTTCTAGTTTTTCCTGTGAGTGTACAATTCCTAACTCAATAGAGTCTACCTCTTAGACTGAATAGTTAACATGTAATAAAATAACATTATTAAATATTAAAAGCAATTTATTTCTAAAATCTGTTTCTGCTTAGAGACCTTACTGATAACTGCATTAAGAATAATATGTGGCTCTGTTAGTGCATGTATATTTTTATTTAGTTGGATGTTTATACATATGTATCTCATGAGATAAATTCTGGACAGCAGTTATTGTACCCTCCTTTTCCTGTACAACTTTTACTGAAGCACAAGACAAAGTTTTCCTTGATCTCTCAAGGCCTTTTGGAAATCATTACATTGAATTAAAATTCTAAAGCAAAGGTGTATAAGTAGGGAAGGGATCTTGAGCTAAACATTTTGCCCTTCGCTGGCATTAAGATATGATAAAGACCAATTGTACCTTTCAGATTATCTGTTCTAACCTCAAGCCTCCACAGGGTTTTCCACAACTTTCCTACTGTGTAACCTGTTAGATCATTGAATTATATTTGTAGTCAAAAATCCTTTCCTAAAATTTAAGTAAAATCCTTTGTCTTACAAACTATATTAATTATTTTTGGTGCTGCCTCCAGTTGACACAGAGAACAACTGATTTCTCTTTATAAAAAAGTTCCATGTGATGAAAAAACAAACTAAACTCTTAACTCTCCAAATTTCTCCTTAATTGTAGCACACAAGCCCAACTCTTTTCTATGTAAATCTTGCATATTGCCTTCCTTAAAATCTATAGCCTATATAGAAAACAAATTGAAAGCAAAACAGCACTGAAGTATTGCCATGCTGGTTTCATTAAGAAGGAATTATTTTTCATGTAGGAGTGCCCCCATCCTTCAGCATCTGCCATTAAATGATGTGAATTTTTTTGTGGTGACCAAAGGTACAAGGACGCTGCTAAATGTAGCAGTTTACATATCTGCAAGTATAGATATATATTATAATCTATGGTGGACCTGCAGCAAATGTGTTATGTACCTAAATATTGTTGTAGAGTGTTACTGCACACAATGGCAAACATGTCTGTAACATCAATAGCACAGATTAATAAGAAAATTATTTTAAATGGAGAAAAGTGCTTGTCATTCTTCACTGAGTTCTCCTTTTTGGTCTGATCTTCAGGTGCTAAAATCAGATCCACATTCTCATAGTCTATAACCATTTTTCTAATAATATAGTGTGTATATATAAAACACATGCACATATAAAGAGAGTCTACAGCAAACTTTCTTGCCCCACTGTACTAACTGGATTTGAAAAGACTGTGGGTTTCAGACTACATTTTGTTAGGTGTCTCATCACTGTTTTATTTTCTGTATTATGTCTACCCAGGACACACACTGCTTCATTTGATGTTTTCTCCTGGTGTATACATTTTAACACTTTCCTCTGAGTGTAACTGGGCTTATTTCAAGAGAAATTCAGACATCTTCTTCTATACATGTATTTTCATTAATCACTGAAGTGCCAGCAGGGAGAGTGGTAAATTTCCATCACTCCGTGAGCAGTAATCATTGTGGTCTGATCAGGGTGGAGACTGAGATTCCCTGATCTCAGTCTCCTGCCAGTCTCAGCATTTCAGAACAAACCTGTTTTTCTCCTTTTTTTCTTTTAAAAGTATCAAAATTTCTCCTTTATCCACTAAAATAACATGCAGGATTTTACTTATGGGTATCTGTTATGAGCCTGGTTTCTTCTTAAAACAAGGAAATATGAAGTACAAAGCTAAGGTTGAGAAACTGTCAAAAATAAAGTTACACATGAAAAGTTGATTTCTTTTTAAAAAAACACACTTTTCATGGAAACTTCAAGAATTTCATCCTAAACATGAAGGCCTCTTTGTAAATGTACCTGCCCCAGCCAGCACAAAGGTTTAAGTAGTACCTACCCCTCCTCTGCCTGTAACTATCTGAGACAGGGTTATTTATGCAGTAGATCAGCAAAGAAAACAGTAAGGCAGTGTTCTTCAGAACAAAGCAGAATGAGGTTGATGTCTCTTGCATCCCTATAATTCACGTAACAGAGAGAGACAGGACTCTTGTGTACTCAAAACACTGGAGTCCCAGGAAAACATGCTTTACCTCTGTCACTGTTGCTGGTTTGCCATACAACCTCGGGCAAATGATTAGTCTGATATTTTATAAACGTTCTGTGAGAGGGTTTTTTCAGATTGTATGAATATTTACCACTCTAACCAAACTTAATGGGAACAGTCAGTCCTTTGGAATATGAGTTTTTACACAAGAATGAGGAAGGCAGCAGTGGACCATTTAGAAATCTGGGGTTTAATCTCTCTACACTGTAGTTCTCCCTGTATTAGGCAGAATAACATGACTCCTTGACTTCACACATGGATTTCATGTCTAGGGTCCCTTTATAATGTCTGCAGAAAGTTAACTACCTGGGAAAGATACTTGCAGTGCCCTGCTCCTAGCTGCCCTATTTAGCCAGGGGCAAACACTGCAAAGGGGGAAAGGAAGGATGTGAGGGATTTTCAACATATGTTTTTATGTACTTATTTTTACAATAGCTGAGAGCTAGCATGCTCTTGGGAACTGCTGGCAAGCTTCTATGCCTGGCTAAAGAGATTTGAATAACCATCTCACAGAAAAGGCCTTCCTCTGCCCTCTACTCTATCCATTCTTGCAGGAGGGAAGGAGTAGGAAAGGCAATGTTTAGTATCTCTCTCATTGAGGCCATCCCAATTATTAGATAATTGGTGGACCAGAGAAGGAGCTACCTTTAGTCTTACTTTTTCCTAGATTTAAGTATTTAAGTTTAAAAGCTTATTCTTTTTCTAAACACAGGCTTTTGTCAAAGCATGTTGTAAGCTTTATAAGAACATAAAGAGGGTATGAAGTCTTAGTACTGTTTTAGCAACCTCAGCCCCTGTGATTTTCTGATTTTTAAGTGGAAATTTGTCAACTAGTCTTTCAGGCCTAAGTTTTGCACATTATTTCTCTTTTTAAGATTAAAAACGGGCAAGACACAGTCTGACTGTACACATGCAAAATTGCCATTGTACTGACCTATGTAAGATCATCAGATCTGCTGCTCTAACTGGTAAGGACTGGGAAAGGTGGAAATACAATGATATACTGAAGCAATGACATACATTCTGTCTTTTTCAACTGCATTGGTCTAAACAGCTGGAGTTCTTGATAAATGTATCCATAACTGTGATGTCATTAAATATATTCTTAGTAAATGAATCCCTGGCAAACCCTTTTCAAACAAGGGTTTAAAAACTAAATTAAGAAAAATGGAGAGGGGAAAATGAAAGAGGTCTACAGAGTATGCAGAAAAGATGACAAGTTGATTTAAAACTACTTAACCAATTTTCTTCAACCTAAGTGTGTTTTCTTGAAGAGGCTCTATTGCGAGCCAACATAAAGATTTCTGGCTTGCCATTTTTGACTTAAACAGCTACAGAAGATTTCGATAACAACATATGGAAGATATTTTTTTCACATTCATTTAGCTGAAAGAATTTTGTTCAAACTTGTCTGATAGAATCCAAGAGTAAAACCAAATATGGAAATCCCAAGTCCCAGAAGAATGTGAGAAATTAATGAGAGGTGCTAAGTTGAAGCTAAAATGAAAGTTGGCACTGAACTTTACCTAAACATTCATGAGGAGGGATTTTTAATAGCAGCCATCTTGAGTACTTTGTCAAGAAAGAATAAAACACCAAAACCAAACAAACCCACAAAAATCTTCCCTGGTCATCCATGGATCGTTTAAAGGGCAGTTTCACCAAGCTTGCCACTTGAATTTGAGATGTTCCACCAGGCCTTTAAAGAAATACCACTTTTACTATATTGTTAAGACTCAGTTATTGAAATTACTGGAGATTTCTCTGCCCAAACTAAGATGCAAACAAGACCATATGGTGAAGTTAATAGTATGGATTTTTATTTAAAAGTAAGTGAGATGTAGAGAGGGGGAGAAAGAAATAGGAAAAGGGAGCTTGGGGGGAAAGAAAGTGACAGAGAGGCAGATTAAGTAGAAAAAAATGTCACCACTCCATAGATTCTGACATCATCCATTTTGTCCTCTTCTTCTGGTCTTCTCTGCTGTGGGGGCCCCAGCCTTATCAAAGTGATGCTGTAATCTAGATCCAGTGAAAGAAACCCACTAGGTCCACTGGGTTTATATTTGCTCAGGTTCCAGTGGGAACACCCAGGTACCCCCCCTGGGGTAGACTTTTACACTCAATGATATAGTATTTTGGTTTATGACCCCTTCCAAACACATTACAGGTGCCTCTTATATCATTGACAAAGTTGAGTAAATTATGGCCATCAGAAGGGGTGAGCACCTTCAGGCTATGTGTGAATGTCCTGGTACTTCTTCGGAGGGGAGTTTTCATAGCTGAATCACTCCTGTAAGGACTCTGGCAGCATAAAATGCACTATCCTGCCTCACAGGATTTACCTCTTATTAGCCTCTTCCCTCATCTTGTTCAACACCCAGCTGTAACCTCCAGTGATTGATATGCACACCCTCTGCACCTGTGTGGTTAGGTGATCTATTGTTTGAGTCATTAACCACTAACAGTCCAATCTCTCACAGATATACATGTAAAACCCCATTTGTCTTGCAGGAGATGAGTATTGGCATACAGCACAAATGAACATCAGCCACAACTTTGAAAACCAGTATTATTCATGGCTGCAAACGTTTTGGTGAAGGATGGTAATTGTATATAGTAACTGTCAAAATAGAAATTGGTAAAGGCATTCCCCCCGTCACTGCTCCATTAAAGTTCCCTTAAAGTCATGGCATTATGTAATACTCGATTCTCCTCATCATTTGTACACAATAAAGGGTTTTTTTATAAATTTGCCCTGTATGCTGTATAGCTGGGTTGCCAGTTTTACCACGTGAGTTATACAGTCCATGGCAAGAGCAGAGCTTTACCTGCATGAAACAAATTTTTCCTCTCTGTTGAAGAGAGATGAGGATGCACCCTTGTATCAGTCCCAATGCTCTCAGGAGGGGTTGAGGGGGGATATAAGTGCCCAGGATCCTGCACCCTGAGCAGGCCAGTGCCTCTGATGTTGGGTGACCACGAGGACAACGCCATAGGCAGCACCTGTGTCAAATGCTCCCCCAGCCCACGGGGACAATCGCAAGCAGAGAGGCAAGGACGGGGAGGCACCCGCAGCCACACCAACACTGACGTGTCCTGCACTGGTGGCTGGAGGAGGTGAGGCTCCATCTGCCCTGGACAGGTCTTCTCCTGGTCACTACTCCAGCAATGAGTTACAGCACAATGTTCCCCCAGCTGCCGACCAGACCGTGCAGCCCTGGGTGGTGGCTGCTCTTGGACTCTGCTCAGAAAATCCTCCTCAGGGATGCTGAGTGCTGCCAGCAGTGTAATGCAGTCTGGCTCCTTGCAGTTGGGGAGCAAAGTCAGCTGGATTTTGGCCAAGTCTTTCACAGGAGCCTAGTAGGGGAGTAAGGGTTCCCTCTGCAGAAACATTCTCTGTGGCTTGCTTGTAATTTGATCTACAGCTGTCAAGAGTGAATGCTGCCTATACTTACCAACTTGCATAAAATAGCATGTATAAGGATGTCCCTTGTTAAGGAACACCCATTAAGTGCATTAAAGAATGGAATGAATCAGGATTTTTATACAGGGAGCATTACGCTAAATCCCTAGCATAAAAATATTTTGTGTACTAATTGATTTTATCTTGCTGTGCTTTATTCAGCTTTTGCTATGATGGCCTGAAATAAACAGCAAGGCTTCAGTTTTACCTGCTGTCAGAACCTGAATTCTTCATGTTTGCTTTGTGGGACCTCTCTAAGTGACTTCAGTGCCAGTACCTGGAGCTCCTGCATGTGACAGAAGCAAGAGCTGGTTCTCACCTACAGCACTGCGGTGTGGTAAATGCTGACTTAAATGCAATTAATGATATAATTAATGTACAGACTAGTTGTTTTTCATTAACTTGTTTGGCTAATAAAACACATTTCCAAGCTCCAAAGGAATCAGTGAGCGTTCAGAAAAGTTGATTTAACAGTAACAGGCAGCCAAAGATTTCTGTATCCCTTTCAAACAAATATTCCTTTACAAAATTAAATAAATATATGAACTGCTACAGAATATGTCTGTACAAAGAAAACCACAAGTCATAAGATAGTTTCTGCTGATTTTTCTCCTTTCCCCCTTCATGTTTTCTACATTGTCAGCAATTTTAAATCTTAAAAATACCCTGTCAGATTATAAATGATCCAGAAAACCTCACCAAAGCTTCTAATTTTTGCCAAACTGACCATACAAATCGTCTAGTATGGAAGTGAAACAGTTGCAATGGAAATGTCATGTCATGCTATTGTATGAGTTAGGAAGCATCATCAGAAACAGATTGTAGTTCCCTTTTGACAAAAATTATAATTTCTTCTCCAAAATTTGTGTTCTCCTGTTTAAACATTCAATGAAGCACCTTTTGCCATTAGTTACATGTGTTCAAACCAAAAGGCAAATGCCTGTTAGAATAGCATTATTCTAGTGTGGTATGTCAGCATTTTGTAAGGGAAAAACTGGCTCTGTCTCCTTGAGATGTTTCCATTTTGACTTTCAAGAACCACCAAACACAATCATTTTAAACAATAAAGCATTTTTGACATATTTCAAGCAGCGAAACCATTAAATTAAAATTCTCAGAATCACAGGTCATTTTTTGAAGTGTAGATCATTAAATTTAATTGTCCCTTACAAGAACTGGGCAAATCAAGCTCCTAGGATTTTTAAAAAAAGATCCAGCTGCTAATCTTGAGGAAGATATAACTATTCACATAATTTATTTTTTATTGCACAGCAGTAAAGTATACTGTGTAGTGTTTTAGAGAACTGTATTAAATATAATGCTCTCTGACTGTTTTTGAAATAAAGACTCTGTCATTTTCTTTCAAAATAATTTAAGCAATGTAGATCTGAGTTAATAGAAAACTTTTTATGGATCATAAGACCTGTAATAAGTATCCTTCTCAAGACCAGTATTTTATTTCATAAGGGCTTTGTAGCAGACGTGCTCAGCACAACAAAAGGAGTCGGTGTGAGGTTTCGAAGATGTTGTGAGCAAAAGAAGAGCCACAGTCAGCAACCCATCAGGTGAGCAATCCCTGGCTAGTGCAGGGCTTGTGTCCCCCTCACAGTGGGGCCTGCCCAGCTGCTCCATGGATTGCTGTGCCAGCAAGGTGTCACGTCTCAGAGAAGGAGATTTTCTTACAAATTCATAGGGCATCTTCGACTGCCACACACAAAACCCCTCTGCACAGTATTTGGGTCACCCTAGGAAAACATCTGCCCGCAGCTTGTCACAGTATTTTTTTACAAAGGCTCTTCCTCTTTGTATTTGTGGTGGGATGTCAGTCCCATGCACAACCCCTGACCTACTATCCTGATTTTTTTGGCACCCACACTTATCTCAGAAGGCTGGAGAGAAATAAGAAGGATCCAAAAGTTTCCCTGATATCCACAGAGAGGGAGAGAAAAAACTGCTGCAATGCTTAGTGCCCGATACCTCTCAGTAGGGGTCACTGGACTGGTGAAAAAGCCTTTGCTGTACTAAATAAGAGGATAGACCCACCCAGCCTCCTGGGCATTCAGGGTTAGCACTGCTTCTGGGACCCCAGTGCCCTCCAGATGTGAAGGGACCAACCTGGGGCTGAGCATTTCAAAAACCAAAAGGCCTCTGCGTGTCCCAGTGTCCAAGTGAGCTCTAGCCCTGCGGAGCAAAGCACTGTTTTCTGACCCAGCAGGGCAGCATGGTGTGCTCAAATGCCTCTTGATCACTATGGTCCAACTCCATGCTGCCGTGTTTGCCAGTCATATGCTTATGTCCCATGTGTCTTTGAAACTTGTGTGCTGCAAAGGATGACACTGGCCAAACTGATAACACTCTCTGCTTGCCCATTTTTTAAAAAACCTCTAGCAGGTAGCAGAGTAGAAGAGAAATACTCATGCTGCAGGGGGACACAGCATATTCCCACTCCACCACTCAAAAATGGTGTCCCAAGCATCATTTATTAGGAGAGATGGAACATGAACATAACTGTATAATGTATATAGTGTACTCTGAGTTGGCCTTCACATCCCCTTGGAACTTCCCCTAAGCCTTTCCTCTCCCCAAGTGATCAACCTCACTTTGGCCCCTCAGTGTGGGTGACAGAGGCTGGGTGGGAAAAGGGGTGAACATTGGGGGATTATATCAGATGATCTGTTCCTAGCCCCACAGGAAGAGCAGCTAGTTGACTCCCACTCTTACCACATCTCAAAGTCTCCTCAAAGAGCACCCTTCACCCATGAATTATTTGAGTTCAGAGACAAGTTCCACATCCCCAGCTTTTATCCCTCCTTTGACCCCTCTTAGGTTGGTGCTTGGAAGCAACTGCACTCCACCCAGTCTGTAAGCCCACCCCAATGTTTATGGCAGGAACCATGTTCTAGAGGCAGGGCATGAAAGGGTGGTGTCTCATCCTGTTTGGGATAAAAGGGAGGGATAGACCTAAGGGCCTTCCCAAACAGCAGTTAGTCCTGAGGAGACACACTGTGAAATGCAAAAATACTCTATTGTTGTCAAGTGCAAACAAATTTTATTGGCCTCACACAGAGAGGCTGCTGGCAAGGAGTAAGCTCTGAAAGCTAGTCTGTGCTTCATAGCCTTTCAGGGACTGTCTTCCCCACTGGGACACTAAAAGAAGAGAAAATGTGCATGCACAAGCCAGGCTTTCTAAGTAGTCTCAGCCTAGATTGCAATGTTCACAACCAGGAAATATTTTCAGATAGTCCACCCTTGTTTATTGGGGCCGTTTGGATACCCTTGGAGTCCATTCAGATTAAACGCATGTGGAGGTCCTTCTCAGGCCGTGGCATGAGTTGGGTTACTCTGAGAAAAGTAAACATAACACAAACAGGCTATACTCTGGCCTGCCTCATAAAAACACCTGAAAGACAGCAAGGCCCCATCCTTCTAAGGACCACACATCCTTAGAAACAGGATAAACAAAGGCAAGAGCCAATAGCCCTTCCCACCATGCAGTTCTGAGGCACAAACCCAGACAATAGGCTGTCTGTCTGTCAACTCATTAAAAAGCATCTGTTATTACAGGCTATGAAAACACAGACAGGGCACTCTGCTCCTGGAGATGAAAGCAAGCAAAACCAAGAAGCCCAGGAAGAGAAGAACTTCATGTCCCACAGTGGTCCTCTAGCACCCTTCTTTTGACCTCCATACCCATGATCTCCTCTGCTCCTTAGGGCTGCTGGTTCATCTGCTTCAAAGTAGGGGCACACACTGCCAGCATTCAGGAAGCTGCAGCCTCTCCCACCCGTGCCTGCAGCACTACAGGCATTCCCACCACCTGCCAGCTGCAAAGGGGACATGCTGAGAATCTCTGACAGGATGATCCCTCCTTGGAGCAGAGCTATGGCACTCTGCCCTCAAAATACCCCTCTTACGACCCCATCCTCCCCCAGATACCGAGGGAGTCACAATCTTCCCACTTAACCCAGCCTTCCAAGTGGCCTGGAGAAAGTGACTGTGGACACAGGTAACATCTACAAGAGCTCTGGAGGCAACATATGAAGTGCTCACTGTGAAAAAAAATGAACAAGGCGAGGTCTCAGCTGCTCCTACCCTTGCTCTGTTCATTCAACTGAAATGGGAATAGCTAAAAAGGATAGCACGGAAATATGTTTTTGAGGGACAGTATAAAGACAGCTTGTCCATCTCTTCCTATTGTGTGACCTAGAAAGGAAAGAGAAGCGAATCCTTTCTTTGGCTGTTGCAATTATACAGCTTGAAGCAGTCAGGCTGTCTACCTTCCTGCAGGAGATGTGACAGCTCCCAGCGCCAGAAAGCTGCATTCCTCTGCTTTGAAGAACAGATTTATAATCCATGAGCTGCAAAATCTAAAGGGAGCTGTAAAGGTTTTCTCAAATAATAATAAAAAAAGAAACAACTGCTACAGCCTCAGTTATGGAGGCTTTGGATCTGTTTTTAGTATTTTCACATGAAAAAAAGCATCAGCTAGACCAGGAGAAGATGACATGGGCCAGATGTTACCTTGCATTATAGAAGATTTCTGTCACTGCCCAGCGCCAAGCTGTCTTGGCCTTCAGCAGACCCATCCTCGGGTCAGGGAGGATTCCTCTTGCTCCTTCCACACCACACCCTCACAGAGCAGTGTGGCGAAGGCAGGCGGGAGCAGCAGCCAGCCACTTCAAAGCTGCCAGCCTCTCTCAGAACTTGCCTCTGGTGGCCCAAAACAAGGAAGAGCCCAAAGACATCCATTTTACCTCAATTCCTTAACTGCTCCATTTTGTACATGTCACATTAATGGGTCTCTTTGAGTTCAGCCTAGCGGAAGAAAAAAATCTCCAGTAATTTGAAGAGAAGACAATTCTGACAGTTGCCAACACTCCATACAGTTTTTCTTCATACAAATAATGGAATTGCAGATTTAATTTCTTTCTTCCAAAACAGTGTAGAAAATTCATCAGGCAGTCACAAAATCCTCTCTCAGTTTGTTTTCCTTGTAAGGGTGAAAGGCTTTTAAAAAATGGGGGCTGAGATGTAATAACTGGAAACATTCTGGCTGAAACTAGAGTCTCATTGCTAGCATATATGTGCAGTTTGAGGGCCTCCCAAAGCTCTTTTAATGTTCAGCCTACCTTTTAAATTAATGACATGACAGACTTTAAGCTTGACCTTTTCTTAATGGCCAGGCAAGAGCTTTATAATCTTGATTTTCCTAACAAAAAGATCCCTGTAGGGAAGTTCTTCCTGCCTCACTGTATGCATAACATACAAAATAAGCATTGCTCTTTACCCTGTTCCACCATTCCATGGGATCAAGCTCCTCCTTGGTCCCTGAAGATTTATCTCCCCTTTCTCCCCAGAACTTGCATGGAGAGAATAGACAGTGAGAAGGGACAAGTCCTTCCAATTGCTTGTCTCCCTCCTGTTCCTTCCTCAAAGCACATGAAACACAAAAGATGCCAATTACATCACCATCTGCCCTGACTGCCCACAATCAGAAAGGAGAATTGGAGTAACCCACTCAGTCCTTGTCAGGTAGGCACCATTGTATTTTTAGCCAGAATTTTGCACACAAAACCACATGTGTTTTCTCCACACAGCACATACACAGGGACAGAGTCCACAGAGGCAGTACATGCTGCCTGCCTGAGTCCTGCATGCAAGGAACACTGCTCTTATAGCTGTGATTTGTCCAGGAAAATTGGGTAGAAATACTCACAAATCTCAAATAGTAAACTAGACATCTTAAATTGTACCTAAACAAACTTCCCTTTTTCATTTTTGTTTTTTCTGGAAATACCGTAGCTCCACTACAGATTCCTAATCAGGAACTCAATCAAAAGAAGAAAAAGGACCATGTATTTCTATTTTCTGATTTTCCAGCTTGATAGCTGTTTTCTTTTTATTAGTTTAGATGATTTAGCTTCACCTGAAAACTCCTCCAAGCAGCATGCTATCACAGAACTAACTCCATTGCAGCTGTTTTTAGGTAGTCATTTGGTCAGAGAAGGGGAAAGTAATTAAGTCTTTGAGTATTTATTCCCAGCTGCCAACAGGAGCCTGTCTTTGTGCTTTAAACTAAAAAGAAGCAGCCACAAATTAAATCTGCCTTTCCAGGAGGAAGAAGACTAGACTTTCATGACAACTGCTTGCAGTCTTCATAAGAAATAAGAAGACCTAAAAAAATAATACGCCACGTGGGTGTTCATCCATAATATAAGAACTGGTAAGTCTGTAGTACAGTTGGGATAAAGTGTGTGTGGTCCCTGGGCAAGTCTTTTCCTATGGAGGTGTGTCTCAGAGAGATTTTAAAGATGAAGTGTAATGCCCAAAATTTGTATGGCTAAAGAAGAAAACACAGATGTAGCTGCCTAGTAGAAATTTTCCAGCCTCAGGGGGATCTGGAATTTTTTTTAAGGCATTTCTGCAGAACCTACTGTTGCATGCAGGTATGACACAACCTTTCTGTTGCCTGTTCCCTCCCTGGAAGGTGGAAGTGGTCCCCTTTCCCCGTGGTGGAGCTTTTGCTGGGCTGGTTTCCTGCTGGTAGCTTGATGAATGCAGCATGTTGGCTGGCGTGTCTGTCTGCAACGATGGCTGGAGGTTGTCCTTCGTGTGTGTCCCCTGCAGCTGTTAAACTGATGGCTTTAACACAATGCCGAGGAGAGGGGAGGAGAGCCCTCCACAGTGTTTGCCATGCAATGCTACTATGATGGAAATGAGGTTCTCTGGTTTTTCCTGCCTAACGAACACCTCAGGAGGGAATGGATCCTGTCTTTGCAGATGTCCTGTGCATACGGAAAGCCTGTGTCTCTGTAAAGCCCTATGAGCACTCCACCCTTCCTTGCCCCACTGAGACAGAGCAATCTGATGTTTTTGCTTTTTGTTACACTTCACTTTGTTGCTGTGGCTGTCTCTCGGCGGCAGTGCTAAAGAATGTCTAAATTCCCTTGGTTTCTGTGCCTGTGCCTCACCTCTCAGGCGAGTCCTGCACAGGCTCAAACTAATACAAGAACACAAGGAAAAGCATAACAGAGACTCACATATTTGGGCAACTTTACCTGCTCATAATCTCTTCTTCTCCATCCTGATATTGTTTTCATCCTTGCATGCACTTCTGCTGAGTTTCTTTCTGCTGAAATAGATCCTCTCAAACTTGGGAGCTTAAGGGATAAGTTCGCTGATATTCGCGGAAGTCACGAGGTTGAAACTGTTGCCGCGCTGGCTCCATGCTGCCAAGCCACTGCATTCCCCACCCAGCAGCCAAAAGAGCTCCAGCCCTGCATCCCAGAGTAGATTACCGCCTTCTCCATTCCGTTGGGAGCATAATATTGTTTGGTATGTAGCCAAAAAGGAGAACCTGAGCCCTAAGAGTGTGAGAGGGACTGAACTATTCCCTTCACACTTAACCTCAGCTGTGTTATCTAATTACCATTTCGCTCACATAGTGCTGTTTATTAGACTGGGGCTGAATAGATGCAACTAAGACCAAAATTTGGTTCTTATTAAATTTCCGTCGTCAAGAGAGACAGTTTGTGGTCCCAGAGGATTGAGAAGGGATGATCATGGAAACAAAAGAGTAAAGCTGGGTCATAAAATAGCCCAAAAAACTTCTGTAGTTTTTCTTGAGTAGTTCAAGGACAGGAGGAGGATGTACATAAAGAAGAATGGATAGAGACCTAGATGAAAGAAGGAGGGAATTTAGTCCAGCCTGCATCTCAAAATTGTTGTCCTGGGAACCATCTTCATTGCAAATGCATTGAGTCTAAACCTCTATATTTTTGATTGAAATGTTTGCTCAACTTGCTGTGACAAAATCTATATCTGTGTTACTCTGCAATGAGTTCTCCATGTAGGCTAATTTTTCCCTGTTGCTGCTTTAACCTCATTACTTCTGTCCTGTTCTCATTAACTAATGATAGGAATTTGATTGTAGCCTGTTTTTTCAGTGTCTCTTAAAAAAAATTCAACAATCATATTCATTCCTGCTTCCCCCATCAAAACAAACCTTCATTAAGAGGCAATTAAGGCTTCTCAAGCAATGTGCCACCGTAACAACAACTGAAAGGAGGGACCTTTCCAGGTCACACTGTGCCCATAGGTGTTGGCTTGTTTTCTCTGGAGCACCTCATCTGCATCCACTGCTTGGACCTTGGAGGCTTTCTGCAAAACCTTTCCAGCTTCAGCAAATGTCATGGTCTGTAGTGACAAACTGGAGAAGTTTTGAATAGGAATAGCCTTGAGTTTCACTGAACAGCTCTTGCTAAAGCCTGTCATACTGGCACCAGGGGGCTGCCATTGCTAGTGGACCTGAGTGGCTGTGTTGGTCAGTGCCGGGAAAATCCCATGGGATTATGATGAATAAGGAACAGCTTCTTGTAGGACATATCTGTGTATTGCGGTGTAGACCAGTGTAGCACTCCGGCTGTTTCAGGCTGAAAGAGAAATGGGCTTGCTGCTTTAAATACCAAGGTGGGCAAACTCTTCCTTTAGTAAAATTTTATTAGAACATCTGTACATTTAAAAATTTACCTTGTTTCTGGCTGTTTAGCAAATTCCATAGTGGAAACTAGAAATCCATTATAAAGATAATTTTGCAGGAAAAAACTCACATAATTATTAGTCAGGGCTTTTTATTTTATATCTTTAAGATATTCATTACTTCTGGGAACATTTGGTGCCTACAGCAAGAGCTGTATTTCTCAAGTTATCTACCCCAGCCTAACTTATCTGAGTAATTAATATTGGGGGGCTATAGAGCCTCTCAGGGAGCCTATGCTTTTGCTGTTGGGCACACAAATAATGATATCTTGTCTTCAGCTTTGGACTAAGGTGGCTAAAGAAGGACTTCCCACAGAATAGAAGTACTAAAGTCCTGTTCTGGAGCCGCTTCTAAAAATGACCAAATTTAAAACATAGTCCTGTTCCCAGTTCCAATTGATTTACAGGTCTGCATCCCAGTCTCAGACTTGCTTTTGTGGGTCTGATTCTCTGAGCTCCCAAGGCCCATATTCAGACATCTGAAATTCCACCTAAGCGCATATTTTCTCATGGCAGTGCTAAGCTCTCAGAGGCCTCTTGTTGGCAAGAAATTGCAAACTCAGGTTAAGGCTGGAATTGAGGTCACCTGAGTGAGGCTCTGATGGCACTCTGTATGAGGCTCTTGCTACCCTAAGAGAAGGGGGGAGCCTAGAAGTTAGGCACTATATCACCCCTGTCAATACATTACCTCCTTTCTTGCCAAATGTCTAATAAAATAGTCTGTGGAATGACATCCTCATAGATCAGTTTTAAAATTAAATGAAAATCTCATGTTCTAAGGAAGAAAAATGCTGATCTATTAGCTAGTACTGCAGAAAATAAGAACCACACAGTGTTATCACTAGGGCATATATATGAGACTCTGTATCAGAAGAATTCTGGATTCAGCAAAAAAACCAAAAAATAGATATTGCTGGAAACACTTGTAGTGTTCCCAAAGAGAAATACTTTAATAATTATGCTTTATCTAAATGCTGTCAGTCAGAGAGGAAGGATAATTTTCAAGGCAGGGAAAAAACACTGATCTGCACAAGCTGATTCTGATTTCTTCTTGTCTCTAGGGAAGAACAGGTAATGCACAATTACAGGTACTCTTCCATGCTGAAACTTCAGTGTTAGATTACTGCTGGAGAAAGTGAGGGGGAAAAATGGGCTTTAGCAAGACTCACTTGGTGAAACTCAAGTAAACTGAAATACTTCCAGTCTTTACAGACATTTTCCTTCTGGAGCACTACTGTTACAAGCAGTAGATTTTCATTTACCAAAATGCAGGTTGTTTGCCTTTCCCTTTCAAAATTATGCTCAGACTTTGTTTCTTCCATTTGCAATTCCTTGTTGCATACTTTGCTGTGTTCTTTTTTTAGCTGGTACTTTATTGCCAAGCTTAAAAGACTAAAAATTATCAACCACAAGATAAAATTGTGCTAGTATTGATCAGATCGCCCTGTGTATTTAAAACAGACCAAATATGCCGTAAGGGACATCTCTGCCACTCAGATAATCAGAAGCTTCTGTAAACAAAATTCTTTTTGTTATAACTATCAAAACATTAATTCAGGAAAGCTGGAACTGAATAAGTGAAGTTAACCTGTATTTGCCCTCCTCTTTACACATACATGTATTTACAGAAAGTTTCTGCCTCTTCTGGTTGTGAAGATAACCTTTCAAGTATAAACTGAGAGGAATGCTGGCTTGAGTCTGGAGCCAAACACATGGAAACAATAACACTAGACATAAGCTGCCTTCATTCATCTCAGTGGGATGCTAGCAATGAAGTCTCCTTATGACAATGTAAAAGCCAGACCTGTTAACTATTTCACTGCTGCATTTTGGTAACAGAAAATTTCATGCAGCTGATCTATCCATCATAGCTTGACAGTATTTTCCATCGAAAGGGTATGCCATGTAATATGACTATGTATTTGAAATATGTGCATAACCCATCTTTATTTATTAAACTTAACCATCTTAAAGGCATATGGAATATTGGCAGATCATCTGTCCAAATGTCTGTCTGCCCCCTGGTTTTTTCTAGAAAGCAGTGTGTCAGTTCTTACAGAAAGTGAACATGGTGTGCTCATTCTACCAGCAAGCAGGCTTCGTCAAAGGAAGATTTTTCTGGTAACTTATAGGATTCACTAACAGATCTGCAGGATCTGATATCAGTCTGCCTTAAACCTCTGCTGACTAGGGTCTTTGGCTGTAGTTACCAAGCTGGGAAAAGTGGTGTGACAAACCTCAAGGCTGAGCAGGAAGCTCCTATGTCAGAAGAGAAATGTAGGTCAATGTGCTTTGCTAAAGAAAACCTCTGTTTTCAATTAAGTGCATCATAAGAAGAAGCAACTCTCAGTTGTCCCATCTCTGCTGTTCCCGAGCAGGCATCTGCTCTTTCCCTTTGTCTGCCACAAATGGAAGCAAGAGCCCTGTTAGGAGTCAGGAGTGGTAGTTCTTCTTATCACCTTGCTCCAGTTTGTATTGAGATTGACAGGAAACAAATATATTTACTAATATTATCATTGAATGTTATTTACTCTCTGTTGCTATCTCTGTCCTTCTTCCTCTGTCCCTTGCAATGGAAACAAAGCTAAAAGAGAATCTGATAGCATCACTCCAAGGGCTGGGCTGGGTAATAACATCAGAGTGATACAAGAACTTGGAGTAGTTAATGTTACAGCAGGCTGAAAAAAAAAAAAAAAGTACCCTGGATTTCTAAAAGATGCTGACTCCTCAATGGTGAAGAATCAATCCTGTATGGTGTCTTGCAGTTTGCTCCTAAGAAAACCCTAATAATCCTTTACTACTTTCTTGGCTATTTATTCCAGTTGCATAAAATGTTCCATCCAACTCAGTCCCACAGGAAAATGAGGAGAGCTTTGGCTTTTTTTTATTTCAGTGGATTTGTGATCAAGCTTATCATGAAGATAAAAAAGACTATGTGAAAGTTGTCTGAGCAAAAGCTCTGACTTTTGCTAAACCCCATGAAACTGAACAAGTTGTAGCAATAGTAAGAGATTTTGAAATTACATAGTCTTATGAGAGACATCTGGTACACTGGATCTTGTTTCCAAAATCTGTGAGTTCTTTGGATTTTTTTCTTCAGGAAAACTGCATTTTCTCCCCATCAAACTGTTTAGCATAATTCCTAAATGATTATGCATAAATGTTGTGACATTCTCTTTCTCCAGCTGCAAGCCGCTGTATTTTAGAAAGTGTTTAGGTCTGTAGCCAGCATTTATAGAAGAAGTTTACTTTCTGAGAAGTATCACTTATCTAATTGCTTTTTCAGGCATGAAACATAATTGTGCTCATTGTTTAGTTCTGGGTTTGTTTGGGGTTTTTTGTTTTTTTTTTTGGTAAGGATGCTGTTGGTGGCCCTGAAGGAGGTTCTTTGGGTTGGAAGGGAGATTTAGAAGACTTCTCCTTCTCTTCTTTTGGGTTTTTGTCTTGATATATTACCCTCTAAAGATACAACCCTGAACCCAGTTTAGCCTGCTGCTTTAGACACATTAAAAAGTGAATGTCTGGATGGCTGGGGAAGGCCAGGGGAGTTGGAATGGGGTGTGATGCCTTCCTGCACTCAGGCTAGTAAAATCCTAAGCCTCCAGCAAGCCACTCAGAACTCTCACCGACGTGAGGGCTCTTCAGTACCTTATGTGAAATATGGAGGAGTGCTCGGCTTAACTCCCAGGTGAAATATGTTTCTCGGAGAAACACATGCTTCTTCTCACTCCCTCACTCAAGACAGATGGGCAGCTCTCTGGGACGGGGGCTGTAAGATTTTACTTCCAGCTGTGATTTCTGTTTGGGAATCCCATGGGTGGGTCATCCTGTTCTTGGACTGCTTAGGGGCAGGTTGCTCACATGCAAACCTACACAGAGGAGCAGCAGCTTTATGAAATAAGCTGAAGCGCCTCAAGGTAACTGATGCACAATATGGACTTATATCTATTGTTTTCTTTCAAATACTTCCTAGATGGAGAACAGAAACTTTGTAATTTCACAAACATTAAAACCACATTGTTCATTCAAATGGGTAAACACAGGCACAAATATCAATCCTAATGGCACAGACTTATTAGCTTCACACCATGTATAAGTACAGTTTCTTACATTTTCAAGTAATAATGAATCCCCTGAGTTCCAGTTGCACTACTATAATTACTACTATATACCTGGATAAAATGCCAGTGCTGACAACGTTGGGGAGGTTCAGATCTGTTAAGCTGTCAGTCAGTAAGTGATTTTCTCATCTATCTTGGGTCCTGCTGAAAAAGCCAGATCAACGGGTTTATTCCATTTCAATTTTCTTTTGCCTGTTTTGTACTTTCTCTGTCAGATATTTTACTGGGCTTATAGGAAATTAAACTGTAAACTTGTCCATCTAAAAGGCTTATTATAACAATGCAGTCCTGGCTGAAATAAGCATTTTCAATTTGATTGTGTTGGGAGAGCCCCATATGTGTACACACACATACACATGTATATGGGTGACTAAAATCTCATTCATAATACTGGTTTTACTATTGCTGTGATGGGGACAAGAAAAAACTCCAATTTCCCTCTAGACCATTAAACAAGGCAAATACAATGTGCTGTTTTCCTTCAGTGTCTCCACCCTTGCCTGCAAATGTAATTTGCCCGTAGCCATGAAACACGACGTTCTCTCTGGGTGAAAGAAATTTAAAGCCCACAAGTTTCAGAGCTGTTTTCTTTCAGGAGGATGAACATCTGAGGGAAGTACCTTACCTTCTCACATAACTAGGTTTGGCTAAATTAATTTCTTCTTCCTCTCTCCATCTTAGCTGTTTGGGTTTCTATGCCTTCTCCAGCACTGACATGGATATTTTTGCCCTGAACCCCAAGCTCTTGTGGTTGAATGACCATTACTCTTTTGTACGTACATTAATTTGTGATTCTCCTGAGCCTTTTTTCATGCTCATAATTTTGGTCTCTGTCACTATGGGACTTTCAACTTACGCATTGCAACAAAACAGTATTACGTCAGACTAAAAGAACTGATGTTTACAAGTCCACCAGGCCACTAAATGCTCCCTTAGCAAAAACAAATTAAGAAAAATTGTATTCTATAGGGTTAATATTTGTTAGCTCAAGGCCTGGTCATTACACAGCATAGGAACAGTCATTCATTCTAATAGCTCTGGGCAGACAAGAGGATTTTGTTAACTGAACCATTTTGGAAAAGGATATAGTGTGTTTCCATGTGTTTTCTTCACTGCAGTATCCATGCCCTGGTGCTGCCCACCTGGTGAACCTGATTATCTCACATCAAAGCTAGCCTACAGCACAGAGCAGTTCCTGGGGCTGCTGTGCCTGTGTGTGATGATTCACAAGCAGCAGCTTTGGGCAAATGCTCTGATGCAGGACATGGTGATAGTCCAGGAACAGCCTTGGGAACACTTGGGTTCTTATCATGAGAATGCTGAGAGCTCACAAGGCAGGTTGCGATGTTTGTGGGATTTTTTTCTCCTGTAGGCGCAGTCCTAGAGGAAATTGGGAGAATACAAAAGTTATAAAGAGGCAGATTGTTTGCTTTCAACCCATTTATGGTTTGCTTCTCTGAGCTGCTCTGCTAAGCTACCAGTGTAGTCAAACCACCTCAAAATATGCCTGTAAAAGTCAAAAATTCTGTTGTATGCTTTAAAAATTAACCTTCCTGTCCCTGCACTCAGGTTACAGCATTGCTGCAGCTGAGGGAGAGAGCAGGAGCAGGGCTAGCCCTGTATGCTCTGACACCCTGGCTGCTTGGTTGACAGCCAAAATTTGCCACAATTAGGCTGCCTGTGAGTGTCTGAGAGCACCTGGAGGCACCTGGCAGGGTGCAAGGGGGTTTTGACATGTGGAGTCCCACCAGTGCCAGGGGATGGCTTCAGCTGTGCATGGGATCAGGCTTACCCAGCCAGAATCCTTGGGGTGAAAGAAGAATGTACTTCTTTTCTAGTTTCGTTTTGTTTTGGTTAGGAGAGCACTTTGGAAAGCTGATGTTGATTTAGTCGCCCTGAGTTCAGTCTTTGAGTTCCTGGCACTCTGCTGGGGAGAAACCCCAACAGTTCAGTGAATGCATGCTGCTTTGCAGAAGGGATTGCTGCCCACCACAGCGGGCTGGGTGGACACCTGAGGGAAAAGGGTGGCACCAGGACCTTCTGCAGATGTTACTGCCACAGGTGGTATTTCCTTCTTTATGAAATTAAAAGCAGATGGATGTAAAAATGGGGTGCAATATATGTAAGTGTAGTTTTTCATAGCAAACAAGCACTTCCAAGCCTCTTGTGCTAAGGATCAATCTTGAACAAGTGAGTGCCTTCAATTTGTGGGGCAGGTTTTGGCTGTGTGGGTATGGCTGGGATTAAGGAAAAAGTGCTGGTGCTTCAGAGGTTGGTCAGCTGCAATACACACTTCCCAGGGCTCAAAAGTAGCTGGGCTTTGATCCAGAAGCTTATATCTATCTCCCATGAAAAACAGAATGAGGGCTCTTTAATGGAGGAAACTTTAGTCTGCCTCAGACTCCTCAATTTTCAGCACACACAGTTAGAAATGCCAAAGTAAGTAAAACTTCATAGTTACTGCTATCTTTAAAATTCTCTTCTCATGTCTTTGCAGAGATAGGGAACATTTCCTGTCACCTACATGTAGACAGCTTTTATGTAGGGGAAAAAATTAAAGAAGCAGTAAAAATAAATCCTCTGTTGGGATCTGCATACAACACAGTTTGTGACTATAGTTTAAACACTTTTTTCTGTTTACATTAGTAAAAGGAGAACTGTGACAAGCTCTTTAAAGCATGAATATTTTTCACTCCTGGGATGCTCTAAAGACCTATTGAAGTCAGCTTTTCTCCAAGCTCAGTGTTATTCCATAAAGACTAAGGATGGCATTCTGGTTCCTGAGGGGGAACCTGTGATAATCTATTATATTTTATACTTTTCAAAAGAAAATAGTGAATCAATTCTGTTACATCTTTGGGTCAGTTTGAAAGCTGGTCAATGGTACTAGTTGCTTCCTTGCAGTTATGTGCCCTAGCACATTATAATGTCAAATAATAGACATTGGACTTCAAAGCTGTTCTTCTAGGTTTTAGTCTGTAAAAGAAGTGGATATGGTTTATTAAATTTAATACCAGCACATCAGTAGCTCCCCATCCAGTGTCATATGTATACCCTTGGTTTATGCTTACAGATCTTTATACATAATTTGATCGCTGCCATTACAAGGCGTGAAAGCCTACTTTTAAATTCAACACATGTCCATGTTCAGCCTTGTCATGGCACATGTCCCACCTTTACAGTCTTTGTTTAGGAGATGAGACAGTCACAGCCCTTGTGGCCATGTGCTCAAGAGCTCAGTGAGAGCCTAGTGGCTTCTGAATTCACCAGAACAACTTGGATTTCAGCCTTATGCCAAAAACCCCTTATATAGTACTCTGTGTTTAGTAGACTAGCATCAAAAGGAGAAAAAACTATATTCCAGCTCTAATGAGAGAGCTGACATCAACATCCACCATGACCAATTTAAAGATTTGAAACATCTAAATATTGGCATGATGCATGCAAGATGCCGCTTGTTTCTCATTCTTTTGTTTGGGAATAACTTTACTCTGAGCATCCCTAGAAACTGGAAGCCAGATAGGGCAGTGGCTTTTCCAAGGTATAGGTTTATGGTTATCATTAAGCTACTCAGCAGTGCTGGATGCTGTGCAATTCTGCCTCAGCAGAAATGGGGTAGCTAGGATTTTTTTTAAAATAAATTTAGGAATGGAAACTTAATCCAACTCTTTATAGACAAAGAAGCAGAATGGTAATTTTTGCAAATGCTCACCTCAGATTCCTGTCTTGCTGAAATACGTGCAGCAGTTTAATGCACGTGGACTCAGAAATGTTCCCTGCTCAGCCTCAAAATGAGGCTGCTCATGTCTAAGCAATTAGCTGTATTCCTGCAGAACACACTGTCAGGTGGTCAGAGTCACTGTGGCAGACTCTGTCCTGAGGGAAGAACACAAAATGTAATGGAATGGAGCTAGAAAAGACCATCCTGACAGATTTTTAATCTTCTTTAATATATTTTTAGGATATTCCCCCATCATAGGTGCCTGAATTGACAGAGCTGCAACCCTACACATTCAGGGGTTAAATCCTCAGAAGAGATTACTAAAGCATGTTTTTCATTTGGCCTTAATTATGCAGGAAGGTCAATGTAATCATAAGTTATTATTTACACATCTCCTGGCATCTGCTCAAATCCGTCTTTTTGCTACATCCTGGAAGAAGTTATAGCATTTTCATTTCTTGGTAGAGTGATGTTGTGTTAGTACATTTAGTAAGAATGAATGTTCGTGCTGCTGCCAGTACTGTTTTGGATACTTGCATTATTGAAGCATCCCTTTCTGTGAGTACCATTTACCCTTCAATCCCAAAAGGGTAGGCTATTTCCAGAAGTTCCACTCTACTATTGCATTCCTATGAAAAGCGTGATAATGAACCAAATACTTCTTTTGCAGTTACTGTTTTCCAGCCTCTAAGAGGAGGATGAGATTTACATTTGACCTCTTCCCCTTTCTTTGGCTAGAAAAATGGTATGATCTATTTCAGCGTTATAAACCCCAAAGTCCCATTGCACTAAGAAATATTAAATCCATCCAATAAATTATCATTAGGATAAATGAAGACACTTTAAGCAGTTCTTGGAAGACTGTTCAGGGTTCTCCCAGAGAGCTAATTTCAAAGGAGTTTTGCCCTTCCACTGGTCTTCATATCTATTTCTCCAAGGTGGTTAATTTCAAGTGTAACTGTAAAAGTATGTACCTATCCATAAAAACATCCCTTTCCCTCTTCAAGATCCTATTACATAAACTGGCACAGATTTTCAGGTCTCAAATCACGAGATTACGTAACACCTAGAAATCATGTCATATTTATTCATATGCCTGCCTTCCACTGGAGAGGCAGGCCAGGTCGACAACATCTGGAGGGCTGGTGTGTTTGTATGCAGTTAATAAAGACAGCAAGACAGCAACCTGGAAATGAGGTGCAGCTGCACAGATATTCCCACAGAGCCACTATCCATATATCCACATCTTGTATGCAATACTGCTTTGTATTTACCCTTGTGTAGATCCTCATACACCAAATGTGTCTAATTCTTGCCTAAGAAAGCAGAATAAGGAGTGATCCCAGAACTGTAGGGGAATGGTAAGTATACAGCATCCAGCACCAGAACTAGATGGTGCAAGCTTTCTTTGGGTTTTGTTTTTTGGTTTGGTTTTCATTTGTTTTTGGGGGGTTTTTTGGCTGGTTTTTGTTTCTCGGTTTTTTGGGGGGTTTTTTTGTGGTTTTTCTGGGGTTTTTTTGACAGCCTTAAAAACATCCAAAACATTTTTTTTTTTTCCTTGACAATAAGAAATTATAAAGGCAGTACTCACCACTAATTCAAGCTTACATCTAGATTCAACATTTACTTAGAGGCAGTTATGTTGTTGGAAAGATTTTGTAAGAAGACAAGAATAGATTTTTCAAATCAAATATTTGATTATTCTGCATAGTTTTAGTTTTTTGGAAGTTCTCAAAATGGTTTCAGTTGATACTAAGTGACATATTTTGGGAATAAGATCTGAAAAACTTAATCTTATTCTAACTCTGAGTGACCCACTTTACAGCTGGAACCAGGATTAAAAAAAAATATTAAAAATCTGGAAACAGTTGACAAGTTTAAGAGCTTAAGCGAGGACTATAAGATTGGATTAGTCCAGCATGTCGTGGTATCAGCAATGAGAAAGGGGGACCAGCTCTGCTGTGTACACAGGACTGAAATCTGTAACTTGTTGCATGTCTAACCAGTCTGCTTGAAAAAGCAAGTAAAAGGTTTGCTGAGATTGCAGAAACCCTGAAAAGAATTGGCTCCAAAGCAGGAAGGGACTGCAAAGCATTTTTGATTTTAAAAAGAAAAATGAAAGAGAACAGAGTATTTTTCAAAACGCAGAAATCTGGGCTCTGTTCCTTAACAGGGAGTTATCAACAGAGATACTGGAAAGCTGCATTTGCAACGTGTGGTGTGTTCTGCAAAAAAATACCAAGCAGAAATCATTACATAAAGAACACATGCATTCATATCTCAAACAGTTTCACATCACTAATAATTTTCCTCTCAAGAAAAAAAACACTGTAACAACAAAGAGAAACAAAATAGTGAAGATGATCAGTTGGCCTAAAAAGTAAAGCTACCATTTTATGGCTACCACTCTATTTCATAAAAGCAAACTCCCTCCTGCTAATACAGATGAGTTGGTAGAGAATCATGTAACTTCTCCACTAAATCTTTCATTCCAAGCTCAAGAAATGAATTTGATCAAGGATGTGCTGCTTCAATAATGCCACAGCATGACTATCAGAACAAATATATTTGTGTGTGTAGATATATAGAACTATATGAAGCTACAGAATACTTTGTGTCTTCCAAAAATGTACAAATCCTCTTTCTCCATGCAAGGCGGTAGAAGGTAATATATACCATGTGCTAAGTTACCAGGCTATAAAAAAAAGATTTTGTGGGCTTTTGGCACAGAGCAACAGAGAGCCCTCAGGTAGATTGGTAAAGCACTGAATGCCAAAGGTTTAGAAAATCACAACCTCCAACCAATGGAGGAAAAAAAAAAATGAAGAAGGAAAGGGTTGTTTTTCAGGGTTGTTCCAGGACCTTGGGATTTACTAATGTAAATTGGTTTTGAAGAGGGAGAAAAGCATTTTCCAAATACAGAGGAAAGTTAGGAGTTTGGCATTTTCAAAGCCTTGAGTTATTTGCAAAACTCCTGGAATGAAAAGGGAACCCACCAGTAATAGAAAGAATTATGTTATCCACAGATACAGTGATTTCCATGTGAAGCACTAGTGTAAAATCATACATGGATCACTCTTTCTTAAAGATGAGAGTATGCTTTTTTCTCTAGGTTGAGGAGTATTTCCTCAGTACCTACCTAGACCAAGCTTGTGTGTAAAACAGACCAAAAATGAGCACAAGGGTTCTCTACAACCAACACACATTTGTACCTTTACAACCTTGTTTCAGTACAAGAAGAGAATATTGTCTGTACGTACAAGCTGTTGCAGGCATTGAATGTTTCTTGGAAAAAAACCAGTCCCATGAGAGCATCTCAAAAGACTTTTGCATCCAAATACAATTTTGTGTTAAGAAAAATCTTTCAGACTAGAAAAAAGCGGAGGTTATTGTACATTCTGCTAAACAAGACCATTGATGGTGGATTGATAAGACAATTAAAGGTTTTATCCAGGCCTTTAAAACCCTAAACTACTGTACCCTTTCAAAGAAACAGGGAGCACAAACATTCACACTGAATTCAAGATCAAGCAGTCTCAGACATCCACACCATTTTCACACGGAAGGAAGAAAAAGTCTTAATAAAATAATCCTGAGCTAATACAGAGTCCGGAACTGACACCTAGAATGAAATGCATCTGTTGACTGATGGAGCAGAATTAGTGTATAAAGCATGGGGGGGAGGAGGAGGGAACCAAAGACACTCAAACCACTTTTGAAACATGTATGTAGCAGAGCATTCTCTGCCCCTTGGCAGTTCTGAACGATACAGCTTCACTATCTTCTGTGGAAAAACACACATTCTGCTATCAAAGTGAAAACCTGTATACTTGGGGGTAGTAAACAGCTATTTAGTGAGCAAATGCATCAATATATATTTTTGGTTTGTGAATGCTCTGCAGCAATAGCAAAGACTCAATAGGCCTGATGTCAGAATGGCTCTATGGGTTTACAGACATCAGCTGAGAATTTTCCACAATGACTTTTGTTCAATGCACTTTTACCACAACTTCCCAAATGAGGTATTTCCTCATCATCTCTGACTGACCTTTTAAAAGATATTTCTCTGTAGTTTCTGTATTACACAAATAGTTAACTTTGAATGATTTGTCCCTTTTTAATGGATAGTTAATTAGAAATAGTGTGATCAGATAATGCGTAACATCCTGTATGTTAAAATAATACATGTGCCCTTAGGGTGAATTCAACCTGAACATCAGATTGGTGCAGGTAATTTAATTGACTTGTTTCTCTGTCTCAATCCTACCTGAAGTTTAGATTTTTTTTCTCTTTCCCAAAAAGGTGTTTTCTTCACCATGGCCATTCCTGGGATGAGAAAAAGGGATTATTGAATTTATCAGGAGAGCTACTACAATGATTTTGAGGAACAGATTTTTGAAAGTGTCTGTTTAAGCCTGTTAAGACTTATCTTTCTGTTTTCAAATGTGAACTGAAAGATCCTATCAGCAATGGAGAGCCAACAGAGATGTGCAGCTACAGCACTGCATGGAGACAGTGTTTTTTCTGCTAAATACAGGTCAGCCATGACCACATGGTTCTACACAAAGCAAGTTCTGTCCTTCAGCGAACTTAATTCAGGGAAACATTATCCAATATGATTATGCTGCTTCTAGCTCTAAAAACAGGTCAGGAATGCCTCATTCTCACTCTAGGATAAGATGCTGTCGTGTCCTAAATTTTCTTCTTGAACTTGAGACTCTTCAAGAATTCCAGGTTTCCAGTCCTATGCCTTCTCAATATCCAGTTTTTTGCTCTTCCAAAATTCAAAACTTGAGTACCTACTTTCAGAAGGTCCAAAGTAAAGAAATTGGAGGGAAAGTGAACATCTTTTTGTGTCTCCCAAGTGGAGCTTGAGAGAGAGTTCAAAAACAAACATCAGCTTTTATTAAGGCCTCCTTTAGGAAGCTATATGTTCAGTAGGCTTCCAGTGGAATTGCCTAACTTGTATCACAGAAAAGCTAGTAACAACACTTCAGAATCTGCATTTCTCTGGGCAATCAAAATTTAGGTACAGTCATGCTAAAATTCATAACATTTAGCTCCAGTTTATTCACATAACCCTCAGCTACCCCATGCATAGCAGAGTTTCTTGGCTGCTGAGCAGAAAGGAAAAGTTTACGTGAAAGAAATATACATAGTTAAAAAAGGAAAGTCTTTCTAATGTTATTTTGTAGATTTTCATAGGCAATTATTTCACTAGAGCATTCCAAAGGATGGATCCAAACCACACAAATAGATTGCCATTTCACTTTAGGTTATTTGGTCTGCCATTTCAATATGAGTTTTCCAGATTATTTTGGGTCTTGGACAGAGAGTTCAGTTTGCCTACACCAGGCCTTTTAAAATCTCCAAAATATATTCCTACTCATGTGTATAATGTGTTTCCATTTCAAGGCAGTGACAGTGGGCTACAACTGCCTTTTTTTTTTTTTTGGTGTGTGTGCATGTGTGAGGGTGAGGTACACAAGAAAGGATTTATTTCTCAGTATACCATTTTCAAGTAGCACAAGTATCCTGGTATTAAAGGAAAAGGTCAACATGAATATATGAGTTGCTAATATTTTACCCTGTGCTATGTATGCTCTTTCAATGTCTGTCATTTGCCATGTCCACAGCTATTTTCACTGAATCTTTATCTATTGTCTGCTTCAAATCATAAAAAAGACACTCAGTGGTGGTACGAAAACTTAAGAGCTGGGATGGAAGGGAAAATAAAACAGTAAAAGATTATCTTCCGTTTGCACTGGCTTAACACTTGCTAACTGTAGGATCCTTGATTTTATCAATAAAAGGAAGCAATAGAGGTCAACTCCTAAGGGCTCATTCAGAAGCACACAAAATGTCATCTCATCCCAACAAGGTCTAAAGCAAAAGTTTAAGAAGGGACTTTACATTGGTAAGTAAATAATTGTGCACAGTCTCCATGATTGTTAAATTGGGATTTTATGATGAATCAGGAAAACTCAGCAGTAAAAGTAGGGAAAGGAGAAAGAAACATAAAAGCAGCTGCAAGAATCCTAAGGCAATAAACATTTGAAGGATGTGTCCAAGCGTTTTTGGCAATCACACACCCCACCCCCTACAGAACTCACCAAGCTGAGAAACTCCAAACCAATTTACAAACAGACCCTCCATCCACAACAAAACTTCAGGCAGAAGTGAAACAATAAATAGGACTATGCACAGTAGCAGGACCACAACAGAGGTTTGTAACAGCTCTGCAGTGCTTCACAGGTAATATGCAGCAGCATTTCCTTGACTTACCACCTGGGGCTGGAGAACAAGCAAAAGGAGAAAGAGCTAAAATAGTGAAAGGATCAAACAAGACAAATTATTTTGCAGATAGTTCACTTCTGTTTTTTGATGAAATAGGTAAGGTTTTACCCTGATAGTCACATTTTTATCACTGACTTGACAAGATGGCCTTGTTATAGCAGCAGCCTAGGAACTCAATGGGAGTTAAATATCAAATGTTCAAGGCTGCTTTAAAATGGAAATAATAAATTGGAAAGGAGAAAACACTTTTTAAAAAATCAGGTAGTATTTTCCAGTAGTCTTATTGAGAAGGACTCATTTACTCCCTACTTGAACATTAATATTGAAGAGACTGGCCACCTTCAATATGGAATACTTCAATAACACTGTTTTAAAACAGATGTAATTTGTACCCTGAAAAGTGGGCTCTATATGTAACAAGAAGGAACACCAAAGAAAAACTGATAAGCCTTTCTTTCAGTACTGGTACCACATTAGGTAACCTCTGCCTCTTCCCACTTACCACCCATGCTCCACTGGTGCCAGCCTGTAAGAAAATGAACGCACAGAACCTTTATGCTGGGTTATTCTGAGTCCCAGAACAATTCCCCAAAGCAGCTTATTATATCACCTTTGACTGGGTTACTCACACAGGCTGAGGAAGTGTGAGGGCAAGAGAAAAAGCAGAAATAAAGAAAACAGTGCTTGAGCTGACACTATGGCGATGAAAGCTCATCCAGTGCTCTCAGTCTCTGGGACTGGGGTCTTATTCCAGCAGGGTGAGATGGGGATACTCTGAACACATTTTAGCCTTTAGAAACACACTTCAAATTCCTTAAACAGGGCAACAGTGATTTTAATGACCATTCAGGAGTCCAGGAAAAAGGCTGCAGGATTTCACCGCATGTTTTCTGAGCTTCTTTTCAAAGAAATCAGAAGCATGTTAGTTAAGTGCTTGGTAATGAGGCTTTCGGCTCTGTTGTTTTGCTGAACAGTTTCTCTAGGGCCTTGCACATCTTTTATATTAGCTGTGTTTAGATTAACAAAGAACTATCACATGTAGGCAGCCCTTGTTTACGGCATTTCATTGCAAAGGAGCAGAGCTGACTGAGGTCATACCTCCTGTTTGTCCTGGAGGGCAATGTCCCCACCAGGGTGACAGCCTCCCATATAACTTCCTGCACAGGGAGGAGGGAAGAGGTGGAGGCCCTGGTTCCTCTTTTGCTGGCTCCCACCTCCACAGTAGCAGCAATTCATGCTGCCCAAAAATGACCCCAGGTTCTTGTTGGGCACAAAACACTGCTCATGTCCACAGGCTCGAACAGCACATGGAGTATAAACAGAACTGAGCTCCTCTCTGCCCCATAGAGAGAAGTGATCCACCGAAAGAAGAGGAACAGAGGAGTGCGCCCTCACTAACTTGCAACATCTGAAACTCCATAAATACCTTTACGCAAAGGCCCTTTTCCCAGGGTGCAGTACTCCTGGTAGCCAGGAAATCCCACGGCTGGGCTTGCGCAGGCAGGACCTGCTTGTTTTTAAACAGGCACAGAGGAGATTGCTGTGGGGGAGAAGGAGCCAGCCCTGGTGAAGCGAGGTCTCCAGGACTAAAAGTGAAAGTCCCATTGTTGCACCCTCTGATAAGACGAGCAATAGCAAGATTTCCTTTCTGTTTCCTTTCTGTCACGTACAACTCAGCCTTAACTGAATTAACTGTTCCAGTCTTAACATAAGAAAGAGTTCAATGCCCTGCCGCTGGAATGCATTCAGCCAACACCTCAAAAGCATTGTTTCACTTATACACAAGCTCAGCCCACCTGAGACCTAATTTTAAATTAAACCTGAGCTGAACCCTGTCCTGGCAAGGCTGCTGCTGAGAGCTGAGCAAGGTCCTTTCAAGCCAGCGTGTTAGAAGAGACGCGCCTTTATTTGCGGTCTGCCTCAACGCTTGTCCCTGCAGGAGCTGCCCCAAACATCCATCAGGGTTTGTACCGCTCCGGGCTTCAGAGAGCCAAAGCAGCCATGGAATCATGCACTGCTGCCCCTCTGCAGCGTGCCCAGGCGTGCTCGGCACGCAGTGACAATGAGCCCGGGGACATGCCACAGCCTGCGCGGCAATTCCCCTCGCCCGCCTTCAGCAGACGGCTCAGCAAGCTGCGGAAAGGAAACAAACAACGAGCTCCTGCCCACGCGGGTTTGTAAACAGCACCGGGGATATTCTTAATATTAAAAATAGAAGTTGGTAAAGGAGTTTTTCGTGTCATCGTGTAGAGGAACCTTGATGGGCATGTGCGTAGTAAGCAATCGTTGTTGCCGTCACATAAAGGCTTAACTCATGCCCCAAAATTTCAGTTCATCAATTTAGAAACTACAAGATGTCAGGCTCTCCATAGTAACTTTCATTTGGAGGTGCTGAATTGCAGAAATGCTGTTTATCTGCCTCTCAACATCAAATCCAAATGGCTCTTTCTGTTTAGGAACTCAACTCATCTTGAATTTAACTCATGTTTCAAGATTGAAGGCACCATCCATCTGGGAACAAGAAATAGTAGTAAGATCAACAGAACAGAAGACACTTTTGTCAGACTTCACAGATACCAGGGGTTGGGTTTTTTCTTTCTCCAAGCCTCTTTCCCTCCGCTACAACAAACATAGCTTTAGGCATAGGCATGAAAAATGAATATGGTTTCCAAACTAAGTAAGTTTCAGAGGTTATGTGAGGCTTCGAAATGTCTCACAAATGCAGTCCAGGCTAAGCAATACCTGCCTGTGAAGGGTAAACAAGAGAAAGTCTGAATTAGGCTGAACAGAGACCAGGATCAACCCCCTTGGACTGCTTCTGAAAGCTGAGCAAGTGCTTTTAGAGGTACCACACACAGGAGACCTTCACTGGGGGCTGGAGAGAAGCATAGCCTTGCTGGGGTGCTTCTTCTTCATCCCATAAGCCAAGCACAAGTCCTTACTTCTGCAAAATACCAAGCTCTGACTGTTTTGTTTGTGCTCTGTGCATGCATGATGTCACAGACTCCTGCTGGTTGTGGATAAAGAGATCGAGCATTTATGTATTATTCCCATGCTGCCAATGGTTTAGACCAACATCCAGCTTGAGGAAAACATACCATCTTTACTGGTTTTAATGGTTCTCTCTAGGTGGAAGAAGCATGTAAAATTCTGCAGGGCAATTCTAGAAATATTCTGCTTTTTTCTTTAGGAAAAAAAAAAAAGAAAAAAGAGTGTCTAGGTTTTTGATGTTCAGGTTCATAGCACAATTTTTTGACTGGTAACATATGTATCTGCAGTTACAGAAGCAGTGGCTATTCATGGATTCCTTTATTGTTACCACTTACTGAACAGGGAATGAAAAAACACTGCCAAAAATAGTGGGGGAAGGGAAACAACACAAAAACCCTGCACAGTAAGTAGGGAGGCATGGCCCTTTCACTCACATAATGAAAAGGTTAACGTGAAGACTGTTAGCACAGAAAGGCTCAATTTAAAAATCCATGGTGTTTAAGTATTGTTCTTCCAATCTGAGCTGTCAGAAATCTCCCTCATAATTTCATTCTCCACAGAAAGGTACTAAGTAGAAACTTCAGAGGTATGTCGCTATTGCGTTTGAAAACCTTCTCGACCAAATGAGGTCTCAGTCAGCCACACAACAGCATGGTTTTCTGACTCATAACCCTTCTCACTCACTCTGATCTTCCCTCTGCTTCAAGCCCAAATGTCAATTTGTCTGTCTTCAATTGCTCGCTAGCCTGAAAAAGACTGCTTTTAAAATACTGAGTCAATTTTGGTCTAGGCTTAATACAGCAGCATGATAAAATCTGCAATGATATAGATTTTTTCCCTCCACCAGCTAAGTCTCTGGGGCATTTTATGGAATCAAATATTGCTATAGGAGCATCACAGAAAGCAAGTTTTTAAAATAGACTTAAAAAACAAAGAGCAATTCAGCATATGCGTTACCCATGTGGAGATGGTTTGGCAAATGCAACATGGAATTACTTAAAGCTTGCCCACAGCTTTTTTCTTTTCTTTCCTTTTTTTGGGAGCTTTTTTTGGTTTTTTTTTGGTTGGTTGATTAGTTAGGGTTTTTTTTGTTTATTTCTACTTCTGGCAGCATGACCATGGAAAACATTAGGCCTAAACTGTTATAATACAAGTTTCTAACCTAGGAAGTTTTTCTTTATATTTCTGCTTGCTGGTATTCAGCTTAAATAGCTTGTTTTGCCAGGTCATTTGTCTCCAATGAACACCATTTCAAAGATCTGGTATTCTCTAAGGTAAGTTGAAAAGAATTGAACACTTTACTAAATTTACTGCTGATGGTGGTGTGCCACATTTTTTTAAAATAAGCCCTGTTGTGTGTACTCTTACAGAGGTGACATGACTAAACAAAATGACACAAGTGAGGCAGAAAAAGATGAGGATTTTGAAGGATTCTTTTTTCTAGCAAAAAGTAGAAAACCTGTCACTTAGAAGAAAACATTTTCAAATGGCTGCATCCATTCATATTTTTAGTTAGCTAAAGAAACATTTTCAAAAGTGTAAAATTATCTCACTTAAAAAATTACTAACAGCTGGTTAAATCAAGACACAGCCATAGAGGGGGAAGAGACTGCAGCTACTCTCTTGCTATGGGATGTGGAACAAAGAACATACTTGGTGGTGCTGAGGAAACAAGGGTGATGGCTGCAGTTCCCCAAATCCCCTCCCTCTGAAAATACATCCATTCATGCCAGTGCTTCAACCATACCCAAGAACAGATGTTTACATTTGCACTTACAATTCTATTTGTTGAAGTTAACTTGCAAACATTTGGAGTGAACTATAATATGCCCAAATATGGTCACACATTAGTCTCCATGTTCTATGTCTTCACCTCACAAATAGATAATTACTGCAAATTACTCTTTAAAAACAAAACAAAAATGATCCCATGGTTGGTAACTGTTAATAGGTATTATTTCTGCTGCTGTGTTCTGGACATTATCTTACAGACTGTAAGTTTGTAACATCTATTAACCATAAATAGTAATCCTTTCTAATATGGTTCTATTTACAGATTTCTAAATCACACTGAAAACCTGGCTAAGAGCAGCCACATCAGCCATCTTCAACCACTAGCACAGACATGTGCACAAGTAAATAATTCTATGCTCCAAGCAAAAGAATTTCTGAACTCCCTTTCAGAATTTATTTCCTCCCCACACACAAATTCATGTTCCCAAAATGCAACTCATTGAAAGAATGTCAAGCTGAAAGTACATGACATGTATTTCCATTGGGGCTTGCAAATATATAAAAGCAAACCATGTTAAAATACAATAATACACCTTTTTTGGCCATAATTCCAAGTTCATTTTGAAGAAGAAGATTTGCTAAAAGGAGAGGGCTTATCTCTGAATCTATGGTTCAGTCATAAAAAGAAAAATGCAGCAATTCCTCCTCAAGAGTGTTAAGGTCACATCTCTGAATTTCCAGGTGTTCTAAGAGGGCAAATATGATTCACTGAAATATTATATGTTAATTTTCACAGCAACCATCCAATACCTGCCCCAACATTCTTCTCCAATCCTCAGAGGTCAGGCATAGACCATGACCCCTTTACAGCACACAAAGGTTGCAGAGGAAATGTTAAAAATATTAAGTGAAACACCTTTCTTGTTGGAGTGGGTTGGTTTTTTTGGTTGGTTACATTTGGGCTATTGTTGAGGGGGGGCAGTGTGTTTGGTTTTGTGTGTTTGTTTTGGGGTGGTTTTTTGTTTGGTTGGGGGGTTTTTTGTTTGTTTGTTTGTTTGTTTGTTTGTTTGTTTTTTCAGAAAAAGTGAGTTGAGAAGTAACATGAGACTAAAGGAGGGCAAACAGACCATTTGGTCAGAGCATGGTCCTTCAACATTGGTACCTTAACTATCTCCATTCAAATAAAACAACACGGTAACTCTTCATCACTTGGGTATTACTGGAGTGAAGAAGTGCTATCTAGCAGAAATGTCTCATAGTCTACTGCCAGCAACAGTCTAATTCATATAAAGCCCACTATTTTTTCCCTTTAAATACTGTATCAGTCCACTAATTCCACTCTCATACTTAGCCTTGGTTTCCAACAGAACCAGCAATTAATCCACAAATTATTTAAAACTAACAGCATTTTAAATGACAGAGAATTGCCATCCTTTCTAAACTTCAGGCAGAAAGATAGCAAACACTTGAAGAAGGCAATTAAGAGTTCACACTACTCTTTGTAAAACTGAATAGTTAGTCTTTTCTGTAGTCATATTTAGGAACAAGTTAGCATAATACCTAAAACACTGGGCAAATGTACTTTTAAAGTATTATCATGCAAATAGCAGGGAATCATCTGTCAGCTACACTAAACTGCAGCAAAAAATTTAAATGTGATTTTTCAATAGAGATTCAGACATATCCTAATGGGAGACTTATGGGTACTTTCCTGGAAGAAAGAACACAGCACAAGTACATCGGTGTTGAAAAAAAATCCTTATATCTCTTTCTACATGTTTAAGAATCTAACCAGGCAAGTTAACCCAGGCATCCAAACGAAATGTTCAGAAAGATTAAAGACTAAAAAACCCACCAAAAACCAAAGCATGTACTAAAAAGGCATTAAGAAAACAAAACTTTTCTCCTTACACAATATTGAAAAACATCTGAAGACAACGCAGTCATTGGTCACAGCCAGCACCAGCTTCATGGGAAGAAAGCCCTTTTTACCAAACCTGATTCCTTTTTATAACTATGTAACTCATCTGGTTGATGGAGCAACCCAGCTGATGTAATTTTTTTGAATTTCAGTAGAGCTTTCCATACGGTCTCTTACAGGATCCTTCTAGACAAAATGTAAGGCACACAGCTGGATAAACACATCATGTGATGGATGAGCAACTGGCTCACCAGTCAGGCACAAAGGGTTAAGAGGGAATGGTGTGACATTGGACTGGTGACCTGCTACTGACGGGGTTCCACAGGGTTCCATACTTGGCCCTGTGCTCTTCAACATCTTCATAAATCACTTGGATGTGGGACTGAAAGGGAAACTAAGAAATGTCACAGATGATACAAAACTGGGAGGAGCTGCTGACTCCCTTGAAGGCTGGGAGGCTCTGCAGACACCTTGGCAAATCAGAGGGCTGGGCAATCACCAACCATATGAAGCTAAACCAGGGAGTGTCGGATTCTGCACCTGGGATGGGGCAACCCTGGATGCATGGACAGACTGGGGAACAAGATGCTGGAAAGCAGCGCTGTGGAAAGGGACCTGGAGGTCCTGGTTGATGGCAAGCTGGACATAAGTCAGCAGTGCCCTGGCAGCCAGGAGGGCCAAGCGTGTCCTGGGGGGCATCAGGCACAACATCAACATATACCATAACCACAGAGAGAAAATAGGTTAAAAAAGTAGCAAGAAAAATTTATATTTGAAAAGAAGAAAAAGGATTGAGTACCAGTACAGTTCTGCTAACTTCTGTGTTCACTACTCTGAAATCTTGATATTAAAGCCTATGCACTTCATTAAATATCAACCTGTAAGACAATTGCTGTGGATTGAAAAAGGTGAATGAGGGCACTGAGGTCTCTGTTCAATTCAGACACCAGAACTAACTAATGAATCAATGAAAGGGGCAGGCAGAAAATCCTTTCTCTGTAAGGGTGAGAAAATTTTATGTTGCTCATATTTGTAAAAAAATTGGAATGTTTCAAGTTAAATCCAAATTTTCACTTGCTATCTTGTAAGCTTTGCAAGATGACCTTATACTGATTTCATGGACAGCAAATGAATCTTTTTTTAGGTAGATTCTGATGGTGGGAAAGGTTCTTGGACAGTACAAGGCCTGTGACTGTAGTTTCAAACATTCACACTAAAATATGAGTACATACAGTCACGTTATTCCAGCATCCCTCCACCGGTTTATCCAGCCTGTTCAAATCTCACTTGTACAACCACAGATGTGTTTGCACTTCATGTAGAAGCCACCGGAACGTGTGGAGTCACTGAAAGCAACACAGTTCAACTTGCGTGTTTGCCAGCTGTCCATTCAAACTCATCAGGTACTCAAAGACAAGTACGGGTCTGCCTAATTTATATGGTTTTTCCTCTTTGTTGTTCAATGATGGACAAAAGACAACCAAGTACATTTTTTTTTTTTTTTTAATAAAGATAAAATTACAAAAAAGGTAAAATCAGCTCAGGAAAGGCAAATTACTTTAATAGATCAGTTTAGACATTTAACATAATAACTCACATCCATTTTTAAATACTATTACATAAAGCATGGTGAAGAAAGGAATTTCTGCCTCATAATTAGAAAACTCACAATACAACTTGCCAAAAAACAGAACAAAGCCATTTGAAAATAAATACAGTCCATGCCAAATAGTACAAAATGAAATCAGCAGTCTCTCTCCATACGAAAACTTTTTTCCTTTTAGGTATTCTCCAACTAGTATTATGTTCTGCAACTGATGAGAGGCTATCTTTTGTTCAAGGGTTGCTGAGCTGTTCTGATTTTGCTCTGTACAAAGGCAAAAACAAACTGTTAAGTTGCTTTATTTTTTTTAATTAACTGATTTAAAAATGTAATTTTGAATTACTAATCATGATTCTAAAATATTTAGTATTATGAGGAACTGAAAGTGATCTCTACAGAACTGAAAAATATTATAAAGTATTGACTTAATAAACACTCTTCAAAAAGATGACATTATTAATTAATTAGTGTTTACCCTTTGGCATCTGTCTTTTCACCACTGCTGTCCTTGGCTTTATCCTCCTCCTTAACATCTGAAAAATCACAAGATATTAAATGTACCAAAAGATGCAAGAAAGCCTTAAAACACTTAAAAAGTAAAGAGCATGACCAAGTTTATTCTTTTGTATATATTTCTAGCCAGAGGAAACTGGCTTTTAAAAGAAGTCACTGGTTACATATTAAAGTACACTGTTAAATGCATCCATCCAAAGGGTGATCTGGGCACACTGCCAAGTGATTCAGAATGCCTCAAGGCAAGGTCTCCCTTGACTGGCTGTAATGATGGCATGCAGTAATGAGACCTGGAGTTCCCCTGAGCTCAAGATATATCCAGTTCTTAGAAAAATCAAGAGTCCTTGGAATTACACTGTCCCAAGAAGCCTATCCGGTTTCTGTTTCAGAGAAAACTAGTTGGCTCACCACACAAAAGCAAACAGGAACAAATGTTTTGCCCAACATATATTTTTTCATCTCTATTTTCATTAAATCATAAAAATCCCTGGCTGTGAGACGTCAAGCTTGTGGGGAAGAAACAATAAACCTTGCCTGAAAATATTGTACTGGTCTGAATAGCTCTATCTTGAAACTGTTTAATTTAAAATAGTTGATTAAAATAAGACAGAAAAAATTATATCATCTCAACAACTAATTAACTGTTAACAGATAAAACATCTGTCTCCTGGCAGGACTGACATTTGCAGTTCTAAAATATAGGATGAAATCACACCACAGTCCTACCTGCTTTTTTGTCCTCAGTCTCTTTTTTGTCTTCCTCTATCCTGGCTTTCTTTGCTCCTTTCTTATGATCGGCAACATTTCGTCGTCCACCTTCCCCTTCATCTTCAGAATCTGAAAATTCTTCATCACAGGCTATGCGCTTATCAGATGCTCGAACTAGGATTCAGATTTATGATATTAATTAATCAAAAAGTCCTACTACAATAGGTCTAATAAAAAGAACTATCAAATTAAGAATGAGTAGTAATATACTATAATCATTTAATGCTGATAAACTAAATTACAGTTAAAAACACTTATCTTTCAAGATACTCTGGGACTTGCAAAATAACTTCCAAAAAAAGGCTGTGCAGAAACACAGGGTGAGAGTGGGAATATTTTAACTATGTATCAAATAAAACTTCAAATATTGAAAATTAAATCACAGGAGAAAAAAGAATGGTTTCAACAGTTCCGAAAATGGACACTGGGCACTAACAAGAGGTCATAAAATTATTCTAATCACTGTCAAAAAAGACTAAAGGTAGGAAACTCTCGACTATAGCTGAAGAACAACTGGAAGTCCATGGAAGGGTTATGGTAATATTGTTGAGAGTAGTGTTGCAAGTATGGAAAAATCTGACTTGTAATAAAAAAGCAAATAAAAGACTTTTTTTTCCCCTTAGACACTGTATCTCACTTTATCTCAAAGGGAAAAAAAGCTTCTGTCTTTCTGTTAGTCACAAAAAATGTCAAGTACTGTTCCTTTATTTGAAGTATCTATTATAGATTTGAAACAGCCAGACTGTTCCATAAGATGGAAAAACATATGCTCTTCAGCACTTCATTAGACCCTTAAAGAGGTTCAAATGTGCACATAGATGCCACCTTAGAAACATTGAAAGTGGCAGACCAGAGGCAAAATTTTTTATTCAGGAAACAAAAATGCCAGTCTTCCAACACTGCACACTACTACAACTACACTTTTGAACAATTAAATCCAAAAAGACTCTATTTAGACATGTTCTGTTCTGAAAAGATACTTCTTACTAGAAATGCGTTTGTCTGGATCTTCTCCATCTTCATCACCACTGTCTTCATGAACAGCATCTTCAGGAATGGCCTGCATCTGTACACCAGGTGCATGAGGTAACATGCGCAAGTTCTCAAATAAGCGTTGCCTGCAAGCAACAGACACGAAACGTTATTGCTACACAGAAGCAGCATTTCCTTGGATTTTCTATGAAGTTCTGAAAACTCTGCATTCAAAGTTAATTTGCTTTGCTTTAGATAGAGTTTAATTTTTCAATTAAAATAATAGCATGCCAAGTTCAGGAAATTTTACAGCCCTATGAGATCTTTAGTATCCACAGTGTACTTGAACATCATTTTCTTTGTACTTTTCAAATACTTATTTCAATCAAGTTTAATTGTTAATTCCCCACAGGGTCAGGACAAGTACTGCCCACTTGGGCTAAACTGGTGTCAATACTACTCTGTTTATAATAAAGCTAGTGTATTGAGTTGGATAATACACTATTCTCTAGTTTCTTAGAAATAAATTCAGACACTTAAAAGCATGAAAACTTCCCAACTGTGTGCAGCAATGACAAAAGTAACTCATCTGGATAAGTTTTCTTATTGGCTGTTTCAGTAAGAACAGAGACAAGTTCTGTCCTGTCTAAGCAACCTGATGTGATGGATGACATACTCCAAAGCACCAAGTGCAGGAAAAGGAAAGGATACTAGGCTTCTCTAGGGACTCAAAACTATAATTCCACAGCGCAAGTAGAAAGGCAGGCTTGGCAAGCATCAAATAACAGCATTTGCAACAATTATCTTAGCAGTCTTCTGCACAGTTTGAAGGGCTAAAGGGCAACTGATGCTTTTTTGGAATCCTTACAGTCTCTATCCTGTTTAAATCACATGACCTGGCGAAGTAGTTTTGTCATGCCAGGGAGCACCTTAAAGCTGGGTGTCAGCGAAAGCACACAATGAACTGAAGGAGTATTCTCCAAAATGATGGATCACGTGGGTGCTAGTAAGAATGTGAGATTATGTGTTTTCTATTGATAGAGAGCAATCTGTGTCCAGGATTACAGCAGCAAGTTTTGCAGCCTACTTGTACCACAAAAGCTCAACAATATGTAACATACAGCAAGCAGCCTGGCAGATCGCCAGATGGAGAACTACATTACTATTGAGAAATTTTGTACAATTACATCAACAAAAAATAAGTGAGCTTTTTCTCCCATTGCACATTATTAAAAACAAAACTTCTTTCATTTGATTGTGATTGACATATTTGTGCTATGAACACCTATCACAGTTTACATACCAATCACTTAAAAATTAGTATTTTAACAGCAGTGGTGGACTTTTGCCATTTGACAGTTTTAAGGGTTATAGCAGTACTGGCAAACTTATATGGGTAATTTCACATCTAAATTCAGCTACTTTTAGTAACAAAAAGAATTCCGGTGTACTGTTAACAGCCTGTTAAAACTCAGGGCAGGGGTGGCATTTATTCTTTTAAACCCAGAGCAAGGACAAACCACGGTAAGCCAAGAGTACTTCAGGCTAACCAATTACCTCCCACCAGTTCAGCACAGAATTGATTGTATGTATGCATTACTTCACCCCTGAAGTAAAATATTTGTTTCCAACCAAAATGTCAAGATGTGAGGAGGAATAAACCAAGTATCAAAAGTGGCACAGCCTCAAAACACACACCCACCACAGCTTGTCAATGAGCACTGCTCAAACCTTGTGGATTTGTCAAATCACAGCCATTCAAATTGCCTGCACACGTATCACTGTCTTTCCACAGTTTTGGATGTTTGAGCTCACATATGTCTTTTTATTTTTGCAGATGACAGCTACAAAGAATGACACTCTCAGTCCATGTTTAGACATGGAACCGAGAATTAGAAATCCTAACGTCATGGCACACCAGCTTCTTTCCTGGCAGGATAAACTTTCTACAAAATTAGAATGGGAATCCAAGTAAAACAGTCATCTTTTCAGATGCTGGAAAAAGTAAAAATCCAAGCTGGGTCATAAATTTTCATATTTATAGTCATAGGACTTCATAACCATGCATTCCGTTGGAGGAAGAGACTTTCAAAAACCGCTCTTCTGACAGAAATGAAAAACACGTCAAATCTATTCAGTACTTATCTTTAGTGTGTAACAGAGAAATGCATACAGTTTTCAAAACTGCGTAACAATTAAACCTCTGTAAAAACATGATCCACATGACCTACTTGATAGATAAGGTAACCACTACTTACTTGATCTTCTCCATATATTCTGGTGTATTTTGATTAGTCATATTTGAAGGACTAATATGAAGCTTGAAGTCTGGTCCAAAATACTCAAAGTAGTCATTGTATGGCAACTCTATAAACCAAAATCCAAGACAATTTTGTGACCCAAAAAAGATTTTAAACATTTTAAATACAATAACAGATCTGACAGGATTTTACTTAGAGAACCATCAAACCTTAAGCATTCACGCAAGCAATACTTACTCATTATCTGGACTGTTCAGTGCTTTTCCTCTAAATCATTCAATAAGTGAACTTAGATTTGCTAGCAAAATACAAAGAGAAAGTTCTACTGCAATTACACACTGAACCACACAAGTAACAAATCTGAAAAATAATTAAAAATTATGCTTCTGCAGGAAAGAGATGATTAACTGATGATTTCTTGTAGCTCTTTTCAAAGTTAATCCACTTTGAAAGGTTTAAGTGAGCCATTCAAAATATTCCTTCAAGACAAGCTTTAACACTTGTTACTAGGCTGAAGATTACAGCTAGTTCAATATCCTTGGTAAGTGCTGGGAATTGGCTCAGTGATGCTGACTGGTTCAGTCTGTCTATCTCCCTCCTTACCCCAGTTTTTGTATTTTCACAGAAGATGGTCCCCTGACTAGAACACTGAACCACCAAAATGAAGTTGATGAAGAATACATAGCCAGGACAACAGCAGTATTTTATAATGAATATGACTGTATCTTTCCAGACAAATTAAGAGAAATATTTAAAAAATCCATAGAACCTTTAAGAAATAAGGCACTGAAATCAATTTTTAATTGAGCCCTTTGTCCTTCTTCGTTTAGGATTATTACAGGATAAGCGATCTTGTCACATAGATAGAAAGTGGATAGGAAGCTTAAGTTGCTATTGCAACATTTAGAAATGCACTGTTATTTTTCAGAACAGATTAAAGATGACAGGGACCAAAAAAGTTGTGAGGAATGTTAAAAAAAACCAAACAAAAAACTTCATATATATATATATATATATATATATACACACATATATATATATATGCAATCCATTGAAAGTGGCATGCTAATAGAAAAATAAGTCTCAAGATAAGGAACTGCTAACTGTGTCTTCAAAAGCTTTGGCTGACAAAGAATATAATGTTGACATGCAAAATGGAAAATGTATATCTTGAAAGGCACAGTCCAAATAGCCTTTTCTCACTGACAGCAGCATTCTGCTGAAGTCAGATGGAAACACTAAATCCACCAAGAGATGCGTGAATTGCAAAAGGTTATCAGCAAAAGTTACAGTTCAACATGTAAACCGCCAGTGACTCATGTGCAACAAATCAGTCCAAATGGCAATTTTACATAAAAGACATTCCAAAAACATATCCAAGAGCATATTTGGCCAGAAGTAAAAGCAGTCCAGGATCTTTAGGGATCTTCCTCAGAGAAATTATTTCAGTATTAAACTATTCAAAAGCAGTCTACTATTGTTTTTTCTCGTTTTAAATTTTAAGATAGCTTGTATAGCCAAAAGTGTGTGAAATAGAAGAGTGGAAGTCAAAATACTTTCACAGCATCTTTTGTAGGATAAAATGAAGAAACAGTAGTTTTGCTATGTAAAGTGGACACTCGCACACTCAATAATTTCTTATGTATACCATGTCTGTGTTGCACAACTTAGATATCTACATCGGTACAATCAAAATGCAGTATATATTCTACCATACTGATGATATTCATATTAGAAATACTTACAAGTAAGATTCCATAAATTTTACATTTTGAATTTTCAAAAAAGTGATTCAGTCACTTAAAGCTTTTGCTAAGGCATAAAAAAAAGCCCTGAATACTTACATTTTTTTAGTGCATAAGATACTGAAAATTTATGGGCTAAATCCTAGCAATAACTTTCTACATAGTTTATTCTAAACTGATGCATGACAGCTAGCTATACAAATATGTGCTGCTTACTTAAAATCTCCCATTATTATTTCTTAATAAAATATTAATTTGGATATCAATATTTACCATTAGGAATTTCACAATCTAAGGCAACAGCAGTTTCATATGTCCAGCATCGAGCAACATTACGAATCGTGTAGCCTCCTCCTCCTAACATCAGCAATGGCAAGTTAAAAGTCTTTACAACTTCCACACATTTAGCATGACCTGTCAAACAAAAAGAGAGTTGACAATATATGCAAAATATCTATTTAACAGAGCAATATATAACAAACTAAATAATCAGACATATGCAGTCACACTTAACAAGAACTGAATTGTTTCAAACAGAACTGTCTCCCCCTAGAGCTAAGCACAACCTCACAACAAGTCACGGCCTACAGATTAGAAATGTACAAAACACACCAAACATCATCCACCCCAGCCTTCAGAGACTTTGCATGATGTTCTAATGCTGTTGTTCTGAAATCATCTTAGAATGTTTAGTGTTTTGTCTTTTCATAATTGATATCATATACAGTGACAAAACTAGGGACAATTTCTCAGTCAAATGCAATGCGGGAAGAAGGGAAAATAAAATCAGAACTTGGTCCTTTCAACTTCTAAATTTGAACCTGTATTAGAGGTTGCTAAGTCTTGCTTACAGAGTGAACTGGTGCCAAGACAGTACACACTCCAGGGAGATACAGCATACTGAAAGGCATCTGTAGGAGGCAGCAGCTCTCTTGGTTTCCAAGATATGTAAGATGGAAAAAAATCTGAGCTGTATGGGCAACTGAAGTAGCTTTGCCACCTGGTGCAAATCAAGAAAAGAACCCTGAAACACTGCAGACCCAACAGATACTATATGGCATTTTGTTGCCTACAAAACTCTAATCGTCGCATTAAAAAAAAAACAAACCACAAAACTAAGGAAAACCCAGAAAATGAATGATTCAAACAGGCTGGATTGAAGGCTTAGTGGAAGTTCAACATATATTTACTATTTTATCATTTAAATAAATATAATTAAATGATAATTACAGCAACAGTTATGCTATTTTTTTAGATTAACATCTTATCCCAAATTAGAGAACCACAATTTCAGGTAGTAACTTCAGTAATGCTAAAATAAATTAATTATATTGAAATTAATAAAAATGAGTGTTAACATATGGCTCAGTATAACAAACACCACTCTAGATTTAACAATGCAGTAAGTATTCCCATTTCACTAATACCTATTTTACACCCAACAAGGTGTTTGATGCTTAGCATCTGTAGTCCTACTAAGTGGACTACTAAGTAGTTTTATTTGCCCATCATTGTAAGTGTTGCAGATGACTGTTGTCCTGTCATTACAGGACATTGCTTTAAAGCTACAAAAAGCCTGTACATAGAAGAAAGGGAATCACTTGAGTGGCTAGGAAGCACATGGAAAACCAAGCTTCTTAATTTTCTTAGATGGACAGAAAAAAGAGGAAACTTCTGGGTTTCTTTTGGCCATCCCTGTATAGTAAAGAAAGAGGTGATTAATCATAATAATGAACAAAATCTTTGCGACTCCAGTCCTCATCATGCACGTGTCTCGAAAAACAGTTTGAAGGGTAGAGGTTTCTAATAAGTAAAAAGTTACAGACAAGAAGCAGATATTTTTCTATTTACCTTTAACAGTAAGATTAAAGCATCCCAGCCTGTCACCAGACAGTGAATCTGCTCCACACTGTAATACCACAGCACTGGGCTGGTACATCTCCATTACTTTGGATATAATCTATAATCAATATAAAACAGCAAGCCATTAATTGACATAATGAATATATGAAGCTAGTAGCTTTCCAGAGAGCTTATAACAAAAAACAAACTACTTACTGGTTTGAATATCTGTCCATATGATTCGTCATCTATACCATCCCTCATCGGAAAGTTGACAGCATAATATTTGCCTTTTCCAGCACCAATGTCCTACAAGCAAACATAACAAATGCTTTAATACAAACACAGAAGCACATAGAATTGTATAATGAACAAAAGTCTACAGTAGTCTGCTCAGCTATTCTGTACCATTATACATATACATATGTGTGAGGGACAAGAGGCAGAGTTTACTTGATTCCTATTCTCCCATAAAATAATTTTGGATTATAGGAGTTCTACACCAAGATTTAAATAGCCATAAATACACTCAATTTTTTAATGCAAAGATTTAAGACAAAAAGACAAATCATAACCAATCAGTTTCATCTGGTAAAAACAGCTAAGCAAAAAACAAGTATGAAAACCATGAAGAGCAAGGTGATATGCATATTTTCAATGTTGCAGAGAAGATTTGGACTTGAAGAGGTTTTTAAAACCACATTATTGCCCTAAACATAGGATGAGGAAGTAGCTGTAGCAAAAGGGAGAGAAGATAAATCCAACAGGGTCCACTTACAGGTGCCCTTGAAGAAATGGAAACTTTTGAAATGAACAACAACAACAAAAAAATAATCAAAACCCAAAAACCAACAACAACAACAACAACAACAACAAAACCAACAAAAAAAACTCCCAACAAAACAAAAAACAACAAAACAAAAAACAAAAAAAACCCAACCAAACTTGCAAATTATTCTCAGTTTCATCACGTGTGAAGACAGGAGCTCTAGTAGTGTATCTTACCAGCTTTCCTAGACAACCTATGTATTAAGAGAAAAAGTTTGTTGCCAAAAAAAAACCCCAAAAAAACCAAGTGAATAAACCCTGAATCCATCCACTCCTGTTTTGATGATCACCTTAAAACCTTAAGATCTCTGCTTGACACACATTCCCATTTATTCTCTTTATTTCATCACCAAGACAGATAGAAAGAAATGCAGAGCAGTCCTCTGCTACTAATAAAGGTACAGTGGAGCAGACAGTGAGAATTAACATGTTCAGTATGTCTGTAAACTATTATCAAACAGCAGCTCTGCAGAAAGAACACACACTTGGTCCAACATCCTTGAAAAACTACAAGTCATACGTAGCATAACCCAGCAATACAAATACTAAACTACTCAACACTACCTATTGAAAGTGATTGACTTTTTCCTCTTCCTGAATAAAGCCTCCTTAGCAGGGGGATGCATCAGTAATGTGTCACTTCCAGTAACCAACTTTTACTGGGGGCATGAGAGGGAATGGATGGAGACAGGGAGAGGGACAAACGGCCCAATGAAGCATAGACACAATGTTAACAGTTGACTTTTTTGACCACAGCACATTATTAACATTTCATAGTATTGCAAGATGAGTGACACTGAACACCCCTGCTGAACTCAACTCTGGCTGATTTGAAGTACAAGTTATCCAGAATTTTCCAGAGTGAATCACCTAGGCTTTCACATGCTGAATTTTCTAAGGTGATCACAGAATCGTCAGTATTAGAAGATGGGATCTCTGGAGATCATCTAGTCCAATGCCCTGATAAAGCAGATTGCGCAGGATCACATTGAGGTGGGCTTTCAGTATATCCAGAGGAGGCTTGACAACCTCACTGGACTACTAGACTGCTCTTGTCACCCTCAAAGTAGTTTTTCTTCATATTTAGATAGAACTTCTTGTGTTTCAGTTTGTGTCCATTGCCCCTTATACATCAGGTCCCATTCTTTTGACACCCACTCTTGAAATATTTGTAAGCATTGGTTTGGTCCACTCTCAATGTCTTTTCTCCACGATAAACAGGGCAAACTCCATTAACCTTTCCTTATAAGAGAGATGCTCCAGTTCCCTCATTATCTTTGCTGCCCTCCACTGCATTCAGTCCAGGAGCTCCACGTCTCTCTTGTACTGGGGAGCCCAGAACCGGACACACAACTCCAGATTGGCTTTCCCAGGGCTGAGAAGAGGGGCAGGAATACTTCCATAAACCTGCTGACAATGCCCGTCCTAATGCACCCCAGGATACTATTGGCCTTCTTGGCCACAAGGGCACAGCTGGCTCATGGTTAACTTGTCCACCAGGACCTCTAGGTCCTTCTCACAGAGCTGCTTTCCAGCAGGTCAACACCTAACCTACACTGGTTCAAAAAACCAAAAAACAAACACAAAAAAACCCCATTAAATTGATCTTACCCTAAAACACAGCAAAGTCAAATGTTCACACAATTTCCACCTAAGCAGAGTAATTGCTTGAGCTACTCAACGGACCTTTTTTGGTAACTGATGCTTGCATTAGACATAAAACCTAAAGAAACAATATAGCATTTCTGGCAGCCTCCCATTCACGGACAGATCAAGCTGCCTCACAGAACCTGGGCAGCTACAGAGAACTCAAGTTGGTCTCAAGTGATCTATTTGTGCGTATAAATGACAAAATTTGTGCTATCATCTAAGATACGTAGAAAGTCAAATAACTTACTGAGGACACTGGAAGTTTAGACTGAACAATAGATTCAGTAGAAAACAGATGAATGCTGCTCAACTAGAAAATATCAGATTCAGCTACACTGATGGAGCTGCAGTCACAACATTATCATTTGACACATGATTTGTTCCTGCATCAAATAAATGTAAACTGATCAGCAAACTAGATCAACTAACTAAAGAATTACAGAAACACAGCCCACTGACAAAAACAAAGACAAGATCTGGCTGTTAAAGTTGGTAGAAATCCATCAATGGCACATGAAGTTAGGCAGAAGGAAGCAGCACAATACTGGCCTCCAGAAGGAACACAGATTTCCAGAGAATTAGTTCTTCCTTTAGTTCAATTAGCTTTGCAATCTCTGGAGATAGGAAATATCTCTATGGGGAAGCAATAACTGCAATAATGCCTGCTAAAGGCTTTATGCAGACAATGCTCATTTCAAAATCCTAACTAGCAGCTCAGAAAAAAAGTTGCCATGCCTGAGATACTGCTTGGCACTGACACTACTAAAAAAAATAAATCCCCAAAACATACAATATTCTTCTATTTATTTCAACTGTGCTATCTTTTAATTCTTTGTTCTAGGTGTGGTGAGGTGAAGAGTTGACAAACTTCTCTGTCAATGGGAAGTTCTGCTTCTAAAAAGCCAAGATATCTAACCATTCCAAAAAAACACCAAAACCTAGCCAAATTCAATAACAACAGCTTGTCATCATAAACATCCTGGTCTGAGCTGCTTTTAGTTTGAAGCACCACTACCACCTTGTGGCCAGTCAAGCTAAACCACACAGATAAAAACTAATCGGATTTCTTCCTAAATGTATTTAGAACACAGTTTAACACAATTTAACAACTGTAATAACATTCAGCTCCAACAACAACACTGAAATGAATGCTTTGCACCCCACTGCTCAACTTTCACTTACTCCCATACCCTATGGGTATCATTAACAGACTGGGAAAAAACACTTTTCAGGAGTATTAGCAAAAACACAAATATTTGTATCTCATGAATCAATTTAAACACATTAGGAAAACAGTGAATTCTTTCCCAGCACGGCATTTTTGTAGGCCAACTTGTTAGAAGTGTTTACAATTTTTTAAAAAAGTTTCTAACTGTATGCACAAACTAATGTGCAAAGTTGCTAACACCAGAGGAATGACATATCCTGGGAGTGTCTCTGATAAAAGAGGTTTAATTTATGAGTTTGAAGCTAGAAGTATATTAATCCTAATACTGTTTCAAGCTGTGAAGTGGAACAATTTCCTGTTCTAACAGACAAGAATCTAACATGAGGAATGACTAACTTAAAATTAATATGAAGTGCCAGGAAACTTGGTTTCCATTCTCAGCTTTGCCAGAGATTTTACAACACCTTAAATGATAATTCTTCATGGGCAAATGCTTCCTTCTTCAGGCCAGCTATAATGCCCACTACATAATTGCCTATGGGGCATGCTAAAGTTCTTAGGCAGTGAGCATCATGAGAACTCAAAATACACTTCATGACATTAAAAATATTCAAAAAATGAGTCAACTGTATTACAAGGTAAACAGAACATAGCAAATTCAAATTGTAACTGAAGCTTTGTGACTGTTACAGGGTGATCTGTAAACAGCTACTTTTCACTGTAAGTGCAGAATTGAAAAGTACTGGTAATTATAAATGCACCATACTGTCTTCTTAGACACATCTCCAAAAATCTGTGAATTAAACCGATTATATTTGAACAAAGATTTCAGCCTATTTATCATATTTATAAGAAGTGAAGGTGTTAATTTCATGTAGAAGTGAATAATTTAGTTCCCCACTATCCTGTATTATTTTTCCTAAGATTCCTCAACTAATCTATCACTCTAGGCTAACATTTTTTTCTTAAAACTTACTGTTGTGCACCATTATTGGACACAGTTATTGTAGCCTAGTACAAAAAAAGTATCTACAAAGAAGACAGTAAGAGGGAATTTATCACCTAATGAAATTCCATGTTCAATCTTACCCTAAGGTCCCCTGTGCCTGGAAAATATTCACCATACTTATGGAATGATACTGTCATGACACGATCTGTGGTATAAAATGCTTCTTCAACACCATCACCATGATGGATATCAATATCAATATACAACACTCTTTGGTGATACCTAGAAAGAACACAGAGGAAATAATCACTATCTGTTTTACTCATAATATAATGATAGCAAACACTAATGAAACAAAACCAAGCAGAAACTAAAATTCAAAATTATGATCACTGTGATGATTTTGATTGAAGTGACCATATGCTCTTAGAATTCCCAGTACAGTCTGAGTAACATTAATAAGTTTATCTTCATCAAAGTAAGTAATTTATTTATTATTTACTCCAAACTGTCTCATTCTGTAGAAGCTATACCTTGTGCTTCTGCTCACACCACTTTGTTGTTCACATCTGCTTTCAGATTCACCCCTTTCATTCACACCAAGGCCTTTCTTTCTGCCTTCTCCATAATTACCAACAGTCTGTGTTCCATAAGCCCACAAAAAAATAAACTTAAATATTTATTTTCCATCAACTTTTCTTCTTCACCTCTCCAGCTTGTAAAGATAGGCACATTCTTACTTTCAAGTGTATTGCCCTTTCTATTTGCATAAATTTATCACACTTCTGTCTACTATTTTCTTAAATACTGCAAATTTCAGGAGAGGATATGGATAAAGAAACCAGTGGTTTGAAGCCTTAGAGCAATACAAACAGTAAGTATCCCTTAAATTTTGTTTTCCAGTAAAGAACGAAATCTGTCATCAGATGATGCATTTTCATCATGCTTTGCAGAGTACTTTGAGCTTGAGCAGCCATAATTTCAGGGAGAGTCTCCCACAGTTACACAACCCACAACTATTCACAAGACTCCTTCCTTCACATGAACATTAAGCTAAAAAATTCAAGATTGGACCACACGAAGTCATATTTCATAGACTGCAGAGACAGCTCCTGAATATATGCTGCACATTAAAATGAATGTCTTAATATGTTAATATTAACTATTCTTAGTGTCTTTAGAAACATTTTCCAACTCTAGACTTCCAGATTACAGCAACTAACCTCATTCCTTGCCAGCAAATTCAGCTGTCCCACTCACAAGAGTCAAATATGTACAATATTTTTTCTAATAAATGAGATTTATGTGTTATTAGTAGGGATGCAGTCCTCTGAAGCAGTAAAAGCAACACTCAGGATTTGAAATTTTAGTGAAGCATTACTGTTTGAAGGCAATTATAAGATCACTTTTTCATTACTCCTCATTTTTTATTTTGCAGTCACAGCAGCACAGCTGTTACTTCATTATTTATTAAAACCAGCCACATTAATTCATGTAATACTCCAAGGAAGCTCAGCGCATGATCTTCCCTGAATATTCCTGTTTGGTTCAGTAACAGCTCGAATGACAGAAAACAAGAAGGCATATTGTGAAACCAAATGAGTGTAAGATTATGAGTACGATGACTGCCCCAAGGGATCAGAGTAGTGATCCATCTAGCCCACTGTTCTGACCCCATGAGTGGCAAAGGGAGACTTTACAGAAATATTTACAGAAAGCAAGCAAGCCTGTCCATTTTCTGTAGTCTCCTACTCTAGCCCATTCCCACTATCTAGAATCACAGCATATGGTGTTTTACAGGGTGCATTGTTGCTTGGATCTGTCTCCTATTATCTTTTCAGCTTGCCTGTATTTCGGTTTTAATGTCTTGCTGAAGCCAAACCAGGCAGAGCTTGGAGCTTTCTTAACTGAAACTGTAAAAGTTCAATATGCGCTATGAAAACTCACTGAAATAATAATGACAATTCATACCTTCAAACATTTAAATACTTAAGTTTGACACTTTCTATAATTTTAACTTGTGCCCATCACAAACTTACTTCAGTAACTCAAGGATGGCAAGCACGATATCATTGACATAACAGAAGCCAGATGCCTCCGATTTCTTGGCATGGTGAAGTCCCCCAGCCCAATTGACAGCCATGTCTGTTTGTTGTCTGTTCAATTTTACTGCCCCAGCTGTAAAAAGACACACAGAAGAATGAAAGGAAATGAAGTCAGAAATTTCTGATGGCCTTTAAATCTGTTAAATGAAATAATATTTTAGTTTTTTTAATAAATTGATTTAGAACAGATCTCTTACCAGTATTGAGATACTTGATACATCTCATATTTCATGGTCTATAACTGATAGATGATTATTTTTAAAAAGATGTATTTACTTCATTTTTATGAAGTAAAATATCAAAATTCTAAGTTGCTGATATAAACCTACTAAAGCTAAAAAACAGTTGGCAATCAATCTATACTTACCAACAGAGCCTCCAGTTGACAGCTGACAAAACTCAAACAGGCCATCAAATACAGGACAATCTTCTCCAACATTAACTGTATAAGAAATGCATTATTTTTTAAAAATACATTTCAACAGCATTGCTATACACATGGATAACACAGATGCATACTTCATTCAGCATTTTAACTACTCACTTCCAATCCCCACCTTGTTTGTCAGGCTAATTTTAAACATTGAGAACAATGTAGAGTCCTAATAGCATAATACAACTCCAAACTAATCTATTTTTCTTTTCTTTCTTTTAAAATCCTTTTTAATTTCCATTGGAAAATTTGTCTCCTCATTTGAAGAAGTTCAATCATTTTTAGATTTTTGAAGAAATGCTGATTAACATAGGTCATGTTAAGAAATCTACAATTAATTAGAAAGATAATTTGCTGACAATAGGGCATCATAGAGAGGTTACAATATTGCCTTTAAAATTGATATAATAGCTGTCAAACTGCATTCCTAACAGTACTTTGAGCTTATTCCTATAATTAAAGGATAAATTAACAGAAAGGGTGAACAGTGAATGACATAGTTTTTACTTTCCCCTTCCAAGGGGAACAAGCAAGTTCTTAACTTAAACCCATTTTCACACATTGATTTTTACTTCTCTAGTATTCTAAAAGCCACTTTTTAAAGAAAGATTTCAAGGCACTTTCACAAACAGTTCACAATCTGCACATTAAGCCTTATTATTAGCAGCAGTATTTCACATCTAGAATATATTCTGTGAGAGGCAAAAATCCTTATATATGCTTAAAAGAGCATTTCTGTCAAGAAGGCTGCTTCTAATGGACAAGTCCAAAAGGGTGTAGCTAAAGGCAGGCACATGCTACTCTTGTTACAGTATTTCTCTAACTTCCATATTGGTGAATACCGAGCTTGAAACAATGCTAACCATCAAAGCACATACACACAGACTTACATCTCTGCATTTGCTTGCTGTACTCAGACATGTTGTCAGGCCTTATTGATCGAAGAAATTTGATGTATTCATCACTATGGTACTTGGTCATTTCCTCAGCAGTTGCTTTGTGAGGTCGCTGATAACAAGTTAAAGAAATAATCAAAGTTCTCTGTAAAATCAGCTAACAATGAGGTAAAACAGACAACTTGAAAGAAATCCCACCTACGTTGAAGGGGAAATAGTGAAAAGGAAAGTGATAGCAGTGGTGTTTAACATAAAGCTCTGTTGTGACGTACAAGTTCATTAAATACCGCTTCACTTCTAAGTAAAAGAGCTCTGAATACACTATTTCAGTATTCTCTATTTCCACTTCCACCTCTCTTCATTTATTTGTGTGACAATACTTGAAGCCCTTTAAAAACAACTTAAAATGCTTCAGTGGACATTCTATTACCTATACTTACATAAATTTCCATTTTTCTGTATAAGCCATAGTTTAGCAGCAAGTTGTGAGTCATTCGGATCCTGTGAGGTTTCATTGGATGCCCTTGTCCATAGTAATAGTTTCCAATATCACCTGTCAATAATACATAAAAGAATAGCTATTCATATTACAAAACAAGTTTCATTGCCACTTAAAAGAATCATTCTCAGAAGATAAGTAAACAGGTATGATTTCAGAAAACAAACAAACCCCACAAAGGGAGTAATGTCTACTTCAAAAAGAACACAAGGGAAACTGTTGTATGTCAGAAACAGAGGGGAAAAAAAGAAGCCAAATCTAATATTTTACTACAAGCAGACAGTAGTGACAGAGCAAAAAGAACTGTAAGACATGGTTTCAAATCGAGTGAAGTTCTGTCCCAACAGTGGGCCAGAACTGAACAATAAAATGGGAAACAGAACAGGAATTAAGAGGCGAGGAGACACTACTGATGACGTTGCCAGGTAGTAGCACAACAGAGGCTGTAGTAAAATCTACCATTTTGCACAAGCTGATATTACAACACCATCCTCAGCCTGTCCTTAACTACTAACCCTAACTCTTACATCCAGAAGTTAGCTCCAGATCCATTGTGGCAACCACACGCACAAACATTCCCCAGACACCTGCTGCTGGAGATCCACAGAATTTAACAAGAACCGTAAATTCCATATCAGTCTCTGTTAAAGTGGAGACCAACTAGGCACACAATTAAGATAACAAATTTGACACTCATTTCCAAGAAAGGAATAGCTGCTGTCATGGGCTAGTAGTAGCTCTTCTGAGCTTGGGTATTGTTAGAACACACACAACCCCACTTTGAGCACTGACATTCCCGAGACACAAACCATTTTAAACACAACTGTTTCTGGAAACGTAAACAAGCCTAAAAGTTATGTCCAGTTGTCAATAGCTTTCAGCTGGAGAATTCTATAACAACTCTTCACAATAGCACCTCTTTTCTTTTTGACCCAATTTCCCAATAGGATTACTGAACTTTACCTTCTTGAACTTTTTACTTTTCTTTCACATCCTTCAACATGCTCTGCCTTGTCCACTGGGAACAAAAGAAACACTATTTTCACAATGTCATACTATTTTGTAAATTTTTTCAGTCAGAGGTAAGAAGCAGCACCACTACAAAACACCTTTAGTTTCACCTCTTCAACATGAGCTTCATGGAGGAAGGGTAAATGTCAGCTTGCAGTAGCATCACCAACTACCAAGAAAAACAAGTATTACAGTAAGATTAAAAGTTTCAAAGCATTCTAAAATGTTTCAAGCTTTCAGTTTTCAAAGAGGCAAGGAGAGTAAAGACACTTAAGAAAACAGATATAACCTAATGGAACATAAGATGTTTAGAAAAACTACCCTTCAGTACCTAGCACTTAGCCAACCCGTAACAATAGAAATACCAAGTTTTAACATTAAGTTAGGAACTTTGAAGAGTTTGGACCTTCTAACTTGGGTACTTATGTGGAAGAATAGCACTTTTTGTCAGTTACTTATTGCAAGCCTACAGGTTTGGTCACATGCAGGTCAGGAGCAAAAGGAATTAAGAGTATAAACAAACTCCTTCCTTCCAACAAAAACATTTTCAAGCACTTTATAAAAGAATACCTTATATATTTGATGTTTAGGAAAAATCTATCACAGCTCATTGAAACTAATGCCTAGAAGATGAAAACACACAATTTACTAGCTCTACTTTATAGTTTGAAGTTACTGTTAAGTCCCAGATTTAAAAAAAAATCTTCCAGCTAATAAGAGCTTTAAATTTTGAGATTTTAAAGAAAATAATAACTATAAATAATGTGATATTATTGAGAAATCTTCATTACAAATGCATTGTGGCTTAAAAAATGGGGGGTTGTACCAGGTCATTTTGATTTTAACTACTTCAGCTTGGGTAGTCATCACTGACATTATATTCAGAATGCTGATGGATGGGGAAGCACACAATTAAGAATTCTTTTATATCTTATCTATAATGTAAGGTCTATTATTTTTCCCATAAGAAATAGAGAAAAAATAAAATTAATAAGTTTCTCAAATACACTTGCAACATATCCTTCAATATGCTGCAATTAATCAACTAAACAATTCTTAATTTACGCACATTCTACACATCATATACTGCAGCATCCAGTTATATAAATAAATCAAGCATACATTTTAGTTTTCATTTAATTTTTTTTTACCAGAAAAGAGAATTTTAAAAGAATTGGCATGTTGGTAAATTTAATGTGAGTTTATTTGTCAAATAGAAGATCTGTAGGTGAGTATCTGGCACAATATTGATCCTTCCATATTAGAGGCCAGCAGTAGTGACTGACAATAGATACCAATAAAATACACTTTAGCAACAGGCAATATAATACCATTTTTATTTTTCAGGTCTTAGCATCATCAACAAAAAAGGCTTTTGGCATTAGCCTCATTAAAAAAAAAAAAAACTCTTGAACCGTATGGACAAAAAGCCCGTCAAGTTTCAAGGGATTAGGGATGCCAATGTAGGCAGGCGTGAGGAAGGAAAAGAGGAAAGAACCTCTTTCTTCATTAGCACCTTGATTTTCAACCAACATCACAAAGGGGACCCATCACGGAACCATCACACTGTGATGAAGGCAAAGTTGTCAAAAGTCTCTCCTCCTTTACCTAGTGAAGGTGGTGGTGCACTTTCTGGTACAAACACTTCATCCACTGATCCTGAAATTTATGTATCTCTTTTTCGTATGTCACAGCCTTACTGGAGCACTTTGGGAAGAAAAGCAAGGTGCACCAAGGGCTAGCATGTGTGAGGATAGGACACCTCACTCACTAATGGAGCTAAAAACCTCTGTACAAACCTCTGCTAGACTAACTGAATGTGTATATATGGGAAATGGGTACAGTGAGGTCAAGTTCACAAGACTATTACTGCAGATAGTATGAGTATTTGACTCTATTCTTACTGACATAAAGGTAAATACTTACTAATATAAAGGTAAAAACCATACAGAAGTGTTATGAGCACATTTATATCACTTACCAGTGTGGGAGCACATGGAAAGCGCAAAAAAAAGAGAATGTAACTGAATGAGGAAAAGGAGGGAAAAAATGCAAAGTAGTATGTGTAGAAAGTTTACAAATCTATTAATTTTTCACACTGAGGCTTCAAAGACTGAAATCTACTGTATTATACCAGTAAAAATGCCAGCTAAATGGCTCCCATTAAGAAGAAGCAACATATAATCTCTGCAAAGTTGAGTCCTTAATTTAAAAGAGACAAACCAAGTGCCCATTTAATGCTACTAATAGTTTACTGTCCTGCACTGGTCACCATGTGATACAGATGTGATACAGAAGACCTACCTGATAATTGTTACACACACTGTTATGTTCTGGGTTCAAATATATATATATATATATATATATACACACATATCTATATATATGTGTGTATATATATATATACACACACACACATATATATATAATTTCTTCTCAATTCATGCAAGTTACATGCCAAAATGATGAGAACTATTAAATAAAAATAAACCCATTATTCCTTTGATGAACATAAGTTTTAGACACCCACTTCTCTATCTGAGATTTTATCAAAGCCTACAGATAATATTCTAACACACGGAAAAATACAAGAGGCTACATGCCCTAAAGGAATTTTAATTCTGTCCAAAACCACACAACTGAGTAACAAAAGTTATGTCCACCTGAAAGTATTACTCTCTCCAGTTACTACGACATACAGAAAAATAACACCATTAAATCTACCCATTACCGAAGTCTTAAGTGACTGAACAAAGAGACAAGAGATGACGCCTATGCTTGTTTTTTGACACTTTGTAACTTTTAAGTTACATTACTTTGTAATTTTGAAAAGATAAACTGTTGCTGCTTACTTTTAGTTACCATGAAATGATGAGGTATTTCAGAACTGCACTAGGTGCAGAAACCTAATCGCTACAATGGAAACCACGTGGAAAAAATATATCTTAATAGCAGTAGTTACACTGAATTGACTTCAGTGATACTAAGGGGTGAACTCATGTAAAGTTGAATGTAAAAGAAAAGATCATCAATGCTGGATGAGTCCAACAAACAGCTATTCAAACATGCCTAAAATTACTGCACCAGTTTCTGAAGGATCAGGCACTTTGTTCTGGTTTTAAAGTTAAGAAGACAGAAGAAGAAGAATAGCGAAGGTCTGACTTTTGAGCCCAGAGCAGTGGCTGGACACCATCACTGTGTTTGGAAGGCACTGGACAAAGTATTGATGAATTTCCAGAAAACACATACATTTATTTTACCTGTAGATGTAAGCTTTAACTAGAAGCACTACTTAAACAATGCCCAACTACAGTAACACACTGCCCTACTAAAACAGGTTTAGTCTCGTCTTTTTGGGAGGAACCAACCACACTCTGATGCAGATCTCTCAATTTTTTCATGAAGGTAGAGGCTTTTGAACACCCACACTAAATTATGCACGAGCAGCAATCTAAACAATACTGCTGGTGCACTGGCATGGAATAAATACACGTACTCACTGTAACCACACCGGTTGCTGTGTGATTCTCTAGAACTGTGCTTGGCTGTACAGGAGCACAGAGCTAGAAAGACCATCTAGGCCCTGTTCTCATTGCTATGGGCAACTGTACAACACCTTGGAAGAGCTAAACTACCTGAGCCACAATGTTGCAAGACCATGATAACAACCTGAAGAGACACAGTAATAGACTAAAATAAAAGCTATGATATCCTTCCACATCTAGCACTGTTTTAAGTAGCGTGAGGAACACACTTCGCTAAGCTGAGGCCATACATGTATTAAGACTAGGAGCATTTATGAAAGATATTCCAAATAACATCACTAAAGTACTTTAATGAGTATGTTTTTAGGTCTTCCCATACTGTACTGGTTTAAACGAAATTCCTGACCTGAGCATGAACACAAGCAGTGAAGATTCTGCAAACTGGATGTGGCTGACAGTCTATTAGAAGCAAGCTCCATGTAAAGAAATCAAGCTTTGTCTACTCAAAGTTTATTGGTTCCAAGTACAGTGTGAAGGCTATTAAAACTATTGATTTTCAAAAAGACCTTAACAGCAATACACTCTGAGAAAGTGACCGGCTAGCTTAAAATCAGCCTTAAATTACAATCACACCACGTTTCACAAAAAGCATGGGGAAGTTTACTGCACCTCAGAAGATAAGTGCATATGCTTCCAGAACTTTTTAAGACTTTTTAGTGTATAGCTTTCAAGAAACGGAGTAAAAGTATGTGCGGAGAGCCAATTATGACCCAAAAAAGGGGTAATTTATTTCAGACATGAAATTCCTTTAGAGATATACCACCACCTCAGTTGTATGCCTGAGATACCTTTGTATTTTTTTGTTTTGAGTTATTTAAGGCTTCAAACATTCTCTTTGCTGTGATTCAATGGCTTTGCTGGTACAAGTTGCAAAATATTCAGAATTGCCAGATGAACTACACAGTAGCATCAGGATATTTATTTCAACTATTAACTCTAAAATTTCTTCTAATAACTCTATTTCCAAAAGACATGTAAAATCTCCGTTGGCTTTGGCAATAAAAATAAATTAGACATCAAAAATAGTCCAAAACTGTGTCACATATAGAACATTTACTTTAAGGCACAACAGTTACTATTTCCTCTACATTATTAACTCCATTTATCCTAGTCTACATATGAGCTACAACTGCTTTAAGTCGCCATTATCCTACCACCTCCAAACTTGTTCCCCTTCCAGTTTCTCCCCTCTTCACAAGTATAGCTTTTTGGCTGTTAAGAGAATCTAATACTATTATCGAGTACCAAAATCCAGTAACCACAGAAAAACAATATATCAACATCTAGTAAACTATGACCACCTAACTGTAAATAAAGAAAAAAAAAAAAAAAAAAAGCAAACTGGTTAAAAAAACAAAGCAAATATTTGCAGAGAGAAAGCTTCTAAACTCTCAATGCTGTCTTTCTCTCAACAAGGTGAAAAGTGATTCCTCTTCCCTACGAAAAGTAAGATCCTAGCCTCACCAAAAGTATCCCTAACAGGGGCCTCCTTTCCCCTTTAGGCTGAACAAAGAACCAGTGCTAGCAACAAAGAGAAGGGGGCGGCAACCACCATTCTGCCTCCTTTAGTGTGGTTAAAAAAAAAAAGCCAAGGGGCCAAGACAGGCCCCAAAGGATCTGCCATTTCCGAAAAATGGCAGATTTGCTACAGCAACACACGCTTTGATATCTTGAGTGGGTTTAGCCATTCATCTTCACTTCCAAAATGGTGAAAACACCAAACACTATGGCTGAACATCCTCAACCTCTGTTTCCTGGCTACTACCAAGACCAGCTTCAGATGCAACCTTACAAGATTGTTACAACACGAGGCAATTTATTCAAACCTCTTAACTAATCTGTCCATCGAGCTCACCTCCCGGTATAAAAAAGGCAAAACAAATTCAAGCTCAAGAACAAAAAGCAAAGTTCTTGCTGTTGTGGCCAGAAAAAACCGCAAACAAGTTTTTGAAAAAATATTTCAAACCAAACACAGGCTTCACATACTTTTTTGCCATGACTGACAACGCAGATCACAAGCCCCTGTGTCCCCACCAGACAAGTGTGCAAACTCAGAGGGCCTACACGCAACTCAAATTTCACTATTATTAAACACCCACACACACAACTTTCCGCGTTTTGCAGGAAGAGAGGCTCGTGGGAGCCAGACCTCCGCTCCGATCCGTTTTTGGTTTGGGGAATGGGGGAGGAGGGGGCAGAGTCCCCCTGTCCCTCCGTATCCCAGACCTCGGTACGAAAGCCCGAGGCAGGGAAAGGCCTCAGCTCAACAATCACCAGGTGCCGGAGCTACACATGGCCTGGACTTTCTTTGCAGGGGAGGAGCCAGACACAGCAGCGTCTCCAACGCCTCCGTGCTCAGCGGATGGAGGGGAGTGTCTCAACTTTTCTTCTTCTTCTTTTTTTTTTTTTTTTTTGGGGGGGGGTGGGGGGAGTGACTGGGGGAGGGGGGGGCGAACAATAGACACAGCACTTACCGCCGGGCCCGGCAGGCCAGGCAGCTCCCCGACCCGCACCTCGCCCGACTCCACCACCCCCCCACCCCGGCCCCGCCGCCCCTCGCCCGCCGGCCCGCGGGGCTCAGCAGAGCCGACGGTGGGAGCGGGGCGCGGCGGCGCAGGTGAAGGCGGCGGGGACCCCCGGCCGCCATGGGGCCGGGCCGAGGGGAGATCGTCCCGCGGGGAGGGCACGGCCGTGCCGGCGGGGGCCGGGGACACAGCCCGCCCCGGGCGGCCATTAGCGGGGCGCCCCCCCGCTCTTGCACGCGCGCTCCCGCGCCGGCCCTGCTCACCGTCGTAATAGTAGCAGACTTTCTTCTTGCCTCCGCCCTGACTGTACGCCATAGGGCTGCCGCGCCGGGGCCGTGGAAAGGGAGCGGGAGGCCGAGGAGAGAGCGGAGCCGGCTCGGAGGGTGGGAAGGAAGGGGCGGGAGAGCGGGAACTCGCGACGCCGGGACCGCCAGCAGCGGGAGCGGGCCAGACCCTCAGCAGCGGGAGGGGCAGCTAGTGGGACGCGCCCAACTCGCCACGGACGTAGGGAGGAAAGGGAAAGAAGGAAGTGGAGAGGACGCACGCGAATCGACACGGGCTTTCGTCCCTTTCTCCGTGCCATCTTCATTTATTGACACACACAAATCAGGGAAGAAGCCAGCGAGAATTCTTCATAAGCGAATTTCTGGAGAGAGCTTTTTTCTGGGCCACCCCCACTGCGCACAGTGGTACGATCCCCCGCTGGCATTGGGGAGGTGCGCCCGCCCCTCAGCGGAGCCGTTTGGCGCATGCGCAGAGTGGGCGCCTTTTCTCCCAGCGTTTGCGGCGGGAGTGGGAGTGAGGAGTCCCCGCGCTCGCGGCCACAGCGGGCCCGGGCCCTGCTCGGCCCCAGGGCCGCGGCCAAGCCCCTCAGCCTCTCCCCGCCACCGATCGGGGCCGCCTCGTCCGTAACCGCGCAGCGCTTTCCGCCGCGCTGGGGCTCGAACCTCACCCCCGACGGGGCGACTACAAATACTCAACCGGCTGGGCTGTCGAGTCTTGTCCCCTCCCCAAAGAATCTACTCTTCAGCAAAACCGGTTTCTGTTTTGTTTGGTTTTGTTTTGTAGTTTTGAGTACTCCTGACAGTCAGTACTCTGCCCTGTTGGCACGTGTTGCACCTCAATATGGCTGTTCTAGAAGTTCAAAGCACACTTCACAGTAACCCATAGCGATTCCTCAAGAACATGAAGGCATGCTACACAAGAATCATTTAACATCTGAACCATTTCTCTTTGAGATCTATCAGCCGTTTTCCCTCCTCGTCTCAGCTCAGGTACAAACACAGGAAGGAGAAACATGATCACATTCATACTCAGCCAGCCTGCTTGTATTGTGTATTTATATGGGGATTCACAGTTGTGAGGCCTGATCAGCAGAGTCTGGTGATGCACATCAGTTACACTAAAGGTTACCATTTCTTCAGCTGACACTGAGAGCTTATATTTAGGGAATCCCACTTATCCAAGTCTTGACCAAGGTTTGTTGATTCAATGGAGTCACTAAAGTACCTAAAAGCCCTGATTATTGCCACATGTACCTCTCTGATAACAAGGTATTTGTATAATCTATGTCACACAAGAAAACCAATACATGCCCAAACATAGGTTAGATCTTTGTTCCCAGAATTAGGTTGTTTTCTCTCCTAGAGGTACCTCACAGGTGTCTGGGTACTTGTAGCTGATAAAAAATAATTTTGTATTGTTAGAGAGAGAGACAACTGTAAAATAAATTTGTTAACCACAAGTATGCACACAACTCCCTGAGGATAAACCTGACGTGCGAAGAAAAGAGTCCTGGATTCCCCCCTCCTCCTTTACCTTTTAACAAAAGGAAACTATATTGTTGTGTAGCCAAGTGGTGTAGCATTTTTAAACAGCATTTGTCATATTCAATTTGGAAATTTCTCTTAGAAATAATATACAAAATTGATTTCTACAGCTAATAATAGAGCTGATGTATGTTTCTTGGTGCAAACTGAAGCAAAATATCTGCATGACATTATAAGCTATAGGAGGCATGATATTATTCATTTGCCAATAAATACCTTTTTGTCTCAGCCTGCTTAGTGCTGCCACTGCTGGAACAGACTTAGCTTGGATTCTAGAAGCTCCAGACACTAATTTGTATTAGCTAATCACTATATTATATGCTTCTCTGACCATTGAAATTCAATGTGTTTATGAAGTTACTCAACATTTTGTAGTTGCCTGGTAAACATTTCTATCAAAACAGTGCAGGAGCATATCAACTGGCTCAATATCAGGAATACTTTTATTGCACCACATAGGGAATTCAATAAAAGCAGTGCTATATTGTCAGAGATCTTTTTAGGGACTTTATCTAAAGAAAAATGTTCATAATTTTAATTAGTTTCAAATGGGTACTCAACCTCATATGGGAATAGCTTATTTTGGTTTACATGGGCTAAATCAAGAGAATCTATGTTGCTTTCAGGGCAAAAATGACTATGAATTTTCTTCTAACATCTGAATTGAAGCAAGTACATGTCCCATTTAGAGGAGCTCCTTGAATGCCAACTCATACCTGGATTGAGAAAGCATCAACAAGCAGACAAAGTTATCCTTTAGTCAAAGGGATAAGAATTCATTCTGTGAATTCACAGTAACTCAGTATGACAGTAAGAACCCTATTACATTTAAAGGTCACCAAAGCTTAAATATCAAGTTTCACAGGTTGTATATTCCCAGACCAGTCCTGCTTCTAGAAATGCAATTCTGCGGATACATTCAAACTGGCTTGTTGAGGGAACAGCATAGCAGCAGTGCTACACAAAAACTAATGACATGGAAGAAACTCTGGAGCATCACTTCGCAGGGTAAACAGGCATGAACATTAGCCTGATGAGTCCCAGGCCCGTTGGAAAATAGAAAAGACTATATAACAAAGTATCAGTGGGAAAGGCAGCCATTCCTTTTACTAACAATATCTAAGAATGATATTTTTTATGTCTCCCTGTAATTGCTTGTTTCAGTTACTGGGTGAATTCTAGCTTCATTTCACCGTTTATCTGCATCATTGTACTAACAGTAGTTTGTTCTTTCACACAGAATTTATGGTGTGCCTTAGACAGTGGTTTGTTTTTTTTTTTTTTTTTTTTAGAAAGGGATGTAAAAAAACCTCAGTAATAAGGATTTTTTAAACAGATGAGTAACTCATCTTTGAGATACACAGTCAGCATTGCAATAGAAGGTACTACTGTTTCTTACATATTTATCCTAAGTCACATCTACTGTGAAAACTCATTAAATGATTATGCAAATAGTGAACAAGAAATTCTCTATAGGTGAAAGTTTATCCCTTTATTTCTCTTAACAAAACACAGTCCAGAATATCTTCCCTTTCAGTCCCCACCCCAGATATTTTTAAAACAGAGACCTTAAATGGAGGATGTAGAGCACCTATTTTTTTCTCTTAACTGCTGCTATAGAAGTGTCATTTCCTCACATACCACAGAAATAATGAGCAAATCACCTTTTTTCTCTCTCCTTGCATAATCTAAAAGCAGAAAGATACAGCTAGAAAACTTGCCATCACCTAGGTCATTACTTATCCAAACTGTTCAACCCCATGCATGCATGTAGGTGTAGCCACCTCAATTTTCTTTAGCAGAACTCAATAACCAAGCAAGTTAACAGGAAAAAACCCAAACAACTAAAACTGCACCAAAACAAAAAAAATAAACCCATAACAAAAAAACCCCACAACAAACAAACAAATGGAAAAAAAACCCCAAAACCAACCCTCCGAAATAAGAATCAACAAAAAGCCTTTAAAAAGTGACATATCTTCACTTTAAAAAAGCAAGGGAAATTGTTCTCCTGAGAATTGATGTGTCCTGCATTAGCAAAGGCCAGTAAGGGCCTTTAAGACTACCTCATTCCAGACCACACACTCAAATAAAAATAAAAAAAAATTACTTAACTTAGAGAAATATACAAAATACATTTACTAATTCAACTCCTCATAGAAGAGTTGCCCCTTATACTATTAAGTAAAACTCAGTACACCCATCCTACTCCTTTTTCCTCCCATCCTCTTTTTATCTGTGAAAGTGAGCATATTCAGGTGATACCTATTTGCAGCATCCACAGCTGCAAACTTGTAATCAATACATGTAAGGAGAAAATCACAGACAATGCTATTGACTTGTCCTGTTGTCTGTTAATGCTGTTGATAGATCTTACATCTATTTTAGAAAGCATAAGAGTAAATAAAGTTTAGAGTCACTTTCTTGAGAAGAAAACACAGGTTTCATCATACAGATACCTTGCTAATGAAATCACTTTATGCAGAATGTCAACATCATTAAAGAACAAACAGATAAAGAGGGCTAAATAGAAAATTAACTGTGAGGTTCAGGTTTGCTCAGATTCAGATTGCTTATTTGTGCATAAGCACTGGCAATATTGCTATCTACTAACTGCTTTTGAATTTTAAGAGGGTAAACTGCTAAATATTCTTACTTAACTGTTGCTGGAAATTGCTAAGACTAATAGTGGTTTTGTTTCATTACAATAGTCCGGGAGCTGGGGGAAATTGCCCTGAATGCTTGTGTTGATGGTGACACACGGCAGTGACTTCAATTTAAGTAGTAGTAGGTCAGTATATTCTCTTACATGCCTCTCATTTCTCTGTGCAGAGTCTTCATCTCTGTGTCATGTGTGTAAACATAATTCAGCTGTATCATATTGTGCCTGGGACAGATGTACCCACCCACTGAACCTCTTCTGTCATTGCCTGAAACTGGTTGCCTGTGCAATTCTGTGCCTGGCAGTTTGATAGCCACGAAAAATCTGTCCTCAGTGCACCGCATGTAAATGCAGATGCAGTTTTTATTGAAAGTGGCATAATTGAGTAGTTCTAATGCTTGTCTTAAATGGCTAGAAACACCAATACTCAAATAGGTTCTTTAAAAAACTTACTTTTTAAAGAGTTTTTAGGAGTAGGAAGGTGGATTAGAAGAAAAATGCAATGGTAGGTATAGTATAATATCAGCAGAGTAATTAATTTTTCCTATTTGTATTGAAGGTTTTAATAGACCAAAAGAAAATGGTACACTTTCACCTTTAGAAGAACTTACATGTGTGACACTAGTTTTTTCAGCTTAAATACCATTTCTTGGTGACTGCTAGAGTGCCTGGTATATAGAGTCTTTCAGTGCTCATAGTTTGCAAAGACAGGTCAGTTTAAATTGCACTTTCAGTGCTTTCAGTGAGACAATTGAATGATATTTTTTTATGTGGCAATGTCTGAAGAAAGAGGGGTTTTTTGAGAAAATCTGACAAATATTTATGACATTCAAATGACATTCAAAAATATAGATTAAAAAATAACCATCCTTCACAATATATTTCCCAGAGCCAGAGACCTCCAGATCAAGCACGGTACTTGTAACTTACTCATGTCACTTTACTTTGTTTTATCCAGCTATTTCTAAGCTAAATACCGAAGCTGAGTGGAAGGCAAACTTCCACTTCGTAAAAAAGTACAAAGGTAGGTTTTGTAAAAAAGTAGCAGATAGGTTTTCTCAACCTATAAATGATGTTTTAATAGCTCTGCATTAGTATGCTTGCAAATTGCTAGGGTTAAATATTTTTGTTCTTAGCAACAGTATAATTTACAGAAATTGGTATGGACATAGACAGGTAAGTTTTTGTTTTCAGTGGAGCAGTGGGAAACTTCTGCCATGCTAGTGGGAAACAATCTGCTGATGGGAAGTCCCCAAATGAGGAGTGGGAAACATTATGCTGGTAGGAATTCCCCAGATGAGGAGTGTTGCAGGACATGGATGAGCACAGTGCAGAGTATCATAGTTCTCCAGCAAATCCTGAAGAGTGAGTCTTGAACTGCTATAGCCTATAAATCATTTCCTTGTTTCTTCTCTGTCTCAGGAGCTGAGCAGGTCACAGCTGATAAGACATTCTGGTTCCTGCATGATTCAGTTTTCTTCCTGATTTCTTAATTAACCCTTGATCTCTCAAGCAAGCAAAAACAAGTGAGCCCTGGCCATCTATGCAAACATCTCATCAGTGCTAGTTTTTGCCTATCTGGTGTACCATGTGTCATGTTATTAAATAATGATATATATCTGCATAAGGAAAATGCACCAATTTATTTAAAATCCAATTTAAATCTAATTTATACTGTCATGAGACACTTTATAAACACTATTTCAATTTGACAGTGGTGGGTTAGCTTCAATATAAAGTGATTCTAATCTTTGGAGACTAATTGATATAAAGCAGCATCCTCATAGTTATTTGTATTAATTAGAAAACAAAGGTAAACAGGCAAATTTTCCTTAGAATTGGTACCTATTGGTTTGAATTTCCTATCTGACTGAGTCTTGGCAATAAAAAAATTGCCAATGAATAAAACCAGACAAAATAAATGGAATTACGGAGTCTACAGATAGTTCACTGCTCAGAGGACAAGGCTGCTCACCACTCCTTTAGCCGTACCAATAAAAGTTTTAATAATAGAAAGAGCGAACTGAGGATGGATGTGTCTGAGGAGATGTGCAGTTACCAGCATGGAGATGAGGTCCTTGGCAATTCTATTTGACTTTATTTCCTCTGTACAGGAATTGCCAGCAGGTTGTGGATCAGCAATCTCATTATTGCAAAGTCATGAATGTTCCTTCTCTCCTCATCTGTTGTTAGGGCGGATATATCACAGGTGCAATGTACCACAACATTTCCTTGCAGCACGGCAAACCTGGGTGTCAAAGAACAGAAACAAAGATAAGCAAAGGCTTCTTGTTACTTCTCTTAATCTAGTCAAAAAAGATCATCAGTTCGAAGTTTTTATGCATCTATGATTTTTTTTTCCCCAGGAACACCACTTGAAAAAAAATTAAAAAAATTAGTCATTATCTCTCCCAAATACCAAAATACCAATCTTACCACACTGACTCAATATTACATTCCAGAAACTACATAAATTTTCCATTTTAAGGCCTGTGCTTTATTGGTAGTTTGTAAAAATTTATCATATTTTATCCAGATGAAAATACTGCATTATATATACTGTGCATATTTTGTCTTCTTACATGCAACACTGCCTTTGGTAAAGGAAGCAAATTCTTCTATACACCTTTCTGCCATCATTTTTCCTGGAGCCGTCAGTGTTGATGTGCTGGTTGAACACTCACATCTCTGTTAATGTTCCTGTTTCCTCACCTCACCCCCCCACCCCTTGGTAAGCAGATTTCTGCAGGAATATCATATTCATGCAGGTGGTGTCTGGGAGAGCAAAGCGTTTCAAGGGCAAGATGAAGCATGTTTCTTGCAACTAGAGTGATTAAGGAGCAAGCTAAAAAGAATAAAGGAGAAAGTCACTGTTACATTTTTATTCCCCATTAAATTACCCGTGTCATTTTATTTGCTTTTTAATCAGTTTTAGCCCATGATATATTCAATATCAGGGTTAAATAACAGGCATCTTCGAAGGCTCTCTGACAGCTGTCATGGCCACAATCTATCTTACTGGACCCTACAGCACTTTCCCATTTCCAGATTTGACTGTACACCCCAAAACCAGGCAACTTGGACCAAGAAAAGGGTTAACTTCATGCACCATCCTCATCTCTTCAGTCCCTTCCTTGGTTTCTGTGCAGGTCCATGTGTCCCTTGACACATCAATCAGAAGGCCATCGTGGACAAAGATCAGACAGGCAGGTGTGTGGGAAGTGCCTCAGTGCTTCACTATCAAGGAAACCGTTGGGACCCATGTTCTCCAAAGAGAAATATGGTGAGTCACATCTGCTGAATAGTCATAGGATATTGCAATAACAGTCAATGTCCATTAGGCTGACAGCTAAGAAAAAGAGAAAGAATAAATGTAATGACATAAGACTAATGGCATGGTTGTCCCCTAAAATGATCAGGAGTAACAAGGAAACAGTGTGCTTTAGCAGAATCATAGCTGAGAGGTTGTGACTAGTTGTGCTTTAATATACCCAGACTCTAAATCTCACCTGATTCTTTCATATCTCCAACCCCAAGTGTGATCTCTTACTCTTCCCAGCATCACAAATTCTAAAGTCTCCTGGTAGGCAGCCGTGTCTGTATTTTAGGTTTTCTGTTATACTTCCTGCCTAAGGAGAGAAGGCAAGTCAAAAAAATGCATTGAGGTGATGAGAGAGGCAGAGGGAGAAAGTTGGTTCAGGGCCTGAGTATGAATTCTTAAATTCTAAGCTTTAGGTAGTTTCTATCAAGCATCTTTTTTCTTCTTTTCTTCAAGCAGTGGTTTACTTAAGCCTGTCTACACAAACAGCTGGTTTAACACCTCAGCTAATTATATCAGCTGAAGATCTGGACAAGCTACATTCCAAATGATTCCCAAACTACTTAGTTTCACTGCAGATTACTTAAATAGCCAAACTTATTTTGAGAGCACTGGGTAGTTATTTCTGCTACTGTATTTATGTCAAAAATTTTAACAGTTACAAATATATCTTGAGTCTCCCAAGAGACCTAGACTTTAATAGCAAAATATGGTAAAAACCAAAGACTTTAGTTTTAACATGAAGAGCAGATAACAAAACTAAATCTCATATCTTTTTTCAGCTCAAGCATTTAATGCTCTGTCATGGACAAGATGAAAACTTGAGTTTATTCTGTCATACATAACCTGATGGCCTAGTTGTCCACTGCTTTATTCTTCATGGAGTCCTGAATTAAAGCATGATTTAAGACTGTTTATGAAGTGTCCCTTGATTCAGATTTTTAGGTAGCAATGATTAAACATACTGAGATCTTGGTATGCAGCGTTCACAAGGTTGCGAACTGCATTTTTGAGCCATAAGATGGACATATGAAGCTGCATCTGCCTACCTTCTGTTCCAGGTGTGGGAAAGAAGTAGCTACAGATTTCTTTAATAAAAAGCTAAGGATAAAAATGTCTTCAGATTCAGCACTTGAAAAGAAGAGATAATAAATTTGCCAGTTAGGAGAATCCACCCTATGAAGTTGCTGCATTTTGGACAACTGACAAATTCTCTACACTGTCTTAAGTTCAAGGAATGTCCAAAGACTGATAAAGACTTATGCCAAAACCTGACATTTTTCAAGAGAGGATATACACATTGAGTGATGTTTCTTGGTGCCTTTTTAGAAGAAAAATACTGAATTCCATTTCATCTGAAGACAATCCAATATTGTTTTTAGGTGTTCCTCTAAGCTTTGAAGTGACTTTCTCAGGGGTCTGTATTTCGTAACAGGTGGGTGTACATAACTGAAACCTGATCAGTGGGAAGTGTTGGATTTTTAATTATTTTGTGTTTTTAGCCTTTTTGAACTCTATTTCACTGTTCAGTGTGCATACAAGAAGAACTCACTGTACATCTGTCCTTGATGAGTCGTGAAGGAGTAGAGACAAGCTGACAACAATCTTCCAAAAAAGAGGAACATTGGAATGGGTTGCCCAGGGAGGTGGTGGAGTCACCATCCCTAGAAGTGTTCAAGAAATTGCTGGATGTGGCACTTAGTGCTATAGTTTAGTTGGCATGGTGGTGTGTGGTCAAAGGTTGGACTCAATGATCTTGGACCTCTTTTCCAACCTTAATGATTCTATAATTTCCAGGGATGATGTTTCCACCATTTCCCTGGGCAGCCCATTCCAATATGACCACCTTTTCAATGAAGAAATTTTTTCTAATATCCAATCCAAACTTCCCCTAATGCAGCTTAAGACCATTTCCTCTAGTTATGTCACTGGTTACTTGGGAGAATAGACCGGCCCTGCCTTGCTACAACTTCTTTTCAGGGGGGATGATCACTGCCCTGGTTTAATACCTTCTACTTAATACCATAGCACCATGACAGATAAAATGCTGACATATTTTAATGTTTTGCTAGATTGCTCCTGGGATGTGCTCAAAGACAAGGATTACAGGCTGTAAAAACTTGCTTGCATCCATGATGTAGCACCAAGGGATGATACCAAACACTTCATTTAGGAGTAGGTAACAACATACAGGGCATCCTGAAAGAGGAACTCTATGCATGTGTCTGTAAAAACTTTCCTCCACCCTATTTTCTTTCATCATTTTATGCATGTTCAGTGACCCCTTTATTCAATGCCACCCTGTCATGACATCATTCATGCCCATGATTGGGCATCACCCAATCTCAATGTGTCAGTGTCTTCTAGCATGCACACTGATATGATATATGATGTCCCTACATAGTTTCCCAAAAGTTAGGCATTTAGTCTGGAAGCCATCATAAAGAAACCTCTGCAGAGGTATTCATCATTAAGTTAAGTGCCACAATTCTCCTCTCTAACTCAGTTCCTTGATTTACATAATGTCTGCGCAGTAGGTAGGAAAAGCTGTGTAAGACGTTATTGCAAGAGAGACCTTGAAGTACACTTCTAGCTTCTCTACTTCTAAACTTCTCACTTCTCTACACTTCTATTAACAGATATGTAGAATAAAGACAAAGGACTTTTATTTCTTTCATACAAATCCTAAGGTTGCAAATGTATCAGATTCCTAGTTCTTCTGAGGGAAAGAGAAAGTATAAAGGAAAGTAAGTAGAAAATACCCCCAAGTTAAATAAAGAAAAACAACCCAAAAACCAAACAACCAAAACAAACAGAAAAACCCACCCCAACTTTGTAATTTTTTCTTTCATCCATAACAATGGTTGTAAAATATTTGCCTCCACAGATCTGCTTGAGGGAATTTGTCCTTATGTGAGAAGTAACTATGTTAGTAATTGATAGCATTTGCTATTTATAATATAAAAAAATCCTCTAATAAAAAAAAAAAAAATTCTCCAGACCCAGTGCTTTCCTGTGATTAGAAGAATAATAATATATGCATGATCTCATGAATATGTACCCCACCCTCCAAATTAATGTTGAGGTTCTGAAGCCCAGTCCTACTTCTGACCTTCATGTGTCCTTGACTCAACCTCAGCTTGCAAAAGCAGAATATCATTGGTATGTATTTTAAAGTTTTTTCTAGTCTGGGGGTTGGACAAATTTGACAGTATAATGCAGTCATTCCTCTTCTCTCTCTGATAAGCAGTGATAGAAGGATGTTGACATTTAAAACATTATCAATGGTAGCTAAGTTGATGCTCACTGAGAAGGATGAGGGAAATTGTTCCTCAGAACGTTTTTAGTTAAGGTTCCAAAAGTGCAAGCAGATGCCACTACATCTGTTACATCCTCTTCGCGTGTTTGAGGGCATGTCTCCCACCACATTAGCTGGAGGTTTCATTCTGAGACAAACAGCAACAAACACAGATATTTTCCCTCACCTCCCAAGTCTTTATGATCTGGAGAACAAAGAAATAACATTTAAAAGATGCCAATATTTTTTACACCTTACTTGCCAAATCTGAACTGTGCATATGTTAACTATTAATATTTATGTATATGATGCAGAAGAAACTTATTTTTATGAATTTTGGGTAAATAGCTAAAAATGTGTGTGTTAAAAATGATGTGAGACTAGGATCTAAGGAAATATATTTCTGCTATGTGAGGAACATACAGAACCAAATGTATTACATGGTTTATATGGCTTGTTTCACAAAGAGAATAACAAAGGAAACAAGCAGTAAGTGACTAAGTAGGAAGCAGCATATCTTCATGATACTGCCTGCAATTATGGAGTAGTTATAGATAATTCATGACAAGAAATGTCATGTGTGCTTTGTTATTAATTTTGTAGAAGTAATTCAATCATTTACATATATGTATTTTTTTAACATGTTGAATTGGTTTTCCTGGCTTTGAAATATTTCTGTATATCTATTAGTAACATTGTTCTCAATACCACATTCTTAGAACATGCAGAATTAGGGTCTAAGGGCTGTGAATCATAATTTAAAATAATATTTAAGTTATGCTGCTGATTTTGGTTTATCAAGGCAATAATTTTCAATGACTGCACAAGTTATCTTCTTTAATTTTTGTAGCATTTATACTACAGTAAATCCCAAAGGAATTAATTCTGTGTTGAAGCCAATGGAATAAAATGAGCACAATGTTTACAGGCAATTATTTAAGTGTCAAATATCAGGGAATCTGTCAAAAAAGTCCCAAATAAGCTCTGTTAGGATCAGTAGGAGAGACACTTGTTAAGGGAGAGCCTGAGGAAAGGAACATTTGTTTCATAATTATACACTGAGAAATTTACCTGTTAAACTACCATACCATACAGGAGAAAGGCAGCTCCAGACATGCCTTAAAGGAAAGTTTCAGGAGAAACTACAGTCAGCATCAGCTTTCAGGAGCAGGCTGTGGGTTCCAACCAGACAGAGCACTTATCTAGGAGATCCTTCTGAGCTTTTTTATTAGCTGGCTGTAGATGGCTTTCCATCAAACTGGGCTCCTGCAGACAGCTCCCATTTATCATACAACCTGATATATACCAAAAAGTCACTGAAGAGGGTGACTGTCTCAAATCCTGAGACATAAAATTTTCCTAAGCAAGACAGTTATACAGGTTCCAAAAATTCAAGCAGATGCATGGGTCAGAATTGAGTATGATTATGGATCATTTCCAATAGGCAGTTTGGATGTGGCCATCTGGTTTGGAAGGGTAAGGTAATTTTATGTTATGAACATGTGCGGTACTCTTCCAGTTGACTTCAATGCCACAGTGCTGTCCTGAGCTTGATTAAATTACTAGCAGAAACAGAGAAAAAGAAGTGATTGTATTTAGGGCCTACTGTGTTAATGCATAATGTTTGATATTTTTTCTTATTTTGGACAGAATCAAGCCTAAATAAAGGTCCCTTGCTCATAAAGTCTGTCTCTTTGCAGGTTTTGCTTCAGAAAAGTTGCACTGAGAGTTTACTGTGTTTCTTCCCTATCCGTTACAAGAGACATTTTAAAATTGACTTTACAACACAATTAAGCAAAAAAATTCATGCCAGTGGGGCACACAGTGATGTATTTTGTTTGGTTGGGGTTTTACTTAAAGCAATTCAAACCAGAAAATCCTCAAGTTCTCCTTTCTTTTTCATTAGGAGGAAGGAACATTCATCTTTTTTTTTTTTTTAAATTCTCTTTGTTGTACTTAATGTCTCTTCTGACCTTAAAATCAATGTCTTCCATAAGATTTTGCTAGTGATTTTTTTCCCTAGACCATGCAACCACTTCTTTAGACTGCACTTCTTTTTAATTGACTTGCTAAACTTTCCTCCAAAAGCTTTTTTTCTTTTCTTCTCCATTTCTTTTGAAATTCAGAGAAGGCAATTTTGACTGATTTCAGTGTGTTATAGATTTTGGAAATATTCCAGAGGCAAAGATAGGACTAAAACAAACTGGCAAAATCGATTATTTTAGAATTTTAGCTTTCAGTTTAGACAATTTTGACAATAATGCTGAAAGGATGCTGCAAAATGTCACAGTCTGGTCAGGAAACTGCTGTATAATGCGTGGTGAATAAATAACACACAAGAGACACTGATAAAAGAGTTCTGGGGAAAATGACACCGTCAAAATGTTTTCAAATTATTATACCCCGATTTCTGGTCCCCCTTACATCAAACTAAGTCTGCAGCAATTTCACTGACAACATCAAGACTGGATTCCTTATTCCCATAAACAACTTTTCATGAAAGGTGAGCTTCATTGGAGTTATTTCAGTAAGAAATAGAGATGGCTCAAGCTTTTAGTGAAGGAAAGAAGCACAGAGATGATTATGTCTGCATGTCACCTAAACAGTGGGTGCATGGCACAGACTGCTGGCCCATTTTCCTTTGCAGCAGCCAGCATCATTTGCTGGTCTGGGTGTCTGGACTTCTTCCTTGTGAGAACTATAGAGAGAGGAATGGGGCCAAGGAAGTGGGCTGAGACATTTTGACATCCTCTGATACTGATATATTTACTAGTACATGCTTTTACTAGTGCTATAAGAATACATAAAAGTAATTCATCAGCTCAGACTAAACACTTTTTGTACATCATGAAAAGAAAAGAACTTGTGGGTGAGAAGTCTAACACAACCCAGCAAGGTGAAATTGCAGCCCAGAAAGTCAACTGTGTCCTGGGCTTCATGAAAAGAAATGTGTGCAGTAGGGCAAGGGGGTCATTCTGCCCCTCTGCTCTGCTCTGCTGAGACCCCACCTGGAGTAATGCATCCAGCTCTGGAGCCCCCAACACAAGGATGTGGACCTGCTGGAGCAGGTGTAAAAGGCCACAAAGATGATTAGAGGGGTGGAGCACCTCTTCTGCGAAGGCAGGCTGGGAGAGCTGGAGTTGTTCAGCCTGGAGAAAACTCTGGGGAGACCTTATAGCAACCTTCCAGTACCTAAACGGAGCCTACAAGAGAGCTGGAGAGGGACTTTTTACAAGGGCATGTAGTGGTAAGACAAGGGTGAAAGGCTTCAAGCTCAAATACATTATATTTAGATTAGACATTGCAAAGAAATTCTTTATTGGGGGGTGGTGAGGCACTGGAATAGGCTGCCCAGAGAAGTGGTGGATGCCCCATCCCTGGCAGTGTTAAGGGCCAGGTTGGATGATGGGGCTTTGAGCAGCCTGGTGTAATGGAACGTGTCCCTGCCCATGCAGGGAGGCTTGGAACTAGATGATCTGTAAGGTCCCTTCCAACCCAAATTTTTTTATGATTATATGACTCTGTGATTCAAGTATAATCCTTAATTCTGAGGATGTAGCACTGATCACTACATTTTCTGCAGCTTGTATCATTGCAGTGCTCCGACAATGTAACACCTTTCAGCTTCATGAGCTGATGTTGTGCAGCTGTAAAGCAGTTGCAGTGTTCTGCATCACCCAGCTGTTCACTGACATAACAGATGCCTACAGACAGTCCCACATCAGTCCTCCTAAAAGGGAGACAAACTATGCTTGAAAGACAATGATGATCAAAGACCATCCTATTGAGTAGTATTTGGGACAATTACATAAATTGATGTTTGAACAGATTGATTTCTGTGAAGGAAGGTGGGGTAGCATTGCACGTTACCTGCATGTTTCCCAGGGAATGTTGTTTCTCCTTACCTGTGACTTTGCTGTGAATTTCTTCAAGCATTACCTTCCAATGAAACACAAATAAAAACCTAGGCCTCAAGAATTCTCTGTTCCTTAATGCATGAATATGCTCAAATATATAGCAGGACATTTGTAAAGCCAGGAAAATAGAAATAAACTGGTTTGCATTAATCCCAGGTGGAATGTTCTTTTTCATGAGAGCTGAATTTTCTCAAAGGCAAACCTTGGACCAATAAGATGAATTACTGAATATCCATAAGCAGCCAATTCCATAGCAGAAATATGTAATTACTTTGTAATAAACCTAACGTGATCGTAGCCCTTTCTTAAGGTGCACGTAAAATACTCAGTCTGAGCTGGTGAGTTGCTTACATATGTTTTGCAATAATAATAAATGCAGCTGCTTTTTTTTTTTATGTTAGCCTCCTAAAAGTGCCCCTGTCACTACACACTTTCCTTTATTCTCAGAAAATGGAGCAAGTATTTGATTCATACTGGCTGAGGCAGCAATCCTAAGCCTAATACTTTTTGCCATATAGGATAAACCTGTCTTTATATTACTAAGGAACAAAAGATTCCAACAGCATAAAGTGCAGACAGCAAAAAATAATAAAGGCAAAAATTTCTGGCTTTGAGGAAGGCGGTGAGTGCTGTTTTCTTGCCTTGTCTCTTCATTGTTCACGAGCTCTGAGTTTGCTGTCTGTCACCTTTCACAGGGCATGAGCTTGGCAGAGTCCAAATGCCACACATCACTATTTTTGCCAGCAGGAGAACTCTTGGGTCTCTGGGTGGATCTCTAGAAAAATTGCTTTTTATTATATTTTGATTCAGCTGGCTCTGTGATGGAGTTTTGCAGCAATTGTTTGAACAGTTTGCAATGAAGATGGCATAAGGAATAAATGTTCACTGATTCCCTTGGGAATGAAAGGGATGCATCTGCCTGTTAAATGTCTCAGGGTTTAATTCAAAAGAGTGAAGAGATCCACCCAACAGTATGCATCTTATCCTCAAAATTTAAAATACCTAATCCCATAGGTTGCTCAGGTTATGTATTTACTTTTGCTTGTTCACTCTTGTCTCTCCACCATCCAAATGAACTCCTGAAATAGGTGCGATATAATAGCTCATTTTCCTGGTAAGTGGTTTGGACAGCCTATGCATCGATTAGTCTTCCAGCACCATTGGGATTCAGATTGAGAAGACTGAGTTCAGCTACACAGGGCTAAGGGAGCCTGTTGGATTATTTTGGGTGACTTCAGCCTTCACATGGCCATTTGATTAGTGCAAGCAGCACCAATACTTTCCTAGTTGATTCGTGGTTTGGCATTTTAACAAAGCAATGAGGCAAATCCTTGACTCATCCTTAACTGGCACATCCCTTTTGATTTCAGTAAAATAATGGTAAAGTGAAAAAATTTCCAACACTTACCCTATCTTGAAACTGCCTGTGTAGCTCCAAATTGCATTTTCTCAGTCTAACAATATTCCGGTCTAATGGATTTGAAAGAAGTAAGGACTATTCTAGTGCTAAGCATGAAACTATTTTTCCAAGTTGTTGTTTTGTTTTTGGTTTGTTTTTTTTTTTCTAAATGAATGACTATTTGGTTGTTAAGTGTTCCAACTACATCTCTTCAACTTCTTGCTGGAATGGGCACAATTAATAGGCTTGCCAGACATTTAAACCTAGGAAAGAAAATACAGTTCTGTATTCAAAATAAAACACTGTTACCAGTGGCAACCTCATAGGCTGTTTTAGCAGACAAAGTGCTGAAGGAGCAGTGGGACAAATCCACTCTCTTCAACATGGGAGAGGACTCTTTTGTCAGGATAATGTAGGAAGGATGCTCAAGCTATACTTGCTTTGTGTAAAATTTCAGAGCCACAGCTTCTAACAGGGGTTATTCTGTAGTAAATTACTTTTAGAGCAAGCCAGAAATAATCAGAGCAAAGCGGGATAATAGCTGCTGTCATCTGCTTTCATGTCTCCAATGGGAACTAAATTCACTAAAATGAACTGTAAGAAATAGCGGGGGTGGCTCTGTTCCTTTTCACCTGAGCCTGAATATCTGGCTTCATCCTTCAGCTGGGTTCAGGAAAATTAGCTCATTGAGGGCAACAGCCATCTTTTCTTCAGACTACTGAGAAAAACTTTAAATCCTTTTGTTTAGTGAAAATTGCAGAGGCCATTCACTGCCAAAACAATTCAGTGGGGACTAAAGGACTGGGAAATAGCTAAGAATTAATAAGAGGTAGTCATTGTCCACTAGAGATCTTTTCATCCCCAAATTGACTCTGACATCAGAAGGAAATGCAGGATATCCTGAGTGCAGCCCTCTGGGTTCACCCAGATGTTAGCACAGGAGACAAAACGCACTGGATGGAGATGCCTGTGTTCATCCCATGTAGGTTAGTGCAAGGAGTGGAAACATGGAAAACAGCCGGACTGTGAGCTGAGAGCCAGACTGAGACATCCAAAGGAATGGGACAGCAACACTAGGCTGGAGGTCCACAGTGTCAGCAGCACCCTCTGAACTGGCCAGTACCAAGACACCTGAGGAGGAGGCCTTAGGTGTCAGGTGCTGAAAATCACTTGAAGCCAAGGAGGAGCCAGGCACTGCAGTTACAGCAGGGATCAGAGGAACAGGAGCTGGAACAGCACAGCAATGAGCCTTGAGAAGTCAGAGTGTCACCATGGCCATCACACATTTGCCCAGCCCTGTCTATCACGGACTTGGACTTTGCTGGCAGCACAGACTGCAGTGGGGAGTTGTGCTGGGGATCAAGAGACCAAAGGCTCCTGGAGGACATGCAATTGCTGGAACTGCTTCTCCCTCAACACCCACCACAGGCACAGTAATCCTGAGTAGCCCCTGGTGTACATGGGGCTTCAACACCTGCTCATGCTATGTGCATCCAAGCAGACTTGCTTGACCATTACTGCCATTATGTTCTTTCCATCTTGGAAATGTGAGCCAAAATCTAGGCACACCTCCTGCAGCACACTATTCCACATATATTTTTTCCTTTGTTCTTTGCCACTGGAAAGTATAACAAGTTTCTCTTAAACAGATTTTTGCATTATTGTTGCACTCTGCTTACAATTGTCTATACTTATTGTTTGTGTTTGATCTTTCCTCTGCTGTGTCTTAGAAATACATTCCTGAGAGGTCATCATTTACTCGAGACAATGACAAAATATTTTATTATGTTTTATTTTAGAATTATAGTGAGGAAATGGAGGACCCCTAAGTCCACAGGGTTTAGAAGCTCATAAACCAAGGATTATTTAGTGCAGTAGCTGACAAGGGAAATTATTTAGCTCTGAAGACTCCAGAATGGATGAGAAATTGTTTTCATCAGTTTATAGTAGGATGGCACCAGTCAATGGGAAAAACTCACTTCATTGATGAGCAAATACTTATCAGATCTTTTAATAAAAGACAAAAAGTTACAGGATGAGTGAGAAAACAAACAGGAAATTTCTTCTCAGGAAGACCCTTATTCATATTATAAACATTTCAAGCAAAATAAAACATAGATAGGATGCTGATCTAGACTCACCTGTCATGAGAATAGCTACCTTTATCCAAGACGGCTGTCAAGTACTGAACCACACGCTAACCAGATCCAAAGTCTTTTTTAAGTATTCTATACTTGCTCCAACCACAGGTTGTTCAGGATTTGCACGAAAGAACACTCACACAAAGGCTTTGCTAGCATTAGATATTCCTGTGGTTGGAGACATTGCTCACTCTGGAAACTTGATTTTGAATAAATTACTTTGCAGTAATCAGTGACATCCAATTAAGAATAAATCACTGGCTACATATTTATTTTCTTGTCGTAGTTCATCTTGGATTATAGACAATCCAAAAACTGAGATACAGTCACATTTCCATCTCAGCAGAAGCAAAGACCACTTCACTGCATTTAATACAAGGAAGAAAAATCCTCTTGCTTTTGTGGAAATGTCACTGATAGTGTGAACAAATACTCATAGCACTTCTTACCACAGGCCTCTACTACAGGGGAAAATCTCTGAAACTAGGAGTAGTTTTTACACAGTAGATAGAAAAAATAAAAGAGAAAGGTTGACAAACTGCAATGAGGAAAGGAAACAAGGGAAATTCCAACTAGGAAAATATTTTTCACAAAGAACGTGGTGAAATATGGGAACATGTTGGCCAAAGATGTTGTAGAATCTCCATCCTTGGAGATTTCCAAAGCTGAGGTGGACAAGGGCCTGAGCAACCTGGCCTAACATTGAAGTTAACTGTAAAATGCACAGGATGTTGGACTAGTGACCTCTGGAAATCCGATCAACCTGCTACAATTGATGATACTACTGGATTTTGTTGCTGAAGGGGTTTGAGAAATACAGATCATATCAGGAAATTCAAACAGCGATTAGACAAATCCGTTAACAATGCATCCATAAATAAATAGTAAAGAAAGATGTGCCCTTCAACATCCCTGATGATCATGGATACTAGGGATGAACAAAATGAGCAGTGGATAAGACTATGCTCATGATGTCTCCTTAAGTAACATCTCCTGTTGACATTGCCAAGGGGAAAATGGCAAATGAACAGTTGGTCTGATCCATAGGACATATCATTTTATCATTGATTCTTCTTAATTAACTTATAGCTTGGATACAGCACTACTGCTGTTGTGTCTCTGTTACATTTCCTGTATCCAGGTTTTGAATTACAAATGATGTTCAGTTCAGAAGATGTGATCATGGAGATACAGATCTTGTCATTCTGGAATTTACTGGGGCCCAACTGAGCTGTGTATTTTGGGGTTAAGCTAGTGTTTACCTTGTTAAGAGAATGATTTTTAATTGCACTTAAGAAAAAATATGGGCAATACCTCAGAAAACAGAATCAAACCCAGTGTATGTTTTAAACTTTAAAAAAGATTTTTTTGTGCTTTGATAGGTTGCAAAAAAAAATTAAAATCTTAGAAGATTAGCAAAAAAATACCTATAAGCATATCTCAGCATACATTTGCTAACCCTGTAATCAAATGCTTGTATTTAAACTGGAAGTGGTAGTCAAGCTGACTTAACTATTCAGCAAGCCTGAAAAGCTCTCCTTAAGAAGCATTCTTTCTTGAGCTGGGATCTAAAGCCTTCACTCTGTAAAAGGGTTTGGTCATATCCAGGTTCCTCCTGCCCTGCTGGAGACATTGTGGTTATCCAAGCTATGAATGCCTCCTGGATATTCTGCTAGGCTAGAATGCAATCTCAGTCTCTCTGGAGTAGTCCCATCTGTCTACAGCATGATTCACACCTTACTCCTTAGTAAAGGGTAGAGAAATACAACGCTCTGGGAATCTGCAATCCCCTTTGGTCATCTACTATGCCAGAATCTTAAAACCAGCTTTCATTATTGTGCTCTAGTTTTAATGGATTATCCTTTTTATTGCTGGCTGCAGTTGCAGTTCACAGAAATAAACCAAAAATTATTCATTATATTAAAAAATTCTCCAATGTTCATTAATGTTGATCTCTTTAGTGTTATTTATTGAATGATGAAATTACCATTAGCAGATGGTAACTGAAGTATATAAAATGCAAATACCTACAATATCAAGCAAGCATATTTTACCGACAAAATTTAATATAAGTGCACATCATGATTGGTCTTTTCTTTCGTGCAGAGAATGGAAGATAATGGGGATGTCTCTCTTAGATTAATTAACCTATTTATTCAACAAAATGAGCTGATACCACTAGTTAGGTTAACAATATGGAAAGATAGATGATATTGGAGCATATGGACTGCAGTTAAAATGAACTTTGTTGCTCTATAATAGAACTTTCCCTTTGTGATTCGAAATTTTAGTGGTACAACACCTAAAGCCTTAGGCATATTAGGGAATAAGGATGTATATTGTTTCTCAGTCTTATTCAGAAGCCTCAATAATCCTGTTTTATAAACGAGACTCTCAGAGCTCTGAGATACAGACTCTAAATACCTGAATAATACAGAAAATGTTCTTTTTCTGGTCACCAGGGTCCTTTACATTCCTCATGCAGTTTGTTTGAACTTGTACAACAAATTCCCACTGATTTCAGTAGGACTTAGACAAGTATCAAATATTCAGAGCTGTAGCCTTTGCAGACTATAATATGAAGTTAATGGGAATCATACAGAGTATCCCCATTGTCTCATTTCCTGATTCAGCAGGATTAGCTCTTCCTTTATGCATCTAATTCAGCAGAAGCCATCTGAAAAGTCCTGAAAACATCAGGGTAACTGCACAGTGGGGACCCCCCTGTGCACACATTCTTTCTTAATGTACCTGTGAGTGGAAAGGCTCTGTCATTACAGAGACAAATCAAAAGTGCCTTCTTTGGTGGGAGTAGCAGTAGCAAAACCAATTGCATTTGCTGCATTCTGCATTTCCTTTCTAATCAGCCCATGATACTACAGCCTTTGCAAACCACAAAGCCAGCAGACACAGGGCACAGAATTATTTCTTCTTGCATGAATAGAAATTTGTGGTACAGCTTGGATGTTACAAGCTTGCATTTACTTAGTTGCACATTGTTTATGAGAAATGAGGCCAGCAGTGATGAGGAGATGGGGTATAAATGTGGAGTAACTGAACTGCTTGCAGTGTCTGTATGTTGCATGTCCATGGAATTGAAGGTGTAGATAAGGAAGCAAAGGGTTTAGTCAGCTAACAGGGCAGTAAGAAAAACCAAAACAAACGTTTTCTAGAAAAAAAAATGTAGAGAGTGTCATTGTGCATGGGATATTTCTACAGTTTTAAGGTCAGAGAGTTTTAAGACCAGACATGGATCCACTTACTTGAGGGATTTAATTTGCATTTCAAAATAAAAAATCCTACTGCAATTGCACTGCTTTCAAAGTATAAACTATGGCTTCATGTGGCTGTGAGTAGAGACATACCTGGCTGCTGACCATTTCTCTCCAGCTCTCCTTATGTAGATTGAAACATTTGGAGTTCTCAGGTCATCGCCCAGAGGCCACACCATATAGAAAGGACAGACAACATTGATTTTTTTCTTTCTCAGTAAACGCATATGGTCAGGAAAGGACTATCAACTGTGGGGCAGTATAATTTCTGCTTTCCCCTCAAAGTCATATATTTGTGACTTGAGCTGTTGGAGAAACAGGGAGGAGGTGTTTGTGCTAGTTGATTATAGAAAAGGGATGCCATTATAGCTGAAAAGTAGACTGAGCTTGGCTCTGATGGAAAGCCATATTAACATTAAGGTAATTCAGGAGAGAGTCGGGAATTATAAGCATTTACTTAAAGTTCTACAGATTTTGTTGTATAGCATAGAAGAGTAGCTTTGTTTGCACCAGCTGAACAATAATTAACTAAATTTGACATAATTAAGTCAATTAAATCCCTTCTGTCCATTTAGCTGCAACTTATTTCACTTTCAAACAGTTGCTACTTATGTTATCTTTTTAAAAATTGAACAAAACCCACTCCTCTCTCAGCAGATTCTACAGCTGTATGGTACTTACAGGTAGGTAGGTACAGCAGGTTCCAGGAAAATCTCTGGTCTCACTGGTTTCACTGGCTGTGTCTGCCTTGCAGTTTCTGTTGAATAAATATGCATAATTTACAAAGATTTGCTATTAGATCTCTGGCAGCTGGGCTCCTGAATGACTGAGCATTCACTCTGGCTGCTTAGGAGGAATAAGGGGCAGTACCTGACTCCAAAGGTTCAGGATTGAGCAGCCAGTGCAGGGCAAGGCTGCATGCGCACAGTCTACTGCAAAACTGTGAGGGCCTGCAAAATACAAAATCTAATTACTGTGCCAAGGAAAATAGCTTGAAACTGTGGCTTTTAAGGGCTTTGGTGGAGTGACATTACTGAGGCCAGTTTTGCTCTCTAAGTACTGTATAACACATTAAAAAGAAAACCAAGTGATAGATATTATGTCAGGTAAAGCTTTGTGAGTTCATTCACTTCCTGGAAGAAGTGAGATTAAAACCAGATTCTAGCAGCTAATCATACCATGCTGAACTGTACCATGGAGTGCTAAGAGTGGGAACAGGTCCCTGAAAAACCTAAAAAATGGTATTTCCAAAGTTGCTGTCATAGATCTAGGGTACTATTATAATGCACAGGTCAGACATAAGCTTTATTAACAATGATCATAGTGAGAAAACATTCAGCCAGCATTTCCACCTCTTCTCCCCTGTTCTCTGCCAAGTGATTGCAGAGACCCAACCTATGTGCTGCTTAAGAAAAAGCAATTAAAAAAATTTTAAAAGTAAAGGAAAAACATTAATTTCAATGTTAATAAAACCAGGTACCCATCCCTGGGAGGGTTGGACTCGTTAAGTATCTTACTAACTACCACAATTTGAAGAAGAAATCAAAGAGTAAATAATGTGAAAATACAGACAGACAGCTATAAGTGGAGCCAATAAGAGTGGCACAGCCGGTATTGTCTTGACTCAGTGTGAGGAGGTGGAAATAGTCACAGACTGCTAGCATTTAGGTAAAAGGGTTGTTCTTTTAGTTAGCATAAACTTCTTGGCCAGATCTCTCAAAACGTTATATAAAAATATCGTCTCAGTGTGACTGAATGTGGACAGCCAGAGAAATCTCTAATGCCACCAAAACTATTGCAGAGGATGTCTCAGGCAAATCCTAAGAGTCATGGACATCTTTTCCTGTTTAGGAAAATTTTATATGTGTGTGACTCGTCCTGTGACAAGTCAAGGTGAAGGGACACTGGGGATACTAGAGGCACTGAGAAGGGAACAAAGTAAAGTCTCATTCCTGATGATGTTCTCAGTCCTGCTCACCTGCTTTGTGACAACTCTTTGGTACTGGGTATTCACTCCTTTCCCTCAGCCCTCCCTGTTTGGCTATCATCACACTATTAATGATGCTGCAGTATGAACTCAGGCAGGTGACTGACATTTCTCATATATGACTCATTCTTCTCCATCCCAAAATTGTGATGTGCTGTTTTTTGTTTGATATATATAGTTATTTTGATTGGATTTGGGTTTCTTTATCTATACTGAAAAATGTCTATATCAGAGAATTAAGGCTGAAGAAACGCAAAATTTAAGGCTAAGGGTCTTCCTGTGTTGGAAGATTTCCTTCCACAATTTTTGAACACCACAGCCTAGACTTCCATTAACAGGGTGTGGATGACTTGTCCTCTTCTGTCCTCTCTTTTTGACACTGGGTGTTTTCTGACCCCTCATCTCTGCTGAGTATGCTGCCTTGGCTGACTGTGGGCAGCGGTGCCACTGGAGAGGTGCCCTGCTAAGACCTCCATGGAGTGACCCATCTAGCAGGTCTCATTTAAGTTATGATGAAGTGTGAGAGACAGGGCTGAGCCAAAACATAGCCTTTTTGTACTACTGTGGAGTGTGAAATTTTAGGTACAAGTGTTGTAGCTTGAATAAAATCATACTTAAATCCCCAAAGTCATTCAAATCAATGTTCTAATCTTTTCTGGCCTACAATTGTTTATTTAAGTACAGTCTCACTTCTACATGAAATTGCTTTTCAAACTTTATATCAGCAGTAAGTGAGGGAATATGCTGAAGAAAATCTCGAAGATTTTGTAGGCTAGGATATAAGGATTGTTTTAGTCAAAATGAGAAATCTGTATCTTGTATTGCAAAACTAGTTTCCCATTGTATTCCTTGAGGGGGAGCTCCAGTTAATGAAAACGACTCAAGGTGAAATCCAGTGAAAAATCCCAACCCTACAAAGTAAAGGAATATTTTCTAAAGATGCTAATAAGCCAATTGAAGGAATGAATCTCTCAGTCATTTGTAACAGGCTGAATTTTCTAGATCATACACTGCTTTTCCAGCTATCCCCCTTCAATTAGTGCACAGTAAAGATTTGTAATCAAGATTTCTGTGCCATCTTCAGGGGAACACAACATTCTCCTGTGCTCACAGCTCATGTTCCTTGTGTGCACAGAATTTCTCAGTGTATTTCAGCCCAGAGTAAATGTACTACTTTTCAGTGAGTTCCCAGCTACTCTCTGGGGAATAAAAGTTTCCATAAAGTTAAATGTAAAAAAAAAATTATTATTTTATGACATGCAAAGAGAAATGAATAAAATCTTTTACATTTTAAGATGTGTTCTTCCTCCCAACCTTTTAGAAAAAGGTGTTACAAAATCTGTATGGAGTACTAACCTCAGTCATTTTGAATGTACAATGAACTGCATTTTAAACTGCAGGTTCAGAGGTTCTCATAGTAAGGTAGAATCTTCCAGCTGTAATTTTTCTTCCTGGATCATATTTCTCTTTTACTGAAACAGATCATCTTCTGCCCCCTCATTCCCATCTCATTGGTTTTTTTTCTGGTTTTTTTTTCTCCTTTGTTTGTTTTTTGTTTTGTTTGGTTGTTCTTTTTCTGCTTAGAGGATCATTTTAACATGGAATTATAACTACACGCTGTGAGTGAACTGCTACAAGATTAAAACCTTACTTCCTTTGAAATGCAAATAGATTACCCTCTCAAGTGTGCATGGGCATCAATTTTTCCTATTATGCTTAGGAACAGGTTAAAATTTTAAACACTGAGACCTCTGAAAGATTCCCATTCTTGTTATCCTGTATTTCAAAATAACAAAAAATCCTAGTATTTGGATAAGAAAGCCTTGAACCGACATACCATTGACTTGCCTTTACATCCTCTGCAATACAATAAAACCAGCAAGTATTTAAACAATTTTATGGCCTTTGTTAGTCACATGGTTTCTGTAATGCTGATTTAGGCAGGCCTTTAGGCATCAATGAGCTTCAGTACAGCTGGAAAGACAGGAATCTTTATTTGTGTAAGACCTAACTATTTCTACACAAATAAAAGCAAGAAGATTAACTTACCTTATAACAATCTGAATACGCTGTGTCTTACCCCTTTTTGCTTGCTTTCCATATACAAACATAAGGGAGTTGTGCAGTGATAAGGCAGCCCTTAGTCTGAAGATGGACTTTACCACCATTCTTCCATTGTGTGGCATGTAGACAGCACAGACACAATTTACCATGATTGGGGGAAGCTTTCTCTCAAAGGGCACAGGGAGGCTGTAGGGCTGCAACAGGCCAGGCTTACAGTATGACTCAATATTGTAAATCTTGCCTCTTAGGCAAGTGTGCACAAAAGGAGGAGCAGAAGAAAAGAAAAACGCACGTTGGTCCATTCACAAATCAAAAATTACCACAAATAGCTGGGATGGTAATTTCCAGCTCCTAGTGGATTAACAGAGTTCATCATGGAGCAAGCAGCCCCCTACTACAACAAGAATTTCATCTCTGGGCACTGCTGCAGTTCACTCTCTCCTGCCAACCACTGCTCAGCAGGAGCAAAAGCTACTGCCTGAGGAACAGCTTATCATCTGCTGCTTGCTGCAGAGGTGGCAATGGTTGCTGTTGAGGTTCTGCAAGTGCTTTGAATAGAGCCATTTCCTTTCAGAAAGTGACTCCTGGTGACAGTCAGTGCTGTCAGCTGTACCCATGCAGCTAAGGCTCAGCACACACTCTGAGTGTGGTGGATATTGGCAGTGTTAAGAAGAGGGGCAGCATAACTTTAATTGAAATTAAAACCTTGGAGACAGATTTCTGTAGATTTTATAGGTCCAGCCTGTTCAGGAGCAGTCTCAGCTTGATGTTTTGTGTTGAGTAAAAAACAGAGGAATGTTTCTAGGCCTTATTTGTGACTCAGTGAAGCGCTGATGCTCACAATCTGATACAAATGTGAATATGTCTTGTGCAGAACAAAGGTAGCCTTATTGCTGCTTACCCCAGTTTTTCAGCACAGGATGGCTTCCCCAAGGGGTTCTTGGTTTTCCATCTCCAAGGCATCTCCTTTCATTAGCTTTGCCATCAGTTTTATATTAAACTACTCTTAATTATGACTATGCCTCTGGTGTTACCTGTGGTCATAGCCAACAGACACTTTCATTCTTGGAGTGTGGGAGAAGACTGAGACCTCCCTACTTCACCTACTAGAGAACATAAAGTAGACAAGTTACAGCTAGCAATAGTGAAGGAGGAATACACTTGGCTTAGACCTGAAAAAAAAAGACTCAGTGTTTTTATTTGTATATGTGACATACATCTTAACTCAAGCATATTGTAGCTTTTCTGTATGCTTCATACCTTGGTATTATAGGCTATCTATATCAATACGGAAGAAGTCTGGAGACTGCTTGTTGCCATAAATCATTTCCTTGCCATGAGGAGTGCTAGCAGATGGACCATGGTGAGATTGTGCTCTAGATTAAGACCTGCCCCTGATTAGATGACAGAAAGAGTAATATAATTAGAAAGCTAGAGTAGCCATAGTGCTAAACAGGTTGTTTTCCTTGTAACAAATTCTTGATACACCTATTATTGTATTTATACCCTTGTTTAAATGAGGTATTCTAGCTCCCCAGTCTGGTTCTTTAGACTTACAGAATCAAAATAAAATTCAGTATAAAGATATAATTGTTTATTATTCCCTTAAACTGCATTTAAAAGATACTTAGACTGTATTGGCTGCTTTTCACCTTTTCTGATATGAATTCTTCTGTTTTCTGCCCTTTATGTCCCACAAGGATAAGCTGTTGCCTGTAAAGAATGTATTCTGCTGAACCTGGTGCTCTTCTACATTTGCCAGTATTTCCTGGCATCGGTTATTTCCCTGACAAACAACTCAGAAATGATGAATTGCATGCCCAGCTTACTCTGTAACTAGCATCTTAAGTAGGTGTGTGATCCATCTCTTGAAGACTTCATTATATGTAACCTAAAATTTTTGTGTTCCTCATTCATGAACTAATGAGACTTTTCATTTGACTACTAGGCTGTAAAAAAAAGAAAGTTAGTCTTCTCCTGCCTCAAAATCCTTAATGTCTTTTGTGCAGATTATTGGAAAATTAACATGAGCTCCCTTGGAAGTATTCAGCTTTAATGAAAGATCTTGACAGCCGTGCTCTTGGGAGCAGTTATACTGGGCCTACCCTAGGACATTTCTTTCCACAACTGCATCAGAATGAAAAAGTTTACTTACTCCCCATAAGTAAAAACATGAAATGTTTCTGTGATGGCAACATTACATACAGTTCTTGCAATGCAAAGCCAGTTCTAGTCTGGTCCTGGCTGTCTGCAGTGAAGGCTGGAGGACAGATTGGCATGTTATTGCCAAGTGCTCACCCTGGTGGGGCTGGCTACAGCATTCAGAAAGCTGTGAGATTTTGTCCTATAGTACATATGTAACATGGACAAGAATATGGCTTCATTTCCTTGGTATAATTGCCCCTTTATAAGTCCACCTGTGTGACCTTTGAACACCTTCAGTCCCAAAGTGCTAGATGTACCTGTGATCTGGTCCTGTCTTCTTGCATTTCACTGACTTTGATGGAAAAGCTCCCTGTGAACCACTTCACAGTTAGTAAAAATCTCTAGACCACGAATTCCTGTATGTATGTAAAATCCAATAATAGTGATTATTGATAAACAATAAACCAACATTTTGGGAATCTAGAATCATTTGCGAACAAACATAAATCAAATGGAAACAAAAGGCAGCAGACACAGCTGAATTGTTCTTTATCTCTGTAGATGTATGGTTCATTAGGCATACTGTCCAACTTAAATGTGCGAATATGAAAAATGTAATTTTTTTAGTATAAATTTATATTGTCTCTGTGGGTTAGTAGTTTCTTCATGAAAGTACACACTGATCACATCTCAAAAGACTTCTTAAAAATATTTGAACTGTTTTTCCTTGTCTTATGGCTGCTGCCAGTGCTCAGATTTAGCTATTAGCATGATGCTTAAAGATCTCAGAATCACATAACTGTTTAGGTTGGAAAACACCTCTGAGATAATTGAGCCCAACCTATGACCAAGCACCACCACGTCAACCAGACCACGGCACTAAGTGCCACATTCAATCTTAAACACCTCCAGGGACAGTGACTCCACCACCTCCCTGGCAGGCCATTCCAATACCTACTCACCATTTCTGTGAAGAAAGTTGTCCTAATGTCCAACCTAAACCTTTCCTGATGCAGCTTGAGGCAAAGTCCTCTTGTCCTTTCACTTGTTACCTGGGAGAAGAAACCCATCTCCAACTGGCTATAACCCTCTTTCGGGCAGTTTTAGGAAGTAATAAGGTCACCCCTGAGCCTCCTTTTCCCCAGGCTAAACAATTCCAGCTTCCTCAGCTGCTCCTCATATGACTTGTGCTACAGACCCTTCACCAGATCTTTTGCCCTTATCTGGACACAATTCAGTGCCTCAATGTCCTTCTTGTAGTTAGTGACCTGGAACTGAACCCAGACTTCCAGGTGTGGCCTCACCAGTTCTGAGTACAGGGGCAGAATCACTTCCCTAATCCTGCTGACCACATTATTCATGACACAGGCCTGGATGTCACTGGCTTTCTTGGCCATCTGGGCACACTGCTGGCTCATGTTCAGCCAGATGTTGACCACCATTCCCAGATACTTTTCCACTGAACCGCTTTCAAGCTTCTCTTTCCCCAGCCTGTAGAACTGCCTGGGTTGTGTAGGACCCAGTGCTTGGTCTTGTTGAACCTCGTGCTGCTGGTCTCAGCCCATCAGTCCTGTCCTCAACTTTCTGCACAGCCCTCCTACCATCCAGCACTCCAACCCAAGATGGTGTCACCTGCAAATTTGCTAATGACTCAACACCCTTATCCAGATGGTGAATAAAGATACTGAAGAGGACTGGGCTGATCCCTGGGAGACACCACTAGTGACTGGATGCCAACTGGATGCAGAACCATTCACCATCCACATCAGTGATGGCTCATTATTTCTTTCCTAGCCCTTTCGTAAAGTATCCTAAATACTCTTGTGTATTTCTTTTTGTGGTGACACTTTCTGACCTTATGTGACATTTTGGCATTCCAACCATATGTCTGTTTGACGTTGTGAACTTTTCAGTTTGTAATATTTCACCATCTGGCTCTAAGTCATTTACACAAATTTGGGCTTTATCAGCCAGTTTCTTGAGGAAAAAAATTGTACCTATAGATTCACACAGGAATGGATGCACACACACTTGTACACACACACACTTGTACACACACACGCACACACACACACACACACACACACACACACACTTTAATTGAGGAGCCATACTTCACTGTAAATTCATTCAGCACACTCCACTACTTCTATGAGTAGTTCAAGACATTGATAGAGGCAGCAGTTTGAATTTCAGGGACTCTACATCTAAGTTGTTTTGCAACTAATACCTACATAATTACCTAATGCATCAAGGGTGCAGAACAGGTGCCTTCTCTCATGTGGCATCTGCTGCCTTATCAGGCTGAAGTTCAGATACTGAAGCTGGAAGACATTCTGTAGTTTGGTAAAAGTCCAGCAACTCTAAATGTCAAGGGAAAAAAATACAAAGCATATTTATGAAATTGTTTTTCTGTAACACTATCACAGAGTTTTGTAGCCACCAACTTCCCTAATAATTTATTTGTTCCTTACTTTTGTAAATTGCCAGGCTCAGATGTTAATGAATTTACCTGGTATAACCTCTACACAGCACAGAAACTTGATTCCCACTTTGTTGAGAAGAAACTGAGACATAAGTGACCTGCCAAAGGTCATACAGGAAGAGTGAGGCAGAGCCAGAAATTCAACCCATAGTGCCTGAATTTTCAGAGAGGGCTTTATTAGTAGGATGAGATTTTCCTTCTTTCTGATCATATATGTTTTTTCAAAGTCAATATATTCTAGCTGGAATGCCTAAGGTTAGAAATACAAATCTGTGTTTGTGAGTGCTTTCATAAATATTTGCTTTTCAGCTACTTCTTCATCTGCTGACTTGCTGCTTCTTTTGAGATTTTTGTTGATGTTTTCTCTATGTTGTAAAATATATTCTTGAAAGTGGCAATATCACTTGTAAAAATAATCTTCCTATATTTTGCTTTGCAAATTATAAACTGGCAGTTATATCAGTCTTTTGGAACAGTTAGTTTTCTAACCTTAAAAAGGCACACAAGTATGGATATTTATACAAGTATTATTGTTGTCAAAATCTTATTCTGTATAAATTCAAGAAAAATTCCTTCCATTTTTCTCACAACTTATTACCCTTTACAGCCATTGTGAAACTTTGTTATGCAGTCACTGAAGTTTTAATTATGCTATCTCTATCCTTTTGATCTACAGAAGATTAATGGAAGTCAACTGCTTTATTACCTTTCTAAGTGAGACATGATTATGCTTCATTCAGGAAGGCTGACTACATTTAAATCAAGACATTTTCATTTTATTTAAAGTGTTCCCATCTGATCTCTGAAGAATGGTACCTAATGTTTTACTAAAAAGGAAGTTAGGCTAGTTGTTCTATAATCTCTGTAATATTAGTAGGATTTTGCCTTAATTACAACATTAAACAGGTCCATTTTCAGTCTTCAGGAGTCTCTGTTGAATCAGTAATCTGTTTTTGAAAACTATCACTAAAATTTTCACCAGTTAGTACTACTCTTACCTTTGGAAATCTTGGCCGTGACAGCACATGCCCTTATTCCTGGTTAATTTTGCTGTAATGAAATGTTTGAGGTTCTACAGTTTTATTCTCTATGAGCAGGAGACCCTGTCACATGAATCAGCTGAAAAGCAAAGGATTTGAAAGGGGTATGAAGACTGGATCAGTCTCTCTCCTCTTGTCCTTTTTTGTCCTGCACTGACTGTAACTTATGGTAAAGAAATTCACGCTGCTCTCAGCTGCTTGGTGCTATTCACAGAAGCTTTCAGTCAATAGGGCTGTCAAGGAAACCATTTTCTTGCCCTGTGGGATAAGTTCTGAGGCTTCTTCACAAAATTGGTGAACTTGTTCTTCTAGAGAATGTGCACTTTTTTTCCCTAGAAATTTCAATCCAGTACAAACACTTTTGGCTTAGCCATGGTTTAAGGATCTCGGCCTTCGGGTCGGGGGGTTCCAGATATTCAGCGTCTCAAATGAAGCTGCTGTGCCTAAACCAGTTGAGCTGTCAGAAGTCTGGAAATCCTACCCTTGTCAGTCTAACTGCTGTGCATAATGGAATAGCTCATATGCTGAAGACATTTGCAAAAGAACAGAAATATAGTAACCCCCAGACAGCTATAAAAACTACCCTGCATCCTTATAAATCATCCTGCAGATGATACAGAAGGGACTTGCTCAGTATCAGATAACAAAGTTGGAAGGAGGAATGGTGATACTGAAGGAGACATAATGTAAATGGTCTTGACATTGATGGAGAAATTCTGCATAAAAGCTGATCTTGATCTTCTTTTTTGTGTCAAGTTCAATAAACCAATGATGTATTTTTGGTCAAAATGACAATAAAATACAATCATTGGGTAGCAGTAGCTGACTTTCTGATTCTTTATTCTCTCACCAATTTTTCTGTTGTCTGGAAATGTCTGGAGAAAGACTTTTATGATCATCAGTGCTGATAAAATATTAAATATCTTCAAGCCATTGAACCTTCTGTGTTTAAAAATGAAATTAATTATTAAAAAATAGTGTATTTCAGATATCATATTAAAAAGATGCACCACAGAATTTATGTTCAATTTGATGAGCTTTGCATCAGAAATGCCCTTGGACAAAATTATGGGCTGCGGTGCTACTCAGAATATATGTGTATAGATGGGTCTCTGGCCTTTGATGAGCAGAGAGGTCTCTCCACCAGCTCTGTTGGATAACCCAGCTCTCACATTCTCATTACTATCACTATTGTTGTTTTTCTTGTTCTTACTGTTAGAATTACAGCTGCATTAGTTTTTCAGAATAAGGATTACCTGCCTTTGTAACAGCTTAAAGTGACCTAGTTATGAACCCAGGTTAACAGCACTTTCAAAGCAGAGAAGCAAGAGGCAAAGGCTGTTCCAGAGAGACCCGTGTTCAGCTTGGCCACAATTACCTTTTCTATGAAATCCCGATTTTAAGGTCTGCAGGTGGAGACCAAGAGTCCAAATTCCAAAAGCTGAGGAAATTTAAACCTGAGTATCCAGCTGCTGTGGAAGGTGTTTGTTTCATCTCTCTGTTGGAGGTAGGCTGAGGGCAGGATTGCTTGGAAATTGCTGGGAACAGAGTAGGAAGCCCAGCTCTCACATCTGAACAGAGGCACTCAGCTGAGCAAGTGGATTCTTTGAAATGATCCTCTATGACTTATAGAGGCAAAATTGGAAAAAAAAAAGTCTAGTATTAAATTGAACAGTTTCACTTCTGGTAAATGGTTCTCATTTAATTATTTACTTATCATGTTATTTTCTCTATTGTTTAATTTCTCTCACATGCCTGTAAAAAGCCTTTTTGATTCCTCTTAAATACTTTGTCTGGCATTTAGTAGTTTTGCTTATTTCCAATTCATGTATTGTACCCTCACATATGAAAGTTGATTTATTTTATTCTCTCTTCCTATATTGAATATTTTTTTTCATACTTACAGCCACAGGTTTTTATTCTTATTTCTTGTTAAGTTACATCTGTGCTTGCTTCTGTGAATTCTTTCCTCTTGAAGAAACTAGTGCCTTTTTTCTATTACTTTTATTTTTCTCCAAGCTTCCTCTTTTGTTTAATTTTGAAGTGCTTTTATTCTGAGATACTGAAGCTCTTTATCCTTCCAAGATACAAGCTACAGGATTATAGCAATGATTCATTTGGACAATTCAAGTTGGTTAGCTCCACACATAAAATTTCTCATCCACAACTTTTGCAGACTCCCTTGTCTCCTGTAGTCTGACAAGTTCCCTGTGTTGGAGAAATAACATAATCCTTGCCTTAAAGGCATACATGAGCTGTACCTGAGTAAAAGTCATGTGGGTCAGGAATCACAGCTTGGCGATCCCTGCTTTAGAGTAGCTCAAAATATATGCAGACATCTCCTTTGAATTGAAACCTTGAGCTGACAGCTGGAGCAAGTTCCTTTTTAAGTGGTTAATTTCTCCTATGCTTTGATTAGGAGGGTAATAAACTTTGTCAGTTATGCTCATAGTACCTTTGGCTTGACATACAGAGCTGCCTTTTCTGCCCCCTTGGAAATTTGGTAAGTCATCAAGCAAGAAACCAGCAAAAGGGCAAGATTTCTCTCATGTGAGAAGTCTTAGCAAGTACACAGCTACTGCTTTACAAAAAGACAAACCCAGCACACAAAAGTCACGGAGTCCCTTCTGTATTGCAAACCCATAAAAATATATGTGAGCAAAAAACTCTTACTAAAGCAAGAGATTTTTAAACAGCCTTAAGGTGAAGCAGAAAAGACCCGTACCAGTGTCTGTCTCCTAGGTGTATGTGAAAGATTTAGAATAAGGCTTGCACTGCATGTACATATACAGAAAGGTTATGTAGCAAGGGAGAGACCTGCCTCATATCCCAAAGAAGAAGATGAGAGCAGCACCCCCAGGAAGAACAGCTCTTTACTGAGCCATGGGCCAAAGGGCATCAGCAAACAAGCCTGCTTTGCCCATGCTCTCCCACCACTGCAGATTTTGGTTCTGCAGCAAAGTCAAGCGTCTGCCAGCTGGGGAGTGTAGACCAACCCAGGGAACTGCACTGAGGCTGCTTCTTGGTTCAGGAGCTTCTCTGCTTTCATCTATTTGCTACAAGTCAGCGCCACCTACAACCCCCCATACAGAGACACTGGATTAGTCATTATTCTGGATTTATGCTTCCTTTTGGTAGAGGTTGTGGGGAACCCAATGACATGGGACCCAGAGTGGGAACACGATGGGATAGATTAGGCAGAGGAGGAGGAGGGGAATGGCTGCACAAGGTCCCCCACAGAGGCTTCTGTTGATTTCCTGGCAATACTCAAGGCATGGCAGTTTAACACCAAAGGAGCTTTCCCAGTCTGGGTGCAAACAGAAAATTTGCTGGGATACACTGCATATGCTGGGACCCAAATCAATACTGAAAAAGTCTATTTACTACACAGCCTTGGTCTGCCTTTGAGGATACATTATATTGAACAATGGCTCCAGCCACTATCATGGCCCTCTCTTTTCCACACCTGAAACTTTCCTCAGGAAACAGGATCACAAAATTTTCTTTAACAGAGCTATCTGCCACTGATTTGGCTCTACGTGTAGCAGACATCATCTCTTAAATTAAAGGCAGTGGTATTTCATTTTTGTGAGCTCTGATTCTGTCCTGGGTTTCACTTTCATTTATGTGGGGAAAAATTAACTCCTTCTAGGTTCTCAGAACGTACTTCCAAAAAGCTGCAGCAGAAAAACTGGAATTAGTTGAATACCAAATGCTACTATACCTTCACCTTGATAACACACAGACCTGTACAAGTTAAAAGGACATCAGAGCTGTTGGATTGTAACTATTAAAGTAACTTAAAGGAAATTAAATGAGATCACCAGTGTTACTCAAACGAGATCTAATGCTGTTTTCATAATGCATTGCAAGGTTTGAAGATTGCTTGGGGCTATTAGAGCAATTCCAGCACCCAACCTTTTGACCAAACTATTTGGAGTGTTTAGGTTCCCCTATACTATGTGAACACCTACAATGTCAGCCCTGTAATTCACTATTCAGAGGTGAAATACTGCAGGGGACCTGGGCTCATCTCTCTGCAGGAAACAGAGGCAGCGCTGGGTTCTCTGTGCAGGCTTAGGTGGTTATAAGTTGGCAGCTAACATGCAGACCTAGAGTATGGTTTCACATGTGAGATTTTCAAGTTCAAGGGTGTCACTCCAAAACATTTGGGGTACCTTGGGATAATTTTTTCATTATCTAAACTTTGTAACCACCTCAAGATTTTGTAACACAGGAGTTGCTGCTAGGTTATTTGTACCATAAGGATAGTGCCTTTTAAGGATTCAGCAGCCAATACAACCAATCAGTCATGCCAGAGATAGGAGTATAGCCTCTTACCTCTCCAAGACTTTGTAACATCCATCCATTAGTCTTCCTGAGGAGGCTGTACAAGATCAGCTGGTGCTAAGCAAGCCCAGCAATGAGTTGTAGCACACAACCTTGATTTGCCAGTGTTTGTTTTGTCTTCGTCCCGCCAAATGCCTACCTTGCATTTGAGTTTCCTCAGCTTGGGGGAATTTGAATGTTTGTCTCCTATGTTCAAAGAATATCTTAATTATGGTGCATGCAGCAACAGACTTTAGGTGTAACTCAGTGCACTTTTGGGGTTGAACAAGAAAGCTGTTAAGTCTTGTAGGCTTACACTTAGGAACAGACAGGAAGAGAATGCCTCTACAATTTTAGTCTACCCCTGTGATTATTTTTTACTACTTTATGCAACATAAAACTGCATTGGCATTACTTTTATTTATCAAGTAACTGAGTATTTTGTACAATTGTTATTCTAATCCATTAAAATTAACTAAAAATAGAAATCTGAATTGTTTAGGTATCTCCAAGCCTTGAGAAGATGTCTGCACAGCTACATTCTGGATTTCTTTTAACATCAAAGTGTCAAAAGTGAAAGTGAACATGACAGCTATGAAGTACTCAGCTTCAGTCTTCAATTGACAACATTTTAAAAAAGAGCCTGCGTGGCTTTGCAGAGGAAATTTTGCTGGATCTTGAATATAAATGAGCTTGTATAACTAGCTCTGCTTGTTCTCCTTTTGTTATCAGTGGATAGAATGGCAGGCCACTGTGCCAGGGCAGACCAGGTGCATAAAGGTGGTAATTTTAGAGTCCAAGACAGAAACAGAGTCAGACTTTTTACCTAATCATCACTGAGTGCAAGTTTCTTCTCCAGTTAATCCTCAGGGCACTACAGAGCAAATTGATTTAAATGAGCCTGAAGGTGTAACAGTAGCTGCCCATTGTATGGGATATGCATTGCTAATTACTACTGATGAAAATGATAATTACTTGTGGCTACCTCTTGGAAGACTAGCCTTACCATTCACTTAAAAAAAAAAAAAGAAAAAAGGAAAAGAGATTATTATTTCCTTCATCTCCTCGATGCAGGCTGGCTGTTTCAATGCATACCAAATGTGGAGTTTTTAAGACAAATGATGGTTTCACTTCACCGATCTTATAGGTCTGGGCTGCATCTTTGCAAGGCACTGTGCTGCTCCACAACTATCCAAAGAAAAAAGGTTTTTTTTCTGTTCCTGTAAAGCTCTATTACTTGTGGAGCTTTACTGAGGAGCTTACAGCAACTGGAGCAATTTTCTGAAGATGAAGTTAGTAATAGTGTTGCTACTAGTCCCACCTCTTATGAAATGTGTATCACTTTGTTTTCATATAGTAGAGAATTGTAAATTAATTCTTCTGTCTCCATGGGTTTGAAATAGAAATGAAGCCTTCACAGTTCAATGAAGTGGAAAGTCTTTCATCAGAAGAAAATCAGCCAAGGAATTGGATGGCAAAGGCCTCATACATTACAAAACAGTTGTTTGCAATTAAGGCCAGGAGTAAGATGTGCATGATTCTGTCATGTTTCCTTTTGTCTATTTAATCAGCCTGAGGCATAGCATCAGATGGCTTGAAGTAGCATTGTTTCCTTGTCATATCCTATGTTTTGCTGTATATTATGTGTATGGTGTATATACCGTATAAAAGGACTGCAATCTGTTCAAAATCTAGATGCTTCATGTCCTGATCAATAATCAGGACGCTTTCACAGAAGCATTAATCTTCTGAAGTAGTGACCACTGCTGCTGAGGGGAGATTATTTTGGAAGTTTTTAGGGAATCAGGTAGGAATCACAAGGACATCAGCAAAGTAAAATTCCTTTTACCACAACCTTTCTCTGTGGTCACAGTGGCAAAGCCTATGGCAGCCTGTGCTGATGTTTCTTTTTCTGTCTCACAAGAAATATGTTTCAGGGGGAGCTGTGGATCACTGTGCAGTATGAGAGAGAACTTTGAAACTGATAAGAAGTTGAATGGGGTCAAAGCTGACCTGAAGGTAAACTAGACATAAACTAAAAACAGTCCACTAGCTTGATCACCATCAGCTCCTAAAGTCATGCCACGTTACTGCCAGTTTTAATAAGAATCTTAGAACAGCAGGTAATCTTATTTACCATATGCTAAGCACGGTGCAGCAGATGGACGATGGCATTCTAGTCTTTTCTGTGCTTTCCTTGCACTTGTCAATTCAAGCCCTGGGAAAAAGGCTGGTATCCAGATTGATAACACATGGATGCTCTCTAAGGGCTTGACTCTTTCATCAGTGCACTATTGCAGAAAGGACTGAAAATCCTTTCTCTGTAAATGTAAATGAAGTTAGGGATAGCGGGTGGTTCTGAAGAAGGTTTATGTCTGTCTCACATTTATCAGAAAGTAAATCAGTCTTTAAAGAACAGACTTGTGAGATCTGATCAGCTGGTAAAAGAGTGCTATGGAATGCACTCATGCGATAGCATGTAAAGTATCTCCTCAAAGAAACTCATAAACAAAGGAAAAACCAACTTATAAGTGGTGAAGATGGTTAGCCTGGGCACATCTCTATTTCACTAACATGCATGAGCCTTCAGTAACAAAATTAAGTCTTTATAATGCTATCTGAGACTATATTGTTAATGCACTGGGTCTATATTATAAAGTTTTAATTTTTTTTTTTCTCTGTGAAGTAAATTTTACAAGATAGAGTCTAAATTAAATAGAAAACTAACAGTAGTGTAGCCAAGTTGCCAGTTGGTGTCCTTGGAATTGATGAGTACAATAACAAAAAATGTCTGAGATTTCTATTAAAATCACTTTTAATGATTTACCTGAAGTCCTTTTCTCGGCAAACAAGCTCTTTCAAAACTAAAATTTATCATTATTTATTCTGCTTCTACACTCTTTTACAAATATGAGGACCAAGCCTGCACAGGGATCTTCAATAAGTATCAAGTAATGTGACAAGTATTTTTTAAAGAAAGTAATAAGACAATCCGTAGCATTTTCAAAGTGAGTTAGGAAGAGAAAACTTCTATTACCATATCATTATACTTATTATCAGATTTTAAAGGTACTACCCAAATTTCTCTGATTCATTTTGCACATCTATTCTTGCAAAATGATAACATAAAAGGGCTTAGAGGACTTCTTGGGACCACCTCTTCAGTGGGTTCAAGGGGTTTCTGGCTAAGTACAAAGAAGAGGAAGGCACTCAGTGCTGCTACATCTGAAGAATATCCTCTCCCACTGGAGACATCCAATGACTGCTAAGCACTGGAGCATGGAAATGTCTTCATGTTTTCTTTGTCTGAATGTCCTGACAGAAACATTCATTACTGGCCACTTCTAGTGACAGATCCTGGGTTGAAAAGACATTTGCACTGATCCAGATCAGTTTCATTACTCATCTTTTTAAGCAGGTTAATCTTCTGCCTGCCTAGTGAACTGAAGCAGCTCCCCATGGAAAGGATAGGTAATCATGAGAGTCAGTGCAAAGGAACAGGAAAGAGCACATTGTATGAGGAGGGAGATTGGGACCTTGGCAGGCATGAACTGGGTTGACAAACTGCTGTGGGATTGTAGACTCCGTCTACATTCCTGGTTTATAAAGTTATTTTTACACAGGAAAGAAATAGTATTTTATCCCATTTTAAATGAAAGCAAAGATACCACTCTCTGTAACATCCAACTCCAGACCTCTTCTTCATGAAGAAGGGTCCCTTGTGAGCCTCCTGGTCCCTGTAGTTTTCTAAGTCTATACTAAAACTAGCAACTGCGATCTGTAGGACTGTCATTAACAAAAGATCTCTCTCATCAGAGGGTTCCAGTGAGTTCAACAGGTTTCCAGCATGAGTTAGATCAGCTACCCAGGGAGTAAATATGTGCCCTGTAGTGCTTCCGTAGCTTGGGTTGGAACAGTGGCTGGACTGGCTTGTGACGCTGGGCTTCCACTTCCTCTGTGGTCTGTGTAACATCGAACTAAGGGGCGGTATTTAACAAGAACTAAATGATATAGAGAGATCTTCACAGGGTCACAGCATAGCTGAAGCTGGAAGGGAAATCCAACCCCCTTGCTCAGGCTGGTATGCTCAGAGCCAGCTGCCCAGGACAGTGTGCAGATGGCTTTTGAATATCTCCAACGATGCAAAATCTGCAGCTTCTCTAGAAACCCATGCCAGTTCTTAGTCACCTGCATGGTAAAAAAGTGTTTCCTAGTGTTCAGATGATGCTCCTGTGTTTTTAACTTGTGGCCATAGCCTTTCAAACGTCTTGGAATATTATAATGAAACATGCTGCTAAAAATGGTGTCTCTCTCATATTAGACATTGTGGCAAAAATGAAAAATCCATTAAAATAAGGTACATTCATTTCTATCATATCTATTCTGCTTTCCTGAAGAAAATGCAGTATGGTGGGTTAATGGTAAATGAGTGTCTGATCTCCTAATGCCAGTCCTTTCTTTACCTATAAACTAATTTTTGAAAATATAATTTCAAATTCATCTCTGATAATCTTTTATACTGCAAATTGTTGTTCTATGTAGTTTAAATAGCAGCTGGGACAATCTGATAAAAATGCACAGAAATATTAACAGCTTTAATCCAAACATTTACCAGAGCAGTGAGCTTGTAATTTTAGAGTACAGAAAATAGGAAAGATGAAATGTCTTTAGAGAACTTAAATGCCAAGAGTTAACAGCTACAACTTCATATAGCTGTGCCTCACTCTGCAATCATAATCTCAAGCTAAGAATGCTCTTCCCAGTCTGAACGCTCATGATCAATTTGAATAGAAATGAGTTGCTCAGAATCTGGGAAGCAAAGAAGTTGTGAATTATTCACAAATTGCTCCTGAAGAGGTAAATACCACAGGGTCAGGACTTCACAAACTGGTTATGAACATTGAAGTAAAATCCCCATTAACCTAGGAACATAATTTGGGTGATGTGTTGTATCTATGTATTACGAATCAGTTTTGAAATTTTCTCTTCTCTGGGTAATGTCAAATAGACTTGATGACACTGCATTGAAGGCTCAGTGAAAGTGAATAAGTCTTCTGCTCTTTTAATCTTCTTCATATACATTACAATGCCTTTGAACCCTCTTTCCTCCCCTATGTTCCTGACTATTCTTCTGTGCATTTTTGAACTTGAACCAGATTTATCTAAGATATAGCCTAAATTTATCCACGTCTCTCCAAAATTGCAAATGATAAGCTGGAGTTAAGCCAGCTGACTTTAACAGGAATGTGCGTAGTCGTGCCTGGTAGATCACAGTCTCTGTGACTCTTCTGATCAATGCAGAGAGATTTTAATTTCAAGTGCATATTTCATGCTTGGAGGTTATTTTGACCTAACTAATTTCTCCCTTTAACTGAAAAAACATCTCAGCCTTCAGTCAGTTTGTAGCCAGGACTATATGAAGCATCATCCCAAGTATCACCCAAAGCTGTCTGGAACCTCTCTGCCCACCGGAAGAGCATGAAAGGGTTAAATTGGATAAAAACTCCCTGTTGAACACTATTAGATAAGCTAAATATCTCAGTCTTTTTCTCAGGAAGTGGGCAAGAGAAATGGCTCTCATAGAGGAGAACAGTGAGTTGTATTGTAGCTACTGCAGAGGATCTCACATATGCTCTGCTGTGCTGTGCTGGCACAGCTCCGATGCAGCATGAAGAAAGGGCACATTGCTCACAGTGCTAGCACATATGATTAAAGATACAGCAAGGCAAGCAGCGATCTCTCACAAGAGTTTTAAGAACCACTTATTTAGAAAAACCAATGCTTCCAAATCACTGAACAAAATAAACAACCCACAGGGAACACTTGATCTTATTAAAATCTGAACTACCAGGCACTCTGCTACCGTAGCCCAGAATATTTAGACGTTCTGGACACCTTCCAAAATTTGTGCCCCCATCAATCTTTAGATGGTGGTTTTAAAGTGGTTGGGATTTGTCTTTTTTTTTTTCTTTTTTAAACTTCATTTCTTTCTTTCTTTTCTTTTTCTTGTTTTAAAATACTTTTTCATTTGCTTTCATTGTTTTTTCTTATGAATCTTTAAGAGCCATACAACATACAATGCATGAAAAGATTGATTTCCTGAACTAATTTCTTGTCACTTATTGACTGGAAACATGAGCTATATGTTTATCCCAGTAATAACAATACTGTGGTTGTTTTTTTCGGAGCAAGTGCATGCATTACCAGATGAAAGCAAAGATATCATTACTCTTTTGTTTGACTTCTGAAGCATCACCAGCTTTTGGAGATGAAATCTAATAACATTTCTTCTAATTTTGTTTGTCTGTCATTTCAGTTTTAACGAGGGCTCTGCTTTTTTGATATACCTGGTTACAACAGGCTTTTACAGTCATGCTTTAGGCTCATGGGCAACTGAATTAATTTTAGCAAAGTGCCACAATAGAACAGCAACAATGTCCTTTGAGGTGAGCGTTACACCAGATTCCTAGATGGATGAGCTTTTTAATAAACCCTGCTTTGCCACATGTATCTGTTTTCTCAACTGTCTGTAAACCAAGCTTACCTGTGCAAATCTCTCTCACACATACGTATGATCTGTCTAAGCTAAGGGATGACACTGACGTACATCAAGCAAAGGTGAAAAGCTGTTGCACATATAGGTAATTTTAATCCATTCCATTTTTAAATACCACAATAAATTTAATTTTCACAATAAATTAAATAGCCATATTCAGTTTACAAAATAGAATTACTTAGTGTGAAACCAGTATTTACAAACATTGTACACTATGTACACCATGTTTAGCTTTGTTGACACACAAGTATAGAAGAAAAAATTATTTGACCTTTTCTTGACACATGATTGACATGCTACAAGTGACACTATGGTCCATACAATAAAACAATAGTGCAAACTCACCACAGGAACTCTAAAACAATGTAGTTTGTATGAGATAAGATATTCATTTAAAATAATAAGAAAATAGTACTATTCACTCTCATTGTAAAAATTCAGCACTGTGTTTAAAGTGTCAGTATTCCTTTAGCAACACACATACCAAATATAGCCTCAAGATTATGCTTTCTCACAGCTTTACAGACTTTTGACATGAATTTTTATGGCATAAACTAATGTTCTGCTTAGATCAATAAGTATGTCACAGAAACACTTCACGAAGTGAGAGGAACACTGACCCTTTTAACAGTGTCTGACTTTGTTTCCCTAAATACCTCCTTTCCCTTTATTATTATATCTTAAAAGATGCAACTATACTGACAGTAAATTTATGTTAGTTACTACTCTGTAGAAAAAATCGATCCCACCGTATATTTGGTCACACACTGCATTATGTACACATATGCATGAAAAAAGTTATTTTGCTAGCCGTGTCTATGAAAAGTGCATATTTCAGCAGAGACATCTACTGCATGCCTCAGGTGCAACAGAAAGTGTTGTATGAAGTTTAGTTTAGGGCCAGTTAAATGTCCTCCCCGTGATCTGGTAAAATTTTTGATTAAAAGGATGGAAGAACTTGCGCAATTTGGTAATGACAGAAGTGTCCACCTCTGGATGGATGCGTCCCTTGCTACCCGCCAGGCACTTGTTAAAGACAATGTTAAATCGCAAGCAGTAAAACCCTCTGGTGGCATTGAAGTATAAATTGTACTGACTTATCCTTGGAGGAAGATTTAGGAACTTCTCAACCAGCTGGAGTTCTGGCAGTGGTTCTGTGATGAGCCGGTCTCCATCCACGATATGAAACTGCTCGATTGGGAAGTATTTTAACCACCTCTCCAAATGTTTTGTGTAGATGCTGGTTCTCACTGCCTTATACTTAGTGTTCACTTCGCAGGTATTAGGATCAATAGCCAGCTTCTCAAATTTGTAGTAAGTTTTGTTCTTTCTTTCTTTGCCTTCCAGCACCTGAGTGTAATCAGAAATAGCTCTTGTGGTAGGTTCCCTGACAATGATCAATAATTTGATAGATGAGTTCATTTTGTAAATCCTTTCAGGTACTTCCTCAGTGATAAAATATGCAGGGCTTTTCTCAATCGTTATTTGATGAGGGTAAGAAAAAGGCATTTTTTTCCGGTACCACTCAATTCCCTTGGCATAGTTTTCATCATTGTCAAAGAAGTGAATCTCTTGAGAAGCTTTGACCACTGCAGGGTGAAGGTTTAGCATCTCCAGTAGTGCTCGGGTGCCTCCTTTCCGCACCCCAATGATAATGGCCTTGGGAAGCTGCTGAACCAGATTGTGCAGTCGAATTTGTTCCTTGGTGGCATTGCCCTTTCGAAATTCATGGAGCAGACCTCGCTTGAACTGCAGGGCTCGCAATGGGATTTCGTCCTGGCTGCGGGGTCCAAAACGACCATCGATGGGGCAGAGGGGCTGCAGTCTGTGAGTAAAATAAGAGGTATTTGTAAAAAGAGGATATCTCTCAAGATAAGTTTTATGTGTAAGTGAATCATGCCCTTGGAAACATTTTTGAAAATAATGGGGTGTGCCCGTCTTTCAACTTTTATTTTATTCTGCCAGTGGTAAAATAATTTGCAATTTTTTTATTATTTAATCTGGTATTTTGCTCTGATTTAGCTGGGTAATTCCTAACTTCACCCCCCCGCTCCTTGCAGCATAGGAACTATGATTACTGTTCTTGGGTCTTCTTGAACCTCACTGAAACTTCCACATTCCTCATTATTTTGTGATAGATTTGTCAGTTTTTAAAGCATTCTAAGATAAATTATATATGGTCATTTTTATGTGAAAATCCAGTTCATTTAAGTAATCCCTTTCCCACACTTTTTCTATTCTAGCCTGAAGTCTTTCCAGTCCTTTCCATTGTGTTGATCCAGAACCGGCTTTTTTAGTGAAAAGGAGCAAAAGGGATGAAAACCAGCTTTCTAGCCATCACCTTTCAATATTTCTCTTCCTCTTTACAATACACCCAGTGTTTTCTCTGCCAGTCAAAGCCAGAAAGTCCAAGGCTGTGATTCAGATAAGATTATCAAAGTACACAAAGAATGGCAAGAAGAGTTTTTAAAAATACATTTATTACACCTTTACATCAATGATTTTCTTATAATCACTTTTGTGTCCTCCCACTGAACCTTATTTTGTACCTTTTTATTTCTTCTTTTGCAACTGCATTTTTATGCTCATCTTTTATATCCAGCTACAATTATTTCCCCTCTTTTCCACTTCTCTAATTCTTTGTTCTTGTATCTGATGCCACTAGATCCAAGACGTGGTTCAATAAGAAAAATGTTAAAACTTTGCTACTACAGAACCTTGAATAAACTCTCATCTCCACTCTCAAATCAACACTTTGGACATTATAGAGGCCACTATTTCACTGAAGAATAAATTGGTGTGTAGAGAGAGTTTCTAAAGTCCTAGAAAAAATATTATTGCTAATTTTGTGGAGCCATGCTCTCCAAAATTAAGGACATGGAAGAACAAAGGTTGCCTAGGCAATTTTAGTGTGAGCTTGCTGTGCACATATATTATGATACAGTTCTTAAATTACATGGCTGCATGCTATTATTTTTCACAGCACCCCTGCCTTAGCCAGTATACCAGATGGGCAATGCTCATTAATAGCTGTTTAGGTATTCAGTATTTATTCTGGTTTCTCAGCATGTGGTCCCTCACTCATTTACTATATATTATTCAAACCCTGCTTTCAGGACATAATTATTTATTTCTTTGCAGGTTTTCCATCCATCACTGCTTGTTGGGGTCTCTAATTTGACACTGATGCTAGGACAATGGATGGTTGGGACAAAGTAAGTTTGATCCCCCTGGCTGACCTGCTAGCTGTTTCCTTGATTATCCAGATGCTGAGAGATATAGCCTGTCCAGACAGAGCTGAAGAAACAATCCATATGACATTGCTGGGTTCACATGAGCTCCAGCTAAGTCTTGCAGACTAATTAGAAAGTGTGATGAGAAGTGAATTCCTGTTGTTTCTTTTCTCAGGTTTCTAGCTTCTGCTATCCCTTTGCTCTCTGCTATTTACTGAATAAGCCTGACTTGCTGGCAAAGACTGAATCATTGAAATGGTGATGTTAACCTGCCCATATTGGAAAAAAAAAAAAAAGAAAGGAGGAAATGTCTTAACAATGCTACAACTTGGTCAGGCTGTGGTGTGGCTGGTTAGAGACTTAATGCATCAGGAAGGTGGCAGTTAAAAGCATAAGAAACAGAAGCTGCAATTGCTATCTCTGTTCTCTTCCCTCTCCTTCTGCGTATTTGTTATTTGTTTTCAAGCAAAGAGGATTCCACAACAGCAGTTCCAGACCCATCTCAACTAATTTTATCTCTTGCTCAAAAAGACAGCTAGCACTGCCTTCAGTGTAACACAACAGCTTGTCAAACAGGGTGGTTTCCTTTAAAAGTAAATAAATACTCAAGATATCCTCTAGCCTAGGGGAAGAGATTGGATGTTGTTAGAAGTCCTTCCTCACCCTTTACATTTCAAGTTTTTTTTTTTTTTTAACTCTTTCCCCCTGCTTTTACTCTCTCTAAACAATAAAAAAGTAACTTTTAAAAGACCTTGGCAGTGGTGGGTAAAAGGCAGATCCTCATAGTTTAATCCTAGATGTAACTACTCTTACATTGCAAGATGCTAATATTCTTGATTGTCTGAGTCATTTTCTGATTAAATAACAGTTCTTTGCTAAGAAGGAGTATATGGCATTTATTATATCACAGAGTTCCTCTCCCAAAACAGGCAATTTCTCAAGCTGCTACAGTAAAACTCCACAATTATTCTTCTTGAGAAAACCTGCCAGAAAACAATTCATCTCTGGGAACTGTATTTCTGAAAAATTTCAAAACAGTTGAAGTAGGTCTGTGCAATCTTAATGAACTGTCTCACCTAATCCAGAATACTTGCTAATTTTCTTCCAATAGAGGTGCCACAGCAGAAGATTACAAGCCTGGTTCCAGCAGGTGTAGTCTGTAGCATGGAAATCAGGTGTGGGGGCTCCCAGTACTGCCAGTCAGGGAGTCAGGTAACTCAAAGGCTAATCCAGATATTCTCAAAATTGCCACAGAATCTATTTGAGTTTTCACATGTGAAGCAGCTCCATACACTCAGGAGCAGAAGGAAGGTGGCCTCCCCTGGAGGGAAGTGCTCATCTTATCAGACTTTATGACTCAATGAATCAGATAAACTAGTGGTAATTTCCCTTCGGGCCTAAGAAAGCTCAAGACACTGCCGTTGAAGAGCCTAATCTGAGGATATTAAACATGAGCCATCCCCAGCTCTCTTGTCCAAATTAGATCAGCATAAATTAAGCATAAATGAATCTGGATTTCTTCCTGATCAATTAGTTATCACATGGTCTATTGAAGCCGCTCAGCATCCTTTTACTGAGAGATTCAACAATGATGAGGCAGAAGAATGTTTTTAGTCATTTCATGTGTCTTGTCCTTTCTAGTACTTCTTTCTCTCTCCATTTCTTAACAAGTCCATACACAGGACTGCTTTTTATCAGTATGATATTCTTCACACCGGGTAATGCAAGAGAACAAAACTGAATTTTACTGCCATTGGCAACACTATGTAGGAAACCAGCGGAATTCACTGCTGCAGGAGGTCAGCGAGTCAAATACTGTGGCGAGATAATTTTATAGCCATCAGTAAATTCTGTAGATGTGCAAGCATAGATAATAGCAGAAGGTTAATTAGATTTCATGCCTCTGAGCATAAAATATACTTTTGCAGGGACCAGTAAGGATTTTTGCCTCCATTTACAGAATCACATTAGTCTCAGTGCAGTATCAGACCTCTGAAGCATCAGAGATGTTTTGACCACCAGGGAAAAGGGGAAAGAAGATTTCTGGGGCTTAATTCATAATGCAGTTGGTCCTAGCTGTGTATATGTTTTCCTGGAGTGGATTTGAGGAGTTGAAGAAGGCACCCAGTGACCACTGACAGAGCCCACCATTACCTAGCATTGCGTTACAATTTTGAAGTCATGTTCCATCATTGAAAAGAAGGACACTAATATAGCACTAACACTTGCAAAGTGTCTACCAACTCCTGGAAATAGAGTAGTCTTTTTTTCATTTATTCTTTCGAAACAGTTTCTTTTTTGGGGGGGTTTTTTTGTTTTGTTTTTTTTTTAAACATGTTGTGCCTTTGTGTAGCACCTACCACAGCAATCCCAGGCCATTTCAAAACTGACAGAAACAGCGGTGTCAGTGCAGGTAGCACTACTGTTGCACTGTCAAAAAGCAGTCAAAACTCAGCCTGGTCAGAAGTGCCAAACACTCTTTGATTTTCTCTGCTGTATTTTCTACTACTCTCCAGGAAATAATTTGCAGAGAAAACCCACTTATTTAGCACATTCAGCTACAGAAAATACCAGCTAATTAACATAGTTAAAATTCTCAAACCCTGAAGCAATCTTTCAAATGAAATAGTATTCAAAACTTGACGAGCTGCTCTGTAGGCTCATACATAATTTTAACTACCACTGTAACACATTAATTGCTTGCTCACAAATTTAGAAAAGGAGATGTATAAATACATCATAACTGTTTTGCTGAAACTAGAGGTCAACACACAGATGTACACAGGCAAAATGAGCTACTGTAATGACATTTTTACTGGATGCTGGTTTATTTCTTCTCTGAAAACAAGTGTCAGTGTGCTCAGAATACAAATGGACAGACAGAAAAACTTTGACAGGGATGACTGTGACTATTTTCCTCCTGTCTTCTCCAAAGGGTAAGAATTAATAATGTAAATCACTATTAAAATGGCCAGTGTTTCTGTTTCTGCACATGAGTAGACACACACACACACAAAAAGAAAAAGAAAGCATACCAAAAAACAAGGACTGAAATAAATCAGACCCTTGAAGCAAAAACTCAGACGATCTTAGCCCATTCTAAATAAGAGAGCAGCTATTTAATGACTTACCTATCCAAACTCCCAACTCTGGCAACTAGATATAGGAGACTTCCAATAGCAAGGCTGCCTAGCACAAAGAGCTTCTGTCTCAGCAACGCCTGCTGTTTGAATAGCATGGCCCTCCATCAATCTTCAGGACTTCTTCAGTCTGCGGAGACAAGAGCATATAAAACACTCATCAGAAAGCAATATGCAGGGCTATGTTTAATCAGGTGCTGCAGCTGATTAAGCCATACTTGCAAAATCTTTTCAAAACTGCAAAGTAAGATTATTAGAGTGTATGCTGCAGAGAAATCAAAAAGAGATGTCCTGATCCATACCAGGAAGTCAATTATGACAGACCTAAGAAGCAGGTAGCTGGGTTGGGCACAATAATTATTTTTCAACATCAATGTATACTATCAGCTGTGTCTGTGCTGGGTGCCAGTTTGGTCTTTCTGTGGAGAACCACTTGAGCTCCTCACCTGCCTGACACCAGCCTTGTCTGTCGCTTCAAGACCTGATGGGATATAAACTGGCATCCTTGAAAAAAGCATGCCTATATCCCCAGTTTTTAGCAATCTGAAAGCATATATTTAAATTTCTTTTTCTGATATGCTCCAGAGACCATCTAAATCTCATAAATGATTCTGTACCGATTTTGAGCTTTTGTGTAGATATACAGGAGAATGAAGTTCAAATCCTTTCACTGGCTCAGGATAGGTAAAGCCATGCCATCTACCTACTAAAAGAATGCTTTCACCACCAAATGGATCCTCTTGATGCAAAAATCATAAACTGTAATCACCTGAACTAATCATCCAGAATCTCACTCCCTCCATCAGGGAATATTTACTGTATTATAGAATAGTTTGAATGGAAAATTTTTTTTCTGAATTCTGACTGAACTTATTTTGAATAATATTTGATGTCAAGTTTCTTATGTCGTATTACAGCTAATCTCCTTTTGCAGCACATTTTCTTCTTTTCCATCCTTAGGATTTACATTAGGCAAGACTAGGACAGATTATTATAAGTGTGTAACTATATACAAAAGCAGATTTGTTGGTGAGAAAGTGAGGTTTGACTGGCCACTGTTAAGCAGAATCTGCAAAGATTTATATTTCCTGTCCATTACGTTAAATTTTTGGCCCAGAAAGTCCTCTTAAGAATCTGGGAAACCATTTGGGAGATCATATAAGCTGGAGACAATTCCCAACAGGCAGCACTCATGTAGCCTGCTTGCCCCAGTGCGGGCTGGGTTTAAAGGTGCAGATGCAGATCACTCCATACTGGTTTTCTTCAAATGTTGTTGAATAACCATTCTGAATCACATTTATTTTACTGCTGTAGAGAAAGCATTTCAAATTCTGGCCCACCACCTCTTGATAAAAGAGCCATCCAATGCTGGAAGTCTGAGTCTGACTTGGTCTCTAAAAAACTTTCAGTGTGATAAAATAATAATAATGATAATAATAATAATAATAATAATAATAGTAACTCCTTATACAGGCAGGTCAGAGCTCAGGATAGCCTAACATATAGGATAACTTATCATACAGAATATATTGATTTTTACGTAGATAAAAACAACTCTATAATAAGAATTTTTAGATAAGATCTTTATTGCAACAAGAATAATATAAAACACAGAGTAAAAGGAGTTTGCCATGTAAATACAGAGACAGAAGAAGTATTACCATCCTTTAAAAAATAAATGAGGAGCAGAGGTACAGAGAAATTAAGTGATTTGCTCAAGGTCACAGAGAAAACCCATAGTACCAGTGAGATTCAGTCTGAAATAATTCCTTTCTAGTGCTTTAACTACATGATAAACTTTTGCCTTTTTGTAATATACTTTTTTTCATAAAAACCATCTGTAAATGCAGAATTCTATACATCGAGCAAAGCAGAAAACATGTAGCCAAAGCATAAGAAAAATGCACAGATACTATATGTCGATATGTTACTGCTAATTACTCTTTTAACTGTTTAATTAAAAAAGATGAAAGAGAAGGACATGATGATGATGATGACGATGATGGTGATGCTGATGATGATGGTGATGATGATGATGATGATGATGATGATGTGATGATGATGATGATTAAAAAGGATGAAAGAGAAGGACATGAAGATGATGAGGATAAATTTTCAAAGGTTCTGAGCTTTAAATCTTTCAGTGCTGCTTCCTCCAAATGAAAGTTTCACTCCAGTGCTACAACAATTGGTTCTGAACTTTATCTCTCAGAAAACACAAACATATGCAGCCCTCTGTACATGAAACTAAAGTGCTTTCTATGTGTTCTCCCTTATACAGGCTGTTGGACCCCTGTTCAGTCCTGCCTGCAAGCCTTAGTGAGGCTGTGGGGGTCATCAGGCCACAACAAAATCAAATTAATGACAAGCTGTTTCTTGAAATAGATTCTACATGGCCTCATGACCTCAATATTAACGTTTGAAATAAGAGTCAATACAAAAAAACACCAACCAACAAACCAAACCACAAAACAAACACAAACAAAACAAATCAACTAACCAAAAAAGCATAGGCCCAAACTAGTTCTAGGTCTATGTTTGCATCTACCTAAGTACAGAAAATTTTCCACAGAATGATAAGTACTGAGCACACATTAGAAATGCAATATAACATTATTTGTTTGTTTCATTTTTGTTTTCACTTTTGGCATCTAATTCAAAGGCCATGGACAGAGTTTTATTCCAGACAGGTGGTCTCAGTAAAACTTTCCCCAGATGCTATTTTTTTCCTGAAGAAAAATGTAGAGAAATAATATTGTGACTCCAGAAAAGGCTACATCGTGCAATGGATGTACTGAGATAGCTCTATGTGCCAGAGGAGAGGACTGAAAAAACATTTCTATTTAAGACACAGAGTTAATACAACCAGAATGTGATTAAGGTGAAGGTTCCTAAGGCAAAAATATTTCTGGAGACTAACATGGCAACACTTAAATGAAATGGAAAGAAGAAATGAAAAGGAAGAAATTAAAATTCTGGGACATATTATAAGGTGCACAAAGTTTTCTGTAAGGAACGCATACTTTTAAACTTAACAAGGAGCTGGAAGGCAAGATAAAATGTAATCCAAAGTGACAACATTTTTAGCAGTTATTTGAGGCAAATAAGGGTGTTTTTAAAAAATTTTGCTCTCTTTTAGGGACAAGAGCTGAACTGGCACAAAAGCTGCCGACCAGTAGGAGGAGGGTTGGGAGAAAGCCGCAGGCAGAACTTTCTCAGTAGCTGAATGATGAATGTGGAACCTCCCACCGAAAGAGATGACAGCACACTGTTACACAGCTCCAGTAGACTTACATGAGAAATACCTGTCTTGGACAATTTAATTAAATATGCATACAAGAAAGTTTGTTCCTGGCCATTTGAGAGAGTCACAATGCACAAAGAGCAATACAAAGAATTGAATGCATGATTTCTAGAAATGACAGTGTGTGGAACATCATACATATTAAAAAAAAATTGTAAATTAGATGTACATTAAATGTAAAATGTGCTTTGTGATTTCAGATGTGTGTCTGATCTGAATTGTTAGACTGACATGGTACAATTCAATAAAAAAGCACTAGAAAGTAGCCTTACCAGCATATTGATGTGTATGCGTCATTTAACCCTTTTCCTACATTCCCATCGTCGCTGGTGAGAGGACAAGGGTCACGGAGTGAATTGCCAAGAGAAGACAGTATAGCTATGGAGAACTCTGATGATAATATCAATTGAAAAATAGATGGACTGTTTCTGACAAGATGAAGGGATCATGGATAGAGGTGGATAGGGTGTATGCTGGACAAATAATATAACTTTTTTGTGAACTCTTGTAAAAGTTAGTTTTTGGTTCAAGTTAGGTCAAAGTCAAATAGGTGGGAGAAAATAGGAAAAAAAGCATAGTAATAATGATGGCATTACTGATAAAAATCTGAATTTGATAACATCAGAAATTGTCCAGAAGCACAGAAAAGAGAATCTGCTAATATAATCACTTATTCCAAATAAACAGAAAATGAAGCAAGAAGATCACCAGGAACTTGTTTGAAAATGATCAAAGGGAAATTTTCGGACGCATGGAGCAGAGATGAGAAAATGCTGTAGATAAATGAATAGTATGTGGTTGATTACAGATGTAACTATAAGAAACAACAACATCCTTTCCTTTGGCAAACAGGCTGAAGAGATACAGTCCTGATAGAATGATGTGATTAATCAAAATGAAATACAAACCAAAGGCAAATATGCACAAAGGAGGCTGGAAAAATAATAAATAGGAGGTGGTTTTTACTAGGAGAATTTATTATTTGGCATGTTTCTTTTCTTTATTTTTCACACCAGCAGGGGTCATCTGTTGACCAACAAATATTTGTTGTCATGCACTGCAGAACGATCTTTACATTTATGTGGGATTTAAGTACAGTGATAGAAAGAAAACAAGTCAGCAACTTATCACTTGGCACGTTTGCATTATGTCTCTTGAATGTTAACTACAGTTTCTTTCATTTTTCTCTGTTACTAAAATTCATACAAATCAAGCACTTAGACTTTTTCTGGGGTAGGAAATCACACGGTGTTTAGGAAAGGAGGGAATTTATCCCTCAAATTGTGTGCATTCTCATCAACTCATGATCTTAGTCATTGTCTACCTGGAATAGCCAGTCACAATTGCTCCTGCTCCTCCTCCTTGTCCTCCCCATTCCAGTTTTTCTGTCTCATGACTGGTGAAAGTCTGGGCTAATGGCAAGGAAAGGATACAGTACTGCTGTACTTTTTTCCCCAGTAACCTTCGCTTGGATGGCTTCCTTAATTGCAACAGCACTATTACACCATGTGAACTGTATTAAAGAACTAGAATAATCATGATAAAGCAGAACATGATTTTTCATTAGAGAGACAATTTTTCATTCCGAATAGCATTGAATGGTCTAAGAAGAGACAAAATTCTTCCTTTTTCTGACACAGGAAAAAGAAATGGATAATGAGAACTGAAAGATTTGAAAATAACATATTTTTTAGGCAATGGTAAAGTGCTGACCCTGCAGAAAAGGAAGTTGGATTTTTAAAAAAAATTCCTTAATGGTTCATATTTCAATATAAAAATTAAATTTACTTCTTATGAGTAGTTACAGTTTTAAATTTTTTCTCTATAGCATAAGACTGAGATGGAATGAAATGAAATTAATGCATACTTGCTCAATTCAGGATTCAAAGAAAGAAAAGAAGGAAATATGCTCATAACATGGGACAAGTTCACAGACTCATGTAAGTGTCCCTGTGTACCAGACATGTCCTTTTCTCCTCATGACTCATATTGACTGAAAAAGTGGAGAAGAAAATGTCAGCAAAACTGATGAAAAACAATAAATAATGCAAATAAACTCCAACATAAAGATTTCCTATAGTGTTATGCCAGAGGTGTGACAATAACCTAAAAATACCCATTTTTTTGTCTGCTATTGTAGAGTTTTGAGATTTGGGACTGCCTTTAAGCTGCCCTTGAAGCCAGTCCTTTGTGAAAAGAAGTGGTAAAAGCCTTTCTCCAGAAAGGCTGCCAGACTCTGAGACCACCCCCAAAATCAGCATCTGTATGTGGATGCTAGATAAGAAAACATATGTTCATTTCTCAGAAGTTAGCACACTAGTATTGCTGAAAGCGTATTTGTGAGTCATAATTCCCCTTCGGGGCTGGCTTGGGAGGAATACCCAGATATCAGTGTTCTCTTGAGCCTGCAGAGAGTGGTAATGACTGTTTATTTAGTCCAATGCCCACAGGACATTTCACTCCAGACACACCAAAGACTCATCTACCCATAACTGCGCTATCTCTAGGAAGCTGCTGTGTCAAGTGACAACAGTACAGAAGGCCACAACCAGCTCTTTATCACATTCCCTTCTCAGCCTGACCCCCTTTTTTTTTTTTTTTCTTTCTCTTTTTACATCTCACTGAAAGACATTGAGCAATATGGTGTTGGGAAGAGAGAAACAACTCAAAAGCTCGCTACTGACTTTGTGGTGCCCTGTGCCAAACAGATCTGCTGCCAGATTGTCAGAGTAGTTAGGAATCTCAGGCGCTTTGATGCCCTTGAGGTCCCAGACACATCTGCTTAGGAAAACTGCCTTATTGCATCTGAGCCGGCAAGGCAGGGGCTGCGTTCTGCTGAATGATGACTGGGTTGCCATGATCCACGCTTAGCTACAGTGCTCCAGGAACATTTCCAAGCACATAGATCTTAATAGGAATTCATTAGTCCGAAATACAGATGCCTGTCTCCTTGCCAGCATCCTGAGTATATTACCCTGCACTGCTCTTCATAGAGTATGAGATTAATCTGATAGGGTTGGCCCTTTTCTGCAGATTAATGGTATTTCCCCAGCTACTTCCCTCCTTTTCTTCTGAAATGATCACCTTCCTTGTCTGCTCCATTCCTCAGGAATGGTGGAATTGATGACACTAAAATAGAAAACTTGCAGAAATGCAATTCAGGTTGTAAAAAGATTATAATAGATACCAATTTTACAATCTTCAAAAGATAGTAACAGCCTTGTTTCTTCAAGATGGCACTGCAACAGCTGCAACCAAAAATAACAATAATACAGGAAAAAGAAAGTTGAGGAACAAAATGCAGTGAAATGGAAGAGAGGGGAACAATGACTGCAAAAGCCAAAGGAGAAATCATGAAGGGAGGCCAATAGTAGTGTCATGTTAGGAATAAGCAGTTTGCTTTTCAGCTCTGGAAAAGACTTGGAGAAGAACATTATGAGTCCTCTGAGAAAAAGGTAAGTAGGGAGATATCCAGAGCTTTCTTCTTTTGTCCTTCATTTAGGGTCCAGTCTTTGTCATGAACAAGTTCACTGCATTGAACAGGATATGAAAGCAGAGAGGTATTGCTCAATATGATTTAGTATGAAATAAAATTACCTTTTTTCACACACTAGTAATTTTGAGATGTTCTTTTCCACTACTTAGAATCATGTCCACAGACAATTGCTCCTTTTTCTTCCTGGAAAAATTACCCTTTTCCAAATAATATCATCTCTGAAATAAGACATATGAAAGGCTGTTTGAAGGTTCCTTAATTAATTGAAACTGACAGACAATTTAAGTTAAATTTCTGCTAGATATTAGGCAAAACCTATATGGCCTTCTGCAGCTTCTTTCAGCTCTGTTTTCTGTGACTTCCCTTTAGAAAAGTAGCAGAACTGAATTAAATTCAGAACATTACTAGGAGTCAAAAGCATTGATGGAAAAACTAACAGCAAAAACTTAACTGAGCCGCAAATATATTTTGATGGTACACTGCATTTACAGTAAATCCACCTGAGTAGATTTTTGCTCCTGGTTTTTACCCCCACTGAGAAAAAATACCATTGTATGAGATAGCACCCCCCATCCCTCTGTGCAGCTCTCTCTTGCCCTACATATCTTTATAAAGTGCACTTACTCATCTCTTTTATCCAGACCCATATTCTGAACTACCTTATGGGTGATGAATAGACATCATACTGTCTAATATGGAGCACCTACATTTGTTCTGATCAGTAGCATCTCTGGTTTTTACTCAGACCCTTAATCTGAAACATGATTAGCTCAGACGGGTCTCTGTAATCTCATATGCAGACTAAATTTCATAACTTCCTTATCATAAATGTCCCAAAGATTCAGTCTGTTACATGCCTATATAGGTCCCACATTTTCCCATGTGTTCCCTTCACCATTTTATCCCAATGACTGCAGTGGTCTTTTCTCTGCCCTTGACCAATAAAACTGTGCTTTATTCACATCCATTCTGAACAATGCTGCAAAGGGCATTCTCCCAGTCCAGCTCTCTGACTACACCACTTCTGTCTAAGGACACTTTTACTGCCTTCCCATTTTCTCTGTCATACCTTTCTGTATATTTCTGTATCTGGATATCACATGGGGTTTCTCCTGGGAGAAGAGGGAGAAACAGAGTTTAAAAGCTTGACCCCAGAGACAATTTAGTTATTTTCCAGAATGCAAAGTCTCAGTAAGTCTCCCTGTAAGTCCTGGCCACAGAACTTCCCTTAGAAGCGTTGCCTATTTTAATGTGGAAATCTAAGTGAAAACATTAATGACAGTTTAGACAAGAACTTGTTAGTGTGCCTCAGTGAGAGAGGCAGACCTATTAACAGTTTTCTCTGAAAATGAAAGAGCTGGGATTTTCTGCTGTGCGTGTGTTCTAAGGGCCAACATTACACTGCTGTATTGAGCTGTGTGATAGCTCACAGCCCACATTTGGGTGGGAAAAAAACTGGGAAACAAGAAGACACTGTTGTCACAGTGTTCCGGTGTTACAGAGCTGCCCAGTGCTGGAGAGTTCCCCAAAAATTGGCTCTCTGCACAGCCCCTTCATCTTCTTCCCATCAGGCAGCCTGAGCCGTAGAAATAACTTCTTTCTTGGGTCTGTGCTCACTCTCTCACATGTACCCAGCCTGGCAAATATGCCTGCTTCATCATTTTAAATTGGAAAAAAAGAACATAAAAAGTCAACTGAAACATCCTTGCACCTGCTTTTCTGGTAGGTCTCTGTGTCAAGCAAATGCCAGAGGGGAGTGTGCTTCTGACCCTTGATGGCAGTCACACCTGGAAAATTACTGAAGGGCTGCTCCTCTGCTGGCATAAGATGCCTTTTCTCTCTGTCTCTTTCTGAGCAACTTTTTACAGAATACTTTTCAGTGTACTGTTCATGGTCCTTATACTGATTTCATGCTAATGCAGCTTGATTGGCTTAGTGAACTTAATCTAACTTGGGCTCCATGGAACAGAGAGGATCTAATTCTTTCTTCTGTGGGTGCTTGTGACTTAGTATCACTTTCTGAGAGATGCATTTTTTAAAAATTAATTTTAATTTTTTTCTCCTGACCCATCATAATAACAGTAACCACATGGACTGTCCATATTTTTGGATATAGACATATTTTGCTTGCATGGTAAAATGTGCTAGAAATGCTGCCACTAGAAGAGGCTGTCACTTGTTTGCCATATAGTTACTGGTAAATCAGTGAAAGAAACAAAAGACGTGGATGTAATTAGATGGAAAACTCATGTAGTTTATCCAGGAACTTGAAATAACTGGCCTATGCAGTTCATATTTGCAGTGGTCATTAGTCAAGGTATCTCTGGTTTGGCTTTGCTCCTGATGTTCATTTACAGAACCTACAACCTAAATACCTTTTGGGATCCAGGGCTGGCTGCAGCCTCAGCCCTGACTATTTAATCCAAATGTGGGAAACTGTAAAATAAGCTGCACAATTCAAAATATCTTGGTTGGGTGAGAATTAACCCCAGAATATCTCAGTGTTTTGTTTAATTGGCTATGAAACATACAAAATGCTTCCTCGTTCTCTAAAAGACCTCATATTTGAAACAACTGCATATAAGTATACAATAAAGTTAAACTAGTTCTGCTTGTCTATGAAAGCATAGGTCCTAAAGGGTCCTGCTTACAAATTGTATAGCTATCAGAGTGAGTGACTTCTTGTGAATATCTTAGCAGATAGAAGGGTTGATCTAATAATGAAGAAAAGAATACTCACAAATAATTTATTTGTCATTTGGTGGGGGAAAAGAAGAGTGAATAATTTATTTGGTCAATAGTACTCAATCATCAATAGAACTGGTAGAATAATTTATAAATTTACTTATGAATAATTTATTCATCAATTGATGGCAGGAGGAAATTAATGAAGTAAACAATATTCAAATAACACTCAACAGGCTCTCAGAGGCAGGTAGGACAGGCGGGGAGGAACTGGGAGAGCGGAACCCTTTTCTCAGCCTCAGAGCACAGGGCAACCCCCAAGGGCAGCTGCCCCACAGTCACTTGTGCAGCTTGCTGATAGCACTGACCTTTTCCTCATTTACTCACCCAGGACAACAGATCTGCAGAGGCACCCTGGGAGCACTGTGGGGTTTCTCTATGTCTCTGACGACGGTGGGAAGCTGTGTGGAAATTCCTGCTCTGGTGTTCCTCCGGCTTCTGCTGTGATGGCTCAGGCCAGACGCTGCCTGCTCTGACATATGGCAGCAGAGGCTGGGGGCCCTCTCAGCCTCGCAGCAGCTTGAAACTTGTCATGCAGCTGAGAAATGTGCTGGGCTCTGCTTGTGTGCTCCGACTAGGAGACAGAGGGCTTCCCTCAGGAAGCCACAGGATGCTGTCCTCTGTTTTCAGATAAAAAATTAAAACTACAAAATGTCTTATAGAGAAAAAAAAAAAAATCTTGGTTGTGTAACTGAATTGTGCTGTGCCAGAAAATGTGTTACAAATTGCTGACATGCGAAGTTGAAAACAACCCTTTTGCCCACCATGTTTCTTCAGAATGCAACTTCACATGGCTGCAACCATCAAAATAATTTCAAGGCAAATCTTATCTGAATATAATTTTTAGATTTCTTTAACTTAGAGACATCCTTCCAATGTGGTTGTGGGTGGGGGAAGTTTCATTCTATGTAATTCATCCAGAAACACCCCACTGCCCTCTGATAGCATTCACTGTTTTGCTCTGAGTTTGCTCTGCTGCCATTGAATGAGTCCTTAAGAAATATAGTCTGAACATTAACCAACAGCCACAACAGAATAATTTTAATACAAATCATCTGGAAATGGCTTTTGTTGTGTTATAATCCCACATTGCAATAGCTGTCATAAAAATATAAATATAAAGTAGACATAAGGATGTGAGTAGAAGGCTTTTTTTTTCTGTTTTCAATGTACTAAGTTTAATGGCAGATATATGTGCAGTTTGGGATGAGAACAGATGCCCTTTATGAATAGACTAAGTGGAGGAATCAGCTGGTTTATGCTCTCCTCTCAAATCTCACCAGGATTTTTTCCACTTTGTTCCTTTGTTAGCTATAAACTGTAAGCACTGAGAATCAAAAAATGAGGGAAAGTTCATGAATTATACACAGTCACAGAGTTTATTAGTGCTCTGTGCTCATTCTCTCAGGACACACTGGAGTAAGAGTTTTGAGCAATTTCCAAATTTTCAGATGTGTTCTCCATATCTTTATCTCATTCAGTTTTTGATATGGTGCATAAATTATTTATTGGAACTACCATTATTTTGTTAGCTTGTGTTGTCCTCTGGCACCATATCTGCAGAATGATATTCATTTTGCATTTGCAATTACTAAACTTAAAAGAAATCAATTCATTCTGCCTCTATTCTGCTCTTGTTCTGCAAAATTATGTGGGAAGGACTGAGATGTGGACAGAATTTCATTTTGACCTTGAATCCTAATTACTGTTTTCATCCTTCCGTTTCACAAGAAGATGTAAATAAAGTTAATTTAAGAAATACTTCTATTTTCCTCCCTCTCTCTTTCTCTCGTGGAAGAAGGGACAGGAAATAAATTTTTCCACATCATAAATTCACCATTAGAGCTTAGTGAATTACGTGCTCTGGTCTTTAAGTTCAGAGAAGGATCTTTTTTTATATACTTTGAGTCTGTCTCCTTCAAGTTAATGTTTGAGGCCATCTCATAACTTCCCAGTTGCAATAGCATTTGAATGGAACACCTTCTCAATTACTTTCCCTTACAGTGTATAAAACAGGGACTAGTTTTTTCTACTTCCAAATGTACAATATATTCTTAAGCAAATGTTTTTTATGATTGACTTCCTCCTTTGCTATTCCTATAACACGTTTACATCCCTTCCTGCCATCTCTCACTCTGCTCTGCTGATGTAATTACGAGGTAGCAGGCTACCAGGAAGATTTCCATTTAACAATATATGTAGGTAGCTTTACATGTAAAAGAATGCGATAATGCTCTGGGGCCTGATCATAGGTTAGCTTGGTGGAAAACTTTATCCTCACTGTTTGGTACAAGAGGAGATTCGATTGCAACAGTCCAAAGTAATTTTACCTCTGCTGGAAAACACCACCGCAGTGCATCCCTTTCCTGCCCCTCCTCAGGGCTGCTTGACTGAAGCCCTCTTGCAAAAAAGGAGTAGTTTTAGTGGGAGTGGGCTTGTGGTCATTTCTGTCCAGCAGTGGCTTGCCTTATGCAATGAAGACCTGGTGATATCTGCTTAACAATCCCAGTCTGTGAGGTGGTAGCCACACTGAACAGCTGCCTGGGAGACACTGTGATGGAGCTGCCCATGCTGCAGAGCAGTGGCACATCCCCACCTAAGGCCCCTGTCAGGATGGAGGATGGATGGCAGTGCCACACTCCTTCCCCTGTACTGACAGCCACTCAGGCGTACAATTTGCCTCCGGACATCTCTGCAACAGGCCCTGTTTTCTGCAAATCCAAGATAACAGCCTAGATTAAGGAAACAATATTACAGTATTGCCTAACACTATTTTGTTAGTGTCAGCTATGGATTAATTCACTGATTTATTTCAAACTTCTGTCCTATCTACAGGTTCGCTTCAGTCTTTGAAGATGCTTCTCTCATGAACATTCTTGCTGCTAAGTGACCACCTTATTTGTTTCTAACTATGTTTGTGTGGTTTGCGTTCATTAATACATTAATGTCCTGAATTACTTTCTTGAGCAATTCTCATTCTTGAGAAAGGCAGACACTTTTACACTTCTCTGTTTGATTAAATTTAATGTATTTAGTAGTTTTGTGGTACTGATCACGAGTAAAAATCCAAGCAGGTTTGATGATGTCAGTGTCCATGTTGTTACTATCAACAGAACCTGACTTCTGGAGCTTGCAGAATGACATAAAGTACCTCTTACCTCCAAGCTAATGGTCCTAATGCTGTCTATTTAATAGCTGCCTCACAGACTGTGGCTGTAGAGAGGTCTTTATGTCACATTAGTAAAGGCAAGGAGGTCACTTAATTCTGTTTTATAAAACACATGTATACAGTAGGTAAAAAGAGGTACCAGGGAGCTGAAGTTTAATAAATGCAGAGAACTTTGTTTTCCATTGTAACACATGCTTCTGCCCTTCCCCTTCTCCTTTGTAGGAGTTTTCTTTTTTGTCTCTGACAGGTGCTGGTTCAGTGTCCCCGCCAGCTGAACCTACCTGCAGAAAACAGGCCCAAATAGTGTCAGCAAGAACAGGTTTGTCAAACTACCCCACATCAGAGGAACCATTCCCACAGTCCTGCTGTGAATCCTGGAGTGAGGCGTTTAGGCAAGTCCCGGTGTCCTACTGAGTCCCTGCTGTGGGGTGACTGCTTCCTGCTGCTCCCTGCTTCTCCCCAGCTTCCTGTTGGCAGGAAACTTGTCCTATGGAGAAGGTGTCAGGCTCCTGCCCAATCTACCCAGGCTCCTGTGCCACCAGGGACAAGCCATATAGCAGGCAAGACCCAGTGAGAGGGCACTTCCCTGCACCTGCTCACCTTGAGATCCCTAGGGGCTCCATGGGCTATTTATATATGCAGGTCATGGGTTTCTGCATGGATCCTTAAGCTAGTACTACATAAAACCTGGCACTAAACATCATTCTGCCTAGCTTACCCCAAGAAGTGCCATTCCACATCAGTTTACACAGTGTCCAGCATCAGGCTTTATTCACACTGCTGTGTGAGGAACATGGCTCACTGAAAAGAAAGCAGCACTCCATGGACATTCACACTCCTTATCCTAAATGCTCACAGCTCTAGCAAGGTCTGTTGGAGAAACCAGATGGATGAATGTGTTTGTACCCTTTGATGCACCAGGTGGAAAAAAAGGGAAAAAAAGTCTCTTTTATCTCTAGGAATGTTAACAGTTTCTGTCCATCTATGAAAATAACAAATACTTGCTATGAAGTTAAGTCTATCAGCTGAATATTAATGAAATACTAAAAAATGACCAATATTTAGTCTGCTATGTAAATGTAAAATAAAGGAAAATTAAGCCATCCCCCCAGTTGTCTCCAGTTAGTGAGAGACTGCTCTGCACAGGGCTGAGCATCCTGCTCCTTCTGAGGTCACTGAAGAGGCCAGCCCTGGCACACGGAGCCTCTGTAAATGTTGTATCTTTTATTGCAGCCTCTGTAAAGATATAAATGTTACACAACAAGAACAGCTGCTGGGCTTATCCCTTGAACAAACAGAAGATAATGCAATTGAGTTTGCTTTTGGCCAGGGAAGGTCTGGCTTAACGCTTCAGATAGAAATGTGGATCAGATGTTTGACACCAGTTTAACACCTGGAATTACAGAGCAGTCTCTAGCCACTATCTTGCTGCATTCCCACACATTTCCCTGAGTGCCCCAGCATCCAAGCCTTGATGGCTGCAATGCTGTGAGAATGCTGCAACCTCTCCTGCTTGTCAATGTCTCTCAGGCTGCAACTTCGAAAAGACAAACTCGTTCCACTGACAACTTCTTCCTTTATTCAGGATTACCATTTTCTCCCACCAAAGCCTTCCCTTGCCAGCTAACAGGAGTAATGGAGCTGAGACCTCTGCTGTGACTCAGAGTGCTTTGAGCTGTACTAACCATCTGCCTTATAGGAAGGCAGATCTGTTTCAAATTCCCATAGAAGAACAATACTATTATTATTGCTAATTAATAGTAGGCAAGGACACAAACCCATTCCAGATCAAATTAAGTTCCAATCAAAAAAGTCAGCTGTGATTTCTAATTGATTGCATTTTAAAAACAATCATTTGGGTTGTGTACGTTTTTTTCCACAGGATCCAACAGCTTACTGATTCTTGTGTTTTTAGGGACACTAAGATTGAAGCAGAACTGTGGAGGTTTCTTTTTTTTTTTTTTTTCTTTAATGGAATTGACTTTTTAAATGGAAGATCTATTTTAATTAAAATTTTACAGTGAGATTTTTCAAGCTGATGTTCCTCTGAAAAGTTTATTATGAAACTATGTGGAAAGATATGCTTACTCTCTCCCAAAAGGCCAGATGAAGTTAAAATGAACCTCTGTGCCTGCTAGCACATGCAGACCCCATGGGCCTCCTAAATTCCTGCTCTGCCAAGGCTGCTTCACACCGAGAAAAGAAAATATCATCGCCTCTCTTCATAATGGCTGATTAAGTTTTCCCTGGTTCCCTCTCTTTGAGAATCAGGCTCCAACATAACGTTTATGAGTGCCAAAGAGCCAAGAGGGTGGGGAAGTTTTAAACCAATAACATCAGCACTCCAGTCAAATGGGGCATGATACAGTTAAGTTTGTTTATCCCCATCCCTTCTGTGTGTTATATTAATGGTTTAATTTAGTGCTTCTGGCTTTCCTCTTGCCCAGCTTCCAGGGAATTGCTGTTGAATAACAGTCACCTGCAATTGGCTATGAACATTCAGAATTAGGAGGAGGGACATTTTGCAGAGCACCTCAATTCAGTCTGTGACACCTAAACTCTTGGGAAGTTACAATTAGAAAGTTAATGATATTGGAGTAAAATCTTTGAGGCTACAGGGGAAAGCTATTGCAAAAGTCTAAGTCCCTAAATTCCTGGGCTCTGGGTAGATCATGACTGTATTTCCAAAAGAGGTTAGTAAGGAAAGAATATAATATGGGCTAAGCACTCTGTGTTATGAAGGATGAATGGAGGAATCCCAAATGATAATGATCATGGATCAGTGGAAGTCAATACAATAAGACATGAAACAACAATGTAGGTAACGATGTTGCTGAGTGAGCCTTTGGAAAAACAGGTCAATATTGAGCCAAATATTCTTCAATATGGAATAACCATAAAAATGATGGGGTTAAGTATCAGAACACAAAGATTTTGGTTAAAGACACATTATATTAGTAAAGAAACCCCAAACAAACAAGTCTACATTTCATTGAGACTGAACAATCAAAATTATGTCTTGGGCAGAACCAAAATCAAACCCTTCGGGACTTAGCTAATGTAAAGTGTGTCTTACATTGCTATGTACAATAACAGAGAGGTGACATTACCTGGGACCCTAGACAGATGTCCCTGTCTACAATGTACATTACTTTTTCCTACCATTATTCTTCATGTTGCCAAAGCACAGTTAAATTTGCTGGAAAAGAAATGAATGTCTCCTTCTTGCTATTTCCTCCTAAATAGGAGGAAGGACAGAAACTGGCTTTGGTGTGTTATGATCAGTGTTCCTAACCAGGTGTCATCTCTCTGCTGTGAGTTGAAGGCTCCTGAGGGACACTATGGTGCAGACAGGTCTGTAACTTCAGTGCAGCTCCGAGACCCACCCTCCAGAGTGTGATTTTCCTCTCTGAAGAACATACCTATCAGTCAATAACTGCTCTTCTCAATCCTTGCTTTTAGGAGAAGTTGAAAACTCATTATATTCATCTTGCACTCTCTATGTTTTCTTTAACTAAATTATATTTGCCACTGTAAAAGACCTATTGATTAATTTAATAGATCTTTTGCTCTTTCTACAGATTAACATCTTACTTTTTATCTTACTTTGTTGTTCAATCTTCAGTCTGTTTAAGCAGTCTGAAAGCTTTATAACATTTTTTAAACTCTTCATTCTTTTGTCCCTCATGTATCACCCTGGGCAGGGGTGAAATCATACAAGCACTCAGCAACTATCAGCCACAAACAGGCCCCTTCCCCCCTCGGGTGGTGTCTGGTGCAAAGATGACAAGTGCCAAAAGCGCTTGTCACTCAGAAAGCTGACATCAGGATCGCTGGGCTAAAAGTTGACTCCAAACCCCAACGGGGCTGAATAAGAATATATAAATTTTTCCTCTTTCTTTAGCAAAAAAAATTCTGACTCCACTTCTCAGCTCTCGTCTCTTTTTTGGCTAGAGCCTTGGGAAGTCAGTCTGGGTGCGAAGCTGCAATAAAACCTGAGGACTTCAGCAGAGGCAAGAGGAAGACAACAAATATCCCAGTGTGATAATGTGGTGAATACAGTGTCGGGGTAGGAAAAGCAGGATGCAACACTTAATGACACAAGTATCTCCTCAGTTAGTGCCCTAAATATCAAAAGTGTCACCGAACAATTTCATAGAGACAGAAATCCTGCTTCAGAGCCACATTCTGGAAAGTCACTTTGCTCCAGATATTAGTCTTAAACCATGACCTCGCAGCGTGCACTGTTCCCACTGAACTGAATATTTAAGCTTTCTCACAAATTTCCCATCTGCGTACAGCAATTTGTTTGTTGATGTTTAGACATGATTGACATAATTTGACAATCTGGCTTATTAACTGTCTTTGTAGCTATGTAAAACGCTGACAATGATTATCCCAGTTGACTGAGGACATGCTTCCTGTGACACAGTAAACAAATGTGGCAAAGGAGGTTTTTCCAAATGATTGCTCCAACCCCCTAATGAGACTGCTAACTTATTTCATCAGGGCTGCACTACACCAAGTGTCTTAATGAATCCTCAAGTCACAAAGCTCTGTTTCCTGAGCCTGAGGTACATCAGCTAGAATTGTATGCCTATGGACTTTTCTTCCCTCTTTAGCTGCATGCTGCATTATAATGAACCTATTTATTATACTGCCTGCAAAAAGACATTTCTTTGAAAAAAAAAAGCATTTCGGAGACTTAGTTTCAAAACCTACCAAACTCCTTAGAGGAGTGCTTCTTTCTATAAATCAGTGCCTCTTAATGGAAAGAACATGATGAAAGAATGAGTAATGGTAGGTAAAAAAATAAGGATAAATCAACCTGATCATTAACCTGCTTGCACAGTAAATTCTCTGTGCTCTGAAGGCCAGGATTTAAGACAGTTCCTCTAAATCAAGGGATTCTTATGAATCCTGCTCTCCAGCTCCCTTCTATAACTTATGTTTGGGTAGTCAATGACCATGTGTAGGGGGTGTTTCTCAGGTGTTCATAAATATCAGCACTGATTTATTAGGAGAAAATAACACATGGTATTCCCGGGGGAAAAAATCATTACTTTAGTTTTGGTGCATCTAATTACAATAAGTCTATCATACTCACCATCTCCCCTAACTATCCAGGGAATTGGCAGAGTTTAACAATGAAGAAGAGAGTGCTCCAGTGTCCAATTAAGGTTTTCTTTGAGGATTAATAAATCATGTCTCATCAGCCCCACTGACCCAGAGGTGTTAATCTTCAACTTATCACTCTAATCTTAAAGCAAAATTCTGCAGATCAAGAGCAACAGAATGGTTGAGTTAATTGTTCCATTAGGCCGATGAATTCTTTATACCCATACCCAATAACACACTATTCCCTGAGCATGTTTACATGCTCTGTTACAGAGCAGAAAACAAACAGCAAAAATGACTGCCACAGCTATTTGGAAGCTTGGACTCTGCTCCATTTTCAGCTCTTCTGCTATAACTGTGCTGCATTCACCTACTGGAACAAAGCACTGAGAAGATGAGAAGCAGTCAAGAGAGGTTTTAGCACATCTAAATGCAGGTGCAAAAGAAAATAAATCATGTAGTCAATAATGCAAAGAAGACTTAAGAGTTATCTGTGCTGTAAACAATATCCTTGATCAGAAGACATAAAAAAAATGCTGTTTTAAGGGCAGGGATCCAGATATTTCACTGCAAAGAGTTTTTCTCACTGACACGTCTACAGTAATCATGGAGAGTGTGGCAAATTGAGTTAAAATATGCTCCTAAGCACTACAATAAATTAGAAATCACATTTTAACTTGATCCCAGCCTACATTTATTTGCTCTTGTTTCTAAGTAATCAGGCAGGTTCAATTCTTTTGGCACAAACATTCACAAAAAGTACTGAGCTTACATTAAAAAACCGTTTCATAACTACTGCTTTTCAAACCATTTCTTCTCCTGATCTGAGCTAAACAGGAAAGAAAATGGCAATTGATACCTTTCAGGATCAACAATCTTCTGTGCCACTGAACAAACGGAGAGAGGGAGAGAGATGGGATCAAAGCCAGAATAATTTCATGGGATGGGTAGAGGGAAAAGGAAGGAGGGCTAGATTTCTAAACACTTTTGAATGTGTGATCTTCATTCCTATTCACACAATATTTCCTTCAATACTTCTGTCTCCTTTTCTTCTAAACAAAACACAAACCTTTGCTTTCCCTCTCCCTGCTCTGTCACACCCCTGAAGCAATGGGACTCAGATTCTTCCCTCTTCCAGGTGCATGACTAAGGAGTGTGTGTTGAATTCAAGAGGACAGAAGCATCTCCTTGAAAGTGTCAAAGAAGGTTAAAGTGTTGGGTTAGAGGAGAGGAAAATGAGTGATGTTTTTTCCCCTCTTCCTCTTTTCTCCAAAAGGTGAGTCACATATTATTTTCTGAAACTCATGCAAAGTCTCTTCTTTTACGCTCTGAAATCACCCCTGAATGTAACATCTGAAGAAACAAAGAAAACATTGAACAACAGATTTATTTATATTGACACAGATTTCTCAAAGAAAGTGGAATTGTTGGACAACTACTATTTCATCCATACTATTATTTCCTCTTATTTTTTGAATATTTGAGATATTTCAAATAGATTAATCTAAAAAGAAAAACAGATAAGCTATTATTATTTCTACTGTCTGTGTCCTGTGCTGAGAAATGGAACATATCATTATACTGACTTCAAAGCATTTAATCTGTAAAAAAGACAAGTGACTTATGCATTAAAATGTGCATCTTATAAAGCCCCTAGATGGGATCATTTAAATGATTAATTTAAACAATACATTTTTGAGATAAATTGATTTGCCTCTTTTTTCCTACTTATCATCCTCTATCCCATTAAACAATTTAGCATTTAACAAAATACTACCAGGCATAGAGCATTCCCAAGGTCACTCTACTAACCCTCCTTCAAGACCCCCATTGAAATCCTCTTCTAGTATAAGACTATGAACAAAAAAAAATTAATCCTCCTTTGCCCTCCAGCCTAAGAGGATTCAAACTCACATATCTCACCTCCCAAGAGAATAGCAACCTCTTCATCTGTGTGCTGGTGTCTTTATGTATGCACATGCATACACGAGCACCCAGTGACAGAGAGATGGACAGAGCACGTTGTGCTGCTCCTGAGAAAGCTCTTTTGTTTTACATTAAATAATTAAGGATTCCTTGGACCAGAGAGCAGTACAGAGCATGACCATAGGGCAGCAATTAGGGCAGTCAGCTGGGAAAGAGACATGTTTTCTGCTCTTTGCTTCAAAGACTACTTGCCATTTAAACCAGTGACTGCTCTGAGTTCTTCCCTCTGCCCTGTCTGGTGAAGCGTGTGAGCCCTCACCTTCCAGGTGACTGCTCAGGTGAACCAGCAGGACTCCTGGGAAAAGAGAGTCCTGCTGGTTTGCTGCAGATGTTCCTGCATTGGGGCAGCTCTGGTAGAGTGTCTGCTAGGTCAACATGTGGTCAGGTCACTGCCTTGGCAAATACCCCGAAAAGCCAAAGAGCATCTCAGAAAGTTCAGACAGGACTCAGCTACAACTGTTGCTTTTATGCTGTGCTGGTGTTAGACTGGCTTCTCTTCCCACGGGTTTGAGGAGATGCCAGAACTGTGACAATGCTTTTCTTTGGGCAGGCTTCAAGAAAAGTGGTGGCACCTCAGGTGAGTCCTAGCACAAACCAAATATCCCTAGTCTCCAGTCCCTAAAGCTGAATTCTCAAACAAGACACCTCTCTACTCATTTTTCTAGTCATGCTGGGTCACAGAGGTGCCTTCGGAACATATCTAAGGCTGTGGTTAATTACTGCCAGCAACTAGGTCACTCAGCTAGTTTATCAAGATTCAAGCCCTTGCTCCAGAATAAATAATTAATCACAATCTTCTATTCACACCAGGTGAATGAATGAATGAATGAATGAATGAATGAATGAATGAATGAATGGATGAATGAAAGAAATATCAAGGAAAAATGTGACATAACATTGTGTCTGATACATAAAGTGCAGAAAGAAGGCTTGGCAGTAATCTGTAGGGCAGGGTTTACAGTCAAGGATGTCAAGAGAAAGAAGATGTTTGTCTGGCCAGAGGCAGATGCTTCTTTCCCATTAATTTCATTCCTGATTAGTTCAGGTGGTTCCTGCACAATTCCAAGGTGGAGCACCACACCAGGGAATTGGGAGTCCAGGAGATGATAGCTAATCCTCTGCATGTCAGTACCTATCTTCCATATGCCAGAGCATCTAAGTGGGTCTAAATTACAGCCCCTCTCCTGTTTAATTCTTAAGATGTACAGAAGAAGTAGGTGTTTCCAAAATTGACTGAAGTCTCTCATTGTATTCAGTTGTTGTGCCCAGAATATAAAAATGTGAGACAGCACTGGAAATTGTGGTGTCGACAAAAAAAAATCATTTACACGGAGGACATTATTGTGAGACAAGTAAAATGTTTGGAAAGTAGTTAATGTCAGATCACTCCCATTCATACATTTTTAAAACAGATTTATAAAATGCATCCATTTTGTAAGTCTTTTGCCTTTCATATTTCTTGTTAGTTTCTTCTATTATGGAATTCCACTGAGTGACTATCTCTGCACATTATGTACAGAACATAGCAGAGCACTGGAATAGTTTTATATCTTCTTCTGTCTCCCTCTGCCTGAATTTTAATAATAATAAATCTGGATGGTTATAACACAAAATTGAAAGCAAGCTGCCTGACAAACCTGGCAGAATGCATGAAAAACATCAGTATTGCCTTACTTTCCAGATTTGTGAGAAATTACATCTAGTCTATACAGATGTTATTACCCTTCTGCTTCTTCAAAAAATGAAAAAAATCCCAAAACAAACAAAACAAACAAAAAAAACCCCCTAAAAAACCAAAACCAAAACCAACAAAATAAATACTACATTATGAAGAACATACTGCATTCTGGTTGGCTACAAAATGTTGAAAAAAAAAGAAAAAAGAAAAAAAAAGGACCAAAACCTGTCTGAGATGATGAAAAATAAAGTGTGAGCCATGTGTACATCTCTCACTAAACAACTTTCAGTTCATCATCTCAGGCATCCATTTATAACTCAGCTGCAGCCTTTAATAGAAGGCCAAAGTCAAATTGCTGGAGTCTTAAAAATGAACTTTTATTTTAATTAGCTGAACCTCAGCAACATGGAATTGATAGGAGCATTTCCACATATGTAATATGTCTGGAATTGCACTTTTGATTTGCCACCATATTTTGCTAGTTTGGGGCACCTTTTTCTGCCTGTAGCTGGAAGACTGCCATTTTGCTGCTGTGATACTTGATTGGGTTCCTTCTCCAAGTTAGAATTTATTTTCTCCATATATTTATTTTCGGTTTGAAATAGCTATATTGTCACCCCAGGAAGGCAACAGTTGAGGTGATGATTTGTTGTGGGTAGATACAGAGACAGGAGAACTGTTTGTCTTTCGTGGAGAGGGGATAGCAGAGATGGATGAATGAAGAGACCCACTGCCACAGATGGAGAAATGTTTCTTCTGCCCAGGAAGCAAAGCTAGGAGCTGTGGAACTATCCAAAGCCCTTAAAAGTGCCAATAAAGTAAAAAACATCTCACGAGCCTGACTCCACACTAAATACAACCCTCCCTTGTGGATTGCTGCTCATTCTTAGAAGATTAGAGCCGCAATGGGCTGTCTGCCACATCCTCTTGTCACCTCTAATTGAGGTGTAAGCAATTAGTTGCCAGATTTGGTGGCACAGATTGAGAAAAGATTATCTTGGCTACAGAGGAATTTTTGTCAAAGACTGGAAGAATATTACTTGCTAAGAGTTAACAGGATAGAAATTTTAGTTAAAAGAGCCTGGTTGGAGTTTCTAATTTAATAGAAAAAGCTATAGCATTGATTTTGAGCACAACAGTTATTACAGTTTGCACCCAATTCTTCAGGGGAGACAATATAAGCAACTGCTGGCTGTATTTTTCTAAACTGCTTTGTATATCCCTCACTAAGCACAGTGTGTGGTCAACAAACAATATATTTGGATTACCCCTCAGGGATCACCCATTTCTCTTCTGGTAGCCTTTACTTGAAAGAGAGACTTTTGTAGGTCTTCTATCTGCAAACTCCCTCTTTCTAAAGGGAAACTCTCCCAGGTCTAGTCCAGCTGAGTGCACACCCCTCTAGAGACAATGGGATTTCCTTTCTACCCTTTCCTTGTCCTCGTTTCTTACTGAGTATAATTTATATTGCTACACAAATCTATTGCCAGCAAAGATTTTAAACCAAAAAAATTGGTCTACTCTGCAAGTATTAGACTGCAAGCTCAGCCCAGCAAATTTATCTTCTCTAAGATTTGATTTCTTCTCTGTCATTTCTTTTTCTTCACCTAACAATTTTCTCAAAAAACCAAGTTTTGTCAACATAGCTGCTCTCAGCATGCTGTCCATATTACCTCAGTAAAATAAGTAAATTTGATGTCTGGACATATGTAGTCTTGTGGAAAAGGATCTCACTTCACTTACTGACAAGCCTAGTGGTATAGCTAACAGCATTTCCCAAGTGGGGTGGCCTTGCTTTAAAAAAAAGAGAAGAAGAAAAAGAAAAAAAAATCAATATTGACTCTTGACACATTTTCATTTACATCACTGCATGGCTTTCAGTCTGGGCACAAATCAATAAGCAGCTTTTAACACTGCTCAACTAGTTTGTTCTATGTAAAAGAAGAGAGATTTGCCTCAAGTGGCTTGTTTTTCCCCTTTGGGCTCCAGGCAGACTCTCCACCATTAACAGTGTGTGATTCTCTGAAATGAAGTTGAGTTTATTTGACTGCTCTTTCTGTGACTGATCAGAAGAGCTTGAACTGTAATACTAATCACACAACATTTTCTTCATCACCACTTACAGTCAATTGACTTTGTACTTAGTGAAAGCGTCTCAAGCAGCCAACTCAATGTACCAGAGGGCAAGAAGTCAATAGGAGGAAGAAAGATTTAGTTTCAAAACACACCGAACACAGCCTGTGGAGCCACTGACACACATATATCGGGCACTTTACCACACTGCAGGTGCGCTGCTGTCACATATTTTTATTTGCATGATGAAGGCATCCTCGTCACCTTTTGTTCAGTAGGCCTCCTCAGCTAACTGCAGCTTTTCCTTCAGTCTCAGGGTTATGTGGAAGGTTTAGGGACCAAGTAGTTTCTCCAAATTGCACTGGGTCCAGCAACTATTTAGTTTTAATTTAACTCTCTATATATTTCACAAGAGAGCTGACCCACGAGGAACCTTCTGCCTCCACTATACTGCTGACTGTTACTCAAATACCAGGCGTATGTCATGCTAATAATGCTACCCATATGCTTAACAAATACCAATTTGCCTGAGGCACCATTAATGCCATTTTAATAGCCACTTGCTTACAGTGGGCCTTCTAAAACCACATCATCACACATTGATTTTTGAATATAGAAGAGGCAGAGTACAGATGCCCAGGGGGTACAACAATATCAGTTTTTTTTTTCCTGGAGTCTCAGCACACCACCTCAGAGAATTTTTAGCTCATGAAGCCTCCACAGAAGTTTTCACACTAAAGAAGTGCATGCAACATTGAAAACAAGAGCCTAGAGGATTCATTTATTACATGTGATTCCTTAGAAATGTTCTTTGCTAGACGCAGACCCTGTGTGAAATCCAACACACCATAAAATGGGCAATCATGTCTTTTCTGTGGCACATTTTAGACACGCATGACCAGAGTCTTCCCACTTGTGTGAAGCAGCTTGTTGACTGCCTTCATTGTTTTCATGGGGATTCTCCCTAAATAAAACAGATTCCTCAGTAGTGTGGAACTGATATAACACCAAACACAATGTTGTTTCCCCTTCTCTGGGAATTTCTGGATTAGGTCTCTAATTTTCTATACACATAGATACTCAAAATATTAAAATAATATATAACAAAATGAGTACGTGCTCATACTAAATGTTTGTTATCTCTTTATCAAGCAAAAACATTGGTTTCTTTTCTATGACTGAACTAAGGTTTATTCAAGACTGTTTTCAGAGGATAAAATTAGTATCCTTTGGATGAACCACACTGAGAATATTCTAGACAGATTTTGCTGGTTATTAATTTTTCAAAATTTCCATAGACTGGCCCACAGCTGTATGAAATATCTGTCAGTCTTAGACATGCAAATCAATTTTGATTTAAACATCCAAGTTTTCTTGACACTTGTCTCTTATTAGTTTACAGTTACAGGACTGTATGTGTTTCCCTGTGGAAAAGAATACAGTCATAGTCAGAATAAAGGACTTTCAAGGACACTCACAGAGATCAGTCAAACAAGACAAGACTTTCTTTAAATCTGTATTCTTATTCTGTTGGGAGGGGATTCAAATCAATTCAGTAAAGGAAAAAGTAAAATTAACTCTATTCAAATGCATCCAAACATTAATCTGGAAATCAGTTCTGTATACTACCAGTTTTGCACAACTCTTTAGCCCTCAGTTCCTGATGCAAATACAGCAACCACTTGTTCTCAACTTTATCCCCTGACATTTGCAAAACAGTAGGCAAAACGAAATTAATTGCTCAATTAGGAAGCATAAAATTGTATTTCTTGTGGAACGGATCCATTTTAATACAGTTTGTACTCCGTGTACCAGTATCTGATACATAAGGCTTGTATCACTACTCACCAGAAAGCCCATCAAATGCCAAGTTCACAAGCACGCTCCAGCTGTTCTATACTGCTCCACCAGTGGGAATGGAGGTAAATTCCCCCTGTATGGTGTGATGGGCTGTCACCCAGAGGCTACGAGTGTAGGTGGTGCACAGCCATAGCAGCCAGATCTGCGGAGCAGCAGGAGGGTGAAGGATGAGGGCAGGACTGCTGGGAAGTCAGCTCTGTCCCTATCAGATGACAAACAGTGGGCACACCAGAAAGGCTGCAGACATCTCAGACTGCAGAAAGGCTGCCCAGCTACATCTCTTCTAAAATTCATATGCTACTTAGCTGCAAAATGTGAGCAGTACCTTCATGCCCAAATTTGTAGCAGATATAAAATTTCACACACAGTGTAAGAATACTTGCAGCTCCTGTGATTTCTTTGTAGATCTCTGGTACTATTTACTTTCAAAATTCATTCTGAGTATCTAATACACCAAGTAACAAATGGGCACTACATAGCAGTTGATACAATCATAAGAAAATCTGAGTTCTGTGATGAAAGACCACTTGAATAAATCTGACTTTCCTGTCAATTAAATAGGCTCATCCTAGTTACTGAGACTACTATTGAAGATCTTTCACCAGGACAGAGGACCTCAGCATTCATTATAATTTCCCCATTGTATAGAGGCACAGGTAGGAAGGAGATGGAGTTGAAGCATCTTGTCTGAGGTCATCCATCAGACCAATGACCAAGAGATCACAGAGCCAGCCATGCCTCATTTTCCACCGGATCTGTGAGAAAATCCCTAACTCTGGAGCTGAAAGATCACTGGGGAGAGCTGAGGGAAGTGATGGATGCATGGAGCTGGGTGTAGAAGCAAAAGAGAGACTAGACCTGCCTTTGTGAATCTTGCAGCTCTATTGGATTAAGCAGAGCATGACAGACTGTGTTTCAGCCCTGACTGTTCTAGTTTAGCAGTATAGTCTAACAGAGATAATGCTAGGCAGGGTTTCAGTGGCTTTGGGGTGAAAATAAATTGTTTTAAACCTCCTGTAATGGAGCCTAGCACTCCCTCCCAGAGACCACACCACTGAAGTGCAGCATACGTTTAAGTGGACAGTCAGAGTTCAAACATATGCAGTCATGCTGGTATTTCACAAAGGACTCCATTTGGAATGAAAAAGAACATGAGTATAAGGCCATGGGAATTTTTCACCATCTGTGATAATAACTCAGAAAAAGCTTGGCATGCAATTTGCAAAAGATAATTCTCTTTTGGGGATGCAATTTCAGGATTTACTTCCAGGATTCAAGTATTAAATTTTTTTAACACCTTATGGAGGCAAATGATTTCTGTGCATGGCACAACTCCTTGAATGAGTTGCTAAATGGTTAAAAACATTTGGCATAATGTATTTGGTCCAATACTTGTAAAAGACCAGACCCAATACCATGCTTAGGCAGATTGCCAATACAGTACTCCACTATAGGTTGTCTGGTTCTTTCATATCACATTTTTTGAAATCAGAGATTAAAAGCTAGTGTGACACAAAAAAAAAAATAAAATCATCATTTAGTTTTTGAGTATTTTTTTAACATCAGTTTACATGCACAAAAAGTTTCATGACTGTTAAGCAACAAATCTGTACAGATGTACATGAATTAAGATTATCAAAATTACGTTGTTAAAAATCCCAGAAATTGCCATTAGGAGCAGGGATATTACCAGACTGAGCCAAACTGACAGCTTGCCTAGGTAGTGGTTGTCTTTCTGTGGTCAGGGTAGAGCTGTGCTGTGGGCAGGAAAGTCACCAGCACAACACTGGACACTTGCCCAAACTTCCCAGTGAAACCCAGCCCTGGTACCTCGTGCTCCCTGATGCCACTGCCCCTTTATAGGGTGTGCCTGACCCGGTGCTAACTCTGCTGCTCTGAGCACACAGAGTCAAACCCCTTTTCTCAGGACTATTCTTTCCCTCTATACTGAGGAAATCTGAGAAAGTTATTCCTAGCAGTTTCCATGGGAGACCAAAGTCTGCCGGCTCTTTCCTTCTGCCTGCTTCTCCCTTTCCCTGGAACTGAATGGCACAAAATGAGTAAGAGGCAACATGGTGAAATATAATCAAAATATTCATTTGTAGATGAACTTACTTAATGAGGAAGTTAGTTCCTGACTCTCTCAGTCAGTGATTGGGCTGTGCTCAGGGTATGGTACTTTTTTGCTTGCATTATTTAAAATTCTGGTGTCAAATTTAATCCTATTCAGTTCATGTCCTCAATCATTTCTTTTGACAGCAAGATCCATTGGCTAATCATTTATTCCTGAGTTGGTTGGGGCTTGCAACACACTGGTTATTAATCTGATCGGGTTTTGTATTCATTAATGGTGAAATGCAACTGAAAAAGCATTCCCCTGCCTCAACCAGACTAATTCCAGCACAAATGTGAATGTGGATTGAAATGAAACCCCTACAGAGCTGAGTAATTCTGGCCTCAGCAGAAACATCAGAGAACCCAGGACAAAATCCTGCTCATGACTCATTCCCTGCTTTGGCTTTGTCTGAAGTTCAGAATTGAAACAACTCTGATCCTGAGACCATAGAATGCAAGGGCAATCAAGATACAGCTAGAAGAAAAGCATTTGGGGACCATCCTATTTTCCATTCTTTACCATCTTTAAACAAATCTCATATTTCAAATTGTACATTATGTTGGCTTTACAAACTGGAGCACTTTGTGTGAAGCCACGGACACTTTAAGGCTTAGGCAAGGTTGGACATTTGACAGTTTTTTGGCCTGGGTGTCTGGTTCTCATCGCTGGTGTCTGCCACTTGTTTCTCCCCAGCCAGGCTGGCACATCACCAGCGTGCAAGTTCCTGCCTATTTATATTTATAATCCTGGCCCAAGCACATCATGGTAGGCAGGGCTACATGAGTGTTGCAGGCAGGGACATAAATAGGTAGGGAGATGCAAAGGTACAAATGAATGTTGTACATCCTGTGTCTGCTGTGATAACTGAGTCCTTTGATCTCAAGCAAAACTTACATAGCAAAATAACGTTAACAAACATCCCCGCATACACACCCAGCAATGTAAACATCTGTAAGGGGAACATATTGGGGTAATATTTTAACCTACTTTTATGCAGAAAGAGAGTTTTTAAAAGGTACAATTAACTGAATTCTATATTGGTTTGCAACAATTAAAAGTCTAATGCTGATGAACAAGTCTCTGTAGTATAGTGACAAAATTGCAATGGCATCTCTTCAGAGTCCAGGAACTAATATCAATAGCTTTATTTTTTTTATGCTTCTCAGGAGTATGAGATTAGGAGAACAATTTTCCTGCCACAAAGAGTACTAAGAATTACTGAGCACAATATTGCATCTTTATGCTGCTAAAAACCATTTTAAATAGCCCTCTGGAGATACAATTTAAGGCAGACGGATTTTCCACTAAAAGGTGCACATGCTTACTTGTCTTTACATAAGCCTTTCTCCGAATATATCCATAGCAGTCACACGCACAACCGCACGTGTTGCTGGATGCACAATTTCTTCATGCTGAAGGCTGATACTGCACCATGTGATAACACTGCAAATCAGAGTGCACATGGTGCCAGGAGATTTTAAAGCCATGAAGTGTCATCGTTATTGCAGTATCCATCACCACGTTGGGACTGGTAAATTAAGAAGTCCATAGCCTGCTCTCTGGCCTTAAAACAAATTTGCAACCAGAAAGCTAAAGACTCTTTAAATCAGGGTGACCACATCTACTTTGCTTACAGACTCCTGAACAGTGCTGGAACATTGGCTTAGGGAATTCTAGCTGGCACAAACCCAAGTGCACATCAGGAAGAATGCTCTCTGCTAGTGAACACTCACAGGGCAGTATTTAAGCCTCTATCCTGGCACTGTCTTACTGGTGTGGGTGCAGCCCTTGGTACTTGTGATCCTGAGAGAGGATTTAAAATGAGCTAAACATCATGGATCAGATTATCTAGAGGAGGGGACAGGTGCAAGAAAGAAAAAGAAATGGGCTCTTCCTCCAAATCTCCACTAATTTCTTGCCTGAAGAACTTACATAATGATTACCAGGTACTACAACACTTTTACCACTTTTCAAAATCGATTTAGTGAAAGATTTATATTGGGTTGCCTGACACTAACTTACACAGGTGGTTGCTTGGCATATGGGCACCAGGTATTTATATTCATCATATAAGCATAAATATATATAAAACAGATCCTTAAAAAAAAACAAACAAGGCTATAAAATAAAATTTCTTCTCTCTTTAGCAGGTCTTGGAACAAACTTGTTGAGGATCATCAAATATATTCCTATAGGAAATAAATTTGTGAAAGTAAAGGATAATTTTAATTAAATTATTGAGTCATACTCTGGGAAGGAAAGATTGAAGCAATGTGTTAGCTTGTGTTTTTTCCATTAAGTCTTTCTCCTAAAAATCACTTTTTGATGAAGCGTCCAATTTAGCTTCAAAAAGCTCTAATCAGGAGATTTACCCAGCTGTTCCAGAGGAATGTGCAGTTGTGTGAGAATTACCTGTTGTTCAGTTTTTGCTGCTGTCTCAATCCAGAGATGGATAATTTAAAAAGATGCATATAAACCAACGGTTTTACTTGGTATACCCTAGTTCTTGTACAATTACTGTAGTACCTGCCATTGCCACTGTTCATGTAGCCACTGATCACTTCAGGCAAAGATTTTTTTGTCATCAATATTACAATTAGCTATTTACAGAGCTATATGAATGTAGCTTTGTAGTAGAAAATAGAGAATCAAGGAATCACAGAGCTATTGAATCATTTAGGTTGGAAGAGACTTTAGATCACGAAGTCCAGCTGTCAATGCTGCACTGCCAAGTCCACCACTAAGCCATGTCCCTAAGTGCCATGTCCACACATCTTTTAGATACCTGAAGGGATGGTGACTCAGCCAGTTCTCTGGGAAGTCTGTTCCAATGCTTGACAACCTTTTCCATGAAGGATTTTCCATAATATTCAATCTCAACATCCCCTGGCATAACTTAAGTAATTTTCTCTTGTCCTGACAAGATATAATCCTTGTCTGTAGAATGAGGGGCCATTCCCTTCATATTGACAGTAAACCTTGCAAACTGATCTCATCATGCTGAAGTTACCAGACTACCAAAGACACTGAGGGGTGTGGGGCTCTCAGGACAAGATGTTGCAGAAGCTGCTGAGTGAAGGCTGTCTGCACTGGCACTCAGAAATGCTGCAGAGACAGGGCACTGCCAGCACTGCCACAGCAGGAATCTCCCTTTCTCTCAAGCAGAGCATGGGCACTGGAGGCAGCAAAGCCAGCTCCACCAGCAGCACCCTGTGTTTCCTACTTTGTTTTTCCCTTTATACACAAGGGAGCCCCATTCTTTTACCTGCCACGAGGAAAAACGCTCCTCCAAGCAGGCTTACCATGCCATTTTTCCACAATAATGCCTGCAATTTTGGTTTTCCCCCCAGGCTGCTGAAACTAGGGTCTGAATTTGGAAATTTGCTCTAAAGAAATTAGGTGCCCAGTTTCTTCTAGCCTTTCTTTAAGGTGCTATTGTTCTCCATGAGAGCAAGTGATCCCCCATCCTGCTATTGCTAGGATCTCAGTGAGTCCCAGGCTGTGCTTGCTTTGCATCCCACCTTAAAGGCAACTGGAAGGCAGAGTGTAGCCCACAGCTTTGAATTTTTGGAAGACAGACATTTTCTAGGAAAAGTGTTTTGATAAATTAGTTTGTGGTGGCAGGGTGATATTGGGATTCATAATGCATCAAATTCCCATATTTTTCTCTGTGAAAAATAGGGAGGTTACATAGGGAGACATATATGTACGTATATACACACATATATATAAGGAAAGATCTATATGTATTTTAAAACATTTGCTTGAAAAATTATACCTGTTTCTATTGAATTCTGGAGACACTTCATATCAAGATCTGTTGCAAAAGTATAATTTAAGTGTATATATAACATTGTTAGCAGTTCGCAGTACTTAGGAACATAAGAAAAGGCACCTATATTTAGGTTTAAGTGAAAATCTCTGCTGAATTCCTGCTCAAAAATTTCAACATGAGCTATTTTCCTCTTAATCTCTCGTGTAGTTTACAACGGTAAATCTTTAAAAAATATATATTATTAGAAAAAAGTCACAGAGTTAGCTTCTACTGATGCAATTAAAAGAGAGGTATTTTTTATTTTCCTATCAGTCAGCACATACTTACTGCTTAGCTTTTATCTTCTGCCCTCCCCACCATAATTATTTTCCCCAATACTTCCTGACACAACACGTGCTTACACTAATTGAACATCTAAATCACAGTAAAAAAATTACATGCTGTGGGCTCTGCTTTCCAAAAATGCCAAATGTCACTTGTTGAAGTAACAATTGATGTGCAGATAAGACAGAAAAAAAGGTGTTTTAATCACAGGACAAGGAAACCTTGTTCTGATCTGGTAGAATTGTGACCATTTGAGTGGAAGAGAGTATTTGCACAAAACATAGCTAGGAAATAAGGTCCTTCTCTCAAAAATTTAGCATTAAAAATATTCTTTAAGTTGCAGCTCCATTTGAATTACACCTTCTGCCCTTACAAGCATAAAATTGCTGTTTGTCTCAGTAAGAGCTGATTTTTCTCTCTCTATCCAAACTTCACCTTTTTTTGGTGGATCCGATAATATTCAGTGATTAATTTTTTAAATAAATCCTAATTTCCTATACACGTGTGTGAAAAGAGGACAAACAGAATGAAAAAAACCCCAACACTCAACGTGTCAGCAGCCAATTGACCAGCTTTAATGGTCATAGAGAATAGCCTGCAAACATTATTGATGTGTTTCCCAAAAGGTAAGCTCAAAGTTGATAGAAAACAAATTTTTTTCAATTTTTTTTAGAAAACCATGATTTTTGTGGCCTAACAAAATGTTCTGGCTGGCCATGCTGAGCCCAGGCAAATCCAGTGTCAGAAGGCAGCTATGGAGCAGGGTAGGATTATGAAAGTCTTGTGGTGATGCTCTAAAGCTTCTTCCTTGCTGCTGGTACCCCAGGACACCTCTCCAGTGCAGGTATGAGAGACTACAGGATGGGAGTTAGAGCAGACCATTGGAAGATATCCCACAAAATACAAACCTGCAGAGCACTGGTGTCATGATGATGCTGAGGAACATCACTTTAGCCCTTGTGTAACATCAGTCAGTTTGATGCCCTGGGCTTGTTATGTCTTTTGAGGGTGACTCAGGGAAATATGAATTCTATCTTAGTTTTCTGTTGATAGATCTGCAGTTTTAAGTAAACAAATTGGTAACAGCACCTGACATCATCAGCTTGTTAATGCAAGTTCTATGCTCTGGCACCAGCATTATCTTTGACCATTATATACTCTGGGTGATAAAAAGAAGTACAGAGCCATATGAAATAAGATAAAAAGGGGAATAACAGAATAGGATGGATATTAGCAAGGAAGGATGGTCACTGGATTTAAGATACTTCATTAGGTCTCAATGTCCAAGTGATTTTCCCTTTCGCCTACTGCCTATTTGCTGACAGGGAAGTGATTAAAACTATCTGTGCCCCAGGACCACATCTTAAAATATGTTCTTTCTCCATTTAATCTTTTGAATTAGGTTCAAACTGTTCTAGTTAGGGGCTGTCTCTAGCTATATACAATGATTAACATGAAAAGATGAAACTGAGTGCATTGGGCTACATATGCAGTAGTAAATTAAATATTGACATCTATATCTTTAATAATATTATCTTCTAAGAGTGGTCACGTGCCTTTAAATAATGCTTAACATAAAACAATATTGTCACAATCTACAGAAATCATATATAAGATGAAGTATTGTCCTAAGTGTGTATAGTACACTTATACTTTTTGTTCATGGCATATAACTACATATTATATATATGTATAGAATTGTATATTAAATGAAGTACATACAACCTATTTTTTCTGTCTCAAGATGGAGAACTAGCTGTTTTGTCCTTATGTTTTTAAGGTTTATAAGACAGTGCCAATTAATCTCACTTCTGACTGTAAGCCAGGATAGTTAACTGCATGTTATAACTTCTACATATGGTACTTTAATATGTATAGTTTGATTAGAATTGCATTTTACCTTTTAATATTTATTACTATAATGAAATTTTTTTGTCAATAAGATAGTGCTGGACATAAAAGGCAAATATTTCTCCTTTTCATTAAATAAGCCTTTGACTTACACACAGTTACAAGAATTCTCTTTCTCTGATGTAAATAAACCCAGAGTGGTTTCAAGGAAGATATTGTAAGAGCTCCACATCAAACTTTGTGCAGTCACTTGGGGAAAGATTGGAAGTGATTTTCTGGCCCTAAAAGCAGCTTCTGGTACTTCTATCTACTGGAAAAGACTGCGCAGTGGTATGGATTTGATTAGCTCATCTCTTTTCTTTTGAGTCAGGGGCAGGGGAAATAATGAATGACTAATCACTTCAGGTTACTGTTTTTTACACTGAGGATATTACAGAACCAATTAAAAAAGTCATACAGAAAGCTACAGAGGTGTGATTAGGTTATAATGCTAACGAAGGGAATTGTGTATAGATAATTATTCTGCAGTACAGATAATTTCAACAAAGACTAATCAGAAGATATGTCAAAAACCTAACAATCACAATTTTGTCTGAATTCCTTTTAAATGTCATTAAAAATCTGCAGATATATTGTGACTTTTTAAACAAATATGCCGGGCCCTTTCCTTCCTTGCCTTGCACAACATTGCCATGCAGTTTTCACAGAAGCTCAGTTCCTGCTACATTCTTGCATTAATCACAGCTGGGGTGTAGTTCAAAGCAGCTTTGGGCCTTCTCTAAATTCCACCTGCTGGTAGCAGTTTTCTAGGGACTAACCCACAGCTGCAGGCTGCAGAGCACAGGCCATAGCTCAGCTGCTGAAGGGGATCTCACCTCTGCATGGGGGGCTGCTGAGCGAGAGGCCTGCAGTAATAACACACCTGCAGTGGCCCAGGTGCAAAAGAGAGAATGACAGACTGTGAATCGAGGTGGTGCTGTGCCACCCTTTGTGTCTGATTTCTAGGAATGGAGAGAGGGCTGGAACAAACTTGTTTCTACTGTTAGTGTCAAATATGGCCACTGTGCTGACACCATATTTTGAAATGCAGAAGACAAGTGCTTGTGGGTATGTGACTCCTCCTGACCTCCTGCACTGTATCTCTTTCTCCCCTCCCTTGTCACCTCTCTCTTCTGAGTCCTCTCCTCTGCAGCTGTGCACAGAATAGGTCCTGCATCTCCCTGCCAGCAACTCATATCTTATCTCAAAACATATGACTCAGTATGATGTCTCCTTCTCTTTTTCATTATTTATACCATGTGCCCTGCACAAAGTCGTGTTACTCAGTTCTGAAAACCCCAGTGCAATTCAATTCACATCAAATCAGCCAGTTTGTCAGCTTCTCCATCACCTAAAAGCTCTATATTCACTGCCTGACCTCCCTGAGCATATCTGCTACCTTGCTGCCTTCTGTCACATAAAAAACTCCAACACTGCTGCCATGGTACTTGCTAGGAATTGACTGATTTAATATATAATTTGTCTGTCGTTTTCCCTTTCTTCGGTGTCTACTGATTATTTAGCTATTTTCTCTTAGCATGCTTGTTCCTCAGGGCAGAAATACTGCTCAGAAAGCATTTAGCATGCATGGAGAAGTGCTTAAGTAATGATTACTAACTTGATTGTGTGGCTGCACAAAGCCAACATTTATAGCTCCTGCTTTATTCCAAAATGCATTTTTAGATCAGTCCTTGCAATGTTTCAAATAACAACATTTTCCCAGCAAACAATGCCCTGTGAAATAAAATCTTTCAAATAAAACCTTTTAAGAACTGCTTTTTAAGATCCATTAATCAATGGGCATGTCTGACGTAAAGACAATTTGAAAATCTTCTTAGCACCAGCCAAGCCACTGTGAGCTCAACAATGCAGCCACGTCCTGCTCCTTGAAGTATCTGACTGGAAATCCTTTTCTGAGCACAAGCTGTAGTCTGAATGGCTTCTGAGGGTGATATGAGTTGCAGCAAGAAGTACAGTAGCAGCTTAATAAACACAAGGAAAATTGCAGTCTTCTATCTTTTTAAGGTCATCTAAAAAGATAAATTCTAAATATAATTAAGCCTTGATTTGACCTGTTTCATGGACTTTATCTTTCAGTAATTTTTTCAATCTTAATTAGTGTTTAGCGTTTATGCAAGTCTGTGTGATTTAAGATGCTGTGTGATATATGAGTTCAACAGAGTCCTCAGCTGAAGGACAAGTATTTTAGTGAATGCGAGACCTGACCCAAAGGCTATTTGCAGCAGTTTGTCATTTAGTACAGGGAAGGTTAGGTAGGTTACAGTGATATACGATCTTTCATGCTCTGGACCTAACAGCATAGTTGAGCTGCTCCTGTGACTTTCATTAACTGCATGCAGCTCTTTTCATACACACAGCAAACTGAAGATGTGACAGCCTTTCTCCCTGTGACTGAAAGAAAAGTGAAAACTTCTGATAAGTTTGGTCAGTCCATCAAAATTCCATGCTCAGTCCATGTAAGCCTGAACGCAAATTTCTGCTGAGTTTATTTTGCACTCATTCATACACCGAGGGGGAGAGAGGAGAAATCTTGGCGAATGCTCCACGTGGAGCTCTGCCAACACTCTGCATTAAACAGTCACCCCGGTGCAGGAGCAGCCCAGGGAATGCCAGGGAAAAACAGCACCTGCAAGTGTTCTGCAAATGGCATGGGGCTATGGAGGGGGTGGAGAAAGGATATAAATGGGCAAAATATGATGAAAAATGGCCAGCAGCCACGGGCAGGCAAGACATATGGGCAAGCTTTTCTGCTTAAGGGGACAAGTTAGTGGAACAATTATTCTCTTCCTTTCATGTATACATAAGAACTAGAGCTGTTAAAATTTCAAGGAGTGAAAAATTGACATTTTTTCTAAACAAACAGTATTTTGAAAAATGCTGCTTTGTTTCACATTGTTGCCATTTTCCCCCTCAACATTTTCCATCAGAAGATTGACTAAAAAAGGTAGAAAGAAAATCTGGAATATGCTTATTTTTCTCTAGCCAGCTGGACAGGTACCAGCAAAACCAAATAAACAATCATATCAAGAGGCAGTTCATAATGTAGTTTATAATCACATTTTCATCAATAACGCTCCTGGTTTATACTGAAAATCTTTTCAGCTGAAAAATTTCCAGTAAACTCTAATGTTGAGTGCCTGATTCTCCCTGTAGGCTGGTGAAACAGTTCTGTGGAACTCAAGTTGCCTTGCACACGACTAAGCTGAATGTCTGTTGTGTGCTACTACACCAGCTTGGGGGATAATATATGAAATTCCTCAATAGTGGCAGCCCTTTTAAAAAGTCTTCTGATGTATGGCAACAAGATAAATAAATGTTCAGGTATGGACATGAACAAAAAAGGAAGCAAATGCATAGTCATCTTTCTTCCATGACAATTTTATGACTCTTTCTCCCCACCACCACCTGGGTAACAGCCAAAGAGGGAGACCAGTTTTCAGGAAAAAGTGAGCTCAGTCCCAAAGGCAGAAAAATACTAAGAGCTATAAATTACGGAAATCAACAACTGATTTACAGAGAGAAAAGACATGTGCAAACAAAAGTTGTGTCCTTGCTTTCCATTCAGGCCATAGTGGGAATGGGCTGCCCCTGTTTGACCCTTGCCTAGCTAATGTCCACTTCCATAACAGAGTTGGGTGGAATTGAGGAGGAAAGCCATGAGACTTCTCCCATCCACACCATAACATTCTCACCAAGGCAAGAGTGAGAGCAGCATGCTGGGAACAAATGGTGGGAGATGCCTTTCTCTCCTACATCAACACACAGGCAGCTGATACCATCTGATATCGGCACCAGCACAGACCTGTCTGGTGGAGCTCTGCGTGGCATCCACAGGGCAGCATTGATTGTTTCATTCAAGCAAGTCATGTCAGAGAGAGCATGAGTCAAGCACAATGTGGAGGAGCACATCCCAGCTTACAGCCCCTTCCTGCTGCATGACATCAATTTGCTTATGGAGCAGTGTTTAGAATCCCTTTAGTCCTGGGTAACCATTTTCTATAACAATTTTACTAAAGTGACTGAAATAAGCTGGTCTTGCTCCTTACTCCTGTAAGGCTGATTGCCAGTAGTTGTGTGTGACCTTGCAGCATGCAATCCCTCCTTTGCTCTAAGATGCTGACTCAGTGCCAAGTACAGGATGAGTCAAATGCATTATTGCAGTTGCCTTAACTTCTGTAGCTTTGGAAAGCAGCTATTCCATAGTGCCTTCCACCCCCTCACAGCAGACATCTGCATTTCTTCTATATATAGACCAGAAAGAAAGGCTTTGAAGGAAGGAAGAGCACTGGCACAGTGAGCAGCTGCAGGAACTCGTTCTGGGAAGCTCCCCTTTACATCATTGACTACTCGTGATCCCTGCAGGGAGTCCTTGGCTGCACTTCTCTGATGTCAGAGGGGATTGTAGCAGCACTGGCTGCACCTCTGGTTTTCCAAGACTTTGACACTTGTGGCCTGAGGTGTATTGCCTTTCACTTGTCTTGCATCAAGGTAAAATTTTTGTGCATTTATTTTTTAAAATTTTTAAATTTTTTTTAACCCTATACATTAGGCAGTATGATTTCTAGATTCCTTCCCTGGCCTCTGCTAATTCTGTAATTGTTCCTTGGGGTATATAATGCCCTGCTTATAAAGGGAGGAAGTATTCTTTTCTTACGTACAAGGCAAGCTTAGCTCCTATAAAGATTCTAGCAGGAGGCTTTCCGTGAAACAAATTCCCTGTAACCTGGACCAGAATCTCAGACAAGAAACAACACTGGCAGAGCAACCTGTAGCTGTGGATACCTGCATTGTTTCATGGAATGTGCCCCTAGACATGGTCAGGGACTCCCTGCAGTGCTTGGGGCAGCAGGGAAGAGTGAGAGTGCTCCCACAGAGTGCTGTGGTGATGCAAGACCAAGAGGAACCTTCTCCACTTCCACAGCATTCTTCCAGGGGGTCCAAGATGCTTTGTGAACAGAAAAGCAATTGCAGTCATGGAAATCTGGGATATAACTGTGATGTTTCTTATTAAATTGCTTGCAAAAAGATGCTGTGTGGAGATTTAAATGACTGTTTTACTGGTCTACCTGAGGAAGATTTAAAAAATAGCACTTGATTGACAAGGCACTCTTTTAAGAATACTACAAGTAACCCAAAGCAGGGAAAATCACTTTTGAAGTCTCTGGAAATTAAAATCTGTCTCTGCTTTACTGCACCAGTCTTCCACATTGCTTTTAACATTCAAAAATTCTCTGAATTTCCTTTATCAATCGGTGACATTTTTACTATTTTCATGATGTATTTGTTATTTTTAACCTAAATCTTCAAGACAGCTTTGCTGAGAAAATTCTAGCACACATAACATCTTCATGAAATTAGAATGGCCGTCAGGAAATAACAAATCTACAAGGCTTTAAATAATGTATGAAACTTTCTGTTTCAAACTGCCTTTTACAGTGGAGTGATAAGACAGATCATTTGGGGATTTAAGCCTCTAAATAGTTTTCAAAATTTCAGCTTATGGAAAACACAAAAATCTCAAATATGTCCTTTGAAGGATTTTTGGGTTTTTTTGCCAAGAGAAAGTTATTTGGTGTTTGCCAGAACAAAAACTTCAGATAGGTACCAGAAAAAAAAAAAAAGAGTTAATCAGAGAAATTAATCTAGTGAATTTTATTGGTACCCTGAGACAAACCTTTTATCTGCAGGGAGCTGGACTTCCTGTCTATGGGGATTTCTCCCTTTGGTCCCATCTTTGCCTGGCCAGCTTGCTTGTTAATGTTCACTTGTAGAGTCATTAGCTCCCTTTGAACTCACTATGAATAAAAATAATTCAGCATCACAAGCCTGAGATGATTTTGAGTGAAATCCTGGCATATTTCAGGCAATTAAATGAATGGGTTGTTATTGGGTCTTTTGTCCAATGAATGCATAATTTTACCACCTGAACAGGATCCTTCTCTTTTCTCGCCTCTTTAGACCCATCCCCTGCTCCACTAGAAAGGAAGGATTTAGAGGTGAGGTAGAAATTGCTGACCTTAGTAAAAATTTCCTGATGTTTCCTAACAGCAGGGAATGTTTTTTGTGTCTGCAAACTTTCCCAAATTTTGAATAAGCAGGCTTGAGATTTCTATGCTTGGTGTCTTTCTCAGCCTCAGTTTTGCACATGGAAATTTCAAAGTCAAAATAATTCAGCCGTTTCAGAATACAAGAACCAGCCTCAACACCGAATAAAATTGAAAAAAAACATAGGGTATTATGATACAAAGAAATGGGCAGGAGTATAGGAGCCAGCAAGGAGAGTAAGTGAAAGAGTGTGTATGAAAGAAATATGAATGCTCAGATACAGAGCATAGGATCTGAATTGAGTGCTTGCATGCTCATAAAGTGAAAATAAATTGTGTTGCCAGTTTCCTAGTATATGTCTAAGAGTTATTTCATGCAGTCTTTTATCAAACTCATGCAAGGTGACTTGCAGACACAAAGGAGGAGGCAATAAAGGAGCATTGTCTCATCATCATCTCTTCCTGATTGCATTTGAAGGAACATTAAATAAGTGTTTCTTTTGCTAGTAAAATGTATCTCTTCTCTAAATATGTTCAATTTTTCAAGTCTGTTTAAGTGGCAATCATTACCTGTTTCTTGAAAGTAAAAATCATTATAGGTGTGCAAACTATTAATTTGGTTTTAGCATGACTTCAGACATCGTGGGGACAATTCGAATATGCAGACCACCTACAAGATTTGAAAAAATTGGATCAAACACATGGAAGACCAAAAAATTCTGTTGAAAAAGCATTGAAGAGAAATATCTTTTTCTTTGCTTGACTGTAAAAAACTTATGTTAGTTTTACAATTATTTGCCGTTATCTCAAATATTAAGATCAGAATTTTAATCTGAAAGCTCTTATGAAATTTTACTCCACAATATAACCTTGACAACCGTCAATAGCAGTTTTTTAGATTAGTACTTTCTGTTAAAATCTCCTTCCCCCTCCCCCCCCTTACTACTATGTTTTATGTGTGCTGTGCACATTAATAGGTGTTTGTACTTGTATGGGTAGAGAAAGCTGAGTCCCTTCCCTCATTACAAAGGAAATTCCTCTTGTTTATGTTCATCATATTTTACTTACATTGGAGTATTTTCATGACTTCACCCCTTAGCACAAAGTCCTTTCTCTTAGCATGAATCAAACCCTTTTTTTTTTTAAATCCCTCATGGCATTGAGCAAAAAATTATCCAAATATTTGCTTTCAAGAAAAAGCTTTTTCTAAGAATGAAGGTTATCTGAAAGGATATCTGGAAGGATTGCTGTGAAAGCACCTGTAAAAACACCTGTGAAAGTAAGCAATTAAGTGACTATCATTAACTATGTGCTCTCTCTCGTTGTGGGCAGCCCATTGACACACCTAATGTAAGAAACTTTTCTTTCACCTTGCATTGTTCCTATGTTAGCTAGACAACCTACAAATATAAATTTGCTTTTCTTGACATCACTCTCAGGATTTCTGTTGATATGAAGGTACATTGAAGAGATTAGAAGAAACATGGGGTCATAGAAATTGCCAAGGTAGATTAAATCAGAGGTCTATGTAATTCATTGCCAGCAAAAAGTATTAGATAATCTACAATCCTTAGGTAACTTTTCTTCCATGGACAATTGATGTCTGAGTTCTAGCTTGTAAAACAAACTGGATCATGAGAATGGTGACCTCCTTTTTTGAACTGACAATGAACATGTGAACAACCAATATTTTTCGGGGGGATATTCTAAAGTACACATTTTTAAATTCGAAAGCCTCTTGAAAGAAAGTATTATTTTTTTTTTTTAACACAGACTCACACAGATCATGCTACTATCAAGAAAATGACAGCCCTTTTCATTGACATGTAGTATGGTAGTTGTGTTTCATATTTTACATGAAAACAAATTCAAAACCTTCCAGAAAATACAGTTGATAGTAATTCAGTATTTCTAACAGGAAAAGATATGTGGAAGCCTTTAAGAAAGGCTGTTCCTAAATGTCGGCTCCATTACAGTATTACCAGTTTGAAACATTTTTCCTTTCATTGTTTTTGCAGATGTTGCTGCTTGCACCTACAAGGTGGAGTATGCAGTAAAATCTTGTAATTTGTTGGAGAGCAGGATAAACTAACCCAGAGGATATGATACAACACACCTGGGACAACTAGTTGTTCTCTGGATGTAAAAAATGCACGGAAATTGAATCACTGCAGTCTGCACTGTTCTTTCCATGTTGACCTCCACATACAGAGAGATTTGTTGAAAAAAAAAAATTAAACATTTCTTTATGTTCATTCATAATTGTGGTTCTTTTTTAATACATCACTCTAAGTATCCTTCTAAAGAAGGCAATAAAATTTAATCAAGCTTTGATATTTTAAGCCTAAATATAACTTCTAATACTTTCCATTTTAATTCAGGCACACAACCCTTCCAAATAGTAGAAGCAAATACTCTAATAAGGAAAGTAACAACTTTATAATAACCACTTATTATACCCAAATAATTTTCACTTTGTAGCTATTACTGCATCTTCTACCTTCTGTCAAGTTTGGTTAAGGATTTCAAAAATTAATGGGAAGGCATAAGACCCTAACAGACAAATATGGACAGCATATGTAAGTAAATCACCTTGTCTTCAGATAAGAAGGCATTAAAAAAGAAGATTTAATTCACCTCAACACGTAACTCACATAGCCTGATGTGTTTGGTATCAGTTCTTATTCAGGAGACATACATACAGGACAGCTTTTCACTGAAGAAGTGTACCTCCCAAATTTCACATGCCAAATAAACTAAAAAATGCCTCATAAGTTTTTGACTTTGGTGGATCGCTGAGAAAGAGATATTTCTCATCTGCTGGCAAGGCATATTTGTCACATTTCAGGCAAGAGTATCTGACCATGTTTCAGTTATCTATTTATTTGCTTGCCAGAAAGAACAGATGATGTTAATCACAGCAATGACGGAAGAGAGCATCCAAAAAGTCCACATGGCTTTTGATTAAAGCATGCCTAGATGGTGTTTTAACTTCAAGAGCTTTGTTGTTGTCACAGATCCCTGCAGGGATGCCCCTAATACAGCTGTGTTTTTTCGCTAAGTATTTTATACAGTACACCAACTGTCTTGATGTTGTTTTATCATATATCTTTTTCTATTTTTGTTCAAATGGGTCACTAGAAACAGTTTTACACAACCCCCAAAATGTGTCACCCCATCCAGAATGTGCCAAATTCCTTGCTCAGACAAGCTCTGTCGGCAGTACTAATAGGGCTCTCAGAGGTACTAAAATTTTCATGGTCAGTGCAGAGAACAGAGTCCAGCTTCACTGGATGCCACTTGGAAGGATTAGCTTAAGGCTGGCTGGAGTGACTGAAGAGCATCACCCCCGAATGCTCACAGTTGCCCCTGAAAGAAATTAACATTGGTTTAATCCCAAATTAATAATGTGAAGGATATCACCTGCCTGGGGTGAGGAAACCAGTGAGGATATATCAGAGAAAGGAAACTGAGGATTTGGGATTCACACAGAAACCCATCACAGAGAGGTGGGAAGCTAGAACACTAAAACTGCAGCTCAATGACTACATCAAAATTCTGGTTCTTTCTAATGAAGAGGTTTATTAAATAATCTCTCTGAGGAGAGTTTATTGTGATTTGTCATTACACACAGACAAAACCGACTTAGAAACTGCGTTGAATTTTGAGGCTGAAGAGTGAAACTGTTGGTATCACAAAAATTTCATGTTAATCAAAAAAACCCTCCTGCTTAAGAAGAGTTGCAGAAGGAATTTTTGATCAAGCTGGTCTAGTGGAAGGTGTCCCTGCCCGTCGCAGTGGTGTTGGAATCAGGTGATCTTTAAGGTCCCTTCCAAACCATTCCATGATTCCATGTATTTCAGGATACCGAATTAAAGGAAAAATGAGGTAGCAGACAAAATTTAATATCAAAAAAGGCAAACTAATACATGTTGGTAGGAACAACCTTATAGATGTAGTCTACACTAAAGCATAGCCATGAAAAACAGCTCTTGCCCAACAAGAGAAATGGATGCAAATAGCTGTGTGGCAAGTATCAGTGTCATCTTAGTGCTCAGGGCAGTTGAAATAACAAAGAAATCACAGAAAATAATAGGGATAATAGATAATAGTTAATAGATAATAATAGGGGAAACCTCATGCCTCTGTGTTTTCTTAGTATATCTACATCTTATGGAACCAGGTAGAATTACAAGTTCTTCAAAGTAGCTGGGCAATGCCCTTCCCATGAGAGGTAATTACATGAACTGAAACTCTTCAGGTTGAAAAAGGAATATTGGTAGAAGCAAAATATGATTTAAGTCTATAAAATTACAAATTCCATGGAGATACTGAACAAGAGACTGATTATTCATTATTTTTTGGGATGTAAGAGTAGGAAGAACCAAATGAGATTATCATTAGGTGGTTTAAAATAAACAAAAGGAAGTACTTTTTCAAATAAGGCATAATTCAGTTGTGGAACTCTTTACGAATGTCAAATGTATAAGTGGATTCAGAGGCAGATTGAAGACTTTCAATGAAAAATCCATCAAAAGCTATTAAACACAGTGAAGTGATTACAACATACAGCTCACAGTCTCTGAAATGCAAATTGCTGGGAGTAGCAAGGGTACAAGTTAAAGTATCATTCTGTATTTGCCCTGTTTCCATGACTTCTTCCATAAGCACACTTTATTTATTCTTGTCAGAAATGGGATGCTGGAGTAAATGCACTTTTGAGCTGATCCTGCACAGCTGTTTTGTGTGTAGTATATAACTCAGCTTTCACTTAAGCCAACAGGGTAATTCCATTGACTTTAATGGGAGCTGAATTAGGCTGTCTGAGAGAATGAGCCTCCCAATACGATGTTTTGCTAAGGATGTGAAAGTTAAACTTGTTAGATTGGTAAATGCAAATTCAAAGGAAACAACAGTTGCCCAAACCACAGAATGCCTGGAATTTAGCTGCAAAGAGGAGCCACTGTAGGTATTTATTTTAAAACTGTGTGCAAAATCTCTAAGTTTATGATTGATTTATTCTTGTATTTAAGTGACTGGTCAGCCGACTGCTTTTGCTCTCTTGAGCGTTAGCTGATCTCTTGGCATGACTGTTTATCTGAGCTTGTAATCGGCATGGTCAATTCAAGGTCAGCCTAAAGTTTTATGAAATTAAGATGATAATAGATATGGCCAAACTACAAACATGTCACCTCCTTTTCCTGAATTATTTGCTTTCCTGAGACACTCATTAGTAAGTGCAAAATTAGATCAATATTATTTGATTTTCTTTACTTTTAGAGAAAGAAGAAGACTTTTAGAAAACAAGTCATGTATCTGCAGACAGAATATGTCCTTAAAAAAGAAAGAAATAAAACCAGACCAGAATAATCATTTTAAGAGGGTAAACCACAGAGTTATTGCTTCAGTCATACTACCATGAATAAGTTTTTTACCTAAGACAAATTAAATATCAGTGATGTATTAGTGTGGATAAACATACAATTGTCTGATAAAAGTATTTATTATTTAAAAGAACACTATTTTTAATTTCCGGGAAACGTTGCTTTGCATATGTAAGCATGTTCTCAAGATGTCTCTCATCCAAGGGCTATAACATGGCACTTCTGCGTGAGATTCACTGTATGGATGTGGGGAGGAGGAAAAATTCATTCTACTGTAGTGCCCTAAAAATGTGAAGAGCAATTCAAGTACCTAGCATAGGCATTTAATTGAGATGCTCTATGGTAGTTCAAGATACATGCATGATGCTAACATCTTTGAGACAGGAGTGATGGAGAACTGCCTTTCAGAGTTGCAATACTCTGGGGCACCTCAAAATGTAAGGACACATGTTTAGATATTTAATTATTTCCCTGGGTTTCAAATGTAAGCAAGCTGTAAGGGCTCTCTCAATGGAGAGTAACGGGTGTGTTCCAAAGGCAGTTCATCTCAGCCTGTGGCATCATTTTCTCATAGGTCACACCTGCCACTAGTGGAAGGTTGCCTTTCTCTGTAGAGAGAAGGTTTTAATGGGAAATTGACTAATTCAGGCTTGACTCCCAGCTCTTCATCCAGTTCCAAGAGAGGTCAGACCTGCAGGGGGACCATTAGGCTATTGCAAAGCAAATATTAATGACCTAAAGGAGTTTTGTTCCTTGACCTCACAACAAGCTCTAAAGACTTAATGTTTAATGTATCTCTTTCTTGATGCTGGAATGGAGTGAGTGGACTGAAGTGACTTAACCCAATCCACTTGACAGGCTATCAGCAGAACTAGCAATGCTGGTTTTGCTTGTGAACAACTAAATATGGTATATAAAAGCTACTTTATCTTAATAGTGAATGGTTAGTAACCTGGCTCAAAACAGAGATGAAACTAATTTGATTTGTTTCATGTTTCATGGTTAGTCAAATATTTAATATAACTAATATAGGTGAATGAATTAACATTAAGCTTCACAAGGATGTTTATGATAGACAAATGCAGGAAATCGAATGGGAAATAAGAGCAGTGGGTTTTACCTTTATTTTCTAGACTTACTGGGGAGGTGTTGATAAAAGTCACTTAAACCAAATATCTCAATGAAGAGAGGAAATTCATTACTGTCAGAGGGGATTTTATTAACTTTACTGCAGTCTTCCATCATGCAGTACAATATCTTTCTAGGGGGGTATGGCAGGGTTTCTTCACTCTGAGAACACCTTGATGGCCTAGGTATAAAGGAAACAGTTTTGTATTTTTTTTTTTAAATTACATCCTGTAAAAAAGAAGGCCGGGATAAATGAGAACAGTACTTCCACCTTTCTCTGAGTAATAAAAATGTATTCTTCAGTTTTACATTGATTAATTGTTTCCTTGTTTTGAACTTTTGTATTTTAGTACACAGTAAGGAAGATGTTTTAAAAAAAAATCTCTTTATTTTTTAGAAGAAAAGAAAGAGAAGGATGTGTTGGAAAATGTATTTTTTTTAACAGTGGATGCACATACAAAACCCTACTGTGTCTGTTACTGAAAAAAATTATTTATTATGCATAGAAGTCTCAATATGAATATGCATGAAGGTGATATGTACATGACAAAAGTGTTAATACTTCCATCTGAAGTTGCAAGAGGTGTCAATTTGATATCTAAATGCAGTATGTGCCATACTTTTACCAATTTGGGGTTCACTAAATGTATTCTTTGAATATATTCATGCGTTGCTCAAAAAAGGACAGTATAATCTCATTTCTCACATTTCTATGTATGTTTTTATTTACCTGCACCCACACATGCAAACTGATATCTTATATATCCTCAAAGAATATTATATAACAAAATTAAAACTCATGAAAAGGAAAATATGTGACGTTTATTTCCCTGTTCTCTTTTCTCTTTGGAAAAAAAAAGAAAAAGAAATAAATCCTGCCTGTAAACTTAATAATCTAAACTAATTATTTTGAATAAAATACCCAGTGAATACAAAATGTTTTAGAATTAAATTTTTGAAAAATATGACTACGTCCCATGTTTTTTAAACTTAATTGAATCCAAAACTAACAATTTTTCCAGTTCTAAAAGCCGAGTTGAAATATGACCTGACACAGTCCTTTTGAATTCAAAATCTGAAGGCTAGAATCACTCCAGAGTTCTCAATAGGCTGGGAAAACCTGAACAGCAAAATTGTTGGCTGTCCTTTACATCTTGAATATTCCAGCTGTTGAGGTCTTCTGGATCCATCTGTCCTTCTTGGCAAATTTTTGGCATTTAGATGCCTCCCTGGGTGATAGATCAGACATGATTTCTTATGCATCTGGAGTCTCACTGAGTCAGTGATGCAATATTATTATATTTTAAAAATAATTTGACGTTTATACATGTTGAACAGTGCAAACAAACAGTTCTTAAACTCAGTTTTTCTGCAAGCCCAGAGACCCACACTACTGCACACCAATAATGGGCTTTGCCAGCTCTGAAGACAGAGTGGAGCTCCTGTGTGGTTCTGATGCATCAATATGTAAGTACTCAATTGACAGCTGGATTAGTGCACAGCATGCATTTTCTTCTTTCTGAGTATTTTTTTTTTTAATTCAAGGGTAAATGTCAAAACAATGCTGTAAAACCAATTAAGGAGAAAGAAAACAAGATTAGAGGTGCTACTTGAATTATTTATTGTTGTTCACTGTTGCCAAGTCTTTAAATAAGTACTTAATAGACCTTACTGTAACTCTCTGAGCAATACAGTAATTTATTTAATGCACAGTTCAGCAGTTTCTTAATGTTCAACTGAAATAGTCCATATAGTATGTTGTGAGCCTTTGTGAAGCCTCCTAAACTTGGACTGTTCACCATTTATGGGAGTCTTCATGCAGAGCTACATTTATTATTCTCATTCAATAATCTTATATATTAAACACGTATTGATCTCTGTGGAGGGGAATATCAAGCATTATTGACCAGAAAGATTAATTCTGACCAATTTAAAGCCAACTTCAATATTTGTCTTGAGGGGAGATAAATCTCGTTGTTCAGGAAAACAAGAAACCACTATGTATATACTGTTATTTATATTGGTATTTTAACTAGAAATATCTGGAAATCCCTCCTCTGTGGGTTTGAATTTCAGGTGTATGACCTTTTTCATTGATATTAATATGATAAAGTGGGAAAAAATATTGATAGGACTGGGGAAAAACATCTTTCGTCACCCTTGCCCACCAGCATTTCTAGGGAACAGAGCCATAAAGCATTTACTTTTCAGAATGAACAGACTAGTCAACATAGCCACAGATTTGCTCATTTGTGGTCTGCTAAAACCAGAAATCTTGAAGTGCACACCCAGCTCAGCACTGTTCAGCAGCCTCCTGAGAGTTTTCACAAAGGCCACATCTGAATCTGGTGGGGTGAAGAGGGCAGTGCTGACAAAAGCTGGGGCACACACCTCCTTGTGGGGCACACACCTCCTTGTGGGGCACACACCTCCTTGTGGCGCACATGGGATGCACAATTTCACACAAACATTGCCACCAGCTTGTCCCAGCTACAACAGGAGCTGTGCCCTTTTCTCCTGCAATAGAATCTGTTTATTGTCGATGAAACCATCCCAGTTGTGAACTATGGCTTATATGGGACCTGTGGCTAAGCTGTGATGCAATGAGTCCAAACGTTACGTATTATAGACTTAAATTGTTTCTCCACATCACACAGAAGATAAATTAATCAGGACTTTACCCTCCATGTTGGCGTGGAAATCAGTCTATGGAAATGGAGAATGCAATACCTGTGAGGTGCTCAGGTTGCCCTGCTCACAGCTGACAGAAGAGATTTCTGGTGGTGAAGGGGAAGAAGTTCTGGGTTTGAGGGAAGATTATTTTTGATGCCATAATCTGACAATTTGAGCTGTAGGTGTCTTACTCTCTAAACATTTGGGCTGAGATCCAAATCTTTATCTATACATGTGCCTGCTTGAAAAATAGTGCCAGACACTCATTAGAAGTAACCTACTACTTTTGAAATTGACACCATTTACCTACAGGAAATTGTCTTTTTGAAATAGTACTTTGCACTAAACCATTCTGAGATAATTGTTCCAATTAAAAAATACATGGGGCATTGCTGTGCACCTCAGGATGGAAACTTTATTGTGCTGTGAAAGAAGTCAATGGGAGTTCAAAGTATTCAGCCACCTGCAGAACTGATGATAGAGAGCCAAAAAATTTGTAATTCATGCTGGAAAAAGAAACTGTTCTACAAGCAGATACAGTGTTGAAAAGGATTTGAAAGGATTTGTTGAAAGTTTTAGCTTTGTTTCTTCTCCTCCCCCACCCTGTCTCCTCCTCTCTCGGCTTTGAAAACAAAAAAAAGGAAAAAAGAAAAGGAAGAAAAAAAAAGAAACGATGAATTTCTTATGTCTTTGCGTATTGCTGAGCTCTACATAAATAGGAATATGCTCGCTGTAGGGAAACAGTGAGATTCAACTATTCCCATTAAAATGCTAATTACAGTCCTTTTATAGATCCGTTGGAGAGGATTTGGGGAACAAAAATAGCACCCAGAGATTATCACAGAAAGAAAAAAAAATGAAAAAAGAAAACATGACATTAAAAAACTTGCTTCTAAATTTAGAAGCCCACTAAAGTGAGCCTAACCATTTATTCTCCCTGGAGCTGCTCCATATATTAAACTGATACTGAGAAATCATGAATTCCTATGCTTAAAAGCACAGCTCACAATTTGGATTATTGTACTTTCATATATTTTGTGTCCTGTCCAAGCTATCATTGACAACTGAAAAGAAAGTCCTCCAGTCCTTACTACATAGAAATAAACATTATAGGGGAACAGCATTAAGCAATACAATAATAAAATTACCTGTTATTAAAAACAGAGCACATTTTTTTTTAAGAGGGAATATATTACTCAGCTTTAAAATAATATGTTTGCCATTCACTCTAATGTTTCAACATTATGATTCAATCTTCTAAAAAGCTGACATTGAAAATAACGGTGTAATAAACCAATTTATCATAATGTGTAAAAGAAACTACTGGAATAAATTGGAATAACCTTTCAAAAACTAGCAGCTTTTAAAAGTATTAATTTCTACTCCAGATAATTGGAAAAGACACCTGGGTGGCCAAGCAATATTTTTTATGGGATTGCCCTGTCAGGGACTCAGATTGTCTTCAGAGTCAGGAGCAATCGTTTAGCACTAAGTGACAGTGAATCTTGCAAATGGGTCTTCCTGGATGCTGTTTGCCATAAATTACCAAACTGAACTCCCCTTCAAGGTCAACCATGAAAGAAGGCAGATATCAAATGGCCTTCACAGACACCCAAAGTAGTCTTCAGGCTTCATGTAAGCAGGTGTTGGTTATGTAGGATCCCATAAAAGTGACTTAATAGACAGACAATATAAATTATTATCAAACTTTGAAGATATTCTTGGGATCTAAACAGCAGAAGAACATAATTGGAAGTTGTAGTTCATAGGAATAAGGACTACCATAACTTTCTACCCATTACAGAGCAGTATGTGCAATGAAACTTAATTAATAACATGAGAATTGAAGATATCAATGTGTTTGAAGGCACACATGTGAAACAATCTCTTAAAGAAAAGTAAGACATCCTAAGTCTGTCACCTTCTTTTATCTTTTGCCTTTCACAAAATCTCTGGTCATTTTTTTCTCAAGACCATCTGTGTTTACCCTAGCATTGTTAGTTCCAGTGTTTCTGCTTTGAAGTAATAATTTTGGATTAATTAAAGTTTAGTCAGTAGGGTTTATAAAAGCAACCAGTAGTGGCATAAAACTGCTACAAAATTAATTTTAGTACTTTTTTCTATGAGAGAGAAGGAAGGGTTATAAACAATCTCATGTCTTGAAATGACAGGAATTTCTTTACTGTCATTATTGTCATAATTTTTCTCCAATATGGAAGCTGTGTTCCAACAGTAACAAACATTATTTCACATTAAAAAAAAAGTGTAGGCAAGATTTATGACTTGGCCTCTTTTGTGGTATCAGCATTTAAGCAGAGATCCCCATCACTTCCTAATGAAAAGTCTGGACTGATGGTGTGTTACAGAGCACTGTCTCCCAGGCTGCTTACTTGAGCTTCCATCACCATAATGGCAGAGAAATCTTTCTCAATACCATGAGTTTTAGGAAAGGAAGGGAAAGCAGAAGGCTGTGAGTAGGCTGAGTGGATGGCACAGTGCAGACAGCAGCCGCTGCAAGGACATCAGTGAGCCCATGGATGCCATGGTGCCAAAGGGAGCACTGAGGATCATAGAATCGTAAAATTGTTTAGGTTGGAAAACACCTCTAGGATCCTTGAGTCCAACCATTAACCCAGCACTGCCAGGTTCACCGCTAAACCACATGTCCAAGTGCCACACACACAACTTTTGAACATTTCCAGGTGATTCCACCACTTCTCTAGAAAGCCTGTTCCAATGACTGACCACTCTTTTGGTGACGTAATCGTTCCTAATGTCCAATCTAAACTTTCCCTGGTGCAACCTGAGGCCATTTCCTCTGTCCTGTTGCTTGTTACCTGGGAGAAGAGGCTGACCCTGCTTCTCTAAAATGTAATTTCAGGCAGCTGTAGCGAGTGATAAGGTCTCCCCTGAGCCTCCTTTTCTCCAGGCTGAAGAATCCTTGCTCCCACAGCTGCTCCTCACAATACTTGTGCTCCAGACCCTTCACCAGCTTCATTGCCCTTCTCCAGGCATGCTCCAGCACTTGAGGGATGCTTCAACCCTTGATGTATTTGAGTTCATGTCAGACACGGGGGTGTCACAATCCTGTTATAACCCTTCCCACTGACCCTTTCCACTTCACTGAAACGTATCCTCATGCTAATATGCTTTTAAACAATTGTGTATAGGCATGCCGCAGCCTAGCGGAAATCTTTCAGGAGCTGCTGCAGTGCACAGAGCAAAGCTTCAGCCAACGCAAAGTGCTGACGTTTTTCAGAAAACTCTCAAAACGAGAAATTTCTCTTTGCATACGTTATACTCTTTAACCTTAAAGCAGTAACAGATCTTACGTTAAAAATAATGAAAAATAAAAATTTGAGGATTTATGGAGTGAACTCCAGCTTAACTACACCACCTCAGACAAATATTCCCAACAGCATTCCTGTCATAAGTGTGTCATATTGTGTAGTATGAAAACAGGGCTTCTTTAAATTAAACTTTTGATAGCTTTACAATAGTTCTGCAAGAGCCCATGAAAGAGTAGAAACTTTACTGGACAAAGCAAAGGCTTTTGAACTCCTGTGGTTACCCACATGAATGAAATGACTTAGAAAGTTTCATACCGTGTATGTACCTTTCTTTGCTCTGCAATGCTGCTTTTCTCCTTCCCTCCCTGTACAGTGAGCCAGTGTTCCTTGTGCTATGATAATACTTTTGTGTCTGCTATGACCTCTAGAACTGAATAGCTGCTTCATATAATTGCAAAGTTACCCCACTCTTTCCCACTAGCTTCACCTCAATCCTGAGAAATGAAACAAAGAGAAATTCTCCTCACAGCTGCTCTTCAGCAAGCTCAGATGTCTGAGCCACAGCCAAAACTAGGTCAAACAGCCCGTTTCCACATCACATACTGACCCCTTAACAATTTTGCTCTGTGATATTCCTAGTGGGTCTTAGCACAGACATTTACAAGGAATGAGAGGAATAAAATCCTCTCCAACACTTTCTCTAATTTTAAAATAAATTGGTGACATAGTTTGAAGTTCAGTCTAAAGATGTGCTAATTATACAGGGAAAGATCTAATTAACTGAATCAGGAAACCCATAGCAACTATTGTCACATTCTTGTATGACAGAAGCATCAATCTGGCAGTCACTGGAGCATACGCTCAATAACTGCCTGAACTCAGATCCTTTTTCATCAAGACCTGCAAAGTTAAAATGAGATACCAGCTATGACAACAGTTCAGCTTCACAGGCCATATTGCATGAAGCAGCATTTCCTTCTCTCTTCTTTTTTTTTTTTGTCTAAAAAATAAATAAATATGTAAGAAACCTCCCAAACAAAATACACTTAGCATATTTGTAGGTTGAAAGTGTTGAAATCTTATGAAAATTACATTCCCTGAGAGTGAAAGGGGATGAAGTTGTAATATAATGGCATACATATCCTTTTTCTTTCTGCAGCACTTAATATATTCCACTGAAAACACATGGAACTCCTGATAGAAGATAATGGGACATTAAGAGAGAGGGTGAAAAAATTCCAGAAAAACAAAATTCAATGTATATAGGAAAGATGAAATTGCACCACTGATAAAAATGATCACTTCTGCTGGAATTTATCTCTTTCAGCACTCATTAGTCTGACTACAGGAAGAAGTTAAAATATTATGGACATTTTGAAAGCTCTCCCTTCTCCAAAAGGACCACTAAAAATAGGAAGAAAAATGTTAGTCTCAGAGGAAGGGAAAGATACACAGCTTGTAATACTGTAAAAATGTGGGACCTATTTAAATAAATTTAGTGCATATGTCTTCCCAAAGCTTTTATATTTAAAAGGTTCATCCAAACAACCTCTGGCATAGTTAGCATTGCTGATTAAGGACTAGAGGGGGTTTTTAGGTAGTGTAAGACCTTTTTAAAAAACAGTTGATATAACTAGAAGAGACACACCGGCTTTCAGGGATAAAAGAAATTCAATACACTTAATGGTGTGAGAAGAATGATACAGGGCAACATAGTATTTGGGAGAACCCAAAACTGCCTGCAAGGCTGATGTATATGTTTCTGATATCCATGAATTAGTGAGCTAATGTGCAAGATACATGCAAAGAAGAGACTGTCAATGAAGCAGTAAATTCTCAGCATTGTTTGACACAAGAACTAACAAAAATCCCAGTCTGAAACACTGTAATATCCCCAGTGGAAAAGCAACATCTGAAAGAAGGATCAGTCTGTGGCAAGGAGCACACAAGATGTTAGGTAGGATATGGCAAACGCAAATGAAATTGACAAAATCTTGAAATAAAAGCAATGAATATGAGACTGGCTAGACAAGATTTTTCGGGACTGATACAATGATAAGAGGAATAATTTGTGGCAAAAGGAGGTGAACTGTATTAAGGTTTACTGAACAGTCACATCCTTCCACGGTAAATGGCATGCATAACACACATCTGTCAGCAACATTACACTCGGTGCTACTCCTCAAAAGACTCACCCGCACTTTCTGTGAAGCTGAAGTGAGACACCCTGGTTACCCACATTTGAGGCTTCACTTAAGGAAAACAGGATAAAAAACCACCATAGGATTATAAAGCCATTTGAGTATGTCTAGATCATAAACTCATTAAACAGGTAATGTCAGAGGTGGATTTATGTGTTCTATTTCCACTAAGATGTGGTAAGCAAAACAGCACAATAAAAGAAGAGAAATATACATTCCATAGGTTAGGGCAGGTTTTTTTGAATAATGTGTTGTAGAAGACACTATCACAGACTTGGTAGAAGACATTATCACTGTCACAGGCTATCACTACAGATCCAGTAGCACTTGCTGCACTTCAAATTCCTCATGTGTCACTCACTCACAAAAATTATGTAGCTTTAAAAGCTTTAGGTGCACTTATTTACAGATGGTCCTACAGAACAATGGAGCAGAGATACAGAACTAAGGCTGTCCTGCTATTATCTCTGCTAGACAGATTTTACCTTGTCTCCATATGATACAGAAGTTTACTGCAAAACATGGGTTGCAAAATTGGCCTGTAATTGCTGCCCAGGTGTGGTATCTTGGATAAGGCAACTGAGTGGCCCATCAGATAAAAAAGAATATAAGCTATTTTTATTTGATAATTACATGTAATACTTGACAAAATATAACATAGTCAGTCATGTTATTACTTAAGGTAGATTGAGACCAAAAAACATTTTCAATATTGGTGAGCAAAGGCATGGTGCTTGCAGTGAAGATGCTGAAGAATTGTATAACATGTTTCTAATACACCCATAATGCTCTGGAGGAAGAAGTCGAACAAGAGTACATGCATTAGCATGCTGTGATAAAAATTAGGAGGTAGCAATTCCACATTAATTCATTTAAGTATAGGCATGAGACTCAGTGCATGAAAGGGAGTGGGTCATTTACATAATAGTGCTTCCCAGGGACAATGAGTCTTGAAAAGCTGAAGAAAGACCCAGGAAGCCTTTGTAATCAATCAGAAAGGAAAATACTTGTGGTGGTATCAACAAAGTCATCAAGAATAGTTTTGGACAAGTAGAAATAGAAGATTATCAAAAGCAAATCATAAATATTGTGTCAGTTGTTGATACTGGATACAGCTTTTCTCTGGTAGCGATGCCAGTATGCTAGAACCTTCTTAATTAAGAGTTAATACAGAATTTATACATTCTGAATGTGCCAAGCAAGTAGATAAAAGCACTAAACCATTTTTAACTGAGGAGATCCTAGTTTATGTGTTCTAGCATAAGAAAAGATAGCTGGTCTGCCATGAAAAATACTTTGTTTGCCACAGCAATGGGGTCTCAGTTATTTGTAGGGAACAAACAAAAATATATGACTTAATTTTATAGGTGAAAGACATGGTACCATGATCAATAGAATTATAAATCATTATTTCCATCCTTTCCTTCACTATTTTGGCTTGGTCCGTATGAAAAAAAAAAAAAATCAAAATGAGTATGTAAGTTGTCTTTGTTGATCACAACAACCCCTCCTTTGTCACTTTGTCAAACCAAGACTTTTATGTAACTAAAAGTAGCATCAGTTTCTTTGGGTTTTATAGTATAGATTAACAGCCCCTTCTGGATTGTACTGGATTATCACAGTTAATCTCTAGAACCTGGGTTATGAGAAGTATGCAAATCTCTTACAATAATTTTTAAGACAAATGATGACTTTGCTACTGAATCCCTGGTGCTCAGTGTTGCTACAACTCAGTGCTTAAGACATTGCTTTCAGGAGGCACTTCCCGTTATGAACTCCAGAACAGTTCCTCTTATTTACAATCTAATGAATAAATAAATGAATATTAATTAAATGTTTGCTTTAAAACAGTGACTTCTGTACAAAACTAGAAAGAAAAGAAACCCATTAAATCCTTCCTTAATTAGACTAAAGAAACCTGATCCTTGCTGTATGGGCTCGAGCCCAATGTACCTGTGGAAGACAGGATCAAATAATTTATTAATTGTACCCTACTCCCTGATTTCAGGGCAGGTTCTTGCTAGTCATCAGCAAACTTACAAGTTTTCATTTGAGTCATCAGCTAGGGAGAAGTCCATTCCCCCACCCACAGTGATTAAAATGGTATTATTTTCTTCAAGGTAACAAGGATGTTATTCACTATAGGCAGGATTCCTGAATCCTTAATGAAGACTTAACTCCTAAATTCTTGTAAAAGAGCTGTTAGGCTTCTCCACTAATTCCAACTGTTGTACCACATCTCTCAGGATAGTTTTTTCACAGGGAAATCTCCCAGGAGATAATTTTTGTAGCGCTGTGTGCAACACGTTAAATTAATTCAGCATTTAACACATCTACTTGTGATAATTTTCCAGTAGGAAGACATAGTTATGACTCTCAACATGATATTGGAACATATGCAGCAGCTGTCTTTCAAAGGAGCTAAAAGGTCATTAGAAGACTGGAAGCAATGACCAGCTGCAGTAACCCTTGTTTTCTTCTAATCCATGCAGGTCGGGAGAGGGGAAGGTGACAGACAACTTGTCTGGTTGCCTAGCAAGTGACAGTAAAAAGTATTGCTGTGGGTCTTAGTAGGAATACACAGAGCTGGACACTTGCAGCAATACTTATTTATCTGAGATTTTAAGGACTTCGGTGTTTAAGTAGCTAAGTTGTCCTTTTAAAGGTGCCATCACATGTATGCTCTGCTTTGCTGTATTTTTCTGAGGCATCTTCTGCTCTTGTTGCCCCGGTATGTTTTTGGAACAAATTTTAGAAAGTGTCCTGTAGAGAAAAGTCTTCTGTGTGTGACATTTTTCAGTACCTTGACATTTTCATTTTGGTTAGTTCTTCCCTGTACTGATGAAATAGGGGGGGAATGCATCACAGGGAGACAAGAGCTGTGGGGTTTTAAAAGAAATATGCACATCTGTGTACAGGAAAGTCAATGACAGCAGAAATGCAAAGGCATTTCCATATACCCCCCACATTGCCAGTGAACAGGCAACAAGGACCAGCCACCTTTCATCCTGTTGTCAGACAGACCCAGCATGTTCCCACACATGAGGTGGAAGGGACAGCACAACCTCTTACCACAAGAGGGGCCCACATTTCTGTGAATAACATCTTTAAATGTTCATGGGTACCTCAGAGACCCTGATGTGTGGTCTCTTTTCAATCGTCACTGAAGACAGGCTGGGTGTTGTCCTTCAGCGATTCTTATTAAAAAAATTACAACATTTTAAACCAGAAGGTGCCGAATAACTGGCATGAAGTTTTAGCCTAGGTGTGGACACATCAGCTCTGGAATCACTCCCAGGGCACAATGAAACTCAACAGAAGAGGTCAGAAATTGATATAAAGGGCCACTGGGAGTAATAATTCAGGGTCTCTGTGAGCCATCATGAGAAATCCCCACAGATCTTCCAGAGCATCACAGAGCTATGGAGGCTCATCCCCGCAGCCTGTGATAAACTGGGATGCGATCTACACCTGAAGGTAATTTTGTTTGGCCAAGGCCTGACATAAAAGAGCAAGGATGTATTTAACGAAGATATAAAATTATACAGTGCAAACAATGAGAGTAATACCAGGTCTCTTTCACTTCTCTGCAAGGTCTGAGAGAAGGAATAACAAGCATAAGCATTTTCAGGAGGTAAATTTGAATGGAACGATGCAGACACTGGACTGCTGCTCATAAGTAAGTTACAGTATCTTAAAAATTTATCAACTGGGAAGGGAACAATAATTCCAATCATAAAAATAAAGAGAAAATTGTAGTGAATTTTTTAATAACACTTAAACCAACTTTCTTAAGTAGTCTAAAGTTTACACAGGTAAGCTATTTCTTAAATTTCTGTAACGAAACCTGTAAATGTTTTGCATTAAAACCTGACTCCGCTATAATGAAAACAAATCAGGATTTTTTTTTTTTCAATTTTGGAAGGAAGACCTATTTGTCTTGTACAGTTTCTAACACCGTGAGTACTCCTTATATTTTATATGTACATATATATAAAAAGATAAAGTAATTGACACTGTCATTGAGCTGAAGCTATGAGACCAATATCAGCTTGAGAGGTCCCATAATTCTTGCAGTTTTAACATTTAAATGACATTGCTGAATATAAATTGTATCAAATGTAGATGATTTGAGTATTAATTCCTCATTATTGTGGAAAGGATGATTAACTTCATTGAACCTTCACCTGAATTTCTTTGGCAGGGCATTAAAAATTGATCTATATTTTCTTATTTTTCTTTATAAGTCCAGGTAGAGATAATAAAATAAGATGAGTGTTCAAACTTTGATGCTTTTTACTTATTTATAGAGACAAGAATGTCTATTTTGTGCTAATATGAAATAATAAGGAATTCAATGTATTCTAATTTGAACTGTTAGTATCATTGCTGCTAATGAAGTCTCCTCAGCTCACAGAGGATGGTATACTATTTCAACAAGACCAGCAAAATATGTATGTCAGCATGTGTGAAACAAAAAGGGAAAAATAAATCCTGGTGCTGGCATATTTCCTTCTGAAGTTCTGCAAGAAATTTAAAATAATTCCAAAGAAAGGGTTATCTTTTACTAGATGACACTTTTATGATATTGCTTTAGCTTTTCTACTTAGTGCAGGAAAGAAATCATTACAAATAAGATACAAGTGACCTACAGATGATAAATCTCCTCCTAGCTATTTCTTTGTGTTTGACTCATTGGGCTTTATATTTAATAAATACATTAATTTTAAATATGTTTACTTATATTTAATTTTGAAATAATTACTACAACAGTATGTAAGCCTTGATGTTATTGCCACAACCATTTCACATTCATAATTTATGAAACAGCATATAAAGCATATTAAAGCTTTGATGATCAAAAGGCCTAGATGTAATCTGGCCTCTTTGTTGTTTTTGGCTGGTGATTGTCTACAGTAATCTGTTTATATTTGATACTATCACAGTCCTCTAAGATAGTAACATACAGCAACATTAGACAGCTACAATGACTGTGGGATGGAAATTTCTATTTGCTCCAGAAAATATTCATCAAGTCTGCAATGACAAAAAACATAATCACTGTAATTAGGTTGTTCAATATACAGCAAATTTTGATTCATCGTTCTTAGCTGTATTTTCTCCATTTCCCCCTACTCTAACTCAAATACATTTATTTTTTGTCTTCTCCAGAGGTCTTTGTTGTTTCAGAGATTCTGTGAGGTGTTTTGGAAATAACTGTCATACTGAACCAGCTAGATATTTTAATAGCAAAAGTCCCCCAATTCTTAATGTCATTACAACTACTTCACTTTTGTGACATGAATATACACATAGTTTCATGGGTTTAGTCATTTAGAAGGTGATTACTCTGGTTGCCTCATATGCCATTCAGAGTTTTCTCTAGAAGAACCTTCACTGATGTTAATAATCTTTGGATCAGGAATTTTGGGCTGTTAGTTGTTTTTCTTTACAAATAGCGCGAGGATATCTGGACTGATTTGTTAGTAATGTCTCCACTTGGAAAATCTACTTAAGGGACAATGAAAGACAGAAATGGACAATTTTCTGCTGAGTTTACTTGAAAAAAATTAGTTCTCAAATGTCACAGTCTGAAGGTCATGGTAGTGGCAGTGGCACAAGAAGTCAGGCAAAGCAGAAATTTCACAGGAGAGACTTGCAGGGAAGCAAAGAGTCTCCAGAGGAGGCCAGGAGGCATGCCCTGGGCAGCAGGATCCCTTGGCTCTGCCATCATCACCTGCACCCAGGCAGGTGATGACATTTTGAAATGTGTGGAATTAAAAAAAAAACCCAGCAAAATGAACAAAACAATCCACCACAAAGCCGAAAGGAAAACAACCTCCCTTAGATTAAATGACCCCACAAACTCAGCAAAAGTTTTAATTCTCTATTTCTTCTTCAGCACATTGAAATGCAGTTAACAGAAGCAAGTGTTCATATTAGATAAGGGGAATTGTTGCTACTCATATAATTATGCTGTTTCTGTAGCTGAGTCTGGCAGTGAGAGAGAGCAAGACATCGCTTCACACTGTTAGGACAGTCGGTGCCTTTGACAAGAATCCATTTTCCAGTGATCAGAGATGCAGTTTCTCTTACTTCTTCTGTGCAAACTCAAACATCAATGAAACAAGCATCTTTCAGAAGACAAGAAGAACTTTTTAAAGTTCCCTTTAAACCTTTTTTTTGCAATGCTGATGTTTTTAATATGTTTTTATAAAACTGCAACAAAGACAAGTGTGCAGATCAAAAAGTGCATACCAATAGAATCCTTAATCTGTATCTGTAATAGGAACTGAGTTTTCTGAGTGTTTCAGAGATATATTTTTTTAATGACACAGACAAATCCTTTCCTAAATATATTCATTAGTTTGGGGTTCTTTTGCTTTTTCCTTACCTCTTCAGAAATCTTGATATTTAGAGTCATGTTCAAAAGTTGTTCACAGTAAGTCATCTGGAGCACTCAAGTTCTGTTGTTTCAAAACTCTCCTCCCCCCGCCATGCAAACCCCACTGCTGAGGACTCGTGCATGCCATCTGCTGGCATTTTCTAAACCTCTTGTAAGCACTTTCCTGTTTATGGCCTCTCCCTTGTTCCTCCCAGTGACACAAAGCACTCCCAGTACTTGCTGAGGTCGAGCACAAGTTACCAGTGTCCCTAAAAGGCAGGTTGCTCAGATACTGAGCTATCCACATTTACTAGGCACTTGCAAGAAAGATTTCTTTGTCTGATTTTTTATTTTTTCTCTTTAAAACGTGCTTTTCAACAATGCTGGTATAGCTATTTCTCATTTAAATAGGAAAAGAATTTAAAAAATACTAGTTAGCATTTACATGTTCCTTTATGAGAAATATTTTATTTCCATGTGATTCAGTAACAGACATACATTCCTCTGTGTAGGGTTTTGATATGAAAATGTTCATGATTCACACCACTGTCCCTGCTCGAGATGGGGCGCTTGGAACTAGCTCATATTTAAGGTCCCTTCCAACGTAAACCATTCTATGATTTTAAGTCTTTTGACAGTAAAGACAAATTGAAAAGGCATGTCTACATAATGTAAAACTGCATGTATTTCCTTTCAAGTCTACATTTTAGGTATTTTCAATCACTTTATTAATATGGCAGTTATTTTCAAATTTAAACATATACACTTGCAGTCAAATTTTTGTGGTGAATATGTTAAAAAATACATGTCTGTGCATGAATATGGAAACGCCTGTAATTATATAAAGATAGATGTGGATGTTTGTGTGGCCATGTGTTTGTGTGAGGCAAGTAAACTAGTTAGGACTGAAAAAAATTGAGAACCACTGCAATTTCCTTTTTTAAAGGGATGAATATAAATACATGCATGCACACACACTCATATAATATCCCTCCTCATGTGTCCTGTAGAAGAGCGGGTAAGCTGAATTGCTTTCTGCTGTTTCACATTACCCAACCAGTATTCTTCAGGAAAAAGGTGGAAACCCACCTGAGTTCTTGTTCTGTAGTGACAGCAGTCACTGGTAGGGAATTATTAAGTGGCTGAAGTGATGATTCAAGAGACGCACTGCATAGCAAACTTTCATTTGAATGAGGAAAATGTATTGTGATAAGATCAACAAAATTAATGGGGTCTTCCATCCTGCTTGCACAAAATGACTGCTGTGTCCCAGGGGTGGAGAAGAGAGCTGGTGCTCTCAGCTCCTACACACTAATGTGCCAATCTAATATGAACCATTTCTCACGTATTAATTTCTCTCTCATCAGAAATGTTATCAAAATAACAGTGATGAGGAAAGGCCATGGCTAACTTGAAGTGAGTTAAAGCAGTAAAACCTCTGAATATGCTCATTGACTTTGTTGAACCAGTCTTTCTTTGTGTCTCTTTGAAGGTGAAAATACGTTTATTTGCTTTTTTGTAAGGCATTGATAAAGTAGCTAGTTCTAAGGAAGGAGAAAATAAAAAGGCAAACAAACATGTAAGAGCAATTTTGAGTAAAGAAAACATTGCAACACTCAAACCAAAGCAAGGATGTCTGAATCATGTTTCCTGAAACTCAAGACATGGCTTCCCTGAGTCAGTCAATCTATCTCTAAGGATGTCAGTCTGTGGAAATTTAAAGCTTAAATGACAAGCATTCCAGTCTAGAAAATATAATAGTGGTTAAACAGAGTAAAAAAAAATTCAAAAAACAATATCTTCAAATGTTAGCATATGAGAAATAAATTACAAATCCTATGCACACACTGAAAAAATACAGGGAAAGCACAAATCTTCTAATCTCTGCCCCTCACACTTTTTCCCACACTATTGCAAGAACAAAAGTCTTACTTTTTGGATTTTCTTGTTTTACTTTAATTATCTCTAAAATGGAAAAACAGCACACATTGAACTTACATTGGTTTCTGAAAATGAATGTATTATATGTTTTTAAGAATTGGTTGGATAATCTTATGAAACATTAAAATTAAGCCTCTTATTAAGATCATATTTAGAGAAGTGTCACAGTGACACACTTTTGGGAATCCTAATTATGAGAAAAGATACTGATAGAAGACATTATTCTTTATAGGAATAGAAGTAACATAAAATAATATTCTGTTACTTATATAAATCATTTGGTACAATTATAACGGTGTTCAAGGATTAATATTGGAATGTTAGAATAATAACATTTAAAATAATTGCTTTTGTTCCTTTAATCTCCTAATTTCATTATTCTTTCATCTTCTGCTTAAATCCAAATGGCTGCATTTGAAAACTTTTAAAAACATTTCACTAGAAAAGCTCATAGAGATATATTATCTCACTTTCATTTCTGTCCTGAGGCTATCATGTTTGACAGTGACAGAAAATAGTTTCAAGGACAATATAATGACAGAGATGGAATAAATTAAAGGAAACTATAAACTACTTAGTTGCAGAAATAATTTTCTCTTGTTCTAAAACTGAAATCTGAAGTAAATATTTCAGACTGAAAAAAAATGCCTTTAAACCAGGAACCTGCTACTATTTAATTAATGATATCTATATTTTGAAGGAACATTCCCAACATTATCCAATTACCACTTTCTCTGCAAACTGTAAAATTTGGGTGAAAACTTGATTACATATGTATTCTGAAAGTATTTAAACATCAGCAATGTCTTGCTAATCAGGAATAAATCTGAGGGATTAGTTAAAATATGGTGGTTGTTTTCTCAGTGCTGAAATTCAGCAGACAGTGCTCCAGTCACTGGAGCAGGTCTTTATCACACCCTTTTCCTCTCCCCTTTATACCACGCACTTGACACCACTTTTGTTTGAGCAAAACAGAAGGAAACACCAAGCACAGGGGTGTAGGTGCGAAATCTGAGCCACAGCCCTGGATTAGGGATCTGGCTCATGGGATGGACAGGTACCTCTATGACCCTGGGACTGAGAAAATAAAGCTAAAAAAATGATTCAGAGTTAATGAGATCCACACCAATAACCAGGGTGTATCAATTAGGCCTGATCTTACTAACGGGTTTGACAGATACTGCTTTATTTCAGACCTAAAGGTTGACTTCTCTAACTTTAGTGTTTTTAACAGTTTGCTGGCTGTATTGTGGCTACAGCAAAATAATAGTAGTGTTTGGTGGTTCCTCCTGATCAGAGGAAATTTTAAAATTCCCTAAGGCCAAAATCCTTTGGTGCCTGTGCAGAAACATAAAAAATGGATAAAGAATTTTAAAAACAGAAATAAACAAGTGCTGAAAGACTTTCAGCATCTCAAAAGTGGCAATATGAATGTGGACATCCTTTTTTTAAAAAAGACATTGGTGTGGAAATCCCCGTGGTTACTTTCTGAAATCCATTCAAAAATCCTTTATTGCTTCTAGCTTTGATGACTAGGCTGATTTAAACCAGGGTGTCCACTTTGCTTTAGTTCTGTTGAAAGTCTCTACCATAATTAATATTTTGTATGGTAACAGCAAATGTGGCTGTTTATTACTTTAAAAACAAATATAAATATTTATGACCTAATATACCAAATTTGATTAATGATGTCAGGTAGCTAAGTTTACACACTTAAAGAAATGTGATATTAAATGCTGATTTAATACTTTGTGTTTTCTTTCTATGCATATCAAATGGACCACTCAGTGTGAATTACTGACTGCTTTCCAATGTGTAAAGCTATATGTCTTTCAATTTTGATTAATATACATAAAGGTAGCAGTGTGCAATTCTGTTCAGAGTGGCTATGCTTGCAATGACTAGATTAAATCATTTTGAAGATGTTATGAATTTAAAAAAAAAAGACAACAAACCCAAGACAAAACAAGCCTGGAATAGTCTAATTTAAACAGTGTTACAGTGTTTTAGAAATAGTTATTAATTTCTTTATATGTTTAGATTTATTGTGGTTTCAATAAAAATATTAAGTAGAAAAGATAAAGACTTGTCTTCATGAAGATAGGTCTATTTTGGGGAATCACGTCATAATTTTTAACTACTGTATGACTACAGTGTCTCTGTAATAATTACATAAATGAATCCTGCTTTACTTCATACCATATTCCCACAATACCTTACCTTTTCCTCAAGTGCCATACCCTTTCTAGTTTTCTTAATACTTCCCAGTCACAGCGTACTAAAAAAATTTAAATAACTTATGTAAACCTTTTTTCTTTTGTCCTTTTTATGTTTTAAATTAATCACCTATAAAACTGCATATTCTCTAGATACTACGAGATGAGGGTTGCCCCCATTTTGCATAAATTGCTTTTTTGTTACTATTATAAGTCTTATAGGCTCCGCTCCTTGTTGACATGGCTCACAATAAAACTGAGTTTGCTCAGGTCACACTAGAGACTAACACTTGCCCAAGGATATTTCTGTGCTTATTGGCTTTTTTCCCTGAGAAATCCTCCTCACTGAGCAGTAATAACATTGTTAAATTTGCGTCCAGTTCACCTGGGTTTGCAATCAGGGGGCTTTTCTAATGTTCTGCCTTCTCTTGGCCTCACATGGCCCATAACTTTCACTTTCTAATTTGTTTTGGCTGACTGACAGCTCAGCAGTGGAGGAAAAAGAGGAAGCCTTTCTCCATTCATCCATCCATGAATTTGTCATTGCCTTCAGACTTCTTTCTTTCTAAGTCCTTCTGTAATTTTGGTTGTGATTGTCCTTCCTGAGCAATGGCAAAAGTTGAAAGGGAGTCACTGGCAGGGGAAAGGCCAGGTCAGACCCTGCTCAGGTGAGTACCTGCCTCCCCGGCTGCTTGTTGGAAGGTGGCAGTGGGATCTGGGAAGCTCCCATTTCCTTCCCAAAGCCTGAGCTATCTCTGTGGTTTGCCCACCAACATCAGAAGAAAAGATACAGAATGTTCCTTAAAATAAAGGGTATAGCCATTCCTCCACATGTGGCTGTATAAAAAAGCATGTTTCCTAATTTGTTCTTGTTTCTATTCACACAAAAGAGGCTGCAATTCTTGCAGAAATCAGGCTTTTTGATTTTACTGACTTGTTACTCTGTTTTCTAATCAGTGTCCTGGTGTTTCTAAGCAGTATCCTTCAATTCTGGAACAGTTCCATTACAGTGACAATTCAGTCATTTTTCATACAGAGTGTATGCTTTTCTCCAACTTTCCTATTTGCAAAATGGAATATAGATAAAATATATAAATTCCTAATTTTAATGCACATAACACTGAAATTCCCACCTCTCACCCTTCTTGATATATGAGGTAAGCTTTAATCTTTTTCTGAACCAATATGTACTACAAGTAGAAAATACAGTCAAGTGAGAAAAAAACCTCATTGCTCAAATAAGCAAGATATGTATATTCATATATTCACAAAGAAATTCAGCAATGTGTTTAAAATGAGAGAGTTTTGGAGATTTTCCAGCTTTCTTCTGGCACTATCAGTAGGGGATATTTCAAACTGCTGTTTCTTCATCACAAATGCAGTGCCACTATTAGACAGCACCCAAGAAGACAACTGAACTGGTGGGTCTTGCTTGGTTCACTGTTCGATGATCAGCTCATAGGATTGCAAACAATTCTTACATCTAGTGACGATGTAAGGCAAATTTCCAAAGAATAAATCAACCATGCATTTTATTACGCTATCAACTTAAATAGTACCCAAAAAACTCGTCTTGTGGACTGAAATCAACACATTAGATACAGCTTGTTAGCAACCATATCAGCTTCCTAATCAACACCACTTTGAGTTGACAGGGTAATGCTAACCAACGCAGACAACAGGGCACACGCAGAACGGCGCTGGGTAATGTTGGGAAAGGAGGCATTATACGCTCGAATGAAGGAAAAGAAAAGGAAAGAAAAGGCAGACAAGTCTCTTCATACATCCTTTCACTCACACATCGGAAGTGCGAAAAGGATATCCAAGAATCATTTGCCACATGCTCTGAAGAGCAACTTTAAAATAAATTGTCATATTTTTTGTCACATTCAAGAATTTTACAAGTATGAGGGAAAAAGCTGAAATCGGACAGCGGTACACAACAGATGGGCTGAATTTCACTTTCTACCTCTAATAGGAATGACAGCTTCCTTAAATGAAGACTTTCTGTAGTGAAGTTCTTTTCAAAACCTAAAAAACATGTCTTAACAATGCCTGTGTGAGATGAGAGTGTTGCTAGTGTCCCCCCATATGACAGGGAACTGACCTACAGATGTTCAAGAGGGATTGTCAAATGTAACAGCGAACTTGAAACTCAGTCTGAGCTGCCTTTAACCTGACCCCTTTCTGCTGGCATGCTTGGGGAAGGCTACCCAAGACCTTCAGCGGCAATTTAGAGTTGTTCACTGTTTCTGCCAGTAGGCACCAAATATTTCCTTTTGCTTAGCCAAATGGAATGAATTGGTAGTAAAATGCACTAAGGGGACAACTGTGAAAAAATGTTAGCTGCCTGCCCACCATCACCAGGAATCCTGTGGCAGAGGCCAAGAAAAACCCAAGGTGTGTGTCTAGGTATTCTCTCTAGGTACGTCTTCTTTGGGATAAAGAAGTAATTTAAGAAGTTGCCTTCCCTTGCTGTTACAATATCCACAGCTACCTTGTTTTAATGCCCTCACCAGAGATTGAGTCAGGCTCAGCACAAAGCCAGTGGGCTTGTTTTAAGCTGTTAACTCAGTCGTGAAGGCAGAAACCTCCAGCTAAAGCATAGTAATGAACAGCTGGTGGGCAGTAACTGCTAAAATTGTTATATCCACTTTTGAAGTCTCAGGTGCTTTTCTTTCTGCATTTTTCTGCCTCAGCTGACACAACTTCCAATTTTACCACACAAGACAGGCATCCTACAGAGATTAGCATATTTTTTCTGTGTATTGCTAGTTTGTTCTCAGTGCATAGTCCCTCCTTGTGCAGTGAACGAAGCAGAGGTCTGAAAAAAACAGTATATAATCATGAGCTAAATACTGTGATATAACACCTCCAAACAAGTGAAGTGAATGCTGAAATAGGCTACCCTAGTCCCTGCATGCTTACCTTGGCTACATTTCAGAATAAAAGCCTGCCATTTCTCCATGTACCCTTGCTTTTCATTGAAGAGAGCTCGGGTTTGCAGGTAAAAAGCCTGCTGTAGTGTTCTCCCCTCACGTGAGAGTGCTGAGGGTGCACGGGAGCACACAGTAGCATCTCCAGGCCACTGCAGACAAGGGCCAGGTCTCCACGTGGCACCAGTCTTTTCTCCTTGCTCTATGAGTGCAGTTGAAACCAGACTGTGAACGAGACCTTTGTGAAGGTCTCACCAGGGAAGAAGAAGCAAATACTTCAGTAAGTGGAATGAAGGATTTAAAGACAAAGAAATGCTGAAATAAAAAATGCTAGTTCTAGTTCTTGCTGGTTGTCCTTCTGCTACTGACCCCTACATCTGCCTCCAGCGAGCCCTTGCCTCACTCTGTGACCATTCTCATGGGCTTTATTGCTTTTGCAATTTTTAAGATCTACCCCTTTCACTCTCCCCAGCCCATCACGCCCCAGATTTTATTCCCTGTAGAAGCTTATTCATGTGCTCTCCAAATGTTCACCTTTGTTTAAAATTATTCTCTACCATCTGCAGTAAACAGGAAGAATGACCTGCAAGCAGATGTCCACTGTATCTTTTTTTAATATAATTTAATCACAGTCCTTTTGTACCTGGAAAAATCCACACTAATAACACATCTGTAGAGTCACAGAAGTACATTTGAAAGTGCCAATTCACTTTTATTTGCACACTGTGGTGGAGAACTAAAAGGCCAGAGGCTATAGAATGAGGAAGACTGAAATGTTTGCAGTTCATTCTGTCCTTGTCTTTCCAAAAGGTTAAAATTATTATTATTCTCTCAAACAGTAACCCTATGGATTTGTTTGTATCTTGAATTGTGAGCTTCCTATTTATGGCTTTTCCCAAGTTTTGTCATTTGCCTTGTTTGCAGTGTCTGACTGTGGAAGCTGAAAAAAGCTTCCTCTGTGGAGCAATTGCAAGAGTTGCTAAATATTATGAACACAATCCCACAACACATCTGGCAGTGCACTACATTATGTAAGCTTGTTACCTCTTTGTATGGGGTAAAGTCCTGAGGAAATCATCTTAAAAGTGCCAAAAGAATATCTACTGATGATGTCTGGAAACAAAATATCCTCTAATTTTCCTGATGCTTTTTGGTGAATAAGAGTGAACAGAAGTGACCAGGATTTCTCCCACACTAATTAAACTGGGAGAACGGGGAAATGCTGAATAGAAGGATAGCTCTTCATGGGCTAAGCGATTCCAGCATCTGAAGGGTTAAGAAACCCATCAAGTATCATGGGACTGGAGATTACATTGTGGGGATGGCAGAAGTGAGCAATGGGTGAGTGGGAATGACGCGTGTTTGCAAGCCTTGCTGCCTGTTAGTGGTGCACTTGCTCATACAGAGTTTATCTTATGTATTCTTTGCTACTTTCATTCATTTTAACCTGTAGGCTGTAAACACATTTGTTATGAAAGGCATAAACAAAGCAAGACAAAAAAAGAATTCACACAAACCCTGTGTGAAGCCTCTGAAATCTGACTACTGGACTATTCATCACCTTGCTATTCTCATCACAAAGGCACTCCATTATTTGTTATTAGCGGAAAACATGAGAACGAGGGGAAAACAGCAACAACAACAAAAAAAAAAGACTACACAGAAAGTAGTTGGGAAAATTAACAAAGGCAGAAGAGACATGGCGGCGGTGTTGGAGGGAAAAGAGAGAAGACGTGGTCATGACAGAGAAATGAGATTCAATTCAACAACAGACTCCTTTATAAGGGAATGTATTTATGGTTTCTCTTGTCTCACTACTTATTGTGATTAGGTGAGGCTCTTGAGTAAGTTTGAATAGTGTCGTATCAGTGATTATCAGAACAGTCTCATGTGTACTTTTAGCCAAATAGTCTTCAGAATTTCCTCAGTCCATTTTGTCAATTCAATGGGAATTTTAATTGACTATTAAAATACAACATTACACAATAAAGACATTACTGAACTGCTGCAGAAATACCAGCAAATGTGCTGTCAACACAAAAGTGATTCTCTTCTGTAGGTTTATTGGAACTGCTACAACAGCAGACATAGCCTGGAGCAGCAGTAAATGAGGACACAGAAGAGCTCTTCCACACGTTTTTCCCCCAAATGTAAACAAAGCAAAGCAAAAGTCCAGTCATTAAAGCATTAATTTTACATTATTGGGCAGTTTCTCCTTTCTTATTACTGCGTATGCAATAAGTTATGTTTCCCTGAGTGATATAGAATGATAGGCAGCCCACGTGTACAACAAAGGGTAAAAATTACATGACTAAGTGAAATAGACACAACGACAATGCACAGAACCCAGCTCTTTGAGCATATTTGTCCTCTTTTTGATTTCCAGAACAAGATTGGAGCAACTGCAGTGATTTAAGACATGAGGATTTTTATGTCCTTGGCTTCATGGGTTCACAGGGGTGGGCTGAACCCAAATGTCACTAGCATCCTGTCCCAGCTAATGGCTCCATCCATAGCAAGTTCCTCTGAACAGCACTTCAGGTGGAAATGTGCCTCACTATTCCCCGTGAGCTCTCCCTCATGCACGGCTCAGGTGATCTGACAGTGTGCCAGGCATCAATGTCAGTATGTACCAAAATCAGCTCATGGGTGAGGCCAGTGAAGCTTGCCATGGCTCTGCTGTCCTCAGGGAGGGGTGAATGCCGTAGTGTGAACCAGAGTAAGTTATAAACAGACAACTTATGTTTTGAAGAAATGATGCGTTCACAGGAATGTTAATATCACCACATCACAGCAATCATCTGAAATTGAATTTCTGGAAATCAAATAAATGAAACTCTATTTCTCCATGTTGTGCTTGTACTGAATCTGTGTAAAGAAGCAAGTGACCTTCCATCTAATCCTGAGTTTCTCATTAACCAGCAAACAGTTGAGAAGAATGTGTAGTAGACTGACAATGAGCAACATGAAGACCATACACAGACCAAAAGCAGTAGGAATATTACACCACTACTGGTCTCAAAGGGCTTTATTAAAAAAAAAAGCATATAAAGTAGTTCCAGAACAGGATGATTTTTAATTGTGCCCTCCTGGGAAAGCTGTACAATACAGACTTGCTTGCTTCCCTTGTATCTAGAGGGACCTGACTAGCTCTCAACAGCTTCCCTTAGGTCTAAAATGAGTTACTTCTGAGTTTCCGGACTCTCGTTAAGTCTTAGTGGCAAATTATGTTTAGCTAGTTCTGAAACAAACAACATTTTATTGACATCTTTTTTATACAAAAAGAAAAAGTAACCAAATACATAAAAGGGTTCAATGTGACATCTAGTTCTACTTTCTTATTAGCATAAATCTCTGAGCATACACAAACAGCAGTGTAAATGAAACAAATAGCAGCCATTAAGCCAAAACCTGCAACATTCCCAAGTGCCATGGTTTCGGTGACCGGCCTGCATTGCCTCACACTTCTTAGAAACCCAGATTTCCTGTTTTCTTTGGCCTTTATGCAGCCAAAGGCTTCTTGAGCTGGTCTAGAGCAGACAGCTGGGCACAGCTCTACAATACCACACTTTACACCCCTTAATCCTCTACACACCGTGTTCTGCATGTAGCATAGGCAATGCATTAGGAAGGCTGGGAACAGCAAAATCTGTAATAACTCTGGTAGCTGAATAATGTGGGGGAAAAGATGCGCACACCCTGAAAGAGAGACCCTCTGCAGTTAACCAAGCTAAACATTAGGAAGCACCAATGGAAAGGATGTGACTTTAATTTTGATCCTGCCTCTGTGCCATTTCAAAACTTTTTCCTGGGCTAGCAGGGGTGCTTCCTTCCCTTTGGGATTTACAGGCTAACATCTGTAGCAAGATCAATTATTTATCACAAAACATAACCAGAGGAGAAAGAGCAGAGCCCTACTCTACTATCCCTGGCTTATTTCACAGCTTTATAGCTAGTGCCAGACAAAAACCATGCACCAGACAGGCAGGACTCTTTCTCTGATGATGAGGCACCCACTTGGAAAGAGACAAACCAGGCTCCAGTGTCTGCTTGGCAGAAAAGGGGACAAAGCACTCCAGCAGGGAGGCCTGGCACTCTTCAGTTTATGTTACTGAATTCTCTTTGCCAAGAGGTCTCTGAATGACAGCTTGTAACTGGACAGCTTCTACCAAAACTGTGTCAGCTCCATTTACAGGCAGCAGCTGAGGATCTGTCCTCCCAATTATTTATGTTTTCTGTGATATGGTAACGATATGGTACATTCCCCAACCTTCCCATTGCCTTGCATTGATCTCTCAGATGTTGTGAGAGATGATGAAAGTAGCAAGATGAAAGAAAAAGGAAAAGCGCAAAACAAGCTCACATTAAATATTCATAACTGGTAGTAATTACAAACAGAAAGCAGGAAATAAAGCCGTAGTGATTATGCAGTGTCCAAATCATCTATCTACAACTCCCTCCAAGAAGTTTTCTCCATAGATTTCTGTTGCTGGAGCTTGAAACTAACCCAATATTATTTTGCCTGTGTCTTTGGTCAGATTTTGCTACTTTGTTTATCTGAAACATAGGCTACGGTGAGTTGAGAGCATAAGGCTCTATACCTTATTTCTGCTCTCCAATAAAACCTGCAGTGAACCTCTATTCAGTAAAAAATGTCACTTCTACTGTAAGAAACTTTAGATTTCAATAGCTAAATTGTTGTGTCTGTCACTTCAGATGTCAAATATCTTCTTTTGTGGTTTCATTAAAAGAATTGACTCATTTTTTATGTTCTTATAGATTAAGGTATTTTAATATGATTTCTGCTTATTTTGATAAGGTGATTCTGATTGGCCATTGTTAAGTCTGTTAACCAAAATCTTTTTGAAAACTACATGTATAAAAAGTTCCTTTTCAAATATAAGATGAGAACAAACTAAGAACTTTATCTGAACGCTTCTCTTTCATGTAAAAATTGATGAAAATGCTGACTTTCTTGGAATGACCATTTTTTCAACTACATAAAATGACAAGTTAATTCCATTTTGTCTATACTTCTATGGTCTAAAATCTGGTGTTGCTTAATTGATGTTAAACACTAATGCATGTAGAAGAATCATGAAATATGTCCTAGGATGTTCTTACAGGTTTAGATATGTGGAACTTCTGGATTTGAATCTCGCGCCAGTGCTAGAGGACAAAATGTTCTATCAGATCAAAGGCGAAAAAGCTTGTTGAACGGCAATGTTAGTTTCCTGAGCCATCTCAAGCCACAGAAGTCACAGATAATTCAACCTGTTACTACTTTGCCTAATTTTAATCCCATGAAGTAGCCTTTCCCTCTGACATGGAACACCAGTTCATAGAAAAAAGCAAGAATTCTACCTCTATGGTGAACTTGTTAGTTTTTGCCATCTGAGAGCTCCACTCATCTTTGGAGACCGCAGTAGCCTTGTTAGGTTTCTAAGGCACCCTAATTACACACATCTGAGATTGCAGAATGCTTCAATTTAAGCCAGCACACAATGAAGTGCTGTGCTTTCACAAATATTCAGAAACATCATCTGCAAGGATCAAGAGAAATTGAACTGATATCTACTGGGTTTTATCTGCAGCTTTGATGCATAATTTTTCATTTTCTTTAGAAGGGTTTAATACAAAGAGAAAACATGCCTAGAGTCCCACAGAGGTGTTTTGACATTAGGCTTAATAAAGCATGAAGAAGTCATTAATAAATAATGTTTTGCTGGTTAACAAGTAAAGCCGAATGCATTCACGAGATCCAGAAGTAGATCACATCATGCATGCAGCCAAATAACTTGTTAAAATGACTGCAATGGTCCCATTTTTCCATTGTGTTTGGCACAGCCCAACACAACATTGCACAAATAAACAAGCACTGCAGATTATACGCATGCACCTTAAATTACAGTGTTACCTGTCAATTTTTATTTGCACTCAGTGGGACTGAGGGGTTTGCAAACAAGCATTCATGAAAGTGACAAAGAGCTATTTATATATTGTTAAGCATTGCTGTCTGGAGTTTCAAAGGAAAACACTTCTTGTATTCATCGAGTTACGCATCATCCCATTCCTGTGTCAAAGCTACAAGCTTAATACATATTACTGCAGACACGTTTGAGCTACAGCTTTCAAGGCTGTGTCAATATTTCCATATGTCCTTATTTTCCAAGGTTAAACATTCTGGCAAGTTTTGAACCAAGGTCTGAGGAGAGCTTCTGTGTACTTGGGGTCTAATACATATAACCCTATCCTCTTTGGTTACGACCATGTTTCGTGTGGAATCTGGAGTGGGAATGTGGCAGTATTAGGGCCTGGATTCATTCTCCATCATGATAACTTTCTCAGTTAAATGCCTAAGTTGGGAGCTGAAGTCACCTTAAACTCTCCCTATAATCAGTGCCAAGAGACAAACATTTCCAGAGTGTGATTCAGATCTGGGCTTCTGATTACAGAATCAGCTTAAAATGAGCAAGTTCTCAATTTAGAGACTTCTGCTACATGCTTATGCTTGTAGGCAGGAAAACTCCTCAGTCCCTCCAATGAGGCCAAGGAACAGATTGTACAATTCAAGTTTGGGCCTGTGAGATCTACGCAGTTTGTGAGGGGAAAAAAAAAGATAGGAAAATGTTTCCTTATTTTATTTTTAGTTTGAGATATAGTCATATTCTAAATAAAGGAGTGATGATATTCAGAAACAGGGACAAAGATTCCAAATGCATGCCTTCAAGTCTCCAGCACAGTTTGTATAAGCACAAAAATGCTCCAGTCCTCTATGTTTGTTCACTGTCATTTGCAGGTAGTTCAACTATCTCGAAATGAACACTGATTTAAAAAAAAAAAGACTATTTGATGTCATCTGTTTGCTGAAAAACCAACTTTCAACATATTTAGTGCGCTTATGAAAATGAGATTATTTTTCACACCTGATTGAGCTGCCAGGTTCCAAGAGTTACTGAGAATAAGAGGATTGGAGGAAGCTATAATAACTTCTGAAAATGACTTAAAATCTCTGATATATGTGAGGAAAGGAATAGCTATTTAGATGGGACAATTTTTCAGGCTGTTTGGAAGGTTTTTTTAAGAGAAGATATGAAGAAAATAAACTTCAGATCCCTGTCATTTTTAGAACATGAAATTGAAAAGCACCAAACCTTTTAATCTGAGTCACAAATAGGGTGATTTTCATGTGACATTTCGAATTTTGCAAAAGTAGAAGAGCCTTTTTTCTAAACATCCACAGATTTAAGATGTTCAGGGATCTGAAATATTAAATAAGCATTTTTGATGGAACAGTAGGTAGGAGTGGATAAAGTGCATGGTCCATTTATTTTCCATGTTTTTCTTCCATTTACCACTGAACATCATTCCTATCCATGATAGCATAACAATGCAAATGCATGAGCACAAGCCAGTGAAAATTGAAGTATTTTAGTGAATACAATTTCTGTATATTATCCTATGGCTTCTCAATCTCTGCTGACTTGATGTTGGGAAGCAGACTTTGCTGTTGGTTACCTCTGAAAATGAAATGTAAATTTTAGAGTTCAGTCCCCATTCAATTTTTTTCCTAATTAAAGCCTAAATACTCAAACCAAGAAAAGCTTGTCCATTGTCTCAGGCGAGAATCACAAGATTATTAAGAAACTTTCACTGTCCAATCAATGCAGAACACTAGTTTTTGGAGACACCTCTCTTGTGAAATCTGAACTGCCTGTGGAATGCAAGAATTAGCTGGATACACAACACAGCCAATATAGCAATGCCTCTGGGTTTGGTGATCACAAGATTTGAAGTGACAAGCTTTCTTGAAAGCTAAGATGCTTGTGAATCTTCAAGTGGTAGGATTCTCTATTCAGATTCCACTTGTATTATACTTCGGGTATTTACGTCCTCCTAGGACCATGCCAATAATTCTGAAGCATATATAAAGGCACTGACTTTTGATCTTAAGGACATAATTTAGGAATAACTTAGTGTTACATAATATTGGACAACAAAATTACAGTGGAATGTTCTACCAATTGTATGAATTTGCATAGTTTTAGAATGCTACATCCACAAGATGCTAAAATAGCAAACATCCAAGCTCTGTTTAGAGCATCCTTGTGACTTCATGAGGGTGCAGCTGATGCTTTCAAAGAAGTTGCAACAGATATTTGCATAGAAATATGTATATATTACCATGTGATGGAACCACACAATACATACAGCTGTAAAAGGAAACGCTTTATGGGGAGAAAATACCATTACTACCTCATTTCAACACACATTAATCTGCAAGGAGAAAAAATCAGAGAATAGTACTTGTGCTACAAAATATAAAATTTGGCTAGAACAGTGAATCAGAAATAAGGAAAATAAAGATTTTTTTTTTTCCTTTTACATTAGTAAGTTAAAAGAAACTTGTGATTAAATTTTCGTAAACAATGTGTACATAGTTTTGGTATATTTGAAATATTAAGAGGTATTTGAAGCAAAAGCTGTTAAAGCAGGGATCGCTCTGTCAAGACCATTAAGAAAGTAGTTTTCTTCATCTTCATGAAGATACCAACATACTAATAAAGGAGGGAAAATGCCACCCTCTATCAGAACAAAGAGGAAGGACACAGAAAGCATTTGGCAAGCTTTAGTATACACATCTTGCAATTGGGTTGGTAATTCTCTTTTAGGGAAGGAAGAAGGATTTAAGCTTTCAAGTAACAGTACAAAATATAAAAAAAAGCACCAACCAAGTCAACAAGCATAAATTCCCCAGGGAGCCCAGTATTTTTATGGCTCTATTTCCTGTGAGTCTCCTAGCAGATCAAAGCAAGTCAGCTCTCATTATATCCCCTCGAGAGCAAAATGTTCACACTGCAGCTTCTGATTTGCAAAGGCTCCAGGAGGCAGAGGCTGATCAGGAAAGTGTTTTGGAGTGTTCACTGCCCTGTCTCTGCTGGGACTTCCTGCGGTGACAGGGCATTTTGGGGGGTACAAAACCACTAGACCCTGATGTGGATTGGTGGGCTGTTCATTCCTTAAAGGAGTGGGGTTATACAAATGGTCAAGGAAAAGAAATTCCTAGATTTCTAGCAAAGTCCCATGTTCCCTTTTAGCTGGTCAGACTGCAGTCAGGATTTATGATTATACGTTATTATTTGAACAATGAAACAGGAGAAATTCGGAGTTTCCATGTCTCCTCTAACAAGCTGTCTTTTAAGTACTCCTCTAGGAACATACACACAATTTAGAAAAACAAATGCTTTATTCATGATGGCAATAAGTACAACATGGCCGTACACATACCAATTGAATAGTAGCTTTACATTTTTTATTTTATTCCTCCCAATAACTACAAGCTCCTACAAGTGTCTCATGAGCATGCACTAAGTTTTCTACACAGCTTTTAATGGAGAACATTTAAAAGAGTTTTCATAAAGTGAATGAAGCTGTGATAAGCAGCACAGCTGGTGAGCCAATAAGAGACTACAAGGAATGCATTACCAGGAGGAAAATGTTCCAGGAATGTATTTTACTTATGAGGCCCAAAGATTAACCAGTTAAGATCAGTGCTCCAGTTCATATATGCAAAACATATATGGAAAATAAACAGGATAATTTGAGTACTCTCTGAATACATCTTTGCTCTTGAGACAGAAATTTCTGACAAGTATCCACCAAAAATCAAATCCATGAAAACACCAGTAAGAAAGACATAAAGCTGAAGAGCTGTATTGTTATTTTACTCTTGCTTACTCCTGAATGTGAACTGGAGGAAATACAAGGGAAATATTTAAAGGAGCACATCTTACTTTGGTCATATTGTGACCTCAGTGAATCTAGGGAACTAAACTGTAGGTGACTGCTTATACCAATAAAATCCTCACCCAGGAGACCCCAGGATACCTTTTTCTGCTCCCTGTTGAGGAAACTGAGTAAAGCAAAGATAATACTTCCAGGAGAAGGTTCCAGATTTTTACAGTTTTTGCAGTATAGAATACCAACAGTTTTACAGGTATTTATCCTCCATAAGGATAATCATAACTTTTCATCAATGTTTGGGATCAGGTTCAGAGACCTGTTCTGTCCTGAAACTGGACTCCAGCTTGCCCCAGAGTATTGTGTGTGACTTCTCCAATTGTGTGTTTTCATGGGATATTATTTGTTTACAGCTTTCATGCATGCTTTTAGCTCTACTTGCCAGTTATTCAAAACTGTAAGAGATGTTGTATCCTGAAACTTCATGGATGAAGGATGTTTGTATGACCTCCCAGATTTTACATCACCTGTCTTTAACCTTTTTCTCACCAAGAGTAAAAGTCTTAATTTTAGCAGACGTATGGAACCTGTGGAAGTCAAATTCTTTGTTGAAAGGCCTCTGCAGTGTTTACAGACTCTAAAAGCTCACTGCATAACCAGAGGAGAAGCATTATGCCTCTCCCAGGAACCCTCTTTGCTCAGAAGGTTTCAGACTGTTTCTTGTAGAAGCTGTCCATTTGCAGAAAATGAAAAAGCAATCGTGGATACCAAGAGATTCAAAATGGCTGTACCTTTGAGAACAAGATTAGTGCTTTCTATCCTGATGCAAATAGCAGCCTTGGAGACACTGCACTGTGGGAGCAATGTTCTCTGACTGTGAAGAGTGAAACTGCCCTGGGTACGCTGAGTTGTACCAACCCCTTAGAAAGTAAGCAGAGTTCTTTGTGGCTAGGCCTTTTTCCTGGAGGCATGCAAGCATTTTCTAGATTTTGTTGTTTTTGCAGCCTCATATTGTAAGCAAAGTGAAAACTAACAAGGACAGAAAAAACCCGTGTTGCAGATGCTTTTAATTGGACTGTGAAGATTTCTTGGTTCATTCTCTGGGGCCACAGCTGAGCAATGTGCTTATCCTGCCTTTTTCCAAGGATATGAACAGCCTCATTGCAAACTAATGCTTAAGGCATGAACATAGGAATCTTGCTCAACTGGCTGTCTGGACCATTTCTGTCTTTCAACCAGTATTGTCTGGATCTCACCCAAATTCATTCTCAGCCAGATGCTCTTCTCCAGGAGCCATTTTCCTCTAGGCAGTGCAACATCTTTATGATGGCTCTGGTTGCATCTGTAGAAAGTGAGATATACACTTGGGTGTCATCTGAAAAGCCTGTAGCAGCTTAGCCCCTCTCTGGAGTTTTCTGGAAGTATTGGAAAGGGATCTAGGGAAAGGATTTATAGCCCTATGGTCAGACTGCAGGTGCAGGATATTGGGAAAAAAGCAAATGATGTTACCAGTTGTTCTGTGGTCCTATTGAAACCAGATTTTGCGTCTACAAGATATACAAGATTGGGATATATTCACGTGGCATTTAAAGGAGGAGGAGGAGAGATAAATAATTCCTTGACCCTACCTGAAATTAAAAACTCCTTGAAAATTAATATAGTCGCAGCAAGCTCGATTAATAATACTAGCAAATGAAAATGTGGTCCACAATATAGAACTCTCTGTATAAAAGAGATAGAATGAAGAATATTGTTTCTTACTGCAATACATTTTGGCCACTGTGTATTTTACATTTAATTTTACAGTGTAAAGGATATTACTGAAAGGACAGCTTTAGTTGATAATTTTCTTGTTTGGTAGAGCTGATATATCAAAAGGTTAATACACTAAATTTACATTTTTCTTGACTGATTATTTCTTACTCCAATCTCTCATTTCTCATTCTTAACCTCTTTAAAAAGAAATTATATAAAATAGGACTTCTTTTTGACAATTTTAGCCAGAAAACCTTACTTTCCCTGCCGATTTTCATGCTCTACAAGCTTTGCCATCATAAACCACTTTGCATGTATTAAGGAGTATTATATTAGATGAGGCAATTTAAGTGTATCCCATTTCACTTGGTGAAACTAAGCAGCTTTGCATTATAACTAAGTTGAGCTAATGAGAATACATTTAAAGCATGTGTTACCTGAAACTGAAGTTAGCTAGTCATTCAATACTACAACCTGTGGGTTTGCAAAATGATGGCAGGAATCCCGCTGTGAGGGAGATAGGAAAATTATTATAATCTGCATTCCTAAATTGAATGAGTATTTTGCTCAGTAGAGGCCTCTTGACTGCAAATAGTCTGAAATTACATCCTGCTGTTTAAAATGCCTTTTTTTCCAAGTAAGTAAAAATGCCCACATTTTCTTAAATATTTTTAAAATCTTACATGAATTAAATTATTGAGAGAGGGAAAGTCATAAATACTTTACTACCTCTTGTAAAAGCTGTTTGATATTTATGTTTTTAATAGAAGGGACTTGTTTTTAAATTCATGGGACAAAGTACAGACCCATGTGTACAATTCATGGGTTTATACTTTTAATTATTTAATTACTATATTAAAGCTTATCTTCATATCTCTCACCAATTTATCACTTAAAATAATTCCATGTTTATGAGCTTTTAATTTGTAGAGGAGAAAATTGTATAAAAGATATCAGAATCAGCTAATAGATGTGACCCTTAGCATATTGTTAAGGTAAACTCATGTACAAAGTTTCCAGAAAAGACAATACAAAAGTGAACAAAAGACCAAGAACTTACGAGAAGAAACAGGGGATAAACTTCTGCCACAAGAGTAGCATGGCAAACATAACTTCATTCATGTGAATTCTTTATCTCGTTAAAGCTAAAAATAACCCCCCCCCAAAAAAAAAAACACCAAAAAAACCACCAAAAACCAACCAACCAACCAAAAAAAAAAAAGGTGAAAGGGTCCTGGGGATAAGGATTAGAGGTCACCGTAGTTGTTTGAGAAATCAGTTCTACTGTGCCCAAGCAATAAATACTGTAAATACTTTTCATTACATCCTGTCTAAGAGATTAAAATGGAGCAGGAGGTGTCTTAACTTATCCTCCTCAAATTCTCCATCCTTTAAGTGGTGACGAGTGAAAATATTTATGATAAAGGATGTCTGTGCTCCCCAGCTGGAGTCAGTGTGGGCCTTGGCTTTGCAACACTTGGCAGTGGGCATATTTCTAAGCTGAACAAACCAGGACTAATTCTCTTAGCCTGAGTGTGGGTGCTACTGTCTCTCCATACCCCAAAAAGAGATGTCTGTCTTAGCTGCTTCCTGGAAACTGTCCCTGCCCCATGCTGCTCCCTGAAATCTACTGTGCATTGAATGGGACTGTGGGGAAAAACCACACCAGGAAATATGTGAATAGATGGGATGGATGAACGGGAGCCAGGGGTAAAACTTATGCTCAAGTATTGTTTGGCTGCTATAGACAGATATATTTAGCTTTACGTTTTCTGATAAGTAATGGTTGAGAGGAAGATGAGGTTACTTTTGTGTGAAAGGTGGATCTCGGGAGAACCAATGAGACAGGCAAAGGTGATGACAAGGGTATAGACATATCTTAAACACAACCTGTTTTTCTGGATCTTAAGGGACCTTATGCTGGGTTTCAGTCTTGTTGCTTTAGATTAGGATTCACAGCTCTGACCTACTTCCAAAATGGTGGACAGATCACTTCTGGGTTTTTTTTGCCACAAAATATATTTGACAGAAGATATTTTTCTCTCTGCACATTAATTCAACCTCCTAGGACATGGAAGGGCAGAATTCAGTCTTTCCCATGTCAGGGGGCTATCTTCCCAACCTCTGGGAGGAAGTTGTAGCCTCCAGGATATATTCTGTAACCTGTGGGCTTAGCATAAAATCTCCAGGATCAGTTTTAAATCTCAGGTTATGCCAAATGTTCCCAGTTTATAAGCCATCTTTTTTTTTTCCTTCATTAAATGTACAATGTGTCTTTTGACCTAATAAGCTAGGTACTCAATTTATATAACCAGGATTTTTTCACTTACATCAGGGTAATTTCTTACTTTTGCTATCTAAGCTTTTGCAGGCGTTGTGTATAAATCTAGCTGCACATTTGATAAAATTCAGCCAGTAAGAGGAATTAACCATGGAAAATTTGGACAGGTGAGGCTCCACTGGTTTTGCCACCAGTCAGATAATTTAGCTTATTCTTTTTGATTTGCACTGTTTAAATGAACATATCCATTATCTGTCAAAGACAGTTTGTTCTCCAGTCTATCAAATAATATTTGTAACATTTTTTGTAGCATTAACTACAAAATCCTCAAAAATGAGGACTAAAGCAATTTTTTTTTGCATAGTTTTCCATCTAAATTGCTACTAATGAATGCATGTCTTAGCAGCAATACTGTAAGCAAAACAAAAGATACAGAGGCTCTTAACCTCACAAAGTTCAACAAGTCCAAGTGCAAGTTGCACCTCACCTGGGGCAAACCCAGATATGAATACTGGGAGATGAACTCTGAGAGCAGCCCTGCGGAGAATGACTTGCAGGTTCTCATGGAGGAAAAGCGGGACATGAGCCAACAGTGTGCTCGCACAGCCCAGAAGGCCAAACACATCCTGGAGTACATCAAAAGAGAAATGTCCAGCAGGCTGAGGGAGGTGGTTCTCCTCCTCAACTCCACGTTTGTGAGGTCCCACCTGAGTGCTGCATCCAGGTCTAGAGTCCTCAGCACAAGGAAGATATGGACCTGTTGGAGCAGGTCCAGAGGAGAGCCACAAAGGTGATTAGAGAGATGGAGCACCTCCCCTTTGAAGACAGCCTAAGAGAACTTCTGTTGGCCAGCCTGGAGAGGAGAAGACTTCTGGCAGACCTTATAGCAGCCTTCCAGTGCCTTAAGAGGGTTTATGAAAGGTAGGGAGAGGGACTTTTTATGTTGGCAGATAATGACAGGACAAGGGGCAATGGTTTTAACCTGAAAGAGGGCAGGTTTAGAATCGGTGCTGGGAAGAAATTCTTTATTCAGAGAGTGGTGAAGTAGTGGCACAGGTTGCCCACAGAAGCTGTGGATGCCCCATCCCTGGCAATGTCCAAGACCAGGCTGGACGAGGCTTTGGCAACTTGGTCCAATGGAAGGTGTCCCTGCCCATGGCTGGAGGGTTGTAACTAGATGAACTTTAAGATCCCTTCTAACATAAACCATGATCCTATGTTCCATCACTGTCTGTCCTAAAACAACAAGGCTCTATCAAAAAACATAATGAGTTAGCCAAACCCATAATACTATCCTTTATGTTTATTTATCAGTCCACACACAGACATACTACACAAGTCTCCCAGGAAGTATAAACATGCACAGTTCAAGGAGATGGAGTTTACAATGCATTTGACATTTTAACTCTGCAACTGAGATATTCTCCTCGTATACAAACACACTCACACACATACAGATGTATAAAAGATGTAATATTATAAAAAAAAGTCCACACATTAAAGCTACAACATTTGCCTATATGAATTTTACTTTCTTGGAAAATGTTTAGGTGTCACATTGAGGGCACCCCACAAGAGCTGACACAGCTCTCCTCCATACAGAAATTTTGTACAATCTTGCAGCTCTTCTAACCTTCTGCTTTTAAAAGTAGTCTGTATTTTTATATTCATGTTCTTGTTCCTACTGAATTCTATGACAAAAATCCTCAGTAACTTCAATAGAACTTAGATAAAACAAAACTCTATTGGGTTTTTTTCGTTTGTTTTTTCTCCTCCTCTCTGCAATAGACATTTGGTGCCAATGGGCAAACAATTGTTTTTTGTGCGGGTTGATATTTTTGTCTTCTGTTTATTTTATACAGGGAGTAGGTGTTTAGAATACAAACACAAATTCTAGCTAGGGTAGCAGACAAAAGAAGATTGATTAGAAAGCTATTATTCAGATGATATCACTAAAATCCCTTCACAAAAAAGAAAAAGCTGAACTCAGTTCATATAGTTCTAATTACATCAAGTTTGAGCTCCATCTACTTTAGCCAATAGGTTTCCTGAAATTATTTTAATAGATTTTGGAGATGCTTAATAAGAAAAAGTAGTATTTGTAAAACCAATTATTTTAAAAAAATGTCTGTATGAAATACAATGAATTTGACAGAATAAAACTGAAAAGAACTTTTCCCCCTCCTCCCCCAAACCCAGACAGAGCATTAATCCCGAAGAATATTCTGCAAAGGATGAAAAACAGATGGTAATCATAGAATAAAATCAAGGTTACATGATTGTTCACTTCTCTACTGCTCGTAGCATTATCCACATCATTATAAACATAGTGGGTTTTTATAATGTTATGATTAGTGCTGAAAATCCTGATGTATCTTTATGATCTTGCTACTTTCCTTGTCAGTTATGTGTCTGAGACATGACTTGATGCGCACATATGCCCACACACATTCTACCACCTTTTTGAGCATATATCTGCTTACAAAATTATTTCTTCTATGTTTTTGATCATACCATAGAAAAATTCTGTCAGGGAGTTGTTCTGGTCAAGGTTGATTTCCTGAGATGGCAAAGTAGTGTCAGAATAATATCAGTAGATTATATAATACTTTAAAAGAAATCAAAGGGAAGAAAATAGCATTTTATTAAAATCACACACTTTCCAGAAAGTGAATAGCTGCCATTAAAAAGAAATTAATTTTTTCCAGCATGTTATGCATGTCTTTGCCATTCCCCTGAAGCCTACATGCCATCTAGAATAATCAAGCACACAGCTGAGCACACACCTACCCCTGATCCCCACTGACTCTAAAAAGAACCATCTTGTGAAGAGAGATAAGTAGAATACTCTTGTCTCCTTTTTACCGGTTACAAATCGGGTGAGAGTGATTGGAATGCACTAAACACAAGTTTAGAAGAAATACCACAAAAAGGTTAATGGCAATTAATCTCAGAGCATGGATAGAGCTTTCTCTTGTTGGCCAGCAAGTCTTTTAGAAGGCTTTAAGTGGCCCAAGCTCATTAAGCCCATTTATAACATGGCAGTTAAAAGCATGACCTCAGCTATACATATATATATATATGTCTGTCATGTTAATCACCATTTTATTCATCTGTGTCTCTGTTTAAGCAACAAGTTGAAACATAGTCCCTGGTGCTAAAGGTTAAATGAAACCTGAGGCTTCTAAGGAAGACACTAACCTTCGTGTCCTTAGGCACATCCAGAAAGTCCAGTACATCTGTGTTTGATGAAGAACATTCCAGAAGGATTTAACTCAGTTGTTCCAGTGTTCAGTCCCAAGAAGTCTTTAGTGGTTACTGAAAAGACCAGTCAGGGAATAAAGCATCTCCAGGTATGCAGATGGAAAGATCAGGCATCTCTGCTGAAATGGTGTACAGTTCGCTGAGCCTGTACAAAAAGAGAGGACACTTACTGCATATTTGAAAAAACCCAACCCAACAAGCCAAACCAAACAATTGAAAGAACCCAAACACTCAGTTTCCCTGTTTAAGACTGAAATTTTTTGCAGTAGGGCCCCAGAGGTAGTACTTGTCAGCTCATGTTTTTCGAAGCACTGTGTCAGTGTCTTGTAAACATTGGGAGCCTGGAATGTGGAGCACAGGTTAGAGAGGAAGGGGAAGGGGGGAAGGAAAATTACAACAAATGCGTTTCACAATACTAGGCCCCAAATAAAAGTCATTCCTAATGACAGAAAATGGCTAATTACAGTTAAGATAAGTGGGCTACAGAAAAAGGAATGTTAGATATTTTCTGGAAAGAGGTAATATATTGCACATGCTACCTCTACTCTGCTGCATTTTACCCTTGACATTGGCCAGAATTGTATTTTACAGCCATTTTTTAAATCACTGGAAGAACAACTTTTATACTGAGAACAACACCAGATACATCTGGAAAAAATAGTAACAGCCTTTAGTGAGAATTGTTTAGCTGGTCTTGTCTTTTTTCTATTTTCTGGTTTTGTTGTTGTTTTTTCAGTTGCTTGTTTTTGTTTGGGGTTTTGGGGTTTTTTTTGGTAATAATCTAACTATGCCTCCATATTGAAGATGGTCACAGACACAAATGAATATGATATTGAATACGGTATTTAATTGCAAACCCCGTACTACAATTTCTAGCTTCAGGCACAAATGTATCTACTTTCATTCAAAGTAAATCAAGTCCCAAGGAATTTGGAATTCAGTTAAGCCCTCAAAATCATCAATGCCAATGTGACCTGCCAAAAGATATTAACTCTGCAATTATTCTGTTAGTTGAGAAAAAATTATGAGTAGAGGATCAAAATGAAATCAAAAGGTTTCTATAAAAATATTGCAAAGTACGACCAGTTTGAGCACTTTACAGTATGATTGGAGTCTAACAAGTGCAGATACCTTTGCATATTTGAAACTAAATTTGCACCAATAAAAGACCATAGATATATACATATATATTCTTGTAAAAGTCTAGAAGAATAGCAGCCATCCTTTCTTTGCAATGAAGTGTTTATTTCACCACATAATTTCCATCGACATTACATAAACCACTTACTTGGCTCAAGAGCCGTTTACTTCTGACTGCTGTTGCCTGTAGAATACATGATTTGCAACTCCGAGTATTTTGTTTTTCCATCACAAACACTTATTCATTAATAATTTATCAGATAAATGGCTTCTGATTGAGCAATTTAAAAAATGTAGGCAAATCAATGGCAAAAGACACCAAGCAGCATATTATAATGATACAATAATTTGAGCTCATACATTAGGCCGAATTGATAGCGTCCCAAAAGCCCTCTCTTGATAGCTCAGTTTCACAGAGTAAATGTTCAGCTGAAATAACTAATAAAACATCTCAACTACTACTCTGAGAAATCATGCCAGTATCATGTACAGTATCTCTGAGAACTAATAGGTTGGCTCTGGAAAGCAAACAAACAAATAAACCAATGCTACAAAACATCTCTGTGAACCTACAAGCTCTCCCTGGGGCGAGATTAATCGTCACATGAAGAAGACAATGAACTTTTCTCTCACTTGTGTGAATGGGACTTAGAAAATCATAAGGGTCTGATTCCTTTGATGCCAGTGATACTTAGAGATATAGATTGTAGCATTAGATCCAAACAGTGTTTGTTATCACTCCTATGTGTGACACAGACAGTGAGGGAAGCAAATGCGATAAATCCCTTAAGAGCAGCTCTCAAGGGCCCTTAATATATCACAAATAAGTCCTGCTCTGAGTTACAGGATTTTCAGCTGAGTTGTTCACAAGGAAAATAAAATGCATTCTAAGGGCTATGCTATGGCAATCATCACCACCTTTGAGGTTTTAGAGCAAAAAAGGGAGATTTTGGGGAAAAGCTGCATATCAATATTTTCCCTCTTTCCTGGGTGTATTACATGTATTAAATTACTTAGAATTTTCCAGGGAAGTACTCAAGCTCCCTAAGAATAATGCTGTTTAAAGTCCTATCATTTTATAGGCATTCTGTATTTGCAGAACGGACTGGTTTCCCATCAGATTTGAGGACACTAGTCAATAACGTGTTGACAGTATGTAGACTTATTTATAAAATGGATACTGTTCAGTTTAAATGAACACATATATTCTACAATGAATAGATTGTTTTCAAACTTAGATGAAATTTATCTTCTATTATTTGATGAAGACTCATATTAATTATAAAGTAAGTTTCAGGAATGACAGATCTACCAATAAAAGCCACAATTCAACATGGCATATATGCAAATATCAATATATGTAATTATATATAAATGATCACAAATGTCATCAATTTATTTATTTCAAACAGTTTAAATGAATACCTGTGAAGTGAAAAACTCAAATCAAGTGGAGTAACATAGTAGTTTTTTTCTTATTTGATTTCTAATTTAACTGTTTCTCTTTGTATTAATGAGAATACTAGAGATTCTTGTTTAGTGGCTATCCATTTTCAATGTGTGTTTACCTACTCTACCTAAGACTAGAGTCTTTGTCCATGCCAAAAAGTAACACTTGCTGAAGATTGTGTTTGTTTATTTTAAATAACGGATTTGAGTTGTTTTACAGGTTTTCTTCTCTGAATCTCTTAGATGTAGTGGGTTTTTTGTGTGGTTCAAGAACAAGAAATCACCCTTCAAGAAACATTACAAAAACAGATGACAAGACAAGAGTTTCCTGATCCTGTAAAGACAGATTTTATAAAGAAATTTTCAATTTTTTTGTTGTGTAGTGATTTTTTTTCCCAGTTTAAAAAATAACAAAGAGCTAAACACTTGGACATTATAAGTGACCTTCTCTTTAGTCACACATGTAAATTACTCTTCCTCAAATAATACACAAACTCTGGTTATGTGCACACACCTTGTCCATTTCAATGAAAAAATAAAATGAGTTAGATTAAACCATGAGAGCTGAATCATGAGAGCTGAATCATCAATTAACACTGTAACAGAGTGAGACAAGAAGGCATTAGCTCTCAAAGTGTCGAGGCTACTCTGTAAGGTTCAAATTACAGAGCTGGTCCCTATGAAAGTAATGAATTTGCCATAATGCCATGAAAACAAATATAGAGAGCCATAATTGTGAGACTGGGGACAAAGAAAAAAAATCAATTATCAGTCACTTACACAGATTTTCATTTGACTTCCCTCTGCTCCATAAAAATATTTTTCAGAAAACTTCTAAATTTCTGGGTCTATGGCATGTGTCCAACCCTGATAATCAGACTGCCCCAACTTCTAAGAAGCTAGAGTTTCTAGTGTTTATGTCTCTGGGATAAAACTTTCTGAGATGGCCTTGGGGCAGTAGCATTGGGAAGCCCTCCAGCACAGTCCTTCAGTGCTGACCGCACATAATCCAGGAGCTCTTGATGAAATCTGGGAGGAACTCCTATAGATTGCTTCTTCCACCTGGTGCATAAATATGAAGTGTAATTACCCTCAGGGAAACAACCCTCCATTCTTGCAAATTTTTACATGCCACATATTACCTTTTCAGCAGTTATTCAAAACGTTTTTGAGATGTGTGAAGCCATGGTGGTTCATAATGTCGACCACATCACTGAATTCCTCAACAGCTTTTCAATTCCAAACTAAGTTTTGGTTACATGACGGAATGAATTTCAAGCAGCTCAATGATTTGCCACCAAAAGGCTGAATATTAGCAACCAGCATCTTGAAAAAGATATATTTTTCCTTTTGAATCTAAATTTCAGTGTAATAAAACATGGCTGAGAATATTTGCTTCAAGGTAATAGAAGTTGGTAAACACACTGTGCTAGTGTGTCCACATTTCAAAATAAGCACAAACTTCCTCTTTTTCTTGTTTAACTGTCAGGCAAAAAGTGAGATCAGCATTCCACACTGAGTAATGTGTTACTATGGTGTAAACCTAGTGCAGTGAGTCTACACTAAGAAATGTATAACAAGTCAAAAAAATTATCGAACTAAAATTACATTTAAAAAAGGTGTGAAATGTGCAGTAAATCTCTTGAGGCAGTAGTCTTAAATAACAAGGCTCCTTTGCAATAAATATTTAATAAGAAAAACAAGAATAAAATAATCATGAACAAATATTCTCAGTATAACCTAGAACATACTTACGGATATGTACAGCACACAAAATCTCATTTATACCTGAGTACTGTTGAAAGTGCCACAAAAGGGAATGTATATACCAATAATCCACCATATTTCATATGCACAATATACACTTTACGTGGGTTCATTTGCACCAGCTCTACAACAGTTATTCAGTACAAATTGCTACCTGTGACAAGAGTAGCTGCTTTACTGATGTAAATTCAGTACATTAGCACAACTGAACAGACAGCTACAGCAGCAGAAACTCTGTCTCATGAGCTACAGAAGTAGGTCAGGTTTATGAGGAAATCTCTGGTTCTTGGAGGAAATAAATAATGAATTTCCACTTGGGGAGAGACCCCCTTGCAGACACAAGGCCAACGTGAATTTTCTTAGCAGGAAACCTGCTTTCTATGAGAGTCAGAAAAAGGAAAAGCTGGTGGCCCAGCATCCCTGCCTGGGTGCAGAGAGACGCCTTTCATCACACTTTCATGAGACACAGTGCAAAAGGGTACAAGGAGAGGATGCAGCTCTGACAGCACTCATGTCACAGCCCTGGCAGCAGGGGTATACTGTGCTCACTGGGAAGGGAAGGCTACAACACATTGTGACCCTCGGCAGCTTTGTGTGACAGTGAGAAAACGGGGAGGGCCAGTGGGACTCACACATGCTCATCAGCACATTACAAACTGACAGCCCTGTCCAAAGATTTCATTAATGCAGTTAAGGTACCCATATCTGAAAAGAAGACATTTGTTATGAATTTATTTCTCATAATATATGTATTTTTATGTTCAAATATATTTAAATACATGTATTCATAACACTAATTATTTTGGGGCAAAAAGAAGACGGTAAAACCAGCATATATTATAACTGCTATGGATTTTTTTCCTTTCTAAATCTGTGTATTTATTAATATCAGCTGCTTCATCTCTTCACAGCTACTTACTACATCTTATCATGTAATGCCTGATACTATCTGTAAGTGAACAGCTGAAAAACCACCACAAGGGACTCTTCTTTCCTATAGCATGGCTACTCCATCTTTCCTAATCCATGAGTTCACAGGCAAGCTCTTCTTTATTTAGTGTTAGCTACTGTGAGGATAGCTATATTTTTGGTTATGTTTCCTGTGCTCTCAACTGCAGTTTCCAAATATTCCAGATTTTTGAGCAGAGGCAAGAAAAACCACAGGAATACCAATTACTGCAGCCTATGAGATGCAAGGAGAAGATGAGGGTTTGTCAGCCTAAGAAAGAAGTCTAATGGGAGACCTGGCTGTGGCCTGCAGCCACCTAAGAAGGAGGGTGTGGAGAAGATGGAACCAGGCTCTGCTCAAAGGTCCTCAGCAGGAGGATGAGAAGCAGTGGGATGAGGCTGGGATGAGGTACCTGCTGTGTGATTGGCCTGTTTTCAGTGAGAGGTTGGATGTGAGGCACCCTGAGGTCCCTTGCCCCCAGGTGACTCTGTTGAGCAGAAGTCCTGGATTCCCTGACAGATCAAACGCTGCTTCCCACAAAATGTTAGGCATTGCTCGGAGGAATGAGCTTCTTATCTTTCTGAGGGAAATCTGCACAACAGTACTCTGAATCCCAAATCAGATTTTATGCACGAGACCCAAAGAGTCTCAGCCTCGTCAGCTTTCCAGAGGAAGTACCGTCCCACGCAAATGTAACTTCACAGACCTGAGCTGACTTCCAAAGATGAACAGATTGTAGAGAGCAGTAAATATGATCTGAATGTAAATATCACTATGACTTATCTTTTCAGTACATTTGCCCATTAAAGTAAGGTCTTTTCTCATTTGGGAATGAAGAACAGGCCAATTGTAAAATCAGTTAAATGTCTCTCATTCATCACCTTCACTCCCTAAACTGACGAGCATATAAATTAGATGAATTATTACTTTTTAGTTCTAATTTCTCTGAGTGGGCAGCTCATTTATTTCGTTTTTAGGAGCTTCACATGTTCTCAATGTGAAGGATTTTAGTATGTTTCCAGTCAGGCACTGAAAACAATGTAATGCTGCATCAAACCTCCTGTTATCTGATTCAACCTCCCTCCTCAAAGGCAGCACCCTTTGATCTCAGTACCTCGCTCTGGACCCCTTCTCTCTCCTGGCTGCAGCAGCAGCAGCCACATGTGACACCTGCAGCTGGTGGGGAAATGGGAGATTTCAACAGAGGGACAGCTGCCAGGTGCATGAGGCAGCACTCTGGGTATGGATGCATTGTGTATCTGTCTGTACAGGCTATAAAAGCAGCCTATCGCTACCCAGTCAGTTGTTTAAACAGTGTAAATGGCCAGTTTTACAGAAATTGGTTCTGTACTTTGAGTGAAGACACTGTCAGCCATGAAGAATCCAAAAACTTGCCTGTGCTAACAAAATTATCTTTCTGTCTCCTGGTTTCTGTCATAAACACGCACAGAAAGAGTTGCTCTGCACCATGTAACAGCCACCTTTGAGAAAGAGCAGGAGTCTTTATTTCCAATTTGCTTTTATGTCAGTCCCCATCCTGCCCAAATACTGTCAACCATTATCATATTAACAGCAGATTTGAAAACCATTTTTTCCTTTACAAAGTAGAGATATTCAGTCCAGTCTCAGATGATATGGTTAAAGTTTCACAGTGTTCTGCCATCACATGTCAGATTAATTAACTCAGCCGTGATTAATTTAAACTAGAAGTTTCTTTTATTCAACCATCTAAAACACCAAATTCCACTGATTTCCTGCAGAGATACACAGGCACAACAATTCCCATTGCAATCTTTCATTATTCTTTACAGAGATACTGTGCCATATTCCATATTCCCTCTAGGATTTTACTGATGTGGCTGTACTGACATTGGTAAAATTATTCTTGATTTACTTTGGCACAAAAGAGATCAGCATCATGTCTATTGGGATAAGATAGTTCCTCCCCATGGTCATATTTACTTTACTTAAGACTACAAAAAAAAAAAAAAATTGCTCAGACTGCCTCAATATACCCTCCTTTCTCATAGAAAAAAAAAGAAAAACATAATTACAGCCTGCTCTAAGGTGAACCGCTCCTTTTTGTGATTACCTGGAAGAATGAGAGTGGCATCAATCCAGCTAAATATCTCTGATGTTCAGTTATGCATGTACACACAATATTCTTTATCCAGTGCTGCTTAAGAAATAAACAGACCTGAAAAAAAATCTTTCCTCAAAAAAAGGGAGGCAACTTTCATGAAAAATTGAAAAAGCAACTGAAGATAGTTTAAGCTCATGTTATTTCTATGCACTTGTGCTTGCCAGCTTTAACAAAAACCAGCAGATTCCCCAGAATGGACCACCAAGAATTGGTGTCTTTGGCTTGTGGAGTTTCATCAGCTAAGCAGATAGGAAGGCTGGGGAAAACAACTGAAAAAGAGGAATTTGATAAATTAAGATTGTCAGGGATAGGCAAGCAAGTGACAGAAGCTGCTTCATTGAGAAAGGAAGATGAATGTTTCAAAAGACTTTCTATTCACATTGGTGAATATCTTCCACTATTTCTACTTAACATATCAAGATCAGTGCTATCTGAAAAATTTATTGGCTTTTTAGAAGCCAATTAGCATTAGTGAATAACCACTTTACTTCTCATGCATGTCAGTTTTGGAAATTAAGTGTACATCCTTAGGGTACTCAGGGACCAGAGTGGTGAGAACAAGACAAGACCTTGAAATGAGTATAAACTGTAAACATTGAAATAATGCTACTTGGGATAATGTTTCAACAGGCTATGCAGAAGAGTGACAGAACTTCTGTGAATGCATTGAAAGTTTAACCATAAATCTTGGCCAGTACATCTGCTCTTTCAGCACTAGTTTGAAGCCCTAACATCTCCTAATTAATCTATGAAACTACGAGTTACATGATGCAGCCAAGAAACCTTAAAAGTAATCCTGCTAGGCCTTCCTCAATAAGGACTTCCACTAACATTTATATGAATACTTTGCATAGAGAAGTCATAAATGGGGTTCAAAAAGTTAAGAAGAAGCTCTGTTAGCTCTTCATCCTGCCATAACAAGCTGGAGATGAAGAGCATTGATTTAGCTTCATGTGCATATTACTCAACCCATGAGCTTTAAAGATATACAAAACAAAAATTTTCTTAGGAGTTCTCACAGTGCTGTAGCGCAAAAATCTTTTGCAGCTGAAAAACCTCCTTTGAATTAAAATGTAAAAAGAGAATTTCCCCCCTCCTCTGATAATAGAGGAATTATTTTTTATTCTTTTATGGTGACCTTCCCTGTTCAATTAGGGCATGCATTGTAGGTTTTACTTTTCCTGTAACTTCATGTCTGTTTTAATTCATTCCTCAATGAAAACTCAGGTTCTTATGTGCTCCCTTGACTTTGGACTTTACAAAACCACAACAAAATATCATTGTGCTTAAAGAACAACACTGAAAAAAACACAAAACAAAATACTCATCAGCAAAACACCACCTTTTCAAGGCAGGTGTTTATGGAGAAAGAGCTGTCTTGCTGTCTTACCCCTTTAGCTTGATTTTGCGTAACAGCTGTGGTTTAGTGGCAGATTGGGTGGATCACAGCTTGTGACTCAAAAAGATCATCAATGGCCATTCTCCAAAACCAAAGGCTCTCTCTGCATACAGCAGCAGAGACAGAAATGAATGTCAGAGGCAGGTGGATGCCAGAGAATGGAAATAGTTGTTTGTGTCTACCAAAATGCTGGCATCAGCTCAGGTTCTTACACCTCCTTGCACTGAGGCTAAAGTGACACTTCTGACATTCATAAATCTTCCACCTCTACCTCTGTATTTTTTAAGGGATCAACATCAAATCAATGAAAAAGGCACTAGGCAGAGTTGAATTAAACATATAAACATATTTTCAGCCATGTCCTCTACACCCTGCCCTAAACAGGTACGATTTCAGTACAGGTAGGGACTGATGCATGTCTGAGGAAGGGGTTTAATCTGCCAAGCTTATTCCATTTAGAAGGACTACTTTCAGGAGTACAAAGAAAGAATCATTCTTAAATCAACACCTGAGAAGATCTGTGTCCAGTAAGTGCTTAGTCCTTTTTTCATACACTTCTCTAGAGACCTGTGAGACAGATGGTTCAAAGGACCTAACCCTCATTTCACCAGAATAGAAGGCTTTGCCCTTGGTTTTATTGCTGTCACAGCATGCATATAACCTCCACTTCTATTTTTCTGAAGCTCAGCTTGCCCACCAGTTCTAGGTCCTGTGGTGACTCATATGGACAATGATTATTTGTCATCAAATAATTTTAAAATGATACATAGCCATAAAAACAAAAAAAAAGAAAAACAAACAATTTAAGCAAAATTTTATCCTGAATTATTGGGGAAAAGATTTTTAAACTTTTCAAACTAGTTTTGCTGAAAGGCAAAAGAGTAATCTCATTTGCATATATGTATATGCAAATGAATTATACCACTCAAATGAGAACTTGCATAGGCAAACTTTCAGGTTCAAGAACCCAGGTGTAGCAGCTGTGGTCATTTAATTTCTACAGACACATTTCTGATGAAACAGATTAATTTTAAAATGTGCAATATGGACAGAGATGCAGCAATTCACACTGCATTTCAAACAATTCCTGCTCAGCATTGCTAATTAGGAAATCCCAGCAAAACAAGAAATATGATACCTCATGGTGCTATCAAAAGTCTGAAAACCAGCAAATTCCAAACACTCCAAAGAGAAAGTCTGAAGAACTCCCAGTGCAACAAATCTGTTCCATATGAAAGCTTTACAGCTCTTGTTTGAAGCCTCAACAAATGTAAATATCATCACTGCATATAGACTCTGATCTGATGTCATTTGCCATAGCTCCATGGAAGTCAATGATGAGACATTGATTTCCACTAATGAGGGTCTGACCTAAAAAAAAAAGATGCATTCATTTACCTAAAAAAAACCTCTTTTCCCCCCACCTTCAAACTTTATTTAGCTTTTCTCCAGGGGAGCAGAAATGCTGAATTAGTGTTAAAAACATTTAGCATCCACACCCAGAACCAACCAGACTGTAGGCACAAGGGGCATAAGAAATTCACCATTGTGTCTCGATCTTAGTATAGATTAAGGTAATCACTGTCATGAAGATAAAGAAAGGGAAACACAAAAGGTGTTTTGGAGAATTTTTCAGTTGCATAGAAAACCCATGGCAGTAATTGGGAAACAAGTTAGGTAGTTTTAGGACTCCAGGTACAAATAAAGGTATAACATTTAGGAAGAAAGAATAGTAGAAAAGAGTTTAGTTGGCTTATCCTTCAAAAAAATTTAAAGAAAATATCCAAGAAAAAAGCTGGATTGGAATTATAAAAATAATTTAAAATATATCCTGCTGCTTTAGCAGTATTTTTTAGTCCTATCAAAGTACTATGTTTTTTTCTGATAAACTGTAAGAAAGGAAGTATAACTTTTCTTAAGAAGAGTGATGAGTGACCCAGTTTTAGAGGTAGCACTCATACTGTTATCCTCTGGGTTTTATGTTTAAAAGATTATCTTGACATTAGTAAAGAGGCTTTACTGTATTTTTCCCAGTTAAGTTTTGGACTCTACATTTACAGGAAAAGCTAAGCTGATAAGAGAGAAGAAAAAAATGCTCCAAACAAGAGTTCCATTTAAAAAAAAAAACAAACCCAAACCCTTTTAAAGATACCCGTTTCTGAAATTTCCTTTTGGGCTCCATTTCCCCACCCCCCAGAAGCACTTGTTGGATACTTATTTGATATTATCCCCTATCTAGAGCTCAGAAGTTAAGCACAGTGAGGCTCCTTAGGTTGCAGCAATTTTAAGTAGGACACTTATTCTCCCCACAGAAGAGAGCAAAGCCCCGGGCACCCAGTGTACTTTCCTGCCACTTGTCAGAAGTATTCGCTTTGTTTGGCTTAGAAGCTGGGAATCTACCCTAGATGAGAGTCATGGCTATGACTATATAAAGAAAACATTTTATTCTTGCACCTTAATAGAACTGGAACCCACACCATGGTCAGGTCAAAGAGTTTCTTTCACTAAAAATATTCTTTCACCAGTGTCACAGAGACAAAACTCTTATTATCCAAGAAAGTAACCTATAAAAGTAATTTATGCAAGAAAAAATAATTTACCTATCCAGGCAACAGTTAAAGATATACACATTTTGCCCACTTGCTTTTCTCTCTTGATCAATAATACAAAGAGGGTCCTTGTTTGAATTTTTCAGTGATCAAAATCTAGTTGGGAATGAGATTTGAATGAGATGTTGGTTGCCAGGCCAGATGAACAGATTCACCCTCATTTCAGTGTTTCAAAGGTCATTTGCAAATTGAATACCTTTTATTCAAGGATGACATATTCCAAAGCTGTTCTGGAGGGCTTACGGCGGTGGTTACAACCTGCAGAGGCTGACCTGAAATATACCACAAACAGCCTGATTTAAGGCCATAAGGAAACTTGTACCCTTCACTTTTCTGTGAGACCAACTCAGACATGTAATGTTATTATAGTGTCTTTACAGTTTTGAAATGCAAAAAGCCAACCATGTAATTATCACTTTCTATTCTACATAATTATAGTAATTTTGTAACATATCCAGAATGTAAACACAAAAGAAATGTAATTGCAGTTTTCCCTAACAGCTGGTAAAACTACTGTTTTAAACGTAAACCTACAAAACCACTGTCATTCCTTATGTTAGTGATGCCTGGAACAGCAGAAAATTCTCTTAAACCTTTGTTGTTTCATAAAATATATTGATTAAAGTGTTGACTGAAGTTAGAAATTTCAAATAGTGGAACATCCCAAGTGATACAAGAAGGGTTTTGCATATTGTCAGTGGAACAAAGGAGCAGAGAGTATTTGCACAAAGTGGTTGTGATATCAATAGGCTGAATTGTCACAGCTATGAATCATCATAAAAAACTGCTGTAACAAGTAATACAAGACTTTGTAAGACATTCTTTACTGAATCATGGGTTTAAAAAACCCCAAAACTAAATCCCAAACCATTTAACTTCTTTTAACATTTTTTTCCTTATCAGAATAATATTAAACAACACAGAAAACTAATTTTCACATTCTAGAGCCCTATTGTACATGGCCTCAAAAGAAATATAATTGTTCTTTTTTTCTTTAAGGTAGCTATGAATAGTTGAGAAAATACCAAGACTAAAACACCCCACCAGTTCTTTCAACATACTTGCTGGACTGATCTGATTGAAAGATTAGCATCCACTGAATTGTTTTTATCTTCCTACTTTTTTTTCTTGGTGATAGTTTTATAGTATCACTTGCATTTTATCTACTTTTTGTTATTTTCTCAGAACATGCTTTCATATCTCCAGAAGGTGGATAAGTAGTAGGGAAACAGTATTTTAGTTATTTCAGCTTTTCTCATCAGGAAGAAAATGAACAATATTTTGTGGTACAGGTAGGCTCCAGGAATACCGCACATCAAGCTCACGATGGTGAAGGGAAAAGCAAATTATGTAAACAAATCACACAAATTGTATGCTCTGTACCCACACGCATTCATGTGCTTTGCCCTGCACTCAGGTGGCACCAGACACAAAACTGATTTATACATATTTTTAAAAGGAGATAGGGTTCCAAAGAGGCTGGGTGACATTAAACAGAGCTGTGTGGTGGCACAGACATAGAGGCGTTGGAGCAGGGGAGCACAGCTGATTTAGCAGGCTCATCTATAGTTGTGTACAGGACACCAAGGATTTTGTCCCCACTGTCCCAAAGGAAGCCTCTGTTCCAAGAGCAGCTGCTAGAAACACTCAGCTTTGCAAGTTTGGTTTTTCTACATGGCACTTGCATAAGGGACAAAACTGAATGATGAAACTAAGCAATGAAATTTTTTTCATAACTGAATTTTTCTTCTTTGAATAAACTGGAATCTGTTTTCTCATGATAAGTGTAGAAGCTTTGCAGCAGTAAATACGACATAAGACGAAACCATTTCTCATTCATGGATCTACTGGGAGTTTTTGTATGATCTTGGTTAGCTCTGCAAAGCAAGCATTTGAACAGCAAATACAGATTTTGTGAGATTAGTTGGCATATAGGTACTTCTTTTCCTTGTTCTGTACCACCTTATCAAAAATTCATAGAAAGGAATCCGTAACCCAATGGCTTTTAAAGACAGAAGATAACATTATATGTTTTCAATGCAATCTGGAAACATATTAAGATGAATTCTTCAAAGAATTTCCATGGAGTCTGGAATATGATAAGTGTAAATCCTCAAAATCTATGATGACAGTTAATCATCGAACACAAGGGAGTACATTTCCTAAATAAGGCACCTCCCCGAAGTGAGCTGCGTTACCAAGATTTAAGCTTAGAGTTTAAACATTAATTAAAAAAATACCTCCGTGAGAGATGATTTTGATACATCTTTAGCATCCCTCATGTCTTCTTATGCAATACTTGGCAAGCGTTATTGCATATTTAGAAAACAATAAATACAGTACAGAAAGCCATCTCTGAAAGGATAGAAGTGCACTTTTTGGGTGGTTGTATCTTGTACCTATTCCTAGACAAAAATACCACTTACTAAAAATTTATACTGTTTGTGTACATGTGTGTAATTGTAAATTGTTATCAGCACAAAAATTACTCTTTAAGTGTTTACTAGGAACTGTGAGTTCTCCCAATAACACCGAAATCTGTGACATCCATTTTCAGAATATGTGAAATAATTCTTATACAAAGCTCCAAAGATTAAACAGCCAAAAAGATAGCCTAGATCTTTAGCACTCCCCACTGATTAAAAAAAAAATGTTTAGAGTCAAAGATTTAACCATGTGAATACAACCTTTGGCCAACAACCATACCAAGAAGTTCCTGCAGTGGGCACAGACATGTATGCAAAACTCAGTCATATAAAAAATAAACTACAGGGAACCAGCAAAGGAGTGAGCAGTGAGAAAGAAGGGGAAACAAACTCAACAATGTGTGATCAAACAAAAACGAGTCTGGGAAAATGGATTGAGATCAGAAAAACAAACAGAAAAAGAAACTGATACCTGCGTAGGCTGGGGTGTTAAAATTGATTTTACCATAATTTCTGCCACAAATCATTCATCACAATAGCATAAGTTTGAACTGAAATTAACTCTCTATTGCATCAGCTCTTATAAGCAGTTTTTTTGATTCTCCTATCTAAAGAATGAGTCTTCTCTATCTGTGAAACCCATTTTCCCACCATATCCACATATACCCTTCTGATTTCCTGGAAAAGTGGCTCCTCTGCTTGATGTGGGAAGGCTGAACTTCAGCTGAGGTTTCACATCACATTCAGGGAGTGCACACAGAAATCAATGCTGATTCTGAGCATGTGCCCTGGGAGGTGGGTGAGGGCCATTCTGTGCAATCTGACAGGCTTTACTGCCTTGCAGAACAGCTGGGTCAGCAGAAAGTAGTTTCAACTCCTGGATTACACAGGCAGTGTTGATAATGGTTGGACCTCTACTAGTCTCTCTTCATCATTCTGTGATTGATTGTGCCCTTTTTTAACTGATTCTGCAGACTTGGGTTTTGTTGTCATATCCCTTCAGGATGAAGCAACCAGCAAAACTCTGATGTGACTTCCAGGAAGGAAAACCTGCAGAAAGTCTGCAGAAATTGACTGGTTTAAGCAGAGGGTACAGACAGAAATCTCCTTTGCTCTATTTTCTGCCTCGAAAAAAATTTGGAGGTGTATGTGTTGGACAACATGCTGTAGAAACAATTGAGCTGGCCCAAGGAGCAGCATAGCTCTGGCCATGCTTTCAGGTTTTCTCAGCAGAACCTATTTGTTTAGGCACAAAGGTGCCTCATGTCCTACAAACTGCTGAAAGTGAATGCATCATCTCAAATCAAGGGGATCACATAAAACTTCTGCAGATTTTTTCTCCTTTGCTGTCCTTCTGCATGATCTTAGACACTTGGGATCAGAATTCAGCCAAACAGAGTAGACTCTTACCTTCGACTGTCTTTCCTATCATGAGTCTCCTTTCCTTCCTCTACCTCCTTCAGTAGACTCCAGGCAAACTTTTTACCCAGAACTCTTGCTACCCAAATCCTGGGTGATATGACAACCAAATTCTTTAAAAGTTAGGCACTGAAGATTTGCAGATCAGAGAATCCGCAAAGACCACAAAATGTGATGAAACCTTATGAGGAGTTAGGGAATTTTTAATATGGACAAAAATACTTTTTTTGTCCAAGACAAGCCTATTTAAAATGAAAGCTATTTTTCTTGAGCCCTTATGTTTAATGGACTTCTTCTTTCCTCCAGCAGTGTATCTCAATAACATAGTATTTCTCAGAAACTGACACATAATAACTTCTGTTTAAGAAGGCTGAGTTTTATGAGTCATTTCTTTTGTCTCTGAGAAATCCCACCCTGTTAGTCCTAAAAGACAAGGACTATTTCCTTTGGGCTTTGATACCAGGTGAAGTCTTGCAGGTAAACTTTAATAAACAACATTAGAACAGGCCAAGCAAAAATGAAGGGGATATTTTTTCACCAGTGGTAGTGCTTTTGATTCCTGTAAACTCCTACTGGTAGCCCTCTAGGACATCTAGGATGTTTGCCTTTTGTGCCTTGAGCTGGGGGACAGGGAGGAGAGAGCAGAAGTGGGATTTTAGCAGAAGCACTAAATTGGATAATTCTGTTCCTAAATCATGACACATGTTAATTTCACTCTCTTCTGCTATGTGTATTTTATTAGCAACAATCCATTACTAAAAAATTATAGCATGGTTTGTATTGAGAGGGACCTTAAAGATCATCTAGTTACAAGCCTCCTGGCATGGGCAGGGGCACCTCCTACTTGACCATGTTGCTAAATGCCCCATCCAACCTGGCCTTGAACACTGCCAGAGTTGGGGCACACACAGCTTCTCTGGGCAACCTCTTCCAGTGCCTCACCAATCTTGCAATTCGGCATACCTACCTGAATTTTCCCTCTTTCTCTGCAAATCTATTATTCCTTGTCCTATCACTACAGTTCCTGATGAAGAATAAAAAAATATTGATGAATCCATGCTAGCAAGTCCTGTACTATTAAATAGTAAGGAACTTGCCATTTTCCTGTATCTGTAACTTAAGATATTAGACTCACCAGGAAACTTGAGCTGCTCTTAGAGATACTGCAACAGATATTGCCCTCTAAAGCCTCAAGAAAGAAAATTATCCCAGGTAAGGGAGAGCATTATTCCGGTAGAGTCAGGCTGTTCTGCTGACTGTTATCCTTTCAGCTCACATACAGGAAAACAGACCATATCTGGAAAAGAGTGCAACAATGTGGCACCAGCCCCACATCTCCTGCTGCCCCATCCAAAATGTTGCCCCATCCAAACTGGCTGGCACCAATGTTAACACCTTAAACTGGTGCTACACACAGCCCTACATTCTCTGTGGAGCACTGGCTGGTACCCATGCATGTGGACAAGACAGTCACATTTTCCTAACGTGGCATAACTGTGTTTGTGTAGCTTCATCAGGGATAGTGCTGACTCAGCAGCTCCACTTGTGGATCTGCTCAGACTGCCGAAACTCAAATGAGGGATATGTGCATTTCAGATGCTCTAACTCATAGCAAAATCTCTTTCTTCATAAATAACACTGATTTCCAGTCTGCACTTTTCACTGCTGCTGCTTCCACAGACAGTACAGGACAAGCTCTGTGACAATGATTGTAAACCCTGACATAAACAGCAGGATTGTTATCTGTCCTTCAACAGATAGGAACACTGCCAGCAGGAGTTTATTTAAGCTTGTGAAACAGGCAAGGTCATTCACTCCTGTCTAAGTTTTGTTTATAAATATCTCTGGGAAAAAAGTTTTTTATTTCTATTATTATTCTCCTATGTTTTCATTCTGAAACTGATGAACAGTTTCACTGATGAAACTTCTCCAGACAAAGGAGGAAATGCGGCAATTTTCATTTTAGTCCCTTAGCTACATACATTCTTTCTACCTTATCAACGAATACATATTACTTTGCACAGTCATTAATCTATATAGCACAGGAGGTTATGTAGTCATCTTTAGCACTCTGCAGATACGTGTTTTCCATTATACTGAACTCAGAAAGCTTTTCTCCCTGGGGGGGCTTCTAATGTGATATTTAGCTTGAATCCTAATGCAGCTAAGCTCCATCAAAACCACGCACACGGACTCAAGGGTAACTGTAAATAATGCAAAAATAGATCAATACTAATCTTGACTTGTTTATGTGTAATTCTCACAGAGCTCTTATGACTCCCGCCACATCCTGTGCCATAGATTCTGACTGGCTGCTCATTCCCAAGTTGTGGCAGGGACTCCATGAGTATGGAACATCGGTATTGCTCTTACAGATCATATACGAAATGTAAGGAAAATTGCATTATCTCTCTCTAAATATATTAAAAGATATATAGGATATAGTCTCTAGAATATATTCTTTTCTAGAGAAGAAAAAAGTTAAAGTTGTAAAATAACTTAAGTGTTGCTCACTCTTGTGGGACTTAAATTTGTGATTCTATTGGGTGATTTTGTTTTATTAATCCAGTCTTTCACAAATGAACAGACTCAGAATACAACTATGATTTATTCTAAATCTTAAAAGAAGTAAACTGCTTTTCTGTATTGTACCTGTTATGTCAGTAGACAATATTTGTGCATGTGTATTCTATGCTAGAAAAATGTCAACCATTCCCAATCATTTATTGAAAAACTATTTGGATCCAGTGTTGTAACCCATTAAACAATAATAAACATTTAGTTCTTAAAGTGTGTATTTTACATTTAAAGCTAGAGTCCCATAAACAAACATCTAATTACCTTCTAAAGGCGTTCTATTTGGAAATCATTCGGAATTATGTAACTTCCTGGACAATGAACTGCCTTCACCCACCTCACTTCTTCCCCTGTTCTGTTTATCTGCTGTGATTTTTCCCATTTTGTTTTTCTCTTCCCCAGCTCCTTTTAGCAATACCCACCAAAAATCTGCTTTTCCAAACATCAAAAGAAGCACGATGTTGAGAAAATCAGCTCCTTGCAGGGTTCTAGCGGTAGATTTTGCTCATTAGAAAGTAGCAGACTTTTGCTGATGAAAATCCTAATAAGCAATATTAAAGCATTAATACCATGAGCTCAGGGTTTTGTACAACATAGCAAACCGTATGCTGCAGAACTTGGGGTCTCTTTCCAGCTGTTAACTGACAGTATCCCTGGGTTCCTGCTAATTGGCGACACACCAAGGCAAACAAGTCAGCTAATTCCAGAACACTGAGCTGATTAACTTCGGGGGTATATACATATTTATAGAGAGAGTGTTGCTTTTGTCTCAATAATCAAAAATAGGTTTAGCTTTCAATTTTAAAAGTTGTGGATTGTATAAGTATTAACGACATAAAAAACCCAACCCAGGACTAATTCTTTCAACTAAATATTTGAAAACTGTGTTGATGTAAAAAGTAGAGAATGTATATGTATGTAGAAAAATGGGATTAATCATTGTATCATTGCTGGCTATTCATAAAAGCATCACAGTTATCTTTCAACTGTACGATAAAGACAGAGATTGTGCAACAATATAACATTTTCTCTACTTTAATCCTAAACAATTAGATTAAAATACATTAGTTTTCACTTTCTACCTCTTTAAATTCATACACTTTTATCTGAAAGCCATATACTGAGAAAGCCATGTCATTTTAGATCTGTTTTGTCATAAAGTATTTCCTTTGATTTTCTTTAGTGTAAATATGACTGATTGGGTCAGCAGGTGCCAGTCTCCACTGTCATGTACACTGGGCAGTCTCTTGGCTCTGCAATCAAACCTTATGTTTGCAGGGTACAAGTTCCTACAGAGCAGTCAGGAAAGCATTTCTACTTTATGACCAGAATTTTGTGATTTAGTAAAGAAAGAAAACGAAAGAAATCAAAGAGATGGGAAAGGAAAGCACATTGCATGCTGCAGGGTGATGGCATGAGAAGCTGTGGAGGGTAAAGACAAACATAAAGCAACTTCTGATTGTATTTCTCCCATACAGGCCTGATCCCATTACAAATCAGAATGTGCATCTGTGGACAGGTCCATGTCAGGGTTACCCTTTCTTATGACCACACTGAAAGCAACTGTGTTCTCATTTCAATATAACAGAAGCTGAAGCCCCATATCTGGTTAATAACAAGAGAGTCTTCCATTTTAAACCAGAAATGGGCATCTTGTATTTGTTCTTCTTCTGGCGCCATCTTTTCTGCATTCCTGGTTTCAGTGTGGTCCAATTACGAGAGCTGGAAAATGTTCCTGTAGTCTGCCCTGCTCTCCTGATGAGGGGAGCTGTGATTTTAAACTCTCTGAAGACGGGAATGGCCTTGAGATTTGACCTCACAATTCCCTGCCCAAATCAGTAGAACACATCCATGATTAAAAGTAAAATTATTATGCTGAAACATAGTCAACTATCATTAGCTTTTCTTATTTTTGAGAAAAAAATCCAGACCCTATTTTCTCCCCAAAGATGGACAATAGCTTTTTAATCTATAGTTTGTCCTGTGTTTTTTGGTCAGGTTTTCTATATATTTATTATTGTGATTTATCAATTTAAAATCAATCACCTCAACCAGAACAAAGTTCAAATAGCCTAAAAGATTTGGGATATTATGTTTCATTACAGAGCTGAAGACCTTATTCTAGGACTACCTCTCCACCACCTATTTTATAATTTAGACCAACTCCATGCTAGCAAGCAAACCTTCTGCACCAAATCCTTTTTCCTGTGAGTTTCCAAATTTCCTTTTAATAGGTTTTCTTATTGGTAAAATGCTATACCTGGCAATTATTTTTAAGTGTTTTGTTTTTCTTCTTTTGCACACCAAACTAGTCTTAATTTAATGTGAAATTTTCTTCCTGGAGGTCATTGTGTTCCTTCTGAGCACTGTCCACACTCATTAAATTGAACCATTATATAGCACAGAATGCTGCTATGGCTGCAGGCAGGAGCAGGAATCCTAAAAGGTATGTATTCAAATATTAAAAAATTATATGCAATATTTTCTGTTTCCTGAATAAGCAAATCAACAGAGGAAAGGGTTATGCTTATATAAAGTATCTCAGCTTGAGTGTGACAACATTAATTATCCACTGTAACATGCTGATTTATAATTATGAAATCAGTAATTTAATTGGCATCTAATGCAGTAAAAACATTCCTGCCAGTGTCATTATCTAAGTGCCAGTGCTTGATGCTTTCAAACTTAGTTAAGCTGTCAGAAATCATTATTCTGTTAAATGCTTATACCTGCAGAACTGACAATTATTTAACAAAAATGTTTTAAAAGGCGCTACTACATGACCGGTGAAGGTACTATCTACACATTTCAGACGAACCTGCCAGGCTCACTGCTGGTCATCAAACACCTCTCACTGCTGATAGAAATAGCATCTATACTCCTTGGGAAGAGAAGCTGCCACTGAATCCCATGATTGATATTTGGATCACTGATTATGTCAATCTGAGTGTTAGGGTTTAACTCCTGGGTGCAACTTCATCTGAGTGTTTGCAGGTTTGTGATGGGTGGTGTAAACTACAGATTAATGCACCCACCAAAAGATGAGAGTGGCCACTTTGAGCGGGGCACAGATGAGCAGTGCAGGAGCTGGGATCAGGTAAGCCAGTTCACTGTACTCCAGGTACTGTGTGTTAAAGAGCCTGGGGACTAGTTTTACTCCTGCTAGTGCTTTCACTCCTGAACTAGAGATCATAGCTAGAACAGCAGGCAGTTCTTCAGCCTTGTAGACTTGGGTAAAGGGCCTGATCTTCAGAGAGGGAGTCACACAAAGGAAATATATCAAAATAACCTTAACAGGACAGTGATCTGCATGAACGATGCTCTGTCAAAAGAAGAATCTAACTTAAAAACTGGGTACAGCAGGTGGTAGAAGACAGAAAAGAGAATAAAAAAACAGTGCTGTAGTCAGTAAATCGTACTACAATGGTTTCTCAGCCCTGCTCTACATGACGTATTGTGCCTGTGTAACTATTTTTGTGATGGAAGGGATTCCTTCTACTGAAATTGTTTTACATCTCCAGCTGCTAATGGGTCTGAAGTACTACCACTCTATGCAGTTCATTAAACCCTATGGGAATAAGCCTGGATAAGCTAGATATAACTGATGACATAACAACGTGAGCTGTTGAAATATTTAGGCATAATTTTCAGTTATTGCATACTGGCCTTTTTTGGCTTCCTAGCGCAGTTGAAGTGCTGCAACTGCTGAGTGTGAACAAGACCATTTTCTCAGATCGTTTTAGAAGAGTGTCAGCTCCTCAGAGAATATGTCATTTTGATATAAATAAAAGTATTCTACTAAAAGCTGCTAAGCTAAAGATAGATATAAGTATAACCAAGAAAAATACAGTATTACCAGGAGCATGGCCTACGAGGATTCCTGAAGGCAAATAAATAACATCACATTAAAAGTATCATGCTGTCAGATGTGTGTATATGGAGTAGGATTCAACTCATATTAACAAAAAGTTAAACAACAAACTTCAATGGGAATCCCCCTGCAGCCACCGGAGACACAAATTTCACTGGGGTGATCCATCCCTTCCCAAGGCAGTGTTGCACAGTGTCTTTGTGTTTTCTGTCACAAAGGGCTTTCTACTTGCAACTCTACAGCCTGCCTTTCACTTGCAGCTCAATTCTCCCTTTGGAGCCACAACAGAAATGTTTTCTCATTTTCTTATGACAATATTTTCTTTTTCTTGTGGGAATGACCACCAACAGTGCGAGACTCACCCTTCTTCCATCCTTTTCCCAAACTTCGGTTACTCAGTGGACCAAATGGCATGCACACAACTTAACTGGTTGCAGCGCCTGCTCCCAAAGTGTTTCCATCAGCACTTAACAGCATTACACCAATAAAAGCTGACAGTTTGAGCACGTCTTGAAGACACCCATAGAGGCGCTACTGAAGTTTACGTGCATGTGTGCTGGCAAACCTGCTGCTGATGGGAGCAGGACCTGAGGGTGCTCAGCTGTGGATTTTGTCACTTCTCTCCCCTGATGGCCACTAGGGAAACTTTTCCCTTTTCGGTCTCTCCTCTTCTGTTTTTATCTTTGCCCCAAAGTTACTTTGACTGCCCATGTACGCCACCAGCTTTGGAGCCCACTGATAAATCTCTGTGCATGTGAATCTGTCTCCTTTGTGCCAGAATAGGTGACTTATATCTTTTAAACACCTAATTTTCTGACAGCTGGAGTTAGGTCAAACAAATCCCACCCTCAGGCAGTGCAAAGATGGAAGGAGCTGGCAGAAGCCCTTTCCTAACATCTGACTTTTAAATACTTAACTTTTGTGCAGAGTCCTGAAGGCTGTGAGCAATACACAGTGGCAATAGGATTATAGTTTATGCTGCTAGAATAACTTAATTGTTCATGCTCAGTCTTTACAATGTCTCCCACAGCTTCCGTTCTGTTTGAAAATAAGCCTCAGCCTCACAAGCACTTTTAGGTATGTGGTAACATTAATAGGCCACAATCACAAAAGGACTGAACCTGTGAGAAATAAACTCTCTAGTTTAGTACTTGTAAATCAAGACTCACAAGCTGTTTTGATCAATATAAAGATAATTAACTGGAACATGAAGAAGAAATAAATAAAAAAAATGGAAAATGGAGCTATTAGTTAGACAATTGAAAAAAACAGGATATGCAAAAGAATGCAGAATACTTAATTCTATTTCTTTTTGTATTTTTATTATCAACTGTCATCACTAAGAAGATTCACAATGGGAGCATCATCCAAATTTTTAATCACTTTAAGTACAGATTTGTGAAGCATCACATAATTACCTTTTATTCTCCCTTTTCTCCCATAAGAATGATAGAAAAAGAGCTGTTTTTAAAGTAGCATGCTGCAATGTATAATGGCCAAGTATTTATAAAATATTAACTGTTAGTGAGACTCCTCAGAATACTGAATTGTTACCCATTGCCTAATGAAAATGAAGCCAATTCAAAGCAGGCACTGCTGCAAAAATACTCACCACAGCACAGGGTACAGATTGTAATGAGAAACATAACATCTTGAAAAAAATAAGAAAGAAATGTGAAGTACAAAAAGTTCCAGTTTAAGTACACAAAACACAAAAGCCTTTGGTTAAAGCATTTTAAAAGAGGCCTGACCTACCAGCCTCCCAAAGCAGGCAGACAGTAAGTGAGACATAGCAGAGCAAATTAGGAACACACAGACATAGTTAAGTAGTTTCTGGAGCACAGCTGATTCATATTCAGCCTAAGAGAAGCCTAGGGAAAAAGCTAGCCTGGCAGAAGTAGTCTGTTAAAACATTTGCTTACTCATTTTGCTATTAGATGGAATCCATAATTCAGCATTAAGTAGTTTGTTCGAGACAACTCAATGTTGAGAGTGCTCATAACTTTTTGTGAGTCTCCTAATGTGCTTTTCTTAAAGAACTGGCTTCTAAGAGTTACTTTTACTTAATTGTTGAGTTATAATTGTTAAGCATATTTCTGGTCTCAATAGCTGTGCTAAATTTTGAAAATATTATCAGAAGATATAAAACCAGAAGGCAAATAAAAACAAGCGCAAGTGTTGTTGGCTTGTTTTGACTCATTTTTACATTGTGATGTTTGAACAGCAGAGATTGAACACATGCTTACATGTTTTGCTAAACTTGAGTTGATATCTGGTGTAAAGCAGGGAAGAGAACTGGAGTGAATAGGACACAAGGAGGACTTAAGGCATGAAAACAAAGGGATTTCTGGAATTGGGACTTGGTCTGTCTTTTGTACAAGCTAATTTAGATTCTACTTAGCTAAAACACAACTCAGAGACTTATTAATTTTTTTAAGTTGTTCAAAAGTAATTAGTGAACAAGTAAAGAAATAAAAATTAATCAATGTTACGATATAGCATCTCTCTGAAAAAAAAGGCTACAAAGTATATAAGGGAAAAAGTAGCCTTCATTTATATTAAAGAAAACTCACTTCACATAAATAGTAAATGTCAGTTAAAGCCAAGGGAAATCTGTACCATGTTCAACAGTATTAAAACTGACATAACATGAATGATTGTCAAAAACTGATGGGATCTGGCAATGTTAAGAAATATTAAATAGGCAAGAGATTTTTTAACACTGTTTTACCATTTTTGACAGTTTATATATCTAGAAAGAAGGTTCATTTATAGTGGTAAAATGCAACCTATTCAGTTTTGTTTCATATTCTCTGAGACACTTGAGCAGCTATGAAAAGATAATTTGGGCTCAAATGAAAGCTTTTGTAATTGCTGTCAACTTGGCCATTGGTTTTGAGCAATCTGGACAAGAAATTTGACAGTATACTTAGTTCAACACAAAATTAATAAAGGCAACTGAAAGCAAAAGCTGCTTCTTGGAGGGGGAGGGAAAGTGAAGGAACCTGCAATTTCCACACATTTTTTCATTTTTCCTGTTAAGGACTAAAACCCATTCATTTAGATCTACAAGTTTCATTTGCATGTATGGGTGCCTCCAGAAATTAGCCTGTGTCTGAAATACCAGTTTTTAAATGAAAACAAAGTCTTTGGCACAGAGTCATTCATTGACTCGGGGTTATGCGAACATAGCACTTACAAGTTGTTTTCCTCCATGTATATTTAATAAAATATGGTTGACTGTCACTTCCTGTTTTAGCCAAGTGACACACAGTTTTTATTTTCCAAAAACAATCCTCCATCTTTATTCCACCACCCCCATCTTCCCCTCACTTGCTAATTTCTATTCTGCAAGATGAATGGCACTCGGGAGAGAAACAGGGACACAAAAATTCCAACGCTGTGTCTTAAATAAGTTGATATAATTTTTGGGTTTTTTTTACTGCTAGGTCCAACATTATCTTAGTGTTTATGGAAGATAATACCTATTTGAAAAACAAACTGTGACCTAGATAAAAGAGGATAAAAACAAAAAAGTTAGAAAATCCCATGTTTTCCCTCCCTTGTAGAATATCGAAATCTTGGAAGACTATAAAAAATTAAAATATTATATTAACCACAGAAACTTTTAACAAGAGAGAGATATTTACAAATGTTGCTGAAGCTGCATATGAACTCCAAAACACAAATTCTCAAGAATATGCATTATAAATATACACACTGGAATGAGAAAAAGAAATTGAAATCCATAAGGCCATTCAGCGCCACTGCTCCTGCTGTCAGCACTAGTGATTTTTCCTTTCTTCCCTAAGGGCTGATTGCTAACGCTGTACAGCACCTGAGGCTTCCATCAATGTGATGAAGGTACAAGCTATTCCAAGACCCAAAACTTACTTTGCCCCATTCAGAGTTGTATCTACAAGATCACATTCTTCAAATTAATTGTTTTCTGATAACTTTTACATTATAATAATTTTTCCGAAACACTACAGTCTGAGGACCAGCAACCCTTGAAAGGAAAACAAATATAATCACATCATTTTGAAATCACACACACACACACATGCACACAAAACCATTCCCAAAACCATAGCCATTGAAGAAGTAAAGAAAAAAGGCAAACTCAAAGCAGCAAGAGTTGTAAGAATGTGAACAAAGTATCTCACATCAAAGGTATATTTGTGTAGTGTTCTGCTGCTCCACTCAGATACAGGAGCTAAGGCCTGTGGGTCACATCCTCTGGGAGAGAGCTGTGGTTGAGTTACCAAGGCAGGATGCAGAGGGCAACTGGCACCACGTCTCCCTGTGCCATTCCAGGGAGAATTCCTGTAAACCACTCTGTATTCCACTCCTGGTATACAGGCCTGAACAAAGACATAGATGCATCTCTTCTCACCTGGGCTGATGAATCTCAGTAGTTTTTGGTGAAAGAGCAGCTCAGTCTGCACTTCCCTTTGTGGCCTTTTTCTTCCATTTTTGTCTGTCCAGAATATTTCATCCAAATCTACTGGTGTTTAAGCCTTTGCCATCTGGATGACTAAATAGGACTGCCTAAAACTTACAGGGTTTTATTTGGAACAACACCTCTCTCATTTTGCAGCAAGGACACACCACTGAAAACACCATTTGCAATTCCAATTTTCCCCCAATTCCTTCCAGGAGGCCAAAACAAGGAAGTGCTATCACAAAGCACCACAGCACCTTGAATTTACATCACAAGAAGACATAAAAATATTCCTCCAGAAAACATACCAGTGCATGCAAGAGTGCATAAATAAACAAATAAATAAACATATAAATAGTATAAATAATAAACATTATAAATAAACATTATAAATAAACACTATAAATAAACAATGCTAACATTGCTTATTTCGGCTCAGCAAAGTGACCGCTCACCCTGTAGAAGGTACCCTGAAACTGTAGCAAAGTTGACAGGCAATTCTGAGGAGACATTGCATAGTTGGGGTCTCCAAATTAATTGAATCCTTTCCCAGGTTTAATCAATAAATGCAGTTTGTATGGAAAGACAGAAGGCAAAAAAAGTGCTTTCAACATCACCTGTCTCAGAGAGGGATAAGAATTTTGAGGCAATGTGCTTTAATGGGGTCTGGTTTACGTGCATCTCTTCAGTTATATAATGACAGCCTTTAGTTATCTGACTCACATCCTACCTCTCACTGTTAGGTATGAATCAAAGCCATCCCTGGTCAGAACGCATTACCCTTTGTCACTGGAACACCATCTGATGGAACAAGAATTATATAAACTCTCACGGTTTTCGTTTTAGGCAGTTCCATTTGTTCTCTTAGTGGCAAAAAAAACCCCCCAGTCTTGAAAAGTTGAAAGCAGAATTAATTATGAATTTACTTGTTCATGTAGAATAATCTGTCTTTAAAATAGCTCAGCATTGAAATTGCCTCAAAGGCAGAAACATCTGCTGTAGAGCACAAGCACATACACCCTGGCTAAAAACAGAAACCTGAGATTTTACTGTTGATCAGCTTTGCCATTGCTTGTACTTAACATTGGTGTCCAATTGCATCGCAAGCACTATAGAAGTTTAGTGATTACTCTGAGTGGCACCTAAAATGCAATATGCAGGTAGGACGAGCGTGTGGAAGCAGAAAACCAATGTCAAAATGCATTCACATAAAATGATACAGTCCTAAGAAACCTGCCTCTTCAGCACAAAAAACTCATGCATACATAGATCTCAGAAGGATTGTATTCAAGAAACAGATGGAAGTTTGCATATTTTTCAAAATGAAAAGTGAAGCAATAGGAAATAGCCTGCAGAGAGCCAGGCAGTCCAGATCGTTCACCAGTAGCTTACCATTCAGGGACTAGGAGGGCTGGGAGGGGAAAAAAAAACAGCAGTGAGCAAAATTTGCTCACCACAATAGACTGCAGTATTTGACACTGGCATTACTCATTTTCCTTTACAAGAAGGAAGGAAAGTTCATTGTGATGGAGTGAGAGACACTAGCTGTGCAACTGAATGATGCTTGCAGTAATGACTAATCAGCTAAAAGGAGTCTGCAGCAGGGAGTGAGTGTGTTACGCAGCCTCTTGCCTCGAAACAGCAGCTGGGCTTATTTTGAGAGAGTGGAACTTCAGCAGAGCCTTTCATACCAATAGGAAAATGCACAGGAGCAGGTAAACTCACAAATACACCACCTGTGACCATTCCTTACTACTTGGAGGTCAGTGGATGACTGAGGGTCCCCAGGAAGCTTTGAAGCTCTGCCTACATCCTGCTCTGAGCCAGTACTCCCAGCTTTGCTTTCACCATGAGTGGGCAATGGGGACATGTTCTCCTCATAGAGACCTCTGTTCTTTGTGGTTTCTAACCCTGCTCACAGCAACATGGGGTGAGGGCAGCTTCACCAGGCAATAGTTTTTGTGTTGGACAGACTCCAAAACAAAAATTTATTGCTGTTTACTGTTCTAACCTCCTGCACAAACAAACCTGCTAGAAGCCCATTACAGCTTTCAGCACATATGCACCGGCATGTTATAGAGAGCTCCTGATTTTCTGGGATAATTTCTAGAGGGCCACAGAAATGGAAAAAACATTGAGAATGCAGAACATGTGCATTGTAAGTATATATAATTAAATAGTAAGTGAGAAAACTTGACAACACAGTAGACTTAAGGGAAACTTAAAACCACAGTTTTGACCCAGCACCACAGATATCCTAAGTGATGTGAAAACGGCAACTTGCCCTGGAAGTACTACAGTACATAGCGTTGTGTCACCTGTGGCAGAGTTAACTCCCAAGCCACGTAACTTCCCTATTCAAAAGCAAATTTATTGCCTTTAAATTATTGATTTATGACCAGGGTACCATAACATATCTTTTCTGATAGCTGAAAACTATTGCAACTATCCTTCTTTCTCCCTGTACATAATAAAGAAAATAAGAGAAAAGAAAATAAAACCCCCACTTATATACCTGAATATCAGAGTTCTATTTTGCCTTTGATAACAAACAGGAAAATCCATACAAAATTAGTCTTTTTGTGATGTGCACCTGAGAAGCAGACAGCATAATTTTTTAGCATAATAACTCACTGTTTGATTTCCACTTTCAATGCACCAGTGACAGGGAAGAGAAGAAACAACATCTGTGCTTTCTAAATAGCTGTAGACTTAGAAAAACCCTTCTAGAAATAGGGAAAGCCAAGGTCCCAGAAGGGCAGAGTAGAAAAGAGCTTGTCTGAAGCATTTTAACCACTGATTTAGATCTGTCTGTGTTAACAGCTGACCCTACTAAATCAGATGAAATGAGCATCAGTATGGTCCTACCCCATATCTGGTAAAGAGCTTAAAGAGACTTGGATGTCCCTGACTCTCCAGCCTGAAGAAGAACTCCACTACCTTTAAAAGGGAGTGAATGCAGTACATGCAAGTGGAAATGAGTAGAGAATGGTCATATTTAGCAGTAGATTTATACAACCCACTGCTTGATGAATTGGAAATCAAGTTCAATTCAAGTGCAACCATTCTGGAATTCAGAAAACCATGCTGAGAAAAATCACTCATAAAGGATTTAAGCAGCAATCAAATAACGGGCTGTGGTACTGAGCCCATAGTGGCAAAACAAACAACACAGAGGGAACACACTGAAAAGCTACAATAACTGAAAAGATGTAGTCACTGGCTTTTTTTTTTTTTTTTTCCCTCTCTTGTTTTCCCATTGCATTTTCTGGACAAAGAAAGTGGAAAGCCCTAGTCAAGGAGTTCCCTTGTGTCATAGTTAGCTCAAGTGCTTTCCCCAAGTCCCACTGGTGTAAAGGAACATATTGGCAGGGAAGGGACATGGTTATACTGTTCTGGCAAACTCCATCTGGCATATATGTCCCAGGGGTGCTGCAGACAGCTGGCATTAGTTTTAATAGTCAGATCCAAATCTTTCTCTGGATCGATGTGTACAAATCAGACCTGTTAACTCTGTTGCCATGCTCTTACACAAGGTAGACTTTGCCACAACAGGAAAACACAGTTTTATCTTATTTCTTCATTTTAAAACCTAAAATATTATCCACTGAAACACCAGTCACTCAGCATCATCTTCCCATTTTTGTTGTCCTTCTAGCAGGGGAAATGGAGTTTATAGCCCTTTAAAGGGGATCTATCTCAATCTGTCCTAATCTGCTGAAAAAGAAAACCATTATAACCACAGCTCAGTCCCTACAAACTCAGGATATTGAACTCCCCTAACAAAAGGATCAAGTCAGTTAAAATGGACCTCTTCTTCCACTAGCAGTACCATATACTGACAACAGACTGTATGAAATATCCGTACAAGATTCTCATAAACAAAATCTAGCTGAAGTTATACCTGAAGAACTTGTGTGCTACCTTAAAAATTTAAAAAAGACTAAAGCTCTTACTTCCTTCTTTTTCCCAGATATCTTGAATGAGTACTTTAAAAATTAATTTAATTAATTCAATTATTTTAATTAATTTGATAATTTAAATAATTATTAATACTAAAGCAAAGGGTCCAACAATATATATGAAAATAGCTTTTCATTGCAGGCTATATCATAATTCAAGATTATGCTGCAACACTATGGAAACATGGGCAACAGAAATGGCTAAAAATGGTAATAATAAAAAAAAAGATACCTATTATCTATTGCTGTGGATTTTTACTAGCAGGAAGAAGTATAGCAGGCAAGAGACTTCTTTCAGAGTTCTGCATCAGGGACTAATAAACTGTCACCCCAATACTGCAAACATTAGTCCTTGAGAACGGTCCCACTGAAATTAAAAACCTCAAAGGTTCTTTTCACATTATGCTTAAAAAGTTCTTTTTTAAGAAAAAACAGCTTTGAAATCATTCCAATATCTAAGCAATTGTAGGACACAATTGCTGCTCCTATGTGAGATTTATTCTAACAGAAGAGTATTCAAAAGATTTCTTTTGAAGTGTAAAAAATGCCTTCATTTATGTACAATTTGCTAATAGTATGAATAATGATACAGAACTGGATAGCAAAAATATTTTTTAAAATATGTGTTGGGTTTCCCTTCATGCTGTTTTAAGTGCCTATCATTCTCTTAACAGTTACACGTCAGCACTGCACCAAGTGAGCCCTAATTCAATTTTTCATGACTCAGCTACTTAATGTGAAATCAGCGTCATATGTTTATGTTCTAGTAACAAATAAGGGTTTGCTTGAGCAGCTTCTATGTGGCATAATATCCAAATGTGGCAGTTCTATTACTTAATATTTTAAAATATGATCAAAATGGTAATTAGTCTTGAAAAAAAAACCCCAAACCCCAAAATACTCCTTCTCCTGCAATCCAATTCTTTCTTCCCTTATGGATATGTGGGAAACTGTTCAAGTGTGACCCTCTAATGAAATAAATAAAAGAATGAGATAGGTTTTTAGATCTATCTGCTGTAGCAAGACAGGGGAGATACAGATTTTTCATGGCGTGTTTCTTCCATTATCCATATACAAAATATTCTGGCTTATGTAACAGAATGTTTTCTCCCTCTCTGTGGCACTGCTTTGAGTGAGACACTGAGAACTGCCCCTCAGCCACCAATATTGTACTTTTCTGATAAGTCCATTAGAACTTCATTGAAGAAACTGAGATTGAAGGGGGCATGTGTGTGTATGCAAACCTTAAAAATGGAGTGAGGGGAGAGAGAGAAAGAATGAGAAATTGGTTTAATGTAACCAAAAGTGGAAAACCAAAAGTGTTATCTTTCATAAAAATAGTGTCCAGAAGGTAACAAACTTGACTAATGACATTTCCTTCTTTGGATTCCAAAGGCATTTGGAGCAACCTTTACATTAGTTTCTTCCATTAATATATATTTAGATAATCTCTCTGCATATCCTGGAGTTTCTCAGTTTTTCCCCCAGATAAATAAAATCATTTTGACAGAACTAAGGTAGAAATTGCAATGCAAATAACTTAAATGTAATAGTTGTGATCAAAAGTCCCTTTTCTTTGCTGGGAACATTTTCATTGACCTTGATGAGCTTTGGCTGAGCTCTAAAGGAGATTATTAAAGTCTTTTGATTCAAAATCTAACTAAAATGTGGAAGATTAAGACTTGTAAGGGACATGTTTGTAGCTGCTGTAAATTTTCATAGCTCTATTGACTTTGAGAATGTTTAAATAATTTATACTAGCAGATGATTTGCCTTCAAAATTCACAAACAACTTTCATTCCCCTTCTACTAATCTTCCACACTGTACATATTACATTTTGGAGAGTAAATATGAATGTACGGTCAGTACTTTGACTTTTATTTTTTTATTATTAGCTCTTGGAAGATGAATAAGTTGTGTGCCCATTGATTTCCTGCTGTTCTGTATGTGGAGCGGATAATAAATCCATATCACATCAAGTGTGCTTTAGGAAAAGATGCACTCTGGATTTTAGAGCACATAATTAGGTCAAAAAGGCAGCCTGGATAGCTGACTTGTTCGGAATCAAAGAGAGTATCTGGAAACAAATTGAATATAGCTTGTAGATATTTTCCTTGACACGATGATTGAGAATTTCAGATTTGTGTATATTTGAGTAAATCCACAGGTAGCAAAGAAAGTAATCTGGGGGTAATTTTTTCTCAGAGACAAAATTCACATCTTGTGATTGCTATGAGTTATTGTGGTAGGAAACAAAGAGTTCTTTTGTAACTCTACAGAGAAGAAAGATTTGAGTGTGCTGGTAGGGAAAGATTATAAATTTGGGAAGCATGCAGGTTTTTACCGGAATCATAAAATAGCTTAGATTTAAAAAGACCTGTGGAGGTCACCTAGTTTGACTCCCTGCTCAGAGCAGGGCCACTGTTAGAGTTGGATCTTACTTTGAATTTAGATCGTGTTACTGAGGGTAATATGGTGTCAAGTTTTAAATATCACCAGAGAAGAATCATCTCCCAGCTTCCCTGGGCAGTCTCTCAATGGGCTTGACCCTTGTTACTGTGAAAGGATCAAAAAATGGTTTTCACAGTATTTAACTGAAATATCAATTATTATATCTCATGCCCTTTTGTTTTTCACCTTTCAGAGGAACCTGGCTCCACCTTTCCTTCCATCAGCCTTTCCATACACCTCATTTCCTTCATCCCCTTTACCATTTTGGTGGCTGTCTGCTGGACTTGCTCTACCATGACAACATTTTTCATGTATTGGGGGCCCCAAACTGAATACCTTTCTCCAGATGAAGCTTCACCAACATTAGGGACACAGTCACTTTACTTGGATGACTGCAATTAACTTGGCAATGCGGTTTAGCTGTAGTTTGCCTTCATGGCCACAGCTGCACAGAGCTGATGGAAGCAGCACATAGCTGACCATCCTCAAATATAACCCAGGGCCAATCTTTCAAGTGTCAGGGACTGAATTTTAGGATGCCCCTTTTGGGTTCATTAGACATGGCTGAGTAAGTGTCTTCCCAGATTTCACTTTCCCCTCTAGTCAGACTTTCCAACTGTGGAGGGGCTCTTGCTTCAAGGGAAGAGTGAAAAGATGTCTGTTTCTGAGTTTTCTTAGCTGCTGTTTCAGCTTTTGCTGTGAATATTAAAAAAAAAGATGGATGCTGAAATACCTTTGAGATATAACTGTGTTTTAAAGGATGTGGAAAGTTACACATTAAAACAGACACAGATTATTAACTGTGCAATAAATTTCTTTCTTATCCACCATATGGGTCATGAGGTTTCTCAAAGGGATAGGGAAAAGGAAATGTATTGCCAGTAATAAGCGCAGGATACTCACACTGGCACTGGAACTCAGATGACCACTGATATTAATGAAGAAACAAATTGGAAATACAAATTGCACCACACCTGTACATGCCACGTAAGGCTAAGTAATTAAAAAAGACTTTTTTATTGCTCTTAAGTGTTCACATAGCATCTAAGTAACATTGAGTTCTTCCACCTCTGTATGGTGAGATAAAAACATTTCTTTCAGATGGGAGTCCTGCTTCTGTTATCTCTGTGCCTTTGTCACCTTGAGACAGAGCTGCCAAAACACAGCCTGTGAGAAAACACATATTTGTGAGATGATTTTGAAGCTAAAGCAAGCTATGAATGCTATTTTCTGAATATTATGGGGCAAATCCTATTGTGAACACACAGATATAACAGTTCAAAAAATACACTGGCTGTTAATTTAAGATATGCATTTGAACTTCTAATTTCCTTATTATTTAGATCCAGGCAAACTGTGTTTTTCTCTATAAACTGTGAGTAGATATGGGGCTTGAGTCAGTTAAAACTGAGTTATATCTCAGCAGCATTTGTATTTAGAACTGCTCAGTCTTGGACTAGCTATTCAGTTTGGGTTTTTTTACCCCACAAAATTATGAAGCTTTTTTAAACTGTGGGAGTATGATCAAAAATATAATTTATGGCAGACATAGAAAATTTTTTCAGCAAGCCAATCTGTTTGATGTGGAGATGACCTATGTAATTGCCTTCTAAATTTTTCAAATACTTAATCATTTAAAAAAGGATTTTCTTTATAAGTGTTTAAACTTTGTTAGATTCTAAATGACAATGAGAGTGATCTAGTCAAGTCAGAAACACCTCTGATTTACATACGAACATTTACAAATCTATGGATTGTATACCTGCAGGTAGACCAAATGTCAGTCAATATAGGAGAAAGCAGGGTGAAATTCATAACCTGACCTGAAGCTCATTGAACTTCTCATTTCAAGTCTTTGAAAACATCTAGTTCAGCAGGCTTTAGACTGACTTATAGAAGAGCTAATTTCTAAAACTTAGACCTTTACACTGAGATATTTGTGACATGAAATGGTGTATTTAAGAAATGCATGGTGTGCGTCATCTTTCTAATTTGTCCCAGCCATCTGAGCCATGAAAAATGTAAGCAGAAGACTATCTATAATATTATTTCCTTTGTTGGAATATTTTAATATTACTAGAATCACTTTGGCCTCTCCATGCAGAAGGTCACTGCTACAGAAGAGTCTCAGGGAACAAGGACCCCTCCTGAAAGCTCCCAGCACGCAGCTGCTCAAAGGACAGGGAAAAGAATGGAAAGTAAAGTACTTTGACTCCAACAGGCTACTCTTTGCATTGATATAAATTATTAAAGCTGGAGGTGGCCCTTGAGAATTGGGAGACCGTAACTGAGTTTTTGAAAACTCCCACTGTTTCACTTCCCACAGAAGAAAGAGGAGATATCAATGAATCTCATTACCATCACCAGTGGAAATTTTTACTGCATTGGTCTTTGCTTGGACTGGTGACTTAATACCTTTTAGAAATACAACCACATTGCAGAAAATTGTATAAAAATTAGGTGCTGCAGTATCTAAAAGAAAGCTTTCATAAGAAAGCACAAATCTAGCCTATTTTACAGACTTTCTAATCTCAAGACAATGTTGCTGTACTATATAGCAATTTTAAACAGAATTATTCACCTTGTAAGTCTTTTGTTCCTTGTTTTACCTTGTGATCCCTCTCTTAATGCAAGTACACAGCAATTAAGCATCAGCATTATCCATTCTGCTTATCTGACAACAACACACCTGGTCTAAAATCTGTAAACCCAGTCACTCACCCACCCCACTGTTTCGCCTGAGCTGAGTCACGAGAATTCAAACTTGTGCTTTTTTTTTTGCATCAGTGGCAGACGGACTATATTGATGGAAACAAACAGCTGCTGATTTGTCACTGACCCCAGGGAGAATACACAGAAATTTGATTCAGTCTCTATAGTCTCCCGACTCTGAAACCTTGTTAAAGGTTTGCACAGATGCATATTGCAAAATCTCTAGGGTAGGGCATGGGTTTGTAAGATCATTTCTGAGATATTCTAAGCCTTGGCCAAAGATTAAATATACTGGAGAGATCTGTTCTTTAACTTCAAATTAGTAATTAGTGTTGTTTATAAACACTCCATGCATGGTGTTCCCTATAACAGCAGAAGGGAAAGATATGAAAACAGAAGCTGACAAGAATACCAGGCTGAACACACTGTCTATGGTATTCTAGGCTTCATAATTCTGGGGGTCTTTGAGCCTTCAGTAAAATGCACAGATACTGAGATTCTGTAGTGCAAAGTCCAGGATTCTGATGTTTTGTGTGGTTTGTTTTTTTCCCCCCTTTGTTTGGGGGTTTGGTTTTTTTTTGTTTTTTTGTTTGTGTTTATGTCTGATTGGTTTGGTTTGGTTTAATACTATTTTACAGTTTAAGATGTTTTAGTAGAAAGCACATTTTCCAATAATAGGCTATGTATTTCCAATAGCATTGTCAAATCCAAAACTTCTCTTTTTAGTCTTTTCCAAGGTGCTTTAATTGTAATTTCAAATGACATAAGGAACTACTTTCTCCTGTTAGAGACTGATAACATAGATCAGCACCAGTAATATTTGACCTCTTAATTTATGCCTTACTCAGTGTTCTCTGGTTTGGTGCCTTTCTAAACTGTGAGGTTTTCACATATCCAACAGATCTCACAATACCTAAAAGTCAGTATACCCAGAAAACAAGCATACTAGCAAATACAGCCCTTGGACTGTAGAAACTAATAGAATTTATTGCAAGTGTCACACTCAGATATAGTTGAAAACAGCTAATTATTTAATGTGCAAAACTTTGAACACTGCTTTTCCTGCTAAATGTGTCTGGATAATCTGTATTTAAAACACCAACAGGGTAAAACTCTACCGATGGTTTGGGGAGAACAGGTGGCTAGATGTAACTACAATCACACAGCTTTACAAAAACTAGAATACTTAAAAGCCATTCCATTCCTTTGATGATTAGGGGGAAAAAAATTGATCAAAGTAATTGAGATCACTATTTGCAGAGAGCACCAAGTGCTGTCTTAGTAGAAATCGAGGACCTACAACAACCTCTGCAATGCACCATTTGCTCTACTCTCTTTCACCGGAAAGAAAGTGCATTTTGCTTCAGAATTAGTGACTTCTTGTTCATAACTATTTTATTGCTTTGTATTCCACATGGAAATAAAACATGCCTAAATAATTTCTGTGAGTATACTATGAATCCAGAATACCAACATTTGCAAAAGAGACTTTGTTTGTTTAATTGCAGGTACCTTGTAGGAACTAAATTGCGAAACAAATCAGTGGGTAATTTTCTCACAGCAAGAAAACTGAAATGTATGCTCTGACCCACAGACTGCATTTTGACCATGTAGTAGATTTTAACTAAAATATTAAAAGTTTAATATTCTTTTATCTGTGTTCCTGTCAGAGGAGAAGAATGTTGTAGAAGAATGGAAATAGACAGAATTCTTCCTTTAGTCAATATTTGCCAAAAAATGAGATAACGCAGTACTAAGCAGACAGCAAAATATGGTTTACCCTTTTACAAACTAAAATAGATGCTGATTGGTTTAGACTATAGGTAATATAATTTAAATCTCATTTGTATATAACAAATTAAATAAGTTCTAACAAGTGAACAGGATGAACAGGAAAGTCAAATATTTCCTCATGGGATTTACCTTACTTTTCTGCTCCATTTTTCCCTGTTAGTCTTTATGATATAACCACAACACAGAACAATCTGTCTTCACATGCCACTGTGAATGTTAACATTTTAATTTAATTTCATGATTAATTTTAACATTTGCTATGAGTTTTATGAGCAGGTAGTGGTAGAATGAATACAGATTGCTAATGAGTATCCAACTGACAAATACATAAAAAAAGGCATTCCAGTTTTGTTTCCTTTCTTGTTTTTCATAAGAACATTTGTAAAGTTAAATGAAAAAAAAGAAGAAAAAAGGTTTCTCCAATGAATCATCCCAAACAGAGATATCTTTCAGATGATGAAAGAAATTTTCTGCTGCCACCAATACATTGAGTCAACTTATTACTCTGACTTATACTTTATGTCATCAGAGATATCAAGTTATTAAATAAGTTATTTTAGAGAGCAGACTGAAAAAAAAGGAGTGGGGGAACTTTGTCAGATTTTGTTATCACTGGACTTCGCATCAACAACAAATCAACTCCATGGTCCAATATAGATCTAAAAAAGCCTTGATTTCAATTACTTATGTCTCACCTCTAGAGAATGGGATGTGAATCTGATCCACAACAAAAAAGGAGGTTGAGTGACTGTCCTGTGAAACATATCACAGCCCACCTGACTTTGGAACTATATTTTAGTCAAGTCCCACATGGAAGTAAGTATCTTTGATACTAGACAGGAAAAGTGATGTTGTAGCTGTTCCAAAGATAAAAGAATTCAATATTTGGGATTTCTCTGTCCCAGTAATGGTTAGCAAGTACGCAAACACACTAAAAAATTCAAAGTATGTCTAGCTTGTTTGATGGGATCAGCATGACTAAGGAAGACAGAATTTTCTAATTCTAATTCAGGTGTTTTGGAGGAATACAATTCACTTCAGTTACATATTCTCAGACAACCATGTATGTGTGATAAAGCAAATAAACATTTATTTTGTGCCCTCAATTTAAATTGGACAACCTCTAAAATTATGTAAATGATATTCAAACTAATTTTGTCTAGATTTTTTAAAAATCTGACATGACTTTAGGTAGAATTCTTCTTTTCTTTTAATATTACATTTTCAAAGTATTTATTTTTACCCTTCAAAGGCAATCAGAAATATCTAAATGTGGTTATATATTTAATGTAACTTTATTATGACTTTATACGAAAAACCTAACTTTTTAAAGCATCACGTGAGATCATGTCATGAATTTCACTAAAGCATTTCCATTTTTATAGGCCCCACTGTTCTGTAAGAACAAAATTAAATGAAGTCTCTTCTTCAGAAAAGTGCGCTGATTTCTGCTCATCTTGCTGTTACCAGACTGGTGTTATATTAGTCAATATATTTGTGAAAATATTACACTCTTTGGCCTCCTAAGAATTATTTACTAGTAAATTCTCTCTCCCTTTTAAGTTCAGCTTTTGCTTGTCAACCTTATTACAAATATACTTAATAACTTTTAGTTTTTTTCCTGAGAGAGAGACTTTTGTGTTCTTCCTAGCTGTAGCTCTGTGTACAGTATTTCTGTGGTCTTTGCTTTGTTCCTACATTTTTTTCATGGCAATCCAATTTATTTTTTCCTTTTCTTAATTTTCTGCTTATCTGGCAGTCAGTATACAGCCTTGGATTTAGCCATATTGGTCCCTTTCTCTATTTCCATAAGAGTGGAACAATTTGAACCTGTGCTTTTAAAATTACTTGCTGAAAACTGCCTGTTCCACCTACCTCCTTTCCCCTTAAGCTTACTTCTCAAATCTCAGTGTTTGCTCACTGCCTGCTCATTTGTTGTTTGTTATTCTGCTCTCTAGGCTCTTTCTGAGTAGCTCTGTCAATTTGCTGTCATTCTCATTTGTGTTTGGTTCAGCCCTTATACTATCTTTCTATTGGCTGGAATAAGTCCAGAAAAATGTTGCCCTCAAATATTTTCTTGAAGTTTTGTACTGAAGTCTTCTCACAGACACATTCTTAGAAACTGCTGGACATCATATCCCTGAAGCACTTTCTACCCACAGTTAAAACCCTCAATTCCAGTGGGTAATTCTGCCACATACTCAGAAAAAATACTCACAAAGAGTTTTATCCATCTGGTCTGTATTGGGTCTACAGTCCTCTAGTGATCTTAGTCTGAAGTCAAATGTGATGCACTAGACGAAGAATATTTCCCTTGTTCCACTGTCTGTCCTTGGACAAACTAATCTTTTATTGTAATATTTAAGCAATTTGAATTAAAAGGGGTAATTGGTATATCTTTCTTATAGCAATGACATCATATTTTATTCTTTTAATATGACTTCCAGCTCTTTTTCTTTATTCCAGTATTATCTGCCCTAGCATATTTTTATGTATCTTTAATTTTCAGTAGACAGAACTATTATCATCCTTCATGCTCCTCTTATGAATGCATTCTCATTAAACTTTTCTTTCCTGCGTTTTGTTTTTACATTTGGGCTCCCATTCCTCAGGCCTCTTTGTCCATGAACCTGTAAACCTCTTTTCACAAGCTTTGTAAAAATGTTCCTTTTTTCTTTTTCTTCATGCCCCACTGCTCTTGGAACCTCATGTCAGTCAAGGAAAACTGAAGTCCCCTGAGTAAAATCCTCTGTGCAGACACACACCTGTCTGCAGGACACATCCAATCTGCAAGTGTCTACATATCATTAGATTATATATTGGCTTTCACATATTTTCAACAGATCTAGGCTTTTATGCCTCTTAATGTGGAAGCTCATCACTTTCCTTTACAAGTTAGTTAACTTTTCTCAAAAAACATTTTAGTTTTCTGCCCTGCTGCAATATTTGATTTCTGAGATAAGATAAAATGCAATCACTTGTAGTTTGATTTCAATATATTCCATAGTGGGAATGCTCTCATATTTTTACACACTAGAAAACTGTTTCAGCCACTTTTTTATAATTTTATGACCTTTAAATTTGATTATACTTGTATTTGTTTGACATTCTCACAGCCTTCTGAACTCTGAGATAATCCCAACAATGCATTTTATTGGAAGATCCAAATTCAACTAAGTAGTCATTGGATCATCAATAAAAAAAATAATTAGTGTTACTAGGCTTAATATTGATTGTTTGAAATGCTAAAATATATGCACATTCTAAAACTAACACATGCAGTATGGTCATCATAAATTAAGATGCCAATTCCCAGAAAAAGTTGCTAAGTTTTGATGTTTTTAATGTGATTCATCTACCCCCTAAAAAGATATCAGCAATAACTACCACTCAAAGACGGCATTTTTTATAAAACATAGGCCAAATTCTGAAATCATGACTTAGCTTGAAGCAGAAATACTGAGTTCAGAACCTGGTTCATCCATACATTTGTGATGTTAGATACAGTATACCTGTGAGATTTTTTTGTTACTTAAAATTTTATGGAAATTAAATGCTATGTGTGAAACTCTGGACTGGGTATTACTAATTATCAGAACCAAAAAAGAGTCTTAGATTTTTTAATTTTGTAGATATTCTTATATGTACTTTTAATTTTCAGACTGCTGTGAGTTTTTTTTTTTAACGTCATCTATATTGTAAAATGTTTATAAGCACCAAGGACATCAAACAGAGTGAATGAGTAAATTCAAACATGCATTTGATTCAAATTAAATTCTCTGCCTGTAAAAAATTGTCTCTTTCTCTACATGGGTCTTTTCCTTGAGACAACTTTAAAAATTCAGATATCAGAGAGAGTTTCTAATAGGGTTTTTTTCATCAGAATCTTATCCCAGCCCCACTGCTGGCAAAGCGAGGAGTAGACTCTGCTCTGCCTTTCTCAACAACTCTGTGCAGTGCAGTGACTGATGCTAGGAAAAGGGTATCTCACTGAGTTAAATACAGAAGAAACAGGGCAAAAACTTCATAAAGAGGGACCCTTAATCTCAGAAAGATCTTCTTCTCTCATCCAGCATGGCAGAGTCTTGCTGCAGATCTTATCAGGATATGATAAGATGGACTCCTTTGCAAATAGCAGCTTTTCTCTCTGTTACTACAAGGAGTATTAAACTAAAATGGAATGAATAATATGAAAGTGACTGTTGTTTTCTCCACTTTTCAATCCTGTTTCAATGTCCTCTGTTTTTATTACTTTATTTTTTCTATTAAGAATTCCTTTTGGCTTTCAGTTTAAAATAGCAAGGATCAACTTCTGCTAAAATTATAAACAGCACACTTCTTGTCAGTCTTCGTCAGTACATAAATTATTGAAGCTTCTTTGTGGTGGTGCAGCTTTTCAGTTTACTCTTATTTCTTACTAAAATTCAGTAGGCAATTGCAAATCATGTTTCTCTTCAACCTTCATTCTCTCTGTCATACATGTGCAATGACATATTGACATAAGCTATATATATATAATACACATAAATCCTTTCTTATACTTAGTTATTGTTATTACATTTTCTGATTCAATCTAATTGACATTCAAAAGAGCAGCCTAAAAAGATATGCTAAACACTGCATGAATCAGCTTTTAAAATGTTCACTGTACCCAAAACAATAAATGCTGTATATCGTGCTGGGGGTTGAAAATGACAAATACTTTGTTATTGTTCTTTTTGTAGACTCAGAATAATTAGGACTTGATTAGACTTACAAAAAGAAGGTTCAAAGATTTCTTCTAAACACGGATAAGAAAATGATATTAAAGGAATAGAGTATAATTCTAAAGGCCCTCTACAAACTATAGATGTTGCCTTGAACTTTGCATGAAGCTGGTCCTGAATTAAGAAGAATCCAATCAGATTAGACAGCAAAATAAAGAAAAAAATATTTTAGCCAGCCTTTTATAGACTTCAGAAAACCTACTTAACTAAGAAAATGCATATGTTATATATCTGTTAATATCTAAGGAAATTCATACTGTCGCGTGATTGGTATTTTACAGTATAAAATGTTAGATTAGCGATAATATATCAGTACTCTTTGGTTGTGCAGGTTAACTAGGAATCCACTTTTATTAACAAGCAATCACAATGACAATGTTGTTTTCTGTACTTGTTTCAACAGCCCTCTAACAGCAACTAGGAAGAAAGGATCTTATTACACTGCAACACTGAAAGTAACTTTTCAAATATACCATAAAGAGTAGTTTGAAGAAGCAACAATGATGTACACTTGCATTGAGAGACAATTCTTCAAAATTTAGTGATAGTCGTTATTAAAAAAACATTTTTTAGAAGGAATGTTCTTTCATTGATTAATATTTTAGGACATATAATAATAATAAAGTCAATGGAACAATTTGTTACTTTAAGGGTAAAATTCAAACTTTGAATTTAATCAGAAAAATATGACAATCCTAAGCAGAAGTGGACTTTGTTTCTGAAAGTTATAAGCTGGCAAGGAGATGTATGTTAAAAGAGCAATTCTTCATTACAAAAAAGTTGTGTTTGTTTCAGTATAAACCCTACTAGAAATAATACTATAGAATATACAACTGGATTTGAAGAATTTTTTTTCTTATTACACAATGCAGTATTGCCATAGAAAAAATACAATGTAAGTACAGACTCCTTTTTGTAAATTCAGAAAAAATTTCTACACTCTCAATATTTCAACAAGCTATATATTTTTTAAAACTTATTTTATATATAATCAGTCTTAGACAAGGCAATAACTCTGCAGGATGAGCAAACCATAATACCAATCTAATTTTAACAAAAACTTCAAAGGGGAGAAGTAGTAAATCAGTGATTGTGGCTAGCTATTGGTTTTCAAATGTAAAATCCACTTTTCCCAAGCTTGAAAACAAATGTGAAATATCAGCCACATAAATAATGACCATAACCTTTTGCTGTTGAGGCTGCCAACACAAAGCTAAATAGTAAGAAGAAAAGAGCACTTCATTAATCATTCATACAAGATTATTTCTGACATGAAGTTATATGTATTTTGTGGTACATGAATTTGTTTTGTTTTGATTAAAATTAAGTAGTCTAAACACCTGGACAGAGGTTATGGTTCCAGATGTTTAGGAAAAACATATGAAAAAACTTTAGAGCAATAGTGAAGAAGGCCAATATTTGCACTAAAAAATGGAATTGAGGGGAAAGGAGGATTTCCAGTGTTGGTCTCTGCAAATTACTCCTACTTTTAGCACAACAAACTATATAAAAGCTCCAACATGGAAGTCCAAGTCTGCTCTTCTAAGGCATTCTTACAGTAAGATACCTTAATAACACTTTGAGTGAGGTGTCTTCTTGTCACTTGTCCTTTCCTGATGACTTGTGTTGTTTCTCCTCTAACAGGATGAGGGAGGCCACCCACCTACCAAGACTCCAAGTGAAGAGCAAGGGTTTGCTGACCTTTATCTCAGGGACAGGCTTGGGCTTAAACTCAAATCTGTCACTGCCTTCAGGGAAAGAAACAAGGCAAGGTTTGTTGTCCCATTTTTTTTTTTTTCAACACTGATATGTATTCCTTATGTTCTGATTTTTTCTCGGACTGTTTTGTGGTTTTGCCTGTTTTGTAGTCAGTTTGTTTCCGTTAGACTTAAGGAAAATGAGGTACATTTTATTGATTGAAATAATGACCCTTTCTAGAGTCCTTTTTTTCCAATGTGAGTACTTATTTACTGTGCTGAGTTTACTTGAATTCAATAGATCTAGTCAAACAAACGAGAGTATGACGGAACTAGACTGCAACCCCAGCAGTCACATCTTTACAGATCCTGAGGCTTTGCTTGTGCAAAGCCACGCAGATGAGACCATCATTGGCACATGTTTTATTTAGCACAAGGAGTGAATAACATCTGGATATTGCCTATGGTATAAGGAACTTTAATTCCCCTCCGGTGGGACAGCTACACACAGTGACAGTGCAGTTTCCTTCTCCTTCTGCCCCACCCATGGCACAGACTCAGCTGCTGCTCATCCAACTTTTTGCCAAACTAGGGCAAACATCGGCCCAGCAAAAAGGGTAAGTACATTTTTGCCAGGTTTCTGAGCATAATAAATCCACTGGGAGGCTGGAAGAACACCAGAACTTATCCAAGAGAGGGGGCAAGACAAGTGGAAAAGGGGGCAAGGAGTAACTGAGGCTAGACAAAAGGGAGGGAAAACAGAGCAAGCAGATAGTTTGGGAACCACAACATTCATGATATCTATGCAGTTGCAGTGGTTCAGCTCCATCATCTTTCTGCCATCTTTCATCCATCATAATATGACCTCCTGACTACTTTCTACTTTAAATTCAACTTCTGATCGGGAACCCACTGGGAGCAGGAAAGCAAGTAAGGATCTGATCCTGTGATGATGACCTGTAGACTGTGGTTTAACATTAACTATGCCATTTTTAACAGCCCAAACACGATTCATTTTCTCTACATTTAGCCATTCATTCTAGTTCCCCCTAGGAGATTTGTCTCCTCTCAGTTATGCTGATTTAGCTCTTCACATGGCTGACCTCTAAACTGGACTTGCGAAATGAAGCACTCAAAAAAAAAAAAGAAATCTAGTCTTTAAATAAAACTATGCCATTTCATCAGTCTGATTTATAGTCAGAGCAAAAAACTGCAGAACTGGCATAAATAAATGTCAGGGCTCAAAGGGAGGCGGGAATGCATGGCCACTTGTGGGGAGGGAGAGAGGGAGACATCTTACATGTGATATGCTCCTGACAGAATAGGAGCATGAAGAAACTGCAGACTTAATTCAGGCATTAGTTTAGACTTGTGAATGGTGTAGACAGGCAGCAGATTATACTGCTTAGGAAGGTTGTGAAGCCTTCTTTGGTGAAGGTTTCTAAGAACAGATTAAACATGAGCCTGTCAGGATGCACACAGCTTATCTGAGCGTGGGAGTTTGGGTACTATAGCTTTGTTTTCTACCAGTTGGTGGATTGTTCTGAAATATTGTCAATGTGTAGTTATATCTATATTCCCAGTATATCTTCAAAATTTAAAAAAAAAGGTTTTTTATATAGTTTTGTTGGTAGCAGCAAAAATGTGTTAGAACGTTGCATCTTTTTATGGATCCTGTATATCCATGAAGATTCCTTTTAGCAAAGGCATAATAAAGCCATTAAGCAAGAGCTACTTAATCTTGAAGCAAAATAATCTAAAATGTTTTGAACTTGAATATCCACATTTATGTGTACTTGGCTTATGTCAATGTCAGTAGTATTGAATTGTAGAAACTGATTGTAATTAAGCAGGCAATTCACTACAGGCTGTCAAACAGCAGCTTTACAGAGCTGAGTGCAGCAGTTGTTAGGTGTGGTACTGGGTGCTCATTCCAGGTGGCTTGGAGCTGAATTACAGGCTCAAAGTGGAGATAGGGAGCTTTTGAAAAATCAAGGTATTTTGGAGACTCACAGATATCCCTACTTGAAATACTCAAAATGAACTCGGTAGAATAGGAGAGTCAGTCATTTCAGTGTTTCATCTCGAGAGGTTTGAGTTGATTTGGATGAATGGTCCACCTTTCACAGCTGTTGTACAGGAGTTTAGGAAGCAGAGAAGAATGCCTTGTTTGAAAAGTCAATCCTTTTCCAGTTAGATATTTTTTCCTTAGAAACCAAATCTTTACTTACTCAAATATTTATTTTTTAAACAGAACTTATTTAGATGTGGAAATAGAATGATGGTGTATCAGGGGATGTTCAGATTGAACATGAGAAAAAGGTTTTTCACTGAGGCTGGTCAGTCACTGGAACAGGCTCCCCAGGGAAGCCATGGCACAAGCCTGGCAGCGTTCAAGGAGCATCTTCAGGATGCTGTTGCTCATATGGTTTAGTTTTAGGTAGTACTTCGAGGAGCAGTGAGTTGGACTCCATAATCCCAATTCCAGCCTTAAATACTCTATGATTCTATGATTATTATACAAGTAAAACCGGTCGGGTCACTTGAGACCGCTTTCAATTCTTAAAACACAGTTTCAGGAGTACTAGGTGTTCAGCTTTGCCATATATATTTTGACATATATGAATGTCAAATCAGCCAATTATTTAAATTTGGAGTTTTTCCATATAAATAATTTATATAATTTCACATCCTTTTTGATATTAAGAACATAAACACAAAAATAAGTTGGATATTATTGATAAATTGGATGATGAAAAAACAAACACTCTCCAGATTTCAGAACTGTACAAACTTCCTCATGCTCTATTTTTCATATTGCTCATATCTTAAAAATACAGACTTTCACTTGCAGTATCATATTTTTGTTTACTGAAACAGTCTGTACTAAGTTAGAGACTGAAGGAATGAAGACCAAAAGGAAAAGATTCATAAAGACAAAAAGCTTGAATTCTATGCCAAGGGGAGAAAAAAATAAAAAAGGAAGGAAGGAAGGAAGGAAGGAAGGAAGGAAGGAAGGAAGGAAGGAAGGAAGGAAGGAAGGAAGGAAGGAAGGAAGGAAGGAAGGAAGGAAGGAAGGAAGGAAGGAAAAAGAGGGAAAGAAAATAAAAAGTATTATATTTGGAACAGGATTATTTTTCCAGTCTTCTCTTGTGTGTACAGCATTTTAAAAAGCAACAGCTTATTATAAATTTGTGCCAAAGCTACTAAGCCATTCAAATGATTCCACAGAGAGCTGATCGATTCTTTTTATGTCTTCTGCATACTTATTGACTCTACAGCTATTAATCAGGTCATAGTCTGAAATTTGCTTCAATATCAGAAAATGTAAAGCTGTCTAATACTTTCCATCAAAAAAATCTTAATATCTGTTGTTTGTGACCTCCCAGATTTGAGTAATAGGGGCTTAGAGCATTCATCCTAAGTATCTGTCTCAGAATGAAATATTTTGGTAAATTCAAGTCCTTTCAAAGAAAGAGACTTGAGAAACACCAATGCTAAAATAAACACTAAACAAACAAACAGAAAAAACCAAATAATTCCTGAGGAGACAACTCATTGTTTGGATTTTAGCATTCCCAGTCATTTGGGAGCAAGATCCTCAAATACCGTACAGACATGACTTTTGTGCCAAAGATGTGTCTTTTACTATTTTTCATGTGCAAACAGATATTTTCATGGGGGACAAAAAAGCAATGCTCATATACCTAGCAGGCTAGATTTTTGTAGCTGCTTTTTTTTTTGCCCCCTGGTATTTTTTTTTCTCATTTAATATGAGCCAGCTCCAGACTGTGGTGTGGCTCATTCCAAGCACTGGTCTGAACCTGTGACATGAGCTGGCATCCCAGTCAGCTTCATGGGAGAAAGCCACCTAGCTCAGGTGACAAGCAGGCAAGAGGCAGGTACACTCCATGCTTGTGTACATGTGGAGATGGAGGAGCAGCTGAGAAGCAGGAAGAACGTTTGAATGTTTGGGTGTGAGGAAGGAACCTGAACAATGATGTGGGGATGGAACAGCCAGGATGTCAACAGGACAGCTCAGCCAGAGGGGTAGCAGACATGATGAGGAAAGGGTTTCAGATTTGGATCCATTAAATGACCAGGATTGACAGGGCATCAATGGGACTCACAGGTATATTCAACAAGAATACTTGGAAAACCAAGGATGAAGCAAATGTGGGGCCGGGAGTCTAAGAAGTTAAGAGAGGAACAGGATAAAGAAGTTGGAATGGGGTATCCACGGCAACCTTCAAGCTGAAGATGCTGAGGAAGGAGAGAGAGAGTAAAGTGAGATAAGAAAAAGAAAAACTAGATGGGTGATGAAGTAGATAAAATGTTTGTGCTCAGGGAAACTGCTGTTGGAGAGGGTCTGAGAAAGACACATCACAATGCAATAAGATATAGGAATATATCAATATATCATCTCAACAAGAGAGATTAACAATTTGCATTAAGAGAATGAGATGATCTAGGGAATAGCATCCAGAAATCTGGAAGGATGGCCTGAAATGGCTGTCAAGGTGATCTGTGAAACCACCTGGCACTCTGTGCTTGTTTCTCCTCTAATGCTGATCTGTAATGATCACAGCTGTAAGCTCTAGAGTGCTACAGTGGTCTCACTGTCTCTATATAAATAAATATTTCCCTAAGAAAGAAGTGAATATGAAGAGTCTCACCTCTGCTGAGGTATCCTCCAATGTCTGTATGATGTCATAAAATAAATTTTTGAAGGATGCAACATATTATCTTCAAATTTTATTTCTGTTTTCTATTTTAATAAGAATCTTTTCTGGTTTGGTGACATACTTGCTGTAAAATGGCTCTGGATCATGCAGAAGAGAAGACTGAGAGCTGCTTTTGTTTCATCTCCTATGGAAGATGAAAGGTGCTTAGGGATAAGGCAAATGATTCCAGAATTGGAACAGAACATATTTTAATGGTAAAGCCACTCTGGAGATATGATTAAGTCACAGAATTTGTATTTGAATATCTGAGAGTTATTTAAATCAGATTAATCTTTTCTCCTTTTTTTCCTTGCTCACATTATCCTGGTGTCAGATTTGCAGAAATTCTGACAGTGGCAGGTGCAAAAAATGTTGAGTTTTGATTAATCAAACTGCTCTGTAATGCTGCAAAAGATCTAGTTTTTCAACATCTCAGACAGGAATTCCTTAATCAGTGGACAATTTTAATTTTAATATACCTATATATAAATTTTCAACCTGTAAATTAGAACTAATACTTCACATTTTACAGGACTTTGTGAAGAAGAACTACTAACATTTGTGAATCAATCAGACAAAATGGTAATAAACATCTGAGTAGGGAAAAACACAAGAAAAACAACACTATTATATTCAAAATAAAAACAGACTGTACACATTTCTGGGTAAAAGCATATTGAATCATGAGGGCAAAAAACTACACCATGCAGCTGCATATGACCTTCTGTGCCCTGGAAAAGCGCACACAAATCTATCTCTGGCTGTGTGATTCCTGTGTCCTTATACACACCCTGGGGAACTGAATGAAGATGTCATAAACACCTTAATTCTGGCATTTCCTGAAATACCACTCCTCATAGTAGGGGTGTTTTGAGTGTGTATATTTGTATGTCCATGTTTCTCTACAATGTGACTGTTGGTGTCAGTGTCAGAGTTGGTATTTACATAGAAGTGCAATAAGCGAGATAAACAGGTTTCTAGTCTCTCCTTCAGACTTTAATGACAGGACACACCACATGTCAGAGCAGTATCTCAAAAGAAACTGCTTCTATATCCTGATTAAATCCCTCTCCTCCATTCAAAAAAACACATTTCCAATATTTGGTGGTTCCCTTGGACTCCATTAATAGCCATCTCCATTCCAAAATCAAGTATTTTTAAGCAGGAAGAAAAGCCAACTAACAGACTAGACCTTAAATATTGAAGTTATTTTAGGATATGATAAAAGGAATCAGGATTCATTGTGTGCAATGGCCACTGTGCAAAGTGGTGCCATCAAAATCTTAACAGGAAATGAAGGGATTGACTCTGAGGGAAGGGATTGGCTGCAGAAGAACTACAGGAATCTTTGACTGGCATACATGAGAAATTAAGCAGCCATGAAATCAAACCAATTTATTGATTGGACACTATCCTGTGGCTTTTGAGAAGTTCAAGTGAGGTTGCCCTGCCAAGTGCGTTCTGTGTGACAGCAGAAGCACCACCAGCAGAGTGACAGGTCCTGATAGGAAGAAACCGGTGAGCCTTGCTCAGGCTCAGAGCATGAGAGTGCACTTGAACGCATCTACAAGTTAATTTCTGTGCTTCACACAGCAGAGCAGTTGTACCCATGTGGAAGCACTGTCTCCTTCAGCTTCTTAACTATCTGGTTTGTCCCCCAGTGCCTTCCTTGAACTTACTGAACAAGGTGAATTTTACAGTAGAGTAGGGAGGTAGGTTAAAAACAGCCTGCAGCATCAGAAACAATTTGCATTGGGTAGTTTATTCAAAGAATTTGCAGCTCACATGAATTAGAACTCTCTATTAAGAGATTCCTTTAAATTAAGCATACCTTAATAATGACTGTAATATGTATACAGCCTTTGCTAAAAATCTAGTTATCTGACAACTGATCACCATGAAATATCTTCAGTTTTACAATTCACAAAAAGCTGTCCTTGTCTTGAACAGGTTGCATTGTCACTACATTTTCAGACTTGTTTTCAGGCACAAGTGGGAGACATTGGCCTAAGAGGACTCCAAAAGCTGATCTTATAGACAGTCAGTATCATCAGACAAAATTAGGGTTTTTCCCAGCTAATGTAGTCTGCCAAAATTCTTTCTATTAGTGGCATCTTGACTTTTTACAATACTAATGTCATAGAGCCCTATAACTATAGGGCATTTATGTCTTCACATTGCCATTAGTTTAAAATTTACTTGTACGGCCAAAATTAAGTTAAGCATTTGGTTGAACCAAAATAGCTGAGGGAAAATGATACCATTAATCTCTCTGGACTGTTAAAAACATTCCTAAGAGATTAAGGTTTATTATTAAGGGCTGCCTTTATCTGTGCTCATATGAAGTAGGCTGCAGCTAATTCTACAAAATTTGAATTAAAAATGACACCATTTAATTTTTAAATAAGTTTTAAGCATCCTGTATTTTCTCTCCTTGACCTGAGGGATTCTGGACAGGTATCAGTGAACTAATTTTTCCATACTTTCCATACTTCATTCCAGTGGAATAGGCTGCCTACTCATGAGAAAACTCATCTGAAGACTAGCTGTTTAAAACAGGTTTACTGTCTATGAAGAGTTCTTAAGAACATCAAAGTACAAATAGTTCCTGCATTTATAGAAACATTAAATTTACTTTTCTTGTGATCCTGTTAGCATCATGTGAATGCTGCCTATCTGTATTACCAAATACTCAAGCAAAGGTGGCTGTCAAGTACAGCATTTTCATACATCTGAACTTACAGTAGGAAAAGAAGATGACTACTCCTGAATTCTCCCTCTTTCTGAAAAGTACCCCAGGTACACTTCTAATTTTGCGCAGGTTATTCAAAGGTAAGCATTAAATTGCCAGTGCTTTTGTTGGAGTGCAGGTTTTCTGAGATATGGGACATATGAGAATACAGCAATTCTTCAATGTTATATAACTGGTTATAAATACATTTCAAGTATGTATTAGCAACATCAAGATTAGGGAATCTTTGTATCGGATGTTCATTTTCAACATGATAGAATAACTACAGGGTCCCAACTCTTTGTTCCATTGTAAAGACAGAAGATGTCTCTTGAACTTGAAAAATGAGATAAAGAATCTTGTCTTTAAGGAAAAGAGAGTAAAAGTTACTTGGAATAATAACAGTGTTAGCTTAGTCTGACACACCACAGCTAAGGTAAAAACAGCAAAGGACAGGATTCTTGAGGATCCTGAAAGCAATAGCTGATAAATTCTGGATAGAAATGAGGAAGCAATATGCAGTATAGCAAAGGGAATTGCTAAAATGCCAAAATAAATATGTCTGAAGAGACAGGTTTTCTTTCAACATTTTCTTTAACTGTTACAACTAAATTAATCCCGTAGACTATGCTACCAAAAAACCTCCACAAACCAAATCAAAGCAAACCAAACTTTAAAAACCCAACCAATTTTAGAGTTTTATCTGTACTATACCTCTATATGTCAATATAGCTATGTGAAACGTGTTGCAGAGAATTAGAATACTTATTTGGAAATCTCAAGATGCAGCACGTGGATATGACCTCAGGTAAACGAAGACACAACAGAGGGGATCAGAACCTTAGGTGCAGTCAAAATAAAGTTGTTATTTATTTCAGTTAAAAAACCCAGATAAACAAACTTACATGGCATTACAAGTCAACCATAAGGACCAGATCAGAAAGGTAAGTGCTTATCTAAAAAAAACCAAACGACCAGTTAAAACTTGCAAAGAAAAAATATTTGGAGCCTAAATATTGGCCTACACAGAATTTTTTTTTTTTTTTTTTGATAGAACTTTCCATAGCCACTACAGTTATTACTTTAACTTTTTTTAGTGAAAGCAATATATTGGTATAAGACCTGATAAGACCACTTACACAGTAAAAAGTTTTTTCAGGTCAGGGCCAATGTAAGAGTTGTTTGTGTTAGAATATGACAAGCAAAATACTTCTCTTGACACGGCAATTTAAATCAGCAAAACTGTATTCCAGCGAGTATACTTTACTCCGGAACACCTTTCCTCTTCCTATGATAAATAAGTTATCTTGAGAGCCTGGCTGCACTTAGCAGGTTTGGTGATAAGAGCTGCACTGATAGAATTACACCAGCCACTCATTTGTAGTACAGAAATAGATCACTCTGATAAAATAGCTTTCTTTATAGGTACAGCTTAAGCCAGCTCCTTGAACAGAAATAACATATACTATCAAAATAGTTTTTGCTGGCTTATTAACTAAAACTTTTGCCTTCATTACTCTTTTGATTAAGGGTGTTATAGTTTGAATGACCAGAAGTGTAACAACCTTGCATGTAGACTACTACTGACAAAATCTTAAGATTCTTGGCTTAACTGCTTTTTTATGTGCTTTTAGGTACCTTCACTCCTACAGTTGTATCTACCAGAGTGTGCACTGTCAGGCTTTTGGCTAATATAAATATGGGAGTAAAACCTAGTGATGTAAATTTGGCCTCAGACAGGTGTGACTTATTCCTTTTCAAGGTGGGATAGAACTAATATATGCCCACTTACACTTATCACTGGGTGACTGTTTAAATCATAGATTGTACCAATATAGATTTTAGTGTGCACTAATGCAGCAATCTTAGCGTTCCACCTGCAGGACAGAATTGCACTGATTTAACTTAAAGTGGATTTAAATCTCACATAAATCTTTAACACAAAAATGCAGCCCTGGGAATCAGCTGCTCCGATGTTCCTACGCATTATCTTACTCTGCAGCATCCTCCGTACATGTCAAGAAGCTTCCTCTCCTCAAGGAGGGTAACCCATATCAAATACCTCCCATTTATCACGAGGAAATGGAGCATGCACAATGCACAGTTATCATGGAGCCACTGATGCCTGGTAACATATTGTCACCCGGTCACTTGCTAATATGTCAAAGCTGAGAGTTATATTGAGACAGGCACCTGCATGGACATTAAAACAGAGTATGCCTAAATGCTTCACACGAGTAGGGTAAATTACCCTGTCCCAAGGTTTATGTTGCCATTACCAATACAATTTAGCAGTAGTTCATAAAGTTTAATCCTAGATCTGTGCCTACATGGTACACTGAAATTATCTCTCTAGCTGCGCTATGGACATATCCTTTATGCTTCAAGCATATGAATACATTAATTTCTGACAGGAGATGACATCCTTAGCCTGAAAAGCTTCAAATTCCTTAGAGTTATGGAGCAGCTTCATGAAGAGTTGGGTGCCCACACTGCCCTAAATGAGAGTTAATATAAGATTTTTTTTCTTGAAGTGAATTGATTTAGTTTATGCCTTGACCTCTGTGTCTGTATTCATATGTCCATCACTTTATATCAGTGAAAGGGTGATTTCATTCATAAATCTGGTCCCTGCTGAGTCATAAAATACACAGTTAAAATGAAAACATTGTCCACAGACAGATTTTCACCTATTTAGCAAGGTCATTTTAATTAATATTTTTGGTTTGTACCTATGTAACTGTCCTGTGTGGCCAAGGACAGAGAAGGAAATGAAGGTGGTAGAAAGAATTTTTTCTCTTTTATTGCTGTGTTCTCTTTTTGAGGAGATAAGTGGGAAGAAGGAATTTGCATTTTTATTTAAAGCAACAAAAGTGAATTTGCATTTTACCAAGAACTGCAGTTTCTTTTCTCAATGCCTAATAAAATATTGATATTAAAATAAACAATGAAGGCACTTGAACAAATAAAAAATTTTAATTAGTGCAGCTAAATGATGAATTCAATTTTCTTTTCATATTTAGAACCCTTTTGGATGCTGCCCACTGCTCATTTTGGATTCAGGGAAATGTAGGTTTTTAACTGCTGCATCTAAAACAGAGACAGAGCTTAAAGAACTGGAAATTAAAAATAAATAAATTAGCTCTCTGCTGTCATGAGCTGGAGCTTCAAAGGTCACATTTGAGCTGCAAAGAGTGACCAGAAAGAATATCAGTATGGAAAGGAGGGCTCATTGAGGTGAGCAATAGGTACGAGTGACTCCAGGAAGGACTCGTGAAGTTTTCAGGAAGGGTTCTGGCTGACAGGAGAGAAGAAGACAATATCTTCTTGTTCTATTTCTCTCCTGAAATGAAATATTGGTCTTGGCTGAAGGTGTCTGTTTTTTTCTTGGAATCATGCTACTTTTTTAATAATGACAAAAGAACTAAATTAAGCCTTTCTACTCCTCCAGTTTTTGTAGATTGACTTCTGCCAACTGTTTCACCATAATTCCTTGGCTTGTATTAAAACTAGAATCTCCTGTTTCCCTTCTCAGTGCTAAATGGGCCCAGCCATGCTTTACACTGAAGAGCAAATAACAGTGTACAGTCAACACAGTGAGCCAAAGTGCCTTGATTTTAATTGAGCTTTTTGAATGTGCACTACTGATTCTTCATTTCTAGATCAGTAAGAGCAAATGGATACACCTCCTCCAGAAAAAACATGAATACAATAGATGATAGATGAGGAAAGAATTCATGGAAGACAACAAAGAGCCCAGAGCAAAAGTAGAGCAGGTTTAAATAATGGAGTGTGCAGCAGCCTCTGCTGTGATTCCAAAAGGACACTTGCAATGCATACATGGAAACACTTTTATTTAAATTAATAAACACTCTTATAAAAATAATGCATTTGCATCAATAAATAAAGCAAGTATTTTAAAGGCATATTGTATGCATTTGATGTCCCCTTGGAGCATGGACTACACACTTCATGTGATTCACATACTCTGTGTGGGCAAGAACAAAGACAGTGCCAGCCTTTGTGTTAGTGATGTTCCTCCTTAGAGAATAATTCAAGATTGTAACATATTTAATATAGTAGAAATGTCTACATGAAGATTTTCAAACCCTAGAAGTTTAGGTACCTACATTTTTCTTTATCCAAACTGGCACACATTGAGATATCATTTTGAAAAGCCTATGTTCAAGACTGCACAAAATTTGGACTTTTAGGGATACATCAAGCTGGGTATACAGAAAAAAATCAGACTTATTATTCAGGTTGTGCTCTTCCAGCTGCTGTGAATAGTTTTGACATTTTCAATGAGAGAAAAAATTATGGATACTTGATACAGTTTTTTGGGACAAATATTCTTTTGAACCTTTAGTGGACTCTCAGTTTGTATTGACCTATGTCACAGTTTGTGACCCTTTTTTATTGTCTGTATCCTGAGTTTTTAAAAAGAAAACCAGTAAAATTGTTTAAGAGAAACTAAATAATACAGAAAGTGATGTCTGTCTTTTCTATTGCAAACCTTGCATGCTTAGTAGTGATTTTCTTATCCAATAAATAATATATTGACTACCAAGCCTCTTGCTTATGATGACTTTAGAAGCACAAATATTTTCTCCAGTAAGACTAGCACATGACCCCCTAAAAGACAATCACTCCTTTGTCTCTCACTCATTGCTCAATAGGGGTACATATATTTCTGAAAAATTGCAGATAAACCCCTTGCTTTCTTGTAATGTTATACACACCTAAAATCAACACCTGGTAATCTCAAGCCTTGATTAAGTTTTGATAGTGTGCAGCTTACCAATTTGGACAGTCGAACATGAAAGGATTATGTTGCACATTGTTTCAAAAATATTCCCAAAAGGTGAGGAGTAGGAAGATTAAAAATAAAGAAGCAAAATAAAAGATGAGAAAGGTACTGGAGAAAAAAAAAATCAGTAACAGGAGGTGCTAGGATGAAAAAACTTTTCTTTATCCCTGTAAAAATTACCTTGAAATGAAAGGTGTATACATATTTGGTGATTGTTGCCAATGAGAATGCTGTCAATTGCTTCAGCTTTTGGGTTTTCATTGCCTCTTTCTATGTTAGCTTTCTCTCTCCTCTTTTGTGTTGCCATTTCTGCATGCCTTACAATTCTTGTAACTTATTCATTGCCTTTATTACTGCGTGCAAGGTCAACTATTGTAATAGCATGCTCCTGAATCCTCCCACTCTGTACTTCACCAAACTCTGAGAACACTGTGTAAATGGGATATGCTATCTGAATATCTTTGCCAAAGAGGACATTATGCAGAGAGCCAAGTAAGCTGCAAAGAGCTCTAAACTCCTGTAATATGCTGAGAGGGCAGGTGCATTATGGTTTGGATTCCAAACTTCTGTGGACATAGTGTAAGCCAAACACTGAAGAAAGGCCAAATATAAGAGCTTCATGAACAGATTTGGTAAATTTAAGAAGTAAAAACAGACTAGTAGTCAATTTTTAAAAAGAGAGACATAAAGGTGTTGGGTTTTTTTTCCTTTCTGTTTTTTTTTTTTTTTCTGAATTGATGTTGTAGAATAAAGACCATTGCATGTCATGTTCGTGTAAAGTTAAAGAAGTCTGGATGGCAATAGGCATAGTAGGAGATGGCATCTCAGCTGCAAGCAAGATTATCAGGAGCTGAGGGCAGATCACAGGGCAGATGTGACTATTCATATTACCCTTATTGTTGCTAATCTGAGAAGCTTTATGTATATAAGTATTTATGTGTACATGCATGCATTCTTAAGGGGCAACCAGTGCATGGTGCCTGACCTCTCTTGCCTCTTTAGATGCTATTACAACCTCAGAATTGAAGGAAACCTGGAATTTTCAGCTTTCTGGGTTTGCTAAGAAATTTCTGCAGGAAATAACTTCCTCCATGCTATTCCCTGAAAGTCTCACGAGGGAGCTGTCTGGGGAGCAGTACTCCCCTGAGCAGTATAAAAGCTTATGCCTTAAATAGTCATTTCAGGGAAGGGAAAACGCACTAAGTGTGTAACACTGCAAATCAGGCATGACTGGCTAGATCCCTTGGATACTAAAGGGAAAAAAACCAACCTATAAAAATGATCTGATAATTACCTAATTGCTGTTATTAGTAGAAATCTTTAACATACAGGACCCTTCCCTGAATAACACTCCATCAATCAATTAGTTTTATTAAAAGCTGATCACCTTGCTCTTAAAATCTTTGTCAATTGGAAGAGAAGAGGAACTATTCACTGCCCCAGCCAAGGTGGGAGCCACTGCAAGATTGCTGTGGTTCAGAAATGCTGCTGACCTGGTAAAGCAAATGAGCTCTGAGTTTCAGCTGACAAAGCAAATTTATTTTTCCTTCCAGACAGTTTTCCAGTTCTCCTCACAAAGAGACTGTAATGAGGCCTAGCAAAATAAAACCAGCATTATGTCATGCTGCAGTGAGACAGCACTTGTCTTTATCTCTTCCAAAATCTTATATTGAAAGGTGCTGAACTCAAATAACTCCTCTGAGTTTTCAAGAGAACAATCGCTACTGAGATCCTCAAAAAAAACCCATGGTTGCCCAATCAATGCTCTACCTAACTCAATTATCAGGGGAAAGAATGAAGCTTTGACACCTTGAGGAATGCACTTTGACATTTACAGATGAATGTATGTTATGTGGATATTATTATTTCTTCTGCAAAGAGAAATATATCTAAGTGACATTAGAGCCGGGAAAATGCAGAAGAACAGAAGAAGATATAACTTTTTCCTCCAAATATAAGTCATCAATTCTCTCTTTTTCTTTAAAGTTGCTTGAGTGAAGGCTCTGGAATGGACAGAAAGAAGGTGAGAATATTGTCTGCAGTTCAAATGACTTCTTACAACTGTGTTGCTAGAACAGACAGAAATAAAACTTCTGTGTCAGCAAGGGCTACAAAATCTGTTCCTGAAACATTGGTGTGTTTGAAGCATGGACTGGAACTTTCAGCTGTAGCTAGTTAGTTCCCACACTGTGTGCTCACTTCCCCAGGTACTCGCTTGTAAAGCAGCACACACCCAGTAAAGAAAAGGATCCAGTGAAAAGAACTTTTAACACTGAATAATATATTTCTACGTACTGTAGCTGAAATCTGTGAAAATTTATTAGAGATTAATCTGAACTCTTTATCAGTATGTAAATAACCCTTAACTTATGAGGACACTGCTGAGTGATTTAAAGCCATGACTTCTTTTTTCTCATTCTCTGAAATTCTCATTGGTATTAATAAAAAATTGGGGTATGCAACAATGCAGGATTGGGTCAGGAATACTCAGGCATAACTGGAATATTTAAAGGTTATTCCAGATATGTAGTACTCTTGACTGCAAAATTCTACAGCTAGAAGTACTTGGAAAGCATTTAGATTGTAGCAAATTTACTACTTGCAGCCAGTGATTTATTTCATGCCCTAATGCACTAAAAGGTCAGTAGCCTAAATTTATCTCAGTGATTTTCAACAGATTATGGCTTCTACAGTGTGTTCATACATCAGCTACCTTTGGATGCCAATGTTCATTCTAATCTCCAAATTTTTCAAGTTAATGGGAATTCCCTTAGATCTGAACTTTGTGGGTTTTTTTATTTCTTCCCCTTTAATCTGCGCATAAAATCACCTTGCAGCAAGATGTGGTATTCTGACTTTTTGCCTTGTTTTGAGCTGCTAGTAACAGCTTTTAATTTGGAAAAACTATCTCTGAGTTTACTGCGCCTGACTGGTTTCAGCTCAATTGTTTCCCCAGCCAACAGAGCATTTCATTTCTCCTGAAGGTCACTGCAAGCTGCCAAGCCATTCAAACACATCAGCTTTTCATTCATGCTGCAATCTAATGTCGCAGTACCATTAAGACAAATGGAAGTAGGCACGTATGTATGACTTTTTCTATCAACAATTACCAAATTTATTATAATACAAAGCAAATTAGTCCATCAGTGAATGAGCAACTGGTAATAACCTACCCTCTTTGACTCCAACACTTTCTTCAAATCACTAGAAATTAATCCTTTCATTACAGTGGTTTGACTGCATGCTGATAATTATTTGTATAAATTACACCATCATGTCATCTGCTTGTGGAAGTGGCTCTTCCAACTGCAGCACAACTAGTTGCAATAAGATGGTGATGCAGAAAGCTGCATGGATCCAAACCATCCCATAAAACAAACACCGTGGCCATCTGTTGGAGGAGGGCAGCCATTAACTGTTTTAAGGGTCTGGACACGGTCCAGTATTGTTCATTCTAGCACCAAAATGAAATGACTATTCTAATCAACAATATGCATTTTAAAACTGGGTCATCGTATGTCTCCAATGCCTGTGTTGTTTGGAATCAATACATGCAGTTCTGACTCACACTATCAAAAGGCAATCTACTCTGTTTTCAAGCTGAATGATTTTCGTGTGTCTCAAGTCTGCAGAATTCCTTTAATCTGAGATATCAAAAATTTTTTATGATTCAAATTGGAGAACTGAGACTAGAAAGTCTGCCAAAAGATGCTTAGTTTCTTAACAGTTCTGCTGGACATTTCACTGTAGTAGTAAAACACAGTGGTAAATAATGACAATAAGAATAAAGAATACATAAGAAACCACAATAATATTAATAGTAAAAAAAAAAGAAATACAAACTTTGAAAAAAGAAAAGTACTGGAGTCTGTACATTAGTTACTGTAGTTTATTTTAAATTGTTACTTTAAAATTGTTCATTTAAATGAAAAAACAAGTTTATTTCCTTGACCTTCCATATTTCCAGTTGAATATTCTATTTAAATTTGGACTTCTGAGTGAATTTGGAGATTTTTAAGGAGTTCTTAGATCTCCTGTTGCAGTGGTGGGAAACCCATTAACTAGATTTGAGAACAACATAATGCAGACCCAACATGGCAAGTTTCTTCACAAAAGCCTGCCAAAAGGCATAAAATGGGTCTATCAACACCTTTGTTGTTTTACAAGTGCTACCTTGGGAAATGTTGCAAATTATGTCTAGGTCTTTGATAGGCTTGTCATACGGATAAATACTTACTACAATCAAAATAAATTAAGCTAATTTTTTTCATGGTTTCAGTCAGAACTAAGTGCAAATTTCAAGCAGTGAATAACTAGCACTTTGCATGCAGTCCAGACTGAAAAGAATCTCAGCTGATAATTACAGATACAAGGAAAAGAAAGGTGGCCTGTTTCACACAAATACTTTTCTTGTATTTGTTCCTTATGCAAAATTCTAATTAATTAAATGTTAGACAAATACTAGAATAACTAAATAATGTGTGCATTTGAAATTCAGACACAGAATGCTGCAACAAGCTTCCATGTCTGCACACTGGTACTAATGTATTTATAATGTATGTATTTAAGAAAAAAATTAGCCTTTTATGGGATTTTTATCTTTGAAACCATCCTTATTACAGATTTATTACTAGCTGTAAAGATCTAATTAAATAAGTCACCAATGTAACTGGTCTAGTCCTTGTCTAACAGTAAGGCAACTTTTCTCACCTGACTAAAGTTCCGAAATGGAAGAGTAAGCCAAACTGTATCTAATCACTTGGTGTCAAATCATTCTCAAGGCACGAGGAAAACTTGTTCAGGTACACCAAGCCCAGAAGCACAACTCCAGATCATTCTTTTAGCTTTCTTCACAGAGAATGTATTTTTTAGTTAAGCATGTTGAGGGAATGATAACATTTCTTCTCTCCACAGGAGTGAGCTAAGTCTGAAGTTCTTGAACTTGCAGAGGAGCTGAATGATTTCTAATCCTCCAAGAGGGAAACTTCTTGGCCATTGGCACTGAAATCCTATTTTAAAGATGAAAGTTATACAAAGAGAGATTTTGAAGTCATGTTGCCTCAGGCACAGAGATCTTCTGTAGAGTTGAGTTGCAGGTACTGGAGAAGAAATTCTCCAAACAGAATTTTCTAACCTAACTTATGTGTCTAGGATGTATAGAATGGATGTGCAGCTAAAGAACCTGTAGCTTATTCTACTCACTGTTAGGCTCATTCTAATGTGCTTACTCTGTATTTCATAGAACTGTTTATACTGGGACAGTGGTTGAAAAATATATAATTTTTATTACATTAGTATTTTACAAGCTATTTTGTTCTTACTTTTGGTAATTTGAACTGATGTTCAAATGAGACGGGAATTTAGAAAGGGGAACAAATGTGCATCTTTTTCCAAATACTTTAGTGTTTTATGAAAAGAATGGAATAGAGAAACACCAGTCTCACCAACATTTCTATGTGCACAACAGCTGTAAAGAACAATAATTCAGTGATACATTTGGATCTTTTCAGAAGAGATGTGTGCCAATTGTAAATAATCTAACAGTGGGCATGTTAATGTCAGAGTGAACATTTGATTACCATCAAAGAGAAGAGCAATTACAGCAGCCAGAACAAACTCAGAACCAACATAGTACTAAATCCACATTAACCAGAGTCTGATCTATGCTGCTAAGACATTTCATCCCCACTCCTTCTATAATCTTCTCCCACAAAAAAGAGCAGCATGAATGAGTGTCTGATTCACTGGGATTCCTAGGTAAGTGGTTGCCTAAATTGGTGACTCAGATTAGAAATCTCAGAGGAGCTGTGGGAGACTGCTCTCCCTCTTCCTCTGAGTGTGGATCAGTTTTCTCATGGTTTAAATTAGCCCTTGTTTAATACTTCCCAAAGCAACTGTCTGCCTGTCATACTGACTCTTCTGCTAACTTATATTTTGGATCTGTCATGTCTACTAAGCACTAGCCAAAGGATACAGAACTAATCCACAACTCAGTCTTGAAGCATACTTGGGGAAAAAATTACCTGATGGGCTCTGTAGAGCTACCCAAACATCTTGTTTCTTTTTGCTGATTTTTCAACTTTGGCCAAAAGCTGAAAAGCCTGCTCCCCCTGCAGAGCCAACAGCACAGTTCATATAATTGCTTCCTAATCCAATGGCAGTAAAATCAGCTTAGTTCAGACTAGCAGTTTAAACTGTTTAAATAGCCTGTTTCACTCTGTGCTGGAAGCTGGTGAGGGACTTCTCACACCCACACCACTCAGCAGGGCAGTGACAAGTGTGGAGCAGTGAGTGCTGCAAAGTGTTCACCCCTGCATGAGGAAGAACCCAGCTGTCATCTCATTTCCTTCTGGTCCAAAGGTTTCGGCACCACAGAGACAGCAGAAAAAGAAAGAAAGCAAGAAAAAAAAATATTCCTATTTTTATGGAAAAATCCTAAGCTTTTATCTGAACTTTTACCTCACTTTTCACTTTATCCTTGCTCAGAAAGAAACAAGAAAAATAAGAAAACTCTCTCCTCTAGTGATTTGTTCTCATTAGAGTTCAGTCTCTGGCTAATTAAGTAGCCCCAGGTGCCAGACAGAACCTTGTTTACCATAACTTATCTTGTTTTGGTCAGTTCCTCAGCTCTGCTAGCCAACAGCAATGCAGCAGATATTTCTTTCCATTGCTGTACTATGGAATAACAAAATTAGAGGCAATTAAACCTTCCATTGGAATCAACATAAGTGGCATGGCATATCTCTAGGTCCTGCCATTTCATTGCCTAAAGAAACTTTCATTACATGCAGGAACTTCTCTCTTCAGACCATGGTTTGTAACAGTCAATAGCGTGGATTACACCGTTTGACCTAAATGACACAGCACTTGACAGCTATCAATAACCTAAAATGATAAAAGTGTAATAAATTTGTTTCTCCTCAGATCCTCTTATCTGTTGAAAGGATTAACTCTGAGGTAACACATAAGGTAAAAGAACAGAGGTGGCAAGTTATGAGGAATCTCCAGGATAATGTATGTGATGTTATGTTGGTTATGCATTAGAAATCCCCCAAAGGAATTTTGCAATATTTAGTAGTAAGAGCAAACACTATTAAGGGCTTGGCAGAAGATGAGATTTTATCACATCTCTCGTAAAAATATCTATTAGACACAACTGAATGAAATCTTATTTGTTTTTCACTAGGCAGCACTCTCATCACCTCAGTTTGCTGTGCTGAATCCTGGGGAAATCTCAGCCTGGAATAGTATCATGTTTCCGTCACACAAAACAATGTCTCTTGCGCTGACTTCAGCCTGGATCATTTTTATAGATGTAAAGAATAATAAAATGGTCGTGCTGGAGTAATTGGGGAGACAGTGTAATCTGACGGAAGAGAGCGTCCAAGCAGCTGGAAACAGACTTGCCGTTTTTTACAGGCAGCCCATTAATGTGCTAGAAGCACTAGATTGTTTTACTGGCAGAGGTTATTTGTTGGACTGATAGAATAAAGATAGTCATTGAGACGGCTTCATGCACAGGAAACTCTGGCGTAACCACATCTCCAATGGGCATTGTAGTAACACAGGGTATAAATCAGGATCCCCCCCACACAGCAGAGCAGCTTTGACACACTCAGAAGAGGATGGATGGCTTGGTAAACTCTAAAATATTCCTTGTCTGAAGGGGCTTGTCTGGACACAGATGTTTTCATTTAAAACTTATAAGTCATATAGGTGTAGTCAATGCCTCATATGAATGTTCTCATTAAGAATGGTTATGAGTATTTTACTTGTGGTTTCATATTTTCTGTTTGAATTGAACAAAAAAAAAGACTCATCCCAATTTAAATTTATCAAAATGAGATAATTTAAAAATTAAATTTAGATCTGTAGACTTAGATAATTTAAAACCGGTCTTTGCTTATACCAGTTTACTTTTTCTAAGTTGACAAGATCAGTGTTCAACAACCCAACTGTGCTCTGATTCCAGTAAAATCTGATGTAGTCAAAATGATGTGGGAAAGGTGCTGTGAGGAATGCTGACCTACCTCTTTTCCAGTGCACAAAGTAGCATGCACCTTCCTCTCTCAATGCTAGGAATAATTTCTGTGAACTTTTCAGAAGATTATGGAACCAGGTATTGCCTGGACAGCACAAAAAGAATGTCTCCAATAAGAAAATCCTACTATATTCTCTAACTAAATACCTCAAGAATTAAACATAGTGGTTTCTTGCTAAGTAATTGACTTTCTCCCACCCTCTGAAAAGGAAGAGATAAAGGCTCTGTATAACATATGTCTGGATACATTCAGGTTGAACACCGTGACAAAACACAATATGCCAGGGATTACTAAGTAGCTTCATACTGTTTGGCAGAAATGAAGAGGGGAAGTCATAACATTTTGGCACACATTCAGCTAGACAGCATATCTTTATTGGATGAATATACATGTCTGATAAGTGACCACTCAAGAGACCAGTATAAATTGGCTATATAGCAGAAAAGGTCCTCAACAAAAGGTCAAATGAACTTGTTCCAAATATTTTTATGTGGTCAATTAAGAGAAAAGTTTTTCATTGGAGCTGATTCATAAGGTTATCAAAAGCAAGAATATAAGGACTGATTCTTCTGAAAGGCAGAAGGCATTTACTAGATTTACAAGGATTTGCTGGAAAAGCATTATACCATGATGTGAGGACTTAAAAAATGAAGTTACATGTCTCAAAACACTCTCCCCACAATATAAGCCACCACAACAGAACTTTAGATGACATAGCAGGAAGAAGCTAATGCCAGGCCTAACGGAGGTAAAGGTTTGGTTAGCATCTGGACAAAAATTCCCACCACGGGATATTGTGAGAAAGGAAATCACTGCCTACACCCCTGCCAGCTCCACCTGTGGGAACTTCTGAGACCACCCCTTGGATAGCCAGGACTTGAACTGGATACAAGTGGTACCTCCAGAAGAAAAACATGGGCCCCCCACCACCAAGAAGACCAGAAGAAGAGGACCAATGGGACGCCATCAGAATCCACATATTGGGGACGTCTTTGCTTAATCTCTCCCTCTCTCTCAGTCTCTTTCTCTCTCCCCTCCATGCCCCTTCTTATTTCAATCTCTCTCTACCTCACATTTACTGCTAAGTAAAATCTGTACTATTGATTTCGGCATATGTTCTCCTTTGCACCTTACTTCAGGCAGAGGCACCTCTTAATAATCAGATACTGACATATGTTTATATTAGTAAATCCTGACCATGGAGATAGAACACCAGCAAAAGGAATTTCATTCCAGGAATAGAATGAACTGTATTTGCAAATTGGCTTTTTTTGCTGTTTTAGAAACATTTCTACTTCCAGGGAGTTGCTATCATACTTATGTCAGTCAGGATGGTGAAAACAACTCACTCCTTCCTAGCCCAGCTATGTCAGCAAATTGTTTTAAGGGAAAACATGGTCTAACTAAAGAAACTGCCATAGACCATTTTTTTTTAAAGTTCTGCTTGTTTTAGTAAGACCTCTTGGAAATTATTTTGTATTTATTGCATTTATTTGGATATTACAAGATATTATTATAAACAATATATTGGATTTCAGAGGATTCCTAAAGCAAAAGAGTCCTTCTGCTTTATCTTGTCATTCTTTTTCCACCATTTTCCCCCAGACAATAATGTGCTACCACCGAAAGTAGAGTTGATTTGTGGGAAAAGACACAAAGAATAATGTTCAAGGCTGTACAAGAAAGCTAACTGCTTCCTGGGCTGCATAAGAAGAAGTGTGACCAGTGGGTTGAGGGAGGTGATTCTCCCCCTCTAAATTGTTCTTGTGAGACCCCATCTGGAGTGCTGTGTCCAGTTCTGGAGCCCCCAACACAGGAAGGACATGAACCTCTTCGAATGAGTCTGGAGGAGGGCCATGAAGCACAGAGGGTTCGAGCACCTCTCCAATGAAGACAAAAGTGAGATAGCTGGAGTTCAGCCTGGAGAAGAGAAAGCTCCAGGGAGACCTTATTGTGGCCTTTCAATATTTAAAGGTGGTTTATAAGAAAGAGAGAGAGAGACAAAAGCTTTTAACCAAGGCCTGTAGTGACAGGACACAATGATTTTAAATTGAAAGTGTGTAGATTTAGATTGGCTGTGAGGAAGAAATTTCTTTATAATGAGGGTGATGAGACACTGAAACAAGTTATCCAGAGAAACTGGATGCCCCATCCCTGAAAGTGTTCAAGGTCAGATTGGATGAGGATATGAGCAATATAATCTAGTGAAAGGTGTACCTGCCCATGGCAGGGGTGTTTGACTAGATATGTTTAAAGGTCCCTTCCAGTCAAATTAAAATGAAAACAAATGTTCTTAAGTTAAGGCTTAGATGATAGAGGTTACTTATATATCAGCTCCATACAGAAGTGGATTTCATTAATTAATTCCAATCACTAAGTTGAAAGTCCCAATTTAAGTAAGTGGAAAGACAACAATGAGAGTTTAACATTTGATCTAGTCCCTCTAGGTTTTCTTTGTAGTGGAGGTACTTTGGTATGCTTCATCCATTCCTAAAGCAGACATCTGAAAAGGGTCAAATGAATCATACCCTAGAAATGACTCTTTTTCTTCAGCTATAAAGACCATCTAACTGAAATACTTTAGTTGTTGAGAGTTATGTAAAATGAATTTCAATCTTACTATATATAACCATGACAAGATAAAAGACAACAAAAAATGGAGAGACTTGGTCATGGAAAGTGAGAAGATAGTCTGAGCAAGCTTCATAAGTCTACATATGAGAACTAAGCCTCAGTGGATAATCATAATTACCTGTAAGAACTAAGTAAAACGACATCCTATTTCTTTACTCGCTTACTCATGCATGGAGAAAGGCAGACAGGAATATTTACCTTTGCTTACTGACCAACCATGTTTATAAGACCTCTGGTTGAGCTTGATGTATTTCTTTGTCCATAACACTTTTGCATATCACATGTGATCCCTGTTCCAAATTTCAGAGTCAATGGGCAGAAATGTATTGATTTCTCAGAAGAAAAAAAGATAAAATCATAAAAAACATTAAATCTTTGCCATCTATTTACCTAGGCAGCTAGAAGCACCTTTCCAATTATCTGCAGCTCAAAGAATAGAACTGATAACATAAATTAATACCTTGCAGCAAAACTACTCCCACCTTGACTCTAACAATCTTCCCAAAAGATTTTTGTAGGCTGATGCTCTAAATGATACATCTCTCAGAGGCAAAAATAAGGTTTAAAAGAAGAGGAAAGAGAGACTAGAAGCTGCCAGAGCCATAGGGAAGAGGATAACTTTTAGGCACAATTAGAAATTGCAACTTCCATGGAAATGAGGAAAAGAGCAGACTCGGCATGGCTGGCCTTGGGGACCCAAAGCTGTAGGTCCTTGAAAAGAAGGATGATGAATCCTGATGTGAGGATAGCAGAACAGAGACACTGGGAGTATTACTATAGGGAAAGAAGCCTTGGGGAAGAAAATGGGGAATGGAATGTACAGGGAATTACATCAAGTGATGAAAAGTGGAAACTTGGAATGGGAAGCAATGAAAAGCGAAGTGGGATCAATGTCTACAGGGAAACAAAATAAACAAGTAAAAACTGGCGAGCAGACTAAAAGAGCCCCTGAAATAGAACGATGTTGGTCAGTTCACAGAACTCCCATGGGTTAGGGACAAAAAAAAAGTCACAAATGTAAATGCTTTACAAACCAACAGAGTTTGAAGAGGGCACTTAGGTTTCTGCCCTGGCTCAGGGTTTCCATACATCTACTGTTAAGTCTTTAGAGCAATATCAAGAGGTTAATTTAAGTTTAGCGTATTTATTTTTACAAATGTTAATGTGACACTGTGCAGTTAACATATTTCTTCAAACACTGGTGGCAATGAAAGCTGTTGGGTGTTTTATTTTCAGGACAGTGGACCAATGTTTTTTGTACTTTTTAAGAGGATTTAGGAGGGTCTAATAATATCACACTTGTCATCACTATCAACTGCAGTGTCCTCTCGGTAGCTAAGGAGTTTATTTAAGTGCACATAAAATATGCTGGTCCAGCCTCAGTAGAGTAAATATTCAACTTTATTTTAAGGACTACTAATTTTCTTAGGAAATTAATTCATCTTTTGTTAGAAAAAGACCTGTCACCAATTATTCATTGCAGATCCAATTCTCAGACAAGATCTTACTGCTGAGTCCAGTGAGGAGCAATGGAATACTTAGAACCTGTTGCTTTGTTTAATATGATCTAGCTCTTTGTAACCATAAACATTTTTAGCTTAAGGCATGCCAATCAATATTTTAGAATCACTTCACAACACAAACTCTGCCGTACCTACAAGTTAAACTGGGGTTGGATTCTAAAATGTATTAAATGTAATTTATTGTTTTCTAGGGATTTGGACATCATCTGTGACCAGTTTACAAAGGCTTTGCATGTTATTGTTCCTAAGCATCAGCCAAACAAACTTACCTTGGCTTCTGAAAACCAAGCTGTGCTTTTTCCTTTTCACACATCATCACGGTAATAAAGATTCAAAAGGCAAACTTAAACCCCAAGATAATTCTACGCCACCCCATTGTTTTTTAAGTCTGCAATGACATTACATGGATGTAATTGACTGGAACTTAAGTAAATAATTCTGGTAGGGAAGAAAAAGAAGATCAGCTCACTCCATGTTACCTAAGTTGGTCTACTGTAGTACCAGAAAAAAGATGATTCTAGATTTTAATTCTTCACGTGTTTTCTTTAATCATTAAAGCTTTTTTTATTGAGCTACCACTGTTAAATTTAATTTTATACAACCACTTTAAAACAATTCCTATAAGAATTTCATTTCCCAGAAGTAACAAATGTATCCATTTGTCCATATGTCCTTAATGTATAATAAGCTTGAAGATTCATTGTGAAATTCTCATTCTTTTGAGTAATTATTGTGATAAAAAGAAATTAACAATTGGTTTTAAGCACCAAGTTGAAATGAGTCTAAATTATTAATTATTTCAGAAATGCCCTCAAATAAACCAATAAATGAAAAGGAAAAAATGCTTTTCCCTACAATTCAGTGTTAGAAATAATGTTAATTTGGCATTTTGTTTTTTGCATAGGAACATAAGGAAAAACTACAGCTTTATGGAATTCTACAAAAAATTGCACTACATTGGATAAAACTATAGACAACCTCACTGCTGAACAGAACAAGTTCACACTCCTGTCATTCTTCTCCCCCAAAAGATGTATTTGTTTCTGTCTAAATGTAACTGTATAATCAACACTGTGTGTGAAGAATCCAATCCAAGGCAGTGGGTGAACTCCAGATTTCAAGATAAGAAAGAGTGGAAGATTTCAAGACAATGAAGGATGGAAGACACAAAGCATTAGGAGACAGGAAGCCATCATCTCTTTGGCACATGTGGCTTCTGCTTGGCGCTGGGGATGAGAGCATGAGCAAAAGCAAGGACCCCTGCAGAGTTTATACAACCTCATTTTCAAAGTCACTGAACCTATACATCTCCCATTCATCTTACTGGAGCAAATGCAAGCAAACCCATAGGTCCAAGTTGTCTCCTAATTCCTTGCTTTCAAAAAGCTGTCCACAACACAGTTCCCCTGCCCATCTCTCCATGGATGTCTAGGCCATTTCCACCTAAACTAGCAGCTTTCTGTCCTCTAGGAAATCCAAAGGAACAATGATGCTGAAGTGTAATTAAAAAAAAAAAGAAAAAAAGTTCAAGCCTATTGCTAAGACAGTTGTGCGCTTCTGTGTACCAATATTTTGTTGTTGAAGATTTCAGTAGGTAAACTGAACTAAAGATTCCAGAGATATTAGTTAAAGATGACAGAGAAAAAGAAGGCAGATGTTACACAGAGATGGTAAATTCCAAAGGGCCATGCAAGGTGGAAGAGATTGAGACAATTTTTCTTCTCCCAACTGGGCTGTTCAGTTTTGCATTTCACACCTTATTGCAGCTCCTCTGTCATGGTTTGACCCAAACCATCAGCTAAGTCTCACAGCCACTCATTCTCTTCCACAAGGTGGGACGTGGAGGACAGTCAGAAAAAAAAAGGTAAAACTTGTGGGTTGAGGTAAGAACAGTTTAATAATTGAAACAAAGTAAAATATATTCATAATATTAATATCAATAATTTCTAACAACCCACTGTCTAAGGCTCAACCCATACCGGAGCAGTGATCAGTGTGTCCTGGCCTACTCTCTCCTGTTGATACACTGCTCAGGATGTTCTCTGGTATGGAATATCCCCTTGGCCTGTTCAACTCAGCTGTCCAGTCCATGCTCCCTTCTGGCTTCTTGTGTAACTGCTCCCTGAGAGAGCATGGGAAAAGTCCTTGACTTAGGATAAACACTACTGAACAACAACCAAAGCCTCCATTTGTTATCAATGTTATTCTCATAGTGAATCCAAAACACAGCACTGTACCAGCTACTAAGAAGAAAATGAACTCTGTCGCAGTCAAAACCAGGACATCCTCCTAATAAAGTATTATGTTTGTGGGATCTTCAAAGTCAGTAGGAAAAATATCAGTGTTCATATCACAATATCCGTTTTACAGAATGAACCACTGAGCCACATACAATTTATTCTATAATGTCAAAGGAAAATACTTATCTAATCCCTTATTAATCTTCTGATAACTAGGACTGGTAAAACATAGTGAAAACATAGTTCACATCTTTTTTTAATAATGGCCATTAAAAATAAAGCTCCAAGGGTTAACAATCAGAGAAATGAAATGAAAATGTAGATATGAAGATGCGTTTGGACATAACACTTCAAGTAATATTTGTGTCAGCATCAAGTAGTTGTCACATACATGTGGTCACTGCCTCCAGGTACACGAGGCAGACATCGAAGAGACCTGTCAAAAGATATTGAAAGCTTTGTATTTATTAATTTGTTTGTTTGTTTTATTTTGTGGACAAAATTTAGACTTCCTTAGCTCAATAATGAAACGTAATCACTTTTGACTTTTGGCTGGCACCTTGTGATGAATCAGCCCTCTGGGCCTCTATGCACCTTGGTCACAAAAATGTCCTCTTCCTTAATATTTTCATTATTTGTGGACAGATTTACATTGAAGTGTCAGAAGACTACTTAATGCATTCTTAAAAAACAGTAAGCACTCTCTCCGCTCATAAAATCCATATTTGAATGGAGGCATCCATGTGTAGAAGTTTTTTTTTCCTATTTCTTTTGAGGTTTTTTGAGATGTTACCTGGTATTGAAAAAAGAAAAAAAAAAAAGCAACCAACCAAACAACAAAACAAGGGGTGATATTCCTTCGGGGAGGGGGCTGGATGTTAGTGAGTTTCCATAGGCAAACAAGCTGCTGCCTCACAGTGGAGTGACCTGAGAGAGGCAGCAGCTCCCAGCCCATGCTGAGTTCCTCTGGAGCAGGCAGCCCCACACTGTGATAAATTATCACTCTATGAATAACATCATTAAGAAAACGCAGAGGGAAAAAATAAATTGCCATTCAGAAAATAGCTATTTGCTAAAAGAAGCTGTACCTTGATGTTCCACCTCATAATGGTTCCTGCATTCACTGGCAAAAGTTTTCTTATAAAAAAACCCAGTAATTTAAAAAAAAAAAAACCAAAAACCAACGTCAGTGCTTTTTCTTAAAAAAAAAACCCCACCACTACTCAAAATTAAGATGAACTAAGGCAATATATTCAATTTTGTCTAATAACTTAAAATGCTCAGTAAGACACTCTGTTATACCCAAATCTAAAAGTGTACATAATAAAAGCATATACAATTGTGTTTGCTTCAGATGAAGTACTTTCATAATGCATTTGTGGACTGCATAAATGTCTCTTCCAGCTTTCAGTTATTCAGACTAATATACAAAATTCCGCTACTGTTTCTGAATATATAATGGAATACAATGACCACAGCTATCATTAAAGTAACTTGAAAAATTCTTAGAATTAGCACCATACAAAAAAAGAATGTGAATTACTTTATGAAACTTTCAAAACTGTAGATACAATTTATTAGCTTTTTTACTATATTTTCATAAGGTATTAGCCCATAATACTTTCACTACGATAACAAAATACTTTTGTGTAGGGATTTATGGTTTGAAAATCTGTTTTTTTCTACACTTTAAGACCATTTGCCTCATTGACAATGAATGCATCTGTTTTTTCTTAATGAACATGCCTATATGTATTTTAGAATCTGGGGCAATGGTAAGAGATGTCACAGGAGTGAAGATAGCCCATAAAAGTTCTAGAGAGTGGTACTCTTTGATGGTGTTTGTTTATACACATTTCTGTTACTGCAAACTTAAAAAAGGCTATTTGAAATAAATTGGTGTTACAGTGTTATAAGCTAATAGTTATGCCACATAAAAATATTGGCTGGCTGTCCTTTTCTATTCTGGCCTGGAAAAGAGAGCCTGAGCCATAGCAGTACCATTCACCTACCATAACCTCAAGAGAAAAGAACTAAAAATGAAAGGAAAAACGCTCAATACTCTAAGCAGGGTCAGATACTGGGTATACAACAGAAAAAATCTAACCATCACAGCACATTTCCTATACATGATGGTAACATATGACCCAGATAATTATACCCTCCCAAACAAAAGGGAGAGGAGTGAGTTGTGTCAGAGCACTGGAACCAGTCCTTTTGAACCTTATGCTTTGTGACAGGCATCCTTAAATCGTGCATCTGTTTCCAGACCCATCGGAGACTCTGGCACAGCCAGATTCCAGTGGCAGAGTCCTGCTCCTGTAGATTATTTCTGGTGTCAGTAACACAGGCTCTGTGACCCAAAAGAAGGGACCCCACGCAGCCACCACAGTGGTGCTATCCAAGCTTCCCTGTGCACCACGTTCTGCAGCAGGGCTCCAGCACTCATCCACACCAGACCCTTCCCAGTAATAACCCATGCCAAAAGGATGGAGTTTTCAAGAGGCTCAGTAATAACGTGGGGACTTTGACACAAGGTACTTATGTATACACTGGAATAATATTTTGTTCTCTCTGTTGCCCTCCTGACAGAGTGTAGAGAAAGACAGAGTTTCATGACACTTGCACTGAATGAATGACCCTTCCAAAGGACAACTGCTGTAGTAAATACTTTTTTTTTGGGTTTCCGAGTATGAGCATTGCTTTGATGACCTTCAGACAGCAGCTATGACCAATTGGTAATAACTACAAGGTAATGCACCTGGGTGTCTCGAAACCCTGATATTAAAAAAGGCACAGTATCATCAGGAATCATGATGCTATTAAAACTTTCTGACAAGAGTCATTGGAGTTTGGGGAGATCATGTGCAGGGGCAGTGGTCTCTCCTTGCCTCACTAATTCTGCTGATAATTCTGCCTTGCTTCAGGCTAGGACAGGAGTCATTTGCAGTATGACATGGCATCAGGACCTCTACTTTTCCTCCACCAACAGATTTTTACACCTGCTCACCTTTTGCCCAAAAGACCACTACCAGTCCAGACAAGTGCTATTGTACCTGAGTGTTTTTATTTTCTGTTTTATTTCATTCTCCAAAGAGAGAAGCAATTAGCTCATGGCAAGCTGTGCTGCTCTGACATATAATGACCTCCTGCCTTTCTTATCTTACCCTTTTTTCTTACAACAAGGCTGCCTTCAAACTCTTTCTCCCAGTGAAATTCAGTCCACAAATCAGTGTCTTCTCAGAGTGCTCTTTGAAGGGGAGGTGACAAAAAGGACCAATCCATGCAGATGTGCTAAAGCAGGTGAGGCACTGAGTTTCCCCAGGATTATGTGATGCTGATTTAAGACTAGCCCTTGCCATTTGGAGACTTGCTCAGATAAAATGAGTGTATCAAAATCTCTGAAAATTCAGGTGCCAATGGGCTGGCAGCCCAAGTTACCAGGAATATTTTTTACGTATTTCAGGGATGATTGATCGTTCTGGCTCCAGTATGACAACGAAAGCTACAGTAGCCTCTCTAAAGTATGGAACACAATAAGGTGGAGGACCCAGACCTAAAGACATCACCTGAAATCTCGCAGTCAAAGCCTATCCTGAATTCAGAAGAAGCCAGCACCTCAGTATCTGTCTTCAAGTGGATCATAGTGGGTTACTATGATATGTGGGTTACTACCCACATAGTGGGTTGATGTGGGTTACTATGTAATTCAGAAATAGATATTATGTCCACAGGTTGGCCTGTTTAGCATTTTACAGTCCTGAGGTGTGTCAGAACCACCTTCTCTCAAAATCACTTCACGAGACTTCTTTGGATAAAGATCCTCCCACAATTTCCTTTTTCCTACTCATACCAGTGGAAAAGACTCAACAACTTTGAATATAATCAAATATAACATTGATCTTCAGCATCTTTTACAGTGGGATTACCGAGTATTTATAGTTGAAAGATAAAAGAGAGTGGGAAAAGAGAGAGCCTGTTCATTAAGAGCACACTCATCCTTTGTTGTCTCCTAAAACACAAGATGAAACACAGCTGCATCACTGTATTTTTAGTTCCATCTCGATTTACACAATTACATGCTTGGATTTTGAAACTGTAAATTTGCTGTTACGGATTGCATAATTTAGTTTCTGCATTGCACTGGGGTCATTCTCAGTTCCATTATGCAAGTGACAGGTGTGGGAATCAAGCAGAACACAGAGCTTGTGGTAAGGGGACTGCAGAGCAGCGTTTCAGAGGGAGCACCAGATGCTCTGATCTGCCCAGGCCAGCTGTGACGTTCAATAGAAAGGCAAGTGTGTGCATCACCCCATCTCCCCCCAAGTCAAGAGCACCACTTAACAGCCCTGGGCACATCTGTTCCCAAGGACTCTGATTACTTCTGTCCTCCTCGGGGTCAGTAAGGTCACAGGAATCTTCAAATCCATTTCGGTTCATCTTTATGCAATAATATTGTCACATTACTGTACCATATGTACCACCCATGACTCATTTAAAGCTTGGTCTTTCAAATGAATGTAAAATCAAAAATATGATCTCCTGCAACAGGTAAGCACTGCTCTGAATAGACAAACTCAGTTTCTTGGAAGAAACTAACATTTCTACAATTAATTTTTCCTTAGAGTTGATGACACTTTGTGATAACTGCAGTAAGAAATGCAGCCTTTGCTGCAGGACAATGTATATATGATACTCTATTTGCTATTAGTCTAAGTTAAAAAAACAATCTTTTAATTGGAAATTTTAGACGCTAAGCAGAATATTAATTAGTCAAACTGGAACATAGCCAAGACACCAGAGTTTAACGTCCTTGCTCTTGTAAAATGTAGCAAAACATATTTTTCCTATGACACTGGAAGTTGAGGATCTTGTAGAAGAATGTCCATATGAATACAAAACAAAGTGCCATAATGGACATTTTTTTATTTGTTCCTTCTGGGAGTGGTGGGGGGTAAAGCAAAGCAAAACAAAGCATCCAAACCAAACAAACCAAACCAAACCAAACCAAACCAAACCAAACCAAACCAAACCAAACCAAACCAAACCAAACACCAAAGATGCACTACTAGAAACAATTGTTTCCAAGACCTTGGATTTAATTCTTTAGTTGTATCCAAACGATTAATAATTGGAATTTGATATTGTTGTTGATAAAACAAAAGGCTCTTTTTGAACAAAGAACTTCTGGTAGGAGAAAAGCCCTATACAGAAGCTATTTCTAGTATGTGGTATGTTGAAACAAGGCTATCACAAATAATTATTGCAAACATGAATTATGTACATCCAACTTATTGATGAAATACACCAGTCAAACACAGAGAAAAAAGCATGGCATTTTAATTCCAAGCATTCTGAAATGATAACTGATCATTAATATATATCTTAGATAGACCTCTACATCTGTTATTGGTTAGTACTTTTAGGGACATATAGAAATGCATTGAAAAACAAAAAAACAAATAAATGAGCCAAGCTATATTAAAAAAGTTAGACTACCACTCTAGTAGTGTTAGCACATCACCTAACCACGGTCCCATCTGCTCTCATATATTTTCTGGATTTGTTGCTTCTTGATGGATTGGAGAGGTACCACTGTGCTCTCCTAACATACACGTATACGCAAACTCCCCCTACCCCAGAAATCCTTATTTCATAAGGTGGAGCTCTCAATTTCTTTTTCATCTGGGGTATTTTTTTTAAAAGGGAAAATCACTTCTTTGGTTTTGGTTTTAAAAGTGAGAAATTTACTTGAATGAGTCACATTCTGGAAATGAACATTGAACAGCTAGTATGCTTCTTCAGGAGATTTTATATATACATATATCTATGAAAGAAACCAGGCATCTTCTCCACCTTGTTCTTTCATTTTCTCTTTGAGGTCTTCATACTTGTATAGTAGAATTTCAAACTGAACAGCAAAAATGAGTTCATGTCCTAATATTCAGTTGAACTTCAGTTCTGAATTGCAAAAATGCAGTCATGATAATCTGCTTCCTCTTCAGGATATATGAACATTAATAATTACATTAATGGCTTCCACAAATCACAATAATGAACACTGAAAAAATCCAATGAAAAGCCAGGATTTCTGTCTTCAAAATAAGACCATAACCACATGAAATGAACAAGACATGGGCTTACTCAGTAAACAACAGAAAGAAAAAAAATTATAATTGAGGCACTGCTCACTATAGGCTAGAGAGCCCATTCTAATCATCATACCAAATGAGTCAAGATCCCTCCAGAAAAAATGACTGCACACTCATGTTATTGAAGTCTGAATCATAATGCACCCTTATAAGAGGGCTGAAAACAAAGTACTGTGGTTGTGACGTTTCCTAACATTTGGGCTCTTGGTTTCAAAACATTTCTAGTAATTTTAAGTGTTTGCCATTTGTAATGTGGCTCCTTACTTGCTACAGCTTGGTTAAAAAGCAAGTTACTGGTTTGACATCCTGAACCCTGATTTTAATTTCTTCTCATTTTGGATGACTAAATAAGGCTTCTCAAACTGCACATCTGAAAGCAGTGGTTATTTTTAAAATTGTTCTCCTTTTATATAGACAAGCTGTTAGTGCAACCAACAATTATATACATTCCTCATCATTGTAAGATTGTATAAGATTATACAATACAAAAAGGATTATTAAGAGAGCCAAAATTAGTATACTAATGATTCAGTTTGACAGTTTCATTATGTATAATGTGGATAAAACTGAGAACTCTTTTAAATTACTCCTGCCATGTTCTGAACAAGACCACTAAACCAACTTAGAATAAACTAGCTTACGTTTTTTTATAATAAATTTGTCATAATGATGCATATGTACACAGCCATATATTTTTCTTTTTATACCAAATGTTCAGGACATTTTTTTGATCTAATTATATTTCATCTAATTATAGTTCATCATGGTTAAAATATCAAATTTAATGGTATGTCATGGATTAACAGAATAATTTGATTTCTACACTGTTAATTAGAACTTACATTTACATGATTATGGAAAGTTATATATGAATTACAAAATTAATACTTAATGTCTAAAAAACCCTTCTGCCTGTTTCTAAGAGGATCTATACACAAATGAAATTATTAAAATATATATTTAGGCATTTAAGGTCAATTAATGGGTTTATTGGGGAACTATGCTCTGCTATAGATATCATAAAAGTAAAAAAAACTAATCAATAAGAAATTAGCCACTTCTGACTAACAAACTCAAAACATAAACTTGGAACATATGAGGGATTCTCTGGCTAATTAGCTCGCTTGCCTTTGTCTTCTGGCCCACATCTACTGCCACTGAGACAGGAATGTCCCCTGTTCCCCAGGTGCACCCACTCGGCAGTCTGGACAGAAGTAGAAGCAGGAGTGTCTGGATGTGTGCAGGACAAACCCACTTCCAGGCTCTGCAGAGCAAAGCCATGCATGTCTCATCACTCCATCATACAGGTGGGAAGGATTTGACAGCTAAAGAGAAAAGATGTGTTTGGGATTTCCTAGGGCAGACAAGCAAACACAGCCATTCCAAACCAGAAGGAGATGCTAATAACTCCATGGAAATGGATAATTCTGGCTTACTGCAGACCTACAGCAGATTAATTTCTGCTGTCACCGTCTGTGCTGCTGGTGGTTGGGTAGATAAGTTATTCCATATTGCAGGGCCGGGTGACCTGTGCTGCCCTGCAGTTACATCTGCCCTCAATATTTGGCCAGGTGGAGATCCTTCACCTCCAGCTTCTGAGCTGTAACAATTATCAGCTTCCCTACATTGAATGCAGCTAGTACACACTTCCCATGCCAGAAAGGGTGAGCATGTCAACAACATAATGGTGACAGTCACTTTGCAGGCTGCAGTCAGTCATAGGGGCAGTGGCATATGACACTATGAACTGTGCAGAAATGTGCAAAATACTGAAGAGATCCAGCATTCATCTGGACAAACAAACAGGGATTTAATTCTGTCCCAGTGACATAACCATCAGCCCTGTATGCTGATTCAATACGTGAAACAATGAAGTCCAGCAATTATTATAGTGGGTGAAGAAAATGAGAAAAAAAAAGAAAGTATATTTTATGCATTTTTATTTGTTAATTCATTTCAGGTTGCATATCTGAGGTAAGTAACAGCCCACTGACGTGTCAAGTGATGCAGTGTCTAGCTGACTGTAAGAAAGCTCCACATTGTGGGGATGGTTTGGATTTGGATCATTTTAGAGTACTTTAACGCATCACAAAAGCAATTTCCTGTCCTTTCCTGCTTCTTACTTTTTCCTTCATAAATTCAAGTACCAACTCACTATGCAAATTTATCTACTGCCAAGATTTTGCAGAAATATCAGTTACTTGTGTACAATTGCAGAAGGGTTATAAATATGCAAAGGAAATTCAAGTACAAAGGTTTGCAAAGCAAGGAAGAACTCAACTGGACTCTTGGCTGTCATGACCTTTTTCTGAGTTTAAAACCTCAGATAAACAATCTAGTATAAATGACATCTAAAGAATAAGAAACATATTAAGTTTCCTAGTCCTTTTCTTTTCTTTTCTTTTTTCTTTTCTTTTTTCTTTTCTTTTCTTTTCTTTTCTTTTCTTTTCTTTTCTTTTCTTTTCTTTTCTTTTCTTTTCTTTTCTTTTCTTTTCTTTTCTTTTCTTTTTTCTTTTAGCAACAAGATATTTAATATCAATAGAAAGAAAAAAATCACTTCCATTAGGATGATGTGCTTTTATTTCTTCTACTATTGCACTCAACTTCTCTGAATTCCTCCCAGGAAATAAAATTCAAGAAAGAGTAAGATAAAAATATAATACAGTTAAAAAATTAAAATTAGAAGTCATCTGGTTTGGGTCTCAATAGCATAAAATTTTGTCCTTTAAATAGTACTGGTTCAAACACACTATCACTCCAGGAAAGCTTGGCATGATATTACACTTTCAGAAACCCTAGGATGATAGAAAAATAGGCAACAGGTGGAAAATATGTAAATAAGACTTTTCATCATGTACTGACTGAACCGAATATCAAAGCCTGGATAGGGCTAATTAGCTACCAAGGCAGCTGTTGAAAATTTGTCCTACCTGAAAATCTCAAAGGGATTCCTACACTGCAGCCTTGCTGGGAGCCCAGCTCATGTCATACACACCAGATCACGTATAGGAGAGTTGTCACTGCAGAGAGCCTGATGTCTTCTCATGTTTTCACCCCAGGTGGGAATCACAGACACCAGGGGCAATAGTCAGAGAGGGGCTCATCATCAGAGTTAGTTTAGTTACCGCTGTAGGGGATATGACAGCCTCGTGCTGGTTTTACTGATTGGTTATGCATTAAAACTCCCTCCCCGTTATGCCACAGGTTCTCTTGAGAAAGTAGCAAACACGATGCAGCAGATTGCAGACCTGGTTCCTTTTCCTCTGCCTCTCTTTCAATCCAGACCCAAACTCTTCTTGGTAAATTACGTTTAGTCAGTTGGCACCTGCAGGTCCAGCCAGCCATATAACCTCTTCTGAATGAAAATAATCACTTCTTTTCCTTTGAGTTGACACCCTGCCCTTTTTCTGGCATCCTCTGAGCCTTGCCACACTTTTCCTCAGCTACACGTTTACATTTATGCCACAGAGAAGGGCATCTACCATGGGTCTTCCTACATGACCACAAATGTTCAGATTGTCCCAAAAACTTATAAAGTAGCTTATACATCTTGCCCTAGACTTCACCTTTACTTCTATATGGAATTACTGTCATGGATACTGCAGAAGCTGCAATTAACTGTTTGTATGATAGACTAAATCTTTAGATCTCGAGGTCTTCCAAGAGCAAGGCAGAGGTTCTATGTTTAGTGAGACCAATATTCTGATGATGGGACCAGGCTCCTCTTACCACACTAGGAATGAGATCTGCAGCATTCTCTTTTTTACACCCTCTGCAACAAGCAAATACTGTGGAATACCCACTTTATTAAAAAAGGTAAACAGTTTGTTCCCTTATTTTAGATGCAGGAAATACCTGGAAAGACCTTACGGTGGATATGGTAAAGCTTGGGCAGGCTTCCCCTTGTTTTTCTTTATGATAATTTTTAAAGCTCATGTTGTGAAAGAATATCCTGAAAAGCAAGTTCCTTGTTCTGGAAATCATTATAATTTGGTTTAATTATGGATAATTTCTGATAAAATTCATTTGTTTCGGTTATTGGTCACATATCCAACTGGCAAGTGTGTGAACTAATAGATGAGAAAGTTTTATGAAATAGTGTCTGTCTTATCAGAGAGAAGCCTGTGTTTTCAATCATATTAAGAAATTTTAGGAACTGTTGGCCATTTCTAGTACAGACATCTCTGTCCTACTAGTAGAGTAGTGGTCTTTTTTACTGCGTATTTGAACTCTTTCAGTCCCATTAGGTATCTTTTGTCTCCTTATAAATAATTGTAAACACCATATTTTGAAAAACAAAAATGCACAGACATATAAAAGGGAGGTAAATAAATTCAGTAATTCAGCAAGATGAAAGACTAATTTGCTCAAATGTGTATTCTACAGGAATGTAAAAAGCAATGAGTTTTAATGATATATGTCTAAAAAAATTACTCCAATTTATATGCTGGAAATGCTGTATATAAAATAATATTAAGTGGAAATAGTTCAACATATTTTCAAAATTGTATGTCTGTTGAAATAGAATATATGCCTGTGCATGAACTGGTTTATATATGTAAAGAAAGGAAAAGACTGAAATATGAGACTAAGCATTTTATCTCATGTAAGAATGTTCACACTGGCAAAGCCAATGGACATGGTCCTATGAAAATCACAGATGTGATAGTTTTCTGAATACATGACCAATTAAAACAAAGAGGAACTATTTTTATAAGTTCACAGTGAAAAACACCTTGTGCATATACAGTGTGGAAAGCTTCACCCTTCCCCCTGTTCATATCCTACACTGAACATTGTGATAGGATTTGGTAATCTGTAGAATACTTAAACTAAAATATAAAATTTCTTTTAAAAAAACAGGAGGTTCCGTAATATGGCAGATAAATCAGCTGTAATGGTTTCTGCAATCGTTTTTTAAAATATATTTTATTAATTAATAACATCTCTCTGAAAAAAATGCAGCAAAGATTATTTTCCTAGGATTAGTTTCTTAGCTCATATACTATTGAGTCATAGGTTTAGTTTAGGAAAATTACATGAGTATTCTAGGGAAATATCCTGGGTGTGAAAGAAATTCAGAGGTTATACTGAAAGTCATGCTATGATTTTATGAATTTCTATCACTAGGAAAAGTATTTGAATGATTGGATACTGATTATTTTTGGAATCTTTCCTTATTTAAATTATCTACAAGCCAAATTTCTTCCAAAAGTCTCTTGTAGAACAGAAGTTTTTTCTTAATTAACTGGAAAAAAAATGGGGTGGCCAAGTTTTGTACAGGGGTTCAGGAAGCAAGAAATGGAGTAAGAATTCTTGCACATCACAAAGGCGAATTCAGATCCAGTGTAGATACAAAGAGCTTTGCAGTATGACTGTTCACACCTAAAATTAGACTATGTCAAATAATAAAATTCAAGTGCCAATCACTCTCTAAAAAAAAAAAAAGGCAAAATAAAGTTAAAAAAAGCAGCAAAATCTTAACTCTAGGGGGTTTTTAAAAGTTTTCTTTGTCACGGCCACAGCTAGAGATTTATGCCTCTCTCTTCCACCTTGCCCTCACCCCCACCCTGATTTTCTGTTTTTATTTAAAAATAAAAGAACCTTCAGAAAACCACCAGAGAAAAGTTGTGCCAGGTTCCAATAAAAAATAAAACGTGCTGACAGAGATTTTAAGGTCAGGAGGAAAAATATGATAATTCAGTCTGACCTTTTTCAAAACACAGAACACAGAAAATTGGGAGGTAATACTTGCAATAAGTTACTTTTATTAAGTTTACAGTTTTCACAATGACAGCTGAAGTTTTCTCTCACTAGTTGTACTTTTAGTAGGATTTTTCCACGGTTATCTGGCACTGTTTTCAAGGAAAACTTGAAGGTAACAAGAGAAAATAGGATTTCTTAGTTGGAAATATGCTGACTGTGTACTACACAATGTCATTTGACTGCCTGTATCAGATATAGACTCTACCATTTTCTGTAAGCAATCCACAGGATAGCATTCTTCCACAATGAAAAGCTGAAATGTGCATTAGGACACCCTTCACGCCAAATACAGAGGACAAGTGATCTCTTTCATTCCTTTGAATGCTCAGTATATTCCAAATAATTACAAAAAATATATAGAGAGCTACATTTATTTATAAATTTAGAAAAAAATCTTTTCACTATATACTTTTTGAAAAGCTGGCGCTTAGTCAAATGTCACCAGAATGAACAAATACATTTTAAGAAAAATATATTTGTGTGACAGTTTTGGGTTTAACTTTTTCGGTTCTGGAACTTCAGTTTTCACAGGCATTAAAAATATTCAATTATTTTACTTTTTAATGATTTATATGATGGTGGAGTTTTCCTGAGAGGTAAAAAGAGAAACCATTTTCCTTGACCTTTCCAGGTAAGTTGATCCTGGATATTTCTCTTCAGGGTCAGGGACATTTTCAGAAATTTATAACCCCTTCAAAACCATGTTTGGATTTCTCAGTGTTACTAAACGGAGCTCAGGTAGTCAGAACTTCCCCCATGGTGATATTTGTAGGGCAGGTGGCACCAAGTGGTGCCATCACAGGCAGTGTTCCTGCTCTCTGTATACATACATGGGTTCAGCTTTGGCCGTGCAAAAGGATTCAGCTTCTTCCAGTAGCTTTTCCCTACAAGTAACTACGGAGTTTTTCAACTACAGGCTCACTTTTTATGGCAAAGCTGCCACCTAACAATGAGGTAGGAGCTTGGAGCTGTGTCTCTACCAGAGACACTGCTGGATGCTTTTTGGCCAGAAGAGATATATATTCATTCAGGAACAAGTCACACCTGGGGTGGGTCTGGATTATCTGTCACTCGGTCACTTCAAGCTAGGGATGCACTTCTCCAAATAATTGTAACTCTCCACAAGCAGCAGTCACATCAGTGTGCATTCCCCCTGTCTGCTTACATGTGCTAGAGCTGTACGCTTTATACCCCATGACATGTTATATAAAGTTTGAGTGGACTTGAGTTAATTAAAAAAGGTAGTCATGATCTGTTAGGTTTATTATGAAACCTTTAGAGTGACAACGCAAAATCATTCTGCAGAAATCCCAAGACCTCCACACAAATGAACTCAGTTGATAATATTTATTGACAGAACACTGGTATAATCTCATTAATATTTGCAAATTTCAATTACAGGGAGGGCATGAGCCTGGTTAAGTAGTCACAGTTTTCCATTATGATTGGAACAAACACTAATTTATTAATTTGCCTTCTAATTTTGAAAAAGGTGAAAATGTGATGCTGCTAAAAATGACATATGATGAAGTAAATTATTTTTGGATAGATGTAATGTTATTTTCTTCCTGTGACATTGAAACTCTGTCAAATTCTGGGAGAGAGGAAAGGATAAGAAAGCATAGTTCATTCCTCATATAAATGAAAAACTGACATGGACCACTAGCATTATGAAAGCAAGTAATACAGTATTTTGTTATTCAAGACCTGAATCTGTTGGATAAAAATCACAATTGTGGTCCACAGAAAGGGGGGTAACTGTGCATTTCCCAAGAGGAAGCAAAGGGCAATGAAATTACATTTTGATTCTTTTTTTTCCCCTTTTTCAGCAAAGATTTTCTCAAAATGAGAAAATGGACTGCTAATCAAGCAGAATATTTCGATAGCAGGACTCTGTCCTCCTAAGGACCCCAACCAGAACTTTTGAAAGAGAAATCTTGCCAAAGCATCAGAAGACAGGGATTTCGTGATATATCTTTACATTTTCTATACAACTGTATGCTTATAAACATTAACAGGACAATTTGTTTACTAAAGTAATGGTTTAGTTTTGGTTTCTTTCCTCCTGATTTGTTTTGTAAATAATACAAAACTTTACCATTACTTTCTTATCTGTATTATTTGGAATGTATTTGTACCAAAAGGCTCCAATGCAGAATCAGAACCATTGTCTACCTCAACTAACAATCAGATTCACCCAGTTCATATGGAGGCAATGATGTTAGACTAGGACAAGGATAAAATAAACCTTCTGAAGCAAACTGTGCCCTCCTTCTACTCAAAGAGCAGAACTGGTGTGTTTATGCATCACACATCTAACACAAAAGCAACCATTCAGCCCTAGAAAGAATAGCTTGCAGATGTCACTGCCAGGCACAGTTTGCTGTCAATCTAAAAATAAGATACGCGATCTCAAAAGGAGCTGAAGAAGCATTCTAGAAACTCTTTGCTAACTAGCAAAGGGCTGGACACATGGCAGAGTGAACAAGCCTTTTCCAAAATAGGGTAGATGAGGAGTTGTTAAGCCTTCTTTGTAGAGCCTGCTGGAGCACTCAGAAAAGACTGTGACTTATCTGGGCAGCCAAAGAATTACTTTTCCTCACAGTCCTGCAACAGCACAGCCTGCTGCAAGAGCTCACTGTAGCTGCCATCCTAGGCTTTTTACTTCATTCTGCTCCCGAAAGTACAACAGTGAAACACATCTGCTTTGGCATTCTTCATTAGATGTGACAAAAAAAAAAAAAATCACCTAAAAAACCCCGTGGGGATGAAACCACAGCCTCATCACCTATCATGGAAGATGTCACTCTGTCTCATCAGGGTGCACAGTGTGAATGGATCTGGACTCATAGTTCCTTAGAGGGAAGATGAATATGTTTGGTGGCAGCTGGTAGAACAAGGAATATATTGAGCTCATCCTTCCTTTCCCTCTGGCTCAGAAAGACCTCCTCCCAAAGGAGAACAGCTCCAGTCAAGCTGAGTAAGAAGATGTGCTGTGAAATGGGAAGTGTTTACAGCTTTTCAAAATCTGATTTCAATACAGAGAATATAGAGTACTTATCATGTCTCTAAGGCTGCAAGCTAGAGAGGGTTCAGATAAACCAGAAAGGTACACTTGCTCAAGGCCTTGCTGAAAACTACCTCTGGGTAGCCCTTATCCCTAACGATCAGGCAGAACAGATGGCTAACGGGTTTCAGTCCCTGCCTGGAAGCAGTGGGGTTTATTTTGTGCCCAAAATCTGGTCCCATTCCATGGCTGGATGCCCACTGCAATCTGCACTCTGGAAAGAGTCTGAGGGCAGGGTCAGATCAGAGGAGATAGGTGGTAGAGGACCAGGGGAGGAGCCCAATGGGTTGAGCTGGACAAGCTTAACTCAGCAGATTCAATTTTGCAATAGAAGAGGGCACAGCAGAAGAAGAAGCTGTAAAACACAAGCTGGGGGGGTATGATGAGAGTAATAATCCAAGTAGATCACTGGAAGAAGTAACAAAGGCTGAATGAGCAAAATATGAAATGCTTACATAAATATTTCCAAAGGCAAAGAGGTGGTAATCTTACATTTTCTTTAGGTACATGTAAAGGAATGGGTTAAGAAATGCCATTGGTTGGAAGAAGAGACCTCTATCTTTCACCTTGCCTATTTCCAGACTATAAAAGAATCAGTTCCTATATAGGTTTCAAAATAATCCCACATATTTGAATAGGCAGTCAACTACAAAATCAGCAATGCAGAACAGTTAATTCAGATGCAAATATTAACAATTACAGTAATACAGGACTCATATAGTTAGCACTGTAGGAACAGATACTCAGATAATGAAAACTAAAATAGCTGCTGGTATCCATAAATTCAGAGATTCTTACCCTACATTTTTATAAAATTCAGTCTGCATATCAGTGTGCTAACTGAACTGAGCTTAAAATTCTGTGTGCAGTCTTTAAGATAATTTTTGAAAAGGGTAGCCTTCTGAGGATAGTTATTTAAAATTCAGAAGGCTGCCCAGAATATCAGAGTAAGTTCAGCATTAGTGTAATTTTTCAACCTGACCCCAGAGGCCTACGAACTAAAATGCCAGCAGATTAAAATGCCTTTTAAGAGCCATAGTGCACTAAGTGTATGTATGACACAGTTATACTTCGAGTTATAAGCAGACAGTATCACTATGGAGGTGGCAGCTGCCACAGTCGGGCAAGGACAATTTTGCTGTTCCATGTGTCAAACAGTTGCAGGATCAGGCTAATTGAGAGGTCTCCATCACTGTAACAGCAGCTTCGAGGTTAGTTCAGGGAGTGGGGGTCAGAGTCAGGCCTGCACCCTGCTGAAAGCAGTCGAGAGGAAGGCACAATTTTGGCCAGAGTAACATCTGTTTTTTCACAGTTTATAGGAAGCTATTGGCACCAGTACCACATTGTCACCAAATGTGTCATGATCTTTCTCCCTCAATGTCTCAGTCTAACATCTGTTCAAAGTACCTTTGTAAAATGGACTGAAATGTTTAATAGACAATTTATTGCCACAAAATACAATGTTTTGATATTGAGGCAGTCTGCAAAGTGATTTAAAAAGCTGGATCACAATTTCTAGCTTTTTCCAAGAAACAGGCTGGAGGAAAAAGCCTCATCTTTGAAAAAAAGGCACCTCAAGAAATCACAAACTTGTGGTAAATTCTTTGTCTGAGCCGGATTTGAGACTGGCTACTAGCTCACTATCCATTAGCAATTGCTTGGTATGAATCCCTCTTTTTCTGGACTGCATGAGATGTATTCATCAACTGAGAGCTCCCATCCCTGCAGACCAAACTGAAGGGAAAGAAGAGATAAAGGCAGAGGCACCAGAGGCATTACAGCAGGATGCAAGGAGCAGGATGCTCTTTAGGTCATGAATTACAGTTGTAGTTAGTAGACGTGCTTCAGACACACTCCAAAGAAGCTCCAGGCCAGCTTCAGATCTACTTACTTAACTATTCCTTTTTAAGTATCAGTGATAAATAACTTAAACTTTTTAGAACACTCTCAGATCTCATTAATCATTATATGCCATACCAAGCGAAAGAACTCATTTATATTTAGGTGAGTGTGTGTACAATAGATATTAAAATATAAATTAGAAATTAATATGCAGACATATATCATGAATAATCATGGTATTATATCATGATTATATCCCTTTCTCAAATTTTTAAAAGGGATCTTTCAATATCCGCTCCTACCCTATTTTTTCTAAATATATTTATGGAGTTGCATGCTACACATAATTTGCCAAGCATGAAAAATTTTAGGGAACTCAGTGATTTCACGAGAGCAAAGCAAGTGACATATATCATCTCAACTTCCAAAAACTAAGCTAAAAATCCTGGTATCCTTTGTTAAGTTTCAATTTTCCAAAAAAGTTTTCACTTCTTGTTGGTCAAGCCTAATAGCTCCTGCTGAATAATGAAACTGGTATTTGACTATTGCCTATTTATCAGATTCAGATCCAGGGGTTTTTTTAGGTTGGGTACATCAAGTTCATTATACATGTACTTATGCAATAATTAAATCAGACTCCTTGAAACTCTGCTAAAAGCATCACTTAGAGAAAGAAATGGCTAAAATATTTAGATTTGCTCTTTCTCCCAGTTTGAAAGCTCCAGAGGTATTAAATGCAGCTTGCTGAAACCCTAACTGGAAGTAATGTCTGGAGAAGGCACTGGGACCTCATGACCTTCCCCCTGAGATTCAGTCTTACCCCACACCTGGGGTCACAGCATTTGGAGGCAATTATTTTACCGTTGGTGGGAAATTATTAGCTCTCTGCTAGGTAACTTTCCCCCAAGAGCGCTGTAATTTATATATGCAACTCATGAACCACAACGATGATGTTGTAGGACTATGCTGAGAAGTAGAATCTCTTAAAGGCAGCACTTCAGTGTATCCACACCCAGAGCAATATTCCCTATTTTTGAAGTTGTGCTATCCTGCACCAGTGAAAGAATAATAAAACTTTACAAAAGCTCACCGATAAAAGATGAAGAAAGATTAGAAAAGATGACTTGTAGATGTTGCAAAAGATGCACAGTGATGTTAAATACCAAGAAATAAAAATTTATTATGAGTCATTATAAATTAAATGTATTTTTCCCCCACAATTAAATTAAATATTATTTTTCTTATGCAATTATCCCACTGTCATACAGTTACATGTTAAAACTGTATCCAACTATCTTGTGTAGGCATAATTTTCCACTAGCGAAAATGTGTGCATTTTAAAGCTTAAAGGACTTTGATATCTGAGACCCCACCCTAAAAGTTTTTTCATTACTTTTGTTTTCCTGACACACAGAATACTGATAGTCACCAAATAAGGGTTTTTGTCTCTGTTTGCCTTCTTGGCAAAAATTAGTAATGCATCTTTGAAAAGAAGTGGTAATAGCCTCAGTTATTTTTAACCTCTGAAAAACTAGATTTTTCAATAGTATATAAATTTCTGAAAACAAATGCACTGTAAATAGATAATAGCTTTCCTATAAGAGCAATTTCTAGATAAACTGACCCCAGCATTTGATAAGAAAAGTAACTATAAGTAATGCAGAAAAGTATGCAGAAAAGTAGCCACCGTTTCCTAAAACATTTTACCACATTCAAATCTTCCCCTGCTTTCAGAATATTATTGCATATACCACAGTTAATGACTGCTTACAAACAAACATTAAGCCCCTTTTACATTATTTGTAAAAACATCATGCTGTGCTGTAGTAACACCACTTAAATCAACTGAGTTCATTCCTAACGAAAGTGAATAAACAACATCTATGTGTTTGGAGTCACACTGACCTAAATAATTCTATGACTACATCTATGGAAATGAGTTAAATAATGGTAGGGCATGAATTCATGCCCTGGGACTATTTTGTTTCTAGAACATAAAAATCTCAGGGCAGTCCCTGACACTCTTTTGATCTTGGCTACTTGACCAGCTGTCTCCCAAGGGTTTCCTGGGCACAGCTAGGGCACTAGCCCAGCTTTGGGGCTTTTCCCAAGAGGCAGGCTGGATGCAGCCTGTGCTTGGGAGGCTAAGGGAGCTTAACCATATGGAAGTGGCCGTGCTTAGCTGGCCTCCAGGCTAGAGGGAGGCCTTGCATCATTCAATTTATTCATAAAAATTATAGGCAAGGAGCATAAACGCAGCTGTAATAGAAACAAACAAACAAACAAACAAACATGTAAACAACAAACATTCCCAATTAGTCTCCCAACAGTAAACACTCCCAATTAATCTCTCATAATTACTGGAATAAAAGAGACAAACCCTGACAAATCTGTTCTCTTGTGTCCCTGGGGGATAAACAGACGTGAGTGGCCAGCTTCTGTCTACCAGCGTGCTGGGGATTTGCGCTGCCTCTCCATGCTGTGCTTCCCATATTGACCCAGCGCTGCGGTGCTGATCTGCAGCCGGCTCTGGGGGCAGCTGTCTCGCCCATAAGCGCCACTTACTGATACGTGTCAGCTCACATAAACAACACGGATGCACCTAAGGTACTCAAAAACTACACTAAGTAAAGGAGATTTCTTCCCAGCTGCCCGCTAAGCTTTTACCCACATTTTAAACATACATCCAGAGCCTATATATTGTTCAGCTGTAGGGCATTTTCCTCTTAAAAGTTTTTAAGAAAACACACTTAATTTCCCATTCTCTACTTTCTGTATTTATGTCAAAGATACACTTCCTTTCCTCTTTCTTTTTCTTCTCACCCAAACTCTTCCTCAATGTATGAGTTGTATTCAGGAATAAAATAATCAACCTTCCATAAGCAAGTACCTATCAAAGAAAGCACCTGGTTACCTTTCTAACTTCCACTTTATTCATTAGACTAAAACCGTGATCTACTCGATGCTACGCCTGCTCAGAAATGGGACAGGAATTAATCTCCCCATTAAGAAAAATATTTGGAGTTTTTGAAATACTTTTTTTGGAAGCTGAAAATGGAAGTTTAAAATCTTCAAAGTCTTGGAGGAAAAACATTTTAATTAGGGACAGATCAAGAATCTTGTGTCAATACTTTTGGGACTTCTTTCGGTTTTTTATTTTTTCTTATTTTCACAAGAAAATCACCTTATAAATTAAGAAAAATGAAAAATATATCTTTTAATTAATATATGATCACAGTGCACAGAAAATGTATGAAAATATGTCCTTTCTACAGACAGCTTTGTTTTAAATGAACTCATATGTATGAAAAACCTAAATTTCAAAGAAATTTCAACCATCTTCAAGTTTTACTTGAGATCTGACTGAAATATCTTCAAAGACAAGACTTTTGTAATAAAAACTTTTGATCCATTCTGAATTGATATTAGAAAAATTGATTTTTAAAATTTAATAGAGATTATTTCAAGGTGATGTATAAGAAAGAGACATTATTCATATATATTTGCTTTGTGTAAAAAAGAAATTGAAAGTTTAGAAAATATTTTTATCCTTTTCTTATCTTTTTCCTCTTTTTTTATTGAAATTCTTTCCTGCTTCCACAAAAAAAAAAAAAAGGAAAATAAAAGAAAAATTACGCAATGTCATTAAAAGAACTTACATGCTCTTTGTTTCTGAAAGAAATAAAGAAAAAATTTCCTGTTTGCTTTGCTACAGAAGAAGAAAGATGACAAATCTTAATGACAGATAAATCTGTTTTCAATCCATTTTTGTTAAAGAAAACAATTTCTGTTCAAGGATAATGCTCATAAGCAAAGCTTCTGCCATGAAATTCATCCTTTGCTGTTTCTTGCTATTAAGTTGTGTAAGGTGGAGGTCTACAAAAGCCTCTCTGAGGCATCTGCACTGTAAATAGTCCCTTTGTTAGCCACCAGGAGGGAAGCAAAGGCAGTTACAGCACTGTAGGTCCAATATATGAGGGAGGAAAGAGCTGCTGCTTCACACTCACCTAAATCTACCTCAGTAGCAGCCAGGGAACAGCCCTGAAGGAACTGCTGCAAAAGCAACGACAGAAATGAAATGTGCTTTTAGGCACAGCAGAATGAAAGCCTGAGTTTTCATTTTCTACAGTTGCACAGTTTGACTTTTTGAAGCCCCTGTTTTTTGCCACACCTGAAGGAAGTGTATTTCATTCTTCATTCAGAAACCACAGAATACAGCATGCTGAAAGATTAGCTAGCATTGCCAGTGGTAACCAGAATTTTTTCATATGCAAACTGAGAATTTCAGATCCCAGGACAAATTTTTTACTAGTTCTCCTCAAATCTTTTCTACCTCTGGGTGAAACTCTGTGGTTGGTAAAAAGCTTATCAGTCATATTTTCTTTTTCAGAATTATTTGCCAAAAAGATTATAATAGATTATTTTATACAGATTGTGCATCACCACTCAGGAATGCAATTTTCCACCAGAAGACAAATAAAGACATGTTGTTTGACTATACTGATAGATCCTACACTAACAGACTTTTTTCCTACTGCAAGTCTGGTTTACTTTAGATTTGAAATTAATCCTTTTACAAGAGGCAGGAATGTGAAATTATAAAGAGGAAGGATTTGCTGCCACTTCTGGCATTATTTATACTTATACAGCACTTACAAAGGTGAGGACATGCAGCTGCAAATTATCTAAAATACTTTTCCTCAAATCCTAACTTCTGACATCACACCGAAGTTGGCTCCACTCAATTCATTCAACTGTCTTTTTAGCATCAAAATCTTATATGAAGAAATGATATGTCTATTTACTGTATTAAATAAAATACTGTATTAAATACTCCACTGCCCTACTGTCATCTTCAGTTTTCCTAAAAGCTTCGCATTACATTCACAGATAATATTTCCTGTTTCTCCAATGTAAGACTGTAGTTGATTTTTCAAGTCTTAACAGGAAGATCTTGACTGTAATTGTAGGTGACACTAGCCTGTAGTTGGCAAAATATCTTTCAGATTCATGTTTTTCAGGACATAAAGTAACACTGGCTTCAGACACTGAAGATTCATTTTGTTTTCTCCTTTTTCAGGATTTGATTATTTTTTTGGGTTTTTGGTTGGTTGGTTGGTCGGTTGCTTTGTTGGTTTGTTTTGGTTTTTTTTCTCTTTGACAGCTCTGCCTCTTATAGCCTTGGGTTTAAAACATTCCGCAGGAGAGCCATTGGACCCTACTGTTTTACCTTCAGGAAACAATTTAACCACTCTCAGTTATTTATTGTGTTATCAAATCTACCTCTGTAACTTCATGGTCAGACAGAAAGAAGAACCAGCAAATCCCTGCTGGGGTGAGGAAATCAGACAGTAACAAAGTAGGGCATTTTACAGATTTTGATATTAAAAGAAAGAAAGTATATATGTATGCACATGTATACACACAGATAAATGTGTATACAAATGCACACAAAATCTGTTAGGGCCATCTGGATTTCCAACATGGGAAATGGTTATTTTCTGGCTTTAGTCTTCTTTTGAGGCTCCCATCCTGTTGGTATGTCAGCTTTAGTTACTTCTCCCCTGGCCAGGACATGTTAGGTAACTCAACTTTCATAATTTTATTTTTAACCTCAGTTGCACTTTTTTTATGTTTTGCTTCTGTCTTAGGGATCTTTCACAAAAGAGTGCACTTTTTCCTCTCTTGAAAAAAACCAACCTAACAACATAACACATCCTTATATATTTCTTACTTCATTTTTTTCTGTCTCCACCATTTCCAAATTTGTTTCTAGGTTCATTCAGGGTTTTGTCAAACTCATTTGTGTCTTCATACCTGGGAAAAGTCATGCCTTTTATGACAGTAAGAGGAAGAATAAAAACAAACCTGTCTGCACAGAATCCAGGATGCAGTGTAAATCCATTTCCATTGATGTAAACTGACTTGTCTCTCATGAGATGCCAGTTTTCTAAGGCTGTCATCACAGTAGCAATGTCAGGTTGCAAAGGGAGGTTTTGATGTAGGTTGAATGTCCATCAGCTAGTTCAGAAAGTTTACACGCTGCTGAGCAATCTTAAGCACTTGTAGAGGACAAACCCCTTATTTGTTGTCTCATTTTTCTCTTAATTCTACATAGGATTAATTAATTAATATTAATATTGTATTTGCATACTTTAAAAGAAAATTAGTACATGTATATGAATTATAAATCAGTTTATTAAGTCGTTTTACCAATAATTTTTGGTAATTCACTGACATTTTTTAACATTTTCTTCTGTAATGTAAAATCCTGTCATCCCTCGGTAGACTCTGAATATGTGTCTGCTATAATACAGTCTAATAGCTTTATTTATGACAGTCCTTTGGAGACTCTAGCAACTGTGTGCAGTCAAGATTGTTCGAGCCATTATAATACAAGATTGTATTACAGTGATTTGAATAGATAAAAGTTCTTTCATTTCCAAAAGAGAAATAAATTGTTAGACACTGTTCTGTAATGTATCAGGACAAATGTGTTCCTTTAGTCCCTCAGACACAGAGCTGTATTTTCTCAAGCAGCACAGTTGCAAAAAATAAAATGCATAAGGACTAAGAGTGTTATAGCACAAAAAGTATAGGAATTATCTACTTATTTATTTCCTTATTTTGTAGTGTGAAACCTTGTTTATCAAATCAGATAGCTCAAAAATCCTTAAAAATGTTTGGGGATATTCAACAGTTTTACCATGGAGGCATTCCTTCAATTTGTCTCCTTGAAAAATGTCTGAATGATACAGAATTGGCTATTAAACTCTACCTTGTGCAGTGTTAGTTCATTATTATATCTAAAGTTCACTTTGCAGTAGTCCTTCATTAGAAACATCATCCTTCACATCTTATCTCCAAAAGTTCATTTTTACTAGAAATATGAAAGAGTACAGCTGTGCAAACCATTTTAAAAGTTAATTGCTTCCAGTACTGCTAAAGTATACAAAACATTTTTAAAAAGTAGAAATATGTAAAGATTTTTCCCCTGGAAGTTAAAATTGTCTGATGCTGACAAAATTTTATAACCACAGATTTAAATGTTTGAATAAACTTGAGAAAATTATTACTTTTCATGGTCATTGATCACAAAAGCATCTTTGTTCAACAAAATGTGATTAGGTCCCTTTGAGGTCAGCACATGCTTAAAGACTAGTATTTATTTAAGGGTTTTGCTGATGTGAATCTTTCTGCAATTACCATTTCATCTGATTGTGTTAACAATGCACAGCAATACTTGTTTGTTCAGGAAGAAATTTTGTGCTTACAGACCTGTAATACTGGAGAGATAGAGTGTGGAGCTGACAGTGTTTATGCAGCAGGACAGAAGTGCTGTTAAATGCTATTGCAGGGCTGGGCAAACCAAGAGCATAGATAACATAGATAAACACAGTATTGGTACTAAGTGGTGTCTGGCCATTCATCTTAAAAGACTGAAATTTCTTTTTTTTTATTGACTTATTTTTTAAAATTTACATGCATTAGTGTTCTGTGCCCAAACTGAGATAAACTAGTTTTGCTCATATATCCATCTTTATTTCCTTTAGCCAGTAGCATATCATTTCAGTCTGCATGCTTTTCTAAGGAAGATCAGATTATCAAGGAAATGTCCTAGTTGCAGTAAGGGAAAATTGAACACACACACACACACACACACACACACACACACACACACACACACACAAAAACACATACACACGTGTGAAAACAAAGCACCGTTGAGATTAGACACAGTCCAGTGATTGATATTTTAAGTTGCACGTGACACTTTTTCCTTGTTCTGTTGCACTGCATTTAGATATTGTATGGCTCTCCAGACATGCTATGCATAATTTTACATACCATCTGCTTTACATGCCAGGTTCCATATGTACAATGTATAACCTAAAACCAATATTTTGATTGATTTGAGCTACAGTGGAGGCTTTTGTTCTTAAATTGTTGGATAGAAGAATACAGTCCTAAATAAGTTATCTGATGAATGTGTTCTAGGACTAACAAACAATAAAATTTACTTTGAAAATGTTCTTAAAGGTGTAATAATGACAAAATTTAGGTGACTTTCAAGAATCCCAGTAATGTTGCTTCCTAGATTCAAATACCAAGAGACCTGTAAATGCTTGCTACCATTCACTTAACAACCATTGCAATACAAGGGTATAAACATGTTTCAGAGTCAGGCAAGGGACAGCAAAAATAGTCCTGAAATATTCATCCAAATAAAGACGAACAGCATTCACTCCTCAAAACAGGATGAGGTTTATAAAGCTGTTAGAAGTGAGTAATGGTTATTCAGAATCATGCCCTGGAGTTTCCTGGTACTTCATTATCTGGCTTCATTCGACTCTGCTTTAAATACTCAGATCTTATGTACTCTTCAGTTACAGGTAAGCCTAAAAAACCTAAATTCCTATTTTGGAGATGCTGACCACAATATCTGTCTGAATCTCCATATATACCTTTGAAGAAGTACTGAAACACCAAAATGAGAAAAACCCAGAGAATTTCAAAGAATGCCTCTCAGACAAACCCAAAGATTTATTCAAATATATATCTTTGTTTTTAGAACTGCCAACTCTCTTCATTTAAGAAAGAAGAAAGAATTGCTTTGGATCTTAAAAGCAACACCATCATCACACCCTGCCATATCTCCCAATAAAAAAATCCAAACCTCTTAATATTGAAATAATTACCATATTTTTCACATTTGGCTTGAAATTGAAGTATCAACAAAAATAGGTTGTGGCATTACATTGTGTTAGAAAACAGCAGATAGAGTGCAGAACATAGGAAGCAACAAAGTAACCCAAACAAAATTTTACTCCATGCAATGTTCCATAAAATATGTACCTTTCACTTACATCTGTGGTGTAAGATAAAAGAAACATTTGAATTCACAGGAAAATTAGAAAGAAACCTGCAATATGACACATTAAGAATGAGGTGTCTGTCTTGCTTATGGACTTGCAAGGAGAGAAGAGATAATCACTGAAGCATTTGTCCATTTTGCAGGGTTTTTTTTTCCCACTGTAACATGAACATCTTAATCTGTTCACAGTTGAGCATTAGTGACACATTCAGTTCACTTCAATGACAATTCTACCAGATGCCTACAAATAAATCTGAACAAGAGACGCAGCACTTCAAACTTAGTTTTTATATTTGCCTATTAACACAAACTTGTACTTAAAAGGGAAACATCATTATTGGACCGTAACTGAGAAAAGTGTTTTTTTTCCTGTATTGGGTTTTTTTAGTGGTGGGGGCTACAGGGGTACGTTCTGTGAGAAACTGCCAGAAGCTTCCCTATGTCTGACAGAGCCAATGCCAGCCTACTCCAAGACAGAGCTGCCCCTGACCAAGGCTGAGCACCATCAGCAATGGTGGCAGCACCTCTGGGATAACAGAATTAAGAAAGGAGAAAAAGACCCTGAATAGCAGTAACTGCAGTCAGAGAGAGGAGTGAGCAATAGAAACTGCAGTCACAGAGAGGAGTGAGAATATGTGAGAGCAATAGTTCTGCAGACACCAAGGTCAGCGAAGGAGGGGGAGGAGGTGCTCCAGGTGCCAGAACAGAGATTCCCTTGCAGCCCATGGTGCAGACCATGGTGCGGCAGGATATCTCCCTGCAGCCCATGGAGATCCATGGAGGAGCAGAGACCCACCTGTATCCCATGGACGAGCCCATGCCAGAGCAGGTGGATGCTCAAAGGAGGCTGTGACTCCATGGGAAGCTCATGCTAGAGCAGGCTTCTGACAGGACCTGTGGCCCTGTGAAGAGAGAAGCCCACACTGCCCTCTGTGGGGAACTCACACTGAAAGAGTCTGGACCTGAAGGGCTGCACCTCATGGAAGGGACCCACACTGGAGCTCATGAAGAACTGCAGCCTATGGGAAGGACTTGTTGGAAAAGTTCATGGAGGATTGTCTCCCATGGGATGAACACCACACCAAAGCAGGGGAAAAGTGTGAGGAGTCCTCCTCCTCCTCAGGAGGAAGGAGTGGTAGAGACAAAATGTGATGAACTGACCACAACCCTCATTCCACATCCCCTTGCACCACTGGTGGGGAGGAGGCAGGTAATCACAATGTGATGTCAAGCCTGGGAAGAATAATGGAGGGGAGCACAGAGGAGGTTGAGAGGGGAAGGGTGGCTGTTTAAGACTTAGCTTTTACTTCTTGTTTTCCTACTCTGGTAATAAATTAAACAAATTTCCCCCAGTTGAGTCTGTTTTGCATGTGACAGTAACTGCTGAGTGATTCCCCTGTCCTTGTCTCAACCCATGAGCTTTTTGTTACATTTTCTCTTCTCTGTTCAGCTGAGGAGGAGAGTGATAACACAGCTTTGGTGAGCTCCTGGCATCCGGCCAGTGCCACCCCAACACACCTATCAATGTAATAATCACATCGTTCATGGATTAGGGGCATATTTCTGATACTTGACAAGCTTTTGACCAAATTTAGCGTGTAGGGGATTTTGGGGGTTCTTTCAAACTCAAATTTGAAAAAAATAATAAAAAATCCCACTTTCTTTTTCAAGGCATTCCAAGCAGTTGCCAGTGGATAGTCAGGTTATAGGAATAAGTCTAGCTTTTGCCATTTGAATATCAATATTTGTATTTGGTGCTTCATTAAATATCTGACTGCTCCCAATCTAAATACTGCACTGAACAGAGGACGTTCTGTGAACTAGAACTTCCATTTGCTAATGGAATTTTTTTTGCATAAAATCTTCTTTGTAATCCATATGAATATGGGCATTTTAATTATTAATCAGAAGCATTCTTTCTTATTTGTATCTGTGCTGTGAAAGAGTTGGATAAAATGGGATAAAAAATTAATGTACATTTAGATTTTTCCCCTCTCTGGAGGGAGGGTGTTCATGAGTTAAATGCTTATGCAACACCTTTCCTTACAAACTGTACTACAGTTCTCTTGTTACTTCTCAAGCCTTTCTAGGCCTGATCCACAGGCAACTGAAGTCAATGGGAGCCCATCTAATTGTCTCAGCGGTCTCCCTCTGCTTCCAACTTTTTAGTGAGAAAAAAGATATACAGCACTGGAAAAGTATGAGTTACTAAGTAATATGTTATAATGCCTGTGGGTAAAACAAGGAGATTCAGCCCTCTTGATATCCAACACATCAAGAAATCATTCTGGTATTTCTCCGGTGCAAAGTGGAAATGAAAATCTAGAAGACATTTCTGACACAGTGCTGCGAAAAGTCTTTGGTTAAAAAGCTAGCTTCTAAAATGAAGTTTCCTTTATACATCTCTCTCACTTTGCCATCTCTCCACCTTCTGCCCAGCCCCTTTCATTCTGTATTGCCCATAACTGCCTTCCTCTGAAGTCAATTGGGAGTTTTGCCATTGACTTCAATTGCAGAGTTATCATACCCAGGGTGGAAAACATAGTGAGAAGAGATCATTGTCAAAGTACACCCAGTAAAAGTAAGAAAAAAATATTTCAATGATTTACCAAAGTCCACTTAAAAATCGCCATCAATTGTGAGCTTTTATATGTGTTTCCCACAAATCGCACCAAGCAGTCTAGGAGAACAAAAAGCCCCTTGCCCGGTGTCCCCGGCATTCGGTAGCCGGAGCTGAGCCCCTGCCTGAGCGGAGTTAGCCGTGCGCAAACCCGAGCTGAGCAGAACCACCCGCTAATTGATAGCAAACATTTTGCAAACATTACGCTTCCCTAAGGGACAAGCATTTTCCCACCGGAGCCCTCTGCAGCGCAGGAGGACAAGGCTTGCAGGACGGGGAGCGGGCAGGGGAGCCGCGGGCACCCTCTCGCTGCGGTGCCGGGGCACCGGCCGGGGCTCCGCTCTGTTCCCCACTCCCCAGTGCGCAGCACCTGGGCGCCCCTCTCCGCAGGTGAAGCGCCCGGCGGAGCTGCCTCTCTGTCCTATCGGTGGCACCGCAGCTCCCGAAACACCGGACCGCGCCGGCAGCCCCTAGGGACGCGGCCAAAGCCGAGGAGTAGCAGCGGACAGTCCCCGGGACGTACCGGGGGCACCTTGCCCTCCATGCCCCGGTCCCAGCACAGCGCGGAGCAGAGCCGCCAAGGAGGGAGCCCCAAGCGCGGCGGGGCACCCTGCACACCTTACCCGTCCCCGGGGGACCCCGGCGAGGCGCGGAGCCCCGCGGTACTCACCGCGGTGCTGCAGGCAGCAACCCGCAGCGCAGGCGAAGCGCCCCCGCCCCGGCCGGTGCCCGCTGCGGTGCACAGACCCCGTCCCTCGGCGCCACATCCAAACCCCGGCCGCGCAGCTAAAAGTCCTTCTGAGGAGCACCCGGCGAGCCCCGCCGCCTCCTGCCTCGGATCGCTGTCACCTCCCCTCCCCTCGCCCCCCCGCCCTGCGCCCCCCCGGCGGGCGGCAGAGGTATAAGCAGTCCCTAACCCCTCACATCACGCACCGGCAGAGGTGCCGGTCCTCGTCGCTACTTACCGGGCATCCTTCAGAGCGCCGGGCGGGCGGGCGGGAGCGAGGGAGGAGGAAGAGAGAGGGAGGGAGGGATGGAAAGAGGGAGGGAAGAGGGAGGGAGGGGGCTCCAGGCGGGCTGCGCGACGTTGCGCTGTGCTGTTCGGCAGCCTGGGCAGCTCGGCAGAGTCAGTGAGTGAGTGCCTCCGTGCGTGACGGCGTGTGCGTGTGTGCGCGATGCTGGACACAAGCGAAGGGAGACTCAGGCACCGAAGGACGGCGGGAAGCGGCGGGGGAGATCAGGGGGCGCAGCCCGCGCATGGCGGTGCCACCAGGTGCGGCCCAGCGCGCCCCCAGCCCCGCGGCCCCCAGCGCCCCGCAGCCGCGGCGGGAGCTGCCGGGGAACGGCTTGGGGGAGGCGCGCATCCTCCCCGCTGCCACACGCACCGCCGGGGGAATGGGGGGAGCGGGGGGAGGGATTAAAAATAATGGTAATAAAAAAAGCCCAATGACTAGGACAGAAAAGGAAAAAACCGCACAACTCTGTCTTTACTTCCCGGCTGAGGTTTGAGCCCCCCGCCCTAAAGCTGCGGTCCCGCGGCAGCGGCGCGCTCCCGCCGCGCCGGGAGCCGTCACCGCCCGCGGTGCAGCACGGCAGAAGCTGCCGCTGCCGGTAGCGCCCAGCTGAGAGCCGGAGCCGCTCCCCGCGCACGGAGGAGCCTCCCTCTTTCCCTCCCTCCCTCCTTCCCTCCCTTTTTCCCTCCTTCCCTCCCTCTCTCTCTCCCAGTCCGCTAAGGCGGGCATCGCAGCCAGGTGCTGCCGGCTCGCCCTGCGGCCGTGGGAAGAGCCGGGCAGGGCCCTCCGCCGGCGCTGGCTCCTCCGCGGGAAGCGGCCGGGCTCCCCCAGGCATTGGGGTGGCGCTGGGAGGCTGCGGCCGCCGCCGGGACGCGGCTGGAGCGGGAGAAGCGAGGGGCTCGCAGAGGAAGTGGGCTGCCCCCGAGAGCTGCCGGCGGGGCCCAGAAGCGACGGCGGAGGAATGAAGCAGCAGCGGGGAGAGCCCGCCTCTGCCGGGCAGGGGTGCGGTGCCCCAGCACATCCGTGCAGACGCCGCTCCCCCGCTCGGCTGCTCACCTCCTGCCCGAGAGGAGTGACCCGCTGGAGAGGACCGAGGACGGTGCATCATTCCTGCTGGATATTTTGGGGGAGGAGGGGGAGCAAGCGGAGAAGGGAGGAAGGGCATGATTATAAGAGTCAAACGGAAAGGGGGAAAAAAAGCAACACGCACACTAAAAAAAGCCCGTTCTCGGGAGAGAAATCAAAAATAGCCACAACAGCATCGAAAGTTGCTCGCTTAGTGATTTGCGTTATAACGCTGCCGCTGCTGCCTGGCTCTTCCACCACTGTGCCCGAGGAACACGCAAGATGGGAGAGGGGGAGCTATATACTTTTTCTGTGATCTCTCTTTCTTAAAAAAAACCAAAACCAATCCCCAACCAATCACACCCCGCACACCCCATTCCTTTAATGGAGAGGTGGCTCCAGGTGGTGGTTTGGGAGTTCCAAGTAGACTTTCCTGGGGAAAGGGGGATGCGTAGAGGACCCATGAGAGTGCTCCTCTCGCGTTTTGGGCCCTCTAGTTTGGCAGCCCGGGGAGAGGGGGGAGCAGGCGCTGCTGTCTGGCCGGAGGGATGCCAGGCAGTGCCCGGCGGCAGCGAACGGGGGCAGCGCCCGATCCCGGGGCGGCGGGGAGCGCGAGAGGTCCTCGCCTGCTTCCCCTCGCTCCTCCCGCCGTGCGAGTCGAGATCAGTGGCTCTGTTTTCGGGGGAGGGGGGGGGAAGGAAAAAAAAAGACTGGAAAAAATCTAACTTTTGTTTATCAACGGTTCATGCCCTGATTTAAGAAATAGCACCAAATCTTAACCCAGATTATGCAGTTAAATGTATCGAGCCGGAGGCAGCGTGGCTGGTTGCCAGACCTATGATCCATTAACCTCTTTAGCTCATTGTTGGCAGGCAACAATAGCACACGATTAAATTCTTACATTTTAAAGACAAGCCATTTTCTTTTCATAGTAAACTCCTCTCTCCTATGTTGCAATTAAAAATAGGGTATCAACAATAAAAATGAGAAGAAATAATACCACGAGTTTTTATCTACTTTGTGTTCATTTTATGGGCAAAAAAATATTGTACTATGCTTAAGACAATATGTACAAAGGTAGACAGCAGCATAATAAAAATTCTTATTTTGCAAGAAGGATTTTGGATAATTTTACCTTCACCATTGGATTGTATACTTCTTCGAGTGTCTGGCATTCAAAATTTTAGTTCCAGTTGTTTTTACTGAGAGAAACCGAGCAAAACCCTACATAATCAACATAAGAGTATGAAAATAGATTATATAGGGCCTTTTTTTCTCTTTCATGTGTTGCAGGTGCATATACAAATAAATATGCCCTTTAATCCAACAATATTCTGTTTGAAGCTATATATTCATGCATTAATGTTTGTGTATGTATACATGCTCTCTCTATATATAGCTACTATATAAATAACATATTTCAAAATAATTTAAAAGTTAGAATAGAAAAGAGGCAAAGCTAAAAACACAGCTCTCAACCTCCTGCCAAGTGTTATAAAAAAGTGTTACCACTTGGAGGAGAAGTCACAGAATCACTGATACAGAAAGAATGTGAAAGTTATACCTTGCACCTTATTCTTTACACAAACAACTTAGGTAATAGAAATACATCTATTTAAAAAAAAAAAAAAAAAAAAAAGAATAGAAATACATCTATTAAAAAAAAAAAAAAGACATATACCATGTTTCTGTTTTTTTGTGTCAGACTTTAAACTGTGGTCCTAATAGCCAAAACATTTGTTTTAGAAAGTCTACATTCAGAGAAGTTGAATCTGTCCCTGCTAAATCAAGCTGTCTCTCTGGGAGTGGTGGATTGATAGTGTGTGCAAAAGGGATGACTGATCCCATGAGGATCTGGGGGAAAGGAATGGGAAGTGTGATGGGGATGGGGAGTAGGGCTAGCTGGGTGACAACAGTGAATTCAAGAAGCTTGTATGTTACAGAGGAAGCTGGGCCTATAAAAAATGCCATCTCATGGGGAGGAGGCAGCATGAAAGAAGACCTTAATTTTTTTGCCATGGTCAGGCTGTGCTGTAAAAGACATCCTACTGCTCATTAGAGAATGCAGACTGTGAGATAACACCTATATCTTCTCAAGATCACTACACATTGTTTCTAAATCCTCTGTGGTTTAGGAAAAGTCCTCTCAAAACCACCAAACATGAGACTATGGGAAATGCTAAATTATCTAAGTTCATAGGTCTCACCCTCTTGAGGAAAGTTTTAGTGGTGTATTTTTTGCCACCTTAACAAGCTCCTCACACATAGTCAGCTGGCACCATGCTGTCCTAGCCCAAAGAGGGAAAGTCCCAAGACTCTTTATTGACTATTTAATCCAATAAAATGTAGTCTAGATCCCATTTTCATTAATATCATTAATAAAATTAAGACATGACTGCTACATTTGCAGAAAATTTTGAGTGTGTGAGATTGCCTGGCTTCAAGAGCAGATGTTAGGGATGGGAAAGATATGTAAATCTACTAAATTAAGGCTGTATTTCCACCGGTTGTAGCAAGAGTAGTCATTAATAGCCCAAAAATGAATGAGTAATTATTGCTACTGTAGATAATATGTTAAATGATTGAAAGCAGATATATTTTAGCTGGTTGCTTCACCTCTCTGTCTATCCAAAATTCCCAAATTTCATGTGGTATAAAAGTAATATATTTGGTAACCATAATTTTAAGGAAATAGAAAATTGAGACCTCTGTTTTTAATAAAGTTCTGTTTGCTTCTTTTGTATCTCTTTCTACTGCAAAGCCTATTATCCAACAGCTTTATTGTATTCATTTTCAGTACTGTAACTTGAAGAAGTACATATCATCATATATATCAAACAGGCTTTGATGTTAAATAACAAGCAAAACTTGTTCTCTGCAAAATTAAATAAAAATGGAAAAATTGAAATGCCCAGCCTTTATTACACTTGCTATATGGCTGCATTGGTTTGCAATCTCAGTAAGAACTTGAAACCAAGTGAGGTTTTGACACTCAAGAGGATTTTCTAAGTCAAAAGAGAAAGAGAAAATATTACAGATTGGTACAGGTTGACTACTCTTCTCTATATAACAGTACAGAACCAAGATGGTATCATTTTAGTTTAAATTCAAGTTTCACTAATAGTTCTGGAAATTGGACTAGGATGTTTTACTTTTTAAACATCTGGTCTGTCATAAATGTATGTTTTATGTGTCTCCCAAATTTTCAAACTTGCATTCTGTTCCATCTGAAGTGCCTCATATGCCAACTCTTTATTAACTTATGGCAGGTTGGCTTACTTTTTGAAAAAAAAAATGTATTTTTCAAGAACTTTGTAAAAAGTTAAGGTGTTTAAGGATCTTATAGGATTATGTAAACTTATGCATTACAATAATAGCTCGATTTCTTAAAAATTATAACCAATATATGTCTGTTAGATTGGAACTTGCCTTTGTAACCCACTAAAAACATGCTTCACTGAATCAGTAAATACTATATGTTTGAGCTGTCTGCATATTATTGACTTTTCTGGTTTCTGCAAAGCATTACATCAGAAGTCCCTTCCCCCCATTGTTTTCATACCAGAAAAATCAATTCAAATCTTAGATATACAAAGCAACAAAGGTAAACTAACCTTGATATATTTCAGAATATATGCAATCTCCTTCTTTATTTTGTTGAAGCTCTGCTTTGCAGGCTTATCTTCAGCACCTGAGAGTTTTGACAACTCTGTCTGAATATATAGGAAAAGCATACTAAACAATAATAGGCTGAGAGGCAGCTTATTTAAAATCATAGGGGAACGTGACTAACATGTTAAAGAGAGACTTTCATTTTGGAAAAAAAAAAATCAAGGATACTAGGCTTAGAATCAAATTCTGCCTTCAAATGTCCATGCATGATTCCTTTTAGGAAGAAAAAAGATGATATGAAAAGACATAGCATTAATTTTAATGGAAGATCTATGGATATATGCAGACTTATTTGGCCATTGGGCACCCACAGTAGTCATCATTTTAACCATTTTATGATGTTTTTTCTACTCTGTTCAGCTCCAAACTAACATACAAGGCCTACTGACTCTTGTTTTCCATTCAGATAAGTATTGACAAAATAGCTGAGGTTTGCACATAAGAGGAATAATTCTCAGCTATTTTACTGCCAATTCCATGTTTCTTCCTGACGCTTACACTGCTTTTAGCTTACTATAAGTTTGCTAAACTTCAGTGATTCAACCTGAAATTCTGTGTGCTGAAGTTCTGTCTCAGGCTGCATGTTTTTAGCATACCCAACCAAAATGGTTCAGCTATACCTGAGAATGAGATTGAGGGACAATATTTAGTTTTATTTCTTGCTAATATATTCATTGTAAGGCTTACTTTTTTAAGAACTCTAGCACCTTCATGTAACAGAGAAGAGACTTACAAGTTGGCAGGGTTTAGTTGAGGATGACTTGGTATCTCCATGAAAATTCATTTACATTTTTCCAGTTCATGTACATTTGGAAGATCAGTTCACACATGTTAAATAACAGTTCGTTAGAGTAATACAATTAAATGTATTTATTTAGCTGTTCTCCACCCAGGTACATTCAGAAGTGGCCTGGAATTATCTCTCCTGATGCTGTTGCTCTTAAGCAAGAAGGTCTGTTTTTCCTCTGTTCTTTTTGTTTAGAGCCTAAGCTGCACTGAGAAGTAGGCTCTTTCGGTTGAGTGCTGGAATGAAAGTCTTCCCTGGATCTCTTGGGACTGGGGAGCTGGCAAGGATGAAGTGACAGGGATTTCAGTGGTAAGTATGGGAGAAAGTTCTGAGACCTGGGAGGAAATGGTAAGGAAGATACTGAACTCAGATGACTAACTGCTAGGTGCAGAAAAGGAGCATGGGAAGTGACAACGGATCTGCCTTTGTGGCAGTCAGATAGGAAAACTATGTGAGAGGTTTATAATTTTGGATGTGCTGATAAGGAAAAAGAAGAAATCAAAACACTGAAGACCGTAGCTGGCTAAGTGAAAAGTCAGGTGGAAACAAGCCAGTGAAGATGTGAAGATGTGAATGAAGTCGCAGAAGTGGGGGAGAGAGCGAGAGAACTCGAATAAGACATAAAAGCAGAAAAAGAGACAGAAAAGTCTGTAGTACTGTAGCAGATCTGCCATGCAGATCTTGGAAATGAGCCAACCATCCCAAACCTCAGCATTTTGCGGTTATCAATAAATATCTGTGAAACCTACTGGCAAAGTGTGCTCCTCACTCGCCTCTGATGCTGCTCTACACAAGGGGTGACCATCTGCTGCCATTGTCAAGCCTGACAGCAGCTCTACAGGCAGAAACATACCCTGCAGGTCTAACTTCCCAATCTCGATGAATCTTGTTGGTATCAGGCCACTTTTGGAGACACTTGTGTTCATTTTTCTTTGAAGAATAGAAAAGACATGGAAAATGGAAAGAAAGAGAAAGAGAAGAAGGAAAATGAATGGGGGAAAGGGAACCCTTTAATTCTTACTACAATAAAATGCTGCTATCATGTATCAGGCAACATTAGAACTAAGGCTGCCTTTACTAACTCTACTCAACCCCTTTCCTATTTGTGAATACATATTGTAACACAGTTTAAAATTGCAAAAACAGGTACTGTTTTTTCTTCCATCAACACTGGACATTATCACTGCATATGAGTCCTGCTTAATGACTAAGCAGGTGTACAATGCTTTATTTTCTTTTCACTGGCCTTTGGGCAGACCAGACGCTTTTCACCAATTTATTTGTACTCTACTGAGTAAAAATATTAATTGCCTTTTCAGAGGATTTTCTCTGAAACCAGTCAATATGACTTCTGCAAATCTCACAAATTAATATTAATTTACTTTCACAGTGTTTCCACCATTCCCATTGCAGAGATGAGAACTGAGACATAACCAATTAAAGCATGAATATCCACCACTTTTGAGTGTAAAGGTAAATTATCTAGAAATTTTCATTTTACTCTTTGAAAGGTTATTGTGTACTCACTTCAGCTGAGAGGGGAGCACTTCTACAAATGAGACCCAGGCTTTTAAGTAGGGCATTCAAAACTAAAATAGTCATAACTTTTGAGAATTAGGTGACCGGTTCATTTTTGCTGAATTTTATTGCTTGTCACTAGAATTTTCTAGCACTGCAAAGGGATAATATGCCACATTTCATGTCACCATTCAAATGGTTTAAGAATGAAACATTAATTGAAATGCATACTGAAACTTCTTTCACTGTATATGCTCTAAAAATAGTAAGAGTAATAAAAGGCAGCAAGAACGAAGATGACAGCATTGTTATAAAACTCATTCCACTTTATTCCCAGAGGTGATGATGAGAGGTCCTGCAGAAACAAGATATTTTCATAATCTGTGTGCAAGCTACTCTGAAACCCACCTATGCTTTAGACTGAGGTCATAACTGAATGTAAGTTCTTCAAGCATGGTGAAATTCTAAATCCCAGAATAATCTGCTACTGAAAATTTGCTGAACATTTATTTTTGAGCCAAACTGGAAAAGTTTGTCTACTGTCTAGAAGTGCCTGTAAAATTTCCAGCTTTGAAATTGACAGCCTACTTCACTTTTGGTGCTGTCATCTCATTTCTTTGAACACTTCAGATATTGCACTTATAGGAAGAGAAAGGATCCAAGCAGAGCTAGAGGAAAGGGAAATTGCTTGGAATTGATGAGGGCTAGAAGCTTTTCCTTCTCTCTCCACATTTTCTACCAACAGCAATGCCAGGACAACATTTCCTGTTTTCTAGTTTGGAAAAAGCATTGAAGAAAAAGTAAAATAAGACCATTTCTTCCTTTACTGTCCACAACAAGAAACTTCTCTTGCTAAATTATATCGTTAGGGAATTTCAATGGGACATAAAGTGTCACGGTTATTTTCATATCCATTTTTGAAGGAACCTGGAAACCATATCCCTTTATCTTAACAAGAACTGATTGCTACACAATAAGAAGCAGGGGGGGGATCAATTTCTTTGCTAAAACCCACAGGTAGGGACTTCTATTTGTGTGAGATTTTGCAAAAATCACCAAGTGACTATTCCTCCAAACTGATATTTTTTGGTTAAGATCTTTTTGGCAAGGAATTGCTTTGCTAGATAAACAGTGATCTGATTAATCTGTAATTCAAAACCAGGTTAGTTAAGGTCAGGCTTGTGGAGAATAAAGTTGAAAGCCCTGTTTTTTTCACTCTGTCTGTAACCATCAGCAGTTTTCTAAGTTACCAGTTCTTTTGAAGCCATGCTACAGACTGCTACTCTGAACTTTGACTGATCCAGGTGCCTTGGATCCAAACATTTCATTCATAGTGGAGAGGTGTTGCAGAGATGAGGCCTCTGCTCTTCTCCACAGAATTCAGAAAATCCATCGTGCACATCTTAGCACTCTCTTCTTGCTTATGTGTTTTCCTCCTTGAACTGTTGATCCACAACAAGCTTTGGACAACAGAAACAGCTGAATTTCTTTAACTCAGACTCTATGTTTTTGGAAAAAAAAAACCAGTAAATATATACAAATATGTGTTGAATAATGTATTTCAAGTGCTGCCTGTGAGCGTGACTGTTTACATTTACTTACATATTTAACAGATTTTTTGGGAACAAATCCAAACACTTATAATCACGTGTTTAGTAAATTTACATTTAATGATACATGTAGCTGGCAAAACTAGAGAGAGATAAGTGGCACCTGTTCTGCAGGTGGCATCCTATAAAATGGACAAAGTCGTTCTATATTCCAAATTTAGAAGCTGATGTACAAATTAATTTTAATCTTTCAGGTCCAGCTTTGATAATCTGATATTTCTTTTTATTCATTTTTTTCATAAGAGTCATACATCACTAAATATATGGGTTCAGTCTTTATACATTTAGGTATTACTGAACCATATCTTACACTTTTAGAGTCATTTAGAAGCACTGATGCACCTGGAATCTTGCTGGTGAGAGTGGAAAGGATATGTGTCATGTATCCCGTTTTCCCCCTTGCTCAGGCATATGCCATATAATCCCCTTCATAAGGGGCTAGCAATATCCCTTTCAAAAATTTTCTTCCTATGTAATACAACTGAAAAAAACACTGTAAAATTTGCTTGGCATAATGGCTAGAAGCTTTTTCAATTTCCACTTCAGCACATTTATGTCCACCTAGAATGTTCTCTGTTTCAGTATTATGATTTAATGAGCTCTTTCTTCTTTATCCAATGGCGTATTTATGGAGCTCAATCACCTCCCTATCTGCTTCATTTTTCTATATATTTTCCTACCAGAAAAACAGTTTCAGGGTCATCGTTAAAATTGGTCCTTTTCTCCTGTTTTCTTCTATAACCTTCTCTCTATGTTTTCTCTTTCAAGGTTACCTTTCCTGACCAGAAATTTCAATGCTGCACTGCAGTCGAGGTTTAACCAAGGCCTGGTGCAACAAAACCAATGCTTGCCTGTCTCTGACAGATTCACCTTTTGCAATATATTTTCAGTTTCCATTTGAGATTTTTATGCTGCATCACACTGTCAGTTCATTCATTGAGAAACTGACTGTCACATCCCATTTCTACAAAACACTTCCATCTGATAAGCCTCCAGCATACCAGAGAACTTTTTATTGTTAGGTCCATGTGCATGACCTTGCATTTCAATCTACTTCTACTTCTGTTCATCCACATCTTTTGGTATTCATTTCTGATCTTCTCTGTCCTACCTTCCACGTGTATGGTTTATCATTTATGGATCCAAAACTGTGACTGGCTGAAAGCAATAAACCAGTTGAGTTCCTAGAATTTATTCTGTAGAACATGATTAGGAACCACCTTGATGCTTCCGTCTGAAACCTTTGTATGCTTCTATCCCTCAAAATGCATCTTTGCCCATTTTACAATTTCCATCTTAACTGTAATCCTTTTTACAGATATATTATTAGCATATCTAGTGCTACAAATACATAAAATACTAATATCAAATACATATAGTATATCAAATACATCTAGCTAAAGACCTAGTAGAAAAATTCACTACAACATCTGGGGAAAAAGTTATTTTGACAAATACATACATGGATAAAGAAAAAAATCTCATAATAGTTCTTTAGGAGAGAAGGAATGATTGTAACATTGTTTTTATTGCAATGAGAATTCTTTTTCAGCAGCTTGGAAAAAAAAAAAACAAATAAACCATCAAACCTACTTGTGGCTGCTTAAATATTCATATAAAACTCTACTATTTGGAAGTTAGAATACATAAATACTAAATGATATGTGGGATTTTTTGGAATCAAGGTGATCCTTTCTAGTTTTCTGTCTGTGAATTACTGTGGCTTTCTCAAAAACTGAGCTGAACTTTTCAACGAGTTGGGTGAACCCAAGTTCTTTCACTACAATCCCAGAGTTATTTTCTCTCTGATTGCATTGGAATCAAAATCAATTAGCAGTAATAAGTAGGGCACTTTTTGAAAAAGTAACCAAATAAAAAAGTGTCTCATCATAAGAGAGAGATAGTAGTCTGGGAAAGGATTAATTTCCACAGGCATTTAATAAAAAGACCAATTGGATTTTGTTTTGTTTTGTAGAGATCTAAAGCAATGGTGACACAAAGAAAAAAAAAAGTCATAGATATAGGTCCAAGAATTGGTCTACAATGTGCAGTAACATCATAAATATTCTCTGAAGTCCTGTAGAAGGATTACTATGGCAGACAGTGATTGTACAATATTCTCATAAGATCTTTTTCCCAGTTAGTTATGCATCTCAGAGCACACTTTTCTTATAATAAAAGGTATATGCTGTTTCCTACCCATTTCCATTGTGTTTTCTGTCAACAAAATTCATATATCTGTATTTCATTTGTGACTGTTCATATATGTTGCATAGAGTTTGAAATGGATTATTAAAACAATCTTGTACTTTGTATAATTTCTTTTGTACATAGCTGCGTGAACTACCAGCATTAGAAAATCTTGAAGTGTTTTCTTTTTTACACAGCCCAAGCTCTCTTTTTTAGCTTTATACATATATATTTCCCACAGAGAAACAAATGTTCTCATATTCAGCCTAAATAAGCCTTTTAGCAGGCATAAGTTTTGCTTATTCTCGTTAGAGCAAAATTAGATATTAATCCAATGCCAAACATAGTTTATAAGAAAGTAATTCAGACACCAGATTGCAAAGAGCTTTTAAGTACTCCTGCGCTATTTCCATACAGAGATTGGTCTCTTAGCACTCTGAAGGGGAAGAGCAATAGAATGCACAACGGAAATATGGAGAATATTTCTTCCCTGTTAATTTATTATGGTGAATTGACATAATGAAGGATGGCAAATAGGTCTTTTCTTTTTCATCCACACAGTGCTTCCCATTAAAATGTGAATATTTTCTATATGAGCATCAAGAGTAGCACATTTAATTACAAAAAAGCCATGTGTCATATGTTGAGAATGTAATATGAGGAGCAACAGAAAATGTACTGCTGAATAAAGTGTTAAAGGGGCCTACACTTTAGAAGTAAGCCTCTGTGGTGTTTGAAATTGTTGAGAAAAATAATGTTTTTTTTCTTCTAAAAGGTGGAAAAAATATATAAATGCTTTGTCTTGAGCTTTTCCTCTATCCCATAGGATTGAACTTTTTGCTGTCATTACAAATTAGAGACTGCTATGCTGAAGTATCCATATTTAATATTTAACAATAATATATTGTGTGTAATATAATAGTATATAATGACACTTTGTTGATCATATATGTAGACTGTTCATTGTTCTCAACAGTCATATAAAATATTCACACATATTAGTAAAGACATAGTAAACACATAAATTCTCCTCTGAATTTGATGAAACTAAAATAGGCATGAATTTAGCCTTGTTTATTTTAATTCCTGTCTAGGAGCTCACTACGAAACTTCATAATTTGCCATGCTACTTGTTGTAAAAAAAAGACAGCCATTAGCATTGCTTGTTCATTAAAAAAAAAACAAGTTCATATTAATAAATTATAGAAAAGGAAAGCGCAGTTTTTTCATGTTATATGCAGTTATAGATATTTGATAACTTTATTTGATACCTATCTTTTATCAGCAAGCCAAGTAGAAATAAAGTCAAGATATAAGGAAGGTTACAGTAGTTAAAGCACAGTTAGTAGTGTTTAATAGAGCATTTTTCTAATTTGATTTCATTAAACATGTTGCAATTTTTATTGTGTTTATGTCCAACTGGAAGTGAAAATTACCGTACATAATGCTAAAAAGCTAAATTTATATGAATTTTGAAATAAATGCAGTATTGAAAAAAACCCAACAAATAAATTAAATATTCTCCTCATCTGCAGTTTATGTACCTCTGCATGACAGCATTTCTATATGTTTCTTTTTTTTTTTTGCTTTCTTTTCTTTATATGTCAAAAAATAAGAAAACATTGGCTGCTTGTGTGATTGGTTAGTTTTCTTCTTTACCCAAGCAAAGGTTTTTGTAAAGGGCACTGGGACTTCAGGAAGCACAGCTACTTGTGGCTTAGTGAGCTCACTAAAGAGCCACTGAATTTATGATCCTCTTAGGCCATTTTTTTGTGAGAGAAATTTTGGTAGGATGCATGGAGCGTTATTAATCTGTTGTTTTCATGGAGAATTTTTGCCCAGATTCAGGAGTTTTTATTCTTTCAGATTATTTCTAGCTGTTGTGTTTTGCTTCACTGACAAGGGAGAAGCAGCTGTATTGCAGTGACAATACAAACATAAGAGCCCAACTTTCATGGCTGCCTTAATCTAAACAGATGTGTTCACAGGTCTTGCTAACAGCCTGATTTGTATCTGAAAGCATTTTCTTTTCCATCATGCTCCTTCCCTCTGCTTTGTCTTGTTTAAAGACTCTCTTAATTGTAAGGTTTATAGGGCACTACTACTTCACAGACTAGTTAGCTTAAATGAAACCGAAGCTAACATGACAACACTTGCAAACCAAGTGTCATTTAAATACCTTTTTTTTACTCCTTGAATGCACAAGCTCACACAGGATTTAAAGAACTACCTGGATGCCCGTCTTACAAGTACACAAACAACTGAAATGCTTTATTTTAGAGAATAAAATTACCTCTTCTCAAAGAATCAAGCTGTTGGAGAGCTTTACTATCCATCAAGATCTACTGGCACAGAAGTTTGTCAGAGTGTGGAAGGTTTGGCTTAGCAAAAATGAGGTAATTTAACAGGTCTAAAGCCGCTGTTTTCTTTTGGCAGTTATTTTCCTTTCTTTGCAGAAAGCAGCCTTTTTCTATTTTACTGCTCGGAGTCCTATATTTAAAGTGCTCTGTCATGCATGTCTGGTATAAGAACTCTGTTTTGAGTGCTGACCCCTTGTAGTTCATAAATCTTTTGGATTTATGCTATAATTTTATTTGAAGTCATCACACAAATGGATATATTTTGGCTTAATGCAATTTAATAATACAAATCCTTTAGATCACTTGTTCTTGTTCACTTCTTTTTTGTGTCCACATCAACTTTTAGTGCCTGCATTTAATGATTTTCACTGGTTCTGAGTATATTAAGTGAATGTACTACTACATAACACCATGAGTGTGTCAGAACGGCTTTAGCAATCTCTAAAATTCAGGCATCAGAGTCATGCCATGAAACCACAGACAGCATTTGAGATCAAGCCAGTGTTTGAAGGTCAGAAAAATGGAGGTTACAAACCCAAGGAGACTGGGATAACCCAGCCTACCAACCTGCGTGGAGCCACACAGTCAGGGAGATGAGAGTGCTGAGGGAAGCAGTCAGATGTGGGTGACTGTGAATGAAGACAGCTCATTTGAAAGGGTTGCTGATGGCACCTGATGAGTAGGGTGCTCTTCCCTGAATGGAAAAACCCTGTTGTTATGAGAGGGTTGTGTGCTGTCCAGTGCTTGTGAGGCTGAGGGGAAGCCCTGCCAGCAGGGCGAGCTGAGGCACTTGAGCAGCCAGATGTGAGGATGGTTTTACAGCCCGGCCAGGCACTGCTCAGCTGAGAGAGGCTGTCATGGAGCACCTGGGAGCAAAATTCTGCATTCATGATCCGTGTAAGAGAAGGGTGGTTCTGCCCCCACCGTTTCTTGACAAGTTAACAGCTAATACTGAATGGGTTTATTCCGTGTAATTAGCACAAAGAATGAAGGGTATTAATTCAGTAGCATGTACTGCTACAGTGAGATATATTAAGCTCAGGCAGAAATGGTGGTGTGGAAAGTCACTGGTACCCTTGAACACACAGCAGAAACCTAACCCCATGTATTGATAAGCACATGGAGCTGCTGCTGCTAGATCAAACAATTCAGAGAGTTTTCTCTCGCAGCCTGAATTGAGTGGCAATATTCTCTGTAAAATTTCAAGAGTGCTTACTTTCATTCTAAATGATAATATTTCTTCATGATTGTTAGAAATAGTCAATCTATTATGTTTATTTTCTGTCATATAGTGTCCTTTTATGTGTCTCTCAGTATGTACCTGTTCATTCCTTTAATATTTAGTACCATCATATGAAAGTATTATAGTAACACAAATATCAAGGCAAAAGCAAGCTTTTGAAACATAGTGACAGGCACAATAAATACTTATTTTTCATATTATGGCATGTATGTCTTCTTGAAATAATTATATACAGTTTTCAGCAAAGAAGTGATATGCTGCTTAAATAAGTCCACTTGAGCTTATTGTAAATGGTATTTTTGTGGCTTGCTTCCTTATGCTTTTGTCATTCTACACTTGATTTATAAAGAGATTCATGGAAAGTCATAATTATTTTAAGAAGGCAGCTGGGAAAGTGTTCTTTCAGCATGTCTATAAATCTTTACTTATGCTCTACAGAGAACTCTGCTCTCTATGTCTGCTTTAACAGTGTAAGAAGAGTATATCATAATGCCTTGAGTTGTCAGAGATTCGGGAATCTTTATAATATGAGATCAAAAGTGGAGACAATTTCATTGTAATAGTCCTGGCAACAAAGTAAAAAAGAAATACCAATTCAGCTGGCACACTGACATGATACCAAGGGTATGTTCTTTCATAGAGTTAAAATGTGTATGATACTGGAATACATGTGTGTGTGTATATATGTATATATATATATGTGTACATATAGACACACTTAGATGTACACATATGTATGTATAGTTAGGAAGCTAGTAAATTTGACATGTAGAAAAGGAGATGACTACTGAAAACATGGTCTATTTTAAGGATAATATTTCTGGTAGAATGCAGAATAAAAAATTTTTCCCTCACTGAATTGTAAATAGCTGCCTTTCAGAAGAAGAAAACACTTTTCTTCCTGATGAAATCCACAGCAGATAACACTTGGGCCATTCATTGTCCTAAACACACATTTTCAAAAGACAATTTTCCTTTTCTTTTGCTCTTCTGCAAGGAACTATCCCTTTGTAAGGCTTACAGCCTATAAGAGAAAAGGTGTAGTTATGGTGATTACATATGGACACAGATTTCTTGTAAAGATTAGGGAATCTCTTTCACTGAAATGTGGAGAGGTGTGCAGAGAAATATTTCTCAGGAATTTTTTAGGTGTGGCTAATTCTGCTTTGGATAGTAGTTAAGCTAAATGATTTTTTATAGTCCTTCCCTTTTTTTTTTTTTTTAAAGCTCCCTATGCAATTATGCTGCTAAGAAAAGCCATGTGAAAACTGTTCATCAAAACTACTTTGTTTTAAGAGCAACACAATATTTACTGTGTCTGTTTATGTAAAGTCACCTTATGGTCATTTGTAAAGAATGAAATGTTTGAGAATGGATGTCTCAAGGACTTTATAGTTTTGGTGGCTGCTCTGCAAGACAAGTGCATTGCACAGTAAATATTCTGAGGGCACATTATGGAATCATAGAATGGATAGGGCTGGAAGGGACCTTAAAGATTATCTAGTTCCAAGCCTCTTGCTGTGGGCAGGAATACCATTCACCAGACAAGACTACTCAGGTCCTGGCTTTGAACGCTGCCAGAGATGGGCCAACTTCTCTGGGCAACCTGTTCCATTGTCTCACCAAGCTTGCACCAGAGAATTTCTTCCTAACACCTGATCTAAACCTGCTCTCTTTCATTTTAAAACTATTGCCCCTTGTCCTGTCACTATTTGCCTCTATAAAAAGTCCCTCTCCCTCCTTTTTATAAGCCCCCTTAAGGTACCGGAGATCTCCCCAGTTGTCTCTTCTCCAGAGTTGAACAAGCCCAGCTCTCTGCTCCTGTCTTCATAGAAGAGGTGTTCCAGCCCTCTGATCATTCTTGTGGCCTCCTCTGCATTCTAAGAGGGCCATGTTCTTCTTGTGCTGGGGATTCCAGAGCTGGATGCAGGATTCCAGGTGGGCTCTCATGAGGGCAGAGTAGTTGAGGAAAACCACTTCCATCCACCTGCTGGCCACTCCACTTTTGATGCAATCTAGGATGTGTTTGGCCTTCTGGGCTGTGAGACCGCACTGTTGGCTCATGTCCAGCTTTTTATCTGTAAGAACTCATGTCATATTAATGACACGAGTTGAGAAAGAAATAAACAAGAATTGCAATATTCTGTTTGTTGGATTCTGACATACAGATGTTTTATTTTCATACTTTATTTAAAAAAACCAAACAAACAACAAGCCAGGAGACTTAAATAATAATAAAAAATCTCTAGAGCAAGCCGGTAAAAGTAAAAATTAGGATGGTCAGAAAAAACAGGTGGAGTGCCAATACATTTTTGATGAGTTCCAGTCTGCAGTTTTCAGACATGCAAAAAAATTGCATGTCTAGTGGTTATATAAAGAAAACTTAATCCATTGTTATAGCATATATTTAATATATAGCTCTCTCACTTTCTTTATTTTTTTTCCATTGGCAACATGACTAAGGAAAACTAAGTTCTGTCACACTCCTGCCTCATCTTTTTTTATTGTTTAAGTATGAAAAACATACTTAGCCTAAGGATGTATTCTACCTGACTGAAAAGTTTGCAATAAAATCTGTTTTATTTACACTGGAGTAAAATCTAGGAGTATTCTATAATGTCAGTCTTTCAAAACGGCACTGCAAGTGAAAAAACCCACCAGCTTACATGTAGGAGATTTATTTTTCACATTAAATCACTTACTATTTTTGTTACCTGAATAAAATATAGCAAGTAATAATTTAGGTGAATATTTAACTTGATAGTTTAGGAAAATTTGTAATCTTCTGGTTATTGAAATACAATATTTCTAGAATATTGTCTTAAAGCATGAAATGTTTCTCTTTGTAAACTGAATAATAGCCTTTCTTTATAAAAGGTTCACACACCAAAATTAACCTTTATAACAAATTTTTAATAAAAAAATACCATTAATGATTTCCTGGTAGCCAATATAAATATGCTGTATAGAGTTTATGTATACTTAAATTAAGAGAAGATTATTATAACTATCAAAAATACTAAATATGTATCTAAATTTCTTGAGTAAAAACAATTACTTTTCTTATTTTTCCTCTTCTAATTTTCAGAAGCTTTTCAAAATCTCTGTAGAAAAAGACCCAGCTGTTACAGTCCTCCTTCATGACTGTGCAGCTTTGAAACAGCACAGGTGAGTTCTATTGTATAAAATACCTTTGCCCAATTAATACCTAACCCAACTACTGCCAAGACAGGGAATTTGTCTCTAAAGACACTGATTGACTGATAGAACAAGTAGAGAAAGAAAAGAAAGGAGCATTTGACATCAAAATAGAGCTGAAATTTCTTTAGTTACAGCTTTTTTTTTCGGTAATAGAGCTTTGTTAAACAATATTATTAATAGGTTTTGTTTCCAGCAAGGTGCCAGTAGAGGTGCCACTGATTAGGGAGACTTGAATTCCTGATATCTAGCCAATCCCATTGCCATAAACTTGGGAGAGCCTGGGTTTGTAAGATTATTGCTGTTTCTTACTAGCCTAATTTGCGTTCCTTGTCCTGTAATCCCTCTCCTATTATTTTCAATGACTTAATTAGACCTGGTTGCTTTTCAGATTATGAATATGTTCTGAGGTGTTAGGTAATGATTGTTTTGATTAGCAATGTTTTACATGAGTCTGGTTATTTTTCCATGTTCCTTAAAGAAAGATCATGCTGTGTTTCACTGTCTCAAACATTTCTTATATCTAACTTAATTAGGTTCAGACATAAAGTTGTTTTTTTGTTTTCCTAAATGCCAGCCTCACATAGTACATAGGAAACATGGATATCCCGTAGATCTAAGTCTAGGTATTGGTCCTAAATGCAAAACTGCAATAACATCTTGTATCAGTCTTGGCCCTGCTGAAGACAGCAAGTAGAATCTAATCCATCCACCTGGGCATTAGGGTGTAGCTGCCATTCACATTGGGACACAGCCCTTCTCATTCTCCAGATAGATGTCCCAAAGTATTTGCTCCTTACAGTCCAAAACCATTAGTGAAACAGATCACTCGTTAGAGTTAATGGAAATTGCGTTTTTCTAGGGACTATATACATGAAACATATGCAGGACTAAGATATTTCCATCTGCTCTCAATTCTAAGTACTTAGCTTCCAAAAAATTATCAAACTTTGTGATATATTTTCCTTAATATCTAAGTGATGTTTTTCATAATTAAAAAAAGTACAACCTGATTATATTTTGTATGTGTGGGTAGTTGAATACATAAACAGAAGAGAAAAACCTTATATTCAACCATAACAGGCTTTCAAAGCAAACTCAAAGAAACAAACATCATATGTCATGATTTTTTTTCTTTTTAATGACATGCCAAGCTGTTCAAGTTTGGCTTTTCATTCCTCTGGTGGTAAGATAGCTGCTAACATCTACAGCTCTCCCATACAAGTGATTTAGGCAAGATTACAGTGAGGTGCATTCAAAATGGAATCGACAACCAGTTCAGAGAGAGGAAGAAGGGATTTCTAATATGAAAAATTGTTAGCTTCCTCAAATTTTACCAGTCATGTCATGTTACATTAGACAGAGTAATAGAACATTAGCTGTGTAATGAGACATGACTGCTAAAATGTAAAGGAGAATGCACTTTCAGATTGGCTAGTCCTGTTGAAAGTGATAGCTTGCATCTAATCTGCAACGCTTGTAGATATTATGCAAACCAGCTGTTTGCAAATCCCAGATCATTTGGAAATTGGAAGAAGAGTCAGATACATTATCAGCTTCTCAAAATATTTCTGTATCTCTTTTGTTTCTAGATAATAAGAGGGTTTTGAGAAATAAAATTATAAGTTATCTTCATTTATTGCTTGGCAGTTTTCTTGCATGCTTTGGGTCAGAACTTCAATTGACTTATAAGGGGGTTTGTTTTACTGAAGTCAGCACAGCTTCAGACATTTGAAAAACTTTAAATCTACTCTGTTTTAGAGGTGCAATGGCATAAAGTTTCACAGAACTTAGCAATGAAATGGCTAACAATCTTGGCCTAAAAGTATTTTTACCTTGTAATGAGATGATGTTTAATTGCGACTAAAGTACTTCATTGAAAGCCTTCAGAAAAAAATTATCAGGAAAGAGGAAGGTAGAGATTTTAATTTCAGATTATTTTGAGTAATGAATTTAATAAAAATCTGACTCTTGAACTTCAAGGTGTGAGGCATGCTCTCTAACTATGGAGTTGCCAGGTATTCTAATAAATGCTAGATGTTCTCCTCTGTTCTGTGACAAATAACAAGAGGTTTTCTTTCTTTTCCCCACTCAACCACTAGTAAACAAAAGCTCATTTCAGACCACTGATGATTTTGTCTGCTATAATTCAGCCATATCACAGAGCAAATCAAACCAGCTGTTTCAAAGTCTGAACATTTCTAATATTTTACCTTTGTTGTACTAATGCTTGCCTCATAAATACTCTGCATCATGCCAGAAATTCTTAGAACTTGATCACATCCATAAGTTTTGTGTCTGGAAAGGGAGAACAAGATGTTTGGCAATGGACCCTTAAGAACTAGGCACTGGATTTATGTTTCGGCTGTTTTGATTAATGCTGACACAATAAATGATGTAAATAACCCCAGCAGTGGGAATATGAGATTCATTTGGTCAGAAGAAAGAACACTTGAAAATGGAAATCTTACATATAAGGAAATGTACACCTAGAGAAAGTCAAGAGATGCAAACTTCTAATGCTATCAAATCAATCTGCTCATTATGTCCCTTACATTCAATATTTTAAAAAGTAACTCTACTTTCAAGTACTTCGGTTTATTCTGAGTGCTGCCATTTTATTAAGATATGTGTCCTAGGCAAACCTAGATTCCTCTGAAATCACTAGGAATTGTCAATCTCATAAACAGCAACTCAGAACAGGAAAAATAAAAACAAGAAAGAAAAAGATTGATTTTTGCAATGCTGATTGAAGATGAACATTTAGAAGGAAAACGGAGCAGACTGAGTCTATGAACTGCTATGTATGTAGTTTTTGTGAAAGTTTCTCATTTATTATTACTGTGCAATTACAGTCTTATGTATCTATACCAACCATAATTTAACATCAGTATACATGAATTGCCAATACTTGGCTTCCTCTGAGCAAAAAATACCCAACTCCTGAGCTGAATTATGTTGTCAAGCAATGTACAAATTTTTAGCTCTTCTGTTTTTATTTGTATCTCAAGAATCACATTACTAAATCTTCACAGAGTATCTTGATGGAGCCCCCCTTTATGACCGTATTTTGACTGTATTTTTCCTACATATGCTTTTTATTTAAATTGAAGTTTTCCTAACTTATATTTTTAATAGAAGTGAAATCCTTTGGGTTCTTATTAGATGGAATGTAAGCACAAAATTCTCTCATCTGCTCTGCTGTACAGATCTTTGAAGGGTAAAGAAATCTCTTTTATACTTGCAGTTGTGGTTACAGATTGACATGCTTATGTCTTTACATTGCCAAAATGATGGAGTTTTATACATGCAGCTGCAGTCCCACTCAAACCAGCAAAAATATGAGAGGAAAAATTATTGTATGATTTTTTCAGGTCCTGGTTTACAGTTTTGCAGATATAGACTTCTTAGAATTTACATTCATAGAACGGATCTTTGTCCAAGTTCTGATCAGATACCTTTTTTGTTTATTTGGTTTGTTTTAAGGGGTTTGGCTTGATCTTAGTAGAAACCTCATGCTGCAAACAGATCCAAAAGTAGGACTAAAAGTTGGGTTGTGTTTAGGATTTAGGTAATATACTTGTAAAGAGGTTTTTATTGTAAAAATGTGGCTCCAGAAGACTGCATGCCTGGCCTTAGTACCATCAAGAGAATTTGTTTACAACTTCTCAATATACATTTCATCATGGATGGCATTTAAATATATAGAAACAGAAGTTTGGAACTGTATTGACAAGGCAGCTTATCAAAGACAAGAGGAAAACTCATTATAGAAACTGTATGACTTATGATGCTGACCAGAAATTGGCTAACTATAATGTCCAGACCAAGTAAGAGTCAGAGACAGCTTTCATTTATAAAAAAGAAAGAAGAAAAATTAAGCCATTTGGGATAAAAGGAGTGAGAATCTTGAAGTTATTAAGTTATGCATTTACAGTATCTCTTTTCCATCTAAAATCTCATTATAATGGTGATGATGATGGCTATTATTATTTACACAGGTAGATGCACACACATTTTAGTTGCAGGAGATTCTGCTGTAGGATTGCTAATGAAATATGCAGTGATTTTTGTGGGAATGTAACATCTTACAAATCACTATGCAATACAGAGATAGAGACTCTTTCTCACTTCAGGCAATAAAATAAAACAGAAACAAATAAAAAAATCTGGGCTACATAATTGAAGTTCCTCTTCATTATTCTGATGTTAGCTAGCCTCAGGCTTTAGAATCTGCTCAATTGTAATGAATCGTTAAGATTTCAGTTGGACCAAGGAGAAGATAACACCTCATTGTACTTTGTTGTTTGCAAGATTTTAACAAAATAACATCTGCTCTCTTATATTGTGGATGATTTAATTTTTAAACACTTGTTCCCAACCTTTAATTTTCTGCAAAACAACCACATAAATTATTAATTAATCTATATTTCCTCAAGGCGAGCTAGACTTAAGGTTCTTCATAAATATTTAAGAATTTTATGGCAAAATAAACAAAAACTTCCACTTAACTTTTAATTGCAAGTCCTCAAAACCACCAGCAGCAGCGTCGACAGCAGTAAAGATAAAGATTTGAGATAGAAACACATTTTTGTGAAAGGATCCAGCCTTTTAAGCTTGTGGAAATTCAATGTGTTTTTGCACCAAGTTTGCAAAACAAGTATTTCATTAGCAACAAACATCAGAAAAAAAAAAAAAAAAAAAAGACCAGTGTTAAGATATAATCCAGTCTTGAACTGAAAATCTCCCTAGTGGTTTCGAGGAACATAAAGTGCAAGACACGTGTACATGCATTTTCCAGGAATACATCTGCCGTTATTCATATCGAGTGTTATCCAGGCCCAAATCTGAGCTGTTGTTTAATTCTGGCCCTGGATCTGAGAAATAAAGGCAGACTCAAGCTTCGGGCTAGCCCACCATAATGTCAGCTGCCAACTCCTCCCCTTTGCCCAAAGGAGTTGCGCTAATAACTATGGATCACTGCATTTTCTATTTCTCACCCTCTCACCAGAACAGTTCTCACCTCTAGGAAAACCAGAGCTCTCTGAACCCTTCGGAGTGATGCAGAGATCACAGAAAAATTAAGAACAAAGTTCTGTGAATGCAACAAATTTGCTTATACATATATATATATAAAATACATATACATATACGGTTTTATATACTGTTTTTTTTTTTGCAAGAAGTGTATTTTTCCATAAAATTTGTTGGAATTTTTCCCCATATAATACATGAGAAAAATACTATATAAGTATATTTCAATGTCTTCATGTTTCAATATTGCTTTGAGATGAATCTAATATTTTGAAAATATTTATGAGTTGAATGTATGTATTTAGACATAAAAATTACCTTTAGAAACCTTTTTTTAACCCCCTAAGATAAAATCAGTGAATCAGTTATTATCTCACTTCATGTAAGAAATAATTTTATGGCAAAAGTAACTATGTAAAAGTTTCAGTCATTATTCCAAAGGAAGGAAAAGATTCTGCCATGAAATGCAAAAACAAAGTGTCAGCATTTTCAGGTTCCCTCTAGAAATGTAATACGCCCGTAAAAAGTAAAACTCAATTAAAAATCCAAGTGTGCGTGTAAAAGTAGAGAAGTCTAAATACTCTGCATAATATGGAAGAGCTCAGCTGTGACCACTTTTTCTGTTTGCCTTCTCTTCCCGATTCTCGTTTTGACTGTGGTTCCCCACAGATAAGGGCTCATGGGTTCCAACTGTACTCTCACCTTTTCCAGTGCTTTCCAGAACTAATTCCAAGGAAGTAAACAAAATACAGGGATGTAAGAGTGGAGCAAGGGAGATTTAAAAGAGGCTCAGGAAAGTATTCCTCCTGCCTTGCCATATGGATATTGATTTCTCCCCCTCAGGCTGAATATAATTGCCTGCTCTAATTTAGCATTGATCTACCCACCCAAGTTTCTTAAAGCACTGCACAGGCATCAATTAAATTGTTCCTAATACCACCTTTGTGAAGTAGGATAGCTATAATTACTCACACTTAGATGATGGCGAGGGGTGAAAAGTGATTCGTCCTGAGCTATTCAGTGAAACAAGCCAAGAATAAAGCATGAGACAATTATACCCTGCCATGTGCCCGTTATCAGATCATTCAAGAGTTTTTCAAAAGGCAAAATATTTTCTCATCTAATGACTTGGGATTCCAGTGAAACATACCTGGTTAGATAATGAGTGTACTATGACTGCTGTTGATGATATCAGATGTGCCTATTGCCTTGACTTCTTTCCTTTGAGGGATTTTTCCACTGTCTTATTTTTTGTCTTTTTTATTCCATCCACTCTGCTTAAAATATAAGAGGCTTTTATTTCCTATGGTTCAGCTCTTGGCACTTGATTGTTGATTTGTTCTCTGATAAGAACTTTTATGTTTTATTACATGCAAGAGATAACACCTCCTGCTGCTGAGGATGACAAACACGGTTTTGCTGCTGTGCTTTTCAGTGTCATTTTATTTAGCAGTTCAAGAGAAATCAGCTAGAGTGCTGATGAGGAGAAATGAGTACAAAGTATTTCATATACACATCCAAGAGTTCAGAAAAATTAGAAGCCCTAGCATATTTACTATGAAAGCCCAATGTTAAAGCAATGCGTGGGTTAGAAAATTCTTTGAATCAGATAGTGGCAATAAACCAAAGTCATACTGGATATCAGATTTAATTTAGACAGCTTCTCTAGGAAATATGCGACTTGTAATCCATGAAGAGAAAAACACAAACAATCCCTGCATACATACACATCTGGCACACTATTACAAGGCTTGTAACCTGTAAATGGGCAAACATTGGCAGATTTGTTCAAATGTAAGTTGGATGTGACCTTTACCCTTCTGATTCAAGCTTTATCTCAGAGAAAATCATATTGATATTGGAAAGTTGTACAATATGCACAAACTTTAATTATCAGCTAGGCTATGCTACCCAGTGCTTCCACAGAGAAACCACAGGAATGTCAATAACTCAGTACTTACTATTTGACCTCATTTTGCTACATTGCTTGGCTTGAACAATATAAGTCTGCATTTCTGGCCAAGAATTTCTGACTTCAAAGAATCCCCTCTGGGTGGCACTTAGGGCCCTGGGTTAGCTTTAGACACGTTCATAACATGATCCAAGTTGCTTTAGGCTTCACTGTTAACATTCTAGAAAATTAGAGACATAGAATACAAATTCCTTAGGTTGTTTCTTCTGAAGCATACATTTTTTAGAATAGGAGATGTAAGAGATAGCAATGAATTCACTCTTGCCCCCTGATGAAGTGATGGAAATTTGGTAGTATTTCCTTGCTCTGACCCTTGCAAATATGCAATGTATGATTTAAAAAAAAGTGTGGTGGTTGTGGATTTTGTTTTAATTTTGTTCCATTTTTGTTTGTTTGGTTTAGTTTAAAAAGGACTGTCAAGGTTTGACCATGGCTAAATGCCAGGCACCTACGACGTCTTGTCTCTCTAGTCTGTCCTGCTTCAACTCTGCAGAGGAGAAGAAAAAAAAACTAACGCAAACACACCGGACTCATGAGTTGAAATAAACCACTGGTGGGAGGATGCACAGACACAGGGCAAAAGAGGTGAAAAACTTAAAGTTGTAAAGTGATTTACTAAACTAACAGAGTCAGAGGATAAATCAGAGGTAAAAATAGGCTCTAAAGACACCGTTTCTTTACTCACCCCCCTTCCTTCTTAAGGCACCGTGTCTTGGCTCACCCCCCTCCCTCCTTCCAACCAACAGCTCCGGGGTGGAGGCAGGGTATGGGGGTTTTCCTTTGGTCAGGGTCAGTCCATCAGGGAGAAGTGTCCTCTACTTAGCCATGGGGTCCCTCCCACGAGAGACAGTCCTCTGCTAACTTCTTTGGTGTAGGTCCAATCTCATGAGCAGCACCCGCCCAAATCTGCAACAGCACGAGTTTTTGTGTCCATAGGGTATGGACTTCCAAGCCGAGGCCAAACTGAGGCCAGGCTGTTTCCACCCCAGGACCAAGGCCTTTCTCTCTCCTGCAAGGCCTTTGTAGTTTTCAGTCTCTACTGGGACTCCCACCGGATCACAGCTTCCTCTAGACATCCACCTGCTCCTCTGGCGTGGGCACCTCCCCACAGGCTCTGGGGGGTTCTCTGCACCCCCATGGACCCCCATGGGCTGCAGGGGGACCACCTGCTCCCCCATGGTCTTCACCATGGCCGGCAGAGGGTTTTCAGCTCCAGCACCTGGAGCACCTCCCTCCCCCACCTTCTCCACTGACCTTGGTGCCTCCATGTTGTTTCCTTCACATATTTTTACCTCCTCCTCTGGCTAAAAGGAAGTACGTGCTCACATTGTTTTGATTTCTTCTTAAATATGTTTTCACAGAGGCGTAATTAACATCTCTAATTGGCCCAGGCTTGGCCAGCAGCATGTCCATCATCTTCAGAACCATCAGAGATTGGCTCTGCTGGACATGGTGAAAAACTTCCAGACTCTTTACAGAGGACACACAAGAGCCATCTTTGTACCCCACCCTACTCACTGACAAAAACTGGGCCAAGCAAAACCACCACAAGGACCTAGATGCATAATCTTCTTCCAATAGACTTTAGCTTGCGGATGTTTTCTCCTGTGTGAGGCCTTCCCATGAAGGTAATGATTTAAAAAGGATCAAAGAGTTGCAGGCCTAGTTTTTACTTTCTCTATTATATTAACAAATATATAGTCTGTGTACACCTTTTATGTATATGATCACTTCTACTGTAAGAAGTTTAGACTCTCTAATCCTTCCAAGTTGTGGGCCTCGGGCCTCGGCCCAGTCTACATGTAGAGCCTGGCAAAACTGCATTGTGAAGGAAATGTCATTATTTTTATAAGCTTATCCGTTTTACAACAAAGTGAATCGTGTCTGACACTAAACAGAGAAAATATAAGATTATCGCAATCTGTCAGTATTTACTGCATTTTAAGATCTCCTTGAAACACGTCTGAGTCCCAAGGTGCACAATTACCGTGAAGCTCCAGCATGAAGTACTTAGAGAAGCAATTTCCCCATGGCTCCAGAAGAAAAGAGAAGAAAGAAGAAAGAGAAGAGAAAGAACCTTTTCCATCCTATGTTGACTTTCTTGCCTCAGCTGACACTGCCTTTTCCTTGCTCAAGGCATGTAAGAGTTAGTACTGCCCTTACACAGAAGTTGTTGTCCCGCCTACCCTGATAACATAAGGAGCATGTTGCCTCTGAAGTAATTGGCCTAGAAGAGACAATATTGCACATGAATTTGGTGTCTGGAAATGTTACTTCTGCTGTATTTTTTTCCCCTCAAGTAACAGTGAGGTTTGGGGACATATGTATGTTATCAGTGTTCAAATAGCATATTTTGTTCATATGCTATTTAAAAAGGGATCTGTGCCTGTAAGTGCAATTAAGTAAGAAATGGAGATAATTGCTATTGTTGATTTTCCACTTGCTGAATGAAATGGGGAACTCAATGTATATCTATATCTACCCGTCCAAAAAAAAGGAAGAACAAGTAACTAAAATGTAACAAGTTCTTTGTAAAAATAGCAACAAAGAATCTTCATCTTCTTGGTGTTGTCCGGGAGGAAAGGCAGATAATAGCTTTCCCTGATAAAAGACTCCCAGTCAAAGAAAACATTTAACAGCAGCAGTACCCGAAGCCCATACTGTGCAACTTTAAGCATCACCTCAGCTGCGGAACAGTTGGACATATTCATAGGGGCTTTTTGATAACCCCGGGACATAATGTGTGCTGTGATCATCTACAAGAAATAGGAATGCTTTTCATATGCATGGCCTACCCATGCATTTTAACTGAGAGAGGAGAGGTACTTATCAAGATAACACTGACAGGTGGCACAGCAACTTGAACAGTACACGATAGAAATTCTCGGCCGGAGGGTGGCAAGAGAAAATGAAATAATGCTGACTGGTGTAAGCTGATAGGTCTCTAGTTACAGCATCCTGATTGTGTGAAACAGGACATTGGGAAAGACTTGCATTGATTGTGTTGGTAACTCTTATTTTCTCCCTATTGGAGTTCCTTTATTTCCCTTACAGTATTCTTTCACGTTGAATACAATCATGCTTTGTGCAGCAACTTTCAGGATAACTTTCAAATTAAGCAACTGAGAACAGCAAGTTTTTTCCTTATCTGCTTGCAAAAGAGCAATCATTAGATTCTGAATCATGTGGCTCCAACTAATCTGATTAAAAGAAGAAGGTATCTTTCAGGCATCCTGAGTCATGATTCCCTTTTATATAATTTTCTCTTTGTCACATTTTCTTTTACCTTCTCCATGACCTGAATAAGCTAAAAATAACTTAAGGATGGTGCGTTATCCTTAGGTTGTTAGCTGTTAAGTTTAAAATAAGTTCTCTATCTTAAACCTTTTCACCACAAAACAAAATCAGAACTCCAGTTAGACTTTGATCTAAGTTTTTTATGACCTCATGGGGTGTTTTTGGATTTTGGGGTTTTTTTTCTTTCTTTTTTTTCTTTTTTTATTTTTTGAGAAAAGGCAGGTATTTGATAGATGTAAAGATATGGCTTTAACTAAAGTTTCTCTTCTTCAATCTTACTGCTGTGTAATTAGTGTTTTGCTAAGATTACTTGCAAACATCATCAGCACATTTTAGATGCTTGCATAGATTATTTTTCTAAATCAAAATAGTCAGAAACTCAACATCACCACCACCACCACCCCCTTTGCCAGTTATTTCAGAATTACAGTTCTTGCTTTGGCATGGGCTACAGCAGCCCATAGCCAACTGAGAAAATAGGTGAATTTGACCTTGTATATTTTTGCCTTAATTAATCCACTTCAGTACTGTTTCAGTATCAGTGTCAAAAACACAGTAGAGGTCAGATTTAAAGGTGCTTTTAACTTCCTTTTAGCTTCATACACACACATGCACATGCACATGTGAACTATTAATACACAGACATCTCTTGACAGATATATATGATCGTTAGCTTTAATAGCCTCTCAACAAACTAAAATTGTTTAAAAATGCCTCTGTATTATCTGATAATGTGTGGTGTTTGCTGCAGCTTGTATTAAGTGTGAGTTAATCTCTCACAAAACAATGTTTTACCAAGTCTCAAGGTTGGCTGTAGGACACACTGTTTTAGCTAATATCACACAGGAGATCAGTTATTTCCCATTGTGATTCCCAATTGGCATCTTGCAGTGAGCTTGTTTACTGCTCCACAGCAGAATGGATTGTCTGTCATTAAGTACAGAAAAGCTGCATAAAAATAGTGTTAAATCTCTTGGTTTAAGCTGACAAATTCTAGGGAAGTCTAAATTAAAGATGAAGTATCAGAATAGCACTTGTTTTTTTGCAGTAATACTACCTTGGAATGGGAAAGGAAGGCAGCATAGGCAATAGCTTTTGTCTAGCCATTACCATGTCAGTCTTTTACTTAGATTCAGAAAAGTAATAGTTTTTACAAGGTTCTTGTTTTTTCCTTTTCAGACATGAAAAAAAGCAGTGTAAGTGGGCCAGTAATTGTAGGCCAGCATTTGGTACAATTGTAATTTGAAATGATTGGGATATAAGAATAGTATTTCTAATGGAGATGTTGACTGAGCAGCCAGGCAATGCATTTATAATACTGACAAGATGATAAAATCACTTTTTCAGGAGAACAGTAAACATACTTGACTTGAGAGGTATTGAATTAACTGATTTGAAAGGTCTGACACAAGTAATCCGAAAGTAGTATTAAAAATCTGCTATAATGAAACTTGTGCTTTCTCTGTGTCATCTGAATCCTTAAAGACAGGCAGTGAGAAAAATAACATTTCGACATAACATAAAAAGGCAAGCATGACAAAGCAAACACAAAGAAGCTTGCTGAGATAAGAATAGATGGATGAGTGGCAGGGGAAAAAGTGCTCTTTGAGAAGGGTGACCACAGAGCAGAAGACATCAAAGGAAGGTGGGCACGCCTGTGAAACAAAACAGGAAATAAGACTTCAAGAGGGCTAATTAAGAGGGAGAACAAAGAAAAGTGATGTTTAGATAAATTACATGTCTAGGAGAAGAATTAAAAAATAAAATTTTCTTTCAAGGTAATATTATTAATTTTGTTACTACTATGCAGAGAAAGCATAAAATTAAGAATAAATACAATTCAGATCCTTCCAAGCTCTTTCGTTCACAGAAGGGCTAGGCCAACAAAACCATTCCTATCCCACCAGCTACATCTCTTCCCAGTACTATTTCCAGGAATACAGAAACCTGCGTTGGTCAGAAAACAAACTCCTGAGCTGCCTGCATGAGGGAAAGAAAAATCTTTGTGTATTCACCCAATTGAAAAAGAGAAATAAAAAAGGGGTACCCTATTCTAAACTCAGCACACATGGGTGGAAAAAAGGAAAGATTTTCAAAAATGATATTTCTACCAGTTACTATTCTAGGTCTGATTAAATCACCTAACATAGACGACTTAGTTGCTTATACTTCTTGTATGGACAGCAGACAAAAAACCCAGCACCTCCATGCCACTAGTGTTCTAATTTATTTGTGGAAACATCTTTCTCTGTTGGCAACTATGGTGCTAAAATAGACATAATCGGCAATGTAAGGTGAAGGGATTTGAATCTGTGCTCTAAATTTAGCTAATTGTCCTTGCTCTTTTTCACTGTGTTTATTCAGTGCCTCTAACAGTAAGATTTCTTTTCTATGCAGTGACTTTTCTCAATAAAAATCTATCCTTGTGAAGCTGCACAACTTCTGCACAGGTTCTGCATGCAGTAATTGCTATTTTTCAGCCAGGAAGTGGGTTGCAGCTACAGAGAACAAAGTTTGGCTTCTATTTTCGAAGCCCAAGGCTCTGGTCTGCAGTCGAAGCCAAACTCTCACTGCTTGAGTTGTGCAGTGTTTAAATAAAAGTAATCTCAGTGTTAAATTCGAGCTCTCCATGCCATAGCAATGAAAATAACTTACTGTGCCTGGGAAGTGCCTGTAGGGATGGAGCCATGCTGCTGGAAGTAGGTGTGTGCATACAAATGGCAAGCAGGGAGAGAGGAGCCCTCAGAAAGCAGTGGACTTTTTGTAGCCCCTGGAGACTGTGTGGCTCAGTGGTTCAGTTGTTGTGAGTGGCTGGAGAAACCCACCACCTTCTGTACATAGATCCTAGGAGATCACTTAGAGAATATTCCTTCTCATTTTCTGGCTAATTTTGCAGAGGGAGCTTTGAGGCACAAATAAACTGCTGTCACTGAACTAATATGACCCAATTTCATATTTATTTATGAATAGGTATTGCATATTGCTCTTTTTGAAATGAAAAAACCCCATGTTAATAAGAATTTTAAGTACTTGAAGAGCACAGCTGTACATGTCTGTCAAAATATAAGAAAAGTAATTATAAGTACATGCCAGAAGCAGCATACTTAGCATTAAATAAAAAAAACCAAAAAGAGGATCTTTGTGTCAAGGCCTCAAGGCACCAGTGGTGCATAGTGGCTGTGACTGGCCACACCTGGGGCCCTCTGGGACCCTTTTGCACACTGTACACCTGGGTCTGGGTACCTCATTTCAGCTGAGCCCGCAGTTGCTACTGAGCTAAGTTTTAGATGGGTTTGTGCCCTGTCCCCAGCTGATGGTGGTTGAATTTCCTGTGTTGGCTTGACCTTGGACCTGAGTTGTCATCTCACGTTTGTCTCGTTGCCACTGGACTGTGGAGAGGATGCACTGCTGTGACAGCCCTGCCCTGCTGGCCTGCTTGGTCGGTCCAGGGTGATGCCGTTTGATGAGGTCGGTCTGTCCTGGAGTCCCCCCTCAGAACCTGTTCATCCTGCTGCTCCCTGACACCAGCACTCTTTAAAAACTCATTATTGACATCAATGGTATTCAAGACAGTTCATTCATAGGGATGAATGTATGGATGTTCTCTCAATAGAAGAGGAATATAGAAGAAAAAGTCTGTTCTGAAGCACTGTAATTGCTGAAGAAAGCAGTACTTGATAGTTCTCATGATTTATCTGCTGTTCTTCTATTTTGAAACATGTTTCTATGCAGCACCATGGGTTTTACCATAAAATTTAGATAAGGAATTCCATTAAGAGTATTTTAAAAGCTTTATTTGCCATTTTAAAATTTTGTAGATTCATGATTCTCTTTATTGTTAGTAACAAAAAAACCAACTTATTAAGCAAGATACTATTTTCTGCTCATAGATATCTACTCTATGAGGAATAATTAGGAACATCAAACAAAAATAGTTTCATATCCCGTTTTTTGCTCTTTTCCATCAAATGGGAGAAAGGGAATTATTTTGGCTTTCTAGACCTTGCACTTCATTTGTCTTTTAGCATCAACTCAATTGAAAATCCAAACAATGTTTTTGCAAGCAATTGGCACTGTCAATACTCTTGCACTAGATCCTTTCTTGTCCTAAGAGGATGCGTTTGTCAGTGTCTGGTTGTAGCTGCCTGGTTCTGAAGGCCACACTTAGTGCCAGGCAATCCCAACTCTCACACGTATCACTGAGCCCTTTGCAGGCAGTGTGTCCCCCTGTGAGAGGGTGGTCTTGGAAGAAATAATACCTGGAGATCAGCAGAAGCTCAGATGTGTCAGCACTAATGATCTGATATAAGGGTCCCTCATCTATTTGCCATCTATTTGAAGCAGAAGTCTGGCCTAGGTATCCAGTTGTCTGCCTCTAAATAATTCCCTTGCCACCATTTATTACAATTCTGCTTCGACTTCCACATTCCTGAAGAGTCGTGTGTTTTGATGCAGGTTTTTAAACACCAGAGGGGAGAACAAGGGCATTGGTGTACCTGGTTTCACAGCACAGATGACGCAGGGGAAATCCATCTAGCACCTATTACTGATATTTATACAACCTTTAAAGAGGTTTTCAGTAGGTTCATTTTTGTTTAATAATCTTCCTGATAAAGTAGAAAATACGTATTTTTTTAAGCCAGCAGCAGTGATGAAGTCATAGCAACAGGAATAAAAAGCAAACAAAATAGACATGTGGTTGAACTAAACTCTTGGCTGATAATGCGTACACTTTGAAGTCAGATTTCTAAAACATAATGTCATTAATGTCCCAAAACTATAATTACATTGTTAGTAATAGTCCTAATTGAAGGGACCAGAACAGTGCTATCTTAATTTGGAATCTTTTGGGATTGATATTATGATGGGAGAAATAATATGATAACATGCTTACTCCTCAATATTGTCTGGCAAACTTTGACTTTTAGCATTGTAATGCCACTGTTTCTGTTCATATTTAAATATTTATTGTTTCTTTCTCCCAATATGTTTTTTAAGAAGTTTCTAGATGGTTATAATCTTACTTAACACGCACAGAGAACATTCTTCCAATTCTGCATCCCAAAATAAATGCAGTGATCCTTACACTTAGAGTTGGGTGTATAAAGACTTAATTTTAGAAGTTTGAAGTTTTGGTTCACTGAAATATATATCATTAGAGCTCTTACATGCAACATCTGCTTACATCCTATAATGTCATCCTATTGTAAGTGAACATTTAATCCTAACTCATTATGCCTCTCCAAGCAAGCTGCAACCCTGAAACTTAGGAAGGAGATTTGCTTCTGTTCACAGAGATTGATGCAATCTGTAATTAGAACCCCATACTCTTCCCAGCTGCTGTTGCTGGCACAGTTGCATTTGAGAATGATGTAATATATCTTCTATTGCAGCACTTCCTACTCTTTTCAGTCAAATGTACAAGCTTCCTAGCTTGGAATTCACCCGTGCCAGTCACTAGCCCTTATTTCTTTGTGCAGAATGAAAAGGAGGTAGTGTCAGGTACTGGTGCCATCCCAGCACTCAGTGCAGGAGTTCATTATTAATGAGAGAGACAGCTGAAGATCAGTAGAAAAAGCTTGAAATGCATTGCAGTAGCATAAGTTAGAATCATATTTGCATAGGTGGAAGTTTTATATCTAAAACTGAAGAATGTAACTGTTAGTACAGAATGAGGGGCTGCAGCTCTGGAAGATAACACCTCCAAGAGGTGGTTATAGCAGAAGAACCTGTCCTGTATGGTGGTATCATAAAAGGGCAAAATTAATTTTGGCTTTATAGATTAGGAAAGATTGACTCATATTTAGGATACATTTAGGGTAATTCTACATCTGAATGTGACTGTCACCTTCAATCTGCTCTTTTACCATGGTTTTAAAATCTATGTTAAAAACTGTGGAAGGCAAAGAAATAGGTATTTTGTATTTTGTCCTAAGACATCCCAATGCCTTAGGATTTTACCTTCTATATTTTTCATGTGTCTGTAATCCTGTAATTCTTTTGGTGTATAAGTCTAGACTCCATATAGGATGCTAAGCTACTGTTCTCTCATTTTTAGACAAAACATTTCCTCTCTAAGCCCGAAACTCAAGGACACCTTACTGTCTCAGGCCCCAAGATATGTAAACAACAGTGAATTGGGGGGGGGGGGGGGGCAAACCTGGAGTAATTGATTTCATTACCTGAAGCTGTAATTGGAGGATTAACCTGCGATATGCAAATGGACAAAACTTATAAAATATGAAAAACCTGGGAACCGTGGTCCATTTTGGGTGTTAGCCCCTGGGTGGGCTGTGACTGCCCTAAATGTACCTGAAGGCCCTTCATTAAATAGAACTGCTTTTATTCTCTTAACTTTGTCTAGCTTCTGTTTTAGGTAAGCCCGATTTTAGGCATCATTATACAGACACATGATTCTAAACTACGGAAACGAGTTCAACATAGCTTCTAATTAACTAGAGTTAGCTGAAGATTTATGAAGACAGAGAACAATGCTTTGTTTGTTAAAAGGGTAACTGAGAAATTACATGTTTCCATGACTAAGTTTCTGAGGAAGATAATGGATGGGAAAAGGCTAAAACTTATCAGTGATAGGAAGAAAACCAGCCAGTTTCTAGAAACATAAATCAAGCAAATTCAAATGCTTGAAAAGCATAAGTCTGCAAATGTCATTTTCTAACAGATTGTAATCTCTGAAACAACACATGTATCGATGTGACTAGTCTTTCAACTTCTAAGGTTATAAAATCAAGGTTGGATGCCTTTTTGAATGAAAAGCTTTAGCTAAAACAGGTTAGTGAACACACTGGAAAGCTAATTGGATGAAATGTAATATAAAGGCATTCAGAGTAGAAGCTTTAATGATTCATTTTAGCCGTAAAAGTCTTTGAAGCCAACTAAAATACTCCAGTTGACCTAAGTAGATTTTTTTTTCCTGTAAGAATAATGAAGAGCATTAACCTTCTTAGGCCACACACCAATTATTTAATTACTTTCCATTCTCAGTAAACTTTCCAGAAGAAGCACACTCTACCATGATTAAACTCATCTATATTTTAGTGAAGAGATAAGAGACTTCACAGAGGAATACAACAGATATTGTACTATATATACACAAGCAAATTACAGCATCTGGTATCAAATCAATGGACAATCTCTAGAACACATAGGTAGAAATTACCTGATGGCTTTCAAGTTATTTATACAGCAAGTTAGAAACAAGTCTGAATTCCACTGGAAAAAAGACATTGTGGTTCAGGATATGTTAGCTAAACAGAGTGATTGAATTTAATAGATAGTCAAACATTTCTTCTTTAAACTTGTTTTGAAAGCAGCCCGGCATGAGGGCACGTCTGTGAGGGAGGTGTAATATTTTGTCCATCAAAAGAGCTGAGAAAGCAAAACCTTGAATATTTTCCTTATCAGCTGATATGAGGAACATGAGTTAATGAAATAGGTTTTGAGATTGTTTCAGTAAATGGCTTGCTAAAATAGGTTTCCTCCCTTATACAATGTGGAAAATTAGAACAGGAGATTCTGTAAAGATTCTGCGAGGTCTGGTTTGGGTTGTTTGTTGTTTGTTTTTGTTTTTTTTTAGCTAGAGCCCATATCTGCATATAAAAGTTTCCATTTTCGTTATTGTTACTGCAGAATATAGACCTGGAAATTATCCACAGACCATTAGTCATAATGACATTTTAAAAACCAAGGGGACAAAATGAGCTTCCAATGCTTCTTCCTTTTCTTTTTCCTCTCTCCAAAACCACTCTTGTATGGTATTGCATTAGGAAGAACAAATTGGATGGACTCTGCTCCTTGTTACATCCATACAGGCCCCTTGCCATCTGTGAGATGGTCCACATGGGTATCGCAGAATTTATTTCCACATATCTTGCAATTAATATCAAGTGATTCTTTAAACATGGGGTTCTAACTCTGTGGGGAATTCTATAACAAGATTTTAGTTTGCTGACAGCACTTCAAACTAAAATAGTTTCAAATATGCAGTAAAAAGGAAAATAGTTGCTGTGGGATAAACTTAAGGGTCATTTTTTAAAAGGACACATTCAGATACAAGAGTAATGCTCTCTTCTGAGCTAAGGGACCTATTCTCCAGTCTGTGAGCCTGTATTTCCTGATAACGTTAATCAGAGTAATGTATGCATGCTGAGTGGAGGCTAAATCCTTAATTGTCCTAATGATACTGTTTGGAGTGAGGTGTTTTGGTGTGGGTTTTTTTTTTTTTTCATTTTTACTTTTGTAGGTTTTTTGTTTTAAAAGCCTAAGTGCTTCTTCCATTCTTACTGGATTTAGACAAACACGTAAAAAGGAAGGGCAAAGATGCCCTATGGGACTTTCATTTACTGAAAAGAATGTTGACAGCAATAATCAAAAGAACAAGAATACAACCCTGATTCTTACTAGGAATCAACAGAATTTAATGGAAATATAAAAGCAGTTGTGCTTCCCTTAATGTAGTAAACTCTTGTGGAAATCTGAAGCAAGTGAAGACAAATGTTTTATTATATGAATAATGTTATAATTTAATTTCTTAAGTAAATGCTTAACACATAATCATTCCAAAATTCCTCCCACAATCTGCAGAAAAGGATTTAAATGAAAATAAATATATAGTGTAGATAACAACACATTTTTTATATTGACCCATGAGCAACCTGAATAACGACACACCATAGTCTTTTTCCTGTTACTGGTCCTGACACATGGAAGGTATTTTCCCTAAAGAAAAAGACTGTAAGCATGAATCATATTATCACCCCCCACTCATCCTATATGCAGTACTAATGGCAAGAAAGAGAGAAGCTGGAGCAGGAATGTGTACATGGAGCAGTCACACCCTGAGCCCCTGTTTAGATCTATGTGCAAGCAAGGACTGAAAGCACTGTGGAGCTGGAGTTGGTTTCTGACCAATGGACATTCCCAGAAGCTGCTTCCTACCAAATAAATGGAACTTGGAGCACAGAATATCTGCTGTGATTTGCATAGATAACAGGACAGATTTACTAGGATGTTATTTCAGTTTTATGGTGATACGAAGCAAGTGAATCACTGCATCTATCTCAGCAGTTTATTTTCTTTTGGTTGACAGAAGACAGATTGTATGATTCTATCTATATCTGCATAGGACGCAGATTATCTTCTTCCTCCTTTATAGTTTATTTTAAAGCAATTTAAAATTTATTTAAAAACTGGTTGAACCATGTGCTCAAGACATCCAGGTTTGTGAAAGGTCAGTACAATAGAGAAACTGCTGTGTTTGACCCAATAGCAGTGTCATTCTTGTTAATTTTATGAGTTAGATTATACAGTTCTGTAAGACAGTGCAGTTATAGTACATGTGTTGCTCAAAACCACCACCAGGCAGGATGCAGTGCTTGCATGCAGAGGCGTGAGGCTGCTGTTCTCACCTCCTTTTTCCCCAATATGCTCTTGAGACAGAGGGGCAGATCTTAACTGAGATTTATTAGAACAGCTATTGTTTATTAAGTGTTTGTTATTAAAAGAATCTAGCTCTTAGTGATGCCAGAGAACTGTTTGCACAGTACATTTACTTGTTTAATCACACAGTTCACAGTCACTCATAGTCACCCAGCAGAAGGAGGCTGACTGAAAAGTGAGGCCAGCAGAAGTGGAAGGTCACACTGATGCACCAATGATCTGTCGGTACAAGCTCAGAAAGTGCCCTAAGAGGTAGGGAACATGTAATCCTGTTTTCTTTGCCAATAGCAGTCACCACACCCTTTCATGAAGTCTGTCATCACAAAACCTGTTGTTCATGTGTGTGTTGGCCTTGTACAAATTTGGCTAACTCTTGGTGTCCTGAGTTTATCAGGTCTCAGATTCATCAGGAACACTAGACTCCAGAGCTTATATTTGTCCTCTTAAGTACCTCCTGCCCACTCCCTCCCTTCCTGCCCTGACATCCTTTTATTTTAAGATTAATAGGAAATAAAAGCAAAGTCATATTATCATGGGATTTTTTCCCTCTTGGAGAAAGTCTCTTTTCCCTTCTGCTAAGAGTTATTTGTATTATGTCAACTCAGAATTTGTTACTTTTCAGAAATTCTTGTATAGCAGGTGTATATGGAGTTAATATAATGTGATCTGGTAATTTGCAAGTATTGGTTTATAACCGATAAAAATTGTCAAATAGCCTCCCAGCCTTTTTACACTCAGGAATCATGGCAAAGTTTCTCCAGCTAGAGAACTATGAATGTCTCCTGTTTTCCTATTCTGAAAATTACTGAACACTGTTCTTCTGTTTATAAATGTGAGAGAAAACAGAAACAGCCAAAAAAATTACACAACTGAAAAAAAGCCCATTGTTCTGAATCGTAAAACTGCCAAAAAGGTAAATTGCAGGTCTGAAAATGAATTTATTAAAAGAAGATGGAAGACCTGTTTTTTTCAAACCTTCCAATAGAGGCACTAAATCAAATCCCAAATCTTCAGTAGCAGATATTAGACGTCAAGCTTACAGCTCCCACATTTATCTCCCCATCCTCTGGGTGTAGCTTGGTTCAGTGCTGGAAAGAATAGGACAGCTATAATTAAGATGCAAAGACATTGGCTCTGTGTTCTTCCTCACACTATCTATATTGTTAGTCCTTGAAGCCTAAGCATCTGAGACTTAAAATAAACTTCATGTGGGGAAAACTAATATTTATTAAAGTGAAAGCTGTTGACAATTTACAATTTATTCAGGAAATTAGAGCATTGTGCTTTCACTGCTTCTGAAAAAAATCTTTATTAAGTTATTCTTCTTAAAAAATAATTTGAAGTGATTGATCATTTCTTCTACTAGCTCTTATAGTATCCTTCTGAAAATGTTTCCTTTTAAGATTCAAACACAAAGCTCTCTACTTTTCTGTTAGATACTGCTGTGGATATTTCTGAAGAGTGATTTATAAGCTGTCGATTCTCTTGCGAGTAAAAGGATTCAAAACGAAAAAAGATCAGAGCAAATAGCAAAGCTGACCTAAAAAGATATAGTTCAGGCCTAAAACTTTGATTTGGTAGGTTGACCCTCATGCAGCTCACAAATTGTTAAAACACAATTTGGCTTATTTTCAAAGGAAAAGAAATATTCTCAATGGAAAAGCTTGAGAAAGGATGGTGCTAGTAGTTTACTGGGATGAGGCAGCAAAATTAAAGTTCCACCTATGGTATTCTGGCAAAACCATGCAAACAAACTGAGAAGTACCACAGGGATGACAGTCTAGTAAATTCCTGGATAAATGGCATTGACTAACATCAAATGATTACATCTATACAAAAAAAGACAATGTTATACAGAATGACCATTATTAGTAATGCAAAGGAGCCATTTGGAGAGAGAAGAAGAAAATTTTTAGTAATCTATATACTACTGCAGAATAAACAAATATTTCATAAATAAGTTGTATCTGAAAGTGCAACAAGTTTGTAAAAAACCTCAGTTTTTTTCCTGGATACATGTTACAAGAATTAAAGATGGATGTCTCATAGTTAATTTTGTCTTATTATTCCATCCTGAGTCTAACTCAAAAATGACGCATTCACAGTTACCTGATTTTTAGGCAGCAGACCTGACAAGATCCTCACCAAAAGAGGCTGTGGATGCATGGTGTCACTGGACACCATGCATCCACATGCATGGGAAATATCCATGGGAGGCTACTAAACAGACAAACTCTCTCTCTGGTTCAGGAAATGGCCTGAGTTAAAAACTGTTGAAGTCTAGGGGATTAGTTGGGAGGAACAATGATTACTAGATCTTGCCCTCAGCCCCTCTGGTTTGAGTTGCTGCTGGAAACAGCATACTGGGCAGGTGCTGCCAATGCAAGACATTCATCAGAAGACACTTTTGCTCCAGAAAAAAGTCATGTTTGATTTATAAACTACTTGCAGCTATTTTTGTATATTTCTCTCTGAATTGCCATTTTTATGTAAGAGAGTGCCTTCCTGTGTAATTTTGATAGAGATTACTGGATGGAAATTAATTTTTTTTCCTTTTCCCACTAAAATTTAGCACCCTTAGACTTGCGGTTTTATTTCTTTTTCTTTGTATACATATATACAGACGAATTCAGATTGAAACAGATTGAAGGAATGACTCCTTCAGGAGACTAAGTTGCTGTACACATTGTGTTTTAATGAACAGCTGTGCTCTTCCATCTCAATTAGTGTCCATAGCGCAAGTGGAACTGAAAACAGGAGAGAAGACAAAGGGCTGCATCAGCAGTATCAGGAAGTTCCTATATTTGAGTCAAAGAAAAAGGTCAATTTATCATTTTTATCAATTTCTGTGAGGAATGAGAGAGGAATAAGATTGAGTGAAGTATGTGAGAAATAATTAAAAAGCCAGGGTGAGTAGTATCCTCTTGAACACTGAGTTCAAAGGAGAATATGGGAAGTGCAGTTAATACCTATAGAGAAATGGTGACTAGTGAAAGCTCAGGGCACCCATAGAAAGATTATACATGTCAGTCTTGTGATGATTTCTGCTCAGAGTACAAAAGAAGAGGTCTGTGGTTTATAAAAATCTTCAAAATTATTTATAGTTTTTCTTCTTACACTGTAATTTTCTGTTATTTGCTATGAACCTAACTGAAGCATTTTCTGACTCTTTTAGATGTAGTTTTACTTTTTTACTGAATTCCCCTTTCTGTTTTTCCTTAAGATCTTAACCTGTAATTTTTTCTTATTCTTCTATACTGGAAATAATGTACCACTATCCAGTCAGTAAGTACCCTTCACACAGGGATTTGTTGAGCCTCACAGAATTTACCTGACCACACAGACTGGGACACCTACAGTAACCATGGGCTCAGGCTGGTCATCCCAGAGGGAGCTTTTTGTGCACATCTGCCCAAGAATATACAGCTGGATTACAATCAGGGTACAGGGGCATTGTAAGCAGCTGCAGATGTGCTCAGCCACTAATGCTGAGGTGGTAGCTAGGACAGGATTCTTATCACCTAAATGTCAGAAAGTACAACAAGGACATCTGCATAAAGTCTGGGAGGGAGCAGCACAGTGGAGAGAGATAAGCATTTTTATTGCGTGATTCATCGGACTAACTGTAGATCTTTGGTTCAAAAAGACAGGATTTTCAGCACAGAAATGTCTATTTTTCTGTGGGTCTAAAAGTCTTTAATTCAGATGAATCCCATGCAGAGTGCCTGCTATGGCAGAGCACTGAAGGATATCTTCACCCTCACTTGCTGCAGAACTTCCTCTGAGCAGTAGCTGATGCTCGGATTTTCTGCAGAAGAAAAAAGAAATAATCTTGAAGGGTTTCACTTGCTTATTTTTTCCTGCTAATATTCATTATATATTCTCTTTTTTTCCTGCTGTGAATGTATATAATGTGTCAGCCATCCTGAACTAAATCATAGCTTAACCATGAAGACATTTCAGCACTCATTCATTAATTTTTAACCCTCAAAACTTAAATAAAGCAAATTACTCTATTTCATTAGTGCAACCAAATTTGTGGGGGTTTTTATTGTTGGTTTGGGGTTTTTTTCTGTATTCTAAAGCTAATGAAATGCTGTAAAGCTATTTATATCTGCTCAAACATGTTTGCTGATGGGAAGTTCCTTATATACATTACTACATTGAAGATGGACCAACCTCTGGAGAGTGTGATTTTTTTTTTTTTCAAAATACAGACAAAGTGTTAAACATATAATCCTACTCCAGTGTGATTAATTGTGTATCAAGTTGCATGAGACAGGCACTCTGAACTTGCTAAAGCATGCAAGTTCAGGGCACCTAGAGTGAATATACTGAGAAATATGTAGGGAAAATAAATAGGCATCTCTTGAAATTTCATATGTTGGAGAGATAAATGAAACTGTATAAATGTACTTCCAAGCACTAATATTGTATTTGAAAAAACAAGATAGAGGGAAACAATGTCTCCTTGTTTGTCCTTGCATTTTATATAGGGTGCTGCCTCACTGTGTGACCTGAAGGAGTTGTTGCAGTATAGAAAGAGCACCAATACAGCAAAGCATGCCTCGTTTCTTCTGCAGGCTCTTTAAGTGTTAATATACATGCTAATTGACATTGCTATGTTCTAGAATACCTCCCTACCCAGTCCCTAATCCCTTCATGTCAATAAGCATGACAGGCCTGGTTCTAGTAGAAAAATGGAAGACTATTTGACCTGTTAACTTGGCAGAAAATATTATTCCAAAGGGAGGACTGAAATATACCTTTTCTTCAAATAACCCTGCACTCATTAATTAGTAAAGAAATTTTTAAAAAGAGACATTCATTGTTTTACACTTTTAAATATATGGGAAATCTGATATTTTGGATGCTTGCACTGGTGTCAGCAGAGAACTAATTCTTCCAAAGTACCTGAAGAATAGTCTAGATGGAGCATGCCTCTCAGCCATTTCCCTATGATTTCACAATTCCTGTTTTGTAAACAAAATCTGCTCCCTAATTTAATATTATTTTTAGGATACTCTAAATTACAATGTTGCTCACACTTCTCATGGCCAAGGATCAAATGGGTCATTGCAAATGCCATTCTACCTTTTCCCATCCCCATTTTGCTCCTATGCTTCTTCCCTCAAGAACATTTTTTAGAAAGACTGAGGACTGGGAACTGAAACAAGCAGGTCAGCTTTATGCCTCATCAGAAACATAAAAACTCTGGAAGAAAAGCCAGAAGTTCTGTCCTGACTATCTAACTGGCGTTCTTTATAAGGAAGATACTCATAATTCCAGGTAATTAAATGACTAGGAAGCTCCTTTTGTGCTTGGCAGCCAAAATTAAACATGTCAAATGAACAAAGCCTGCTTAAATAAGTGAAATACTGAGGGCTGCTATTAATTTCAATTGGTTAATTAGTTTTAGGGAATATTTTGATCAATGTTTTTAATTGCTGAAAATGATGTTGTAAATGAAAAGCCAGCATTTTCTCATTTTTTCTCTTGTTAGCCTTGTTGGGACTGGAAGAGAGGTTAGTTTGTACTTTTCTACTGCAAGAATAAAACTAAGGCATGTTGGGCTTGGTTATTTCCACTTGTGATAAAATGTCTGTGACAAATTTTGAAAAAAAAAAAAAGAAAAAAGAGAATAATTGTTTGGCAAACACTTCTCAGAAAATGTGTACATTCTTCAGCTAACCTACTACTTCACAATGTGGATATACAATTCTTTTAGCAATTCTTAGAACACATTTAAGATAGCTATATCTGACTTAGCATGCACTGTGGACTACTGCATTATTCAATGAAAGAAAAGATTCCTCTATTCTATAAAGAGATTCTTCTATTCTGTAAGTTCATGAAATAAAGCTCTTCAGAAATTCAGTGTGTTCAGTTCCCAGATCTGCTTTTAGAATGGTAAAAGCTACATTCAAAAGAATTATTATGGACTCCATTATGTCTAAATAACACGTTTTGATAGATATTCTTTTTATTGTGTAATGAAAAACATAATTTGAGAGGCTTTGAAGGTTAATATGTGTATAATGGCATACATACATATTAACATGTCTATATGTAATAATATGCATCGGTCATAAATAAATTAATTCATATTTAGAGCAATCTTGTCTCTTTTATTCCTAAGAAATGAGTGTTTTATTTCTCAGAAAATCCAAAGGGTTTGGATTCTAAGCACCCATTAAGTTTCCATTTTAAAACTTTGCTGGAAATAAACATGCACAAAATAGATTGCCAGATGAACTAATTTTCATTCTTTGTGTTTTTATTATTTGAAGTCTTCCTATAAGTAGAACTTAACAGTAAGGGAAATTGACAATAGGAATTGCTACAGCTGCCACTATTATAACTTTAAGTAAACCAGTGCATTGCAGGAAAACCCAGACTCTGGTTTTAAAGTATTTCTGAGATTGGATGGCCCAGCCATGCCTAGTATGTAAGAAATTTTTGGAGACTTGGTTCCTAAAGATGCAGCAAAATGATGAGCAAAGAAAGTGAATACAGTGTCTGTTTGCTTTTGAGTGCTACATCTGTTCTCCCAAACCTTTAATGTCAGTCAGGCTTTGATTACCATCCAGTAAGTCTGATGGCAGTGGCCTGCTTTTCAAACTTTATTTCTTTGAAGTGCTAGAGCCGACTTTTGCACAGAACACATAATTAGAAAGCTTCTTGTGTACCGCTATTCCACACAATTGCAAAAGAGTCTGGGGAAATCTTGGCCCTTAATGTTTATATCATCTGATCTGGTAGGCCCTCAAATGTATGTAACAAATAAAATTTTTTTGCACTGAACCCGGTGGGTTACAAGCACAAGTAAGAGGTTAAGGGGTTTGGAACAGAGGACTTTAAAATACATTCACCATCTGATTTCGCACCTTTGCAAATGTGCTTTGCTGAAAGCATGATGGAGTTCACATGAATCCCTTTGACACAATGATGGAGACAAGTTAAGCTTAACCCTGATACGGATGTGCACAGACAAGAGATTTTTTAAATCAGCTCAGCTCAATGAATATACAGCGTGTCCCCTGCAGAGCTGCCAAGGTCAGTAAGAGTGCTGGTAATCTGCTGTATAAATGCCAGATGCACAAGGTTTAGTGCCTCCAGGCATTTTTAGTTCACATTGTTTATAATGGAAGTCAAACGCCAAGGTTCATTACAGTAAAAAGTTTAGTGTTTCTTCCTGTCTTGCTTTGACATAAATCCAAGTACAAATAAATAAATTATGGTCTAAAGGTTCAGGCAGCATCCTTTTCCAGGCTGGTGCAACTCTGTAGAAAACTTTAAAGGGGGCATGTAGGAACTTTACAGCAATGGATATTTTTAAAATAGGTTATGCTACAGGATATGCTCTTTTGCATAATCTCTTTAATCAAGAGGGAACTTAATATAAGTATGTTTCAGCTGGGCATCTTTACCTTCCTGCAAAAAAATTGTTCTTTATTTTGGTCCTCCACCTCAGAGTTTGACCCATTAACCAGCAAAGACAGACATTAGATGTATTTTTATTTATGGCATGACATTTCATGTGTAATGGGTTTTCTTTATTTAGTAAGAAAGGAATGGGCACTTAACCTAGTATGGAAACTTCTGGGTCTTTGGGTCCAATCTCTGCTGCTGCAGAGATTTGTTCTTTGCAATACCTTCTATAAACTTATGGAGTGTGGGAGGCAAAAAGTCTGCTGGAAATACATTACATGGAATATCTTTCTCCTATTGACTGGAAACCTTCTTCTGATTTCCACACTAAAATTATTTATGGCCCGTTTCTATCCATTTGATCTTGTGCCAATGCTATCCTTTAAACAGATCTTATCTTGCCCTGGTGTTTCCCTGTCTGTGTATTTATAGAGAGTAATTCAATATAATTTAGCTTCTGTTTTATTAGATTACCCAATACAAACCCAGTTTTACTCTTCTGCTAAGACTCATGATTCTCTGATACTCCAAGAGCCATTTTCTTCACATGTTCTTTGCTGAGTGGTCCTAAATATTGCATAGCTCTCCAAAAGCAGTCAGCAGTACCTTTTGTAAAGCCACTCAGTTGCCATGGCTCCTTCTGGAAATACCTCACCTGATACAAGTATGAGCCACCTTTGCCTTTTTAAGAATATCACTATGGTTCATAGGCATTACTGGTAAACCCAGATCCTCTCCTTTTCTAATATTTTGAACTTATAATATAATATAAGTTCTTAGTATTAGCCCCTAAGTGTATGACACTGCCCTTTGCTTGATTGAATTTTTATTGCATTAATATTATGCAAGTCCCTAAACTCATCAGGTCTTCCAAACCTCTTTTGCATTGGAGGTGTTTCCCTAACATCATGACATCATTGAAATTAAAACAGCTTCCTTCAGCATCTTCAACTATTTTCTCCCTTTCCTTTACTCTTTGTCTAATTTCTATACTGGTCCTAAACTTCTTCGTGTTGACCAGTTTGCTCCCCCAAAGCAACATATCAAATGCTTAAAAGAACAATTTAGAGAAATTCCTTGAGTTTTCAAGGCAAATTACCAAATCAATTTAGCATAATCTGTTTGGTAAGGTTCTGCCATATTTTGTGAAAATTTATGCTTTTAATTCTTTGGCACCCCCACTTAGAATTATTTCAAAGCCTTTAATTCCATTCTGAATACTTGCATATTATTGAGAGCTGATGAGTAGGTCATTATTTGCCTGATAAAAACCCTCTTCACTGTATTTCATAATTTTTACTCCATGCCCCAAAGTGATGAATAAGTTAAACACAATGCCTGGGAGTATCCATCTAGATTAAGTTCCCAGTTTGTGGTTTAGTGCTTCTCTCACAGCATGCAGCTGCAGTAACTCACAATAACCACTGGCAAAAGGAAGAGAACAACCAACATTCTTTAAATTGAACTTTAAATGAAAACATGTAATATTCACTTCACTTTCTTAAACATTATTTGCAGACTCAACTTACTAAAATTTGGTTATATTTTCTTTAGTGGGTTTTCTTAATTATTAGCATCTTCAGATTTTAAAGTTTGACATCTCATTACCTTTTTTTTATTTGAATTCACAAAGAAAAAGCTAAAGGGCAGTATAGAATTAGGATCCAGATTAGCTTTCATCATGACTCAGATAAAACATACAAGAAAATAATGGGGAAATAAGTTGAATTTGTGAAATGCATTTATCAATGTCTTATTTTTCCATAAAATATTAACTTTCTAAAGAAAGACATGGGCTTTTCCTTTTTAGACCAAAGGTTTTATTTCACTTCAGTTTGGGAAATCTGGAGCATACTTTATATATGCTGTCTACTCTTGGATCTTGATGTTGGTTTAGATGGGACATTAAAAAAAAAAACCAAACAATGCAAAACAATTTCCTTATGCCATTTGAGGAAGGTGATATGTATAGCCTCTTTCTACCTTGGCAAGGAGAGAGATGCAATGCCATAGGTTACAGGAGGAAACATATAATTTAAAAAAAGGAGTGAATTAACAGAAATATTATGACTTATTAGAGGAAAATATCAGAGACTAGTAGGCCAGAGGAAAAAAATACAGAAAAGGTACTAATATTTTTAGACTTAATATTTCCATTTTGCAATAATTCAGACATAGACTTTGATTGCCATTTTAAACACTGTGAGCCCTACTCAGAGTTTATGAATTCTTCAATTATTTAATCATCCACCATACATAATTTTATATGATCTATAAATGAGCAGTACTTGATAGTCCCACAGAGCTGAAGAATTTCAGAAACATTTAAGATTTGCATCCCTTGTGTATAAAATACTGTCATTTCTTTGGCTCAAGAGCTTCCTTGCTCATGCTACGAGTTGGAAAAACACAAATCACTTTACTGCAGTATTTTCTCCATGGCTGAGTTACAAGTCTGATGTTTACCAAGTGTAGAATGGTCCTGTGGCAAAACAGAACGTGGGAGTGAGGAAGTTCATATTCCAATACTGGCTGTGCCCCAGGCTTTTGTATGAATCCATGGGCAAGTAGTTTAACCTCTTTGATCCTCAATTTATTTTGCAGGAAACTGGGGGGAAAATGATAGTCTGTCTTGTGAAGGTGTCAGGAGGGTACCTTCTGGCACTTTTAGATGAAATTGAGTGCTTCAGCAAAGCAAATCTTATTGCCTTTTAGCCTACTTTTGTCTATTAATCATCAGTAGAGATGGGATCAGAGGCCTTGCCACTTGCCAAGGCAGGTGTATGAAAAACCTGTCTTAAGGATTTACCTAAACATTCAACATTAGCTATTTAAACCTTAATTCATGAATTCCAAATAGAAAAAGATTCCTTTAGTGCCATAATTAATTTGTACTTTTAATTTTGATACCTGTGATCCCTCAAAATACATTTAAAAAGGGAGGTTAATTATTGCTGCTAAGCATCTCCTCTCTGACAATTGTCACTTGGAACATATTTTCTAGGCACAAACCACACTTCAAATCACTTTAGATTTCATAAACCAATGCCAATAGTGGAAAGATAAGCTTGGCATCCGAATATTTGAAGCTGCCAGGTGTATCATATATATGACCACTGCTTCACTATGGTAACTGAAGGGGAAAAAAATGAGAAAAATACAGATAGCCATTAAGAACTGCCAGGAGTCAGTGCCATGTTATTATTTTAATTACAAGGGGATGCTGATTTGCATTGTAATTCAAAAGTGAAGTTCCTGTTGAATGTCCAATTGAATGTCTGAAATTATGCTTTCCTGGCAGTTTTCAATAAAAATAAAGGCTGCTGTTAGGAGGGCTGTTTAAGCATGCTAAACAAAAAAGAAAAAATTAGAATGATGACTTTTAGCCTTAATTTTGGAAGTCCCAGATCCATCTCTATGTAAAGGAAGCCATAAAAATAACGCAGCACAGGAAAGGGAGAAGAAATCTGTAAAATCCTGGGTATAGTCTATGACATAACAGGAAAGTATCACAGATCTCTGTCATAAAAGAAATACATTAATATAGGGGTTCTTAGGTAATTATTTAGATTTTATAGTTTTTTTTTCCAACATGTTGTAGAGCAATACCTCATGTTGTATATGTATGCATTAGCCCATCTTAATACTCCCATCCCTCAAAAAAAAAAGAAAAAAGAAAAAAGAATTTCCCATTCCCAAGTAGTCCGTCAGGTAAACTGTCCCTATGGAAGCCGACCAAGAAGCTCTTGGGTCTTGTTGAGCAACAGGGAAAGAGAACATTCCACAAGGGTGCTACAGTGGCCCTTTGGTGACTACATTGAATGTGTTCTTATCCAGCACTTCCTTTTTCATATTTAGGTAGGGATGTGACTTCAGGAAACTGGAAGTGCTGAATTAAAAGAATATTGGTAAATTTTGAATGCACATTTTGTTTGCAGAAGAGGATTTGTACTACTGAGGTTAGGAAGTTCTTATGACTGGAATTTCAAAGATAAATATTCAAGTCCTAGGTCTGTGACTTCACATCTTGTCCTTGAGGAAGTCATCTGATTTCTATGATTCAGATAGTCATTTGTTTTCTTTGTCCTTTCTGACAAAGGATACTTATCCCTGTGTGTTTGTGCAGTGCTTATACAGGATTCCCAGTCTTTCAACAGGTTAATGAGGTGTAAGTTATAGTTTGAATTTATGATATCAGGTACTGTGCAATAACTGCCTGCACTTATGCCATGGTAAATGTAGGTCGTTTTCTTCAGTGAGGAATAAGCTGTCTCACTTTTACAGCAGAGGGAGAGCAAGCACTCAGCCTGTTGTTAGAGAATAGCAAAAATGCTAAAAATATACATCCCACATTACCATGTGAAAACTTATGCATGTAGCTGTCTTTCTGTGCCAGGATTGTTTGAACTCAGTTATAAACCAGCACATGTAGATAAATCAACACAACATTGAAATTATCAAATTTTAACAACAGACTTTTAAACACAAAATATAGAATGTTAAGTATTGTTTTGAGAAACATGACATCTTAATGTTCTCATCTTTTTTGCCTAGGAAATTTGTAACTGGCTTTTCCTCTTTGATTGTTCTCAGAAGACTTGTGGTGATTTTTCTTCATTATCATCCTCCTCACCATCCTCCAAACTTTTGAATGACAAAAAAACCATAAGGTGAAGATTGTAGGTAATCTGTGTTTGCCCATAAGTGAAAGTTTGGTTATTGATGGTAGACACAAGCAATTAAATCCTTCAATCATTAACAACACAATTATAATTGAGGGTGAATTTCTAAGAAGTTTTGTTGTAAGTATATTCAGAATTCCATGTTTATGTTTTTAATATTTCTACTATAGCCTTTGTCACACAGGAATCAATGTTTCTTCCTTGTAAATAAGTTTTTCCATGTAATTACTAGAAGTGGTGGAACACTTACTGGCATAGTTGTGCTTTCTGCCAGGAAATCCTGGTGTGAAAAATTAAAATGATTCATAGAGCATATGGATTTTTGACTGGTTTAATATCAATATTTATCATTTCAGCAAAGTCAATTTTGTTGTGATGTGTAAAATGCGTCATATTGAGTTAATCATTACAATCACTGTTTATTAAATTAATCTAATATTTTCAGTATGTACTATTCCTTGCCAAATGTAAGGACTTTCTAGACTGATTGGCAATCCCAGAGACCACAATTCAAGAATTTTCTTGAAGATGGAAGGTTCTGTTATTTGTCTAACAATCTAAATTATCCACTGAATCATGAAACATATGATAATATCCCAGTAGGTTTGTATTACATCTTGTTTTCCGGGTCCCAGACCTGATATGCATAAAGTTTGAAAGAGGGATCCATCAGAATATTGCCTTGTTTTACAGAATCTTCAATCCTTTAATTCTTTAAAGTGTTTACATTATCCTCTCCAACTCTCCTCAGTTCAAGAATTAGTGTTGGTCCTCAGGCTGAGTTAAAAACTAATCTTCCTTCCAGTCATATCAGTATAGAATGTTGGAAAAAGATTTACTGTCCTTGTACCACGTCCATATATTACACAATATCCTTATTCAGTTTGCATTTAACCTAATTAATCCCTGGGTTTTGCTAATTTTTAAATTTTTTAAATTAATCTTCAGATATTTGAAATCCAAAATAAATAAACATTGGCTGCTATTACCAGCTGGGTGCTCTTCTACTGTGTCTGGTTTGTCACTTTCCTGATCGGGCTGTTTCTTTTTAATCTCCATACTGACTGCTGTTATGCTTTGCCATTCTTTCCATTCCTTTGGTCTCTGAATCTGCAATAGTTTGATCAATATAATTTCATCAACTTGCATTTCTTTACAACTTTAGCTAAGGGACTTCACCTTGATTGCTGTGTTGGACAAAGTTCCCAAGATGGTCTTCCTTCTGAGACAACCTCTGTTTCCCTTTTGAAATGAAAGAAAAACTGAAGAATGCGCCCATGCAAGTTGCTGCATTAAAGTTCATACCATTTGTTTTCCTAATAGGATCATTATTAAGACTTTTCCTCTTCAATGTTCATTGCCCTTTAATGCTTCCTGTTATCCCAAATGAAAAGAGACAAGGGAAATTTGTTCCAAATGTGTTAGAAATCAAGAAACCATGAAAAGCTTTGAGTTGTTCAAAGTCAAGAAAGGAAATTTTATTTCTATGTAATTTTTAAATATTACAAGCACATTACATACAGCAACATCTTCCAGAGGTCGTTCAATTGAGTCTTTGGAAACAAGCTATGGTGGCTGGCTAAGATCTGATTCGCAGTTACCCCACAGCAGTGGAAGCTGCTGAAGATAATCAGGGGTGTTATCAGCTCTGACTTTTATTGCTTCTGCATAGCAAACTAGGCAATAAAGAAAACTGTAAATGCGGGATTTATTCTTTGCAGGGGTATACCTCATGCTTGGAAGATTAATGAAGAATTCCTCGTTCACTGTTTACTAAAGATACCTCTATTCTATAGTATTTTAATTGTAAATCCCTTATTTGACATACTAACTAATGGCTCCTGCTGAATTAATAAAGGCGACATATTAACTTTAAATCCCAGATAAAGTAAAGATTGCTGTTTTAATATCCCATCCATATCCTTTATCTTACTACAGGGGCTTTCAGGCCAGTAGTTTTAATAACATGCATGAATGAAGATGCTCTTTTTTAACACAAATGGTGGCAAAGAGTTTTTCCTTTATATTAGCAGGCAATCAATTCCAATAGCTTTTTAATGCTTTTTTAAAGAATCAATTTTAAAGCAGAAGCTCTTCAGGGGACCCTCTTAAACTTCTTCACAGCCAGTCTCCTAATTTTCTATTACAATACAATCTAAAGCAGCTACAAAAATAATGCTGATAATGTTTGCTGGGTAATGATTTCCAATTTCCCCATTCCATGTACCCTGTTATTAGGAGGATCATCTTCACTGTGTAAATTAATTTTCAATTCACTTCAGGGGAACATTACAATGATTTATTCAGCATTGATGCTGAAGAAAGTGTTGGGAGGTTTTTAGCAATCTGAAAAACAAAATCAATTTGTTTTGATTATTACCATGCTAAAAAGTGTTAAGACAAAAAGTTCACAGGAATATTTTATAGAGGTTAACATACACCTTTCAAAAGCAGTCAGTGTGATCCTAGGCGTAGTTACCTGACCAGAAAGGGCAAGGAAAATGTCTGAGACTTGCTGGTTTCTCCCCATTCTTCAACACTGTGGAAGGATTGAGTATATTCTAGGAGTTTTTGTGTAGATAGAAACAAAACAGATCAAACCTTCAGTCACTAAAACTGCCTCTGGTCAGTGAAGAAAACACTTGCTGTAAGTTAGACAAGGAACAGATTGTTTCAAAGTCAACTGTGTTATTGGTAATGATACCCAGGATTTGGGAGAGTTCCAGGCTAGGAAGAAGGACTAGAAGAATTTTCATTTTCACAAATAAAGGATTTGTTGTACAGCAAGCATCTGTTAACTGGTGCTTAGGGTACTCATACCAAAATGCTCACTCACTGTATGCTCATATCAGATAAGGTAGCACCTCTATCTGAATGTTTGGTTATTTTGATTTAGCTGTTGCATTTTTAAAAGTGAGATTTGTGTCACCAGACATTCAATGACCACAAAAGAGAAATCTGATCCAGGTGAGAGTCTCTTTGGAGAAAAGAGAGGGAAGTAGAGAATCTTTGGCATCAATAACTCTGATTTATTTAGATACTAGTTAGCCAATCTCAGGCATGGCTACTTCCCTCAAGCCGCAGTAAAGAGGACCTGGAGTGATTGTATCAGACCCAGGTGTAGATTTTTATATAGAAGATACTTGCATTTTATTTATCAATGTGTTTTGCTGGGTTACCTCTGATATTACAACATTTTTCAATAGTTTAGGGATCAATGGAAGTACTCTTTTCATGTGAAAATCTTTGAGGGGGCAGTTGAAATCCCCCAAGTCCATCAGCATCAAGAGGGAAGAGATTTTTAAAGCAAAAGCAAGTTTGTTAAAAAATTCAAGCTCCATCCATATAAAACTGAAGTTTTTGAAATATTAGGGATGACCACATGAGAAAAATGACCAATCAGTTCTTAATTGCCAAACTGAAAATTGCCACTTTCTGTGTTTACAGTGGTAAGAATACCCCAAACATAATAAATAGCATAAAATCCATTGGTCTTAGTCCCAAAGGAATTTTTTTGATGTTAGTTGTGATCTGTCACTATTGCTAGTGTTTTCACGTATCATGCAATATAAAAAAAAAATTATTGAAATAATATGATGCATAGCTTGAAGCTGAAGGAAGCTTGATTTCAATGGGTCCTGTGAAACATTAAGACAAAAGTTGTGCAATTCTATTGCAGTAATGTTTTCCGGGCTTTTTCTTCCATACTGATACTATACTGGAAAACCGCAAAAGAATTATCTTTTTTCCGTCATGGGGCTATAATCAAGCATTAAATATATCACAGTTATCATGCTTCCAGCATGCTAGTAGCATAGTTGTCACATTGAGTTTTTAACAGCATGTTGGCAGGGAGCCGAACTGACAATATTTATTAAAAATAAAACAGTGAGGAAGAGCAAACATTCATGACAAAACAGTAAGTGAAGGTACTGATTTATACGACATATATACTGATATGTAGGACATATACATTGCCTGTTTTGAAAGAAACTGAAGACTTTTCTGAGTATATGATTTTGAAAATAAACAAAATTAAAGAGAAAACAATTATTTTTCACTGCGAGCCATAGTAAAATGCCTCATACTGGAGGAGTCAGAATTATCTTTAAAATGTTTTGTCAGCTTCAGTGAATTGAACTGGTAGTCTAAGTTTGTAATTATAATATACTCAAAATGTTATGGACCTGTACTGTTGAGGATCTAGAATTCTTTATGAATATTGTAGAGGGCCTGTAGAGGATCTTAGGAAAGTACACATAAATAGAAAACCCGTACTGTGATATGTTGCCTGAAATATTATGAAAGTTTTTGACAATGAGCCATTTACGGATTTTCTTGTTGAAGAGACTATATCTGATGTACTTTGATAAAACTAAATTCTTTCTGAGTCTGCATAAACTACTATCACCAGCAACATCTCACTGCAAAGAAGTCTACTGTTTCAAACAAGATGGTATTAAATGGTATTCCCTTTTTCTGCTTCAAAATTTTTCCGTAATGATCTTGTTCTCTTCCAAGTAATTTGAACATGCATTTCAATGTGCAATTTCTCAGTTCTTACTTTTCCATATTTGACATTATTTTATTCTCCTTCGTATTTCTCCCCCAGGTTGGAGAGTACTGGTCATCCTAATCTCCTATAGTATGTTAGTGATTCCAAATAGTTGATCATCCTTATTACTCTCTTTGATATAATTTCCTCTAAAAACTTAATGCTAAGTAAAGGGGACCTGAGACAAAGAGAAATAAAGCAACTTACTTTAGGTCTCATGAATCCCACATCAATGTAAACCTTCTCGTACTTTAAATTTTGTTATTCTTGCCTTACAATTATTATCATTGTTTGTGTTTTTAATAGTTTTATGGTATGTTCTCACCTGTAATAGTAGCATTGAAAAGAACATTTCTTCTGTGCCTGTAAATTAAAGTAATATATGGATTTCATTTCATTACCCTGACTTTACTTGTAAGTGTCAATAATATGAGAAAATTAGAAGGAAATCCCTTTTACCTAAATCTTTCTAGGCATTCAGTGACTCTCATCCATGCTAGGTGTCTACTACTCCTTTTACAGTCAGTGGAGAGAAATAAGGGCATCTCTGGAGACCTATTCATCCCATTTCAAGAGAGATGTTTGTATTATGTGGTCTGAATTGGTCTCCAGAGGATGGGAATAATTGCACTATGGAGGTCCCTCTCTTCTATTCCTCTAGGCTCTTTCAATCATGGATAGCAAGTAATAACTTTGATTAAAATGTGAACTTTCAGACAACTAATTAAATGAAATTACTCCTGTTCTCAGCGTCTAGGTTTGTAGGGAAGAGACAATAAAAAAGCTAATGTGGTTTGGTGTTTTCATGGACAGCAAGATGCAGTTAAAGCAAAGGGACACCAGGGAGGGTCCCCTCCTCCCTCAGTTCCCACACTGTCCTCAGAAGGTAAGGGGAGCCTTTCCTCTTTGTGCAGCGTGCTCCTCTTCCAGCGTGCAGTCAATCTCTGCAGGCTGCTTTAGACACATATTTTAGCAATACATCCAGATCAGATGGTTTCCCACCTCCTCCCAGGACACACATTCCAGTGGCAAATGAGGTCTTCTTAAATTGGTAAAAAGGTTACTGAAACATGTCCTCCCTCACCAGACTCCACCATGCCTTCCCCAGACTCTTGCAATGTCGTTTCTTTTCCTTTCATGTCAGCAAAACAAAGAAATCATTTTTAGCTAGGCTCAACCACAAGTTGGCAAGGATAACATTCTTAAATATCACTGTGCTATTATGATAAGCACAGCATATTCCAGGCAGAAAAACTGCAGAATATGGCAACCTTCAGTAAGTATGGATAATATTAAAAGTTAGAATTTTCTTTTTTTTTTTTCTTAGCACCCAAAAACCATTAGCAAGCTTGTCAAAAAAAAAGAAAAAAGAAAAAAAAAAGGAGGGCCTATCAGGATTTCAAATAAAAGAAATGAAAAATTCATTTATGAATACTTATCTCCCAGATCCTCTGTGCATCTTAAGCAGAAAATGATATATACTTACTTCAGAAAGATAGTTACCATATTTGAACATCTGAGCTCCATGAAAATACCAGAGATATATATTAAATTTTCTTCCAGTTTTATTTGAGACTGTGAAGGTGTAAAAAGAAAAATATGCATTAAAAATCTATGTCATGATGTGTCCTCCTTTCAGAAAAAGAAATATGACCCCTTCACTACTACAGAAAAGTCTTGTCATAAGCAAAAAACATTCATTCCATGCTCGGTGCAAATAAGGAGATTTGTATAAAAGAGTCTAGTACAGTATTTATCAAAGAATATTGACAAAGAAGAAGTGACACTGTGTGAGTCTTTCTTAAGCTAACTGAAATCCTTTTACCGATGAAATTCTGGTGTCTCCTAAACTTTTTGGTTCTTCAATTATTGCCCCCCCAAAAAGAGCAGGTTAAACAAAGAATTATTAGCAGACAAATGCTCAGTAACGAAAGCTGAGCTAATACTAGTAATGAATAATATTTTTATGTCTTTATAGCAGCTTGCTGCGTCAGTAGATACTGAAGCCTTTATCAGGCATAGACTACTTCATCTTGGTATACAAGGGAATGCCAGGTGAATCAGGACTGGCCCCTTCTGTATAATTCCCCCCACATACTCGTCTCCAATTTCTCTGGAGCTCAAGACCCTGCAGGACCCTATTCAGAGAATTGCATAGATTTGGATGAACTCTAGGAAACCATCGAGTTTGATCTCCTGCTCAGTACAGGGTGAGCTTCGAAGTTGCATGAGACTGCTCAGGGTCTTGCCCAAGATTTTTTGGTATTTCCAAGGATGGAAATTCCCCTGCCTCCTTGTGCAGTCTCCGGATTTTGACCGCTATCACTGCGAAGAACTTTTTACTGGAATGTAGCAAATCTGAGCTCCGCTAAGTTCTGATGACCCCAAAACCCAGCTGTGTTGTGTGATACTAGGGGATCTCCAGGCCGAGACCTTCAGGAAGGACCAAGACAACCATGTCTTCCCTTTGCTGGTTATGTGGCACTGGGCTACCAGCCCTGGATCAAAATTCCAAAGGTCATTAAAAGGAAATTGTTAAGTGAAGCACAAATTCCAGACTAACTCCATGTCTCCTTTACTGTATTGACAGAACCTGGGTTACATTCCAGAAGACAGTGGGCCAGATGGAAATTTCAAGAAGGATTGATAGCACAGTGCTATATTTCCACTTTTATTAGGGCATCTAAAAATGTCCTTAAAAACCTCCACCTCTACAAATTACTTGAGAGGTCTTGTAGCAGAGAACCCATCCAGCTGGGTAATGTAGGGAATATTAATGATATAAGGTAAGGACTCCGGCAGTGTGAGGATGTATCAAGACATTAGACAAATATGTTTCCAGGCCAATTTTAGAGCATCAGGTGGAAATGCCATAAACCTAAAGCCTCACGATGACTTAAGGATTCATCCTATTTTTTTCTAAATATCATTCCATTTAAGAAATTATATTCAATTAATGAAAAATAAATCTAGACATAAAGGTACTGCAGATCTAAAGATTAATGAATTAACAATGAGACAAACAATATGTACGTGTCTTTTTGGTCACTAACCAGTCCAGTGGAATCTGCCTTCAGAAGCCACGATCTGTGAGACAAAAATGATACCTGTTAATCAAGAAAAGGATGTCAAGTTGTCCCCAAAGCAAGGTACATTGCAGTCAGAGGAAGCAAAGAACATAGGAAAAATTAAGCACAAAATTAAACACTGTGCCTAAAAATATATTTTCTTTTATGTCTTGTAGGGCAATCTGCTGTTGAGTTGGATTTAGGTTTTCTTTTGCGTTTATTTTCCCACCCAGAACTGTTACCTATTTTGATAACACTTCTCTTTTTTTTACAGTAAACTTATATAGACAACACGAGTTATATTTTATTTATAGCAAAACAAACCACAACAAAATAACATCTATTTTAACAATGCAGTAACCTTTTTAATTCTTTAACCGAAATTTTGACATAAGTCAGTAAAATAAACCCCTATAAAGATTGGCTTGGTATAAAAGTTATTGAACCTGCATGATTTTAAAAAAGAAAAAAAAAAAAAAAAAATTACAAGTCTCAGCAAAATCCTATTACTTATTCTATCCTTATTGGCATTTTTCTAAATTAAAGGGATATTATAGTCTGCAATTATGTTTCTTTTTTTTTTTTTTTTAATAAAAATAAATAGGTTTTCATTTTGGATTGAAAAAAAAACCCAACAAAACTATTTGTGAGCGAACTCAGAATGGCACAATTTTCATTAACGCTCTCATCAAATCTAGCTATTTTTCTTTAAGAAAATCAATTTGGCACGGGTGTTTTGGAAAAGACCTGGCAATCTAATTGAAAAGGATAGATAGGCTGAATTTATTTTCCTGTTTGTGCAATCTGAGAACACAGCATGCCACACTGAAGATGATGGCCATGAATTCCTGTTCAAGAAAATGTCAGAGGAGCAGCAGCGGTGACATGTGTCCTCTCTACACTGGGCTGTTTATTTGCAATGAAATGCTTTTACTCAAGGGCTTTCGCCAGTCCAATGTGTGGATTAATTTTTTCTTCTTGTATCAGAATCTGTTCCAAATAAATGTGGGCCTATGTTGCAATGTTCAGTGAACTAAGAGACGTGCAAGTGCTGTGCAAATAGATTAGATTTAATAACAAAAGCATATGTCCAGGGTCTACTGGCAGTTTTCTCCAGTTTGATGAGATCAAAATACTAAACATAATCATTTTTTTTGTGCAAACTTTACACAACAGAAGCATTTTGTCATTAAAATTACAGTTTGTTTTTGGCTCAAATTACTGCAATATCACAGCTGTGTTTTATGAGAACATGCATAAATTCTTTGCTATGATTTTGAGCTGGATTGACAAATGTCATATTTCTATTTCTCTTTAGAATGATGCCATTACAGTTGATTGTTGATTTTAAATTTCGATGTGCATGAGCTTAAAAAGAAAAAAAAAAGAGGGAAAAAGCCACTCAATAATAAAATGAAACCCTATGAAGAACGGTTTTGGTTTATTAGTCTTGTGTCTTATGGATTTTGTTTTCCAGGGACCTTATTCAGTTATGTTTTCTTTCCAAAAGTAATTTCAGATGCAGAGGAGATGGAAGCTATTCAGTAGCACAAAGACCATTCATTTAGTATACGTGCATTATAAATAAGCTGTCTTGCTTTTCCTCTGTTTGTTACTATTGTCACTAACTTTTTTAGAAAAAACCAATCAACAAATGAAAACCAAAACCAAACACATAAGTCTTTGTGTTCTTGCATTGTTTTTATTGCAGACTTTGTGATAGCATTTAGTGGCTGGAATATGGCACACTGAGAGTGGTAGTGGTGAATTACCTTGACCTTTACAATGTTCTTAATTTTGGTTGGCTACCCATTCCACTCATCAACATTTATAACCACACTCATTTTTGGGGAAGGCAGAGCTAGGTACTAAAACAGAAAATGTCAAACGCTCCTGTACTCCAAGGACATGCTAGACATTCAAATTCTCATACTTTATTATCATAGCAAAAAACTGCAACAAGAGTAGGAAATAACCTTACATTAATCTACACATATGACAGACAGTAACAAAGGGGAGAAATAGTACAAGCCAGCCTGTTACAACTCTGAGATGTTCACTTTGTGGTTGCGTTCAGATTCTGCTCATCTTTCCTCAGATGAGCCTTTAACAATGGAGTTACTGAATGTGACTGTAGGTCTGCACGTGCTCTGCTGGCTCTCCTGCAGTCAAACCTAGAAACCACAGTGCAGTCCACCTAGAGAGGCTGCACCTGCTGCCTGCTGGTTACTCTGGCACTTCTGGGTCTGCTTTTGATTACTCTCCATTTCAAATGCACTTTCCTGTTCACTTGTCTCTCCAATTCTCAGTTCCTAACTTGTTTTCTTAGCTTCAGCCCTATCTTTCAAAGCTCGCCTCTTTTATTTTCTTGTCACTTATATGCACTAAAATGCACTATTTGCACTTAAATGCACTAAAATTCTAGCAGAAAAAACATAGGTTCAATGATGTTATGAGTGTATCACAAGTTAGAGGTAAAAAAAGTGATGTAGGAATAATGAATGGCAGAAAAGTTTATAGTAAAATATTTGCATTATGCATTTGATTTTAATACACTAATCAGCTAAACATTTAGGAAGATAGTAATATTGCAATAGTAACACTGAGATAGTAACACAAATAGTAACATAGACAGCAAAGGCTCTTCCTGTTTTCAAGAAGACACAGCAGAAAGCTTTTAAATTACGCTGGGTTTAAAAATCTTGCATGCATTACAAGTAAGTGGAAAATTTTTGTGCATCTTTTTCCTCCTCCCCAAATGTAAAATACATGCACTAAACTTTAATGTAGGCAGCACAGAAAGACAAAGGTACAAAAATGTATCTAATACAGCCAAAAGGGAGGGCAGTTTGTCAATACCAGTTTGATTTAGTTAATTATTTATTTTCAATGGTCACCTTGTTTGTGCTATCATGAAAAAGTATTAAAGTGGAAATAAACCTCAGTAATTTATCTTGCTGGATGAGAGAATGCAAACTCTATATCAAGGTACTCAGTCTCTGTCACACCAGTACATTATTTCCCAGTCATCTCGATATTATTCGTGGGAGATAAAACTGGATGAATATACTGGTCTTGTTATGAATTCATAAGATTTCATGAGACAAAACCCCTCAAACAGCAGTGAAAAATTGTCATTAAAAGCCCACCTCAAATAATGCAATCTGTATTGTCACAGTAAGTGTTACTACATCCAGTTATAAGTTAAAATGTCTTTGCAATGCATTATAGTGTATTTTGTGAAAAATGCTGTGGATTCATCAATATATGCTGTACAGAAATACACATACCCTCTGAGCAGATACAGAGAGCTTGCATATAACCTCATGTAACCTTATGTGTGCAGTGACAAAATCCCAGAACAGTTGAGGCTGGAAGGGACCTCTGGAGGCCATCTAGTTCAACATTCCAACTCAAGCAGGACCATTTCCAGTTGTATTTGAATATTGCTAAGGATGTTGTCTCTACAGCTTCTTTGGGCAGCCTGTGTCAGGGCTTGATCACCCTCTCCATGAAAAAGGGTATTCTGATGTTCAGAGGGTACCTCCTTTGTTACAGTTTGTGCTCATTGGCTCTAGTCTTGTCACTGGCACCACTGCAATGTCCCTGGCTGCAACTGCAACATCCCTAGCTGCTCCATCCTCATTGTGCCATTGCACTCTCCCTTTAAGTATTTATATACTTTGATAAGATCTTCTTGAGCTTTCTCTTCTCCAGGCTGAACTGTCCCAGCTCCCTCAGCCTTTTGTCACGAGCCAGATGCTCCAGTGGCTTCAGCATCTTCATGGCCCTTTGCTGGGGTGTCTCCTGTATGTCCCTGTCTCTCTTATACTGGGTAGCCCAAAGCTGGACCCAGCGTCCCAGATATAACATTGCCAGTGCTGAGTAGAGGGGAAAGATCATGTCCTTTGACCTTCTGGCAATATTTTGCCTAATGCAGCCCAGGGTAACATTGGTCTTCTTTTCTGCGAGGGCACTTGCTGTTTCATGTCCAACTTCACGGCCACCAGGATCCCCCCTGTCCTTTTCTGCTAAGATGCTTTCCAGCTGGGTGTCCTTCAGTGTATAATTGTGCATAGGGCTGTTCATCCCTCAGTGCAGAACTTTGCCCTTCTTGTTGAACTTCCTGATGTTTGTTACATTGTCTGACTGTTTTATTGTAGTTATTACACATACGACTAACAACAAAATTTGACATGTAACTTTTCTGTAACCTAATGAGGAAGTTACTAACTACCAGAATAATATCTATGAAAGTGATGTCAAATGTGATGAATGTTTAATTTTCTAAATGGTATTTTCTACATGCCTGCAGCCTGATCACTTTATTTTATGTTCTCAACAACTTAAAAAACTAAGCAAAGTTAAATCAATTTGTTGTTTTCCTATAGAAAACCTAGAGAGCTGTTTTATTTTAGCAGAGGATCTGAACTAAATAAAGCTTGGCAAGCAGTATCTTAGGCAATATGTTTCCCTTGAGTAAATGTTCAGATTTTTTTTGAATAATTCTTTCCTTGTGCATCAGTTTTACCCATCTAGATAACCACTGATTCAACAGAATCTTTGTCTAAAAGCAAGAGTAATGACTAGGAAATCAAGGTTTATGTGCCTTTCTGTTAGAGGAGTTTTTTCTTACTTGTTACAGGGAAGTCACTTGCATAAAAAAATAGTTGTGCTACCATTAAACATTCAATAAAGCCTTTTGCAACAGTACAGTATTAGTTAAACAGTCTTAACCCTGCTAAACATTTACATTAGATTTATGAAAGCTATTCTTTCATTCTGAATATTTTCTTGATCTTAATTTCTTCTCTGAAACCATTGTGTGTGCAGTCAAATAACTGCTGTGTTGCATCCCAGGAGGGAAAGTGAAAAATCCTGAGGGGAAGGGTGTTAAGATGTTCAAAATTTATATGTCTTATTCTTTTCTTTGATTATCTCAGTGGATGATCTAGTTTTGCAAGATTGTTTGTGGTATAGAATATGGTAAGTTGCTCGATTCAGGTTTTCTCATTTAAACACAGGTCATATCTGCATTATATTACACCTCTATCTAGTTCTGTAATGTAATGAGAAAGTTACTGGTGAAGAAAATCTTGGAGGGCCCAAATATTATTACTCTTTTATAGCCATGTTTCTTCTCAGAATCAGCCATAAGCATTTCTTATTGAACAAAAGTGTTCCCTTCAGATGGCAGAGATGCAGATATTCAAGTAGTGAAATATATTTCACATTTACTTATAACTTTTATAAATAGTAAAATAAGCAACTTTTAAAATTCCATCCTCGAATCAATATTGAAAGCAGAGAAGAAAGAATGACCATAGGTTTGAAATGAGCTTTTACTTAGAAAGCAAAACAGACACCTGGCATACAGCATACAACAGGATAACTATCAGATAGCCACTTCAGGAACAGTGAACAGTCTTGTGAAACTGTCAGGGAGTGAGGCTGAGCCCCATACGAAATCATGGCTCTGACTACAGAGGACTGGTTGAAGTACCTACGATGTCACACTTCCTGTAATACCTCTTCCTTTCAGACTTACCCATAGAGGGAATAAAGTCTAATTTATTTCCTCGATATTTGAAAGGATAATTATTTGAAAAAGTAGATGAGTAGCTACAGTATTAATTTGGCAAACTATCCTTTGTTAGAAGTAGTTTTTTAATGACAAAAGAAACTCTGTCCCTCTAACAATTTTCCGTTCTACTAAGAATTTTTTTTTGCTTGTATTCTGGGGAAAAAATTATTTCAGAGGCTTTTGTAAGCTCAGTTTCTCCACTGCAAATCTCCTCTGGGAGAAGGAATAGGAATAGAAAAAGATCTGCAACAAGAGATCTGTTCTTTCATGATGTCTTCTGTGAAAAACCTTGGACAAAAGGGAAGAATTTCTACATCCATAGAAAGAGAAGAGAGACAAGTGGTACATCAAGATCTCCAGAGGCAAAATAAGGCGTTCAGTTGTGGAGAGATGGCTCGAAGAGCAGGACCGTGAGATGCTAGATGCTCTGCTTTTGCAGCATCTGCCACAGAGTACAGAGTAGGCATTGTGCAAGCAAAACCTTGAGAGAAAGCTACAAGGACAATGTCCTTGGTCGTTTTGGGAAAGTACCGAATTTATGAAAGAGGAATTGTGGTCAAAAGAATACAGAACATCAGATTAAGGGACCGCGAGTTGGGAGGGAACAAGTATTGTAGCTGTATGCATCTAACCAATAATAGTGTAGCAAATAGTCTTACTAACCAATGACATAATGACATGTAAAACCTGCAAGCTGCTGAAAAATGTACTTAAGTCTGAGAACCTAGAGAAATAGTTTGGAATAAAGCTTGTATTGATCACATTGATCTGGTATTGCTTATTCTTCTCGTCGATTGCGGTGCATTGCCTTAAATGGGATAACCTTAAATGGTGCCGGTCCAACCTTGAATGGGATTACCTTAAATGGGACTGCCTTTAATGGGATTTTTATACCGCAACATTCAGTTGATGGTCTGGGCAAAAATGACATCTGTGTTTGCTGTTTTGATTTGTTTTTTTAAAAAGGAAAATGTACTAGTGAGTCACAGTTTGTGACAAGGGCAATCTGAGGATGATTTTCAGTTACAAATCTTAATCTCCCAAAATCTTATCTCCTCACATTTTGAATGTATCTCCCTATATTTTTTTCTTTTTGAACCACAATCAAACATCCTTTCTCTCTGCTTCTTTCCATCTCTTTCTACCTGCAGAAACCAGGACTTCACCCATTACCAGCACTTCACACTCACCCGTCACAGCTTTCCTTGAGGCTCCTACTACCAAGCCTCTAACCCAGAGAGATACCAAACAAAGACAGATACCAAACAAAGTCATGGATACTGACACTACCACATGGCTTTGGTCCCCTGCACAGGTCAGTTTGTTCCAAACCAGGGAAATGGCTCCTATGCCTGCCTATTTCCTATGTGCTGCCAATCCTACCCTCTGAGCTCCTGAACTTCTTTAGGAGGAGAGTTTTTGCAGTCTGTTGCACAGTTTTCCTCCAAGGCAGTCACTAGTGCCTAACAATACAGATGATCAGATATGAACAGTGAAGGGGAAGGAAAGATTTAAGGACCTAAAACTGGGGGACTGGAGAGAAATGGGAGTGAGGTCCTTAATTAAAACTACAGTGATATAATTCAATGTCTCCTGGATCCTTCAGTTGTAGTTACTCTGAGAAAACCCAGGGGTTTGAAACAGCAATAGATTTAGGTGCAGATATTCATACCGGGATGGGAGAGATGGGAACATAAAGCAAGATATTATTTTTAATTTACTGTAAGGATGGCTTTTGACCATTTTCACACTTCCTGTGTCCTGAGTCAGGCTTTCTCTTGTTTTTCATACTGAATTTTGTCAGTAAAGTTAAAGATCATGGCTTAACCATAAGTTACTCATCTGATCAATCCTCTAAGAATAACAGGACCCAAGGTAGGGTTGCCTTTATGAGGAGGCATTTTTCTATTCATCATTTCAGTCTGAATCAGATCAGTTGATAGATGTTTTATTCTCTTTTCACTTTATTCTTTACTTAATGATGAATTAAAGAAAATATCCGTCGATATATTTAATATTCTTCTTTATATCACCAAAATATACTAAGCTTCTAAAGTGTATTGTGTTCATTTATATCACCTGATGTTGATTTCTTGCTTTATTGGACTTAGCTGAATCATTTAATTGTTATAAATTCTGAATTTTGAGTGACTGAGTCAACCTGATTTACTATTTCAACTCATGGATTTAATTTAATTGTTGATATTTTTCCCCTCTTTGTTGTAAAGTCAGTAAGTACAGGGACTTGCACTAGATCAGACTCAGGAATACCACATATTTTCCTGGAGGCAGCCAACTACAAAATAAATTTTGAATCTCAGGTTCTACTTATTAATATTTTTATTTTATATAAGAACACCATAGCAATATCAAACATACTATGTTCTTTCCTGTTTAAAAGGCTTCTTAATCTCCCTCTTGGACTGTAATACAGCTGTTATACAGCTGAACTACAGACTTAACTGTAGGGAGTGTTGTAGTCAATTTGGTGTGCAGTATTACACAATTGAATTCAATATTGTTTTTCCTCAAGCAAAACAATTTTCATCCTTTCATTCAGGGATGATCACACTTGTTTAACTAACAGCATTAGGTGTGGACAGGGACTAGTCCTCATTTTCTCCCTGAGTGAGCTCACTGAAACTTGTGTTGATGTACAGGAAGTCTGAGCAAAACAGTCTTCCTTTGGTACATCCCCTGGTGTTAACACAGATGTGTCTCACCATTTTTGCTGAGGACTAGGAATTAAAATAGGATGACTGCTGGAATTGTGGTTGGTGAGCCTTGGAACAAGACTTCCCACCAGCATGTGACCCATCATGTGTCAGGGCTAATGGTATCTTGTTTTCCTTGTGGAAGCAGATATCTCAAACAAGAATAGCCCAGGAAATGTCAGTGAGCACACACACTTTCTTCAGAGAAACTTGGAAAATAATTGGAAACTTGATATGATAAAATTTTAACACATTCCTTAGAGAGTCCATAGCAAAACTAGAAGGAGAAGCAGGTTTCTTGGCTTGTGCTCATACCTAGAGAATATAAAAGTAGAGTATTTCTTCCTGAAGAAGCAAAAGTATTTTCCCTTCTTTCAATCCACTCTTCTCTAAAATGCTTGGGACTCAAGTGGTGCCATGGGAACAGCAATGTATTATGGTGACCTTTTACAATAAGTAAAAATTACTTTACAAATCAGCTGTCATTTCACTTATCTGAAGCTAAACGAAGTTGTTCCATTCAATGAAAGGATCTAAGCCTCAAAGAGATTACCTTGGTCCACTGGTCTAGTTCCTCTTTACTCCCTGCAATAGAGGAAAGCAATAGCATGATCCTATATTTGGCTGACAAAGAGTGTCCCTATCCACATTCTAGTTCTTAGGAAACCTGAGACTCCCAACTAAAAAGTCTCTGGAGGTCCCTGAGACCAAGTATAAGAATGTTGTTAAAAAGTAGCCAAACCCAAGCCAAACAAAACTCCCATATTATTCCCTTTAGGCATTGAAGGGAGTAACTGGAACAGCCTCTAGGGTTAGTATAATATCACAAATTAACACCATCAACAATAAAAATCTTGACATTGAACTGTCAAGTTTCTGTCACAAAGATACTAGAGATTCTCTAGCTCAAATAAAATCAATGGCAGTCAAGGTGCAAATAATTTTGTAGGAACTGACAAAACTAGAAAAGTAGAATCACTTGATAGAACAACTGATGCTGGAAACTGCTTAAAGGAACTCTCAGATGCACTAAGACAGTGATGCTCCACTCTCCTGTACAGGCCACATGGGTCCAGGGTCTACTTCTCAGAGCTCTGCAAAAACTCACATAGGGAAATAAATGTGTATAAACCACAGAGGAATCTGAAAAACCTCTAAAAGAGCCACAGATCCATGAGAATTAAAGGGCAAAAAAAAAAGATATCTAATCCAAAGGTAGAAATCTCCTGCATTAAGTAATTAGTTCAGATGGAAATAGAAATATTATTTCTTATTAAAAAGCAATATGTGGATAGCAGCAGGCAAACCCCAATTTAATTCTAAAGGGAATCCCAATTAAAATAAGTAAGGAATTCTCAGAAAGTGAATATTTGAGATTAAAAAAACCCCAAACCACATTGCAGCACAGGGGAAAGAGCTAATTTTTTTAATAAAGTCACCTAACATTTTCTTAAAGGAGTATTACCTGCCTCCACAGCCATGAAAACATGGATGATCACTTAATGAGAGTCATTAAGATACGAAATGTTGTATTGTAAATGCAAGGACCAGTTATTTTTCAAGACTTTTCCTCCATCACATTAGAAAGCAGTCAATGAAGTACTCAACTAATTTAATAAAATTCATTACTGCTGTTGCCAAACAGATGATATGAGAAAACCTATAGACTTGTCATAGGTAAAAAATCTTGAAAGCCTGAAATTACACTTTGAGCTAAAAGATCCTAAAGAGACAAATGAACCCAGAATAGGATCTTTTCTGACTTGGCAGTAGGTCATATTTCAGAAGCCTCACAACCAGAAAACTCTAAATGGCATCTTCTGCAAGGAGCAAAAGGCACAGGCTGCAATAAGGACTAGCAACCAAGTGGAAAGGAGAAAAGATAACTAAGGGGAAATATTAAAGGTTTTCTGGGATACTTAAAATTCTAAAACTTTTCTTTTAAAAAAAATTATTTATATCAAGCAGTGCCGGTACCTGAGTTTACAATAGCAGTTTTATGTAGAGTAAGTAAAAAAGTGGTATAAGGATTTGTCATGTCTGACAGCAAGGCAGATTCAGATTCAAGAGGTAACTGTGGATAATTTTACTTAGTAATATAATAAGAAGGGATGTACCAGGATAGCTTTTCTTTTCCTTATTCATTAGCCCACAATGTATTTCTCCTGCTAATCTAAGACTGAATACATAAGGGAGAAATTGATTCCTATTTTAGAGTGGTGTTTAAACAGATCATGAATAAAAACATTTATTTACTATCTTTAGTATAGTACAAAAAGATCAAGCCGGCTTATTTCAATCTAAGGATGTTGATTCTATTTTAAAAAACAGACATTTTCAAATGCAACTATTAAATTTGCTAATTAAAAAAACAAAACAAAACAAAAAAACCCCAAAAAAAACCCCACAAAAAAACCCCTCCAAATCTTCAGAAAATTAAAGTTCCATGAAGGGTGATTTGTAGGAAGGGATGGTTTTCTGACACCCCTTTTTTTCTGAAGACGGTGCAGGCTATGAAATAAAAAGGGCATGCTCAGCTAGCACACAATCACTAAAAATATGGTTGCCCTGAATGTGAGAATGCTGTAATCGGATTAGTACTAAGGGGAAAAAAAAAGTAGTGAACATAAAACCTTTGTGTTTGATAAGGAGGCATTACAGCATCTGAACAAAAAATACTGAGATTAATGACAGCCTATACTCCTGTATTTGAGTGTATCAGTTCAAACAACAAGGGCTCATTTTAAGAAAAACTATCAAAAATTCATTTTTAAACAAAAAGATTTTCATAAGAAAATAAAAGATATATGAGATGATGGCTGGTATAAGAAGAAGCTTTGTGGGTTGCAAACTTAGAAAAAAGTATATAAACCCGAGTTCAGTTATACTGCTGTCTATATGGTTTATATTTGAGAAAAAAAAAAGACCCCACATTCTTGAAAGAAAATGATGTTAAAATTTATATAGATGAGCACAGAGGTAACAAAACAGAATCATTATCTTGGGAGAAATGCATAGATTTGCATTTGATGACATAATTTTTGTTGATGAGATATATTAAACTATTAAAAGAGGCTTATACACACTGCTGACAATGGAAGATAGCATAAAGTTTGGAATAAAAAATTCTACATCCTGGGAATGAAAAATTGATCCTGTTTTAAAAGATTTCTCTTTATTCCCTACCCACTACCAAAAAAAAGGTTTTCATGAAGCAATACATACACTGTTTCATGGCCATGAAAATGTTAATAACCATAGAAGAGAAAATTAATGCTCTTTTAAATGATACACTACAACAAATATTGAATAGACTATAATAAAATCTAGCTTTTTGATGAATAATTATGTGACAGAGTCACATTTTCAAAGTGCTTGAGAGACACTTTCTAGAAGATGTTTATATGCTTAAAAGTTTCATGCATTATTTCAATGCATTTTGGGAGTTTTCATTTGGGGAATATTTTCCCTAGGATTTTTCTGGCTTGGAATCCAAGCTGATGCAAAAATGTATATCTCCACACTTAGCAAAACTGTACAATGCATCCCACACAAAACACAGAAAATGTGCCTTGGGTAAACTAAATCTGTAAATCCATTAAATTTGTCAAATAATTCCATATATTTTGCATGCTCAAAACATAGGAAGAAAATTTTCTTTTAAAACTGATTTGATTTTTGGAATTCTAATGCATCAGGTTAGTCACCACACAATATTAGAACAGCCAAATTTTAAAATAATAGTGTATTAATGGATAGAAAAATTTTGACCAGTGTTGGTACATGAGATGTTTCCATGTTGGTTTTTATTCTCATTCATACCTAAAGGACAAATTGCCTAAAGAACACAATTTACCAGGGGCTGATATGTTATGAGGTGGAAGATTATGTGCACCAAGTGAGGCCAAAAAGGACCTTTGTGTAAATGGTTTGACATCTATTGTCTAGGCTATCACTATATGTGTTATAAAATGGTTCCCAAAATTGCCCATTTGTTTAATGGTTTCCTAGAATCCTCTCAAATTCCAAAATCAATGAACAATTCACTGAAGTTGAAATCCAACAAAGACAAAATTGATTGCACCTCTTACGCATCTGTGTCTGTAATAAATACTAATGCCTAGCTATTTGCCAAAGGCTTGCTAATAGCTTCAACTCTCAGTTGCAGCAATTAATTGAGACTCAAAGAATTTTTTCTAGGAAACCCTGAGTGAGTGATAATAAAAAAAATCATACAAAGATAGAGATATTGTCAGGGAAAATTTGAGAACTTCAGTGGCCCATCTATACACCCTTTTAATAAGCCATCCTGAGAACAATAATTCTAGTTGGACATGCAGCAAGAAGATATTGGCTGTCAAGAGTTGATCATATCAAACTGTCTCAAAATGTATGCAGAAATTACTTAGATCCCTCCAGCATAAGCAGTAGCTCGGTACAATCCATTCTTCTGTTGTATAACAATATAGGCACATAATGAACTCTGAAGATAATTAAGCAACAGAAAATGTGTAACCCAGAACACTACAAAAAACTTTATATGTCATTATTGTACTAATACCATATGTAATATCATATCATATAATACCATATCAATAATATAATATAATTAATATAATATAATATATATTTAAAGGTGATTAAAATAATGTATATTGAGGAATGTGAGATTATAAGAAGACATTTATAGATTTTTTTTAAAAAGGAGTAATGAATTCTTATCATATTTTCTAGTTCTGTTTAATGTTAAATTAATGTTTATTTTTTTATGTTCAGCTTCAAAATAAGTTTGGATAGATGTAAATTAAGATAAAATATCAGCCTCACTCAAGACATAATAGGTGAAATATAAAGATTTATAGGAGCATAATTATGACATTGTGCCAGCCAAGACAATGACTGCCAAAGCCACTTAGGTTGAAAGTTTCTTAATCAGTCTTTTGAGATAATTAAAAAGAGGGCAATTACCTGCCCTCCTGAAAAGGGGGAGGAAAAGAACATCTGCTCTCCTTTACTAAATACATTAGACTCCTGCTATTCCTCTTCTTAAAGCAAATATTTTGTATCTAGAATGATATGTATCTTTATTGCATTTACTTTGTGGAAAATTAGTAGTGGTAGTAGTAGTCGTAGTAGTAATAGTACTACAACTACTACGAACGTCACCAATTACTAATAATAGATTCAGAGAATGGTTTGGGTTGGAAAGCACCTTAAAAATCATCTAGTTCCAATCCCCTTGTCCATGGCAGAGACATCTCTCATTAGATCATTTTCCAGCACTCCATCCAACCCAGCCTTGAACACTGCCAGGGATGGGACATACGGAATTCCTCTTGGCAACCTGTTCCTGTGCTTCATCACCCTAACATCTTATCTAAACCTACTGTCTCTCAGTTTGAAGTCGTTCCCCCTTGTCCTATCACTACAGTTCCTATGAGAAGCCCCTCTCCAGCTTCCTTGTAGGCCCCTTCAGATACTGGAAGGTTAACACGAGGTCTCTGTTCATCCTTCTCCAGGCTGAACAGCCTCAGCTTTTTTTACCTGTCAATATCATCATCATCATCATCATCATCATCACCACCACAACAACAACAACAACATAATAATAAGAACAACAAAAATAATAATTTGTTTTTCTGGGTTAGAAGCCTTTTCAGCTCATGTGGGCCTATTTCTGGAACCTGAACTCAACACCCTTACCAGGCTACCCATTCTTTCAGATCCTCTCTTGTCGCAAAGAATCTGTCAGAAGCTCCATCAGTGATGTATTTTGCTTTGGTTGATTTCATGTCTTCCACTTGATTTTCCTACCTTTCTCAGGGACTCTAGAGAAGGTCAAGCACAAAGTACTGTATTTGATATATTTGTGTTAACTCTTGCAACATTCACTATTGCCCTCTTCGGAAAGCCTTATCAAAAGCAGATAAACATCATAATAAAAATATATGGGTAACCTAAATTAATTGTTACAATAGCTAATGAGGAAATATCTGTCAATATCTTTATATGGTAAAGGTAAATTGGGCCATTAAAGCTTTTTATCATCACATTGTTTTAACTACTATTAATATTGATATCCTTATCTTCTATAAGTGTAAGATTTGCTACACCTAAGGAAAATGAGTATAAGTCCATTTGCCATAAACCCCCCCTATATTAACTACAAAAGTCTATACTTTGAAATATTTTCACTTTGTACTGCTTCTGAGCTACAAGTCTAGAATAATTCCATTCATTTAAGTAGGTCTAGCACATTACTGCTAATGCCACCAAAATTTAGTTCCTGGTGATTGTATTTGTCTCCAATATATTTTTACATGTCTCTCTATATTTTTACGGGGCTAGAAGTTTTATGCAGACTGTTTTATTATAGGCTAAATAAATAAAAACCCCTCTTGCTTCAATACATCTAGTTTTAAAAGGTATTATAAAATATAAATTTTGTTAATCTAGTATTAGAGTACCTAAAATGTTAATATTCCCTAGAATCTGTATCCTTTTAGATATTTTTCAATACTTGACATTGAAAAGTTTAATGCAGAAGAAAAACTTTGAGAAAACAGTATAGATTTTTATATTTGATTTCTTGAAATAAAAACAACCAGTTCAAAACAGAATATTGATTGCACAAGAGAGATCAAAACTTGATTCTACTGTACTGTAAAACTGTAAGAGCAGATTTTATTGTGAGTATCATGCTTTAGTAAATACATGCTGGAGAAATAGTTTTTAGATTCCTGATGTAATGCCAATTGCCATTTACAAAGCCAAGAAGTTTGAGTAAAAGAAAAAAGAAAAATGAAAGAACCACCCATTCATCCCCACCCCCAGCCTGATTTCAGTGCCAGTCCTTTTCCCCGTATTTAGTCAGAATAACAGCCGTTCCTATCTATCATTTATCTCCCCACAGTTGACAGATATTGTAGATGCTTGCGAGGTCTGGGAAGACGATGAGTTTTCCAACTGTGTCAAAAAGAGCTTAATGCAAACCTCAAGCAGTGAAGCACTTAGTAGATGCAAAAACAAAGGTTGTAAACGATTGATATTCATGGAGATATTTACTGTTTGAAGGCTAGGTGGCATAGCAAGCCAGACACACTGCTCACATATGAAGACCCAGGTTCAGCTTGCATCAGTTTTTTGCCGGATGTGAAAATCAGAATGCTGACAAGAGAGCGCCTACCACCCCAGGATTTACATACAAAAGATGTAACTGGGTGCAGCTAATCAACTGTGCCTGTCATAACAACAGAAAAGGAACATATACATGCTGTTAGTGTCTCAGCTGAGCAACATAAATCTCCAGCTGTAGGAGGTATTTTCATTAAACAAACTAACTCATTCATTTGACATCACATAAACATACCCTCAGAAACATGTACAAAGCATTTGACTCAGATTCTGAGGAAGCTGCCTAAGCTCTGATACTCAGTGTGACAATTAAGAAGATGAACAGACTAAAAGAGACTGAGAGTTTTGAATCGGAGAATCCAAGCACCTACAGAAGGACAATTAAAGAGGGAGGGATGGGGCAGGAGAAGAAATGCACGGCAGTGGTTAATTATGGAAAAATAATGCTCTCCCTTCTACAGGCCTAAAAATTTCATATTAAAATTTCTAACAAAAATAAAACCTCTTCCACAAGTACCAATATCTTAAACCAAGAAATTACTAGGTTTACCTACATAATCTAAAGGCTGTCTACTCTAAAGCAACCTGTATCTAAGCAAGCAGAGGATTCACCATGGACATGAAAAATGCAAATAAAATTACATTAAAATGTTCATTCAGGAAAATTTACATTACATAATGAGGAGGAAAAACAGACCTGAAAACACCTTATGATTAGAGGAAGACCAGTGAATTCTAAAAAATTCAACTGCTAAATGTAGATGGGTTCTTAGAGGTCAAATGGGGTTTATAGGTCAAGATTTGGAGAACACATCCATTAAAAAGTGTGCTGCTTACTGTGACAGTTTATTATTCAGATATCACTCATGCTTGCAGCTAAACTACATCTAATCCAGAAAGAGCTAATTTTCCCACAAAACTTCTTTATAGGGAAGAAGACTGTTTCAGTTTGTGTACATTGCCCCTAATCTTGTTGCTGGGCACAGCAGAAAACAGGCCCCACCCTCTTGACAACCATGATACTTGTAAGCATTGATGAGATCCAGCCATCTCTTCTCCAGCCTGTACAGGCCCATCTCCCTCAGCCTTTCCTAGTAAAAGAGACATGCTTCAGTCTCTTAATCATCTTTGTCACTCTCTGTTGGACCCACTCCAGGAGCTCCATGTCTCACTAATACTGAGGAGACCAGAACTGGGCACAGCTCTCCAGACACAGCCTCACCAGCAGAGGGGTAGGATAACTTTTTTCAACTTGCTGGCAATGCTTTTTGTAATGCACCCCAGGATATCATTGGCCTTCTTTACCGCAAGGACACATTGCTGGCTCACGCCTCCTCTTGCTTGCCCCTGATGATTCTATGTGATTTAAACCAGGCCTCAACCCATTAAGTGTGTTTTCAATATAATGACTGGTAGAAAAATATGTTTGACCTTCCCTAACATTCACTGTTCCTTGTGCATGATGCAAAACTGTTTAACATGTTTTTTTCTAAGTTGCATATTTACACAGGTGAGATCGTGTGAGTCAGTCAGTTCTATTATTGCTCCATAGTCATTAGATTCAACTCTCTCTCAACAATGCTGAAACAGATGCATTTCTTCATTTCCACTTGTTAGCCAAATATGGAGAACTAAACCAACTTGGATGAAATTTTTACATCAGTTCACCAGTACCCTTGAGCTCTCAAGTGCTCATGTACAGTGGTTTGCAGTCTTTGATTTTGATGCAGTTCCTTTTATCACATTTGTCACAAAAGCTGATAAAACAAAACCAATTTTTTTAAAAAGTTCCATATCAGCATGTGATGCTTTCAATGGAGGGAGCACACCCAGCATTGTTTTTGTGTATTTATTGGACTGATAATTTCAACAAGTAACTTCATGAAAATTCACATCCAGAAAGTTGAACTTTTAACTCACAGAGCACATTAATCTCCTTAATGCTGTTGCAGTCTATTGACTTCTACTCTAGGTACAAATCTGGCTGCTTTGTAATTAAATTTAATCTGGAGAGCTGGTAAGGAAAAAAAAAAACCAACAAAAAGAGTATCCAGTGTAAAATAGATGCAAATAATCACAGTCAAAAATATGTTTTGTACAACAGCTTAGGCAACAACAAATTCCTTAGAGCCTGTCTGTGATTGCTTGTTGCTAATCATCATCAATTTATGCTTGTTCTCTTCCCCTTTGAAAATAATGAAGTGCAGCAAATTATTTTCATATTATAAGTCTATGTCAGCATCATACCTTTTTCCCCTGAGCTAAGACAATGTTTGTTTTACTCTGACTCTCGAATAAAGTGCTCCAAGATCATTATTTGTACAGAAAGCTTTACATAAATCCAGGTTTTGTACTATGTGCTTTTTTTTTTTTATGGTCCACTTCTGTTATCATTATCAAAGCAGCAGGGCTGTGGATTAGCACACCATCACAAAACAAATAAATCTGCGCTCTAGTCTTTTAAAATCCAGGGCCTTTGCATTCCTTTTTGCCACTAAATTGATGCAATATAACCACTTATAAAGAAAATAAACAGTCTGGGGGGCTTTGCTGATGATCTTGCAGTGGAATAGAAATCAGAGGCCACACTCAGATATTTGTGCAGCATGGTCTTTGTATTTGCAAGGAATAAAAAACAGCCCTGTGATTCCACATAGTCAGACTCAAGCACTCCAGGAATTCACCTTCTTCATGGAAACTTGCTTTCCAAACGTTTTGTCTATGTCAAACTACTTCAGGTATATCCACCTTTTTTTTTTTTTTTGTTTTGTTTTTTTTTTTTTTGTTTTGTTTTTTGTTTTTTTTTTTTTTTGTTTTGTTTTGTTTTGTTTTGTTTTTGTTATTTTTGTTGTTGTTGTTGTTGTTTTGGGTTTTTTTTGTTTTGTTGGGGGGTTTTTTTGTTTGTTTGTTTGTTTGTTTCAGAAATCTCTGCCTGTAGAGTTTTCTTTCCCTCTTTTTCTCGTTTCAACACACAAGTCTTATTTCCTGGTGCTTGAAGTAGAGCACAAGAGAAAGCCTATTCAATTGCATGGACCAGATTCTGCTCCAGCTTTCCAGCTTGTGATGATACTGATGATTTTAGCAGCCAGCTGTATGAAGAGATATAACTGCTTTTTTTATGTTGATCCTGCAAAAAGATGTGTCCCGTCGGGAGTGTTAAAGTGGGAACAACAGGAAACAGATTTTGCTCCTTGCTTTCAGCTAGCAGAAAATAAAATCTTGAGAAAACTCACTCACTTTCAGGGCAAATATTGAAGATGGTAGTATGGTAAATGCTGGAAATGCTCTTTAACCTGTATTCAACTTGGTTTTGCAGTGACTTCAACAATTTAAATTCAGCATTATATACAGCAAGAAACAAAACATTCCTGCCTTTTAATATCCTACTATGTAACATAAACTTATGCTTGTAAATAGTTAACTCTACAAAACTTACATGAAAGACTGTATACACATAAATAAGCCTTGAAATGCACTGAAAAAAATAGTAAAAAACCCAAGAAAAACCACCCTTAAGTTTAAAAAAGAAAGAAGTTACAAAGTTGTTTGTAAAATTTCAGTTGTGAGGAAGCCATACATTGATTTAATGTGTGTGAGTGCAAAAATGTGCTTACAGAGAAATCACTACATTATAAATACACTCCTGTTCATCCAAGGTGCATTAAAAAAGATAACATAACTAAATCTCAGCTGCACTGAAGAAGTTTTGTCACTGATTTAAATGGTAGCAACATTACAACTATTTTCAGTGATTTTGAACTGTAATTGACCACAGAAAAGAAATTATCTCTCTTCTCGCCATGTCTTTCAGAAACAAAAATGTTATGTTCTTTAAAAGCTGCATAAGTTTTACTATCAGAATACTTCACCTCAGAATATAAAAAATAATATATAAATATAATATATTACAAAATTATTCATTCATTTATTCAGTCAGTTGTTTTCATGCATTTATTTCTGGTTTGATTTTACCCTTTTTCTCACATTTAATTACATAATCCCTTAATTAGATGTCAAAAACTACAACAACAACAAAAAATCAAGTTGACTTCAACACATGCTTTTCCCCCAAAGGTGTTATTGTGATCTAAAAACCAAAAACATATTATGATTTAATTAACTATTAAGATGAAATAAAACTACAAATCTGATACAACTTTAAAATGCACAAGATTGCTGATATCTTTTTTGCAAAAGACATGATGATAGAATATAAAATATTCTCAGTGTGTCATCTGGACTGGGATTTTAACTGGAAGACACTGGCGTTGCAAAAACTAAATATGAGTTTCAACGTGAATTCAACACCTCACTGACTACTTGGGTGGCATCTTGTTTAGAAACCAGTCTCAAACTCTAAAAACTTTTACAAATGGGGCCAACTAGTACAAGTTAGGTGTGGCTGCCTTTGTCAGATCTTTTTCTCTCTTTTGGCAACAATAGTGCTTCCTACAAAATTCAGGCCTAGAAACATGAAGATGTTTCTGTGCCCAGGAAAATGTGGATGCTGGAGAAGAGTCAGGCTTCTGTTTCCATCAGAATTTGATTTTAAAGCTAACTTTTCTTACATCTGGGATCTTCAGGCACAGTGCCTGTCAGAAGACTTTACTCACAGAAGAAAAAAGAGGAAACAGTGAGAACATGAGCTATTTTATGGTGTTCGCATTTAAAGAAGGTGGAATGGGGACTTTCCACAGATTCATCCATTGGTACCCTATGGTGCAAAAGGAAAGAGAATATCATAAATGAATGAGCTTCCAGTGGAAAGAGGTGGGGAGTAGGGGTTTTTTCTGCTTTTTTTTTGGGGGGGGTGATTGGTTTGGGTGGGGTTTTCGTTTGCTTGATCTGTTTGTTTGTTGGAGTGTCTTGGGGGATGGTGGTGATTGCATTGAGTTACAAAACCAAAGTAAATTCCATAATATCCATGTATACTTGCAACACCAAGAATTTTCATACAAATCTTGAGAGGATCCCTTCACAGGCATTTCAACACTACACATCAATAAGAATTTCTGTAAGACCCACAGTTTCTCATAAATTTTTCATGTGCTTAAGGAATCCTATTTTTTTTCCACCCTGTCTGCAATGGATGTGTTTTAGTTCTGCCATTAGCTTTCTAGCTCTAGCTCACATATTTACAGAACAGCATTTTCCCCTTGGAGGTGGCCCAGGAGATATAGTCCCACTCCCTGATTCTTCCCTGGCAAGTAAACCAATCACCCAGGGAAAGATCACCAGATGCCAAACACACATGCATTACTGTACTGCACACCCACTCACGTAATGATGACTGGTGCAGGGAATCTTAAATGCCAGAACTGAGAAAAACTGAATCTAATGTACTAATACAATCAGTAAAAAACCACCAACTTGTCCAGAACCTCCTGCTTTTTCCACTATACTGATATTTGACAATACCTGGAAAATCAGTTTCTACTTGTAATGAAACCAAAACCATAGGAGAAAAAAAATTTTTAAAAATGTCAAAGTAGTCTGTGTGAGACAGATTTCACATTGTGTTAGTAAAATTCAGGAATATGTACATAAAGGAAAGAGGGAATTCAGAGAAATAATGTGTGGTGTCTCAGAAAAAGCTTCTTAAAATTTAATCAAAGTGCTGTATATAGTAAGATTCCCTCAGAGACAACACACTTTTAAAACATCTGTGGAAACAATCTCAAGCTTGACTCATTTTGTGAAAAGAAATAATGACTTTCAGCATTTTTTTAGGCAGGTATAATGATTGTGAAAATGTTTCTGGCAATTCTATGCAACATCAGTAATGACTAGGTGACCTTTAAAGGTCCCTTCCAACCCGAAGTATTCTATGATTCTATGAAAAACCATAGTGACAGACGTTGCTATTTCATAATTTCTGCTGGGTTTTGCCTTTCTTTACATCATGGACCCAAAAAGAGTGGAAAAAAATGTGCACACAGCATAGATTTGCAATAGTAACCACGTCCTGACTCAGCACTGTTGCAGAACATAAAACTTTAAAGAGAGACTTGGTTGTAACACTGTCGTTTGTGCAGACACAGCACAAGGTCATGAGTCAAACAAAATGGCTGTCAGGGTTATTCCCACCAAGATAATTAATTATTCATGCTGTGATGGCTGCAGAGGAGCTGTGCTTTGTTTTGTGCCTGGCCAGGCTTTTTGTGGCAAGGAATAAGGAAACTTCTTTCATCTTCAAAGCATGCACAAAAGGGTCTGGCACAGTTCTAGGTCCCAATTATGAGAAGGAGGGAAAAGATGTCCTAGAAGAAATTTTATGACTACATGGTTGCACTGGCTAGAAAGGTATCCAGTTTCGTATCTAACCTAAATTGTAGACTAAAATCAGACCAAGACAACAGGTAAATGAGCAATAATAGGGGAACTAATAGTTTTGTAAGCTTCCATTAATGAGAAATATATTAATTTTATTTAGTGTTCATTTAGAACTGACAAATACAACAATAAAAGCTTTTGTGAAAACTTAATCTTGTGCTGTTATTGGCATTCCATCAGCACTTTTTTGCGAAGGAGAAAATTTGACCTTTTTCCAGTGCCGTTTTTTATTAACAGTTACAAAATTAAATTTTTTAATGAGAAATCACTCTTTCATAAAAATATTATTGGAGATAATGATCATTATGTCAAGTAGAAGTATAGTGTAGGTTTTCTGTTTTCAGAATTTGAGCTCAAAACTGCTTATTAAAATGCAAAAGTGAGATATGACTTTTTAGACATGTAATGCGAGTGTCTACATTGTATGTCAGTAGGCACAGATCATCAGTTGCTTTTTTGCACTCCTACATCAGTTGCCAATATCATGGCCCAACTACTGGAGTGTGGGCTGAACACAGCCTGTAGGTCAGAGATGGCTCTGCCTTTGCCTCTGTGACCAAAACGAATGTGCTGCCACCCACAGAAGTGGTTTTAAGTGTACAGCCAACAGGAGCTGCTCTGCCAGCGTGTCAAGAGAGAGGATTTCCACAGCTGGGATCTAATCCTGTCGACTTGACCACGCTGACTAAAACACAGGGTCTGCTCACTCCTTATGAATTTTTAACACACTGACTCTACATTAACATTTAATTAGAGCTTGATTATATTTACTAGACTTTAGGGTAAAGCTTTCAAGCAATGAAAAGTTAATGTTTAATAACAGGCACATGGAAAAATAAACCTGCCTTTTAATACAATTTTGTCTTTTTGTTTCATTGCCTTTTTCCAGATGAGCAATTTTTCACCAAAGAGAGAGGAGGATTCATTGGCTTGCACCCTATAAGATTATATACATCAACCCCAAATTATCACAAATAAATGCAGAATGAAGGAATACACTTAGAGAAGGCTGGTCATCGAGTCCTACTAAAAATGTCTCGTAACAGTCACGTGCCCCAACAGTGAAACAAGTATTCACATCTCATCTGATCTCAGATCTTCATGTAGGAACTTTGACGTCTCCCCACTAACCTTCTTGTTCTGGTTTTGGGGTTTTTTTTTAGCTCTTATAATCTCGTTTTAATTTATTCAAAACACTGAGAGAAACTTCTTCCCTCAGTCTACTGGCTACAATCCTTGTATTAAAACCCAGGATGCTGTTAGCCTTCTCTACTGCCAGGGGCAAGAAGATTTTCATGGCTGGGGTGGCTGCCTCATGGCTTGTCGGGATCAAAGGCCTTTGACACTGTTGCTTGCTAGACAGAGTGCAGAAAGGAGTTAAACAAGTGGGCAACCTCCTCTCTTTCTTGAAAATTATTTTCAATGACCTGAAAATTGCTGATATCATCACCTGCATTCTTTCATTTCTCAAAACTCGTTCAGTTATTTTGTTTCTGGTCAGAGATATGCTCTGACAGAATATGAACTTGCTGTGGTTAGATGCTGGCATGCAGCCACAAGACTTAGCAGGTACTTCACTGTCTATCACACCAGGAGGAGCATCGGGGGATGTGCTGATACTGCTGCTCCCAGGTCGGGAGCTCTGAGTTCTGTGCTCATTAATAGGAAATGCGACAGGCAGCTTCCCAAAGCGGTAGTACTGCTTGGCAGGTACAGAGGCTAAACATGATTTACCCTCTCCTTTTAGCTACTGGAGGGAGGCAGAGATGAACAATAACTCAAGTAGCACAATGTTTTGTGTTGGAAGCTACTCAGGAGTACCTGGGCAAATGTGCTGTTCGATGCTTTGGAAGTGGCCAAGGGAGGGTTCTGTACAATTCATTTGCAGGTCAGTACAACTCTGCTGCCCTGTAGCCTCATTAAGGATTCAAATTGCACTATATGTTACAGTTTTTATCTATGTGACAGATTTCTGTTCCTGATTATCCTCCATGAGCCTCCAACAATGACTGTGAAACTGCTTGTGTGGGAGTCCAAGAACTGCCTTGCACTTCCCCAGCTGCAGAACAAGTCTGCCTCTGACTCCTGTTGTGGCTTTTTCCCCCTCCCATAGTGTCTGACATTGAGGTGTGTCTCAGCCCTGCTTGTGTATCCTCAAAATTCAATTGAAAACAGGCAACAAAGGCAATCAGCTAAGAATGGATATAAAAGTCTGTATTCCAAGCAGCAAGAGAAGTTGTCGCATTAATCGTAGTAACAAGAAGCAGTGTAAAAGTTCTAACAGTATGAAAACAGCAATCGCATGGACAATGTGACCAGGTAGATGGGGCAAGAAAAGGCAATACCTATTGACTGCAATGTCTGGTTTGCACTTAAACTGATCTGTAAACCTGAACATTGTAGAGGTAGAGTGATGACACCCATTAACCTTCACATTATTGTGAGGTAATGAACCACTCTTGGATTTCATCATCTCCTGTGGAAACACTCAAGTTACTGCAGATTAAGTCTCAGTACAGGGGTGTGCAAGACCTCATTCTGTGTTGCACAGTCTGGAGAGACTGAATGTGACGAGTGTCACTAAGTTATATAAATTTATATACACTATTTTTCTGATAAATATCTGTTTTGTCACCAGTACTCTGGATAGGGAAAGATGGTATTTCCTCTACCTGCAACAAGTTATTCTTTCATATCACAGCAATGCTAAATTTTCAATACATTTTTCATGTTTCTATAAGGTTTTGTGAAACTTGTATGTACATTGCACACCTAGAATATTTTTTCCGAGTACAAAGAAACCCACTTTTATAAAAGATCAAAATTATAATTTTTTATTATGAGAATGTGTAGAAATGACAGCCAGTAATTAGGACGCCACAAGGAATATCTGTAGATAGACACTGTAAATTAGATAGACTCTCTAAGTTTACATGCACAGGTGAGTGGTATTAACAGCTGGATTAAGACCTAGTGCAGCCTAGTTTATACAGTAAGCAAACTGTGAACACCTGTCTGTTATTCAGTCTCCTTTCTGAATGACACTCCTATCACAATCTCCTGTTTCTCTCACTTCTTAAACCTTAAAAAAAAATTACCCCAAATCTCTCAACTGCCATATTTTGAAGTTACTCCCTTTAAATATTAAGATATCAACTGCATACTACTGTAAAAATTAGATGCAATGGGTGATATGAATAATATTTCTAGTGATCATGTTAAGTTATGGGGCATATGGAAACCCAGTGAATCTCTGTTCATGAGGTTAATAAAAAATGCCCTGTCTTCACTTCTAACAGCCTGATGTCTGAAAACTTACTAAACTTTGTATCTTCTGCATCTCTGTGTGATAAAGAGGTGAGTCGCTGAACAGATGGTGAATAAATGACTCTCACTTTTGCTGCTTTCACACTTCCCAGAAGCAAAGCTGACAAATTGTATTTGGAGCCTGGAATGTGATTTCTTTATTTAAACTATATGCTTAGCACTAACAAGGGAGCACTCAGGAACATTAATTCAAACATGCAGTGTTTCACTCTGGGAACTGTGTTCAGCCTTTTTGAGAATTTATTATTTCCAGAAAATAATCTTCCTTGTGTCTATGTGCTGAAAACATAGTCACGTTCTCTTCATTCTGGTATCAAAAATTACTGAATCTATGCACATATGTAGAGATACTGTTTGTATCTATGCACATGTGCATAAATAAATAAATTTATCTATGCATTCTGTATGTAGCAGATAACTCTTGAGATAAATGGTGTTTCTATGCTTGAAAATGTAGTCCAAAAAATTGCAATACATTCATCTAAACAAATAACCTAATGCTTCAGGGAAATACATTCTAACTTTTTCCTTTGTCTTTATCATAATGTCCTGTTTCATAGCGTGCATATTTGTACTGCCTCCACCCACAGCGAACTCAGTATTTTAATGCTTCCAACCATTAGCTTAATAATGCTGTGTTCTGCCTCACTTCACTTTACAGTGCTGGTGTTTTTGCATTGTTTCATTCCTCTTTGCTCCCTGATCACATTCCTCAAAGCACATTGCCCTGTCACCAAATCCTACTGCTTCCATCACCTCTCTGTTTTCTGTTTCCTACCTGCTACAGATGACATTTTCCTCACCTTTGATACATTTGTTACCAACTGAGCTAATTGTTTAAATTTTTAAAGTGCTTGGCATCATGTAAGAGGGATGACTGAATCAAGAACAGAATTTCTGCCACACTTCTCTTTGTGTTACACCTTTCAGCATTGAATTATTCCTGCTGGAAAGGTATGGGCCCACATGGAAAAGGAGCAAAACAAAACTTGTGATGTGGATATTTGCTGGGCTTACCAGCTTTCTCAGAAGGCAGGTATTGTAAGCTGCTGTAATTCTGGTTTTAATCCATTCTGCTTCATTCTTTTCAGATACTCCTGGATACAAAACCACCATATAAAGTGATTAAACTCCAGACTTCTCAAAACAGATTATATTCAGGTTTCTTTGTCATAGCCATAATTCAAAGTAGGTTGGTTTTGATATATTCTCTTTTGCTTTCTTTATTCTGTTCTGGTTTACTTAATCATTTAAAATTCCCCTAAGTGTTGCATTTTGAAAGCTATTCACTAAAAGCATATGCTGAAAATGATACTTTACTTGACCATGTGGTAATTTAGCCTGATTTCTTCTATCTGGTAATGGTCAAAACCATCAAGGGATTATTTTAAGGTCACAACAAGGCATAAGTAAAGCAAATTCCCGCAACTGGCCATTATAGGAAATAAATAAAGCATTTGTAGCTGCTGCGTGTATATATCTGGGAAATATACCAGGGATATGGGACAAGTTGCATGTATTCTCTCCTGAGCAAGAAAAAAACCAAAAATCATCATCAGTGACTTGGCTGCAGGGATGATCAACTACAGTCTGTTAAATCTTCTTCTAGGCTGGACAAAGATGGACCTTCAGAGGCAAAGCAGCCGGAAAACAGTGTCCTCCATGTTCCAGCCATTCCCAGAGAAATACTCTTTCTGCCCTTCCATGCACCTTCCTTGAGGTCCCTATGATAGTTTTTTCCTCTCTCTTTTAAAGACTGGCAGAATGCTGCTGCAGAGTACAGTCAAATACCTAACTATTGGTTTATTACATTTATTGCTATCAGTGCCACATAATTAGAGATAAACAACCATTTCTTGTTTTCTTGTTCTCCCCCTCCATCCTACTTCAGTTCATTTATTGAGGCATTGGATCAGAATTTTGGATGATGAAAATCAAGGTAAATATTCTGCTTTTGACCATTCCATAATAAACTATCTTATGTGAATTCTTATAATTAGGTCTAGGCAGCACGTACAGCTATAGGACAAATACAGTAAAGGACTGTTCATTGCAGTGACTGGTGATTCTATGCAGTCTGCAGCCCAACAAATGGTACCTGCTAAGAGCTGATGTGAAAAATCTCTTGAATGGAAACCTTGGAAAATAGCTGAAATCTCTGAATCAACGTGGTAAATTTACTTTATTAAGCAGGTTTCCTACTGTTGTGTGCAAGTGCTACTTAAAACTCTACATTTTTAATGTACAAGAGGAGGAGGGCTGAATATTCTATTTATAAATTGTCCATAAGTGAAGCGAAGCGGGCTATTAAAGAAAGATTTCTGTGCTTTTTTGTGCTTTGATGTGCCACATATGCTGCACTCCATGATCGATGGTGATATTCTCAATTTTGAAAAAAGAGTTTGTTCTCTAATAAACCCTGCAAAGAGTTATCCTGGAAGAGAAAAATACATAGCTATTAGTTTTCACTAGCATGTACCTGTTAAGCATTATTGATTCTGGCAATTGGGAATGCTGTAGTTTATTAATGGAAAAAAAAATTATTTGGTTGGTTGCTTTTTGTTTTTATTTTGGGTTTTGTCTAGGGTTTTTTTTTTGTTTTGGCTTTTTTTTCTCCTCACATTTTTTGCTTCCTTTCTTGTACTGGCATTTTACATAGGACCTTCTCCAATATGTCATCTCTTTCGGGCACAGTGGCATCTGGAAGAGGTCCAGAATGCTGCTTCTCATCCCTCTTGCCTTCCCTGCTTCTCCTCAGCTGTCTTCTGAGGTAAAAGCCTTTCAAGTCACATCACCCCAGGACACCTCCCAGAATGGTTCAGGAATGACAAAAGCTCTTCTTCTCTTGCCCTGCTTCCAATAACCGTCCTGGACAATGAAATTTCCCTGGATGTTTCATTTCAATTGTATTTGAGTGGGCAGCCCTAATGACACCACAGATAGGATATGTAATGGGTTTGTCTAGAGTATAAATGGGTTTGTCTAGTGTCTAGGGTCCTCTTTTCACTGCTTTTTCTGAATCAGAGTCAGGTTACTTTAGGATAGAAATTTTAAAGAAAAGAGGAAATACCTCCTAAAAGATACAATTGAAGAGAGAGAGAGAGAGATAATAAAACCTGAAGATATTTAAAGGCAGGGACATTATAGCGATAATTGTAGCAAAGTTTATCAATATATCACATGTGGAGATAAAGTATTCTGTTGCTTAGTATGAATAATCCAAAAAAGTGAAGCAGAACTTCACTCAGTATGTGTAGGGCAATTTTCTCCCTTGGCACAAGTTTCCTGCATTAAAAGTACAGTTTTACAAATATGTCTTGGATAACATATATGAAAATAATGCTGCGTAGAGGATCTTGCTACCATTAGAAACATGTAAGAAAGTAATAACATTTGATGAATTTGGTAGACGGTAAATTAAATTTGACCTTCAAGTGCAATATGGTGGAAAGGCCTGTGATTTTTGTATGCAAGGCAGAATTATTTCACAGCCTGAATAGCCAAGAAAAATGATCACACTGGTGTAGGTTGGCTAACTCAGCAAGCGTGTGAAAAATACAAGTAAAAGGGGAAAGAAGACTCTGTAAGTTGTTGCAAAGTATGCTAGTATACGAATAAAATTTAATAAAGAACAATAAAATCCAAGCTGCAGTATCAAATAATCTGGCATGTCTAAGGCTATAATGAAAACAGTAACAGATCAGATGAATAATTTAGGGTTGGACTGCACAACACACTTAAAAACATAGTATATCATAGACAAGCAATCTTGCTTTGGCAGAGGACTGGACAAATGACTTAGTAGGTCTCTTCCATTACTAATTCTTTTCATTCAATGCTCTTTGTAGACCAATGTTAAGTACCTCTAAAAGGCACTAGAAAGATTAGACCTCCATTTATTTCTTGTCCTAAAAGCTAGTCTTCGATCACACAGCAGTGAGATACCATGTCTATTAGCTGCTGTTGTTTACTCTGGAATGAAAGAATATTTAAGGACAACGGATAAAATAAGAGTTTTTAATCAATCAAGGTGAATTACTCCCGGAGTTTATGCCAACACAATAACACTCTGTCTTTTAAGATGAGTAATGTTTTAGAAATGGTTGCTAAGTTATAATTTCATTACAGAGCATCAACTGAAAAATAAATCATCTATCCTGGCTTCAGGAAGAGTTAAAAGAGCAAAACTAAGGGTTAATCCATTAATCCTTTAGGAAAATTATAGCCATCTCAATTTAAGATAAGTACATCTTTGTACTTCATGTACAAAGTATACTTATTTATACTTCTCTTTCAGGCAGTATGCAAAATCTCATAAGGGGAACTCTAAAATGTATTTAGAACATTTCACAGGGCTTTCTCCAGGAGACAAACTAATTAGGTACCTCTGACATCCTAAAATTCAGGTTAGGAGAATATATTTACCTGTGTTCTGCAATCTCTCAAAATTTACTTTCTTGTTCTTCTATCACCCAACCTTATGATTTATGTAAAATCTGTAAACTTTGTAAAGTCTTGCATTTATTTTGCTGAAGGGTTATAGTGTATAAACAAGTTCAACATATTTATAGTTAATTTAATGTTTGGAAAACACTCAGGGATATTGTAAGTGTTTTATTTTTAATGTAACAGATTTTGTTCTGGTTAAATTATTAACTAATGCGTTAAATGCTTTGTTATTTGATGTATTTTTTTCCTTTTAAACACAGAAATTGGAAAACACTGTGGGGGTTTTCTATGTGGTTTAAATATCTATTCCTGTTTGTCTTCATAATGAAGCCTTGTTTTTGAGTGTGAAGACAAACGTAAGTGATGGTTTGACATTTTTTTTTATTAATGAGAATTATTTGTACCTCTATTCCCTGAGGCTGGAGTCAAGTTTAGTATAAACTTCATAAATGCAATGAAGCACAGGGTACCTTATTTGTCGAAGTGCCTCCTCAAAATTTAAAAGAGATCATCCTTTTGGTTTGGAAAAGAGTAAATTCCATACTTCACTCAATATGTTAACTCATCTGAGGACCAGGTGCTTAAATAAAATAAACAAATTATGTTCTCCTGCCCTGCAACCTGCAGCTGAAATACACATATTTTTCCTCTTCATTAGAGGAAGAACCCCCTGTTTCAGGATTCCTTGCAGTGCTAAAGTTTGCCTTATTATTTATTTCCTTAGAATCCCTTCCTCCTTGAGGTAGATTAAAAGGCTTTTAGAGACCTCTCTCTCAAGATTTTTTTTTATAGAATCCAAGGGGATTCTGCTTAGGGTACTTATTGAGACAAAATTCAAGATGCCATAAACATCTTTGTCTGTTTGGTTTGATAGGAACTGTAAGGCAGAGAAAATTTAACACTTAGTAGTTATAGCAAAAAACATGCAGGTTTTGGCAGAGTTTTGCCCTTTGAGCTAAGAAAACCCAGAGTCTGAGACTGGAATTATTTTTTTTACATGTAGGTCACATAATTTAGAGGGTCAGTTAATGTCAAGTTATACCACTACGTACTGTTTTTTCGTCTCTGCTCTGTAGGCCATAGTATTAAACTGAAATTAAAAAAAAAAAAAAACCAACAAAAAAAAAAAAAAAACCAACCCCAAAAGACTGAAAACAAGAAAAAAATTCATTTGGAGAGCATTTTAAATCTGCAGTGTGTTTTTGTGTCAAGGCAGTTATACTTCCATAAAATTTTATTGGTCTAATTTTATATACCTAATTTTCTAACATCTTACTTCATCGAACCAAACATAAGTTTTTTGCAACACCTAACAGAGTCTCTTTGAAAGTTATCTGAAATCTGAATGTCATGGAATTTATAACAACAGTTCTTAAAAATTCCTTTGTGAGTCCCCAAAAATCCCTGAGTTAAAAGTTTTACCTACTATATGCACATGCGTGCACACACAGATACACAGACATTTGTAAAATCAGAAGTTTTCTTAACAGAAGGAGATTAAAACAATACAGACTTGAAAGTATAATGGATTTTTATAATCAGCAGATAGAACAGGCAAACTGCAGCATTGTTTGTAAATTCCAAGTTGGTTTTTTCCCCATTATTTTTTAGGGAATCTCTATTTCAAAGATTAAATTAATTGCAAGAATAATACAAATTAGCGTACAGCTACTGCAGGACTTCTTCCAGTATGGGGATGACCCAGTACAATGTGAGTACAGTAAAGAAATGTGAAGTATATGTAGACACTAATTTGACTTGAAGAATATTAAAAAAAAAAAAAAAAAGAAAAAAGAAAAAAGAAAAAGGAAAAAAGAAAAGCTTTTGCCTCTTTCCTTTGGAAGGTGGGAGTAAAACATAGCTTCCTTTCAGATATGACCAATATTATTGCATGAAGAAGAGTGTTACCTATAGACAGTGGTGAAAAAAAATGCAAGAACTTGACAACAGACTATTGCTTATAAACAGAGTAAATTTAGATGTAAGGAAGTACACTTTTACTCACAAAACAGAATATTGGCCATTTCCATGAACCAAAAGGTTTAATCTTCTACGAAGTTATAAAAAGAGCACAGATCCTTCAAAAAGAGAAGCAATTCCCAGGAAAAATGTAAACTTTTTAAGATTTATGAGCTAATCAGTGACAGTCCCTGAGGGATTGAGACCAAAAATAGTTGTCATTGCCAAAGGGTTTAAATTATTATCTTTTAATCTTGCTAAAGAATGTAAAGGAAAGAAACCCTTGAAATCAGAAGAATTCTTTCTGGCAGAATTCAGGATTGAACTGGGCTGTACAAGCAGAGTAAAAAATTGAGGCATTAGGCTTTGGAGAAATTCAAGAGAAGAATCATCACACTTTATGTGATAGTCTGTGCTCTGCCCATTTGGAAAACTTTCTCCATGTTTCCTCAGCTGTGATACAATAGTATTCCAGGTATTTTGGGACCTGTTTTTTCTCCTTTCTGTGTCCTGTATACCTGTAGACACTAGCAGGACCCTTACCCTTCACGAATGAAATATTGCTGGTATTTAAGCTAACACTTGGCTCAGCTGCAAGCTGAAATTTGATCATATGGTATTTACTAATGTATTATTAATGGGCAGCTGAATGGCTTCAATAATATTTCTTAGTATTTATCATTCCCTACAAGGGTAAAAAAGACAGGTCCCCATTAATCTGGGTTATTTTAAATGAGCTACACAAAAGAGCTAAGTGGGCCCCTTATTTCCCTCACATCATCCCACAGCAAGAAAATAGGATGTGACAGGGATTTGTCTTGACTTATATCATATGAAGAATGGGCCCGAAGTAGACATAAAGCTGCCTTTCTTTAATGTCTTCTGATTGTTTCACTGAATTTATATGGCTTTGGTGCATTAATAATCAGTGTTTTAGAATTCCCTGATATATCAGCTGGTTATCTCCAAGGAACTTCTGTATATCAACATTGTAAGTATGTTTGCCTCTAGTAATGTTTGTATGCTTGGATAAGTACTCTAGTCCTGTTTTTTATGTATTTACTAACTCTGTGTCTAGACTATATCATAATCCTCCATATAAAACAAATATAAAGTATTGTTGTTTTTATTATTACATTATGGAGCAGGGTAGAATAATCAGACTTGCCAGACTGACTAAAAGTCTGAGAGATGAAGTCTGTCAATTAAGTGACCACAAAACTTTTCTCCTTTTTATAGATTTCAATGTAAATTGTTTGGTTATGCCATAGATATGCTCATCACTTTTTAAAGTAACACAAATGATGGAATAAACTACAGGAACTTCTTAAGCTGGATTTTGTCCTTTGTGCTGAATAGAAGCTCCACTAGAAGCTGCCCCACACACCTGAATTCCACAGCGGGAGGTTCTCTGCCCACCAAATTTTATTGATGTTACAATTGCATGTTCAAGTGAATTCCTAGAAGGATTAAAATGATTTAGGATTCATGTTCACACCCAATGTCCTGATGGGTCACTATGCATCTGCATAGGTTTTAAAATCCCACTCTGTCCATCTTTGGCTTTATGTACACTTGAGCTTTTGATCATATGGTGATCAATTAAGAATGAGTAAAAAGAAATTTAGACTAGTCTCTGGAAAAAGGCTTTGATCTTAAAATTTCACAGGCTTACAGGAAGATTTTCAAAGATGCTTAACCTCTTTGATGATCTGTTCTTAAAGTAAAGAAGCAAACTGGAAACCCAAGCACAAAGCACAAAGAGAAAAGACACACTTAAGAGAATCACACAGAAAAGTCAGAACTCACTTCTGAATCATAAAATGTTAAGAACATGGCAGGTTTCTCTGCCCTCCACACACACTTTCTAGCTCAATGAGATTAATGAAAGTCTAGCATGTACTCAGAGGGTGTAAGAAGAGTGAAACTTGTCATATATTGTTCTGGTATTCTGTAAGCTACAGCTAACTGCAGGCTACAAAGGATGGCTAAGATGAAACAGGATGAAGTATTGAATTTCACCACTGAATACCCAGAAGGAAGTTTTCCATTCATTTCTAAAGACAGTCCAGATTTATCAATACTTGTCTGCATAACCATTTCATTTCCCTGAATGATCCTGTGAAGGACTCTCCATTCCTGGTGAGTCTGACCTGATTCTACAAAATTACAAGATCCATGGCAACAGGGCAGATGAGAATGAATCACCTGATGGCAGAGACCCTGAGAGTGTCTTAAGGCTATTCTGTGATGTGCCATCACTGGTATTGAATGAAAAACACACCACATTCCAGTCTGTATGAGGACACCCTGGACTGATAACTTCTGTTTGCTGAGAAGTTAAATACTTTTTTTAAATTAAAAAAAAAAAAAACAACAAAAAACCAAGGACGCTCCTTACAAGACAGTAAGCTTGTTGTTTGCCCCACTCTAATTATTTAATATAAAAGGTTCCAAAATTCAATAAATCTCAGTTTGAAGAAGAGTCAATGAGTTGGATGGAAGGATCTACAAAGAACAGCAAGTAAATCTCTAAGTACAGATTTTGTGCCTGAAAATAAATAAATAAACACATAAATGAAATAAGGAGGGTGCTACCAGTTTTGCTAGCAAAAGGTCAAAGTCTTCTAAATGAAAAGCACTGATGCATCAAGGACAAAGAAACAGACTGCCTTGCAAAGTGTGTGGATTTCTATGGGAGTTTATTTGTGTATATCCTGGGGGATCGACAACACATTAAAAGAACGCATTTGATCTTTGTATCCTAAATAGATGTTTCTGTTGCTAGGTGAAGTAATATCCTTGTAACCCTAAGAACTCCAAGGACAATTGTGTTCAGTGACATTTCTGTTGCTAGCAGTAAGTTGCTGGAAAAGAGGAATGGAAGAATTTTTTACTTGATGTTTGTTCTAGAAAACTTTTCAGTTCAATACACTTGAACTAATACGGTAGATTTTCAATACTATTTTTCTCATAAAAGTATAACTATATTGTTTTCACTCTTCAATTACTAGTCTTATCAGATGGCCTTTGGAAAGATTCAACATTTATTTTTAAACCAAACTCTCTACTTAATCCCATATTGGAGGGAAAACAGTCTCTTGAGTTACAGAAATTACATGGGGAGAAGTTATTAAATTCTTGACTCTGCAGTGAGTCATCTACTACAGTGCATCAAAGGTCCTGATTATTCTCCAATGTGTGTGCTGGGAGGGGAAGAAAGTAGAAGGAAGAAGAAGATGTTACAGATGGAGTGATAAAAACAGAAAATAAATGTTGGCAAGAGAGTCAAATTTCATCTAAACTTCTCTAACAATGGAATTTTAAAAAGTATATTGATTTGGTTTGAATTTAATGCTTCAGAGGAAGAAAGACCAAATATCTGCAAAAGTATTGTATGCTATCGAAGATATCAAGACCAACATCCATATTGTAGTATCACAAGTGGAAAGAGTGTTGACTGAAAAACACTAAAATGAGTCTAGTAAATGGATCATGACTCACAAGAACCTCACAAGAAAAAAAAATCTACAAAATAATTGTGAAAATTGCAATCAGTCAACAACTCCCCAATGTTCCTGCAATCTACCTGTGTTCTACTCATGTTATAGTTCTGGAATGAAAGGATCTTGTGAGGAATATGAGAGGAAAATGTAATAGTGTTAATGATTGGATAGGGCCTATTTTACCTCTTTAATGTTATTATATTATTTAAAACTAAAGGAATATCGATTGCTGACAAGAGAAACTTGTGCAAGTCAAATAGAAGGAATGCCATTTTTAGGATGCTTGCTTAAAATTTATCTGAATTGTTAGAAACTTCAAAGCCCTTGGTAGAAGTCTCTGACATTTCTGTCTGTTTTTCTGAGCTGGATCCAAGCGAAAAGCAGAAAAAACAAAAAGGGAGGAAGTTTAGAAAATTTCTGTTGATTTTGATCAATCTTCCAAGACTTTTTTATTTTAGTAAGCCAGTTGATTGACTTACAGAAGAAAAATATACAGAGGTATTTTCTTCCATGACACAGAGCCCTCAAGCAAAATATTTTAGTTTTTTAAGCAAATGGCTTGTTCATGATCAAATTAGTAAATGATTTGTTCATGATCAAATTATCTGATCTACAGTAGATTATATAGATCAATGAGAAAAATCAAATGGCACCCAAAGCTCTATTGTCAGGGCTACTGACTCATTTTTATAATGCTGCTGTTGCATATATATTATTTTAAGGGTTTATGACTACTACCAATAGCTGCTTTATGATATTCATCAACGGTTTTCTTCTTTCTTGCAAAGCACATTTCACAATGTATAGAAATCATTTGTCTCTTTGGATCAATAATAATATGTTCACAACAAATAAAAAAATGTAAAAATCTGAAGTTCTCTTAGACAAGTACAGGTTCAGCTATCTGTCCTGCTTTCTTAATGTAATAAGTGCAGCAGATTTCCTTAATTTGCTTTCTATATTGCTTCAGAAATAATTGCTATCATATGCTTCAATAGAAGTCTGGCTGTGTAGAACTGAGCTCAAGGGGAAAGTTCACAAGGGGAAAATATGGTTCAAAAATGTCCAGATTTCTTACAGATGTTAGAACATGTCCTGAAACATGGGCATGCTGCCCATCTGTCCAATTTTGATATTTGGCATGGTAAACTCTGAAGTTTCAGACCTGTGACTCTCTAGTTAAATGGTCACAAAAAAACAAAATACCTATGCTAATACTAAGTAGAATATGAAATAATTGTGTAAAATTCAATGACTCTGTAAGGTTTGTCAGTACACTGGAAGTCAATCTGTGACAGAAAGCATGATTATTTAATGGATTTGTTTACAGTTTATTGCGGCTTCCTGCACTCCATTGCCAACTGCATTTTGGTGCAATTATAACCACTTGGGATAATTGCTCTTTCTCTGAGAATTGCTCCTCTATTTTGCAAAAATGTTCAGGTTTTAGGAGGACAGGCAGAGAAAGACTAACATGGAGAGTAGAAAACTTCAGTACTGGAAATACACAGGTGGTGGGATGCAAAATAGATGTATTAGCTCCAGAGACTGTCTTTGTAACAGTCCTAAGAGGTGGAGGAACGAATGAGACTTTCCTGGAAAATCAGCACAGATTTTTTGCAGGACACAGCATAAAACTTACTTCTGGTGACAACTGAATACTGTTTGACTTAAAAGTAAGTAGAGAGTGCAGAAATGCCTCTGCAGAGGAATCTAGCTGTAGTTAGGAATGGAAGATTTGATTTATTGTTTTTGTATTTTTTTTAATTGATGTACATCATATCTTGTTGTTACCAATATCTTTAAATTAAATGTTGGCTTGCTTCAATTACTAATAAACACTACTTTTAGAGATTTCTAGAAAGAGTATACCAGAAGACTCCAGAAAATGCCTGAGCAAATTGTACCTCATATCTGTCACACAGTTCAGTGACTTACCACACCATGAAATCAGTCTGATAAAGAAACACTCCAGACTTTGAAGTCTGCTAATAACCTGCAGGTAGAGACAACCACAGGCTTTCTGAACAAACATTATTTTTCTTAACTTTTTGTCATGTGAAGGTCTGTGTTTATCTATCCCTCCTATAAAGTGAATCTGATGGTAGAGGAAATTTGCTGGATAATAGGAAATCACTTTTCATATTTATGCAGCACACAGGTAGCACTCCTACCTGCTCTAATAACAACTGTGCCACATCTACATCTCAGATAATCAATGCCCTTGTGCAATGCTGCATTCAGCAGTACTTTTCTCTGTGCCAAGCTATTTCTTAGCATTGTTTTTGACAAAGCAACGCTGGAGGTACATGGATCCATTTATCCTGCTCCAGCTAATGTTGTATAATCTTTGCACACGGGCACAGGGGCTTTGCTATCTGAGTTCAGCAGTTTTCAAAGGAGAATTTCTCTCACTGGCAGGGAAACTGCAGAGGCAGATGTGCCAGAACCTGTGTTGCACAGCTCACAGAGAGGGTTGTGCACACCCATGGGACACCTTCAAGGAGGCTGGATGCAGGCATGCAGGCAGACATAAAAAGGTGCCCTTGGTAGAAAATAAACAGATGGATTCAGCAACAGTAGTTCATCAATTGCACTGTATAACTAATCAGAACACCCCTCCTTTTTCTTCTGGCTGCTAAGTTTCGATTTCTATTGAGTCAAATACTCTCAGAAATAGGTGTTCTGTGTACAGCACAGTAAGCTATGAAGGAAACAGCAATAGACAAAACTAAACTGACATTATATGAAGAAGCATTTTCTGTCCTCTAGTTTGTTAATGTTCTATGCAAATATGCAGGGAAAATTCTTAATTTAATCATCACTATACTGGTAAAAGTCTTCCAGTTCTCATTTATTCCTCCTGTTGTTCCTGTAAAATTTTAGATTGGAGTTTGTAGAAAAGTGGTGACACCGACATTGTTTTCTTTAATATTATAATTTTTCAATTACAGTAATTTAGTTAAAAGAAATTCTTACCTGAAGTTGAATTTGGGACATTATTACAACACAAAATTTAGGATTTCAAGATCTGTAAAAAAGCAAGTTTATAAAAGCTTTGAAAGAGCTGCTTTTTAAATGTCATTTAATAACCAATAATAATTCTCAGTTTACTTAGTTCTCTGTGAATCCTATTTATTCTTGACATATTCATAGTGAAATCATTTTATTAAGAGAAATATGAACTATTGTACTCTTAAAATTTTCTAAACTAACTTCTTTCTTAATACACGAGTTTTGCCATCTTGTTGGAGGGGAAAGCCAGTGCATTCAGCTTGTGACAAGATTGTACTTGTCATGTGTGGCCACACACAGATTTAGGAATTCAAGTTCCACTTACTTCTTGGTGATCACTGCTCATCTTTGCTGCAAGGCAAGATAGGATACTCTCTAGCATCTATTTTCACTGATTCTTCCTTATTTTGAAATATGCAGTCTTTTAGAATTCTTGAAAACCTAGCAATTGATTTTTTTGTGGTTTATCATGTTTGAGGCAGAAGCACAGAAAACCATACAAGCTCAAACTTCCTTCTTCTGGCGGGTATCTGAATTCTCTTATTTCAGACAGTGCCATGTTTCACTTGAAGCTTATGATAATAATCAAGTTTATCAGGTATTGATCTTGGCTTCCATATATGAGTTATTGTGCATTAGTATGATAATTCTGTACTTTTGAGATAATCTGTCTCATAGTTGTATTTCGTTTTCCCTCCTATGGAATCATAGGATGACAGCATTCTAAATAAGTACCTTAAATATTTCAGGATGAGTTGAAATACATTGTTGTATTTTCTGGAAAATAACACAGACAAAATTATACTCTTACATGCTGCCTTCTCAAACCCTACAATCTAAGTTTACATTTAAAAAAAAAGTATTTTGCATTTTACACACAGTAAGAATGATTGACATAGTTAAACCTTTTTTGCATGTTTTGCTACCCAGTTAGTCAGCAGTGGTACTTGAAGTTTCTACTCATGGGTTTCTGAATAAAACAAACATTGAAACCGCACCACTGTTCTGGATTCACAGCTTTGTATTTCAAATGTTCAGCAAGTTAAAAAATTATTATTATAAATGAAGTGCAATTCAACTTGAGTAACAGACCACAATGCACATCTTCAACTCTCTGTTTTGAAAGAAAAGTCCAGGAAGTCCTGACCATAAACATAATTACTGCTTAATATCTGTATCAATGTTCTGGACAAGGAAATCAAGTGTACTGAAAGGATTGTCAAGCATTGAAGTGGGCTGCCCAGGGAAATGCTGGAGTCACCATCCCTGGAAGTGTTCTAGAAATGACTGGACCTGGCACTTAGTGCTGTACTCTAGTTGATACAGAGTTGATACAGTGGTGTTCAACCAAAATTTGGACTTGGTGATCTGGAGGTCTTTTCCAGCCTTAATGATTTTGTGATTCTAAGTCCAGGAAGCCTAGATGAAATCTACAGGGCAGCCAAGCACAAAAGTCTAAGAGATACAGGAAAATCCATCCGTGCCGTCTAAAAGAATCCAGATCAGTACTTCAGGAATTATGTTTTGAATTTTTTTCGGAGGTGTTTAATACATAGTTTCTTATGAGAAATGCAAGGGAATATTATCACCCTTTTTTCTCAGTGAGGCTCTTTCTAGAGTGTTCACAGTCTTTAGCTGGAAATAGTGTTTAATGAATCACTGATTAAACACATATTCTAGGAGTTATGCAAATCTATTTTAGATAGGAAGAAATGTAGTGCAATATTATTACCTTGTGTGTAAATGACACCTGACCCTATCACAAATTTGTTGTAAACTTTCAATGCATTGACCATGTGTTTCTGATAAATATATTATCTAAACAAATATCTAACCTTTCTCCAGTCATCCCTTAATGATGTAATAGCAAGTCGATATTATATATTTTCTAATTTCTTAGATTTCTGCTGGCTAGGTTCCACACTTTACCAGGACAGTAATGGACTGATACCATTATCTGTCATCAGCCCTTAATGCCAGAAATTAGTTTATGGCATAGAATGCTACAAGGGGAAGATATTCCAATTACTTTTCCATTTTTTAGCAGCTAATGTTCTGAGTAAATGAATTGAGGTCAGTTCTCTTGAAGTGATTTTGTTCAACAGAAACTACAGTCTTTGGCAGCAGGAAATACCTGGATGGAGTAGAAAGAAAAATTAATGTCCCCCTCTACTAAAAACCTGGGACAAAGGCCAAACTCCCCTTGACTGGAAAGTCACCATGTGCTTGGGATTTTATCCTAGGACAGAATTTTGTCTCTTTGGCTTGCTCAGACCAAGTAGGTTCCAGGCATCACCTCTAATTTAGGGTGTATCATTAAGGTTGCAAGGAGTGGTTGACTTAACAGCACAGCTCTCACTGGCTGAAATAAATTCAATCATCCCTAGGTTCTCAAGTGGGTTCTTTAAAAAAAACCAAAAAAACTGCCAGAAATACAAAACATTTTCACAGCTTCAGTACTACAGATATTTTGACAGTCAGTCCTTCAGACATATGTGATAGATTTTCCATAGTATTTTAAACACAATTGTTGCTTATTTAACATAGAAGCACAAATGACACCCTAATAACTGTTTCTGTAGAAAGCCTTGCCTTGAAGATCAACACTAAACAGGTTGGTAGGTTTGTTTTTGTGAAGGGGAACTTGTATATATTTTGTTTCAGCCTTTGGGGGCTACTTTGGATTTTCAGTCCAGTAGTTCAGGCTCATCTTCTGAACCATCAACCTGTTCTTGAGCCAACACCCTGGGTCCCATGGCCCTTGTTATCTGACTTTTCTGTCAGTCCCAAAAATTTACTTTCACCAACAGTTTGTCTTTTTGGTTCTCTTGTCCTCCCTTGAAGTACATCAATATTCCTCCATCATTAAGCATGGGAACGAGCAGTGATCCTGGGGAAACTATTCTGCTCCAGTCCCCTGCAGGAAAAAGAAGCATCTCCCCAGTATTTCAGCCACTCTATTCTCCTAAGGTACTTTCGGATGTGAGACAGGCATTTATTTTGATGACTTCAAAGACTCTTTTGTTCCCAAGGAGCACAATTCCAGCCATGCTGGCTGATTGCTGACTCTGTGTACTCTGAGACATTAGGTAGCCTCACAAAACCATGCTGCAATTCAAAAGCTGTTTGCATGCAGCTACATGTCCCCAGGTTGCCATGCCACACACAGCCATCAAAATATGTGTCAAGCTGTTACATAATCCTGGACATTTCCCAGCTCTTCTTTAGTGAAAATAAATGGAAAGAAATATTTTCCTTTTTTTTTTGTCCAAAACAATGTGACCTTTTGTTTCAAGTTCAGCTTGCAGAATGATTGTCAATGTTTTTGTTATGTCCAGATTGGATCTTTGACTTTCTGAGACTTCCACCAGTAGTTCAACATAAAATATAGTGAACGATTATTCTCCAGAGGCTTGGAAAATAAGACAATATAATATTAGATCTCTAGGGGGTTTTATTAGGTTTTAATTTATGATTGAAACCTGTTCTTGTTATATCTCCTTCATTGTCTTTTCATAGCTTCTAGAACCCTTGGACTATCTTTTGAAGCTCATAGGGGTTCAAATTTCATTCCCGTTTACATGTTCTGGCCCTCATGCCTATCACTGCATATTTTATAAATTTCTGTGAAGCTCCATGTTTACAAGAGATTCAGCTTTTACCTTTTAAAGAGAAAGGGCTATGTTCTTTCTTTTAAATAGCCATTGCAATGCACATTGAATGTATTATGACCTTTCAAAATATTTTTCCCTTACTCTTGATAAAGGTAAGTGCTCTGCTTCCTTTTCTCCTGACAATGAGATTGATTATTTTTGGTTTTCCCTGGGTCATTAATAATGTAATTATGAAATATGCTATGTGGGAAACAATAAATATAAGGGTAACATTCACTCGAAAAAAAATCAGACTTAACCCTAGGCTATTGAATATACATCAGCTACTTTGTGAGAGGAAGCACAGAAGGCACACTTTGGTGCATAACGTATCATCTCTTTCCTTCCTAATGTGCTCTACAGTTCTGGTGTTAGCAGAAAGAGAATATGTAGTCTTTGATGCTGCTGAGCCAACTGGTTGCCTGACTTTTCCATCTTTTTTCTTGTGATGTTTGTATTAAGCCTGTGTCGAAGAACCAAAGAGAGTTTTAAATACCTTTGCCTGCTCAATTTTTATTAAATTTATCAGACAACATTTGCATCTGGAATTGAAATCTAAAGTGATCTTATAGAGCTAAGATATTGAACTTTCAAAATAAAGATTACAAATGCATAGTCAAGAAGTAATGTTGTAATATACTTCATGAAATATTATTCTAAAGAGAGGATAGAACACATGATCAAAAGCAATTTTTTAAATCTTAAATACCATATTGCAGTCATTACTAAATTGAAACATTCCAAAGCCACATTTCATGTTAGTGTGACAATTTTTCCTCATTTCTACGTGTGAAGTTATTCACTTGAAATTAAATAATTTTTAAAATAAAGGGGATAGAGAGGCATAAGGAGACAGCCAAGCAACACAGAAAAAATTTTATATTTCCTAGCTGCTCAGTAACAACCTATTAACTAGAAACTGCTTTTGTATATCAGCTGAATGCTTCTTTCATGACGAGGAGAAGGCAATGTATTTTAAAAAAGTATCAAGCTACACTACCCACTCTTGAAAATATAGATTGATCAGGAATGCTGACAGACATTTTGCCTCAGGATAGCCAAGTGCTGCAGTACAACCTCTCTATAAAGTCACTAAAGGCATCATTTAAAGAACATTAAGAAAGTGAACCAAGATATTGCTACATGGTGGTGTACCCTGAGCGAATCACCATTTTCATTATGTTAACTCTTAAAATAGTCAGTAGTAATTCAAGTCCAAACTAGTTAGTGTAAAAGTAAAAGCCTAATCATAGTTATTTTAAGAATGAATACTGCAAGTTCCTTTGCCCAGCTACAGAAAGAATAAACACGTCCTAAAGGAAGCCACATTCTTGCCTCCATCTAGGTTTATTCCATTGTTAGAAGAACACTGGGTTGCCATTAGTGTTTGATGCCTTGAGGAGACCATACACAGAAAACTGCTTCAAGATCATTTGTTCTTAATGAAAGCAATTTATTACTAGTTGAAGCAAAATGTTCTTTGTCCTTCTGCCAAAAATGCCTTGTCTATCCTCCATGTTTGCTGCGCTTACACACAATAATGGAAATATTATGAGATATGCTTAGAACAGCAGCATAACAAGCAGGACACACTTCATTGTTCTAAAACAATAGGCATGAGTGTGTTGTTCTTCGTCACACTTTTATCTACCATAGAAGCTCATTGACACGACGGAGGTTCAGCATTTCTTAATTGCCTTTTTAATTTAGTCCACTTTTTTCCCCCAGGGCTGATGCACTGATTCCTCTCATTCCTCCTTCATCCCCCTCTCAATAGACCTGCTTTTATGAGATACATATTAAAACATCTGCTTTATTTTATTATGCTCACATGTTTTTAGGTAGCAATATTTATTTCTTCTACGAATTTAATAAGCTCTTTGAGGAAAGTGTTAAGAACACTTAAGAGAAATACAGATATTCTGGGGTAGAATACTTTTAAAAGGAGTTAGGACTGGAACTTAAGGAAAAAAAAAAGTAATAAGGAAAAAAGAGTGTGTGCATCAATAAATACAGAAAGCAAAACGTTTCTCATCTAATCCCATTACCATAGGCAGCCTTAGGAGAGAAAATTCATATAATTTCATATACATGGCCTTTGTCTGTACAGAGACAGCACTTTGCAGTGGCAGCCCAGAAAAGAACAGCATTTGTGGATATAAGAATATTTAAAGAACAGATGACGTGTCTGATGTAGCCCTCATTTCCTTTACTATGTAAGTTTTTGTGTGCTCTAACACAGTTTCTTAAAATTAGAGAAAAGTCTTCAGAAATCATTAAGTACACATACGATATACGAAAGTATATATGATGGAGTTCAGCATGGTAGAATTAAAAGTATACTTCACACTGCTGTTTTTCCATTCAAAATATTTTAAAAAAGGAAAAAAAAGACATAATAATTAGTGGAAAAGAAACTGCACAAGAGTATGAAATATTCATTACTCCGATCCATTTAACAAGTGTGGTTGAACTAGTGAATGCACAGATAACACACAAAACGTTACACACTACTGAAAAATTAAAGCATAAAGGAAGGTACTATATAGGTTGAAACGTATCAGTCATATCAAAACTCATAAGTTGTGTTGCAGTAAATTATCCTTTTTCTCTGCCTACAATACACTTGAGTCACAGAACCATAGAATCATTTAGGTTGGAAAAGACCTCCAAGATCAGTGTCCAATCTTGACCAACTGGACCTTATCACCACCTTATCAACTGGGCCCTAGCACTAAGGGCCACATCCAGACATTTCCCTAGGCAGTCCACTCCAATGCTTGACAATCCTTTCCATGAAGAAATTCTTCCTTATCTCCAGCCTGAGCCTTCCATGGTGCAGCTTGAGGCTGTGCCCTCTTGTCCTGTTTGTTGTCTGGGAGAAGAGGCTGAACCCCTCTTCTCTCCAACCTTCTTTCATGTTGTTATAGACAGTGATAAGGCCTCCCTGGAGCCTCCTTTTTACGTGGCAAAACAACCCCATATCCCTCAGGAGCCATTCCTCATAGGACTCGCTCTCCAGACACTTCACCAGCTCGGTTGCCCTTCTCTGGACAAGCTTCAGCACCTCAATGTCCTTCTTGTAGTGAGGGGCCCAGAACTGGACACAGGATTTGAGGTGCAGCCTCACCAGTACATGGAAAAAATCACTGCCCTGGTCCTGCTGGCCATGCTATTTTTTATACAAGCCAAGAGGCCATTGGCCTTCTTGGTCACCTGGGCACAGCTGACTCATGTTCAGTTGGATGCTGACCAGCATCTCCAGGTCCTTTTCCTCTGGGACACTCTCCAGCCACTCTTCCCCAGCCTGTAGTGCTGCCTGGGGTTGTTGTGACCAAAGGGCAGGACCTAGCACTTGGCCTTACTGACCTTGGCTCATCAGTCCAGCCTGTCCAGACCCTCTGGAGAGCCTTCCTGCCCTCCAGAAGATCAACTTAGTGTCATCTCTGACCTTAGTGATGGGGTACTTAATCCTCTCGTCAGACCATCAGTAAAGGTATTAAGCAGAACTGGGCCCAAAACTGAATCTTGGGGAACTCCAGTAGTGACTGGAGTCATATTTACAAGGAATTGAAGGAATTCATCTAGATCTTGACAAATGAGCAAGAGTCATGTGAAATGTGAACATTTCATTAAAAACATCCTCATTGTGTCACTGTTCTTTCTTTCTGTGCAAACCTCACAAGCTTCAATACATTTTTCAAGTTACCTTGTTTCAAAATGTATATCTGAGTTAGTAGTGATTTTTAAAATCCATAAAATATAGAGTAAAAGTTTATAAAATGGTCTATTAAATCACATTTCATTACATTAGGGTATGATGAAGTGCTTGGCATATTCATAATTGAACATGGAGAAGAATCGCTGTTTTCCCTTGTTATTATACACCATGTGCCACATCTGATTACTCATCCCTCCTTCAGCAGTCATTTCCTCAAATATCTACACAGTCATCTTTCATTTCCTTGGCCATACCTGGCAACTTATTTAGAAAGTAGAAATCATCAAGGCAGTACTGGACTAGAGGTCAGGTGCCTTTTTAATGCTGCAGTTCTGGTCCTTATAACTTTAGGTAAATATGGCATAACTGAGGGAGGAACAGAGAAGTGTGAGTAGAGGTGAAAATGTCTTCCACAAAAAAAGAAGAGGTAGTACTTCTTCAGCTCAAGAAAGAGGCAGTAGAGGAGGAATATGAGAAAGTTAATGAAATCCATTGCAGCATGGAGAAAGAGATAATAAATACATTGTGAAACTGGCTGCTCTTGGATGTTGTGAGGGCCAAAGGGATAATTAATTTTGGAAAGAGATTTCAGAGCTACATGGAAAATATATGCATAATTTACATCACTGTAAATACTGGTGGCTATTAAACATCATGATAAAGATATATCGGTGATAAAATGCTGATTGCTGGAAACAGGCAATGTGTGCCAGCAGAGAGACTGTTCTTTTCTTGCCTTCATTATTATATTGTTTTCTGAGACAATATTATGCCCAGTCAAGCCAGAAGGTTAGGTGGACCTTTGGCTTAACCCAGTTTTGTCAGTCTTGTATACGGTTGTAAATCATGTACTTTTTACCTCCGCAGAGACTCCGTTTCTGACTTAATATCTGTGCCAGGCTTTTCCAGGCTATTTCTTTCCAGACTATTTATCTCAGTCCTTATTTCCAGCATCCTTTTTCATTGCACCTGTTAGGAATCCTGTTTCTATTGGTTTTCCTCTTTTTTTTAGCTTTTTCCTGCCCCCCCTTCATCCATTCTAAAGTTAATTTATGCTCACTAAAATAATACCAACATTTAGAAAATATGTGAACTGTGTTATGCAAACATGTGGCTACAGCCCTGTTTGTGGTCCCCTGATGCCTGGCCTGCTTGTAACAGAAAAACAGGCAGGGTAAAATTTGCATCCTGTGTCTTGTGTGCCTTTTTTTTTTTTTTGCTTGGTTTTGTTTGTTTGTTTGTTTTTTAATTATTTTACTTTAGTCCACTGTAAGAAAAACTGTATTTTTTTAGCCTTACAAAAAAGACGCTATTGTTACGTGTGGGTCTGGACGTTTACAAGAGAATAACCATGTTGCTAAAGGTATATACCAGTCCTAGCTACACTTACAAAGAAAAAACCATTGCTTTGACTGTGTGATACTATCTTTAAGGTATTAGAGTAAAAATAGAGATGGGAAAGACTTTCGGATTTTTTTTTTTCAGTACTCTGTTTGCTTAGTCCAGGCAGAAATGTGAGCACTTATGCAAAGGTTTCCTGTGGTTTCAAAAGTGGAATTCAATATACTCTAATGCACATCTCTATTGAAGCTTCTGTCATAATAAGGTTGATTCACTTATTCAAACCACCCTTATTCCCAACAGTACCTTCACAAGAAATAGATCCTAATCTCTGTCAGTTCCCGTGAGACTTAAAAAGCTGAAGCAATACAAAAGTGTGTATAAGTTTTAGATAATGTAGTCACATTTTTCTAATCATACTTCTAATTTCACTGGCTTGTTACACAAAAGCGCTGATTGGGGAACAAGATCGTAAAAGCCTAAGAGATAATATTGAATCACTCACACCAGAATGTAATAATTGTAGAGTTGCTTAAAGAGCTGCCATAAAAATATGATGAATCCCCAAAGCTGCATTTGCAAGGTGCTTTTAAAGAGGAACAAATAATGCCCAAGGGTGTGGCATGGAGAAGGTTGTACAAACACAATGATTTCTATAATAATTAAAATTTTAATCAAGCCTTCGATTCCCTTCCCCATCCTCCAATACACACAACATTTCCATTCAAACAGGGAAAAGGCCACTTGTCGGGAAGCAGTGTGCAAATAATTTCTCACACACATTTGAAATAAAAAACCACAAGTGTACTATAGCTGGAAAACAGATGCCTTATGTTGAAGGCAATACCTTTGTAGCTCTTCTTTTTACATGTGTCTTAAAAGAATTGGAGGAACTTCAAAGTTTAAAAAAATCATTGTATTTGGATTTCTGAAGACTGCCTGAAAGATAGAATAAAATGCCATCTTTGATAGTTCTGTATTTATTTTTTCACACCGGTACTGAAGGGCACTCATATATTAAGAAAAGGGCTGGAGACTGCTTTTGTGTCTCACTGTCAGCATAAGACTGTGAAATACTTAACAGCTCTCTATTTTCGTCCCTTTCTGATGATATGGATGTGTGACGAGGCATGCACTAAAGGACATGATGGATCTGGCACGCCAAGTTATACAACAATAAGAATAAACAGAACTGTGTGGCATCTGGATGTCCCTTGGGTTCCTTCTAGTGTGAAATCCCTGAAGAAGTTGCAGGGCTCAGGAGCAATAGTGGGCAATGAACACTTCCTTCTTCCACCAACCCTCCCCTTCCAGGGATAGCCAGCCACTAGATTAGATTTAATGTCCTTTGCACATGCTCTAGAGGTATAGACACTGCAGCACTGTACTGAAAATGTGCAGGTGAGCCCCTAATTCTGGGAGAGTCCGAGGAAAGACTATGTGCATGGGAGCACGAAGCTTGTGTCGAGTGCACAGGTTCCTGGAGGTCCATCCTCAGAGCCAGATTCCTGAGCCCAAGCTCCTGCAGCAGCAGGATAGGATTAGTGTCAGTGGCCTTTCACTACAGAAAGAAAAATTCTTCTGCCTTTCCACGTAGGAAAGCAAAGCCTGGAAATACAACCTGAGCGTGTCTGTCTGGAGCTGCTGATACCATTAGCATAATTATTAAGAGTCTCAGAGCCTGGGCAGATTACTTACTGCAGCTGAAGGTGTTATCACATAGGACAGACTTGTAGCAGTTTAGCCTGATGGACACAGGTGAGGACTTTGAGGTTAAAGCACAAACTCTAGTAATGCCTTTTTCTGGGGCTGGTACATTTCCAACAACTAAATCTTCCAGGACTTATCAGCCAAAACTCTTTAGTTCAATTAATCAGTGCAGCTACATCAGAGGAGAGAGACTATGGCTGGATTAAGTACCTTCTAAAAACTTGTGGTGTAAAGTCAAGCATTTGTAGGAGATAGTTTGAGCCAAGCAGCCAGTCTGAATCAGGGAGCTTGAGGAAGCGTCACGCTTCTGGTCCATCTCTTCTGATGTGGGCAATAGTCCACAGAAGAGAGGTAAAAATCAAAGAACTGGAGACAGAAATATAAGGTGCTGTATCCATATCTTCACATAGTATCTGCTAGAAGTTAAATATCCCCCTTTTTTTTTAAATTCAGGTCATTATTTCTATGTCCAGTGGATAAAGAAATTATTTATTTCCATATTTTTATTTAAAAACAGCTGTCGTGTTCAGTTTCACTGGACAAAGAGACACATTTTCAGCACCTCTGAACTGCTTGGCTGGACTCTGTAGTTAGCTGCCACACTATGAACAGCAAATATTTCCAAGAAGCAAATAATGCAGTCATGAGATGTACATGTTATGGTCTTCTATGTCCTATTGCAGTCATGACATGACCCTGTTAGTGAACTTTCGCTTATACAAATACTCCATGGACTCCTCGATGTGTACAAAACTCACTGTTGTGTTGCAAATAATAAAATAATGTGAGGGGGTTTTGTTTTTGGTTTGGTTTGATTGTGGTGGTGGTTTGGGGTTTTTTTCCAAACAAGGTTTGTCCCTCCAATCACAGGCCCTAAAGGCAGACCTACTGGTAAGTTTGGATTCTTTTCCTTGAATGAATATTTGCTGTTCCAAAATGAGATTGACTGCTCAGAATTTTTGCTACAGTCTGGTGAGCTAGAAGACATATGTTTCAAAATCAAACCAGAGATTCACATATAATTATTAGACTGTAGGAGTTGGTTTAAAAAATAGATGACAAATACCACAATGTTTCTGATAAAATTGCAGGAGGTGACCAACCTTGAAACTCAATTCATGGTGTGTAATTGCCTTGGCAAAGCACAATGTACTAAGAATGTACATTTTCTTGTACCATATGGGAATGCCTTGAATTCTTGATTTTCCTCCATCTACACAAGCTGCACACTGCATGGAATTGTTAGGTGAAGTTCCTTTGAAAAAAGGAAAAAGAAACCCTTTCAATGTGCTTTTGTCTCCACATATAGCCTTTACAACCTACTTGCACATCGCAAATGTCATAAAATCAAAATCTTCACAGATAAAGTGCTGGCCTGTCTCTTTCATAGTGCAATAAAGAAATAATCAGTAATTTCACTGTGAGCCTTCATTACACTGTGTGTATGGATCTTTCCTAGGTAGCAGTTAGACTAATTGTCATACATTTTTCAGACAATTGGTTTACGTCACCTTCTGTATACAATGTAAAGGGAACAAACAGATTGCATGTATACAGATAGGATAAAGGCTATTATTTCTGCAGCTTCAACAAGATTTGAAAAATGTGTGATGCCTCTAATAGATAAGGTAAGTAGCTGAACTCAAACCCAAGGTCTCTTTCTCTAAGGGAGCTACTATGCAGAATTTTCATCAGCTGGGATGAAGACATGTCCCTAAGGATCTGTTCACATACTTCTAGGCTCAGTAGGTGAAGTGAATTGCTAGGGCTGAAGGAATCTTGTTATTTTATGCCAAAAAGTGATGGATGTATTCAGAACTCCACATCCCTTTCCTGGCATTCTGTTTCTCATTTGTGACTATGCATTCATACAGATACAGTTAGGGGTTGCCAAATCCAGGACTCGAGCAGCAGTTGGGCTGCTGAAGCTCCAAATGACCAGTTCCAACCAGCAGCGTGGCTAAAGTTGTCCCCACAGGCACAGATACTAAACACTCATACAAGGCATGCACACAGTGTGGACCCTCCAGCAACTGGACACTGTCTGTCCAGCAGTTGTCCCTGGATCCCAGTGTCCCCAGTTGCTGACATCTGGGCAGGGCAGCTCCTGAGTTCACAGGCTGCAGCCACCAGTGCAGACCTGCACATGCCCTGTGTCTAATTAGACACACAGATCCTGCAGCAGCTGCCCTGGATCCTCAGCCACAGGCTGCCACAAAGACATGCGTAAACACACACACAGACACACAAACATATGCAAAGGTGTCTCTTGGTCAGCACCCCAGACATCAAAGACTCAATTCTCCTCATCCTTCCCTTTCCTCACTTCATTCTTCCGTAAACACCACATAATGAGTCTTATGACATCTTCCTAAACACCCCTTAGTGAGCCTACTGAGTCTTAATGAGTGACTCCCAGTCTGTAAGTGCTCAGAAAGCCTCTCCCAAGGACTCTCAGTGGTGGGTGCCACCCCCCAGTGCATAATGGCCTCTAAAGATGCCCTGGGGTGGCCAGGGCAGGAGATTGTGTCCCTGACTGAGTTATTGCGTTTCCCCCAAAGAGTGCTGTGCCTCTGCCCCTTCACGCCTTGGCAGATGAGCCTTTGATCACACATCCTAACAGGTACATCAGCCATCAGTGACTGTGTCATGAGGGAAACTCTCCCACATCCCCAGTGGGTGCTCTATGAGAGTTTAAGGAGTGAACTGGACCCACTTGCACCATCTCCTTCTGCATAAAAAGAGCAGGGATTCCTAGCCCATGCTGAACATCTCATTATTTAAGCTGTCTTTCTACTCTATCAGGCCTGAACCCTGATGAATGCTAGGGATGGTGGAAGGCTTCTAAAACCTCTACATGCTGTCAGCTGCCTCAAGGAATTGTTATTGCCAGCCACAAATCTCTAGGAAACAGGTAAATATGACACTTGAAAAGAAATGAAGCTGAGTATTTTTCCCCTCACTTTATTCTGTGAACATTTCAGTTACACTTCAGTCCCTCTCCTAGAGATTCTCACCAGACATTGTGCAATCAGTTATTGAGAAACCCTCTCTCATCCCATGAGCTGAAAAAGACCCTTTGCAAATCACTTGAATCTCCCTACCTGTTGTAGCAGATACAAAATACAAAGAACATTTGGCCTGCTGCTGTAACTGTTGCTGGCATGTCTTGTGAGGGGCAGCCTGTCAGAAACCCCATCAATCTCTAAAGAATCATGAAATTTTTTGGGTTGAATGGTTGGGTCACCTAGTTTTAACCTCCCTGCCATGGGCAGGGACATCATCCACCAGACTGGGCTGCTCAAAGCTCCATTCAATCTGGCCTTGAACACTTCCAGGGATGGGGCATCCACATCTTCACTAGGCAATCTGTTCCAGTTTCTCACCACCTTCACCTTAGGTAAAAGGTATTTCTTCCTTATAGCTAATCTAAATCTACCCTTTTTCAGTTTGAAACCATTATTCCATGTGCTATTACCACATGCCCTTGTAAAAATTCTCTGGAGAGAACATCATTAGGGGTGATGTTCATTGATAGGAAGAGTACAGATCAATTCATGATGAAAAGAGTGGCTGTGTTGATCACTGTTTTCATCAGCAAGGACTGAGCTATACTCATGCTAAGAATGAGTTTTACCAAGATAGAACAAGAGAAAGGTAATGCCTCAAGTAGTTTCACCTGCTGCACTACATGCACTTCAAGTTTTCTGACCAAAGAGTCCTTGTATCAAAAATTGAATTTGATCTGTTGCCTGAAGGCAGGTTTTTTACTCAGCTTCCATTTGTCTGAATATAAACATGTCTGTATAACTATGTGATCATTTTTGTGGTCCCAGAGCAGGCAGAACATGTCTGACAATGATACTCACTTTTTACTTCTCCTCTCTCTTGGTATGTTAGGACCACTAAACCCAACTCCAGATATCCTTCAGGTAATGTTTATTAAAAGGGGAGCAGTAACTAACAGGAGAGAAACAATAAAAGACTGATTCTTGGGTTTTTTCTCTATTGTCACTGGCTCTGTAAACATACCCAATCCCACTCAGACCAAAACTAAACAACTAAGAAAATGTTGAGGGCAATTATAGTTATCAGATTTTTCCTTGTGAAGTGTTGCTGAATAATATTCAGTAAGTGCTTTGCCTCCAAGTTATTAACATCCACAGCAGATCTGGGCTCACAACTCAGGGACCACTTACTAAGTCATAGGACAATGAGACATCCACCACGATTGACAAAAATCTATTAGCAGCCACAATTGAAATAAAATATTCATTTTTTTGGGGGAAACATACTGTAAAATTTCCGAAGGATATTGCCAGTGTAAACCTGGCAGGTTTCACAGATAACAAATATTCTAGTTCTCCAGCAACAAACAAAAATAAATACCCTAAGTCCATATTTAAGAGATAATTCATAGAAGCAAATGAGTATTATGTATGACTCCATATAAATGTCCTCAAATGTTGCTTAAAATATTTGGGGTTTGTACTGTTTTTTTTCCCTAAATAAGACATAAAATCCACTGGGAGCTACAAAATCTTGAGCAATGTAACTTGGCCTGTTTTGATCTGCATTTGAACAGGAGTACACACATCGAATTTAACAAACCTGATTCACTCTCTCAGGACAGAATGCAAATTTAATTCATTAATTGCTTTTCGTTTTATTTACAGGTTAAAACTCCACTGAGACACATCATTTCACATTTAGGAGATCCTGGTTGCATGGTTATCAATCAGTGTTACAAATTAGTTAAGCATATAAAGATTACTCTGACATTGTTTTTCCCAGCTTGCTGAAAATACTCAGCCACAGTAAATAAATCAAAACATCCATATTCTGCTCTGCACAGTGTGACTTACAGATGTCAGTGGCCTCCAAACAACCAGGACACCCAGTTAAAGATAAATTAGTCTTCCATCAAGCACCAATGAATGTCTAGCACTTTCCAGTGGCTGTGTGCTCTCTGTAGAGTGCTGTACCTCAGTGGGAATGTTAAGTCATCCTCATTTTTCCTTTAAAAACATAAAACATTTTTTTCCATAGGGGCAAGATTATTTGTACCTGACATCTAATTTTGCTTGGACTTCAGCAAAACAAATTCTGCCCCCACCCATGTTGAACTATGGTATTGATTATACGATCCACATAAAGATGAATAAAAGATGAATTTTGGCTTGCTTTGGTTTTAGCCAACCAAAGTTCAAAAGTTCATAGGACTACAACGGACTAGTAGTAACAGAAATGTAGGAGCAATGAAAAGATGGCAATCCCTTAGTGGAAGGGTATATTTGCAGATATAGTCTGCAGCCTTTTAAATGTAATGAGACTTAGTCTGCATGCAACTTGGACCTTTGTATAACTCACACTGACCTGCAACAGGACCAGAAATGTATCAGTGAGAGAAACACTTTGGACAAAATAAATGAGATTGAGAGGAATGGGAAATAGAAACTCAACTATTTCTATGGGAAACAGAAACTCAACTTTCTAATACTCACATGTGTACGCTGCACAGCTGCTGATATGTTCAGTTTTATTCTACAACAGTGTATGTGAATATGCGATACACAAATATAGGTACAAAGAGGAGAATCTCGAGATTCCTTCAATCATGCAGCAGCCCACAGGTAGTCAGAGCTGTGAAAAAGCGTTCATCAAGTAGGTATGCACACAAAAAAAGTTCAGGGTATAGCACAGGAAGGAAAGCCTCTACAAAAGGTTCTGCAGGAAACGGCACAGGAGCCATAAGATGTGTAATGCTTTTCTTATGTGTAATGAGGAATGAGTATACCGTGGAAACCTGTGAAATTAGGCACGGTCTGCAAAGAGCAAATATGACATTTTCATTCAGTGGTTTGTAATACAAGACTGGAAAAGGAAACGGAAGAAATTAAATACAAGAGATTTAAAAAAATTGAAAAGAAGTCTTTTTACACACATGTAGCTGCACTTTGGATTTCATTACCTAAAAAATTATAAAGAACAGAACATAAATGATTCAAAAAGCAGCAAGGCAAATTTATGGAAAATATTTCCATAGGAAATACAAAGAGCAGAGTTCCAGATGCAGCTTCCAGTTCTTGAATGCTCTAAGCTGTATGTTTTTATTCATATCCTGTTTTAACTCTAAATTCCTGTTAATTACTGAGAGAGATGGAGTTTTTGTTCGACCGTAAGATATAGGGTTATATATAAGATACCTTATATACTGGGGCCGCAGCAAGTAGTTTGAATACACCATTCTGGACCCTGTAAGAAAATGCTTTTACTATCACTTAAACCAGGGATCTTCAGGAAGTTTGGCAATCAGCTGTATTTTACTTTATTGTGTACAAATATGGCAGGGACAGTTATCCAAAAATTTGATCATAAATAATTTGTCATTCTGGGTGTGTAGTTTCACACTTCCAGTGTGAGAAGAGAGCCATAGGGATGAGAAAATAGCCGGCATAGTTTCAATGTTACAGGCATCTAAAATTGGAGTAACAAGTCATACAAATGTTGAGGACACCAAAATTAGGTGCTTGAATTTATTTCAGTTTTAATAAATCAAAGCTCTTGCTAGCATCTCTGAGACAGAATTTTAAAAAGTGTATTATTCCTTTCTCAACATACACTCCCTCCCTTTCTGAAATAAGAATGAATAAATTACGAGCAGAGGTCTTCTGGGGCAGCACTGACTGTTATACTAAAAGCACATTTTAACCAGACTTGTCAACAGGTTAAGATCAGCATTTTTTACAGGCATATCACTTCTCTTGCTATAAAGCTGGCATAATAATTTCCTTCACAGTTGGAAAAGTATTTAATATTTATTTCCCTGAACTAAACTATACCTATTTTAAATGAAACTCTAGGTGTCCTTAATAATATGACCTTTAAATTGCAGTCCCTTTTTGGCTATGCAGGTAGCCTTAAATAGAAGGTGAATTCTACTGCCTCTCAGGAGATGAATAAAGAGATGCTAATTGTAAGATTTTCTCTTCTTGTAACAGTTATGTATTAGGAAATATTAACTCTTCCCATTCTACAGCTAAGATTAGCATTCTTTTCACTATCAGACCAGATCACTTGCACAAACACCACACGACTCCGTTGCACCAAGGTGGCTGAATATCAGATTACTGAGTCCAGAGGAAATACTATAAGCTTGCTTTAGGACTGTATATATTTCAGATGTGAAAACAGTACCAGTAGATGGTGCTCAAGAACATATTGCATAAACATATGCCTTGATGGAAAACAGGGAGAGGGAATAATGGATAACACCATTTCTAAGCAACCTTCCAACAGACCTGTAGAAGCAAGTAACCTTAGATATTCCAAAATGTAAATGGGTAACAATGAGGAGGGTACTTGTGACAGAGTAGGGGACATCCTGCATGAACAATTGTGTGGTACAAGACTTCAGCTGTAAAATTTGCCTAACCAATGTTAACCAAAGTGTTAGGGTAAATGCTTATTGTTCAAACTGCCTTTATACGCAATGGAGAGAAATAAGCAATACTAGCAAAAGCCCCATTCGGGTTTCTAGGCTCCATCAAGCTATGTTGTATGCCACATCAAATGCTTGAGAAAGTCTGCACTGGCTTTCCTCCCCAGAAAGACCACAGATACACAACTAGATTGTCTGATTCTTGTTTAATCTTTACTACTGTTACACCTCTTTTGTTTGATATGCAGCCATCATTGCAGCAATTCTGGAACCTCTATCAGCATAGAGAAAAACATGCAACACAAAGATGCCCAAGGACAAAAGAAGCTCAAAAGATTGTATTATCATCTTACTGACTCCAGACTCCACTAATTCCAGCTGTTACTTGGACATATATGGTCTCTGATGTCCACATTCTTTTGAAAAAAAACAGAAAGCAAAAAACTTCCAGTGAATGAAAACTTCAAATAATTCCTCACCTCTTCAGTTTTGAACAAATAAAATGAATCTCTAAGCAGGTACTTGCCTTTTTTAAAAAGTAATTTATAAGTACATGTGTAGAAAATATAAACACACAAACATATATATATATATATGCATACATATAAAATTCTTTCACTTTATGAATTATACAATTTAAAATAAATAAGAAATTTTAACTCAAACATTTCTAATAAGAAAATGGAATGGAATTTTTTACTTGATTAATCTATTTTCCTTGTCATTGCCATGGGATATTTGACACCTGGAGCAAGACATTGACTTCACATTCTTCCCTATTGCTGTAAAGGGTAGGGAGAAGGACTGTGTTCAAAGGAAAATCACATTGGGAATCATTCATAGCTGGCCTCTTTTGGAACAGAAATTAAATTGAAATCCTGTGTCTGTCAGTATATTTGCCTCCTTTTTCAGAATGTTTTCACTTGAGCCTTGTTGCAGCCTGATGAGGTTCATGAAGGAAATCCCTAGAACAATATTTACAGTGACCTATTTATGGTTTCTTTCTATACCTCTGAATTGAATGTTACAAGATGTTTTTCCTGCCTTCCACTGACTTGAAACACAAAGGTGATTCTTTCCCCCATAATATTAATGTTTAAATATCTTTCATAAGGAATACTAATACTGTGGAGATTTCATTACACACATGCATCTGTGTATTCCTTGCTTGTTGTTCTGAATCATTATCTAGTGGTCCCTATAGTAAATATGCAAACAGTATTGTAACCTTTGCAACTGAAAATCTCCCTCTTGATAGCTCCACCCTGTCAGAGTCTTCCAACAAAGCATTACTGATGGGAATTTAAAGATAGAAATTAATTACAAGCTTCAATTGTTTTACCACAGTGTGCTGCCATGTTTGTCATATCACTTTAAGCTTCAGTGCTTGCTGTCAGTTGTCTCTCAAGAAGTATTAGATTCTAATAATTTTTCAAATATATAAGAAATATGTATTTGGAGATGCATTTTGGAAATTAGAATTCTGCTGGTGGGTCATGGATGGGGAACATCTCTTCAGTTTTTCAAGTGTTTGAATTAAAATAATTCCCTTGAAATGTGACACTATCAATAGACAATGAGACAGAAGCAGGAAAGGAAGAGACAAAGACCAGCTGGCCTGTTGCAATGTGTGCTGACATCACCATGTTATTCTTCTTTTAGAACATTCTGGGAAATTTAGGGCTGTTCTTTTCTAAATACATAGCTGTCAAAGACTTTAAATGTCCACAATGTTGTGATGTTATGTGTAAACATATGTCTTGCTTAGCCTCTGCTCATCAGGTGAACTTCAGCACAGCCATTTATTCTGATATGGTTCATTTCTATGTCACTCCTAGTAAAGGTACTTGAATTATAATCCAAATCTAATAGGCGATTCTTCAAGAAAGCTCTCTGTGGGCCTCCAGGTTAATTTCTGACCCAGAAATTTTCGGCTCAAAACTCCTCTAATATGTGTTTCAGAAGAAGAGACTGTTCCTCTTCATTGCCCCATGCTAATTTTTTTCCCCATTTTGCCTGTGTTTCTTATTGTCTAGATTCTGCAGACTCAGCCTGGAGTCTACAAGACATGTTAAATTCTTTCTTCCTCCACACAGTAAGCTGAATAGGATTCACCAAAAGCAAAAGTTAGATTAGTTTAAAACATTTTTTGTTTGGTTTATGAATAGCTGATTATTTCTGACATTTTAAATGCAGATTTTGTCACCCTTGTCTGGATGAACTTTCAATTTCAGGGTCCATTTATTGTGATTATTTACTATTTTTGATAATGAGTGCCAGTGGTATTGACACTGCTCCAGAATCTCCTGTCTAACTCTATTTTATGGACATAAGCACAATAATAAATTATTTAATCACATTATTATCCTTTGACTTCATGAGGCCTCACTTGGAGCACTATATCCAGCTTTGGTCCCTGCAATACAAGTGAGGTAATGCAAATACAGCAAAAGTATCCTGAGGTGGTTAAAGAGCTTGAGTACATGATATTAAAAGAAAAGGGGATACATGTCCTCTGTCTAGAAGGGATTTAGAGAGGAAAAAAGCCACACCCATCTCAGAAGGCCTTCATCCATGCGAGGACAAGAAGCAAAGGAAATTTCCCAAAGGAAATTCTTGCTGGATAAAAAGAAAAAGATATTGTCGCAGTGACCATGGCTATGTCTAGAAACAGGCTCCTAGAGAGTTTTTGGGCCTTCATTGCTGGAGATTTAAAAAACTTAACTAGACACAGCACTGAGTAACCTGCTATAACTTCCAAATTGTCCTTCCTTTCAGCAGACGTAATCTTCAAAATTCCTTCCCAACCTAAATTATTATGTCACTCTTATGACTACTCTTTCCATTTTTTCCTCAGATTTGCTGTTTCAATCCTTCCTTGCCTTCCTCTCTCCTTTTATTTGCGCCCTTCTTTTTCTGCTCTTTCAATTTTTCTTCTCTAGCATTACTTCATATTTTATTTTTCTGTTGCTTTTGTAATCTTTCTGCAGTACTCCAGTTACCTGTAAAACCTCTATAATGCAGGCAAGACAGAAAACCATTTAGAGGAAAAGATATAACAAAAATACAGGGAAATTGATTAGAAGGATGTACAGGTCTCTTATTCTCTTCAGTTGCTGTTGGGTAACTTCTGCAATAGCCTGTGGGTCTGGCTATTTCTATTCCAATTTTTATTCTCTACTTAATAGGTACCCTCTTCTTACTTTTGGTATCCTGAACCTCTCTGTCCCATAGTCCCAATATTGTTATACCTTCCTCTCACTCAGGTTTTGTCTCTCACCTTTTCCATTCATTGTATTTCCCCTTTCATGTTCTTCTTCTAAAGGCTTTTATTTTAAGTTCTTTAGCTCATCAAGTCTTAACCAGTTTCAGATATTCTTTTTCACTCGGCGGTCAGAAATCAGTGTCATGATTTGCAGTTTTTTAACTAAATTTTCTGTACCGTATTTCCCTTCTGAGTCTTTGTTTTTATGACAATTCCAGAAATTTATGGCAAAATCAAATGTGATCAATTTTTTACATCAAAAAATAAAATGACCATATCACTTGCAGAAAAACATTTTTGAAAAATTTCAGTATATAACATGGAAGCTCAGAGCTTGAAAAAGTTAATCTTTTTCAATAAATAACTGTAAGAATTTGTTATCAATAGAAAAGCAACATATTTTCTTATTCTCAGAAATGGTCAGAATGCATTTTTGGAAACCTCATGAAGTAAAGTTGCCTCAAGGCAGACACCTGGCATAGGAAATTGGAGCAAGGATAGTTAACCTCTGTAAAGTCTACAAATAATTGAAAAATGCATGTAGAATATGAAGATATTTAATAGAGGAGAGACATTTCTAATTTGGCTTATAATACATTGTTGTACAATCTTATTTTTGTTCAAATGTGATGTGCTTTGAAACACTATTCCTATTCCCACTTACAGCCAATTTCATATTGGACATGTGCCAATATTAAGTCTTGATCAATGTCTAAATATACACCCTTAATTTCCTTTTTCTTGGCATTCTGACACAATTTCAAACTCTATTTTTCTTTACTTCTTATCCCACATGATAACTACATTTTTCTGTTTTTTCCAGTTGATGTAATTCCATCACCTGTCCTTTTTCTAATTAATTTGTATGGTGACCTCAATTTTCAGTTTCATGGAATATAATCATAAAATTATTAAGGTTGAAAAAGACCTCCATGATCAATGCCAGCCTTTGACCAAACACCAAAATGTCAACTGAACTGCAGAACCAAGTGACACACCCTGTCATTTCTTGAATGCTTCCAGGGAGGGTGACTCCACCACCACCATGGGCAGCCTATTCCAATGATTAGCCACCCCTTCAGTGAAAAAGTTCTTGATGTCTAATTTGAACCTCCTCTGGCACAGTTTATGGCCATGTCCTATTGTCCTGTCACTGTTTGCCTGGCTGAAGAGGCTGATCTCCACCTGGCTGCAACCTTCTTTCAGGCAGTTGTAGGGAGTCAGGTCATCCCTGAGCCTCCTTTTCTCCAGGCTAAACAGCAAGGATATCTCACAATATTGCTGCAGTTATTTTTCTTTTAGATAAAGTCCAGTGTCTAACTTTTACATTTTAAATGGCTTAAACCAGGCCTTATTGTCCAAGCTCTTATTAGTAACCTGCCTCTCTCTCTATTTTTTCTGTTTTCTTGGAATTAATGTTCTGGCAAAATAAAGCAAAAATATGTGTTACTATATTTCTTATGTGCTCTTGTCTCTCTCTTCACAGTCACTGAGGATTTCTGTTTTCAACACACTATGGTGTGCTTTAAAGCATTTCCAGGGAATTTGTTGTTCTGGTCTCAAACTGAGTTTTGTCTCTAAATTGAATTAAATCTCAAATTCAAGACAATGTCTTCCTGCATTTTGCTAGATTTACCAAATCCAGGTACTCCAAACTAAAATCCGTGAAGACCTTAACAAGACACCAGTGTCTCTAATGAACACCCAGTCTGCTCAATATATAAGAACAGACGAAAACTAAGCAAGAAAAAACAAGAGAGTTTCTGATTCCCACAGCAGTTGAGAATATTAACTTAACAATGTCTCTTGGGGGCAGTTGTCTGCATGATATATCTTTCGAGGGTCAGAGAAAAAAACACGATTATTGGAGGAAGACCTGGAAACATGCATCAACTGTTCCATCTTACAGCAGGGACTACAATATGTTTTCAATGTATTTATTCAAAGCTATTGTAAATTCTAATACTATTATTTATGTACAGGGATTTTTCAAGCTCTGTAATTTCTAACTACTAATCTTTCATATTCTAACAAATATGGTAAATTCCATGGTTACCATAATATGCTTAATATCATTATATTTGTTATAACCTCTCCTTCCAGTTGATGCAGAGCCCCTCAAAACAATGAAGTCCGTTGTTCCTTCTGAAAAAATAACAGAAATAAAAACCATGAAATACCCTGACTCTGACTTGAAACCGTAAAACAATGCAAGAGAAACAGTTGATATGAAAGGAAGAAAGAAGTCATGTGCATATTGAATAACATTGCGATCTGCAGTCCTGGTAGCTTTTTTGGTGTTATTTTTCTTTATGCACTCACTAAACTCTCTGATTCCTACACTCAGAGAAATTAAAGCTTATTGTCTTCTATTGTATTACTATCCACACTCCCAAAGTGAAGGACGTGCCCATTCGAAGGGATGGAACTAGAAAAAGGATCAGAGGATAATGGTGCTGGATTTCAGAAGTCAATACAGACGCACATAAACTGACTGTTGTATGCTTGGCCAAAACCGACACTAAATTTCAGGATGAGTAGATATTTTTTATATTCTATAGATTTTTGAACTTTTTTTTATAACTGTATATATATTAATAACATATTTTACATGTTCATTTTTATTTTATATGCTTCCAAAGTCTAAACACTTCTCATCTATTTCAGTTGGTCAGTCATTTTTGTTTTATTTTAAATGGTAACTGATTTAGTAATGAACATTACAGGACTAAAGGAAATGTGTGTAATAGTCAAATCTGAGTCTACAATGTGTGGTTAACCACGTGCACAAGTGTTTCTGCTAGACTATAGATTTCCTACAAGAACAAATGAGTATTAGCTGAAAACATCTATGCAAATTTGGTTCACTACATGCTCTTTCTTATATATCAGTGTACTCCTTATATACATAATCCCCTAAGTCATTATCCTCCCAGTCACCACTTACCTATTGTCTAGACAAGAGAAGAATCTACTTCTTCTGTGAATCAGCTGTGTTTTCCCATTTACTCTGCAGGTTAAGGTATTTTTTGTACTGTCTTTGTAAAATACAGGACCAGTTTAATTTCATGCAACACTAAATGCAAAAGAGCTCCAGATTCTTACAACATTGCAATTCCATAATATCTTTCAGAATTTCCTTCCCTTATAATGTCATGAGACATTTCTTTTGCATAGCTTTAATTAGGTGAATGACTTAAATGTCTTATTGTGACAATCTAATGCAAAGAAACCATATTAAAATATATAAAATTGCAAGATTCTGAACATATTCCATAGCAAAACCAGTTGCATTAGTAAAGAAATGGCTACTGGTATGTTTTTTTTCTGAAAAGAAGAACTGTATATTGCAAAAAGCAAAGTAGTCCCTATTGGAGTATTAGGAAGTCTGGGATTTTATGTTTGATTCTTATGACTAAAGCATTTATGGCATCATAAGAGCTGTTTAATGAATGTACTGCCTAGTAATACTCCACAGGGCATACTATATTCTCTTCCTATTACTGCTTTTGTCTCTGCAGATAATTCTACAAGCTCACTCTTAAGAAAACAGAACAGCTCCTGATCATGTATGTTTATTAAAAATGGTTGATCATGGACAACACGAGTGGCTTGAATGAGTCAAATTTATCCAGATATTTTGCAGGTAATTACACACAAATGAGAATTAGTCACTGGTAGACTTTTCTTCATCTTGTAAATCACGCTTGATAATATATTGATGTTTGTTGAAACAACATTATACCTACTCTTATAGTGTTCCTGGAGGGGATCTGATGCATAGGCTCATGTCCTTAAATTTTCCACAAGTTAGTAATTTATGATGATTGGTTCTTTTTAGTCTCATAGGAATTGCTTGGTTTTTTGGGTTGTTTTTGGGTTTTTTGGGGTTTTTTTTGGTTGATGGCTCAGTTGCTAAATCCAGTATTGAGAAACAGTTCAGAGTCTTTTATTCTGTCTTTCGTGATTTAGCTTTTATGCCCAGGACTTTAATTTCTTTTTAGTCTTAATATATTACTTGGCAATTTAATACTTTAAAGCAAGTCTAATTCTGAACTAATTTGCTATATACGTGTTACTATGTAGGACAGAGAAACAGAAGCAGTTCTACAGAGTGAAACCAATCTTACTGAAGACTTCATAGGTACATGATGTTCAATATGATATTTTTTTATCAGTGTGAGGTTTCGATTTTTTCTTGTTTAGCTGGTTTTGGTCTTGTATTTTTGTTTTTGTTTCTTTAAAATATTCTTTTCAGGCAAGCACCAATCTGGTCTAATAAACTGACATAGCAGTGATAGTATCCCAGATGTACTTCTTAGCAGATATTCCCATTTACCTCTCATCAGAAACATATCAGGTTCATGAGATTGGTTCACAATGTGGAGACAGAGGAAGCACAGGAAGAAGGAATGATCAAGGCATTTGCTTTGAAAATGCATCTGGGGTCCAAACTCTAATACTAAAGTAGCTGCGTCTACATAGGACTAATTCAGGCACAAATTATTAAGAAGTGTTTTCTTATATGATGTGTAAAAAAATTATTAATGGCATATCTCAGTTACAGTAACTGGAGGAAGAGGTATATTTGCTCATCTGGGATCATATTATAAACTACAGGGAAAGGTTCTAACCATGGAAGCTAGTGTCCCCTGGGATAAGATTCAAAAGGAACTCTGAGAATATGCAGAAAATGGAGAGTCATTTATACTGAATAAATCTGTCTTGCCCTCCTCTTCCTGTGGGAGCATTTCCCAGATCTTTTTCCTAGAAATTGAACGATGCAGAAAATTGCAGAGCTCTTTTTATAGAGATTTTGTTGTTAAAAATAAATTCACTATTGGTCATAAGGCACTTTAAATTTCCTTTGTGGTGTATAGGTGTGGTGGTTTGACCCTGGCTGGGCACCTGCCAAAGCTATTCCATCACTCTCCTTGTCAGCTGGACCAGGGAGAAAAGTATATCAAAAGGTTTGTGGGTCAAGATGAAGACAGGGACAGATCATTCACCAGTTAACATCATAAGCAAAACAGACTTGACTTGGGGAAATTATTTTAATTTACTACCAAGAAAATCAGAGAAGGATAATGAGAAATAGCACCAAATCTTAAAACACCTTTCACCTACCCTTCTACTATTATCAGGCTTAATTTGTCTCCTGAATTCTCTGCCTCCTCCCCACCAATGGGACTTGTGAATGGGAAATGGAGGCTGCAGTCAGTTCATCACACATCATCTTTGCCTCTCCTTCCTCCTTAAATGGAGGACTCCTCACACTCTTCCCCTGCTCTGGCTGCTGTTTTCCAGGGTTTTTTTCCCCTTCTTAAATACATTATCCCAGAGGTGCTACCACCGTTGCTGACAGCCTTGACCTTGGCCAGTGATGGGTCTGTCTTGGAGCTGGCTGGCATTGGAGGTCCTACCTCTTCTTCCTGTTACTTGACCTGGTGGTCACTAGAGATGGTATACAAGGCTCATACAAGTGTATTGTGCCTTTCTGACCTAAAATGACTTCAGACAGCAGTCATCCTCCTCTAAAAATCTGAAAAGTTTTGAGTCAATTCCCACAATTAAATCATAGGTTAACTAGTGCTTTTCTGCTGCTAGTTAAACTGTTAGCTAATTTGTTAATTTTCACTTTGCTTTTTCCACTACACATTTTTCTTTTTCCTTTTTTGCTTTTGTGAAAGTGTTGCTCAGGACCCAAAGGTATAGCTTCCTTCCTTCTATCTTTAGCAGAAAAGTTTTTCCCAGTTCTCCTGCTAGACTATCCTTTTTCTCTCATCTTTTGTATTTATTTCAATTATTCTCATATAACTTTCCTAATTGACTTTTACTCTAACTTGTTTATTTATTAGACATGAAAGCATTTAAGCAATGATTTGCATGATGTTTTGTTATATGTAAAAGTGAAGAAGATTAGACATGTAGGAAATAAGAAACAGTTGTGTTAGAGCAAACCAGAAATTCAGAATATCATAATTTTATTTGGAAGGTACATGTGGAAGTTTCTATTGCAATCTCCTGCTCACAGCTAGGTAGACACTGAATTCAGACATGTGGTCTCTGATGTCTCCAACCTCCAGGGATGGAGATTTTGCAGTCTGTGTTGGAAACTTCTTGCAATACTTCATTATTCTCCCACTGAAAGGTTATTTTCATCTTTCTTTTTTTTTTAAATATATGCAATTTGAACATACTCTGAACTTTTTATTATCATTGTCTTTTGTTCACCTCTGTTGCTCTCTGTGAATAACCTGGTTCTGTCTTCTCTATTGTCTTTTGTAGATATGGGAAGGATGTTTTTAGGTGACACTGAAGCTAGCTCTTCTTGAGGCTTAACCATCCTCAGCTGATCCTCACAGGGCTTGCACTTCATCCCCAACTTGTTCAGTGCTCTAGAAGTTAAAGCAAAGCCCTACCTATTATTGAGAGTTTAGGCTATCCATCAGTTGTAGTCAGAAGGTATTTTTGTTTCAAAACAAGGTCCCACTGACTCCAGAGCAAGTTGATGGAATTTTCTGCCTTTCAAATATGAGCTGTTGTGCTGGGGATCACTTCCACTGATGTCTGACCTTGGAGTGCATGACCTGGAGATGCATGACCTGGAGATGCTGCTCATTGGAGATGCTTGCTGTGGGCAACACACTGGGAGCTGGGAACTAGAAGTCTCTTCTCTCTCTTCTGTGGAAAGCATTCTGCAGACAATTCTAGAATGTGGCTTAGAGGAATATAACTTTAAAACATATTAGTTAAATAGCAGATGGGACAATGTCTGGATGATTTCTTTTTTAGCATGTTTAAAAACCCTATTATGAGATTTGTTTAATAAATGTGTCTCTTATGAAAAGGCATTAGATAACAGATCTTATATCTAGAATGAGAAGGGAGCTTTTCTACATCTTCCTGTTTATCTAGGTTTCTTTCTTGTTCCCTGAGGCAGTAGAAACCTCTATAGTTTTTAATGACTATTTACAGCACGGTCTCTTTATTTAAAAATCTATATGCACAGAATGCATCTATAAACAGATTGGAAATAGGACTCCCATCCTTTGCTAATTTTCCTTTTCCTGTCTGATATTCCTCTAGACTTCCTCATCATTCTGTGTCTCCTAGGATTTATGTTAAACATAATTTCTTATTTTTCACAGTGCGTTATAGAGAATAGTGCTGGCTCCTGAGTGCAAAACTTCTACCAGCAGTAATGTGGAAAATTCTTCTTTTCTTGTGTAAGAGAAGTGTATATGAAGTGTCAACAGTGTCTCAGCTGAGGTCATATCCGTGGCAGGCCACAGGGCACACAGTGTAATTGGGAAAACAGCAGCAGCAATGTTTCTGTTCCTTTGAAGATAGGAAGAATTTTTTTTTCTCCTCAGTAATAGCAGGGATTCATTTAGCAGCTTTGCTGTAACACAATAATAATGCCTTCCTGCTCCAAAATTTGATAATTTAAAAAATATATTTTGGAATAGGAGGCTAAAAATATGTTCTTTAAAATTACTGATTGAAAGACACTTAATACCAGCAAGCTTTTCATTGACATGGAAGAGCCAGCATTTCCAGGTGTTATCCAGCTACTTGTCAACACAGCACAGCTGAGTTCAGTTAGATGCTAAAATTGTCAGTCCTGTAATGAGAGGTGCATGGCACTCTGGCCAAATTTGGAAGAAAACCACTGAGGAGTTCTTGACATATATGTCATTTGTGATCCCCTCATTGATCTTTTTTTTATTTTCTTCTCCTTTTCTTCAATGGCTCTTTCAAGAAAATATCATTCATACAACACACACACACATGTATACATGTGTGTATTGACACAAAAAATGCTTGACTGTATACATCTTATTTAAAGGATTTGAAAAGCTGTGTTGAAAAGTACTGTGAGAATATCTCTAGAAAGTTACTCTGGATATCATTCAATTAGAGAGAGCAGAGTGTTCCTCCTTATAAAAGCATAAATACTAAAAACAGTTACTGTATGAACAATTTGTCAACGATGCAAAGACGGAAATATATCCTATTAAACAGTTTCTTCATAGGCTTGTATAAATCATAGCTTCTTTGAGTACAGATTGATGAGAGTAAATGTCCAAATTTGCTGTATAAACTGTCAGTTGTCCACACCATTTTCCTGAGTCAGTGTTTCACGAACTGTCAAACTATTTTCTCCCGTGGTCCTCTTGGGACTCTTTGGTGCCTGAGGCAGTGAATTATAGCTGTTTGTCCTTCTCTATAATAATATAAATTGCTGGAAGACTGCATTCCCCTAGCCACTCTTGCACCTTTTCCATACAGAACCACTCTTCCACATTTTCTCTCTCTTAGACAAGTTATACCCACCTCAGAGGAAACTGTATTTAGGGGGAATACTCCCAAAAGTTTTTGGATGATGGTGACCTCAAAGGAAATAGGGATATTTGTCAAAATTTAAAGATTTCTCCATGTCTTTCTCATTACTGTTTTTCAGTGAACCTTTTTCATCTTTTCAGGAATTTACTGTCATAAAGCTGCTGATTGGTGGGTATTAGGCGTAGAGCTACTGTTTCCTGCTCTCTGCTGATCTCTCATCCTGGGGGGCTGATGAACAACACTGGCAGGTGTGGGAGCAGAGAGTGAAAGCACAGTTTCTGGAGGTCACGTTGCCTAAGCAGTGTTAGCAAAGGGAAGCTCTCTTGTATGGAATGACACCCAAGGAGCGTGTGTGTGAGCTAAGGTAAATTACCGCAGACCTTGCTAATGAGGACACAGTGGCAGAGTAATTGTATCTTGCATCCGAAGGATCCTCATGCCTGATGCTCTTTCCAGGAGGCTGCAGCAAGGCTGCCACAATGTTGGTCAATCATGCTTTGACAGTAAGGCACAGAATTGGAAGTTCCAGCTTGAGCAACCTATGGAACAGAGAATCATCGATTTGAACAAGTGAGCTACAAGCCATCTCCAGAAGGGAGTAACATTACAACAGAAAAATCCCCACAAAACCTAAACAAAACAAAACAAACAGAAAAACTGCAAGCAAATAGCAACAACAACACAAAAAAAAAAAAAACCCTCAAAACCCAACCAACCAAATAAACAAAAAATTCCAACAAACAAACCAACAAACAAAAACAGAAAAAAACCAAACCCAAACCAAAAGAAAATAGCTAAACACCAGCATAAATTTGGAATAAAAGTTTAGAATGCTTTAATTCCAGAAGGGTTTTTTTCTCTAAGTTTGGATGTGGGTCCATATCCAGACATGTGTGCATAAATCCAACTAATAAGCTGGGTACAAAGTGTTCACAGATAAACACAGAAAGACCTTAGTGTTTGAGGTAAAATATATATTTTAAAAAGTAAAGACAAATTTAAAAAAAAAACATAAACTTTTTATTTTTAAATTAGCAGGGCAACAGGGCAACATCTTCTTATTGATCAGCATGTGGTATCCTATAAAACCCAGATTTACAATGGCAAAGTTTACATTTGGTGTTTAAGCTTCCCTGTAGTTGTTGATCAAGGATCACATCTCTTCAGATGTCTGACAGGTAAGAGCTTTGCCAGCAGAAGTCAGCAGCTTAGACCTGGCCATAATTACCTGATGGTATCCCTATTAAGCAGAATTACCATCCCTATTAAACAGCAGTTATTGCTATTAGGTGTCATTAGTCTTAAATTGCTTCCTTGGGACACATCTCAATTAAGCAAATTTCCATGTTAAGTGCATCCTGATGAACTGAACTGCTCTGTACTGCTTTGTTTCTTTGTGGACCCACTCCAGTAGCCTTCATCCCTCATTTACAGCTCTCTCAAAGTCTGGCTTAAGATTCACTAAAAAAGTACACCCAACCGAAGTAGGGACTGTAAAAGACCCTAATTTTGATGGTGTCTTGCCAAATTTCATTAGTCGTATTTGAAATTCAAGTTCCACCCTTGCAAGGTGTTAATTTTTTTCTTTTTCTTGGAATAGTGTATTCATTTTAATTAGTGTGTAATTCTCCTGTTACAGGGCATTTTCCAGCTTCTGTAAAAGACTGTGAATTATGCATGCAGAGTGATGTGATTTTACTATCTAATATATTTTTAGAGAAAGGAATAAAAATAATTCTATTGCTAAAATGATGTTCTTTTTATTTCTCTGGAACATTTGTGCTTTAGAAGTCAGAGGCAGTGGTTTTAAAAACAACACAGCAAAGAATCTCACCACTTTTATTTGTTGAATGAGCAGTTTTATTACAAGCAGGTTAGAGGTGAAAATAAAGGCAGATGTATTTAATGTGGTTGTTAATTCAGAGTTTAGATTATACCAGTTAGAATAGTCCTGAATGGTGCTGGGGTGGGGAACCCAAACATACCCTTGAATCACATCAGGCCTTTCAGTCAAATCCAAACCATTAGTATTAATGTGCCTTCAAGACAAGTTAAAACTGAAATAGCATTCTTTTAAGTTATTACATATTTTTCAAGTTAAAATTGTTTTCTTATATAGCAACTTTTTAAAAATACAAATTACACTGAAATAATATGAATAAAAAAATTAAAACATGTTATTGAAAACAGACCTGCTTTTCTTCTATTTAATAGAATAGCCTTCCAAAGTAGTTTAAATTCTTTTTTAACATTAAATCAAATTTTGGTTATAATTTCTGGTAATCCATCTTGTCAAGGAATACAATTCAAAGGCATCATACCTGTACGATTTCTCAGATGTAGTCATGCAGAAGAAAAAAAAAAAAGTCAATTCAATCCTTTCAGTGATTCTTTGGGATTCTGGATGTCAACTCAGAAATACTAAGTAATTTGATCTTCTTGCCTTCTGAAGTTTTGCAATGGTGAGTGCACACAAACGCACAAATTTATTTCTGAGGATATTTGGAAGTGCTATCTATTAAGCACCCCCTTCTTCCTTGCTGAGAGGATGACAAGGCAGTAAATCAATATCTTCCATGAGAAGACTTTTCAGAAGAGTGGTTTTCATACTTTTGTAACTGTACTCTATTTTATCTGGGTATTTTCATAAATCTTCCTAGACATGCTTAATGCAGTCTAATACGATTTTTAAATGTTTTTCACCCTAAAAGTCAAGAGGTACCACTGCAGTCGTCTCTTTTCCTTCTCAATAAAACAGATGTTAGGATGGCCATAAAGATAAATTCTTTTATTAAGAAAAATTGAATTCAAAGTAAAACAGACACTTCTGGTCTTACAATTTCAAGTGATGGAGAGCTCACTGCAAAACTAGCTAAAATCTGCAAATGGTCTCATGCTTTACCCCCTCCCATGAGGGGGTAAAGATACAAATGTTTTTTTGCTTGATATTTATTTCCCTTCCATTTCCAGTCCCTGTGTTTTATTTACTAAACTGAAGAAGATGTTATTGACCATACTTAAATACTGTACAAATACTCCCTGATTTCTGTCATATAAAATAATCCACTTGATCTCCTTGAATCTCAAAAATCCAAAGGAACTGTGGAGCTAAGCTTTGTTTTTCAGCCGCTGCCTCAGTCACACACCACTTATCTCTCTAGATCTGGCCAGGACCTTGTATGAAAATCCTGTATTGCCTGTGATCACCGAACTTTCACCTCTTGCCTGGTGCTGCTACATTTAAGGCAAAACCTTCAACCAAGCCACAGCCAATCTCCTACTGGGGTTGTGACACTATTTTCAGCATGAGTTAACTAAGAAATAGCCCACTTTGTCTCTAGATGTGGTCAACCAAAGTATGTTATTTGCTTGCTCCCAGTTCATGTGCCAATTGAAATGTGCCACATTTTGCAAACTTGGGCAGTATCGACTTTTTTTTTTTTAGGTTACTGAAGAAAAATAGATGGTGCATAGCAAATAAATACATTAGACTACCGTAGACCTTCCTCTAATAAATCATATCATGAAAAATCACTTGAAATTGCTTGCAAGGGACCATCCAAATAGGATCCACTTGTGCCATGTTGAAGATGTGCATCTTTATACTTTATTTATCAAAATGACATGTGCTAATTTACATTTAGCTACTACCTGTGAGAGAAAAAAATTTAATCTAGAAATGACATCAGCTTAGGTTTTTTTCCAAAACACACTAATTAAATTTCAATCTTTAATGCTTTATTAATGATTTTCAGATTGACCATTCTGTTAATTCTGACAGCTGGAAGACAGATGAATATTTACACAGGTTTTTTCTTTCATTTTTAGTTAAGAAATTATGTTGTATCATATTTAGAAAGTTCACGCATGCTTTGATGGTGACAGCCTGCAGTGCCTAATGCATATCACAGAATCACAGAATCACGGAATGGCTCAGGCCGGGAGGGACCACAGTGGGTCATCTTGTTCAACCTCCCTGCTCAAGCAGGGTCACCCCAGAGCACATGACACAGGATTCTGTCCAGATGGTTCTTGAAGATCTTCAATGAGGGAGACTCCACAACATCTCTGGGCAATCTGTTCCAGCGCCTGCTCACTTGTACAATAAAGAAGTTTTTCCTCAAAATCAGATGGAGCTTCCTGTGCATCAATTTCTGCCCATTGCCTCTTGTCCCGTTGCTTGGCACCAACGAGCAGAGCCTGGCTCCATCCGCTTGACTTTAGTCCTTTAGATACCCCTGGACTGAAGTTGTGTCTGAGAGGAGGAAACTTCTTTCCAGACATAATTTTCTGCTTTGAGCTGGCAGTTTCATGCATGCTTTATTCATTAAGTTATGTATCCATAAATATTAATTGTCCTGGTTTCCTGAGTTAGCCACAATGTAGAAAATAATACCTTTCTTGACAGAGTTCTATTCTCCTTAAACACAAATTAACAATTCCCAGTACTGTCAGTTTTTATTGAATACTGCAAGGTTATTCTATGTTTTATGTAATAAGAGAATGCATTTTTTTCCTTATGTCTTCAACATATTGATATGAGACTTAGTGGATTTGATGTCTAATTTGTATCTCTCAGATTTTTATTCATTTTCTTACTACTCTTTTTATTATGTTGGGTTTTTAAAGCCTCCAATTAAGGCAAAAACATTTGAATTGTGAAGTCTACCCCCATGGAAGGCAGACATGCTCTGCATAAAAACGACATGTGTAAATCAGACTGTTTTGGTTGCCTGTCTCCTACTGCCACGGAGGAGAATCCCGGAAAGGTCCCCAGGCATTTACTTCTTTGCAACATCTTTGAGTTTGTTGAATTAGTATGAAACTTGTAAAGTATGCCATTTTGTGCATGTACATCTCTCTGTGGGTTTTTGACAAAATTCTTCATCACAAATTTTGTTTTGGTTCAGTGGGCACATGTTGTGCTACAGTTTAAACAAATTATTTGAAGCACAGCAAACACTGTTATTTAACACAATGCATCTCAATTTTATCTTTTAAAAGCTTAGGACTTGGCATTTAGTTACATTGCACAAACACAAGAATTTTTACTTTCAATTTCCTGGACAACTAGCCTTACACAAATAAGCAATGTTTTTTGGCTCATACTTCTATTAAGTCTCCAGTTATAGGACTTAATTGGAAAAATGCTATAATCAGAAAAACATATCACTCAGTAAAAGAGGAAAAATGGAACACAGTTAAATGACCTTTAGTGGTAGCTGGCAATCTTGTTTCTGTACCCCAGGAAAGGGATAGGAGCTGAGCAGTGGTGAAACATCAACTTCAAGGCAAAGGAAGAAAGACTCCTCCTGTAGCTTACACCTTTAGTCCTATTTTTGTGCACAGCACACACATTTTCTTGGGTAAAAGCTTTTCTGCTTGAATAAAAGAGAAGAATGGATGTAGTATGTGAAGAGTTGTGGAAGTTATTGTAAAAGGTACAAAGAAAGCCCATATTTCACTCTTCCCCCAGACAAATGAAAATCCAGATACTCCCTATAAATAGAGACGTAATTCTATTGCTCCTTAGGAGAGTACACAGGTATCAGTGAGTCAGTATTGAAAATTTTTGTATGAATTATACCATTACCCTTAGAGAAAACACTTGAAAAGCTGGCCAACATTTGACTTACATTTTGATAGCAAAAAATACAAATTATCAAAAATAGAGGTTAGGTAAAAACGGAAACTCATATTATGAGTTACATGATATTAATAATTTCACATTTAAAGTTGGAAGTTGCTACATGTCATCTTAGGACTGCATAAACCTTAAATGCTTTTCACAAAATTCATTAGACATTTACAGAATTTGGCTCCTTAATGAAGAAAATACTAGGGAGAGCTTCTCTGATCTGTGAAAGAGTGGGTTAGACAGACAATGGCTTTTTACTCTGCCTTCAAATATGTGTGTCCTGTGATGAGCACAGTGTAGATTACCATGTCTAATATGTTTTTGAATTCTGGTGCCAGTGTCATCACAGCTGCCTGGGGGATCTGTATCCACTGTGCAGGGACATCTGCCTGATGTTCATGTCTATTACCTTCTTTTGCAAGTACTAGGAAAGAATGCTTTTTCTTTTTTCATATTTCAGTCAGATATAGCTGGGCAACGATGTGATATACTAGAGAAAAATGCAAAGAAAGGGGCAAGTTTGGAAAACAAAGGTGCTGATGAAAATTGAATGTATTCTTGCATGTGTTAGGATGCAAAGGAAATTCTAAAGTTGAATTTGTTGCTATGTGCCCAGACAGAAAAATTATACCTTTCCTCATTTTTAGGGTGATCCCTGGGCTTGCAGATGATTTTACCCCTTGAAAATTAGCTCCAGTTTCTAAACCAGGCTGTTGTAAACAGCAAAATCACTTATTTTATTGGTTTGTTGTTTGTCAGTTTTAATTTCTTTGACTGAACATGTAAAAATATTTGAGTCTTGACAATGTTGAGTGGAATAAAAACATTGCTTTATTCGTCATTTCTTGTGGAACAAATCAATACAATTGATATCTTGCAGGTTTTGTTTAGGAAACTATAGAAGATATTTTTGCTTGATATTATTATCCTTAATGGGTCTTGCATGTGGCCACTGTAGTAATAAAGTTCACACAGACTAAATTCCACCTAAGTCATCATATCTACAGGTTTACTATTTGGCTGACTCAAAGATATCTCCATGGTCATTGTCAGTATCTTTTGAGATTGAAAAAACAAGTTTCATTAAAGAAAAGCCTGACAAGGTCTTAAGAACAGCTCTCTGCAGAATCCACTCCAGATCAACTGTATGGTTGCAGTGCACCCAGGAGATGAGTGATTTCCCCAGAGAGTAAAATTAACTGCATACATACTGGGATGTAAGCAAAATGTAAGCAGTCAGAATCTGGCGTTATTTGTTCAGTTAATAGATGTGGCAATTGACGTTCCTCATATAGCTCCTGAAAAAAAAAAACCCAAGATCACTGCAAAAATGGCACTTAGTAATGCATTATTTTTGCCTAATCTTACACAGTTTTGTTTAAATGGAAATATGTCTTGTGACTGGAAAAGACAAAAGAATATAAATGAGTGTTGCCAAACAGACTGGCATTTCAAGAAGGTAGCATTCACGTTTTGTAATATGGCATCTCTCCATAGATTTCTTAACTTCAGTTAGCTGCCAACAAGTGGGACTCAATTCTGGACCCAGCTTCGTTTTACACTTGCAGCAGTGGCACAGAGATCAGACAACAGACTTTTACACTGTTTCTCTTCCTGATTTCCTGACAAAAGAGGTAGTGGTGAAAAATTAAACCGTATCAGTATTTGGAAGAAATGAATTTGCAGAAGGAAAAGTAGTTCACTTTTTTGACTGTCATGCTGTATTTTGCTCAAGTACTTGCAAGTGACCATAATGCTTTTGTGGCACATCAGTTACAAATGCATTTTTTCTTTTCCATAAAGGAAGAAATTTGAGGCTCACGTGCAATTTTAAGAACTTCACTTCCTTTAAATCTCTGCTTTGCTACTGAAGAACTACATTAGTCTTGTCAGTATGCTGAACATTGTAAACTAAAAGCTCATGAATAATGTTTAGCAACAATTTTATTGAGTGCAATAATTTATAGATAGGACCTACTGGATTTATATGTTTTTAGATAGGTAGTTATACCACTGCTTTCTGTATAGACTTTCTGTAGTGTACAGTCGTTTATTTATTTATTTATTTATTTATTTATTTATTTGATTTTTTACTTATTAGCTTGGCAAATGAGGAAAATCACTGATTGAATATTAAAATTTTCTGCTTTTCTCTCACAATTTGCCCTCTCCAAAGAAACCCCATAACTGGATAGATGGGATGGAAAAACTGGGAATTCTGCATTTGAGACAGCTAATCTGCTCTCCTACAGTAAAATGACCATGAACATGGTTCTGGTATATATTAAAGAGATATTTTACTCCCCTTACTAATTTTGCATAATAAACTTGCTTTGCAGCTGATCTCACACAAGTTAATGGGCCTTGTTGTAGAATTAGACACTGCTTAACGGATTGTGATCCAAATTTCATGGTTATTGAGGGGAATGAAAAATCCATTAGTCATGGAATAGAAACTAAAGTACTGGCACAGATTAGAAACTTTGTAAGACAGAAAGCTAGGATTGGAAAAAGAAAAAAAAACTTAACACCACCCAACAACAATAAAAACAACAACAAATCAAAGCAAAAATTGGAAAATGTTTGTAAAAGAATTTCCTGCTGGAACAGCCAAGAAGGTAGGAATTGTACATAAGAAAAATCGTCTGAATTGTGTGTGTCATAAATATATATATATAATTGCTTGGGTAGATACCTCAACAATAATGTAGATCACACAGTCAAAATATTAGCTCATTGTGGGACAGTAGTCAACAAGTCAGCAAAAATTGTGAAACATGAATATTTTGCATGAAAACTACTGAGAAGTGCAATCTTATAAGTCTCTGATGCATTATTATTTGTAATTGTGTATTCAGTGCTAGTCACTTAAACTTAGATTACTAGAAGTATTTAATTATTGTCCAAAATACCTTCAAGAATTTACTATAATACCTCCATAGAGATAATACAATAGTAGAAATCACTCTTCAGAGATAACATAAAATGCAGTAGCTGTAATAGAGTCTTTTTCCTAATCTCTCACCTGATGAGTTTAAACGAAGGGAGTTGAAAGGCAAAGGATGCTGCTAATTAGCTATGAGAACACACTCTCTGTTACGCTGAGGTAACCTACAGCGGGTTCACACCCTCCCGTGTGAGAATCTTGATTCAGAGGCTGTTTGAGCAACCTGCCCTAGTGGAAAGTGTTCCTGGAAGTAGATAATCTTCAAGGTCCCTTCCAACCACAACCACTCTGTGTTTCTATGGTTCTATAAACACAGACAGAGCCACTGCAGACTGCCCAGGACACCTGAGACCAGCAGAGGTCATGTAGGTCTGCTGTGAGAACCAGGCACCCCTGGAGTGGCAGCTGGAAGCTAAGCAAGGTATCTTAGAGAATCCAAATTGACAATAAATGTTCATGGATCCATACTATATGTAACTGAGTGGAGAAAGTTCTCATTAGGAAATTATGCCTTCTAGTTCAAAAATCAAATTGAATATCTCCTGTAATAAAAAAATTTAAGTGAAAAAAATACCCCAACATACAGTTTACAGTTAAAATGTTACTGTATCTTTACTAAGGGTATAGAGGTTTTTTTCTAATGCCACTAATCACTTACTCAACAGGCCAATTAACTTTTTAAATTTAATCTACAACTTGAAAAAGAAATGACTTGCTTTATGTGTTAATCAGGAGAAAAATAAACAAGACATGAAGAACACTTTTAGATTTTTGGCATGAGTGAAGCATTATGTTAATCTAGGCTTGACCTTTATTTCAAAACTCAAGGAAATACTTTGAGATCTCAACTTTCTAGGTGATTGGGAAATGTGCATAAATATTAGCCCAGACATCTGGAGTCTGACATTTACTTGTTGACAAATGAAAAATAATTTTAAAAAAGCAAGCTAGGATGTCCATTTTCTTCCTACTTATTTAATTTTTCATTCCAGACACATGGAGACATATTTATGAAAAATTGAAAAGCATGAAGGAGTAGGATTTGCAAAAAATCATTCCAGCTAAATATTGCTCACGTAGGAAGTACATATTTTAAAGACTTAACAGATGTAGTTTTGGGTTTGTTTGTTTGGTTTTTTCCTCATAGTCTTATGCTACAAGTTTGAAACAATGAAGAATCAAGGGGCCATAATTATTCCAAAAGTGGAATTTTAATATGTAATTAATTGTATCACGGATCTCTTCACACTTAGAAAGTGATTCTCAAACCTTTTAATCTAAAATGTAATCCAAAAGTGCTGAAGAGCAGACAGCTCTCCCTTGAGCACTCTTTTCTTGTTACATTTCTGAAGGCATAATGTTTCTTAAAAGTCCGCAAAATAACCTCTGGTTTCAGGTGACAGAAGAGGAAACTCCAGCCTTCATTTTGTTACCTTTCTATTATTTAAACTTCAAACCAGTATTTTTATTGAAATATTTATTTTTGAGATAAGCATGCTTATCCTAAGCCTTTTGGGGTGAGTTTATGGTTTCCCTTCGGTTCAAAATATTTTTTTGGAGGAAAAATTAATATTCATGTTTTGCTACTGGGTACTGGACTCCAGATTGTTACAAAATGAGGAAAATGTTTGATACAGGATGTTTTTTTCTTTTGTAGATGAGACAGTACAATATTGATAGGACAAGTAACATGTTTCACATTTTAAATACCGTGTGAGTAGGTCCCCTGGGAAATCTCTACTTATTTACAGTTGAAATGATCTGCAAATAAACTCACTAGGAAACTTTAATATATTAAATGGAGAGAGAACACTGAAATGGCAGCCTCATACCATGTAGATTTTTAAACTCAATCTCTCAAGTCTATGAAACAATTAGAAAATAAGTGATGTGGGTCTCACTTTATACTAATGGGAACAACTACACTCCCATCACTGAGATATTTTGGGTTTACAGGAGCTGTGGTTCTGGGTTGTTTATTTACTTGTATTACAAGTCTGAGATAGCTACATCTAAGGAAAAAAAAAAAAACCCTATAAATTCTCTAATATGTGATAAAGGAAATGGGACATGAGTTAATACACACTAAAGGCAAGGTTTTCTATGTTTAAGATTCTTTAAGAAGAACTAGTATTCAAGATCAAGCTGCTAATAGTTTTGCAATAATTTAATTTCCTGAGTCAAATATTCCCTGATAAATTGTTATTTAAATACAAGAAAATGCCCAGACAAAATAAAACCCAAAACACCAAAAAAGCTGGATGAGAGCAACAGATATGGAGCTTAAGATCAGCATCAAGATGCTGCAGAAATTAAATGACTACACTAAAAACCAATAAGGAAATAGTGTCATTTGACTCTGAAAACTGAATATAACATCCTAATTTTTTAATGGCATTCCTTCATATTCGTAGTTACAAGGGAAAGTAAACTCCAGTGCAGGGAAGGAGTTATGTATTGAACTAAAGCTAAATGAAAAATGATTCTCTGTGGTTCTCCACTCTGTGAACCAGCTCAAGAGGTGATGATGATTTTGCCAGTGTGGACAGTCACTGGCAGTAGAGTGATAATGAATCTTGGCAGCCTTGATTTCCAGGGGCAAAGAAGCCCTGCTGAACTTGGCTTTCATTCTACACATGCATGGTATTACTTTAACTTAACGAGGTGCAAGTAGTGACAGTTGTTCTCCATTCCACTCAGAATGAAGTTTTGTGGTACCAATTAATCCATCACAATTCAGTAATCAGCATAAAGTGCTCAGTAGGTCCCCAGTGCAAAGTGCACCAACCCCTTCAAGTTTGCAGGTGCACTGTTCAACAGCTGCAAGAGGTGCTGCAGTCACTACCACCAAGCCATCGCTGAAAGAGTTTGATTTTGGGGCACGGGGCAGACTGTAAGTCACACAAAATGATGGTAGGGAGGCAAGAGAGGAGGAAGGACTAATGTCCTGTTCTGAGAACTAGGAGGAGGCGGAGCAGGAATGTCACAAACTGAAGAAGAACATGGTGTGGAAAGCCTCAATTGTATGGTGATAACAATATTGAAGATGGGATTTTGACAAGATTTAAGGATGAGAAAGGGATAAGTCAAGTTTTCCATAAAATAAAAATAGATTGCCTTTTCACCAAAACTTGTTTGAAGTCACATGTTGATGCATAAAAGGTCTTCAGATGGTTCCCAAGTTCCAATGTGACTGAAGGAAAGTTTGAGGAGGTCCTAGAAACAAGAGACTTCTTCAGAAGAGAAAAATCTTCAGCTAATAGTTCCTAAACACTTTATTTCCAGAAAGTGAGAAGTTATGTTAGCACTACCATTCAGTCTATACTCAGTTCTTACACTCTTTCCCTCTGTGTGTTTTCTTGCTTGTTGTGGGAGGAAATGTGTTAAGGTATATACCACTGCAGTTTTTCTTAAGCTTTATAGCATTTTTGGAGCTTCTTCAACAACATTTGGGATTTGTTGATGCCAAACTTCCTGTGTCAATTTTAATCTCTTTTTCTCTCCACACTTCGGAATTTGAGACTTCATAGCATAGGTTAGGTAAGTCCCCTTTAAGTCGTGTGTATTCATTTTCTTACCTTAGAGGAAAATCTTGATGTCTCGTTGCAGAGCAGTCCTTACTGATCCTCTACATGCAGCAGTGACATATGAGGTGCCCTCTATCCATTTTGCACAAGGTTAGCTTAGATGTTTTCAGAAATGCCTTCTTCTAAATAAATTAAAAAATTAAAAAAAAAAAAAAAAGACATCTGCTTTTCTGTTTTGCATAATAATAATAATTATGTAATTATAGTTCATTAACATGCACATGCACATGCTGTTTTGTTCTGTTTTGCGGTCTGATATATATAGACCTCACTACTATTTGAAAGATCATTTCAAAATAAACCATCATTGAACAAAAATCCAGAAATGTGTGACAGGCTCTATTCAGAGCAGAATACTCAAAATTTGTCTTGGCTAGGGTTTAGCTGCTGTTTAATAGACTATTAGCTCCAATTTGCTACTGCTTTATTTGTGTCAATGCACTCTGATCTGAGCATTTTGTGAACTGTTTTGCTCTGAATATTACTGGGAAAATATTCCAAAAATGCCATTCAGCAGTGAGATGCAAGTTGAACTTGTGTGTGCCTAGCAAGACTTGTATGTCATTAATGACAAGACGCTCTCTGCCTCTGACTGAAAGCTTTCAGGTAAATCACTTTTAGTGAGAAAAAGGAAAATCTGTAGCACTTATGGAAGACCATGCTCATTCTGACTGTTTTCAGCAGAAATTTTCAAATGATTCTGAGTCATTCTAATAATTTTCTCTGATCCTGATCAATTTTTGTATGTTTAAACATTTGGTCTTTGCTATACTATTTGAAATAGTTTTCCAGTTCTTTCAAAATTAAGCTTTTAGAAAATGTTTTCATCCATTCTTCACCAACCCTCCCCAAATGAAGTTGACACCCTCCCCCCTTTTCATCTACATTTTCCAGTGATTATACCCTATTTCTTACCTGATTTTTAAATTGTGCTTGGGGCATAAGTGAGTCAGAGCAGGGTTTAACTTTGTCAGTTCCTAGTTTGAGAAGAAAGAAAAAGAATAATTATTTTCTCTCAAGACTGTTATCACTCAAGACATAGCATTATGGTGCACAGAGCAGATTACTGCAAAAAGTAGATTGACGTTACCTCAGGAAGAATAAAACATAAATTTCAGGCCCCAGCTTCCTAGCAAAGTTCTTTCACTGTGAAATTGTTCTGAGAAAGTGGACACAAAAGACTTAAGTTAACTGACTCCTTCATCTACTTGTTATCTTTATATCTGTAGATGTTTCCTTATAGTCTCAGAGAAGTGAGAGATAACTCAGCATCTCCTAGAGGTCCACTAACTACATGATTGCAGTTCCTAAATTAGCTGCACTGGATTATGAGTTTGAGATTTGGATGAGATTCACGTGTAGTTGTGAATCTGTCATTTTGAGTTTTCCTTACCATTTACTTCCCTTATAGCCTCCTATGACTCATAAAATAGTCGGCAAAATTATTTGTAGAACCCAATTTGGCATCTAAATATGATACTGTCTCTAAATATGGGTCTGAAATTTGCTGGCAGCCACAGCTATTTTTGTTAAGTGACAGTGTCTGAATCACAGACACAGAATCGTAATGATTTAGGTTGGAAAGGAGCTAAGAAAACAACCCAATCCATTCCCACTCCCAAACAGAGGTGATAATGAACTCTGACTTGCACTGCCCCAGTTGAGGTCTCTGTTTCAAAAGACTGGAAATACATTTTGTGCTAGGGAAGCACCCACTATTCTGAAGAGCCAGGACCCTGTCTCCCTACTTTTCAGACTCCTACACCTAAGTCTCAAAAGAAAGTGCAAGAATTTTCTATCCTACCCAAGAACTGCTGGTGATTTTACCACAAAATGGTTTAAGGAAAATGAAAGTTTCTCATGACCTCTTCCTTCTATGAAATCTGAAGAGGAAAAAAAAGATCCAAAGATAAATAATGCTTCTTTGTGGACAATTAATTTCAGGTCAATACATTAAATTTAAATCACTTGATGCCTGTCTGACAAGCTTACAAGTCCTTGAGATTGGGAAGGGAATTTCTAAAAGCATCTCCCCACTCAACACTAGTTTTAACTTTGCATATGCATTATGAAAAGAAAAAGAAAAAACAGAAAAGCAATGTAAAGTTTACATTCTCTTTTTTGATTGTTCTGAACCAAGGAACAAATGTAATAAAAGCTGCCGGTAGCTTTAGGGAAACAAGTTTAGTAGGGATTTTGAAACATTTTTTTTTTCTGAGTATGAAAGCTCAGAGACTCTATAGTCTTTATAAAGAACTTTATAAAGGTCTGGACTTAAGCCAGCTAGAGGAAAATTTTTCATAGTACATGAAATGGGAGGAGAAAAAAATTATATTCGTCTGTTAGTCAGTAAGAAACCTCCACACATAATTTCTATGTTCATACTAGAAATATGTCTCTAGTTATTAGTAAGACATTCATCACATCAGTGTGCATTATGTGAATTTACATTGCAATTTAAGATAGTTTAGTAATTAACTTTTTAGAAAGACAGCTTCTGGATTAGTTAGAGAATGACATATATAGAAATTTGGAAATAATTCTCCATTGACCACTGTGCTTCGAAATACTCCATTACTGGTATTATCCTTCAGCATTAACACTGACATTAACACTGTTCCTGCAATTAAGACATTCACCTTTTTCTCTTTCTGACCTGAGGCACAAGATTATATCAGCAGTAACTTTAATCCACTGATCTATTTCAAGGTGAAATGTTATCTGTCTTTGTCAAAATACTTTTGGCATATCTCTGGTGCTCTCCCTATGCATAGACTCAATCAAATCACTTTTGTGCTTTGGTGCTCAGAACCTGTTTTGACCAGTCTAACTCAGACCACTGATACTGGTGTCCTTCTATGTTATCTGATGATCACTGTAAATTAGACTGCCCTACCTTCCATTCTAACAAAATAATTAAATTATTCTTTTAATTCAGATGGGAGTGGGAGTGTTGGTGTAAGTCACTTTTACTTGAAGAACCAACAGCAACAACTTGTGCATTATTTCCCTTAAATGTTCCCATGAACATAAACTGTTCTTAACTTCAGGAAGAACCAATAATTATAAAACTTTAAAGACAACATCATTATCTGCTAGATAAGCAGATATATACTTCTGTTTGCCTACATGAAATTCTACTATTTGAACACACTGATACAGGTACATTCATGATACTGCACTCCAATCATTTATGACTGATATATTCCATCATTTAGAACATTGGTGAATATTTCTTGTTTTAACCAACACATTAAATTCTGAAAGTAGAAATCTGCAGGGGTGGAATAGGTCATTCTTCGGTCATGTATCTCAGAATTTAATGTTTCTATTTCTAGACTGATTATGAAAAAATATGAAAGAGAATATACCTGTTTCCTTGTCTCTGGAATTTTTTAGGAAGTCACATACAGAATTTGAATAACTTATATTATGTTTTCAAGCAGCACAGAGGGAAAAAAAAAACCCAAAACAGCTTCTTATGGGCTGGCTGGTTGGTTGGCTTTTTCAAAAGAATACTTGTTGATTTTTTTTTTTTGGATGGTCATAAACAAAAGTTCCTCCCCTCTTTTTCTTGACTCTTGCCTGATTGACTTTTTCTTGACTCCTCCTTCCTCAGGAAGCAATCATCTACTTGACAAGAATAAAAAGGAAAATCTGAAAAAGTCTCTGAGGGTTAGGTGGAGGCAAATACATGTAGCAAAAAGCTTAGTTCTTTCACTGTTAAGCTGAACAGTAGTTTTCCCTGCTAATTGCTGCACCCTGAAAAAAGAATTGCAGAACCAAAAGCCTTAAATGAAAGGCAGCTTTTCATTATTGCTCCATCAAAACAGCCCTTGTACATCATGCTTGGGAAAGTACATCAAATGGTGTCAAAACTTTAGCAGACTTGCACAAAGTACTGTAACGCAGTGCACTTTACCTGTGTGTTGCCCACCTCGACAGATAAATATTGCAAAGTTTCTCATGGTAGTACACTCTGGGATACTCTGTGGGATCCACAGCCTCAGGAGGGTTTAACTCCTTCCTATGCTTCTAAGCAGTGTCAATGTGCAAAGAATGCTTTTCCATTCACTTCAGAGTGTACCACTGATGAAGAAAACCTCCAGTGCTTGTCCTTATCCTTACCCTTTAGTGCCAGCTAGTGCAGAAAAGATCCAATAAAGGGTTTATCCACACTCTCATGACTGGGAAAAATGCAGCTTCAGACAGACTCTCTCCTGGAAGTCTCCCTCAACTACAGAATGGGATGCAGTGAGATGGTTCAGAAATGAGGGGTTAAAATGGGCTGGCTGTTGCATCCCACAAGGATGTGGGATGCAACAGTTTTTGGGTAATAGAGCTAATCATTGTGACTCTCACAAGTGTTGTATGCAACAAAATCCAAGAACATGAAGAGCTTTTGAAATACGAAGCCGTAAAGGCTTATTTTGGTTGTTTCTTTTTCTGTTGGGTTTTGGGTTTGTTTGTTTGTTTGTTTGTTTGTTTGTTTGTTTGTTTAAAACAGGTGTCAGAAATTGTTTTGAAAGCATTTACTGCCAGATTACTATGAGGTTGTCATGAGCCTGTCAGGGTAGGAAATTCATTAATTTCAGTTTAATATCAGAAACTCTTTCAAAGCAAAGAGGCATTACATTTGTAATGCATCCAGTTAGCATTTTCTGCTCATCTACGCCTTCTTCCTACAAGATTGTTACTGAATGAATATGGTAAATCTTACTGTGAAAGGATCTCGTTGGGCTAAATTGGTGTTTGCCTTTGCAACTAAATCTAGACACCTTATCAGAATCCTTCAGAAGATATATTAGAATTCTTACCCTGTTTGTCCTGGTTTCATCCTTTTGAGATGTGAGTTTCCAAAACACTGCAAAGATTCTATCTCATGAATATTAGTTTAGTGAGAAAGAAGGAGGAACATGATGACCATCAAACTGTCAGTTTGAAAGTAGTGGGTGAAAATGATATAGCCAAAACCTATGGGACTGCAATTCGATGCAGCACACTGTTAGAAATAACTCCAAAGTAGTAAAAATCTACCCACTTATATCAGATTATAACTGCTTCAGGAGTTGATGGCTGTGCTGTGTTGAACATATTTATGATATGCATTGTATGCATGGATAAATAGAAGTATTACCAGATCAATGTAAAGAGATAACCAGAAAAAGAAGTTTAGCAAACATAGAGTAACCTGTAGTGACATAAAATTTTTTATAATATTATTATGCAGATCCAGCTTTATACAGTATTTGCAAATGAACTAATAATAGCACTTCCATGATTTATTTTGGATAAATCCATATATATCTCAAAAACACTCTCAGCAGAGCATCGTTATTACTTTATTAAATACTACTTTTGCCTACTTGAGCTTAACAAACAAATCTAATGGTATGAAAGAATTTAATTTCAGAGCTGAATGATAATTTTTCAGGCATGGTTAATTCACATAATTCAAAGTTAATTATGTTTGCAATATTAGAGAGTGCGGTAATTTTGTTCTGTTCAGCTGCAGCTCTTATTAAATCTTATGTTTTGATTAGGAAAGCCAGGCTTTAAGAGTGTACAGCAAATTTAAAAAAATGGCAAAGTATGGGGGAATGTTTTTAGGCACATGTTTTTGTTCATATTCACATCCTCTCTTGTATTACATCACTTTGCCAATTGAAAGCTGACTGAGGTATACTTAAATGTTTACTTACATTTCATCCTACATGTGATTTCTTTAATTTTTTTCAGCATTTGGGAATGTTACACTTGATGTTCCCAAGCCACTTGATGTACTAATGTACAGCGGGTTCTTCATCTGTTCTTCTTGCAGCAAGCAGTATTTCCCCTGCAGTATTCCTCAGTGGAAAAGAAAGGCTCAACACAACAGAGATTTACAAAATCAATTAGGAAGCGTCAGAGACTTACTGACAAATGATCAATATATTTCACTATTACATTTGTGACATTGATTAGATACTGCTAAATTTGTTTTCAATAAATGCATTTAAGTAGCATTTAAAGGTGTGATATTCTGTACAAACGGTATTTCTACAAAAGGAAAGGCAGTTAATGTGTGAAGTTGATGGGGTGTTCACAATCTGAGGCCATGTAGCGACTGCCTGGTTTTGAAGGCATTCACAAGGGGTCATTCTCCTTCCTGAGTTGCCTTCCTGTGTAATTTTGGTGGTTGTTTTTAGATTGACATGACTAGGTTAAGGTTGTCAATCTGAATATGTTATCTTCATTTGAGTTTATATAGTCTTCCTTTAGATATATGCTATAGAACAGGACAAAAATCATCATCCTGTCTCACAGCAAGACAATGATGCTAAATGCAGCACTTTGATGCTCTCCAGTCATGCTACAGGGTTAGAATTGGAGTTGCATAGCTACTACATGAAGGTGCAGCAAAATATGCCTTGTCTCACACTGCACTGGAGGCAATACAGATTTCTAACTCTTCAATACAGTTAGGGATCCCAGATCTTCTCTGGGCTGGTTCTACCATAACTGGAATTTACAGAGATGTTCATAAAACATTGGACACCTCCAACACAAGCTTCCCTCCTCAAAGTGGATTTGAAATTCCTTTTACTGTGGTGCTTTTTTTGTTTGTTCATTTGGGCTTTTTTGTTTGTTTTTTCTAAATTAAGCCTTTCCAATATAATTTTTAGTTTTGATTTCTTTATTTAAAAGGCTAGAGATACTTCTGTATTTGCTCACATGAAAAAGCAAAACTATAGTGAACTATATGTTCTCAGAATCAAACACTTGAAAGGAAGAGGCAAAGAGCTGCATCTGCCAGGAACAAACAGAAAATAATCTTCATTGAGCAGTCTCAATTAATCACAGAATCCCTTTTCCCCTGAATAAGACAGGGTCCTATGACAAAAGTAAAATAGAACCCCATTATACATTAGCTCAGGGCTCATCACGGACTGATGGAGTTTTAACTACATCAATATTCCTTGTGTGGGGAAAGGAGGAAAGCCTGTGTAAAATGTTGAATGTGTAGCCTTAATTATTGTACTTTTTATCTTTTGCTGTTCTTTTAGTAAAGTATTTCCGTGACATTGTAAACTCATATTTGGTCTTGGAGTTCATTGCATGGAGTGTGTCATTGCTGCTGTCAGGCTGCAGGAAGCTGAGAAATAAACCAGGCCTTTGAAGCTACAATTTTAATATAGTGCTAACAGCCAGTGAATATCTGTGGATGGTGAGGATATAAGTCACTTAATGACTGTTAAAATTCCAGGCTGAAAGATTTCCACAGACCTGAGAATCCCCGCTGCAAGGAGGATTGTTATTGGGATGAAAGCCATTTTCTCTCCTTGTGCCAAATTTAATCACATAGAATCTTGTTCTCTTCTGTTAAATCTTCTTTCTCATGCTTTTGACAAAATAAATGTAGTATTTGATTATACTTGGAAAGAACGTTAGCAGGAAGAACAGAAACTTCTGAGGAATGGTGAGATCATTTATGTGTAATTACAGCACAGTGTCAGGCCCTGGGCTGGCTCTGAATGGATTTACTAATGCAGTCATCATCTTGTTGTTCACAGCCAGCAGCCACGCTGCTGCAGTGTAACTAGAGTAATCATAAAGACACATATATTTTTGCAGAGGTAAGACAGTTTCCTAGAATGTCTGACATTTCACTGCTGGTGACTGGAGTAAAATGTCAATGCACTGAACTCTGATGGGATTCTGAATATTAATATCTACAAATAGGCCCTATTAATTTTCTTTTACTTTTTATATGTATATATACATATATATATATATTACTGGAAATAAATATGAAGGAATCATTAGTGGAAGAGGAATTGTCTGCTTAAAACAAATGATATTATCTTCCCATTTAATGCCTTTTCATAAAGGACTTGTGGAACAGATCTTTCTCTTTCATGGCTTTTCCAGAAATTTAGTGCCTGTCTTTTGGCAAAATTTCTCCTTTCTGAGCACTAAGTGTTTTGGAATTTTAAATGTTTTCAAATTTTGAACATTTTTGAACATTCACTACTAAGAAGTGATATTTCAAAGGCAGTCTGTGTACACTGCAGTGAGGGGTTTTTCATACTGGTGGAAAAAACTTTCAAGGAATTCATCACCTTCTCAGAACTGCTGCATTTGTCTAATGTACACTAGACACGGAGAAAACTAGAACATGAATTGATAATAGTTGCCACAAGGGCACTTTCTGAGAAGCTGGAACTGGAGTTAACTGGGAATGCAGAAATCTGGAATACAGAAATTAGTTGCTGGGAAGAAGTGTTTTTAGTAAAAAGTACTAGCATTAAAATAGTGTTTGAGTGCTGCTCAGATGTGATCCACCGATGCAGGGGGTAATTCATTCCTCCATCATAAAACTAGACACAATGTACCGCTCAAATTACTGAACTTCATATCTACCTCTATTGAAGAAAGTCATCAAAGTCCTTTATTTATCCCTATAATATATCGTCTTTTTTTTTTCCCCTTAAAAATGAGTAAATAAGCAAACAAGCAAGAAAAGCAAGAGTACCAACTTCCTGTTTCCAAAATTCATGCTTGGATATAAAAGCAAAATTATAACCTCTGGCATCAGGAGCTATTTTCAAATCTGAGCAGATTAAATGTTTCTCAAGTAGAATGTGGTGGTGGTTGATAAAAGATGTCTCATACTGCATGAGCCTGCTGGGACTGTGCCTTCCAGTTTCTCTGCTGTGTTTTCACTGATGGAGTTCATGCCACCATTTCCCTGGCATCATTAGCAGAGGCAACTTGTACTGCACTCAAGTGTCCATGTTATTATATTACTAGAGAACTTACAAATCTGCTCCTCTGCTCCACACATAGCTGCTCATGGATGCTCAGAAAATCCAGTCTGTTGAGAATGATGGTTGGTATAAGAGTTTTGTGGTTTGTGTTGCTGAGTTGCTCAGTGACTTACCCATGAGCTTAAGGGCATTGCTCCGGTTCACATATGTCCCTGGTGGTTTTCTGCTTGGCATAAACTTAAACATTTGGATGAATTCTGCCAGCTGAAGTTCAGCTCAAAATTCTGCTGTGATTCTTATGCTATAAACCTCCAGGAGATCTTGTTTCTCATCTAGTGACATGTAATAGCTGAAGCAAGTGGGAACAGATTTTACAAGATAATTTCTGAAGCCAACTGCTTTTCGCATTACACACTGTAAGAAAAATACAGACCCAAGTAGAAATAGTAAATGTCAAATTATTCCCTACCGCAATTTTCTGGCCACTATTGAGTGCTTTAGGATTTAGTCAAAATGTGTTATGAAGCCCAACACAGAACAGCACACAGGGCCTAGGACTGGAGCGACTTTTTGCATCATTGAATCCAGTGTCCTGCTGATAAAGACAATTGGCATCCCGGTTTAAAATCACTCAAATGTTATCCTGAAATCTACTAAGATGATGCTCTGGATCATGACTCTTCTCACAACTGTAAATGTCCTAAACTGATGAGCACTTTAAACATTTATTTTTGTATCCAATGTGTCCATTATGTTTAGTATTTTTTTTCCTCACCCAATATTTGTGTTCACCTTAGTATAGAAATAGATAGCTAATATACCTCAATTTAAGCTGCACTGTGCTATAGGTTATTTTATGAAGGGTTTCGTTGATACATTATTCCCCTTTATTGTCCTTCTGAGTAGGTACTTTTCTCATCTCCAATGATCCAGAAAAAAATATTTTCTCACAAATTTCATCCTTCCAATTATTACATTCAGGTATGATCTGCTATTTGCTGGTAGCATTCAACCTCCTTTTTCATACCCTTCCTGGCCCTAAACACGAGAAGTGGGTAAAAATTCATCAGCCATGATTATATAATGGCAAATATGCAAAACAATTCCAGATACAAAATACAATACCTTCTGGATTTTATCAACAACTTGTCAGAATTTTCTCAAGGAAAATGGGCTTTCGCTTCTTTTCTTGTTCAGATGAGTTTTCCTATATATTTTGTGTTGTGTGATTATTCAATGCAACATGGAGATTCCTTGATATTGTTTTTTAAATTTTTAACTTGAACACAATGAAGACAATTTAGATATACACGGAAACTATATGACAATTGGGAATGTAACTTACAAATGTAAGAAAAGAAGACAGCTAAGTTGTCTAGGTTCTCACTATTGGAGAAGAGAGAGATAGAAAAAGTTATTGAAAGAAAGTTAAATACTGCTTGTTAAACTAAGCAGCTATGCAGCTGGAAAATAACTTTCCCCATTTATAAGAACTCTTTCCATTCCATTCCTAAAGGAGTTATTTGCTCAATAAGAACTGAAATACTTGTCTTAGTGTAGAAGATTAACCCAATTGCTATTAGTTATGGCCCCATCCTTCACTTTCTGCTCATTTTCTGTGTTTGATCTGAAGCTGCAATCCCAATAAAAAGTATTAAGTTCATATTATTCTGTATCCCCTTTTTTTTTTTTTTTCATTTTATAAGAAGCCTCACTTGGCAAAGATTTTGCATTTCTCATACAATATATTAGCTTTGTTCTGTGTATCCTCCCAGAGAATATATTTTTTCTCTGTGGTGACTAGATGCCCCAACTAAAATAAAACATCTGTCATACTAGAGACATATATATATAGAGAGAGAGAAGGCAGGTCTAATGAATGAACATATCTAAATGGACAAAATCTAGGCAAAAAAGGAACCTGATTATTTCCTATTTTACAGATGGCTCTGCAGCTCAGTTAAATAGTGAGCCAGATTTTCAAGCATTTAGCAACCTAAAATGCAGATGGTGCCTTTGTGTTTTCAAAAGCACCTGTCTGTGCATTAATACAGCTGTGTGTTAACTGGCTTTAAAAATCAGGGTTGGAATTGGTTGTCCAGCTTATACAGGAAATCTGCAGTAGAACTAGGAATCAAGCTCTAAATCAGGTATTTTAACAATCATCTTATCTTTCTGTAAAAGCGTGTGAAATGACTCTTCAGCTGACATACAGTCTATGAATGTGAGTTTCTGCAATTAAAGCTAATATTCAGACAGGCTGGAGTGCTGGAACATTTTCTCAGATCTTTTCTCCTGCAATCCTGAGCCGCTTTCTCAGAGTTCCCTGCAGGCTGTACTCTTTTACCTGCCTTGACTAATCCTTTTTGAGTTTGTCTTCCTCTTAGACCCAGAAAACAGAAAGTGGAAGTACATTTGTATGAATTTTGGAGGGCTAGTTTTGTTGCAAGTAATTTTTAAAAGGTTTAATTGTACTTGCTTACTAAAAACACATAATTATAATTCTAAATGTATATTTAAAAATTAAACATGGCACACTGCTTATAAATTGATTGATTTAAAGACAGGGGAATACTACCTTGGAAAAGGGCAGACAAAGCTCTATTACACGCTCATTTTGGTTTTGTCTGATTCCGCTCCAAGTTTTGAACACAAACACTTTCACATGATCTCCTCCTTTCCCACCACTGTATAAGTACGCACAAGGTCATTCTATTGTACCTGCTTTCTTTTTGGCAGGCTTTTTTTCTCATTTTCTGTTGTGGGAGAGATCAGGAAAGTGCTCAGAGGAGCAGACCAACCTCTCAAGAGTCCACTAACTGAGCTTTGATTGCTAGCATTGAAAACTGCAGATGGGATGGATACACTGAAGGTACATGCAGTGCAATTAATATAAATGTTTTATTGGTGGACAAATTTTTAGACAGTCAGTCTGAGAAATGTGTGTTAGAAGAATGAGGCACAATTTTACAGGCACGAATAAAACATACATCTTCACTAATTTATCTCAAATGCAGAGGAACAATTATAGTAGCAATCCCCTAGGGACTTCACAACATTTGCTGTAGACAAAGCGCCTTTCCACTGAAGCACCATATTGTGTCCTGACTCTGCATTCAGCTGTGTCAGCAGGTTATGTTTAAAATCCACTTAAAAGTGAACTTGGGGTCTAGGTATGTTTTCCTCTTAATTAACCTGCATAATCTGTTTTTGTACATAATTCATCCCTTCATTTGCATTTTAATTAGGAAGTGTGCAAAATGTCAAGTTTAATTGGCTCAGGAAGACTTGGTACAACAAAGCCCTGGACTAAATGTAGCTGTGGGCAGTGCACTGAACAGCTGGCTTGCAGGTCAGGTTAAGACTTCAGTACAGGTAAGGGGTTTTGTTCACCTAGTTTTCTGTGACTAAATGTATCAACATTAATTTCACAAGAAGAAAAACTGGAGGACCTGCAGACCCCTTGTCCCTGCATTTTAATGACATTTAGCCTGTTTGCTCCTTCCTCTATGCAGTCCTCTTATCCTGATGGACTTAAATCCCGGTCTCCTCTTGGTTTCTGAATCTTCCCTTTCTCTGCCACTTCTCTCCAGTAATCTTACAGCAGCCATAAAAGGAGAGAAAAAACTCAGACAGGGCTGCATAAAATGTTTTAATAAAATTGTCACTAAGCAGCTGGCTGGGAGATGATGTTTTGGAGTCCTCACAGTGGCTCTGAGCTTCATTGACCCATTCAAACTTGCTTCTTCTCATTCTCTCAAGAAAGCATCTGTGCCCAGTAAGATGTTATCCTTGCCTTCGCTGGAGGTATCCACAAGGAGGGTGACAGGTTGTCCTCCTTGAGGCACAGTGTGCAGAGATGAGTGCTGCTGGGAGCTGGGAGGAAGCCGTCAGGCTGTCAGCACCCTGTTATGTGTCTGGAGCACATCTAGTGGCCACCAAGCTGTAGGTGGACTCCACCTTGCGAGATATATTTTATTGTGGAAGTCTTGAGAGAAGAGTTCAATTTCAAGTACCTCCTGTTGTCACTTACTAAGGAGGATAAAAACTTTAGTTCATATGAATCTGTGACATTATCTGGTTTTCTGTGATAATGATAAAATGATAAAATTTAAAAATTTTATTTTTTTCTAGTCAGTTCACTCTCTTGTCTTCGCATTTCTTTATTCCCCACAGCAGTTTTTTTTTTCACATCTGAAAGAATTGTTCATAGGTTTGAGGATATGTTGGAGTATTTTCATTTCCAGGTGTGGCAAGAGTAGGTGGTTTGGTAGGTAGATGAGAAGCCCTTGAAAGTAGGAATGGAAAATATGTTATAGATTTGTTTCTGCTAGAATTCTTTTCAGATGTCTGGAAGGAAGTATTCTGTGTGTAGCTGGAAAATAGAGTAACACACACAGACAGCCCTTCTGTAGTTAAAGCATTTCATTGAAGTTTTCTTAGACTAAAAACCCAGCATGGTGCTCTTACAGTTTTGTTTTACACTGTGTTTTTTCTTCAGTGCATATCATTACTTGATGGTGCAAAATTAGCAACAAAACTAGGACACCTACAATATTTATAAAAAAATAACATTCTGCCCCATGAAATATATAAAATATTTTATATTTTACTCAGTTTCTTTGTTGTTGATGCTGGTTTTAATTAAGGGACATATTGAAATCACCTCATTTACCTTTTATCTTATTTCAAGAATTGCTTTCCCAGTGTGAATAAAAAGGACTGAAATTGAGTCTCCTTATTACTCATTCATGCCTAATATGTTCTTACCAAATGCCCTAGCTTGTTCATATTGTGCAGCTGGCATTTTTGACAAATTTTGATGTGTTTCATATTAAAATACTAGACTTAAATAAATCTTGATAAATATAAGGTTTCATTAACAAATATCAGATCTAAGAAAAGGGTTTCAAGGTAGGTTTTCAACCAACTTTGTGACAGGCAGAGGTGTGAAAGAAACGTAGACAGCTACATTGGGTAAAAAGATTGTTTTAAAGATTTAGATAACTTATACTAACATAGGCAAATATGTCTAAGATATGATTTATCAGAGGTAGAGGTGGTGACTGCTCACAGCTATCTCATTCAGATAAGACCCTACTGAGATTTAACATTCAAACACATTAAATCAACTTCTTTTTGGCTAAATAATCCAAAGCGCAAACCTTAAGTCTGTGAAGGATCATAGGGAGGATGTGTCACTCTCAGAAACTGTTAAAGGAGTGAGTTTATTGTCAAAGGCTCTGGAAGGCTGGAGGATGTCTGAAATTGATGCTTTGTTGAAATCCATTAGGATGAAAAAAACCAACCCAAAATCAAACCAAGTTGTCAACAAGAAGAAAGTCATCTCTGTGAAATGTAAAAGACAGCTCCTGAAACTGCCTGGTGTACATTCTCTGAGGAACACCAAAGAATATTTTGCACATAATACAGCTTATTTGCCCTTGTTTATTGTTCTGGTTACATAGCACTCATGAAGAAAAAAAAAGAAAAAGAAAAAAAAAGAGCCAGAACCATTCTACCATTCTGTCAACAAAAGCTGCTGTCCAGAGATCAGACTAGACACTTTGGCTGCGTGTTGAGTGATTAGACATAAATACAGCTCTTGTTATCAGAAGCTGGTACTGTAGACAGACTGGAATAAAGCTGCAGTTATTATATTTTTTATGCCATATCAGATGTCACTTAAATAGGCAACAGTTAATTTTTATAAACCTGTGTTTTACTTGAATCAAAATAAATCTTTTCTTTTTGGCTATATTTAAACTTTTGTGGCTGTAGGCATTGTCTGGAGCTGGAGACTCAGGATGCACCAAAATACATACATTGAAAGAGGTTCTTTTTAATGAAAGAAAATGTAGCTCCATGTGTTGTAGAAACCTTCTTTCTGTTCCAAAGGTCTATAGGTCAGTAGGCTGGCAAAATCTAGACATACAGTTAAGCTAGAATAAAGTATTTATTTCAACATCGGACAGGAGAATTAACAGCACTTGAACAGGATTTAATCCAAGATATACTGTTTCAGTCCCTGTATTTAGAGGATGCCAGCTGAGGACTGGCAGACAGTTCTGTGTTGTACTGAGAAAGTCCTTAGTTCTCTAGTCACAGTCCCATCCTTACTAATCTATACCAACACATCTGAAATATATTCTACGTAACCTGGACCCTTTGCCCTTTCACTGTCACTTAGACCATTATTCAACTGGAAATGAGAAGTTATTGAGACAAATTCCGATCTTTATTATGTCAATCTAAATCTAGTGTTGCTCCAATGAAGTAAGTAGCTCAAAGGAATTATTTTAGACTAACCTTGGACAGTATCTTTAGGTTTTTGTATGTAGATAGCCAAGAAATTAAATTCTACAATCCAGAATAGAACTTAAATTAATAAATTTCATTTACAAGGAAGTGGGAGCTATAGACTGAACATTTTTTATGTCCTAGGTTTTAGGGGAATGGTGTTTTTATTGATGTAAGTACACGTGCTGCATTAAATGGGAGAAAATTTGATTTTTTTCCTGAAAATATTGTGATGCCGAAAGTTTTGTCATTGGCTAATAGTAAATGCATATAAAGGCAGGAATTAATTGATATTGTAATTAAAATCTTACCACTGGCATGGAAAGTAGTTATGATTATCATTATAATTATTAGTATTAGTATTACTAGCCTTATTATTTTATTACAGGGAAACAAAATATAAGAAATAGCTTTATTACATAGGAGAAATTTTTGGAATGACAGTACAGTTTAAACTTGTGCCTCTGGTTACCTGCCCCTTTTTTCTGCTCTAAGATTTACATTTCTGTACTAGAGATGAGTTGTTTACAGCCCTGGGCCTTCACTGTCATGTCCTGTCCTTTTTCTTATCATCTCGTATCTCTTCTCTTCTACACTACACCTTGTGTTCCCATTTTCAGGGTCTCTATTATAACACCAGGCCTGCGTCCCTCTGCACAAAGCCAAATCCCCTCATTGCTAAGATAGGCACATAAATATTTTGTCATGTGTAGAAGAACTTCCTCTTACTACGTTCTATAGAGAAAATGTATATTCTACAAAGATAAGCAAAGGTAAATCAAATTGGTCATAGCCACCTGGTCTCTAGAAAAAATAACCAACCTGTATTTACAGACAAACAAGCTAAAAGAAAGCTCCAGACTAGCCAGTATGTAGTATAGAAATAGTTCATGCACTGGGCTACAAGTCTACAAACTCAAGGGAAAGTGCAGAAGTTCTGCAGTTTTAATAAGTCCAACAGTATTAGCAGTAGCTGACTGTTTTCTATTATTTTTTTCCATTAGAGACCACCTAACATTTTATTATACTTTTCAACCTCTTTTAAACAAACTCTTTGTCACAGTCTCCATGTGCTACACAATTTCATAAGCGTGTGCAATTCACAGTAGATATAAAATTATGTTTTCCCCTAACAAATTACTGGAGGTAATGCAATAGGCTTGCTCAGTAGTACCCAGGGCAGTTTAAAAGTGTGGAAAGTTGGATATTAAATTTTCCTATGCTGTCTTCACTAGAGAAGGTTCCCTTTGAAACCAACTTTGTTACCAGCCTTTTTTTTGAGGTCTACTATAAAGATATGTTTCTATTCTTATACAATTTTCAGCTGCCAGGGCACATATCAAATACCTTGATTTTAGTTACTGTATTGATATCTGCTTTGCAGAGGTATTAGCATAATTAAGGTCAGTGCAAGATCTTATGGATTGGAAAAATACATTTATTTTTAAGGTTTTAAAGCAAGTCAGTTTTATGTTTTCACACTCTCTTGCTCACATACTGGCAAGAAGCAGCCTGTGCATGTTCACATGGCCTGACCAAGGTCACTTGTGCACAATAAAATGAACAGCAGCTGCCCAGTCCTCTGCATCTTTAGAGTCACTCCCGACTGAGGATGATAGACCTTTTGGACAGACAGACCTTTCTTCTCCTTCAGGACCCCTCAGCTGTTTTGGGGTAGATGTCTGCTTCAGATCTTACTTATTTCAGCCACCACAAATCCTAAGGCACATCACTGTCCACTGTCTGTTCCTCCTCTTTTGGCATATGTGTGGAACACATGGCTCCTGTCTCCTTCTCTTGGCAGGCAAACGGGAAGGAGTGGTGTACGTCATGCGCTGCAGCCTTGCTGCCACCCTGCTAGAGCCAGGGTGATGGCTCCTTTGCTGATGAGTTGTCTGCTTTTCAGACTGCAGGCTTTTTGTTTTGACATCAAGAACATGTTCCTCAGTTTTGCTGACAAAAACAGTGTCCTGGGTACAGTGTCCCTTATTATATAGCCATTCTTTTAAATAGTTTTGCCTTCATTCCCATACTTACACACACACATTTCCATTCAGACTTCCTCCTTTCTTCCATCTCCAGTCTTAGTATTTCTTATGAATCTCTGCTGTGTAAGTGAAAAAAAATTCCATTTCCTGGGTAAACCCTTTATTCCCCTTAAAATACCTAGATTTAAGAAATCTGTTACAACTCTGTTTATTGCTGGGTGGAAGCTTCTCTAAGGTCAAATAAAACTGAAAGATGTCACAGAGAAAAAGGAAATGCATGCTGTAGCCAGCACAGACAAGTTTCACATAATTGAATATCATCGTAAAATGACATAAATTAATGTCCTACAAAAACATAACCTTGTCTACAGGAAAAAAACTAATCCAAATATTGCGTGATGGCTGCTCGGTAACATTCCTATTGTCACTTTCTTCTTCTTTTCTCAGTGATTGCATCCATTTGTTGGGTCTTGACTTAAATTAGATTGTGAAAGGTCTCAGGGCAAGGACATGTCATTCTATACATTTGTGCAATGTCTGACACAGTGTCACCTCACTTCTGACAGGTTTCCCAGGAATTGCTGTAATAACAATAATAACCAATAACATCAATATTAACATTTGACCTAATAGGAATATGACATATATGCCCTAATACATATTTGTTGTTATAATTTCTTGAAGTTTGGTCAATATGGGTTTCTTTGCTTTTAAAAAGTTTGAAACTTTAAGCAATTTTGGCAACAATACTGAATATTTTTCCTAATGTTGTTAGCTTTGATATTGTCCCTTTATTTTACTCAAAATGCCATTGCATATTTAACTATTCTGAAAAATTTGTTTATGGATAGCTACACTTTTATTTTTTGTAGTTATTTACTTTTTCTATTGATTACTCGGGCCAGAAGACTTATGGTAAACTTGTTTCAGCTCACTAAACAAGAGAACTTCTCTCTGATAATCTTCTGTTCAGTTTTTCATGGTTTGGTACATTCCCCTGTATAACACAGCTCAGATTCCCAGCTGAGGAAATATACATTTCGAGTTTATCCATGTTAGACACTCCTGTGTGACTCTTGAGCAATGGGATTTAAATGTAACTGTGCCCAAAGCCTTTTATGTGAAAACAGTGTTAGAGTTCAGACTATATGAAGACACAGTTTAGAGGCTATTGCACTGAGGAAACAGCTTGAAAGATTCCATAAAAATCCAGAGCATGAAAGAAAGAAAATAACAGGTCTACTTCCAGCCCATTGAGAATAAAAGACCACTATTGAATGCTTTCACACAGCTGATATTGCTTTAGTTTTTTACTGATACGTAATCAGCAAATACAAGAATGGCTTCATATGGGCTCTTTGCTCACCCTTCTCTTTCTTTAGGAAAAGCTAAATACCTATTACTGTAAAGTGTAGCTGTACCCTTGCAGCATACAATTGACTTTCATAAATCCTTCAATTTTTTTATCTGTTTCTAAAGGACTTTTCTATTAATCCTTTAGGTTCTTAGATTGCTGTTCAGTTGAAAGCTTTTTCATTCTGCATTAATTAAACTCAGTAGGATGGAAGAGAGACACTTCTGCTGAGCAAAAGTGATCTAAGACTGCTGTGCCCTTGCAAAACACTGCAGATCCTGAGATAGTTTAAATCATTTGAACTTGTCAGGGGCAAACGAGGGTGACTATCTTCAAAGTACAGGGATAAACAGCAAAACAAATAATTAAATAAATAAAGCTATTTGAAACACCTACTTGCTGTAAACTGCTGTAACAAATGGCAAGTTTAAATTGAAAGTATAAGAACAGAAGTGCTGAAATACCTTCCAGGTGTTCTCTGCTGTTCAGCCAGCACACAACATCAGGAAAACACTCTGAACAAAACACCTCCCAAACCCCTACCAGCTTTAGCCCCTTAGCTGTTTTCCTACTCTGAACTGGGCACACCATTTACTGATATTACTCAAAGAAATACGTATTTTCTCCAACTGTTTGCCACCTCTCTCTCCCTTACTGTAATACTTCAAAGCAGTTAGTCTAAAAATGTCCCATGTGCTTTGACCTGCCTAGAACATTTTTCTGTCTCCAAGTAACACTTCTGCACATTTTGGGGCCATTCACTGTTTCTTTTTTTTTTTTTTTTTTTTCCAGAATGACAGAGACGATCAGTGCTTTTTTTGTATCCCCTGAAATTACAGCCTTCTGGTAGGGAGAACAGATGTTTTAATGGCTTTCCACCACTCAGATTTGCTTCTGACACCTCTGAGTCCACATAAGCTTGAAAGAATGCACATAGCCTGTAGATCCCTCTTAGACTAATAGGAAAATGTTAGACAGAAGTTGCGTAAGTTTTTTATAATAGAAGTACTTTCAAATGCAGGAAATATTAAATTAAAATTTTATTAATCCATAATTCTCCTGATCTAGTGGAAATGTGATCATTGTTACCTGAGACAGAGTTAATTTTCTTCACAGTGGCTAGTACAGAGCTATGTGGTCATGATATGCTCAGTAAATAAAGCGGTGGGAAGAAGTAGGAATGGGGGGGCATTTGGAGTGATGGTGTTTGTCTTCCCAATTCACCACCATGTGTGATGGGGCCCTGTTGTCCTGGAGATGGCTGAACACCTACATGTCCGTGGGAAGCACTTAATTCATTCCTTGTTTTGCTTTGCTTCTGTATGTGGCTTTTGTTTTGCCTATTAAATTGCCTTTGTCTCAACCCATGAGCTCTCTACCTTTTATGCTTCCCATTCTCTCCCCAGTCCCACTGGTGGGGCAGGGAGCGAGCAGCTGCGTGGAACTTGGCTTCTGGCTGGGGTTAAACCATGACACTGTCATGTAAATAGGTATGGGATAAGCATTGCAGAAAAACTTCAAACCATTTCTATTTTTCTCTGAGCTGAAGTGACCCAGATACTGCAGAAATATTTGAGCTATTTCCTTAAGTCTGGTGCCTTTGGTTTTCTGGGATTGAAACAGACAGTCCTAAAATTCTTCAGGATATAGTTCCTATGCTATTCTAATCTCTTCTTAGGACAAGCTCTAAACATGATAAGCTCCAAACTCACACAGAGCTTACCTGCAGACTTAATATATTTTAAGAAGTCTATTAAATCAGTGGGATATTCAGATATTGGATTGTTAGAACATATATATCCTGTGTGTGAGCCCTGAATTAACCTCTGACCATGTTTTGGAATTAAAAGTCATCAGTTTGCTTTTCTGCACACTCCTCAAATACACCTCAGGTTCTGTTTCTTTCTGTCCAGTCCTGGAAATACTGAAAGATATGCTTGGGCAGAGCCTTTGGTCTCAAGGTTCTTCTCGTGTTCATCTACTTCAGTTTTAGACTTCTGTATCAAATAGGATTTCTCCAATTCCTCTGAGGAACGGATTATGTTACAATCTTTTCTAGGCACATTTTCTTTATGTTAAATTTATCTCTTTCCTACATTTATTTTTTTGCTACAGTAAACACAATTACCTTATGAACCCATAGAGAAGTGACTGCAAAGTTTTTTCCTAGTGAAATTCCATATAATGTGTACTGAGACTGTAAGTTCAACTGCGCTGGGAAACATTGTGCTGCAGCAACTTTTTGTTTTGTTTTGTTGTGTTTTCTTGTTCTGGTTCTTGCTTTAAGATATATTTTTCTCTATTCTTTGTTTGTGAACAATTCATTTCACCACCAATGTTGACAAGCAAATATTCAACAACTCTACAGGAAGGATAAAGAGGAAAAAAAGCAGCAAACAGCTACCTTCCTGCTGCTGTCAGTTATGAGTTATCGATTTCCAAGAAAATAATTAAATGACGACTGAAATATGTGCGCACAAAAAAAGAGCTGTTCCCCATTCCTCACCCGCAAAATATATTCCATAGCATTTCTCCTGCACACAATCTCAGCACTTACTGCCTGAAAGAAAATCACATGCTTCTCCAAAGAAAATCAAGGTTTAGTATAGCACAGTCAAATTAAAATGTCTGGACAATTACACTTTTTCATAGCAAAGCATGAACCATTTAATAGACAGACTTCTTTGTACTCAATACCCTGGGGCACTCTGATCCTCTGCTGAAGTCCCTGGTCTCATCTGCTGTAATTGCATGTGTCACAGCCTTCTTTTAGCTTATTATGTATATTACTTGGGATGCTACAAGGAATTTGTGCTGTAGGAGTTGAGACTAAATCTCTTTCTCCAGTTTTGCATTTTAGTTCATGTCAATGCTGCCAGAGCAGGAGAAAGGGGAAGATGCTACTGGACCTCTTTTCTTAACTGTGCATCTGGACATATGCAGAGCCCCCTGTAAAATTAGGCTGTGTTTATGCTAGGTAAAATATGAATTTTATTGTATAGAAACTCTAATCTTTCCTATACCCAGAAGGGTTTTAGATCTTTAGTCACGGACTAAAAATTGCAATGCTGAAAGTGACTATGATTCAGTATCTGCAAATGTCTTTTCAGCTTAAGGAGTCATCTTCATTTGTATTTATTTCATGCCTCTCAAAAGTCATACTATGCCAGAATCTTGTATATTCATAATGAATACAATAAAAACATATTTCTCCCATGCCTGAGTGCATTCATTCATGCTGACAGAAAGAATTTACTGATAAAGGAAAGAGAAGTGGAATGATTACTATGAACAGAAGAAGAGGGACCCTGCTTCAGTTTCTTTGTGCAGCTTATGCTCTGTCTTATGTTACACTTGAAGCATCCTGAGGGAGAAAGCTCCTGGTAGTTGAAAGGTGCTGGTGATCTCTATTTAGTGAAACCTGCAATCACACAGAATTCAAGTACTTTCAAACGGTTTAAGGTACCCAAGTCTGTAAGTGATCAATGTTTAAAAATCATAAAAAAGTACTGTCCACCCACAAGCTTCACAGATAACCCTTGAAGTGGGAAAAGAACTCCAAAAACATGTCCTGTTATAAAAAAAAAAATTTTTCTTAACAAAGTAGTAATAATTTACTTTTTTAAAAGTTAATTTTGTCATGTAACATCTAATGCTTACATACATTCAATTTGAGATTTTTAAAACCCAAGAGAAAAACTCCACATCATCCCCTAACCTGTTTGGTGAGCAAGCTCTTACCAAAAATTGTCTCTGACTACATAAAGCTGTGCTTTTTCGAAGACCCATCTTCTGTCCTTAAAAGGCAGAGCAGCTGGGTTCCCATTTTTTGCTACTTAACCCCCACGATGTGGATATTCCTCCATTTAGGTCCCCTGAGAAGGGCCCAATCTAGTAGTTTGCTTGCACATGCCTAATACAAACAGTTAGTTACAAACTTCATATAGGCCACATCAGTCTTGGCCATATTTAATTAGAATTGATTCTAGCAGGACAGAAGAAGGGAGTGCTGCCGGTCTTCTTCTATTTTAATTGGATTTTAATTAGGCAAATTACCTAACTTCCAAAGAGCAAAGGACTAGAGCAACTCATGAATATCTATATCATCATTATAATTATTATTAGTGCTGCATTTTGTTATTTTTTTACAGTAGCAATTTTTTTCTCTGTTTTCTCTTTTAATAATATTGCCCTGTTAAGGTAAGTCTGTTTTTCAGTTAATATACATTTCAGTCTCTCTTTTGCTAAACTTGATTAGTCTTGTTTACACTGAACACTGTAATTGAAAAATCCATAATAAGGCTCTTCCAGGTCCATCCTCCAGCAGCTTGGGTTCTAAACTGTTTGAGGATAACCACAAGCAGATTATCCTAGCCTAAATACAGGTGGCAACAGAAGATTTGGAAAGGAGTTTCCTTTCAATCAGAGCATAAAACAAAATATGCACAGCCTGCCACATGAATAAACAACTTGTGACCTTTTACATGTTTTCAAACCCAGATTATGATTGTTTTATCGATAATGGCAAGCAAAGTATTGAGAGCTGGTCTCATCTGCAGAGGGTCCAGGTGATTAGGAGCCACCAGCTAAGCTGTGCTATAAGTTCTGTGTTACGTTACTGATGAAATGATGCTGATTCCACTTATAAAAATTCTGTGCTGCTCTGATCAAAATATTCTATGTTATGCTAATAATAAAATTCTGTTTAGGATATAAAGCTTTAATGGTAGCTACGACTTAATGCTATCATCATTCTGCTCAGGGTCCCCAAAAGAACCTGTCTGTCCCCATTGTGTCAAGTGACTCACCTGTCTTCTGCATGGTTATAAGAAGGAACTTAAGATTTTGAAATGCTTAAGTATTACAAATACACTTTTCAATATGTTCTTGTTGTTCCAAAACTCTGTCTGTGAATAGGCATGGAGGTGCATTGGTGGTTATTATGTGTGTGGTACTCTGAAAAACAATATTTTTTAAAAAAGGAAATAAAATCAACAGCAAAAACAAACCCTTTAACTTTAGCAGGTTTCATTTGATGATTTTCTTCATCATTAAAAAATAGCCTTTTCTTTCTGGCTGCCTTCTAAGCAGATTCCAGAATCTGCCTCTCTATTGCTATTTTTGCAACAAAAGACTTTCTGAATTGTATAATTCTTGAGTTCCATGTCAATCACCGCTTGTATTTCAGTTCCAAACATAAATGTTAATGAGCTAATTGCACTGTTCAAAAGATCTTTTATTGAAAATAAATGTTCACTTCTAGGTGTGCTACTTTCTGTGTTTTATAAATAGGCTTTAGAACTTAATCTAGACCACTCTCGTTGCTATTTGCAGGTATAAATCTACCTGTTGACTAGTATGTGATTACATAATAGTTCTTTTATGGCAAGTATGTATTTCCAGTTAAAATAATAATTAAGACATTGGCACTTAAAAATTCTTTGCAAAAATTAATGATAAAATTTCCAAATTTATTAAATATCATTTTAGATTACAATGAAAATATGCTCTGACACAAACTCATCCCTAATCTTATAGAGTTTGTGGAATTTGGGGTAAATGTTATTGATGTATCCATTTTATTTCATTTTTGGATGGACTTCCTTCTGTTAATCTTGGAGTTTATGTCAGGGTCAGACAAGTTCATCATTACAAGCATTCAGCACACAGAAGTAGCTTTCCAAGTAAAAGGGGAGCAAGTGCCTGCACAAGTACTTCTCCCAGATGCAATTATCATTTATCAAAAAATATGAGTTTTGCTTATCATCAGTAACTGCCCAAAGAAGAGTGACACTCAGCACAAAGCTGCTTTACTGCATTACACAAGTCAGCTCTTTATTTCAGGGAGTTTATGCAGAAACTGAGGTTTGTTGTAAAGAAATGAAATCAGGTGTCAGTTATGTTTGGGATGCATGAAAGTCTGCATTGCCAGTGAGCACATCTGTCTTCAAAAGCTCTTGTGAAGTGCCATGCACTTTTTGTAAACTGACTTCTGTGGGGTAACCAGCACACAGTGGATGTGGAGGGCACTGGAAGCAGAAGGGGAAATCACGTACAGGCAACAGGGAAGACCTCATGAATACTTTGGGGATTTCTGCACCAGAGGAAGACATTTTCCTTCTGCTTTTAAGTCTCCTTCTTTGAGCTTGTGCTATGACAAGGTTTCTGGGTTACAAGAGATTTTCCTGAACTCTATGTTCTTCTGAAACATTGCTTTGGTTTTATCACCACCATTCTGTCAGTCACTGGTGCTGTGAAGCATTGTGAAACCCGTATATTGGAAAATGTTCTTAAGCGTGAAACAATGGCCCACACAGTTATTAACTTTAGCCTGCTCAATGGGAATACAAAACGTTCTTTTCAGTTCACCCACTGATCCCTACTCTTCCAAGTCATGCATTGGCACACTTACCAGTTGCATAAACAGAAGAGCTTCTTTATTTTTTTTTTTCCAAGTCTTTGTTCTAATCTTTGCTGTTCTGTGAGGGAACTTAGTGATGCAACAGTGATAAACTATCTCTGCAAGATGATCATGCATATGATCAATCAGACCCAGAGTGCTTATCCCATGCTGTAGACATGGCTCATTAGCATGCTGCTCTCAATGCCTAGTGAAGGAGTTAACAGATCCTCTGCTGCCATGTATCATTATCACTCCTTTTTAATTTACTAGTAATGCCTAATTACTCTTTCATAGAAGAAATATTTCTAAATCACACTATTCTAGACTTGGTCATATTTTATCTTTGCTAGTGTTTCATTTAAGTCCCCACTTCTTTCCCCCTTACACCCTTTCTCCCTCTGCCTGCTCCCCCCACACACAAAAACAAGGAAAAAAAGGAAAGACAAAGCACAAAGTGTGAACTGTGTTGTTAAAGCACAGTAGTGGCAGAAGCCTTGAGGGATGGATGCAGATGCTGTGTACACTCTCAGCAGGGTGTAAATAACCTGTCGTACATAATTGACAGATGCACCTTAGTACAGTCGGCAGTGAACTGGGTTGTGCTTCTGGCTGAACAACCTGCAGACTTAGAAGGGGTCTGTAGATGTTAGCAGCCCACTAGGTTTTAGGATTTGGACAGGGGCAGACTTCTCTCTTTTTTGTCACCATTTTTGCTACTTCTAGTCTGTTTCTGCCAGAACTTGTAAAAATAGTCACAGAATGTAAGCAGTGAGGTTGTGACAAATAGATTATATGTTATAGATGCTGGGATGCTCTTTCTCCTCCAGAAGCTGCTTTCACAGACTTCAGGCAAACAAGAGTCAGAGGCAGTCCTCTTGTTCCCTTGTTGCAGACCTACACCACTCCCTCTATCAAAGTGCAAAAGTTTCCTAATTTGTCATTTCTCACTTAACAGTATCTTCAAATATAACACTAGCTACCAGTGAAAAAACTGAGCCCATATCCACCTCTGTGAACTCATGAGGGAAGCACCACACTGCTGAGATATAGTTGCTGTTAAATCACCATCACATTTTTACCCTTGGGCCTTTTTTCCACAACATGTTATTTGAAGTCTTTTGCCTTGTAACCAATAATCGCAGAGTTTAAATCAGGACCACCTATGACACAGAACTTTTTCTTTTGCCTCTCTTATGTGGTCGAGATTATAAAACACATAGCTTTTTACAATAAAATGTTAGTCTGAAAGCAAGCTAGGAGAAATCTTTTCGTTGAAGAACAAAAGTTGAGACAACTTTTAGTTTCAGGCTGTGCTTCTATTTGGCATCAATATAGTTGTTATGTTACTTGGATGCCATGATATTGATACACAAGTTTACGTACACATTGAAACATTACTATACTTAACAATTTTATTCTTCTAAATATTTGTTTTTTTTCTCACTTATGAAGCAGAAATAAATGAGATGCTCCCAGCAGAAGCAAGACCAGTGTATAGAACATAAAACCAGATTCATCAAAACAGCTGTGTTGCTTTCATCTGAGACCCCTGATGAAAGTCGCTTTATTATTTTGGCAGTATGTGTATTATTATTATTATTATTATTATTATTAATTTTAAGAACTTGATTATTGCTAGGGCTTGTATTATAAATATTGCTACTGCTATCCTTGATAATGACACTTTGTTTTTTCAACCTTGCTTATTCTTAGCAAACTTCATCCTAGGAACCGTTATTGATGTGTTATGATGTGAAAGGAAAAAAAAGAACCTACTGATTAAGCAAAACATTTGTGTGATTGGTAATTCCTCTAGGTTCTCCAATCTAGTACTAATGTTGCATTAAATCTATGCTTGCTTGAAGACTAAATGAGTTTTTTTCTGAAACTAGATTTTGTTGGATATATTTTGCACTTAATTTCTAGAAGCTCGTGGATTTTCAGGCCATGTCTTCCTCAAGCTATGAGTCTCTGATTTGTGTCATTTGCATCAATGAATTTAAAAAGTTTTTCTGATGTTTCATTGTTTTCAACTTACCCAATGACAATGTTGCTTTGTTGTTTTCTTTTTAATGAACATCTAAAACAGTGGTACATTGCACCCAGCTGTCAGTAACATGGACTTAGTGCTCTGTGTTCTCCTGGGGTTTTTTTCCTGATATTTTATGACCATAAATTCTAGCTATTACTAGTATGAGAAGATTTAACAGGAGTAAGAAAAGCACAGACAAACTGCAGGTGTAAAACAATTTATGCTTGTGTCCATTCCATGGTGTAAATCTCAGATGGGTTGTACAGGATCATTAGGCTTTATGCAAGGTACAGAATGTTGTACTAATAATTAGGTATGATGTACTTATGTATAAAACTAAAATACCCTAGAAATTTTTCAATTCTTTAGTATGAATTAGAGTCTGAAAGTGTCTCAAACCACCATGAGGATGACCTAACACATACTCAGATTTGGCATAACTGACTGTAGAAAATAATGTAGGCATGTTTTTTTTAGGATAATACACTTATAATTGATTGAAATTGTTTTTCCATGGAATCCAAGGTACATTTTCTCCTGCTCTGTGTTTAATATTCTGATTATTTTCATCTTTATTAAAGTGGCATGAATTCATCAGCTGTTACATTTACTGTTTATCTGTCACATCAGGTACCGATAAGTTAAAGTTGGCAAATGTTGTTATATTCTGTAGGCATCCATTCCCTAAGAGTTCTTTTACATGTTTTCTTCATTCCTTTTGTCAACTCAAAGGCTTGATCTTATGCTCAGACAAAATTTTTTAGTCAGCCAGTCCATAAGATATCCATGCTTTGAAGCATACAGACGTTTTCACTTGACATTAATGCCACCCCAATTCTCCAGTCCTCTATGCTGCTGCTGTGGCAGACATGGCAGAAGTTGAACAAGAGCTGTGAAATGCAGTCACTGAACCATGGTGGACTTACTGGCTCAAGTCAAATTTAATCTGTGATCAAAATAAAGATGCTGGGCTATGAATGGCAGTGCTGAGGTGCAGGAGCACATTTGCTTTTGTGGCTTTAACAGGGTGGTAACTTGCATAGGATTAGGTTGTTATGTAGAAAATTCCTGCAAAAGATTAACCAAAGGTCATCTATGAGCAGCTGGGCACCTCTGGAGCCTGGGCCTTGAATGGAAAGGTAAAATGGAAGCCCTATCACATATGGGTCTTAACTACTCTGTTGGGAAGCTCAGATATTGTGTGCTGAGGAAGGGAACTGAAGCTCTGTACTGAATTACTGTACCTTTAAATATTTAACCAGGCTTCTTTACAGAGGAGTGAAGTCATTCATTGGAAAAGTAATACTGATTCCTTCACAGTCATAAAATAAAAATTTGAAGTATTTGTGGAAGATGAAAGGACCTGAATGTGCTTTTTTCCCTTTCCTACCAAAGCTCCAACAAAAGACCTGTACAAGAATGTAGGCCTCCTCATTGGTTTTGGTCACTCTTTACATTAATACAATAACTATCTGTATGGATTAAAACACAGTTCTCAGGCTCATTACAAATAAGAGGAACCAAAGAACGGGCAAAATCATTGGCAAAACTGAAGGGAAAGAAGGTATATTTTCAGGTTTTGAAGGAAAAGAGAAGCAGGACTGTGTTTTTACGCAAGTTATTTCTTATCAGTTTGTTTGTAAAGACTGTGAGGAACTTATATCATTCTAATATATCAATAATAATATTTTTCCACATAAAGTTCATCAGTCCTGGAGAGCAAACTCTTTGTCTTTCCTCTCTGATAGACAATTACCATGGTCAAGGATAAGTATTTTCAGAGTTTTTTCAAGCCTGCAAATGTACTAAAAGCCTTTTGGTTTTTTGAGTTTTTTTTAATGCTTGTAGGCTTATTGTCTATCTGTCTTTGACTTCAAGAAATTCCCTTTACTGACAGTGGAAGGTTAAGATCTTAGGTACAGAAGCAAAATCCTGATTTAAACTCATGAGGTTTTCGTGAAAGCTAGAAAATCAATATCCTCTGTGATATATAGAGTGTTATAGTGTTATCTACCAAAATAAAATAGAAACTACTGTGTAAATATCTTTGCCCCTAGTCTGTAAAGTGCAATTTTTGTAATTGAAGACTGAAAATTATTTGGGCAATTGCTTGAATATTCTGATAGACATATATATCTTTCAGAACTCTGAATTGCCACAAAAGAATAGGTGGTCTTCAACTTTGGATCAGAATACCACTGTAACTTAAACCATATTATTAGAGATGTTGGATGTATTTTCGCAAAATAAGACCAAATACTTCCCACCACAAGAAGCATGTTTTCATTAGTAAAGTAGGCACAGCAGGTATAATTTCTGTTGTGAAGTGTAAAAGGGAGTACTGTTACATCTTTATTCATGGAGTTGTTTTGTGAGAATTCAGTAATATGAGCTCCAGATGGGAATCAAGGGAGTTCTGTTACATGGTTAAAGTTTCCTCCAGCTTGCTTGATGTCAGTGGACCACTCAGGTAGTCCTTGCACACAGTCCTTGAGTAGCCCATCTGCAAAGTGACATTGTCAAAATGTTCACTTTGGTAAGTTCAGAGATCTGTGAGAAAAGACTATGTAAATGCAGTGTAAATTCTGCTGGTTTTTGGTTAAATATTCCCATTAAACTAACTGTTGTGACTCTAGGAAGACTCCACCTGAGCATATATCTATTCTAAATCAAGAAAGGTATCATAATTTAGACAAATGGCACATTCTAGTGCATTTATGAAATTCTTTTACAAGGAGGGTATTGGGCTATATAAAAGACAGAGAACTGAGTTTGGGATTTTTGTTTTGACATAGACTTGACAGAAGAAAGCTAGATTTTTCTGCTATGTGACAGTATCTCCTGTGCTGAGATTTCTGAAAAGCATAGTGATGCAATTTCTGGGCTAGGTTCTTTATGGGATTGAAGACAAGAGTATGAAATAGCTACAGTGTGATGCTTCTGTATTTTCAAAACACTATTGTGAGGGTTTGTTTATTCTCTCCAATAGATTTTTTGCCACATGTTCACAAAATTCTTTGTATTTTCTAGTCAGTGTTTTCTCTAGTGATTGCTTTTGCTATGACTCTATAACTAGATTTCAAGCATTTTGTAGTTTGGGGGCTCATTGAGCTTGTACCTGACAAATTCCAGTAAAATCCTAAACATTCAGCAAAATAACATTCACTTGAGTCTTTAAAGGTGTCCTGTTTTGCGTGATACTGAACTGGCATTTTGTCTCTAGTTTCCTAAGGATAAAAAGAAAGATTTCTTTTCCTCAGCAGACAAAAAGCCTAAAGCCTTCATTTATCTTCAGCCATTTTGAGAGCCAGTCTCAATAAAATGTATGGAAGAAGGGTCTGAATCACTTCCTCCAGGTTTACACTGCTCCAACTCTCTTGATTTAAATTGTGTTTCATTAGAATAATATGGAAGTTTTCCAGCGGTGATTGTGATTATAAATTTAGTCTGGCTTGTATAAACGTTTGAAAATTCATAATTGCACTGAAATTCCCTGAAAGAACTGAAGAGGGCTAAATATAATGCATAACATAAAAAACCATCCTGGGTTAACAGCATTTATGCGACATGCTGGGTACAGAATTTTGATATAATTAACTGAAGCAAAGATGTTGGACACAATGATTAAGTATACAGAAACTAACCCGAACATTATTTTAAGCTGAGATAATGGTCTTGCTTTTATGGCCAAAGTGGTTAAAAATCAAAGTTCTGATTTAGCCCTACAAGAGTATCAAAATAAGATTTTATGTAAATTGCAGTAGAATTTCACAGGCATGTATCACATGCATGAACATATTCCTGTAAAAAATTTCTAGGCTAAGCCTCAACAAATAATAATAAATGTGTGGTCTCAAAAGGCCTTGGCAGAAAGAAATGCAAATTTTTTAGATTGCCTTAACTTCATTTACCGACACATGCATAATCTTACAGAATGATTTCTTGGAACATTTCTAACTATATCATGTTCAAACAGCTTACGTTCTCAAGCAACTTTTCTTTATTTTCTGAAACAAAACCATATTGATTGAACCAATAAAAGCATTTATGTTAACACTGCCATGAATCTTATTGCAAGATGTTGTCTCAGGACAAAAGGTCTTTATCAGACAGCAAAAATAAAATGTTTCACAAGAAGACTTAAAAGTGCTTTAGAAATGTTGATTATCTTCCCTCCTTGGCCACATGACTTTGTAAAGTGCCCTGTCACTGTACCTGGCAAGAGGGAGGTGCTAGACAAATCTTGTCTCCACAAGTGACTTCTGAAAAAACAATGTGTTAAATACCCACATCTTCTGGCCACATGGAGATGTTAGCTGTTCTTCCACCTGACAAAGCACTCATGGTACTTTGTAATATTTTAAAGGATATTTAAAGGGACATTTTCCACTGGATAGTAACCATAATATGGAGCCATGATCTAGCTATCTGATTAGATTATTTAAGCATTTTGATGTCAAAGCTAAGGTGAAGTGCACTGTACTTCAGGTTCGCTAGCCAGGAACAGCCAGTGATACAACCTGCCAGATAAGAGGTATTGGCATGGGTTGCAAATATCTCTTCATCCCTTGCACATTTTTTCTTCCTAAAAGCTAAGAGCTCGATCAGTTACAATCAAGGCAATGCAGTACTTTTCATCTGATGAGCAAGTGAAGAGGTAACAGGTTCTTTCAGAATCCAGTGAAAGATTACTTGGTAATTTCTGTTCTTCTACAGAAGCTGGCCTTTTTACATCAGTTCCCCCACTTGTTTGATCACCTTCACAATCTGTTTGTGAGGAGATTCATTTCCGTATGCCATGTTCTGCTTCATCTTAGCTGAAAAAGCATATTTTTAACCAAACTTGAGTGCAGCTAAAAGCCTTATTTGCAAAAATAACTTCTTAGCTTTGAAAAATGAAAAAGTCTGTGCCTAACTTTTAGGGAAATCCTGTGAGTATCCTGCATTGCACTTTATAGACTGAATAGGGTAGGGGGACAGGGATGGGACAAGGTTGTTTTACAGAGCTTCTGTATGGACAGCTTTTTGTTTAATGGAAACCAGGGCACTTCAGAAAGACAGCAATAGATGGGCAGCAGTCATCCACATCAATTTGTATCACAGGCCTATTTTTTAAGCAGATACAGAAGCTAGGAAGGGCTTTCAAATCCAGATATTTATTAGTAGTGTTAGAAATTAAAATGTAACAAGACTGTTGGCCTATATAACTCTCTGAATTTGGATGCATGCAGCTCTGAGATTCCCACCTGTATTATTATATGTTTGGGCTGGGAGGTTGCTGTACCTGAATATGAGTGGTGTTGAGAGGCAGGAGGCAAAAACTTGGACACAGCCTGATGTTTCCCCAGCTACATGGTTTCCCAAGACATAAATATTTAACCAGGAAGCTTTGTTTTTGTCTATTGAGAACCTGTTAGAAAAGAAGTGTCCCCAGAGTCCTGGTGAAGAAATAGGGAGATGCTCAGCCTGAAATTACTTGCCCTGGTTATACATTGGGAAAAGGTAATCTTACCTAAAGCAGAAAGTGTGGAGAGTTTGCCATGGCAAGTGTAAGACAAGAGACTTACTGATTTTCATCGACACTGGAAACAACAGGGAAATAATTCTATTTTTAGAACAAGTAGGAAGCACGAACTTGAAATTTAACCTTGTGTATAATATGAAATTAGAAGTAGGTCAATTTATTGACTAAAGTAATCTTGTAACTTTATTTCCCTTTCTTGATACCTTGAAGCCTACTAATTTCTTGACTCCAAAACCTTCAATGGTCCCTGCCATATTATCAGATATTCACTGGCCTAAAAATGCAATAATATTTTGTTTAAAGGATGCTACAAGCAGTGGTTGGAATTTTAGACAGTCATTAATATGTTAAAATATGCTTTGGAATAATCTTATTTATTGTAGAAAGCTGTACATTGTATTTCCATAAGCTTTTCTATTCTAGCAGCTTTGTCATCATGTATTAAATATTATTTATCTGTCACAATATTTTTGTTTCACATAAGAAGTGAGAAAAAGATATCTCATTCACAGTTCTGTATATGAAGTATCATCATAAAGAGCAGTATTACCTTTAATATGTGATGTCACTGTCAGACTTCAAATACAGTACATTTCATATTTTTGGTTCTAGCATCAACCCTGGAGAGGTACTTTTTATTTTCATTACATGAATTTACATGCCTATAATTTCTCATAAGAATTTTTAAATTTTTCTTCAACATGGATTATATTTTTAACAGCATTTATGCTAGTTAACATGAATCTCTCGGGTTAACACAAATCTCATATTCTGTAGTGCAACAAAACATTTTTTTTTAATTTCGTATGCAGATACGCATAATTTTTGTTATCTATATCTATTATTAATAATGAGTCTACTCTCTTCTGCAAGAAAGATCCAAAATTACTAATAGTGGAAATTTAGCAGAGGAATTACACCAAGAGAAAAATTAAAATGCAAATATTTGAACAGGTGCCCAGGAGGGAGAGTAGGATTTTTAGTAAGATCACTACATTTTGGAACAGTATGTTTTAACTCTGGGAATTTTCAGATACTCATGGATTGGCATGAATACACAAAACGAGCTGAGGTTTTGCCCTACACCTAAGCAAAAATCACAGAGGCTAGAACATAGTAAAGACATGACAATGCCTGGGCAGGCTCCTGCTGCTTTTGGCTGTGTCTGCCTGCCCAGCCCAATGCCCCAGAGACTCTGCAGAGCCATTCGGGTGTGTTTGCACTGTCACCCCTGAGCACATGTATCTCCTGCTTTTCAAGTTACAGAGCTATCCCAGTCCACAGTAATCCAGCCCTGCCTGTACCTGAATTGTGGTGGTACGAGAAGATCTGGCTGCAAGCTGGGGCAATGCGGGGCTTGAACTTTGAGGATGAAGAAGGAAAAAAAACAAAAAAATTTCTCCCTGAGCCAGTGCATGGAATTGCAAATAGGGCTGGGAGTTAAAATGGGTCTAAGTGGGATACAAGCTAAATCATTTGAGGTTTGGATGGGAATTGATCTTTTCGTAAGTCAGGAAAACGCAAACATATCCTTAACAAAAAAGAACCTGGACCTGACATCTGAGCCAACAGGGAGTGAATGGATGATAAGCAGAGCAGGTTAGCCCAAGGCAGCCATGTGGAAGCTGTGAATGTTGAGGTGTGTTGGGATCACAGAAACCAGTAATCTTGTAGCCTGGCCATCCTCTAAATACAGCACAAAGCCACAACATAGTTTCTGTGTAGATTGTGTGATTTAAAGGCATGTGTGATTTAAAGGCACGTGAGCCTTGCACCAATCATTATTTCAAAACTATTTTGAAGTTTAAACGTATATGTAAAGACTAAATATACTTACTGAATTAAATAATTTTTTTTCTCCCCCGCCCCAGCACAGTGTAACTCTGTGTGTTCTATAATAAGCTGAGGAGGCATCTAAGGCCATAATCATGTTTGCCATCATCATTAATATTGTTTAGTATTTTCTATCCAACTCTTGTAAATTTTCACTAAAAGTTTATGGAAAACCACAGTGTTTTACCACATTTTGTAGACATTTTGTCTGGGGACTTTCAACACATACTGGCCATGTGTTGACCAGAAACTTAACACTTGGAAGGGGAATTTCATTGAAATAACTGGGTTTTTCAAGTCTTTTGAATATTTAGCTTAGGTGATAATGCTTGTCAGTGTTAAGCAAGTGAGCTACCTTATTAATTAAACTGTTTCTATTTCAGGGAAATACAGGATTCATGCTTACATTTATCTTCCTATTCCATAAGCTACCCTTTGTTAAGCACCCCAACCTAGTAAAAGAAAAAAAAAATACCTTCCGGATGCTTCCTACTGATAACCTGAAGAAAGCAGAAGCTGCCTTCTGAGAATACAAAGGAAAACTTGGGTCGAGGACACAGGAGAGGGAGCAGACAGTCACACTTTTTTCCATGCTGAAGATACAAGCTTCAGATTTCCTATATGTGATATGCTTTCATGCCTAGTGGAAACTTATTCACAACTTGTAAATGCATTGCAGTTATAGAATAAGTAGAAAATCATTTAATTACTGGAATTACTGCATTAAAAATTGCACATAATGATCACTCAGGAACAAAATAAAATGGTCTTGGATCTTTTTGGTTGTAAACATGAACTTCAGAGTATTTTGGGGGTGTAGATACATTTGGAGAAATCTAGTGCAATATAGAGTAATTACAATGCACTGATTAAAACAGAAGAGCTTAAAGGAATCATGATTTATTCAAAAGGGAGTAAGTCAGCTTTATTTGTATTTTCAAAGTTTCTGGACTGCAAAGTGAGTATTAATCTGTATTTCACTGAATGTGTGCTCCCAGTTTCTTTTTATGATTTCTTTCATATGACCAATGACATTTCAAATTGTATGTAAATGTTTTAGAAAATCAATTAGGATGACTTTTGTAATGAACCCGATGGTTCCAGACTACAGACGGGTGATAGAAGATATGTCCTGTAAAATAACAGACACCATTATTTAATATGGTTGTGCATATTGAAGGTGTTCATTACTGCTGTGGTAGTTTGATTACCAGCTTTATTGTATTCAGCAAACACAAATAATAATGTCACAAACCATTAAGAGATTAGATAAAAATGTGACTACCATATCATGTGCACCTTTGGGGTAAAACTCATTTATTACAAGGATATAAAGTATTACACTGGTTGTGTGGAATCATGTGGGGCAAAAAGAGTACTGAGTGATTCATGGAAGTGAAAGAAGTCTGCTTTTGACCTGGATTCTGCAATATCATGAAAAATCAGTGTTAGCAAAGTTGACATTAATGATTATATGGCTGTCACAGCCTGGCTGTCTGTCCTCTGCGCTGCTTTTTCCCATCTTCTGTGTAACCATACCCCCAGGGCACATTCTAAAACCCACATTCCATTTCATCACAGCTCTCTTTGGAGCCCCCTTTGGAGGAAGAGAAAGTCTGAAACTAGGAAGCATTCTTATATTTGTGTGACTACATGCACATTCAGCTTCTTTTCATTCAATCCTTTGTTGAGTAATATATTGTTTTACACTGTCAATAGAGACTTTTGTTTTAAGACAAATCCTTCTAGGGCATTGTATTACTTGAATCCCATCATAGTGGCCCACATCATATAGATCAGATAACACATACTGAGGTTATGACTAATGCTTTTTGGTAGGCCTTTGTTACATTTTTGATGTGACACAAAATTTTTCCTCTCTTCCACAAAATCTCAGTTGGTTGTGTCTCCCCTGAAACACTTGGACTACGTGATTTTTTTTTTCCCATTCTCTTTCCTTCTAGTTTTTTCAGCTCTTTGGTTTCTTTATGGCAGGGAAAATGGAGGTCTTATTTTACATGTGTTTTGCAGTGAGGGAAAACAGATTATCATCATTCCCACTGACAAAACTTCTTTCTTTTCCATTCATGATGCATTCTCCACTGTCATAATTGAATTAGTTCCACTGATTTATCTTGTTTACCATGCCTTCTGTAACTGGTTGACTATAATTCTGTCCACCATTGTACCAATTGCACAAATTGTTGTTACTGTTACAGAAAATATTGTGGGAACAGAATTAATGAATTAGTCTATGATGCCATTACAGCTGCAACATTGTATCAGTCTTTGAAATATTAATAGACTTTTATGAGAGAAGGATGGCTGGAGCCAGTAAAAACCTCCAACACATGAAAACTTGAATAATCATGGCCATATGGAATTCTGCCGCCTTTTCCTTGTAGCAATGCCATAGTCAAGGCTGATTTTAGCTTTTAACATTTGCAATGAACTTTTTAATTAGCAGTAACAGAGGGTTCCTCTAGTTCATTTGTTAGAAGCACTAGTACTAAGTTGAAAATAATTGATTTATATTTCAAAGAGGTACATTGAATACGTTATTACACAAAGATGATCTAGTGAAATAATCTCATTACAAGGATGATATTGCAAAATTTATCCTTAATAGGTTGTAAAAAAACTAAAAGTTAAGGGGTTCTTTCCATGTTATGAAATTCACTGCAATATTTTTATTCAAAACCTGCTTTGCTGACGATATTTTTTAGTGTAAAAGGTGTTCTGCAGGCTTTTCAAACCTGAATGTTTCAAGAGACATGATTTTGAAAGAAGGGCATACCTGTTCTTTTACATTTGCAAAAGTAAGTCTGTGGGTAGTAAATTTTTTACCATCATTCAAATCGGTTTTGTCATCAGTTATTTTTAATAGACCATTTTTGCAATTATTGTCCTCCAGACCTACAGTGGTCTCATTTAACTGCTCTTCAGGCTTGTGCAGTTTGGGCAACCAAGGATTTCACATATTCTGTGCTTTAATTAAAATATATTTCCTCCACACTTCAGGGATCTGAGCTTGTCTTTCATAAAATTTGCCTTGTTCTCTTCTCACAGCTTCCCCAACATGTTGAGTGCCCACTCAGAGGCCACAACTACCACAGCAATGCTAACAGCCCTTGGAGCTTGGGCTTGGACTGACTTTTTCCTGACCATCTCTTGGATCTTAATGCCTGAGTGCCAGAAAGGCTCTCAACGCTGAGGAGAGTCGCTGACAATAGCACAGACTGTGTTATTCTCTTTTTTGCCTCCTTAAGTTCTGCAATTTAGCAGAGCAAAGGCATGGATCTCTTCCTAGAGGTCAGGTGGCAAGATCCAAATATGAAAATTCACTGTGTGCCTGTCAGGTACAAGAGGTGAAGATTTGCTGGTGAAATTAAGAGGGTTTTAAAATGAGGAGGTTGTGATAAGGCCTAATTGGATAATGTTCTGTTCTAGTTTTTATCATAATGCTTGATTTAGTCAATTACTCTTTTATTAGATTGTTTTACTGAAATAATGATGACTTTCATATGCTGTGTATAGGATATTTGTGCTGTCAAGATTTGTTCTCTAAAGGAGCATTTAAATGGCAAATGTGATTTTAAATAGGTCTAGGAAAATAATTTAAACTCTAGTTATAAACATGAAAACAGCTGAGTTAATAAAAGTTGTGTAAATTACTTCTTACCTTACAGAGTGTGGGCACAACTGGCAGAGCAATTAATTGAACTTAAGGACTACTTCCAAGCACTTATTTTTTCTAAGGTAAATTTAGTAATACCCAGGGGGTGTAGCATAATCAGTACAGCAATGCTGTAGCCTTTTATGTGATAAGGACTGCAGCATGCAAAACTCTATGATTAAGACTGAAATAAGATTAGTAGCCTAGCCAGCTAAGGGGCCGGCTGTCACTAATCACACATAGAACCTCTTTAGAGCTTTGCTCTGTTCCCATGAAGAATCTTACTGACTACTGGGAAGGTGAAACAGCCCTTCAATCTCTTGCTTTATAGTATTTTCTGGTTGGCATTAAAAGCATGATTAGATTTATTTTTTTTCTTTTTGATGAGAGTTTGGATCATAGAAATACAGAAAACTGGAGAAAGTCCTTACATTGGAATGACCACTCCAGACCCTGGAGTCTGGATACATGAAATAGTATCCTCAGATTTTAATCAAATTTCAGAAGTCAAATATATCAAACATTCTGTCTAAAATTTGTTGCAGTGACAAATGGTTGCATTCACTCTTCACTCACTTTTTCAGGCAAAACAGATTTAAGGCTATTTGATATGACTCAAATGCTTTTTTCTGTCTCTTTTTCTGTGCAAAAAATTCACTTCAGTGCAAAAAATTCACTTGAGGCTTGTTATGGATGCGTATAAATATTTGTAGAGAAGAGGAAAAACAAAACTGTGTTAACAACCAATCAGTGGTCTTGGGATTCTAAAGCTGTTTAATGTTTTCTATATTTACTGAAATTATGTCAAGACTCAGTTTATTTACTCTCATTTTGGATAAAGTTCTTCTTTTAACTAATTTTCAAAAATAGTTTTTTTCCCTTTTTTCACTTTTTAATCCCTGACCACACACCCCATTTATTTTTAATCTATTGGTCTCCTGAATTGAAAGCTTATAAAAATGCTGGTCTGACATTTCTGGAATACAGATTTTCTGTTTTATTTGCAAACAAATAGAATAGGTGTTCTTCTTCCCATGACCCTGTCAACAGCACTTACAGACTTTATTGTTTTTCTCCAGAAAATACACACTTACAGATCGATGTTCCTTGCTTATTTTTTTCTTTTTCTTCTGTCTTTGGGTTCTCTTTCAAATTTGTTAACCAAGAGAATATTTAGCAACATATCATCCTCAGTGATTGTTGATACATTTAAGTGCTTGTAAACTGGAGATAAATTTTACTTCCATTGGTCTGAGTAAAACAGATTGTATTTCAAGGGCCCTCAGCCATCTCACATTTAGGTCACTCAATCTGAACTTTTAATTTTCTCTTGTTTGGATTGGTGCACAATTATTCTGATTTTTAAAACTTAAAAATTAGTAGAAAAATATTGTATGTTATAATTTACATTTTGCAACAAAAAGAAAACTTTAAAAATATATCATTTTTTTATCTTCACACTTCCTCCACATAGGTTGTTCTGTTTTTACAGGTATTATAGATGTGGAATTCTTGGACTTTTAAAATGACCCTACAGAATTTACTCTCATGACACAGTAGAAATCTATCTCCATGGTCACTGATTCCAAAAATGTGTGGTTAAATGCAGTCTTCATAAGTTTATCAAATAATTCAAGAATTCTTACCTCTCCAATGTTACCTGAAGCATGGCTATAAGGCTTCATCCTTCTCATGATTAGAAATCTTTTTATGTGAATCTACTTCAATATATCTATGGCAGCTTGTTCCTGTTAACATTACATTTTAGCAGTTCTTTTCTTGGGTATTTAGCTTTTATTGCCTTTAAGGTGAATAACCTTATACTGTCAGTTTTTATTTTTCTGTGCTAAGAGCAACTCTTGCAGGTTCCTTACTATAGCTCCTTTTATCTCACTGAACTTGCTCTTTTTTTGCACCCAGGTGCAGATGAAAGATGTTTTTTTCAAGAGCACATAACCAAAACTTTGCACATATTCTATCCAAAATATTGAGATTTTCTGTCGTCCTTTATCATCACTGTGTCATCAGTGGTGAGTGGATTTCTGAAAAATAACTAGCAGATAATTTTCTTTCACCATCATTTCCAGCTGATAGATTTCCTACTTAACTACACCACTTTTCATCTTTCTAGAGCTCACTGTTTTCTTCCTCTTTCTGTATGTTGTTCTGAGTCTGCTGAGTTCTGACATTACCTCTTAGCAGTGTGTCAGCAGCAATTTTTCTGTGCCAACCTCATTTACGAAAGCACCATATAAAGTGGTCTGAAAGTCAGTTTCAGAGCAATATCACCATTGATATTACTCCAACCTACCTCCAGAATCTGTTTAAGTCCCTTCCAAACTTCTAAACACTAAGTCTTATTGCAATAATTGTTTTCTCTTTGGCTTTAGTTTTGGTTAGTTGTTTGGGGTTTTTTTCTTCCTATATGTGTTCTGAGCTCTCTATATACCTGCTATTTTTCTCCTCCTCCTTTTTCCAGCAAGATTAATGGACACTCCTGGCTGCTGTGCATCTCTGCAGCTGTTCCATTTCCTCTGCCTCCTTTGAGCACACCTCAGCCCATGCTCTGTGTCCCAGCATGGGTACATGACCTGCAGTTCCAGGGGGCTAGTACAGACTAACCTCTTATCTTCACGGTTGTATGAAGCCCTGCTGAGCCCAATGCTTTAATGTAGCCCTCATTCATAAAAGACCTTTACGGGTCTTTGAAATAGGTGAGTTACTCATATCATTAGAAAGTGAGAACAAATTCTGCATAAAAGCTTGTACTTGTAAGCAGCTATCAAACTCTGGAATAAACTCATAGATACAGCAGCTGAGTACCCAAGCTTTTGGGTTTTATATTAATGGGGGCAATTCTGTTTCCTTTGCTGCCATCTCCAAGTCTGATACAACACACAGCAAACCAGATCTCAATTATTCTAATGTCTAGATTTAAGCCAGAGTTGAAAAATCTAGGAAGTTAAAGTATGCAAATATTTGGAGTAAAACACCTTAAGTCTGTAAAGGACTGAACGAGATCTAACAACATCAGAGAAAGTTGTGCTTTGATGAGTTTGGAAATTGAATCTTAGTCTCAGAATATTAAGTCAAAGGATCAATGGAGATGGATTATTTTCGACAGAAAACATGGATTTATGTTGTTTCTCACGCTTTTTACAGTTTATTAGCTTGTTCAGGCTTTTTTTTTTTTTTTTTTTTTTTTTAGTATTCTCTTGTTTTAGCATCATCTTCTACTCTGATGAGTAGAATTAAGGCAGTACATCACTGTATCTGTAAACACTGTGCCTCTGCCTTTCAGTGACAGTCTGGGACACACAACCTCTTATTTGCACAGTTTAAGAACAGGAAAAAAACATAAATTCTTTATCAGGCCTGTTTTCCAAAGTCATTAATGACAGGCAGTGGAAAGTGGAAAAGGAGGAGACAAAAGGAGGTTATGCATTTCCCATGCTATGTGGTTCTTCTGTAAGAGGTACCCAAGACAGAAACTCAGTAATTTGTGGAGGCGATGGGGTGGGTATGTGTGGTTGGGAGGGATAGGACAGACTTCTGTGAAACTAAAGAGAGCAACAAATGAGATTTTATTTCGCTTCTCCCAAATTCCTCCTACATTTTGTGAAAAAAGGAAACTATAACCTTATGTTACTGGTTGTTTTTAGATAAAAAATTGTCCTCTCTCTTGAGGGCAGATGACCAGACTGGTTAGAGTAATACTTTTCCTCCTAGAGGTGGGAAGCAGGAGATTGGCTTCTCTAAGAGCCACAAGATAGGCTCTTAATAAAGAATTCACCAATTTTTAGAGGTGGATTTTATCCTATGAATCAACAAAACTAGACACAAATTCTCATGTTTACATTTGGAGACTATCACCCCTGAACTGATGAAAAACCTAGCATTTCTATTTATTCCATAGAGGTCAGAGTCAAAATTTGCTCCTACAATGTAATAGATGTTTTAAAAACTTTTTGATGAAATTGGAAATAAACAGCTTTGCTTTAGCTCTGTTTAAATATACTGCAAATGGAATAATGAAAGTATATGAACTTCATTTATTATTTGACACTTATCTGATTTCTTGATGACTTAGTTGTTAAGATAATCAAACACATTTTTCCCTGTTACTTCATTTTGCTTCTCTTTGAGAATTATAATAAAATATTTTGCTTTTTTGGACTGTGTTTTATAGCTTTATATAGGATTTTTTTTTGCAGTACTTTCATCACTTAGGTCACTCACTGAATCCAGTAATTATTATTACTCAGCACTGGTGAGGCCACATCTCAAATCTTGTATTCAGTTTTGGGCCACTCACTACAGGAAAGGTGTTGAGGTGCTGGAGCATGTCCAAAGAAAGGCAACAGAGTTGGTGAAGGGTCTGGAGCACAAGTTGTGCTGGGGTTGTTTAGCCTGGAGAAAAGGAGGCTCAGTGGGGACCTGAACAACTATCTGACCACAACTACCTGAAATGGGGTTGTGGACGGGTGAGGATTGGTCTCTTCTCCCAGGTAACAAGTGACAGGACAAGAATAAATGCCCTCCAGTTGTTCCAGGAGAAATTTAGATTGTATACTAGAAAAAATTTTTTCACTGAAAGTGTTGTCAAGCAGTGAAACAGGTTGCCAAGAGAAGTGGTGAAGTCACCATCCCTGGAAGTATTTAAAAAACACGTGGATGTGGCAGCTGCGGCTTATGGTTTAATGGTGGACTTGTCAGTGCTGGGTTACTGGTTGGTCTCAATCACCTTAAAAGTCTTTTCCATCCTGTATGATGCTATGATTCTCTAATTTCCTTTTCAGGATTAGATATCCAGAGATAATTTGGATTACTGGCTAGCCATATTGTAGAGATAACACTGTGCATTACTCATTGTGTCATTTTTTATTTGTGTTGTGGATAGAATACAATTTTCTTTATAAGACAAAGTGAAAATCCAGTATGAAGATATTGGCAAAAAAGTCATCCCTAAAATATGAATAAAATGTAGCCAGTGTTCTGACACTCTGTAGTTTATATTATTTAAGAAGTGTTATATGTTTATTCATGGAAACACAAATGAGACTGAAAATATATGCAAAATCACACACTACTGAATATTTGTGCAAGTACTGAAATGCCACCTGTTTGTACAATTTAAAGGTTTTCTTTTTGCATGTCACTTTCCACGTTTCCAAAGTTTTCTTTTCACACTGTAACACACTGTAACATCAGTTCCAGGACATTATCTGAAGGGCATGAGATTTCTTAAGGGTTTGTTGATTTGTCACCTAAGCAGATAGCTGAGCTGCAAGCAAAGCTCAAGCTTTGCAGAAGCATCTTGGATATTTGCTACCCAGTGAGATTTAAGGATCTGTCTCCACAAGGTACATCTCTAAATTCCCTGGCAAAATAGATCAACTCTCCTTTTAGCTTCTCCACCTGTATTTTCTTATGTCTCACCAGAAGTGACAGTTTCTGAAAGGAGCCTTTAAAGATTTTTGTTTTTCTCCCTTATACATCACCTCCATGCTTTTCTGTTTGAACATTACTTAGACTGTCACTAATAAAAGCCTATCTGCATGGAAAAACACATCTTTAATATGTGCAGTTTATATTTGAAATCAAAGCTTTTGTAAAATTAGATTCTATCACTGGGTCAAATTCTTCTGGGTGCCATTATTAACGGGACTATACCCATGTCTGTCTAAAGAGAATGAAAAATTTTGTGTAAAGGTTGATTAACAGATTACACTAGTATGATAATGGCTGCAGCATGGAGTTGATGGCCATTAGGTATGAACCCTAATGGTTTTTAATTGCTGTTGTATTACCAGGGTGGAACAATTTTAATTTTTTTCTAGTGCAAAGCATTCATAAGTTTCCCTGGACTCACTGGGATGTTGGTGTGGCACTCTTCTCAAGAGCTCTCAGCCTACCATGGAATGTTCCCCCTGCTGTGTCTTGATCACAAACCCTCTTCAGTTTGCTAGTATTTCATTGGAATCTGAAGTTCAATTCAGACTAGCAGGTAAGGAAAAGACTAGACTCATATTAACCAAAGAGCTAGGGGATGGAATAGGTGCCATAAAAAATTCATCACCCAGATAGTGAGAGGAACAAAGGTTTCAGTCAAGACAATGGAAAATTAAAGTGATGGTGCTTTAGAGTCTTTAGAAAGCTGTGTTAAAATATCTTGTAATAATCTAGGCTGGAAAGATGCAATACTTACAGAATTAAACAGCTTTCAGAATTCCCAGAAATTACTGGCCTAACAAGGAAAGAAGTGTTGTTTTGTTAGTACCTGAGATTAAAGACATAGAACTAGCTTAGAACTTCAATTGTAATTGAAAAATCCTTGAGTTTTCATTCCCCACAAAAGGGAAAATGCCCCCCCGCCTCCTTTTTTTCTAGCTGACTATCTTTTTCTGCTTGCCTTCACTCTTTTCATTCCTGCAAGCCATCTATATTTCTGTACACAATAGACACATGCTGGTTGTGTTCAGATAATCACTCGTCTTAAATGCTAGCTGAGTTTTCAGTGCCTAATTGAGGGACAACAGTGTGCAGAGTTTAGGGATTTGTCCACTTTCCTGATATGCTAGAGACAAGAGCACTCAAGAAACACTTTCAAAATTATTAAATCCACTTACCCTCTTTGACTGAAACCTGTCTTTTGTCACAGTAGCTGCAGAAACCTTTTCTTTTTTTCTCTCCACTGCCTACATCCTATGGCATAGTTTAACACAGAAAGGGTACTGTTAACAAAAAAAGGAAATAAAAATAAATAAAATCATTCCTTCAGCTGTGGAGAAAAAGTTCTTGGAATTCAGAATAAGTAGTCATGGGCAATTGATGCATTAAACAGAATTTGGAGTCAGTCAGCAAAACACATCTTCTATGCCCTAGAAAGGACTACAAAAGCACTGTGTGTTCTTAACCCCTGGGCATTTAAATCCAATCTTCAGAGAAAAAAAACCTTCCTGTAGGGGAATAGTTTTCTCACCTGTTTGTCTCTAAAAGTCAGATTTTTGAACTTTGCTAATCGATCTAAAATGCAGTGGTTTTTACTCCTTTTTACAGGGAATGATGAACAGAATGGAGCACATCTTCACTCTTTACTGTGCATAGTCAGGGAACCTCACTGAGTACTGAGGCACTGTAGAAACCTCACCTCCTTAGCTTCACTCCATTTGCAGTAGTCCAGAAAGAAAAGAATAAACAGTCACCCGAAAAAAAAAAAAAGCGCAAATAAATAATATTAAATAAATATTCTGTTTTTATAGAACTTCAGCTTGCTGTATATTTTGGCCTTTGGATAGATTTTTTGTACCTTCTTATAAGAGACAGTATGATTTCCAATGTTTTCCGTCTTTTCTTTTGTAACTGAAAGGCTAAATGAAACTTACAGAAAGCATTCAGGATTTTGAGCAGCCATTGAATTTTTGAAGGCAGAGAGTCTATTCAGCATTTCAATCAGCATTCTTTAACTTAAGGGCTGGGTGGCCGTGCAGGGCATTGTTGGGAAATGTATTGATCTGCTAACATATTTGCTGGAACAGGTTTTGTTTTTCCTGCTTGCCTGAAACACTTTGTCACTGCGTTGGTATTTCATCTGTGCTGTCAAGGACTTCCCTCCACACCACTGACACATAAGGAAATGGTATTTCACCCATGCAAGGCGAGGATACTTGAATGTGCGCTTGATCAAATGAATGAGGATGATTGCAAGTGGGATTTTTGTTCCCCTGCATTGCTGCTTCTTGCACCTTGTGTTCATGCTTTTTCTCTGTGGACTGTTTAGTGCTATGCAGTAAAAAAAAAGTATTTCAGCCTTTTGCCTTTGAATCTAATATGGTTTCTTGGGGTCTGATATAGCACACTAGCAAATCTCAGGCTGGAACATGACCTTTGTTCAAGTAATTCAGTTCATGTGACAGAACAGAATACCATAAAGGAAGACACATCTGTAGGCAGTAGTTTTTCACGTCAAGTGAAGTAAAACAACAAAAATCAGTTTGCTTTGGCAATCTCATTTGTCAGTAATCCATATTACACTAATTCACAGAATTTGACTGAAGTGATGGTCACAAACCAAGAGCTTTGCTTCAGTGGGTTTGATTTTAATTTTTTTTTTTTTTTTTTTTTTTTTTTTTTTTTTTTTTTTTTTTTTTTTTTAACCTAGGCAAGATTTTGAAATGTTTAGGGTATTTTTCTTGGAAATGGTAATAACGGAACAGACTTCATTTTGAGCTTGCACATTTTACTATTGATGTAAACAGACCCTACTGGACATGTGTTTTGAAATTTAACTGCTTTCAAATTGGTACATGTCAAGTACAGATAGTGTTTCTAAGTGCTAATCATATCCTCAGGTTAGTGTTTTGAAGCTTTTGGGTTTTGCTGTGCTTAAAGTCATTATAAAATAGAGGGCTAAGGTGGAGAAATGGGGTTTGTGATTTAAGTTTGTTTGCATAAATTTATGATTAATTTTGGAGCCTGGGGACACAAAGGAGATGAAAAATCTTGGATAAAAGCACACAGTTTCCTATGTCCACCACCCCATCATGACAACACCTGTGCTCATGGTTTCAGCACCTGAACTAGTATTTCCTTGCCATAAAGAACTAGGTTCCTTCCTACAGCAACTAGGTGTAGAGGAATTTTATAGCCTGGTGGACTAAACATGAGCTGAACCTCTTCCATGGCCTGACTACAGAATAAATATTCTTTGGGCTTCATAATTTAGTCTTCATGATATATCTTCCTGCAGGAGCAAGGGAGCTTGCATCAATGACTTAATATAGTTGTTTCTGATGCCTTATCCCTAAAGAAACCATAAAAGAACCGAGGAAAAAATCACATTTCTGTGTCATGAACGATTAAAACCTTTTTCATCTTGTTGTGTATTTGCCCTTAAGTTTCTTACTGATGTTGTGTTGTTTTTAACAGCAATTATAACAGCTAAAAATCTCTGGATTTTTACAGACTTTTAAAACATTTTTGCTAATAAAAACAGCTAACAGATTGTCTTCATGTCACAGAGGTGTTGTGAAAATGAATTAACAGCTATGAAGTGATAATAAAAATGGAACAGTGTAGAACAGTGCCTTATGGTCATTAGGTGCACATATCCATATACTGAATGAAACAGAGAGCCATGTAATTGAGAAAAAATATATCAAGAACAATATACCAGAAGAGACCACATAATATAGAGATGTGAATTCTACCAGAACTGAGACTATAATTTAAATTAAACTATTTCTTTAAAAGAAAAAGCTTTTACCATTGCATTTTATTAATTGATATTTAAACTTCCTTTCTCTAGGGTATATACTTCATAGAAAGAGAGAAAAAATTGTTTTGGGTAATACTGATAATTAAATATTAAATTATGTTGGTGCTGTCCATGCACAACAAGTCAACTCTATTGTTTCTCCTCTTTCCAGCTTCTCTGATAAATCAATATTCTCAAAATAGTTAAAATTATACATAAACTCAGAACTGAGATGTATTGGGCAATTAATTGGGAATGAAAAATCAACTCTGTTTCACCCAAATGAGCATCTTAATCTCTTCATCCTTGAGAATCGGAGATAGTTCAAACTAGAAAAGAATGTCTAAGGATTTTTTTTTAAAATCAATTCAGTTTCTGCTTAAAACTGTGACTCAGCAGAGGAGGTGGGGTTTGTGTTATGATGTTAGTATTTTCAAAGTAATACTTTACCTGAAAACTTTCTGATATTTAATCAATAAATATAAAAAGCTTAATGTCTTTTAATGTAATCCCTGTTTGTCTAGACAAATGTGTTTCTTTTGTACAAGTAAGCAAATAGTTTGAGCCCTGCTGGTGGCACGTTGGTCACAGCAGCTAATCTTGATACAAGAAGTATTGATGTTGCAGCTGTACTAAGCAATTGGAAAGAAATGGATAAATAAACAATAAAGGATATTTCACATTGACATCTCCAGCAGGTTTGCAAAACATGAAAAACTTATTTAAATAACCACAGTTGTATAATGAAAATCAAAATTAAAACACTTATATTTCATTCCAGCTTCCTGAAAATGAAATGAGAATATGTCACCTCATGCACTCTTCCTCTAATCCACCATATAGATGATTTAATTTGGGCAGGGACTTTTCTTTTTCTTTTTTCTTTTTTTTTTTCTCTATTTCTTTTTCTATTTTTTTTTCCTTTTTCTCTTTCTTTTTCTTTTTCTTTTTCTTTTTCTTTTTCTCTTTCTTTTTCTTTTTCTTTTTCTTTTTCTTTTTCTTTTTCTTTTTCTTTTTCTTTTTCTTTTTCTTTTTCTCTTTCTTTTTCTTTCTCTCTTTCTTTTTCTTTCTCTCTTTCTTTTTCTTTTTCCTTTTCTTTTTTTTCTTCCTTTTCCTTTACCCTTTTCTTCTCTTTTTCTTTTTTCTTTTCTTTTTTTCCTATTTTCTTCTTTCTTTCTTCTCTTTTTCCTTTTTTCCCTTTTTTATTTTTTATTTTTCTTTTTTTTTTCTGTTTTTTAAATTTTTTTTTTTTTTTTTTTAAGGGCACTTACTAATAATATTTTGTTTTAAATTAAAGCTCTAAAAATTACCTTTGCAATCCCTGGACTGCACTTCTTCCCATGGCTCATTTACCCTGCGGTGCTATTTCCATTCTTGATGCTGTACTCCAGGCTGAGACTGTCAGTTGTGCTTTACTTTCTCTGACAGAGAGAGAAATCCCATGGTTGCCACTGTCAAGAACATTTCTCTGCCTTCATTCCACAGGGACATCAACAAGATGTCTGTTCCCTCTCCGTGCACTCCTCTGTCATAGGGGTGATCACCTAAGCTTGGGCTGCCTTTACTTCTTCCTTCCACTGACAGCCACTGCTTGACATGTTATCATCATGCATGCAGAATCCTGCTCTTCTCATGTGCAAAGGTCTCACTGAACAATAAAAACCTTCAGTCTGTCCATCCACCTCCCAATCACTGGGAAGAAAAATAAATAACTGAGCAATAACCATTGTCTCAAAATCAATTGTTGAAATGGTTTCTAGTCCTTGCTGAGAAGGAAATATAAAGTTTAGAAAGGTAACCTAGAAGAAACAGCAATGCATAATCCAATTCATTTTATTTATATACGGTGAATATTTACTATTTCCAGGATAAAGATAATGTTTTAGTTTACATACAGATCCTATAAAACATTGTACAAAACTGCTCCAAAATTGAAAAAAATTCTGGCAAGATAAAATTCATCAGATGCAAAATGGTTCTACGCCTCCACTTTACATTCAAGGTATTCTTTTATTTTCAGTATGGAACAGGACCCATTTTTGAACAGACCTTTCAAATTCTAGTATCAGCTAATTCTCCCTCATCTTCCATGCCTGCACTTTTGCCCTTTCCTTCCCCTTCTGACTAGCAGTGTCCTACCAGTTCATCCTTGCTGCCTAACTGATCTGTCCTATCTCCCTTTATTTCCCTGGACATTTAATATTTCTGGATATGGTCAGATCTAGTTTTTGAGAGAACCTAGCAAAAAAATAATAAAACTTGGTTCAAAGTCAAGGACTTCACACTGACAACACTTTGCCATCAGCCTCCTCCTGTTCATTTATTACCATGAAGGGGCTTTTAGCTGAAGTACCTCAGGTGACTTCAGCTGTGCAGGAGACATGAAAAGAGAGAGGCTGTTTTGTGCCTAGATGAGTATCAAACCACTTTTAAAGTCATTTAAAAGGTCAAAACAAACTACTCCCTGCATGAAATGCTGCAAAAGAAGTGGGCTGGAATGTCCTACTCCATTACAAATTGTAAGTGGTTTGAAGGAGTGTCCCATGTAGAAAGCATAGCAGTAATCTCCATTTGAGGTAACAAAGGTGTAGGGAAAATGAGGATTATCTTCTTGCCAAATAGTCAAGTAAGCCCACTTGACAGCCACTGTTGCAGAGCCCAGTATGACCAGGCAATGGAGTGCTGCCCCCTGAGTACCTCACAACAGTAATTGAAAAAGCACCAGGCATCATATCAGCACTCAAATCAAAAAAGCTCTAAAAGTAATTCATGCCTGTTTCTTTTTGGCTACTTGCATCATAAACATGCAAGTAGAATCTAATCCTAGAATTGTTTTCATGTTAGTATCTTTCCATTAATCATGCATTAATTTATATTTGGACTTTTATTTCATCTGAATCTGGTTAATTTTCTCTTTGGTGCTTTTCAAGTGCTTCCCAAGAAGCCTAGCTTATTCTTTCTTTTCATGTTCTACTTTATCTTGCAGTTTTTTGCTTACTACCTTATTTCTCTTTGTTCCCCTAAATCATTCCTATTCTCTTACTTACTCCTTTTATTTCATTTTTTGTAATTTAATTTATTCTATCTCCCATTCCCAGTCCATGCATTTCTTCCCCTTTACGATCCATTCACTCCACCGGGTCTATTCCCTTCTAATAGTTCAACCTATAGTATTCATTTCCTTTTCCCATTTTAGTTCATTAATAATGGATAAGGCATTCCTTTGCAATTTCAAAACTTACCCAATTTAGTTTACTCTCAAGTAGTTGAGGCTGAGCAAGAAAAGAAGTTAATTGCATTCCACTGAAATCAGAATACAAATAACTGAGCAAAACTTGAAACCGGAAAAGTAGCAAAATGGAAGCAAATTAAACAAGGCAAGAGTTAGACTAAAAAGTAGCAGTGAGTAAAACTGAGCACCTAAGTATGAAAGGGTGACACGAATAACTGGAAAAGTGACTTCACTAGAAATAAACCAGGGAATCAAGTCTAATTATCTAGGAAGGAGTAAATAAAGCCCAAATTCAAACTGAGAGAAGAAAAAGATCCACAGGAAACAGACTAAACCTGGTGAGATGAGGAACATAAAAAACCCAAACGAACAGGTTTTAATATCTTCAATTCCTGCTTTGAGCAGTGTTTTTCTGTTTACTACCTTGTGAGTGATAACTCTGCGGCTCAGTAGAGGGAAAACGTTTTATTACAAATATAGTCCATGTGCAATTAGAAGTGTGGCATAGCTAATGGCAACATAAGCATCAGCCTATCTGAGGAACAGTGGTATTGGTGCTAGAGCAGGCATATGAGAATGCCTAACATTTCAGTTTTGAGAGCAGAAGATTCTTGAAAATGTGATTATTCTTTGATCTTATTCTTATCACTTATATTGTGAAATCTGGCTTTTCTTCAAACTGCAGATAATTTGGCTGTCATAAACTGGCAGCGTAGTTTTGATTACGTTGCTGCAATAAAAATGTACCCAAATAGGTTTCAATGGAATTCTGACACCTGTTTGTTAAATATTGTTAAATATCTGCATCGAGCCAAGAGCCTCAGAAATACTTCAATTAAGGGTGACTCACAAATCCGAGAAGAAGTAAAACTAGCTTACACAGTTGTAATATTGTCTCCAGTAGTTACGTGGGCTGCACTGGAGGCCAGTTCCCAGTACAAGAAAGACGTGGGTGTACTATAGAATGCCCAGCAAAGGGCCTTGGAGATGATGAAGGGAATTGGAGAATCTCACGTATGACCAGAGGCTGAGATCTGGAGGAGAGAAGGCTTAGGGGGATCTGATCAATGGATGTAATGCCAGAACAGGAGAGTGCAAAGGTGGCAGAGCCAGGCTATTTTCAGTGGTTCCCAGTGACAACACTGACCAAACACTGGCTCAGGTTTTTCACAGAGGCTGTAAGAGTCTCAACCCTTTGAGATATTCAAAAGCCTTCTGGAACAGTCCTGGGCATCCAGCTCTTGGTGGCCCTGCCTGAGCAAAAGGGTTGGAACAGGTGAACTCTGGAGGTCCCTACCAGCTTTAACAATTCTATGATCAGCCCTGCTGTCTTCTTAAAAAAACATTGCTCAAGATCTGGGCTCTGCACTGCAGTGGAAACAACTTCTAGGCAAGATCTCATCTTGGATCTGAAGTCTGAAGCAAGGGCCGTAACAAGAAAAGAAGTTTTTTCTTTTTCTGGTAGGTTTTATTCTATTTTACTGAAGATTTGTTTCCTGTCTTTATTTTTAATTAATGACTGGGATTTGCGAAAGGTGAAATACGTTAGGGCAAACAAAACTCTGTCTCCTTTTTCTACTATACTAATGAGCATTTTGGTGGTATCTAAAATATTTTACTACTTGCTGTTAAAAGAGATATAATTTCTTTGCAGCAAATTCCTCATGAAGTTATGCATCGAACTTATGACATTTTAAAAGAAAAAAATAGTTTTTTCCGCCCTTGCTTTTACATTGATATTAACCATCAATAAATAGTATTTTTATTGATAACTGGTGATTTCTAGATGGATATGTATTGATATCTTTATGTCTATATGGACACCTCCTGCTGTCAGTTCACTACCAGTCCTCTTGGCTTACCGCAATCTTACTGTTCCTCATCATAGAGCAGGAAAGGCTGGAAAAGGGGAGGTAAAAAACCCCAAACCTGAAAGTATCACTAATAATGGCTATAATGCCTTACATCTGGGAAAAAATAGTAATGAAGAACCCCTGTTAGGTGTGATACTTAGGTTCACCATAACTCTGTTAGACAAAGTACTCTTTAGACATCTTCTTTTCTACAGAGACACAGTGTTAAACACTTTCCTAAAGGGAGCAGAAGCCTGGCCCAGATTTGCCAGGATTTTCAAACAGAATGGTTTGAAAGTGTGGGCAAACTTTGCAAAGATCCAAGCTAAAACTTGGGCTTCAATGTATATAAAGTAAAAATGCAGATATGTATTGTGGTCTTGGATCAAAATTTTATCTTAAATTGGCTGAGTGGAAGAAAGATTTGTCATCTGTTTTGGTGTTTGGGTTTTTTTCTGTTTGCAGTTTTTTTTCCTTAGACAAAATCTTAATTTAAATTTTACTCATCCATTTCTACAGTAGCTTGGAAAAAAGGGAGAGGTTGAATAATCTCAAGATTTGTCAAAATCCTCCCCCTCACTCCCACTTATGTAAAAAAAAAAATGCTTGTTAGATTCAAGCATATTGTCAAAATGATAAATAAGTTATAAAATATTTTTGCCCATGCCTTTCTCAGAGAAATCCCCAAAAATGCATTAACAAACTTTCATGGAGAAAGGGGTATATTCCTAGGCAGAGAACCTACTTGTAATATGCTGCAAAGAAAGGACATCACACAGAGCTTGCTGTGATTTCTAACCAGCAGTGGGATTTCATAAGCTTTGCACTTGCAAAACTCTCTTCAGGATTCTGAAGAAGATACTAAGATATAGAATAGTGGGAGGACAGCTGCTGTAATGTGATGATTTTGGGGCATGGGCTTGGACCTATTTTAGAAATAGAACTGCCTGAATTTAAACTTGTTTGGCTGCAGTCTAAAATGTTTAATCATTTTGGTTCAGCTGCACTTTTGGGAGGAGTTTGGTTAGATGATCCAAAGCAACTGCAGTATAGAACCATAGTGGAATCCAGAAAACTCATATGGAATAAATATGATTTAAATTAGTCTGTAGGCATGTTGTGTAACCACCAGAGTGGCATAGAAAATCTAATCCTACAAAGAATGGACAACAGCAAAGAACAACTTACGAAAAATAAAAGTCTTTCACTTGACCTCCAGAAAGTGCCTTTGGAGTCCAGAACTTTATCTAATGGTACTGTGGGGCCATGGGGAGATGCCCCTTGTGCCCACAACCAACCCACTCTCTTTGGCCGGGGTGCCAGGGAAATCCCACCATCCTCAGCAGAGTTGCTTGGCAACAGCTGGTCTTAAAATCGTGGATTGGTTTTCAAATTTTCTTCCCTCACTTTTGCACAGGTGAAATACTATATTTTTTTAGAGTGAGATTATAGCTTCCAGATTCAGTTATTTTCAGCTGAGCTGTTGAAATAACCGTGAAATAAGCTTAAGGAAGGTGAAAATATACTTTGATATGTAAGCACTGAAGGATATAACTTCACATTTAAAATATTTTTTTTATTACTGTCTGTTCCTAAATCAGTATCATCTGTAAGACACAAGAGGTGCATCTGTTTTGAAATCTGGAATTCGTGGTCAATAGAGTCTTTTAAAAATGGAATAGACTTTTAATCATTTTAGACACCTTCATAGCTCTTGTGATGCTCATTTACTAGGGCTTTGACCCTCCCAAGATCCCTTAAGGTATTCTGCTAAGGTCTCAGTAGTGCAAATCTGAGTTTTGTTCAGGTGAGGAAGCGCAGTCCTCAGCCTCCATACTTGAATTTACAGTCACGGTCCCCTTATCCTCCCTCCAGATCTTAGGATATCTAATACAGGGTTGGTAGTTGCCCTATGGCTATCATATGAGCACTGAGGAGTTTATCTGTGATCAACCAGCTTTCAGAAAATTTAGTGCTATTTATTTAGGGGTGAAAAAAGACACTGTAGAAGTGTGTATCACAAAGCAATCTCTCTGCAGTTATTGCACATCAACAGCACAAAGTACAGGCAAAAAGAAATCATCTGTCTCTCTAGCCTGTGTGGCCAGCATTCCCCACTTTGCCTCAGATATGGGCTGACCTGTTTTCAGTCCTTTCTCCAATTCCGTGTGATGCTTTTTAAATTGCAGCAAACTGTTTCCCCCGTCTGCAGGAAAAACTGCTTTGTCTCCTCCGCCTTTCCACAGAAACCCAGGATATGAAAGCTATACAGTGCATTTATAGCAGTGATACATTTTGGCAAAATCATACATATAATGTAAGATTCAAAACAATAATCTTCAGTGTTCATATTTGTAAAGCCTCACCTATCAAAACCATAAAAAATGGATTTTAAAGATTAAATTTGTGTCAAAAGTTGGGATTTTCATCACTGAAAGGATGAATAGGTTTAAAAATTTACACCAGTTCAGAAAAATTAGAACACCTCTTTGTGCAAGGTGGACTAAAAATACTGGAGGGAATATTGTCCCCATTTGATTTTGTCAAGTAGCAGGAATGGTAGGTAACTATTAGCATGTTCAGGTTTAGGTTCCATTAATCCCCATGCAAAATTTTTTACATTATTCATTATGTTCCTGTCTTTCCTAAGCCCCTTAGAGCTCTGCCAGAAGTACTGACCTACAATCCAATAAGCTGAATTTAGGCCCTAAGAGCATACGTAATTCATTCACAGAAAGTATTTTGGTCAAGGCTGTGAGCTAGTCATTGTCTGGGTTACAACATGGCCCCAAAATATCACTTGCTATGACAGATGGTAGAGGGGTAGCTTCCACATATAGCACTGTTTAAAACTGTGACAGAAATCTTCTCTAGTGAAACTGAAAAGTTAAACTTCACCTTTCAGAAAAAAAATGACATTTATATCTTGCCTGCTGTAACAGCTAATAATAGTTACTTGTCTGCTACTAGCTGACAAACCTGATTTGCAACACAGCTCTTTTCACATGAGTTTCCCTAAATCAGCTGCTTACACCAAAGAGAAATTATTTTATTACTGTGGGGCAGCAGAGGGGAAATGACATGATAACTTCTCATTTCATGAGGCCAAAATTCAAGGGAGAGTACAGTATTTTTATAATGCCAAGGTCAAATAAAAAACATTTTTATTTTACTTGTAACCAGGTAGCATTTTTTGTGGTTTTTGTCCCCATTATGCACACCTCAGTCAGTCCTTAATCAGCACACTCTTTTTTGGTTACTCGACTTATCTAAATATTAATCTTCTTTTCACATATGATTTTACAACATTCATATTTATACTACCTTCCTTTCAATCTCTATAAGGACAGTAAAGACTGAAAGTAGAATTCATTCCTGTCTTAGTACTATCTTAGGGTCCATTTGTGTGAGTTTTCAACTGAATTTACCTATGTCAACAAGTACATAAGGATTCTAATAGGTTATTTTAATTTATAATGTGCTGCACTGGAATTTTTTTTTTTTTTTTTTGGTAGTGAGATTGACACGGAGAGTTTGTTGCAGCACAGGACTAAAGAACAGAATGAAGTAAAACTAAGCTTCACGCCTCTTCAACATACCTGATTAGTGTTCTAAAAAGAAAAAATTAAAAAGTAACAAATATTAATGGCTGCCCAATTGACAGCACAGAAATAACTCGATTTTTAAGTAAAAGGAAGGTTGCCATGTTTGACTGCAATAACCTCACCGCTGCCATGTTAATGACAGATTTTTTTACGTTGCATTATAAAAATAAATTAATTCTACGACAGCTGTTACTCTGCCAAGTGTCTGTAGTATGTATCTCTCACCTTTACACTGCAGTGCTGCAGTGCAGCTACTAAACAAAACAGAAGTCTCCTACCTCCCCTGCCATTTTTGCACCAGTTCTGCACCCTCAGTGGGCTCAAGCTAACTTGCATAATTGTTATTATTCTTTCACATATACTACATAATATGTACTACACTTGGCTTCTAGGAATAAGTGGCTCAGGCATGAGGCATGGCAACAGAAGTGTAAAGTAATTTTTCGGTAGCTGCTATGTGACAGAGTAATTGTCTCAAAACTGATTTGTTGCTTGAATCCCAACCCTTCAATTTGGATGCTTTAATTAGAGTTTAACTTACTATTTCTGTTTCTCCACAGCAACTGCTTCAGCCTCACTCTCTGGTTGGTGAAAAAAGGAAATAAAAAACCAAGCACCAGAAAAATGCAGATATTTAGTTTTATGGCATTACTGAAACCTGTAAAACAAAACAGCTGTTTTGTTGTTTGGGTTTTTTTTCTGAAAAAGTTGCATCTTGTCAGTATTTTCACTCCGAATTGAATCAAGCCAAATACCACAATGTGCCCATATCTTTTTAAGATTTAACATCACCCATGCAGCTGAAGAGCACCTTCATTTGGTGGTCTGGAACCTCAGCTGAGTGGGTGTGCAAAGCACAATTTCAGGTTTTATCCTCAGAGGCTGGGATGTTTGCATTGTGCCAGCCTTAACTTGCTTGGCAAACACTTTAGGATGTTTGCCCCAAAAATTACTTTTCCTGTTAAGTCTTATTAGACCTCTTTGTTTTAGCTGTTCTCTGTGCTCCTCTAGTACCCCATTGCATCTGTATCTCATTTCCTTAGAAGGAGGGGACCCACTTATTGACAACATTCTGCAAAATATGGCTTGAGATTCAGTCCTGAAAATATATGAAAATATTTAAATATTTGGACATGTTAACAAATACAGAAAATCATATATATATATAAATAAAAAACACAATTAATACATATATTATGTGAATACAAACCTCAAACATTAAGTAAATAAATGAAACATTAAATTCATAGAAAGAGGATGGAAAAATAAGGATAAAGGCTTAGTATGTTACCAGAACCATGTCTGAAATAAATTCTGAAAATATCACCCATTTTTTTACAAGATGGCCTCTAATGCAAAACCTGAACTAAAGTTCTCTGTGTGTAATAGGTAAACCCTTTTTCCATCTAAAGTAAGTATAACTGGCATATAATTCCCTCAGAATTTTAATGCATACTGAAATCCCATAGTCTCCTTGCAGTACTCATAGTCACACATAGACGTTTCTGAAAGTGTTATTGAAATTGCTTCAGTTATCATTCTTTGTGAAACATTACTTTCTTCCATAGGTCACCAAGAGTTCTTTAAGGTATTCTGGTTTTCAAGATGACTTCATTGGCAGTTGCTGAATGACTACATACAAAAAATACAATAGAGAAGTCCTTTTAAAAACTTTTTTCTGAATAACAACAAAGAAAAAAAGAATTCCAGGGCAATATTAAGATTTTTTTTATTTTCTGTAATGCTGTTACATAATTAATATTTTCCATGATTCCTCACCTCACACCCTCTCCTCAATCTACTTCCCCTCCACTATTTCTCCAATTGTTTTATTTCTTTGTTCCTCAGTGGAACAGAATGTGCTTATGCTTCCCCATTGAAAATGCCTTTTTTTCTCACTTTTCCTCTGAAAGCAGTAATCTATTGCTAAATAATATGAACTTCATTATTCCACTGTGTGAACTCAAAAAGTTTTATGCAGGCAATGTAACATAGGACTAAAGTATTTGGAATTTTATAATACACAAATGTGTTTATAACAGAAAAATACATATGTGTTTGCATGTTATTAATACTTTAATATCATAGTCATTTATATATATCTGAAAATTTTTCCAGGAAATTTTCTGAGTTGTTGAGCAATGCAAAAATCCCTGAAGAACAACTTATTAAATAGATAAAAATTTAGAGTCTACAAAGGAGTTGTAACATCCCTTTACATGATTTTGTGACTTCATTAATTCCTCTTTTATTTTTTAAATCCTTATAACTTCTCTGACAAATTAGCAAGTAATGATGCATTTTCAGAATATCAAGAGTATTACTGTTGTAGATGCAAGATCATTATTTCTAAATGTGTTTTGGCTTACTAAAACACTGCAGATGATAATGAACTTCTATTCTGAATATCATGTTTTTATACTGTATCTGAAATACACTGTAAAACATTAGCAGAGAGGCTGTCACTAGAACTTATGTTAAAATAAATTAGTATCTTTTTGCATCTAGAAACAGTTTGAATAGTAGTAAAATAGGAAAATGGACAGACTGGTGTACTTACAAGTCACATTAAAAAAAAAAAAAATCCTAAGAAATCCTGTAGCTGAGAAACACAGGTAAATAGCATGCACTGCCTGTGGGTGAGAGGGGAAGGTCCAACCCCAGGTGCCAATGTTGTGGCAGGTGGGTGCTGTGCTGACCTAGAAAAGTCAGCTTCTGGTGGAATCCTATTCTGTTGGGCCCAAGATTTGTGTTCCTGGTGAGTCCTCAAGCCTGCACACTATACAACATTAGCATGAGAATTTAACTTCATCTGCTTGTGAGTTGTACATAGCTACAATTGCATGATGCACGTCAGGTTATAATCATTAATACAGAGTCTAGAAAGACTAGATTTATAGCCAAGAACTCTAAACTAAAGAGAACACTAAAGAAACATTGATAATGGCAAACTGGATAATCAAACTGAAAATATTTCATTTCTTTTGTTGGCTTTTTTCTTGCAATTCTCTCTGTAAACAGATTAGCGCCTTCTTGAACTTGAATAGTTATATTGATGTACAAATTTACCTGTAATACTTTAGCTGAATAGAGGTTATTGTTACTAAATATTCAAGATTTTATTTACTTTGAACAGATACAGGTAATATGTTAATTGGATGAATACAATTACCAAACTAGGTTTTTAGGGCCAATAGATCTTCATCATTGACTTTCCCTGAATATTTTCACAAGATTTCTGTTGCTACAAATTCACTCCTCACCTTGAAAATGAACACAAAGCAAATCAGTCTACTAAATTTAAATTATGTCCTTGACAAGTATTGATCCTCCATCTGAATTAGACACCTGCTTTTCCAGGATAATAATGTTTAATTCAAATACATTGATAGTAGGAGTAGATTATGATTAATCTTCCAAATGAGACAAATTAAACAAGTCATGTTTAAGGCAAAAGCGCAACCCTATTATGTCTGAAGATGTGATATTTCCTTCAAATTTTTTCGTTTGTTTTGCACTGGAATATCCAGCACGGATGATAGAATGTAGAAATGTATAATGCCTGAATGCATTTGCAATAAATTTGCCACCTAAACTTTTTCTTGTGTTTGAATTGTTATTTTCCAGCTTATGAACAATTCAGATGAGACACGTGATGATTTAAAGGTCAAAAAGACAAGAATAAAAAGTTTCCATTGCATTCTTTCAACTATTATAGCCTCCCTCTCAAATATGGACATCTTCCCTCCCTCTTTTTTCTCAGTTTTTTGAATTTTCAGGTTCATTAGGTTTCTCAACAGTGTCAGAGACGTAAAGAAGTGATGAGAATTTGGGATCTGATTCATGTACACAACATTCTGGAATTGCGCATTTTCCTATGATGTACACAGAATCCCCAAAGCTGCTAAGCAAAGCAGATACAAGCATGGTTTGGTCACCTGCTGAGAGTGAGCCTATCTTCTTCCTTGTCTCTCATTTTCTCGTAGCACAGTTTGAAAATGGCTACCAGACATGTAATTTTATCTATACTGGATATTTTATGATGTTATCTGTATTTCAGAGGGACAGTCTGGCATACTGGTAGTAGAAATTGTAACTGGCATCAACTAATACAATAATGACTGACGTTCTATTCTGTGTATCTTCCATTAGGTAAAAAGTTGACTCTTCCTCAGTTGATTTCAGAGCTTTCCGGTTCTTCCAGAGGTTGCATGAATACATATAAGACATGTACTCTATCCCTTAGGAGGACAGGTCTAGGGATTTTATTTTCTTTTTAATATTTGAACTAACGAAGAGAACATTACTAAACCTAAAATTCACAATCTGTGCCCCAGACTAATATTACACTGACATCTAGTTAGAATTGGATACATGCAGAAGATAAAAAATAAAGCTGTGAGGAAACAAGTGTTTGATTAGTTTTGCTTCTGCTATTTTCAAAATTAATTTCAAAAGAACACAAGACACACATTGCAACACCGTGTGCAATACGCCAAGGCTAATAAACCTCCCAAATAGGGATTACATTTGCTATTCAATCCATGAAAGAGTGCAGCATATGCTCACAGTTTCTTTACAAAGAGGATTTTTTTTAATATCCTTTGTTATATCTGTTGTTACATTTACCAGCAACCACTGTGCAGGCAAGGCTCTTACTGAGTTGCTCTGTGCTCTGTACATCTTCAGAAAGAAGATAGAGTGTTATTTTCTGCCTCTCTCTCTTCCTTTTGTTTTTTTTTTATTTCGACGCTAATTGAGTGATCTCTGGGGTTCTTCTACATTCAGTCCTTGATTCTTCTGCTCCAAAGTCTAGCTATATTTTAGAAAGGAAAGTGTTCACACATCGTACTTATTAATTCCCCTTGCCATCTCCACCTCTCAAACACACAGGCTGCTTGGGAATTTGGACCTAAGGCCACTTGAAATATTTGCTTAAGATCAACTTGTTTGATTAGACTTTTACTTGATTACTTTCACATATTTGACTAAGGCTTCATGAAGCACTTGATGGCCTATATATAGACTTTTAGGATAGGTTGCATTCATGTGCAAAGATCCCCTGTGACACGGACAGGTAGGGCTCCTTGAAATGAACAAAGTTAATTTTGCAAAACTTCCAGGCAACCCACATTCTTTCTCCCCCTACTCTAAATAAATATATTTCGTTCTCATCCCCTACCTGGAAGTGGTCCTGGTAGGACTCTGGAGAGGTGCAGACCACACTGTGGGGTTTAAAATTCATTACTTACATGAGCTGAAAAAATTTCCAGTCATACATTCATGGAAGCAAACAAGTATTTATTGCGATACTGATCACCAACAAAAATCAATGATATTTATCAACTCTATAGGCAGCAGCTTTTTTCTATTTCAGGTAATTATTACTAAATGTGAAAAATCATCTGACATTGAAGATATTATAAAGCAGAATATAAGCAGTCTATTCTTCAGTTTCAACTGTCACCTAAGAATTTTGAACTCTTAAAGCAAATAAAGGCAGTATAGCAGAGGTAAATGTTTGTATTCTCTTTTCTGTGTTGCCAATGGATTACTGTTGGATGTCACTATCCTTCCATTTCACTTGGAAATATGTATTAGGAAAGCTAATGCAGTATTGTTAAATTGTTTTAGGCTTTATTGAAAATTAACATTCAACATTTAACAGAATATAATATTCTGAAAACTCTTGGTGTAACATGTAAGGCATCCTCCTATGTTTTAAAATAGTGGTACAAAATCGATTTACTTTCCAAGGAGTTTCCTTCTGCAAGTAAACTTGAACAATTTCTTCACGAGAACTGATTGATGTAAAAAAGTTATGGAAGAATTTACAATTATTTTGGCCAGTTTTGATGTTTTGAGCTGTGTGTGTCATGAACAAGCATGACCACACTTGAGAAAAAGTTGTGTATTATTGAAAAAGCAGTTATTCCTGCACAGCTGTACTTCCTGAATAACAGAACCAATTGCACTTATTTATCAATGTTAATTTTTTTCTAAGAGTGCATCTAAGTATATATGGGAAATTACATAATTTGGTAGAATAAGGTAATACATTTGTCCTATGAGCTTTGGACAGCTGTTTTTGTTTTGTTTTTTCCCTTTGAACTGGTGAAGCAATGAGTGAATTATGTAACTCATAAAAAAAGCTAATAAACCTTTTATACCGTCCCAATGTGTATTCTGCTTAAGTAACATACTGAATAGAAGTGTGTTTTAGAAATGGTTTGGGATTTCACTATAACTACTTTTATATCCCTCTGGCTGTGTTCAATTCTCTAAGAAACTCTTATGGAATAGTAGGAGAAAAATAATACATTAGAAAGAAAAAAAATCTGAAAATTACCAACATTATTTTTCTGTTGCAGTCCCTTCACGCAAAAAAAAAATTGTCACAGCTTTTTAGATGGTATTTATGGATACTACAACTATAAGCAAAAGTTATTTCCTATAAAAAATAGGCTTTGATGTTCTTTTAATTTCATGTGGAGGACTGCAATACTGAGCTTTACTGGGACACTGCTTCTGGAGCAAATATACTCAGCTTACATAACAGCCTACGGTAACTCTGGAAAGACAATTGTACTTTGAAGAAACAAGTATTTCTTTGGGGTATTTTTTGTCACTTTGTATGGAATTTTCTTTTCCACTCCTTGTCTCCTTATAAAAAAATGTTCTGGAGATGATTTGTTGGATAGAATGACAGTAGAAATGCACGAATGTGGTCAACTTTACTGTAGTAAACATGACTAAGTTTTCTGTAAGCAATTATCATGATGTTTCTTTTTGGAACATTTTTAACTGACAGCTTTATCATAGATATTATTTCAAAAGGGAGGTATTTGAGAATGGGAAAAGTCTGACAGGAGACCACAATGTGATATATGCAATGGAGGATTTGAAATCAATAACAAAATTCCATTCTACAAGAATCACTCCAGGGGAGGATTTCTTTTTATTTTTTATTTTTTTTTAATAAGTCTGGATGCACTGAATTTGCAAAGGGAATAAAAAGAAGGAAAAAAGTCTGTGGACAGAGACGATAAGAAGTTAGGAGTTTATCAAGGTTTTAAAATACAAATTCACAGAACTAGGCCTAGAGAAGCCAATAACTGATTGTCTTAACTGATCTAGGTTTCAGAGCAGTATAATTGGTTAATACAGTCCTAATATGTCTTATAAGGAAAAAGTTGAAGCAGAGCTTTCAAAACATTTCTGTGAGCTCAGCAACAACAGTCAGTGTACTCAAAGGTAATAGAATTTTAAATGGAAAGTAAATACTAATACACTTGGCATAAGAGTGACAAAGCACAGCTTCCAAGTTATTTATGTCTATAAAAATAAGGCCAAATATTAAACAGAAATGATGTTTTCTCTAATATACTCAAGCATACTCAAAATCTGTTCCATGTTTGAAGCAGAACATAGAGAAATATCTTCTTCTTTAGAGGAAGACGAGAAGCAAAATCAGAATATTCGCATCACAATAGCACAATGCAGGCTGAAAGGATGATGTTCATCTTTCTCTGGAGGGAGAAAGGAGACTCTTGAGTAGTTCTCTCCAGGTAGGAGAAGGAGGTAAAGAAATTACAAGCTGTGTTTTGCACACTTCACTCCTTTCAGTAGTTAAAACTGAACTCTAAAAAGCATCAGAATTTGAATTCAAGGTTAAAATAATATCAAAACAATTCTTGCTGATATGCAACTCTACTGCATACAATGGAGTAGCTATAAAATGTTTCCAAGTGTCTCTTAATATAAGTCAGGCCCACAGAAAAACAGGAAAAACTAAAAAGACTCAGTAACTAAGACATGAAGAGCTAACACTGGACTTCTAAACATGTATAGGAAATATTAGACAGACTGCCCTAATCTGTGTCTATATTTAAATTTACTTAATAACTTGGTCTGCTCCTTGCTACTTCCATTACAATGGATTATAGGCAAATTGGTAATTCTAATAGTGTTTGTAAATCTCTGCATATTGCAGCACCCTGATCCTATATCAGGCTCACATCCACCTATGAATCAGTTACATTCACCCCTTTTATGTTTTTGTTGTGAAGGAAGGAAGTTTAGACATTTGGAGTGCAAGGAAGGCTCAGTGTACTCTGTCCATGTCTCTGACTTTCACAAATGGAAAACTAAGGTCCTGGAACCCGAAATGAGATACACGTGTGTGTGTGTGTGTGAATACACACACTGCTTGGTCTAGGAGCTGTCATGGTGAGGAGAACCTTCTGGTTGTCCTTGCCAGAAGCAGCCATGATACAAATATTAGGAAATAAATTTGTAAACAAATTTCCCGAATACATAGGAATCCTTAGGTTCTGTATCAGCAACCTTGGTGAGTGAATTCCTGGTTTCACATGCTCCAGTTATCCTTACTGAAAAACTTAAATGAGCTGGAGGCAAAAGTGAGGGGGAAATATACCTAGTCTTACAAAGTCCACCAGATAGCATGACTCTTCTCTGCTTCCACCCTCCCCTTGTCCACAGCCCAGCATAGGTCAGTCAGCTGCATACATCTGTGCATACATCAATCTGTTCAGTCCTTTGTGAATCAGTTCAACTCTACTGCAGCACAATGGAGAGCAAGACAGAGTTGTCAGCTGCTGTACCTCAGCAACACTGCTTTGTAATTGGAATACCATAACAAGTCTGATGCCTTTGTGTTTGACAAGATGGCATGTGAAAGGTAAATATCTCCCAGAAAATTTATATTTAAAATACATACAAATATTTATACTGCTGTCAGTTTTGGTATCTGTTGATATTTTAAGTTCTTCTAATTGATCTCTATAAATGCTTTAACAAATTTTTAAACAGCTTAGAGATAACTAAGTGTTTGGATAACAGTACTTGTAATAGCAAGGTAAATACTTGCTTATATTGTTTGGTTTTTATTAAACAATGGATTACTGCATTTTCCTACAGTGAGATAACCCTATAACAATCTTCCTTGAAAAACAAAGAAACAAATGATTTTTAATCTTTACACTTTTATTCCCTCAGTTCACTCTCTCTTAGCTACACACTTCACTCATAGTCAAGTGCTTCATTCAAGGGCATGATGGTGTACTACTCAACAATACTTATTCCATTATTTGTTCACTAAGTGCTAACTTGGAAAATTAAATGTGAAGGACTACAGCTTTCAACCTTCAACAGTTTCCCCTAAGCTATTTTATCGTACTTTTCTGTTATTCTTTTCAGTGTTTTCAGTGCAAACCTTTTTTCGTGTTATATTCTTTACAATGGGATTTTTCAAGGTGCAAAGGTTCAAACCTCTCCCCCGTACGCCCATGCAGTTTACTGTCCTGAGGACTCTGCTGCACCTCTTAAGGATTGTTCTCCTAATGTCTCTATTCCCCATGTCAGTCCCAGGGGCCACAAGCCCCAGCCCCAGTGCCACTGCAGCAGGGCCAGTGCCCAGGGAGGTGTGGGACACCTGTGCTGGGACTGCCTGGTGCCTCCTGGCTGTGCTGCTGTTGGCTGGGACAGTGGGACCATTCACATCTGGGAAACTCTGCCCTGGAGGGTCCCACTGCTCCTGGCCCAGGGGTGGCCCTGGCCCCACTGTGCCCTGACAACTGCTGCTTTCTCTGGTGAGCTCTCCCTTTTTGTTTTGAATGCAAGTACATTTCTTTCTTTGCTTCCTTAACTTAAACAAATAATACCACAACTCTGAGCAGAGCAGGGAAATTTGTTTTCCCCATGGCAGAAGAGCTCTGCACTCGCTGCTGCTTTGCTCTGCATCTACTGCACAGTCAATTAAAAAATAGTAGTGCCAATATAGATGACCTAGGGATTCATCCTGAAAGATCACAATAGTTCCCTGCAAATTTCAGGCTGCTGGGTTTTCCCATAACCCCTTGAATTTAGTGGCTGCTCTGTACCAAGCAGTGAAAGAGCCTTTTATTTATCTATACATTCAGTCTACACTAAACTGTGATTCTCCAAACAGCCATAAATAGATTTGGATTGTATTCCTTGTTAAATAAGAAAATCTGTACCTATTTCAAGAAATTTAGTCATAAGTTATTGTGTGGGTAGTTCACTAGGGAAAAACAGGGCTGCTGCACAGCATCAAGATGTTTCACATGGAGCTGAGTTAGAAAGTTATTCTTGCCCTTAAATCCAAAATACACAGTGTCTTCAAAGCATTAATTAAAAGCAGCTGAAGGAACAGATAAAGACACAAAGGCCCATCGGAAGAGAGTTTTATACTAACTGAACATGAACAGCCTATTTTCTTTTCTGCTTAAACAGGCTCTTATATCTGAACAGCCAGATCAAAAGCCAACTGACTGAGTGCCAGTTCAACAGCTTTAGAGGGTTCTGCCATCTGTGGATGAGAGGCTGTCAGCATTTTTAATCTCAGCGCATGGGCTGGGAAGGCAATACATCCCCTAATGGCAGCTCCACTGGAATGACTTGTGGCTTCCTCCTCCTACGGCAAAGTGGAATTATGAATCTGAACAACAGGCTATAAAGTATTTTATTATGTGGTCATAAGTGTCACTTTCTATGAGGAACAGAGTGGTAATTTAGTGTGTTAAATTATCACTTAGTGAAATCACATGTAACAATGAGCTCTGAACTAACCTTAATCGAAATGATCTTAAACTATTCAGAGCTTTAGTGCAGGTCTGTTTGTGTATGTGCATGCACTTGTGAAATATTGATGTTTAAACTCCATTCGCATCTGGACAGCAAAGAAATCTTGACCCTGTTGATGCTTATGGTGCCAGAATTCCAACTCATCCTGGCAAATAAGAAAGAAAAAAAAAAATTAAAAAAAAAAAAAATTAAAAAAATAGAGGAAATCCAAGTATTAAGATCTTAAGGCAGTAAGAAATTTATAAAATCTTAAATTACTAAAGAATATCCTCTCAATGAAAACCTTGGAATTTTATCTAGAAACGCACAAGTGACCTAAAGCAGATCCCAGTGGACTCTTACATACGGCAAAATATATCCTAACTGTGAGAATATTTAGGTTCTGAGGACAAGATAAAAAATCAAAGCCAAGACCTTATTACATAAGAGTTACTCTCTCAACTTTCTATCTGTTGAAAAGAATTTTAAAAACTCATCTTTTGATTTTCATCTGATGAGAAATGCAGATAATTTTAGGGTTTTTTTCCTTTGGGTCTTTTTTTTTTTTTTTTTTTTTTTGTTAAAACTATCCCTCTCTCCTTGAAAACGTGTTGCAAGATTTTTCAATTCATCATTGGATTTTTGCAATATTTTCAGTCCTTTTGTGACGGCTCTGTCCTAGCTTTTCAGTTCATTGACCAGACATGGAGACATTACCAGAGATTAAGCTTGAGTAGGAATGTGGATAATTAAAAAATATTTCATCAGGTTTTCAGTCTTCTTGCAAATCAAAAAAGTGAAAAATGCATTGTCTGTCTAGTCTTGCTGCATTTGGTATCTAAAAACTCTTATTTCCTAGTGGAAGAATTTAGGTTGTGCATGTATGTCCCAAGCCTCTTTGTAATGTGAGATGAAGACTTAGACAATAAAGCTTTCCTAACGCCTCTTTAGTTCCCTCTCAGTTCTCTCAGCTGATGGCTGTAGCAACCCATGGACTAGTTTGTTTTCAGCACTGCAAAGAATCATCTTTCATTATATTGTGATAAAAAAGCCAACAAACAAATAACTGTGATAAATTCAAATCCTGGTGGAAGGAAGGCTGCCTTTACCTGTTTGAAGGCTAAAGTATTTGGCCTCAGGTGTGAAATGTAAATGTCTCTTGGTTTCAAGCTTTTTTTCCTCCTGAAAGGCCTACCGAGAAATCTGGGCTTATTGCTGATATAGAGTAGTGCAGCAATGGGTATATTTCTTATTTGCCAGCATCACGCTCAATGGGTCCTTGAGGGAATATTCGCTTCAGCAGGAACCCTATCCTACTTTTTGAGATATAGGAAAATAAATGTTTCCACTAACGTGTCCAACTCAGTCTGAGACCTTGGGGTTTGAGCATCTGTGACACCGCAGACTTCCTACTTAACTGACAGAAAGACTTGTTCCTCTCTGTCAGAATATTTCCTAAAATTCAATTTAAATCAGCTAGTAGTGAGATCCAAGAAAGGTATCTCACAGCAGTAAATGAGATATTTTTCCTCATGAGCTGATCAATATGAAGTGACAGCTCAATGGGTTGCTGACTGACAAAGAAAAGGAAGAGGTGTCCTTGGCTGGTACCTCCTTGTCAGATGGTGGAGTCATCCAGCTTGCTCTTAGTGCTACTCTTACTCATCTCAGTGGCACTGGGGACCTTTGTGCTTTCTACAGCAGCAGCATATATCAGAGCTCCCACTCTGTTTTAGGACTCCTTGCTAGCTACAGAGTTTCTTTCAGTGTTCTTCACTGTCTGCTTATTAGCAGTGACCATTTCTCTGAGCACTGAACTAAGTTGATTTTAATGAGAGCAATCTCTCTCTTTCATTCCATGCCACAAGTTTCAAGAACTGTCCTGTCAAGTGCTGGATTATTCCTACAAAAGCATCTGTCACTTTTTTCTCCTCAATCGCATTTCCCCAATACAGACCTGAAAGCCACAAATGGATCTTCAGGAGAAGATCCTGAATTCCAGCTTAGACACAGATGCTGTTATAAGGCTGAAATGGAATTCCTGAGCTGCCACATACTTCAACAGTGTTGGTGTCCCTGGCCAAAATCTGTCCATGGTCGGTCTTCTCTTTCCCCTAAACTGTTCTGAACAAATTTTATGGATAGTGAACTATGCCCTTCTCTGTGAAATTTTATTGACCATGTACACTCTGAAAATATATTTCAGCAAATAAACTTCCAGGAAACAAACTGTGTTATTTGGAGTTTCTGAATATGAATGCTCATCAAGCATTACTTTCATTCACAGAATGTTTTAGTTGGGATATCAGATCTTGTAAGAAAACTCCCTTCTGTAACTCAAGAGGAAATCATGACTGATTTCTCATTGCTGTCTCTCTAAGAATCACAATTAGACAGATATAAATATTTCAGATTATGTTTTTTCTCTTTTACAAATCTCCAGTTCTGTGTACAGTCATTGAATAAATAGAATATTAAGAAATATTTTTCCTGCATTTTACCAGCTTCTATGAGAATATATATTTTTAAAAGACTGTAACTTTGAATCTGTCTTGAAGAACAAATTCCAACATTTGAAACTACATAAACTGACTTCTGCTTCTACATGGCACACCAAAAAATACAAAAAAACTAAAGGACTATGAATTTCTACCATAAATGAGGCCACAGTATAAGCAGCAGTGTCCATGTCACCTCTGTCTAGCTCTTGTATTGATTCAGTTCAGTCATTTTGCTTTGTTTCTTAATCCCATACTTCAAAAACTCAGAAAGCCAATGAATATTTACTGTTCTTTCTACCTCATCAGCTGTGTTCAACATACATTGTGCAACTATATGATTTTTTATAGCACGCATTACAGCCATTTCCCCCCCTCCCCCTTTTTGATTCCTAATATCCTGTTACATGAGTATATTTACGTGAATAAAATGCCGTTGTTGAACTTGGGAATGGAATTCTCTCTCATCTCTTTCCCCAACCTCAATACGATTCATGTTTTCTGAGCTTGACTGTGCTTCTTCCTCCTTTTCTTCCTGTTTCCTCTGCATAATCACTGTGTTACATTCGGTTGCAGTAGACATACAAAAATTATATGCTTAACAATATAAAAAAATATATTTTAACATCTCAAGAGACGAGCTAATAAATGTCAATACCAAAATAACATGAGAACAAGTTTTGTACACAATTTGAAGTTAAGCCCCTCTTCCCAGAGTCACAGAATAGTTGAGGCTGGAAGGCATCTCTGTAGATCATTGATCCAAACCCCCTGTTCAGAGCAGGTTCAGCTAGGGCAGGTTACCCTGGACTGTGCTCAGCTGGGCTTTTAACACCTCCAAGGGTGGAAATTCCACATTCTCTCTGGGCAACCTGTGCCAGGGCCTGACTATCCCCAAAGCAAAAAAAGTCTTTTCTGATGTTTAAATGGAATTGCCTGGTTTTACCTTATACGCAGTTCAGTGAGAAGTTGTTTTGTTTTCTTGGCTTCCTTTTATCAGATATTTATGCACATAAGATCCCACCACCCAAACCCTTTCCATTTTGAGGCTAAATACTCTAGGCTATCAAAGCCCCTTTCCTCATATGCCAGATGCCCCAGTCCCTTGATCATATTCTTGGCCCCTCACTGGACTCACACCAGCCTGTCTATTTCTTGCTTGAACTGAGAATCCCAGCACTAGACCCAAGAGTCCAGATGTGTTTCACCAGTACTAAGGAAAGGGTAAGGACCAGGTCCCTCAATGTGACAGCATCTCTCCTATGGCAGACCAAGATATTGAAATATTGTCACTTTGGACCTGTTTAAAAATGCATATATTGTAAGATACAATATTTAAAAATATGTATTTCAAGGCACTTATATTTGGCTTTCATAATGCTGTAAAGACAGGTGTATGGGCATTTTTCCTCTCTGTACGATACCTAATTTCATAGGAAGTTTTCTTCACAGCCTTTGGCAGTAATTCAGATTTTGGGAGATGAAGACATGAATGAGAAATATGACTTTTATTATAGCACAAATGCCATTTCTAAATTATGGTTTGGACATGATTTTCTAAGAGTTTTTTACAAGGTTATAGAACAGGTAGAAAAGCCTCCTAATTGATCCTGAAAAAAAGTATTTCCAATTAATATTTATATTTGGATTTAAATCTCTGTGTCTGATTTAGAAGCCTGAAATATTTAGGTTTGAATATAAATATTTCCAACTTGTCCACACTTCAAATTACATCAGAATTTTGAGATCCTGTACTATCCTTTATAATACTAAAATAACACATGATAGCATTTGATTGCTGGAAAATAAATTCTTGATCACATAATTTACAATTTCTCTAGTGATCTATTAATAAAAGTAAACATTAGAAGAAAAGCAAGTGGTTAACTAAACATTTATTAAGTGATATCAATGATCACTTCAAATTCTATTATTGAAGACATTAGGTTTTTATATATTAACTCTTTTTTCCACCCTTGTTCTTGCCATCAATAAATACCCAGTTGGTCTTTAGTTGTTGGTAAGAACAATTTTGAAGAGTTATAATTTTCGCTTAATTTTCTCATTACATCTGACTTTTTACTAAGACCATATGAAAACCACTAGGAAAAAAACTAAACATTGAAATACAAAAGACAAAAAAAGATAGCTCCCTGAACAGGAATGGTTAAATGGTGAAGAATGAAGATATGTCTGTCATAAGTGAGCTCAATTCCTTTAATAGGATGGATGTTGAGAAAGAAAGAAGAAATTGAAAATGATATTAGGACAAAAATGAAGAGTCAAAAAATGCTGACAGAAAAATAAAATGGTGCACACCTGTCTAACAAAAGTGACCAGAAACCATTTCTTTTCCTGTGTGTATCATCAAATTGTTTTGTAATCATAACATTTATACAGCAGGTTTTCCATCTGCAAAAGCATGGGATATGCTTTGAACATTTACTTGGTGCTTTGAGACATGTTGATGCTACTTAAATGGGAAGTGTTAGTATGGCAAGCTCAACAGTAATTGCTGAGATTTTTCAAATCACACCATAAGTGTCACAGGCTTAGGAATAACTGTGCCCAGTATTGTTTTTCTCCTCCTGTGGTTTGCTGAACCAGTCAGTCCAAGGATAATATATATATATATCTAATATTTTATATATATATTTAAAAATCCATTTATTTTTATTACAACATATTGAATACCTTCCCAGATCCCTTCAAGATATAATAATCATTCCTTTAACTTACTTTAAATTCTTATTTTATTCCTTTTAGAGTTCGTATTTATATATTTTCATGCATAAACATCACAAATATTATTTTAATATATTTATTAATATATATGTCTCACACATATCTAAATGTCAAAAAGAGAAATTCTGCTTATCTCTTTGCAAACTGCCATAGGAATAGTATGGGGACATAAAAGTATCAAAGATAGCTTTTGTTAGCAGTGACACTAAATTTGCAATGTCATTTTATGTAACCATAAACAAAACAAAACAAAAAACCCCCCAAACAAACAATGAAATATTCTAAACCAAAACAAGAAACCTCTGTGTGCTGAGACAACCTTTTAACATTCCAAGCTCAGAAAAACTAAAAAGTTCAAAAGGTGATAGGAGTATGAGTAGATATCCAACTGACATTGATATCTACAAGCTCTTCTGTTCTTTTTTATTTTCCTTTTCCCTTCTCAGTGTCTCTCATTCTTTTCTCTTTTTTTTTCTGTGGCTTAATCTTTTCCCTTAAAAAATCACTCTTCATATTTCTCTTTCTCTAGGTCTCCTATATTTCTATTTCCCCTTCTTCTTTCAAATGTAAGAACAGCTGTTTTCTTTTTATTCTTAGGTTTTACTGGAACTACAGTCTCTATGACTCCCTAATTTCTCTCCCTCTCACAGCAAATTTTAGCTTTTATCCCCATATACCAGCATTGGTATTCCAGCACTAGTGTTAATATGAAATATTTGGTTTAGTATCTATAATTCAGATTGGTCCTGTCCATTTCTAGTTTTAACCAATGAAACTTTTATGGTACATGCCATAGAAAGTTGATTAGGAAGGAAAATACATCAGCCAGCTCTTGTCTCCTGATTTTGGTGTTACTGCATGCATCACTTCTTATCATATGAAGCCAGTCAAGAAAGTTCTTGAGGGCTTGAATTTTTATCATTATGTCAGGAGACTGCTACCAATCAATCACTGAAGTCAAGTCTCTACTTTAAAAGACAGGTTGGTGGAGCATTTAATTTAGACATGACCTATTCTGTAGTTGCTGCAGCCAGGAATGGCTACTAAATACATCAGGGAAAAAACAAAACCACAATAAAATGAGAACACTCTTCAATTAATATTACAAACTAGAAATGAGTAAATATAAGTTTCTTTATTTTGGACAGACATTGGATAAAATGTCTAGTGATATGAAAACATTTTAAATAATTTTTGGGTGTGCGTATCCTTGTTCTGAAAGTCTAGGACAACAAAAAGAGAACCAGGTGTTTTATGGCCACTCTAAAAAACACTCAAGAAGTAGTTCCTAATCAGCTCACATTGTTTCCTGGCTAAATGTATGCATAGAGGTTGCTTCTACAAACACATATATCTATTGTTTTCAGGAATAGGTAGCATGCTAGTGCTTAATAAACAACCAAACAACCGTACAACCAAATCCCTAATAAGATTGATGTCCTGATGGATTAATAAAATATATCCCAGAATCATAGTATGTGTCTTCTCATAAAAAGGCAGAAATACCAAGCTTTTGGCTTCCCCTGAGGGTTGCTAGGGTATCTGTGTAGTCTGTACAGACATTTTAATCATGGCCAAATATTGCAGCAGCAGCACAGATAGTCACAGAAATCAGACTTTGGAAAAAACCCAACCTCAATAACTCACACTGGGCATGTTCCCACATCATCAGCTCAAGCACATCCCTTCTCGCAGTCCTGGTGAAAGAGCTCTGTGCAGCCAGTTTGATTTGTTCTCTTTCTGCCAGAGATTACACACCACACCCCCCCCCCCCCCCCATATCTGACTCTTTGGGCTGTGTGACTCCAGCCCTATGGCTGAAGAGCAGCATCATGTGGCTGTTACCCCAGGCTCTTAGAAATTTGTTTCATTAGAAGAGCTAATAAGAGGAACTGAACACTGTTGGTATTCAGCACTGCCCCATTTGAGAAGAATATAAATCACATGGGACAGAGAAGCACATTGCCTATGTCAAACAAGCCAACTGTATTGTCTCACCTAGAGAGGAAGAAATGGGATTTGAATACTCAATGAAGCTGGGTAGTAATGAAGCACAGATCCACAAAAGACTCATTCTGTTGTCAGGAATGAAAGGAGAAATAGGGCAAACAGGAATAGAAGTGCTGGACTGAGAGCAGGCACATGGAAGAAGAGAAGGGGTTTCAAGAGTCCTGAAAAAAATTGAAGAGCAGAAATAGAGAAGGAAACAAACAAACAAAGAACAAAGCACGGGAACCCCAGCACTGTCTACAGTACAGTGATAACTAGTTGAGAGCACAGAGCTACTGAACTCTGGTGACTATTAATTCTGACAAGAAAAAGGGAGCAACCAGTGTGAGTAAATTAAATTGAAGGAAATGGATGCATGCTACAAATGGTGCAATTTGTCCAAAAGACTTTTGAAAAACATTAATGAAGATTTTCTGCGGGGTAAGCTGGTATAATTGTGCTGCACTGTATATTGATTATACAGGAGAAGAAATCTAAGTAAAGACTTCATGCTGATAATACCTTGTCAAGCTGGGCTAAATGTTGTTTCTTGGACTATTTATATCGGAAATTGAAGTACTGCTGCTATTTTTTATGCTTAGTTTCTTATTTTTTTATTATTAATTTAGAACAGCAGATAGATATCATCTGTAAACCTCATCTATGTTGTTGCTTGTTTTCACTAACAAAGTTATATATCATTGTCAAGATAAAACCTTCATAGCTAGAAAGAGAAATTTAAGTTGTGTATAATCATCAGAACTTACATGGTAAATGAAGATTATATTTCTCCACTTACTGAAAATACCAAGTGAAATAAAGCAAGTGAAAAATACCTCAAGTATTTGGAGTGATGCAATCCTAAAACAGAGTCTAGAATTTATCTATTTGAAACAGTATTATCTTTTGTTTGTTTGAAGGTGATTAGCTCTGTTGGAATACTCTACTTTTATACTATATAAAAAGGAAAAGAGGAATGACTGAGTGTGAAGAATGAAGAAGTTTGTGATCAGTGGGAGAATCAATCTTTGGTTAACAACCACCACATCTGTTCTCAATCAAGGTGTAAGATATGTATGTTTATTCCACTGAGATATTTAAGTGACAGAACATAAAATCTGGTGAAAGACTTCCTACACTTAAATATGAAAGTGAGTCACCAAAATTCTGCATGACAGTTATTTCTCCTTAGTCAAGTGCTAGATATATTGGTTTAACAAGAGCGTATTGTGTCTTCCAGGAAATAAAATATTTTTTGTTATAATGAAGATATATGGTCAGTCTATGATTTCAACAAGGAGAAGCAGGATTATCCTCACAAAAATTAAGATCTGACTATCTGGGGCACTTTCAAGTGAAAATCGGCTTAAAAATTGAGACATTCCACTAAGATGAAACATTATGCTAATGAAGGCTGACAGGAAGGACCTAAGAAATCAGCTTGTCCAGGGTGAAGAGCATCTGGGTCTGAATGGGACACCTCCTGATCAAAAAGTAAGAATGTGTAGATTAGGCAAATTTTCTTGATCACTTTCTCACTCATTTACAAGGATGTCAGTAATGTATGCAATTGATAACTGTGCTACTGCAGTAAGAGTTGTATGCTTGATGTTTTAACCTAAGGTAAGCATTAACTTAAATTCATAATAGTAAAGATTTCCTTACCAAACACAGAAGCAAATCCAGAAACTAAGCATAAAACATCTCAAATACTCACTACTCCAGCATATTGCTTCATTCATGTAAAATGCTGCTGCGTAACCTTAGCTCAATTACAGGGTCCATAGGAGGAACTAATCTTACAGTTGTTAAGTAGGTATGTGTCTTCTGCTAAAATATAACACCCAGGAAGACTGTTTAGCATAGAGTGGAAGATCAGAGTGGAAACCTGAACTTCAAGGCCTGCCAAGACATATACAAACTGTGCCTCTATATCTCTGGACCCCTTTAGTCCCTGTGCCAACAGAAAGAAAACACAATTTAAAAATTCTGTGAAATTCTTCTGCTTTCCCCAATGTGTTGTATGCATTCTGCATGCAACCATTAGAAATGTTTTGCAAATTATTGTTTGGTCCATTTTGATGAGAGGGCATTAATGGCATTAATAACAGTCTGTCAAGCACTTGTATCATCTGCAAACGTAGTATCCTATTGAGTTCTGTGTCCAAATTGTTTATGAAGATGTTGAAGAGCACTGGCCCTAAAATACAGCCCTGTGGAATCTGAACGGTGACCACTCACCAGCCTCATATTCTGAAGGTTTGGCTCAGATAACTACCGAATTGTAGGTACCTTTCAGAGTTTCCCATTGCTTCTTCTTTGGGCACTGTTACTGAATGATTCCCAGGAAGAGAAGATTCTGAGATATTTTAATAAGGACAAACGAATCTTTTTATTTTTGAAGCATGAATTTGATAACTGTTGCATTATTATCATTTTCCTGAGATTCCATATCATTCAGCCATAACAAGGTTTTAAATAAAGAACTTGATTAGAAATTGACTTTTATGCAACTTGAACAGACTGTGATGGCCGAACATAAACGGGTACAAGTCAAATTGAAAGAAAAACATGAGGGATGTTAATTTAAATTAGCTGTGGAAAAGCAACAGGCTTTATGATGGACTTGACTGACAAAATTGGAAGAAAGCACAGTTCATTGCTTTTTATTAGCTAGACTCTAAGACAATTTCAGCAAAGAAAAAGACCAATGGGAGAAAGCTGCATCTTGATTACTAAATGCAATTAAAACAGAGTCTCCAGATTTGATACTTAAAGTACAATAAAATTCTAATTGTTTTGGCTCTTAACTTGAAGATCTTCCTATAACAAACATGGTCCAGGAGCAGAGAAGAGGTGTGGAGGAAGCAGAAGAGAATGGAAAGGTAACAATAGAAAGATTATGCAGCTGGTAATGGCAGAGAAGCAATTCAGAGGGAAGCATGACAGGATGTCATTTAATTGATTTAAGTTACAATAAATCTGAGCAGATATGGTGTAAACCAAAAATGTAGGAGCCAATGAAACACATAATGATTGTAGAGTATAACATACAATAGTAACTACATGCGAGTTTTGCAGGTAAATATATTTTAAATTGATTGGTACTGAAACTTGGGAAGGCAGATCTCAACAGTTTTCCACACTAAAAATATTCCCTTTTACCTTTATTCTCCTGGTGCGCTAGACTAGATTGAGTATTATTAACTATGACTTCCTTGACCATACTTTAAGTAGAGACTAGAGGATCCGTATGTACTGAGTGTTAGTACCAGAAAGGATATAATTCACCACAACAGTGAATTGTGCTATTTTAAAATCTTTGTAATATAAACAAAGTATTTGTTTGTTATTTTACTTAGTTTGTACTTTTAAAAAGAATGGGTCATGAATCCTGCTGATCCAAAAAGACAAGGAGAACAACATGGTATCTTGTGGGAAAGACTTTTAAAGACATGAAGGAAAATATTTGGAAACTTGAAACTTACATGGAGCAATCAATTGTATTACTTCATCCCATACTGCTAAGAAGGTTTAAAGTTTGTACTCTACTTTTATTCTGAACATTACTCATCTAGAAGAAACTGAAACACCAGTCTTCTTGCACAAGCTGTGTCCTGATTACTGAAACTCAATCCCACATCAAGAGATGCAGCAAGCTAGGACACAGTGATTCCTCTCCCTGCAGGAGATGAAGTCCATTGCCAAGACACTTCAGAACAGCATGCTGTGGCCTCTGAATGCAATAGGACATGCAGAGGAAGCGGATGACTGAGATCAGAGAAAAGAGACACATTATGCTGATGAAGGCTCTCTGGCAGAAATGATCTATCAGGTTTAAAATAATGCATAGGGTTACTGACAAAGAGGAAGCTTTGACTGCCAGCTTGTCAGGAGAGAACAGCAAACCTCTGAATTAGAGGTTTTCTAATCCAATAGGGGGCCTGTGCTGAATTGGACTGGCAGGGTAAGGATTTGACAGAACAGAGGTGCAGTGATAGGGTAGACTGGAGAAAAAATTAGTGTTAAGGACTGAGAGAAAAATGAAGGTGGATCTGAGCAAAGCTGAAAGAAAATGAAAAAAAAAATTGTAAAGTATAATGTGCCTACCATTACCATAAAAACCCATCTACGATTTGCAAGGTCCATAGAAAGGCTGGCTGATCTGCAGCATTTTCCATCATCCATTGGAAAATGCTACAGAGATTAAGCAACATCAGCTGTGGCAGAGGAAAACTTGGAATGAAAAAATAAACAAAAGGGAAAAAAAGTGTTCCAGAAATCTATGTGAAGAATACTTTCCTGTCTGACCATTTTGAGCCATTCTGTCAGTGACACTCCCTCCACCCCACTCAGCTCGCAGCTCACACTGCAGCTGCACACCCAGCTACCGGCACTAAATGCATTCCTCAATACTTGCTTCAGCTGTATGTACAAGCTCCAAACACTCAGCTGAGGTTTTATGTTTCAAATCCTACAGTTAACCCCAGCAATGCTGCCAACAGCGTGCAAATTAATGGCAGCAGAGACAGCTCTGATCACCCAGTCACATCTAAGACCCCAGCAGCTTTCAGACCCACAAATAAAAGCGAACAGGTATTATAGCCTTGCCCATTCCTGGGGCACCAAGTATCTCAATACTGCACTGAGATAATTCTCCTCAAGGTGCTCATACAAGGTAAAGCAAAATGGAAATGTTTAGTTATAAGTCATTTTCAAATGTTTACATGAAAAAAAGATGTTCAACACAGAGATTTCTTAGTTCAAGGCCCTCTGAAGTCAATGGCAGCTTGACCTGGACTGTATACTAGAGGAAAATATATAAAGGATTTTGATTTTCTTCAATGATTCATTTTATGAATAAATAAGTCCCTTTTTAAAAATAAACTGTGGTTGTTAAGTAAATGGCAATTTAGTTGCAGGCACAGAAATAAGAAAATTTGGATGTTGTAAGTCTTAGTCGTAGCTAGGTTTTCAGGTTGAACACAAATATATTGATATGTAGATAAACTTGTAAACTACAGGCAAGCAGACACCATGATTCAGGGCCACCAGTAATTACATCAAGGCTGACGAAGTAAATCTTAGCATATTATACTGAGAAGTAAGTAGGTTTGGGTTGTTTTGGTTTTTTTTCTTTATGAACACGACATAGAAATTAATGGTTGATCAATGGCATTCAACAGAGTGATGCTGTTGCTATTCAAAACATCAATGTTCTCCTCAAATTTCATACAGTTTCATCTCTTGTCCTTTTACTTGGTCCAGAGGTTATAAATAAAATGTATACAACCTTCTATCAATACTCTCAAATATTAACAAGTATTGAATAAATTTCATGTTAGAGTATTTCTGTTCATCTGTGTGTCCAATGTTTAACTAATGTGGATATTTGGGATGGTACTTCTAAAGGATTAATAACGCCAAGTGCTTGCTTGATTGCTTTTTAAAAATAGATTAGGCAAATAAAGAACCAATGAAAATTTTACAGAGATGATAACTTTGCTACTGTATCATTAACAAAATGTGTTAGGAATTTGCAAAACATATGAGTTTAATAATATGAAATGGTTACTACAGAGAAAATGGTTTGATAAATCAAGTGAGGAAAATACTATAAAAAACAAACCTGCACCCTCACACCAGCAGTGTGAGAGGCAATCTAGCAATGTGTCAAGGTAGATACTGCTTTTTTCGTTTTAGAACTCAAACTTATCATTATAGCCTCAGTTTGGACACATGGCTCAGGTCCAAGAAAAAAGCCAAATCCCTTGCAGAAGTTTTTAATATGATCACTAAAAAAAGATCTCTGGCAAGCCGATAATATTTAACTGAACTTCTCCAAAACACCATTCATGAAAACCACTCTCAGACTTGTAATCTTCCAGACTCCAAGGTTAAAAGCATCTCTGAGATGCATCTTCCATCAGCTGCAAAACACCTTCATGCCATCCTCTCCACTAATATCTCACAGTTTTCCACAACATATCCTGCCCTAGCTACCTCAGATAGCGAGACCAATATTTATAGCATACACTCAGGGATATCATTCATTCTCTTCTACCAACAACTTTACTTTCAATAATGAAAATGACCTCTAGATAACAGGCACAAAACCATGCCAATTTTTTTAATATGCCATCTTGGAGAGATTTTAAATAGGTCTCACACTGCTCCCCTACCCTAGACGCATACCAGAACATACACTGGAAAATTAATACTTCCAACAGCCTTGTCACTAAATTAATCTTTTCAAACAACCTCTCCAGAGTCTGATGTGCACTGAATGAATCCAGGTTGTGCCTCAAGTCATAATTTAAGCTTGCCAAAGTCCTCCACAACCACCACAAAAACACTCCCTGCAGCAGAGCCATCAAAATCCTCAGATTCCTTACTTCAATTTCTTGAAGAATATTGCTGTATTTCATCCAGTATACTCAGTACTGTTACTGAAATTATGTGTGTGGAAATAAACAATCATTGTACACCAAAACAAACTCACACAGGCAATCAGTAAATGGTGGGATGACTGAGCTACCAGTAGGGGAAAAATGTTTCTGAGAAAATAATTTCGTGATCATCTCAGACAACATCGTGACAAAATAACTTACAATGATGAACTTTGGAAATATGTTCATAATTTTATGGACTAGCAAAAATCATCAATTCAATAGGAATACTGGTTCTAGGGCATAAGTAATCACTTCACCCACACACAGACACATAAATATGTTCAGGTACAATGTGCAATGCACCTATATTTCAGCTGATTTGTTCTCCCTCTCTTTGGCAGATACCTTATTACCCCTTCCATGTTAAGATTCTCTTTTTTATCAAATTATTTTGCTGATAAAATATCTAATTAAATCTAAAACTGATTCTAAATCTAAAACAATTCTCAAATTGTATTTATCATTAAAGTTTGTTTTTTAGACTTCAATCCTGAAAAATCTACATGCCCAAAGGGCTGGCTGCATATATTATACTATCCATTTAAAAATTTTGCTGGTGAGAACAACTTGTTTCCTCTCTAAAGCTTTTCAATTTTAAATGATCCTTATCAAAACTCAATAGAGAATCTCTTATAACTGTCATATTTTAGGCATCTGAGTATACTGCTACTCATTTTTTATCTGATCTGTGTCAGTATCTCATTCCCTTTTTGTTGGTAGAAGTATACTGAGCACTATTGTGCATGTAATAGATCTCTGGTTGACCATCCCTACAAAGCTATTGAAATAAAAAAGTGGTTATCATTATCTAAACTGACTTCCTGCTAACAGATGGCATAGTGCATTCTATCTTCATTTCTCCAAATCAAGATTTTTGTTTGAGTTATACTATATTTTAGGTGCCTGTCTTGTGATGAGTTTGGTCTACGTCATATAACTATGGCTACACAAAAATTGGGCATGTAATCTAAATTGGTCATGTAAGCTCTCCCCTGGTTTCTGTGGACTCTGTATGCACTGGTATTTTATATACTCCTCCAGAAGGTGATTCATCCCATTCTGAAATAAGCGCCTAAGACAGGTGGGACAGATTGCTCCCACAAGACACAGTTAACCACCCCCCTTGGAAACTTGTTTGAGGTTACAGCCTCACATTACAAAATACTTCACTGTATTACTGATCTGAATATTCTAGGGCCAGACTTCATGGCCTTAACCAGCTTATTATTTTTTTAAATTTTATTGGGAAGGTATTTCTATGCAGTATATTGATAATACAATAATTTTTCTTCTGTTTGGCTCCAAACCTTTGTTACACTTGGGTACAAGATGAGTAGCCCCATTCTGATGTCTGGAAATTCAAAGTTTTATGATCACTTTTGAGCTGAATTCATAGATCCAATAAAGCATTTCATTTTCTTCATTAAGAGCACAGACCAGATATACATATTCATGAATTAATTGTTTTAAAACCTTTAGAAATCTTTGTACAACCTTCAGTAAATTGCAACTTAAAAAACAAAAACAAAAACAAAAACAAACAAAACAAAACAAAAACCACAAAACCAAAACAAAACCAAAAGAACCAACCAAGAAAAAACAACAAAAAACCCCCAAACCACCAAAACTTTATCCTGGCTGTTTTCCAGTCTTTGCAGACCAGAGTTCATTCAGTCAGTGGAAGTTTGTCAAGCTGTTTTTATGTTGCTTCATCCTGGCTGGAAATATGTTGTCGGGTCCTTATCAGTTAGCTACTTCTAACATCTTGAACAGTAACTCCTGGTCTACTCCATAGACTTTCTACTTCCTCATGCTGTAAAAGTCCTATTGTCAAGCATCCATTTTACTAATTTGTTGGAGTAGACAGAGAATAGTTGTTTAATTCCTGATATGGGCCCCATTTTTTATTATCATTCTTGATAAAAGAGCTGCGTAAGGTATTGAACAGACTACTTTCCTACCCTAGGGAAAAATTTCTATTTTACTAAAGCTATTGACTTAAACTAACCCATTTTAATAATGACTGCCCTACAAAACATAGTGGAACAAGAAATAGCCTCAGTTATGGAATAGATACAGCTACACAGAATTTTGTACAGAAGGGTTAAACAGAAAACGTGATCAAATTTCTGCAGTAGAATCTTGGCTGACACTCATTCAGGACTTTGCACTGAAAATTCAGGACAAATGCTATAAAGAATGTTGCAAGATATCTCAATAGACATTGTTCATCTATTATCAATTTGTCATTCTTTTTTCTTTATATTCTGTATTCATTCCACCTCTTTTGTCTATTCTTTTTTACAGGTCTTGTAGAGAGCTAATGGAGCCATGAGACACAAAAATCTCTGGTCAACAAAAATCTCTGGGCTCAGCATTTTGACAAATCACCTTAGCAGAATTAAGTGGTGTTTCTGTGCCTCCCTGTGTTTTGTACAAAAATTAATTTTACTACAACTGTGCAGTGAATGTTTGCAAAATATGCAACAAGAACCTACATAAGTTTCTGTACAGAACTTTTTGTTAAAGTTGATGGAATTAAATGATTGTAAGTAATGGAAATGTTACATGTTTATTTAACTGCTTATCTGGATGCCATATGTACTTCTCTTTTTATGAGTAAAATAAGCAGCAGAATTTATTTTTTTTTTGGCTCATTACTTTTCAGCTTAAAGTCATTTTGCTAAGCACTAAATCTGCCAAGCCCAAAGTTTTACACATCTCTGTTCTTTCCTGCTGCTCACTCTTGGGCACAGGTGTAATTCATTTACATTGAGGGCACTGTAACTCCCCTACACCTTTATAAGATCAAGCTCAAGTATACAGTTAAGGTCTTTTTTTTTTCACTTTTTTTCTTTCACTGTAACATAGGAGCAACATTTTGAGGTGGTATGGAGTAACTTCAAAAAGTGGTCTGAACTGAAGAGCAGAGGAAATTTTTCCTTTTATAACCTATTAGAAAGGTATACAGATTTTTCCTTTTCATTTTCTGTCTGCATTTGCTCTATTAGATGGAAAAAACACACATGAGACCAGTGAGGAGGGCAATGTCCTGGTTTCACCTGCTTTCATCTGGGCCAGAGCTCATATTTTTCTTAAGTAGCTTGTACAGTGCTATGTTTCTAGGATTTAAAATGTATGAGAATAATGTTGGCAGCTCACTGATATTTTGGCTGTTGTAGTAGTGTGTACCCTAAATCAAGAACTTTTCAGTGTCTTATGCTCTGCAAGTGAGGAGATACACAAAAAGCTGAGAGGGAGCATAGCTGGGACTTCTGACCTGGTCTGGCCAAAGGGATATACCATAGCACAGAGTGTCCTGCTCAGTACATAAACCGTGGGAAGTACCCAGAAGGGGTCTGATTGCTGGCTATCAGTCAGTGGGGGGTCACTGCAGCCTTCTCTGGATCCTGTTCATCCCACTACTCAGGGTGGGGAAACAGTGGGGCAGGGGGAAGGGGAGGACAGGGGATGAAGCAACACAGAATCATAGCACCATAGAATTGTTTGGGTTGGAAGGGACTCAGAGGTTTCTACTTCCAAGCCTGCTGCCCTGGGCAGGGACACCTTGCACCAGACAAAGTGTCACACTTGCTCAAAGCCTCATCCAGCCTGGTGCTGAATGCTGCCAGGGGTGGGGCATCCATAGCTGCTCTGGGTAACCTGTGGCCTTGCCACATTCACAGTAAAGAATTTAGTCCTAATATCTATTCTCAAACCACACTCTTAGAGTGTAAAGCCATTTTCCCTTGTTCTATTACTACTTGCCCTGCCAAAAGTCCCTCTCCATCGTTCTTGAAGGCCCCTTTTCTTGCAGGATGAGAGTGTGCAGGCTCCAGTGCAGGCTGCAGTGCCTGGCTCCCAGCACTCAGCTAACAGCTCTCAGGAAAGCACCCTGAGTGGTATCACCGCCTCTTTGGAAAGTTAGTTCACTGCCACCCTGCTCTCTGCAGCCATTTGACACCAGCTGCTTCCCAAAACCAGGAATGAGACATCTGAGGCTCTGCTCTGGGAAACAAAGAACGGAGAAGTTTCTTTGATATTCCGGCTCTTTATACATCCTGTTTATCTTCCTCGCTACCTGTTGTTTTACCCTGTGGGACCTGCAAGAACTCTTGCACTCAAGTAAAGGATTTCATCAGCTTCTGGAATTGAAATGGGCAGGAGCTAAACCTCCCTGATGGTGTTGGTATTGGCCTTGGCATCTGAGCGGGGTTTGAGGCAGTCATAAAATGACTCCTGCCGTAGGCAGAGACACCTTGCACTGGAGCACCTTGCAGCAGACACTGTCAGCACAACAGTCAACTGTGTCCTGAGGTTCACCTGGCACAGAATTGCCCCCCATCAAATTTTCTTGCCAGAAAATTGAACACATTTGAAACTGCACCTGTACAGCCTGGTGCTCACTGTGTACTTGCTGTCCCTCGGATGAGATTCAGTATGTCAGTGTGACTGGCCAATTCAGGACACAGTGTAGCAAATAAATCTAATGGTCTTTATGCTCACCTGCTAGATTTTGTCCCAAAATGGATGAGAACTATTTTCAAGGTCAGGTTCAACAGAGAGGTTTTATAAGAAATTCTTTTTGTGCCTCTCAGCTACTGTCTCCCAGAGCACTGATAGTTGACTTCACAGATAAATCTAAATTTGCTTGTTCTCTCACTGAAGTGTTTTTCTTCACTATATCATCTTTTTTATTTTTTTATCAGAATAATAATCTAGGTAGTGACAGTTAAACTGTATAACCTTGTATTATTTCATGCTATTTACAGTGGATAGACAATTGTAACTTTTCACATCTCTCCAGCTGTGTCCTGAGGATTCAGCTACATTTCACTGATAGCTTTTGAGCCAGGGCTAGTCAACACTCACTGGGATCTATTAGATACTTTTACTCATGTTAGCTGTTAGAGAGCTCTGCTGGGTATTCGTGCCTTGATCTGCCCAGACAGACAGATTTTTCATGGCTGGGAACCATGTGCTGCCTTTATGTGCTGCAGCTGCTCTCTGAGTTGTTTATTTATCTCTTTCCCTTGATTAAAAATAAAGGTCACCTGAGTTCTTGCTCAAGCCTTCTTTTTCAATCATAGGAACAGAATCATAGAATCATTTAGGTTGGAAAAGTCCTCTAAGATCATTGACTCCAACCATTAACTTAACACTGCCAAGTCCACTACTCAGCCATGCCCCTAAGTGCCATATCCACACATTTTTGAGCACATCCAGGGATTGAGATGCCACAGCTTCCCTGATTAGCCTGTTACAATGATTGAAAACACTTTCTGTAAAGAAAAGTTTATGTGATGAAATTTTTCATAACAGCTGATCTAAACCATCCCTGGCACAGCTTAAGGCCATTTCCTCTTGTCATATCGCCTGCTACTTGGGAGCAGAGACTGACACCCACCCACTGCAAGCTTCTTTAAGAGAGCTGTAGAGAGTGATAAGTTCTCCCCTAAGCCTCCTTTTCCCTGGCACCAAGGTCAGTCTGTTGGTCCTGTAGCTCACTTTCTCCTCCTTCTAGCCCTTCCTGTGGTTTCCACTTCCTAACTTCCAGTTAAATGGAACCTTCCCAGTAAGCCAGGACTAATCAGGTAAATCACTGAGAGTGGCTTGGTGAGATCTTCTGCCAGCTCCCTCAGAACCCTTGGGTGATTCCCATCTGGCTTCATAGACTTGTATGTGTCTAAGTGGTGGAGCAAGTCCACTTAGATTATTGGGACTTTCATTTGGCTCTCCATCCCTGTTTTCCATCTCAGAGGCCTGGATACCTGGAGAACAACTGGTCTCACTATTAAAGACCAATGCAAAATTAAGCACCTCAGCCTTTTCCTCTTTATCACCATATTTACTCCCACATATAATAAAGAAATTCTCCTTAGTCTTTCTTTTCTGGATTTATAGAAAAAAAAATTTTTCTTTTATGCAAGTAGCCAGATTATGCTCTGAAATTGCAACAATCAAGTCTCATCTCTAGATCCACGGGTGGTGATATCCTTCTTCTTCACCATCCGCTCTTATTCTTTCTTTCTTTTTCTTTCTTTTCCTTATATATATATTTTAGCAATATTTTTATTTTGTTTATTTTTACACTACTATAGAGAATAATAATCAAAATGGCAGAAAAATTGTTCTTAAATAAACTCTACACACACAAACACACGTGCATGTATAAACACCAGTCATTCAGTGTTGTTTCACTCTAGTCCCCCCCCAAGGGATCTACTAACAAGAACCTCAGTTATCCTCATCTTCAGGGGAGCATTTTAACCTCCTCTTTCTTACTTCTCCAAGAATTAAGAACTCTATCATTTTGTCACTGCTGTGCCCAAGACAGCCTCCAGCCTTCACACCACCCACCAATCCTGCTCTGTTCACCACCATCCCTAGCTGGCTCACTTGCCAGCAGTGTCAGGAACTTCTGTTCCACACACTTCACTCCTATTGCTACGTTGCATTTTCAGCAGATGTCTGGTACATTGAAGTCACCCATGAGAACAAGGGCTGGCAATTGTGGGACTTCTCTCCTAGCTGTGCATAGACGACTTTATTTTCTTCTTTATCCTGTCTGACATCCAGTTGTACAAGTTATTCCACCATGTCTCCTTAATAGAAGCTGTCATAGTTTTCCTGCTGCACAATGTCCTCCAGATCCTCCTGTTTGTTGCTTGTTTGTTGCCTGAGTCCATTAGTTTAGATGCACTCCACTTGGGCTATTGATCTCACTACCTTTCTGTGGGAGAAGCCCTAATTCCTACATGACCATTCTCAGGAGCTTCCATGGTTCCTAAGACATCAATAGCCCTCGTGTCTTTACTGCTGCAGGAATGTCCACCCCTACCTCAACTGAGACAGCAGACCAAAGACTTTGATTGCACTCAGTCCCTCAAACATTGGCATTATGTTATCAGAATCTTTAGCAAGCCTGGTTTTATCCCTTTCCTCCTTCAAATCAAGTTTAGATCTCTTTCCAAGAGACAGCTTTCTTTCTAATTCTTCTCATGAAGATAATTTTCCACCTTTGAGACAGATGTACCCCATCTGCCACCAGTCGGCCTGGTATCATGTAGAGTAATTCATGATCAAAAACCCCAAAATTCTGCTGGTGACACCTGTATCAATCTGCTGGACCTTCCTGCTTCTTTGCTCATCATTCCCTGCAACTGGAAGGATAGAGAAGAGCACTAATTGTGTTCCTGATCCCTTAACTGGCCATGCCAAGGCCCAGCAGTCTCTCTTGATTGACCTCAGGCTTCTTGTTGCAACTTCATCACTGCCTGCCTGAAAAATCAATAATGGATGATAACCTGAGGGTCATACCAGGGCAGGAAGCTCTCTCTTCACATCATTAACCCAGGCCCCAGAGAGGCAGCATGCTGCCCAAAGAAGTGGGTCCAGTCTGAATATTGGGGCTTCTGCTCCCTTCAGAAGGGAGTCTCCTGAGACAACAACCCACCTTTTTTCCTTTACAGCACCAACCCTGACACAGGACACAGGCTGACTCAACTTTAGCAACACCTCCATGTTCAATGAACCATCGCCCTCAGTACGCTTTGGTTCCGTGTGCAGAGCCTCGTACTTACAATGAGATGCCACCTGGAGCAGTGGGGCAGTCACACAGGACATGCATCTGCTGCGCCAGGGAGGAACTTTTCACCACTGCCCCCTGCCCCTTAAGTCACTGCATTCAGCCAGACAGAGGGAGAAAAATAAATGCTCCGTGTCAGGCATCCTGTCTGTCTGTCTGTCTCCCAAATGAAGCAAGAGCTTTTCTGTAAGGGGCAGAGAGCAGTGCAGGAGTGGTCATTGGTGCTAGTTTAAGTCTTGCTTAATATTTCTGGCATCTGGACAGGCATAATCCTGTTACTTTTGCAATTTGGTTGACTCTGTATGGGGACTATCTTTTGCATTGCTCCAATGGTTAAATTTTTTAACATTTAAAATTTAAACTAGATTGGGTTGCACACTCTTGTATCACAATTCTTACTTAAGACCCTCTACCTAAGCCTGCCTTCTCTTCCCCATGCATCCTGAGGAAAAACTGAAAAGAGGAGGGTAACCTCCATGTACAAGAGTAGAGGATGGTAAGCCATACATGGGTTGGTATTTTTATATGTAATACATTCGACTCAAATATCTTCAAAGAGAACACTGATGTGAAAAAAAAACAACCAAAAAACCCAGTAAACAAACACAAAATCATTGGTAGATCTCACCATAAAAAGGGAACACTTTCTTTATTTATTCCATGAGTATATCAAATACATTGATACTGTTCAAAGTCAGAACACACTGTAGTGGATCAACGTGAAGATTTTAATTATCAGCCAGGAGTCTATTCCTCTAATTAGGCTTTCCTCCATATTCAGTTTATATAATAGCTTTGTTGATGGCAGAGAAAGACTGGTGTATGTTTGGGGGGAAAAGAAAAAAGAAAGAAAGAAATAAGAGGAACAACAAGGAATGAGCTAATCAGGCACTAAGGAAGAACCTTGTCCCACTTTCATCTGGGAAATGGCTGAAGGGATTTTTTCTTCATGCCACATGGGAAGAGTATCTAAGGATACTCAACATCTGCCTCATGATAAAGCATATCCTGAAGTCAGACAAGAGAGATCTTCTACTGAAGCCACCCTCTTGTTATATATCCTTTAGTTGTGCAACTGAGTCACTTCAAAAGTGATTGAGGGATATGGGCAAAGAAAGGATTTCACTAATGAATGCCTGTGACAGAGACATTAATCAGAATTTTAGTCCTTTCCTTATCAGGGGATAAGAAAAGATTTGAGATAAACTGCACATATGAAGAGAAGTACCTGACGTTGTCTAATAATATGATTAAAGGAAAAAATATCAGGTGAGCAAAATTGAAAGGCAGGCTTCGTAGAGCCTGCTTATATTTAATGGTAGTCTCCTGCCCCCCTGCTTTCAAATGAAAAGCAGGTGGAAGAGCAATTGATAAGCTTGTTTTTGAAGCACTTAGTAGTGACCAACAGCTCAGGTTTAATTAAACACATGTAAAGTAGAGGAAGCAGTGAAAGACACTTGAAATTTAGGTTGTACTTCCTTCCAAAGTCCAGTGAAACCAGGGTAATAGGATTTGTCACATATTTTTACATTAATGATAAAATTAAAAAGTAATAGAAGTAAAACTACAATAGAAGTTGTTTAACTTTTAAGAAAATAAGATATTTTTCTTTAAATTCTTCAGAACAGGAGGTAGAGAAGGAGTAATAACTTCTGTTCCTTGGGTTGCTCACAGTCACATACTGTTTGTTATTAACAGAGACTATGGACATAGCATCAAGAAATATTCCCAAGATTGTTTTAGCAGTTAGTATCTCTGAGAGATTTACTGGAGTAAATCTCCAGTAAATTTACCTGTCTGCATTCAGATTGATTTTTAGACTGATCAATCATACCTACTCTTAATAAAACTTAATGCCTGTGCTTTAATTATGTTAGCTAAATAGACTAAGACCTGCTGTCACTTTTTCTTTATTCTTAGATATTTTTATGAATATCTTAGTAGGAAAGAATACAGATGTGCTGGTAACATAAGGCAATCTCTCATGTATTGGTACAGAGCTTGAAAGTGACGAATTGTAGGTGGAATCAACCAAATTTGACAGTGACAAAGGCAAAAAAGCCAGAAAATGAAGCTGTTGAAGCAACTGATAAACCCAAAAGAAGCTTGTATCCAGGTCTTTAGATGAGGCTGATGTGGGATGCCCTATAATAATAAACATAGTTCTTGTTAACTATACTGCACTTTGGGGTTTTGTTTTGTTTTTGGTTGTTTTTTTCTTTTCCTTATTAAATATAGATATTTAGATTGACTGGAACTTGAGCTACTGAAAAAGAAATGTCTTTTGAAATGCCAAGATAATTATAGGAACAAGAATTCCAACAAGACAACAAAAAAGAATTCTTCCTGTAACTTCCTATTTCTAAGGTACTTCTTGTCTAATTACATGCAGATGTATTTGTGCTCAGTGAATCCTTAGTCTTCATCAGCATAAAAAGGGAAAATCATCACTTGATTCTCAGCTTCCACAAATAAGGCACATGGTATTTGCCTCCTGAGTCAGTATTTCAGTATATGAACTTTACCTTCTTCTTCTTTAAAAAAAAAAAAAAAGCCAAAAACAACTATAGGTGAGTGGATGACTCTTCAGTAAAAAAAAGGAAGCTTGCTCTGCATCACAAATCTTAATTTCTTATATACTAGCTGGCACAATTTTAGGAAATGGTTAAAAATCTTCAGTTTAGAAAGGAAAGTCTACTATACACCAAAAATTAAAAAGAAAAAAAAAAGCTGTAACTAAATGGAAGACTGTCCTCTCTGTGTAATTGCCAAATTTCAGTTCTTTGTTTCTCATTGATGACTTTCTCATTCAAACCCCAGGAACAAGTTTGGTGTCTTATTTCCTGTTGTCTTCTGTAAAAGCAAATCTTTCTACAGGGCAAACTCCAGCCTATTAATCAGCTTAATCTCTTCTGCTTTCACCTGTTTCTCAGCTGATCCAAGTTTCTGTGACTGAAAATATGACCCCATTATTGTTTTCTATTCAGATATAATATTTCCTTCTGGTTTAGGATTCTTGAGCGGGAAAAACATAATAAAGATGTCACAACAAGGCTCTATTTTTCCCTGGCGTGAAGCTACAAAATCTACATGTAAAACTCATGGATTTTTATGCTGTTAACATCCCAGTTTTTACTAACAGAAAATAACTTGCTAGGATGGGTGAATGTGGAAGAATTAAATTCTTTGAGAGGGAATAGGTTTGCTTAAACTTTTAAGGTGATATATTGCAGGAGCATGTCCCACTCCAGGTTATCAGATCTGTTGACCTTAACATCTTCTTAGATGGTTTCCTGTTTCTATTTAACTATGATTTTTGTTCTGAAGAAAAGAGATATTATATATGCCGCTGCGTGTGTTGAATGTTTCCTTGGTGCCATTCTGTGGTATTTGCAGCCCTCTTTGACATTATCAAATGGATTGACATTTCAAATATTTGCAGTGCTCAGCGGGTACTAATTCAGTGAAGGTGAACCATGAGTTGCTCACATAGTGGCACAGCAAGTGATGTGTGTCTATTTAATCACAGCTGCCGAAATGAGATCAAAAGGCACTGTGTTGTTAAACCCTTAAAGCTGCTGTCACACTGGAGAGATCAGGAGGGGCCCACCACAGGATGCAGAGTAAAGAAGAAACTTGGACTTGTTGCTAATGCAATTCTGCTGTTGGCTGTATCTTCATGGAGGTGACTAACGGGGGCATTTGGGAGAGTGGCTGTGCGGGTGAACTGCACCAGGCCAAAACTCTCTCCCACACTGATATATCCAGTATCAGGAGCACCAAGACATTTCTTAAAATGAATTTGTGTGATCATTCTTCCCTAGGTAAATGATGTTTTTAACTTCACTTTCAGTATTGTCCAATTTTATTAGTTTTCTCTCTGAAACAGAACTTCTTCAGCTTTAAGCTGGTATTCTGGACAAGGCTTCCTGCAACCCCAGAGTTCAACCACAGCAGATTCTTATTTGACCTGGACCAAGATCTCCCTGACTGTTTTTCCTTGACCTGCTGAGAGCATGTATTAATTGCACAGCTGCACTGCACAGTTGCTAGCCAGGAGAGGGCAATAGCATCCACCAGCTTCTGTGCAGGAGCGGGAGAAGGCTTAGAACACATGGGGTAAATGAGGCACAGAGGGTGGGGAAAGAGCTGATAATGCAGCAAGTGTGGCAGATGACGCACAGTAAGTGCAATGGCTCTTAGTTCTGCTTAAATATTTGGTCAGGACTCTGTTATTGCTTCAAGCTCTGTCTTGGCTATTCCTTATTTAATATACTGCCACATGTTCATAGTTGTGTTAGCCCCAGTAAACAGAAGCTCCACTAGATAATTTAACACAGAGCCCTCCACTGAATTGCATTCCTTCAAATGATCACATTCTTTAACCTTTGCTAGAACAAGTAGGGATAATCATACAGAGAATGAGGTAAGGTCTTCTATTTATCTAAAGCCAAATCACCTCACTTTTAAGATCAAATATTGAAGAAAAACTTGACAATGAAGCACCTGTGACTTATGACTCCACATTGGTTATTGGGCTCTGTACAAAAGTCTCTGTGCTATATTTTATGATCTCTGTTATGGAGAAGGTCTGAAGACATGATCTAATAACTCCTGGCTTTAAAATGTTGTAATCAGAATCTAAACTGGACTGTAATGGAACTCTTTCTCTGTATATAATCTAAATGCACAGAATGTTATCAGATTCTGGGCCCATCAGAGTTCGGAAATTCTCATTTCATTCTTTACACCAGGGGCATCCCCTTTATCTCCCTGAGAAGTGATTCCCAAGTTGTAACCTCGACAGGTTTTTAAAACTTCCTTTCTCCTTGCCGTTCCCATGCAATGCCTTCCCTTCACTCAGTTATTCTCTGCCTTCAGCTGTGAAACAGCAGACATTGTCAGTCTGAGTGGTTTACTTGAGAACCACTGTGGTCAGGGGTTTTCTGCTTCTATGATGACAGGACACACAGGAAACTTTGAAGAGTTTTCTTCTTTTTTTCAGTTAATTTTAAGCAGTATCTTCATCACCTACTACCATTCAGAATGCTAGATTCAGGGACTTGGAATTAAGCAATGTGAAATGTTTTCTGATTTTTTTGTAATAATTCCAAGTGTCAGTTACCTCAAGTCAAATTCTGTTGGGGCCAGATCATACCATGAAAAATCCAGCATCATTGTGGAGGGGAGAAAGGAAATGCTCACACAGAATCAAAACCTGTGTATCTATCTGTATGTATCACTGCCTATCCCAGTGATGCTCAAGAATTTTACAGAGCTTTTACTCTTTTTTATTATTTTTCATTGAAAATTGCCTCACTGAGAACTCGTCTGCTTGAAGTCTCTGGTGTTTTCTGTCCTCATTCCTGGAAAACATAGCTGCAAAAGTAACTAAGGACTTTATTATTTTTCATCATCTCCTGTGAGATATTTCTACATCTTTTTAGTCTCCAGTGGCAAACACCACTACACTGCATGTGGTATTCACTGTAAAATTAAATGAAGCATCTGTTAGAGCACCTGAGAGCAACTGAAAATAATTGAAATGAGCCACAAACTCTCATTACTCCTGTTAAGGTTTTTTATTTCTCTTAAGTAACATTACTGGGGAATTTGATGCCACCCCTTTTGATTCCTCTTGATGTGGGCTGGCACAAGACTGGCACACAAGACATTGGAACAGAGCACAACAAAAATGGAAACTGCTGGTGTTGACACATAACTGAGGATGAGCTAGTAAAGGAATCGCAGTGGAGCTGAGGAAGAGACATTGCTTATGTCTTTACGTGGGAGGAGACTGAGCCCGCCACTCTCTGCCTTTGCAGCAGGTGCATTATGAATTAATAAAGAGACGTTTCATGAATATGCACATGAGGTCTTTGTATTAATAATTCATGAGGCTATCAGTCAAGCAGCTGCACATTCAGCACAGGAAATTGAGGTTAGGCCTATTCTGCCCTGCTTTTTGAATTACAACCGGAGGCACAAGGTGGAAGGGTGGGGGAAGAGAAGATAAAATGTTTGTCAGGAAAGGGGTGGATGGGAACGAGGCATTCTGACACCTTCTTCAAAAAATAGCTGAGAAAGACTGTTTGAAATAAAAGTATCTTGTCAAGTGTGGGGGAAGGGGAATGGGAAAGCAAGACAAAATGCAAGTGATGTTTTATACAGTTTGCCATGCAGTGCATCTTGGAGGTGATGTAACAATCAGCAGCAGAAAGCTACTCTGATCCTCTGATAGTAGGAATGGTGTGTACTAGCTGCACCTTGAAGAACTGTTGAGAATGTGTAAGATCATTTATTTCTTTTTAGTAAAGGCTACAGCAGGCATTTTTCTTTCTAATTTTGTTTTTTTTTCTTTGTTGGAAGTTATCTTTGGGGCGAAAAAAAGGGAGAGTGTGAAAAAAGTCTAACCCAGTCCGAACGCATTTCTTCTCTACAAACTTTGTTTCTCTGAGTAAATCTATAGATAAAATAATCTACAGATTTAAGAGATAAAAATCAAAGACAATTAAGATGATTAATCTTCCTGTGAAATAGAGGTCCATTGAAATATGAAAGCGCATTGGAGTTAATATGTTGTACAACTCATACATAAAATAAATGTCTACAATATTGTGATCTGGTTTCTCACATTTCTCAATTCTCAGTGAATCAGATTAATAAAGGATGTAGACAAGTTTGAAATAATGTCATCTTCATCTATCTTTGAACATCTGGTCCTTCTATTCCATGCCTTCACCTTCTGCATTTCCTCTGTTTGTAGTGCTTAATTTGCAGGGTGCAGTGCCACATATCATAAAACATTGTGTATTGTCTTACTGCTTTGAACATGTCATGGTTAGGGGTAAGTGGCAGTGCATATAATGATATAGGGGTTGACATTCTGGTAAGCTCAGTTAAGGCAGCACCTCATGTGAAGCACTGAAAGTTTTCTGTCGAGTAAAGAAATATGGATTTAAAGTAATCTAAAACATGAAAAAAATATGAAGTTTTCAGGTCTATTTCAAAGTTTGAACTGTAATAGCACACAGCCTAGTATTTTGAATCTGGGCTTGAAATTCCAACTCAGTACAGCTTTTTAACTATGAAGGTAATTAAATATTGAAGCAACCTGTCTAATGAAACAGGAATCTGTTGTGTTTTAAAATAATTTAGAGACTTTAAACACAAACTTCCCAAAAGCTGTGTACTTTGGACTCAGTGTATTCTGTTCAATGCAAATCTGTCTGCATGAAATTCAGCATTAGATCTTAAAACAAGTCCTCATGTTCTTCTCTGGCCTTTAAAAGCTGAGTCTTCAACATACACTTGCACTTGAAAAATTTCTGGCAGAGGATACTAGTTTGGATTTTCTGCCTACACTTATTGTTGCTACAATAATGGTAAAGAAATGGTAGGTATCCTATGATTTTTTTCTGACAAATTATTGTATGTCTATTTTATATGGTTTGAAGAACTGCACATCATAAAGAAGACTGTAGTCCACTAAGTGTCTGTTAATATTGATAAAATTTGTTCTAAATTTGACCTTTCTAGCAACTGTGTTTTTCAAAATAACCGCATTTGGAGGGGGGCCATATGTAAAGACAATGAAGTTTCCAACTGCAAAAAATGGTATCATTTTAAAATTAAATATTTGTGTATTTTAAAGAGTAGGGAGAGATATGATGCAAAGCATAGTTTCTTCTTTTATGATAAATACTATACTCAAAAATTATTATTAAATATCTTTTCTAACTATGATTTAGAAAACTGTGAATTAGAAAAAGCACCTTTTCACCCTTTGCTCTGCACCAGAACTATATGCAGATTAAAAAAATCTAAATAATTTGGCCCCTTCAGCAAATAGTTCCAGTCTTTTGCTGTCCTGTGGGTTTGTTGATCACATTATCCTTTATGCTTCCACTTTGAAGTAAGCAACCAAAACAGAAAAGGGAGAGTGTGAGATCTCTGCTACTGCATCAATTTCTGTTGTTATGGACATGGATCTGGAAGTCACCGAAAGCAAACTGAACACCTTGATGGTTTTAAAATCCTACTTTGATTTCTTCAGTATTGCTTTTTAAGCATAGGCAAGCATCTGGAATTAGCACTCATTACCCAGTGGGTTTGAAGAGGGGAAAGTGACACTTCCTTTGTAAAACATTATAATAAATAAGTAAATGAAATGAACCTTAAATCAAAAATAAAACTGCAGGAAATATATGTTCTCATGCTATTTCATTTGATGTTATATAGGCGTGATATGGGGAAAGGGGAGATGTAAGTTCGTTAAAGGGACTAGCTCTGCTGTCTCTTATGATAGTTATAATGACACTTAGTAAAAAAGGGGGGTTTTACTTAGTAAAAGGTTTTGCATGCACACTGGGTCTTTCCCTCTTTCCTCACATGTCAAACATGACACACTTCAACCTTTCTGGCTCCTTCCCATCAGTTTCCCTACAAAACTTCAAGTCAACTTTCCGTGTCATGGCCAGAGCAACTCCATGGACTTGGGCATTCTGTTCTTTTTCATCCAGGCTTTTTTCTGTTAACTTTTTCTAAACAACACAGCCAGAACACTCACTGCATTGATGGATTACAGCATTTCCAGAGAGAGACTGATTCCATATGCCCACATCACTACTGACAACTTTCCAATTAAATTAGCACGGAAGCTTCCAAACTGTCTTTGGTCAATGGCCCATTTCTGAAGCTTTCCCAGGTTTTCCAGGTCTTTCAGATGGTCACATGAGAAAGGTTTCATTCTTTATGCATAGAGTGGCATTGACTTAGAAGCTGTATTAGCTATAGAAACACAAAGTAGGCATTACTGATCTATTTGCAATAGTTTGGGGCAATTGGTTGTACTTCTGTACTTTTCATCTACAGCTGACTAGTAAAGTCAGCAATCTTTTTCTTTTCATTCTCACCTTTTGCAAAAGCATCTTTTAAAGGTGAGCTTTTCTTTTCTTTCTACAGGACACCTTTCCTGAAAAAGCCTATAGAATCATCATACTTTTCCAGGGAGAAGAGCTGGGGCAGAATACTACTACAATATCTCTGACATGTGAAGCTGCTGGGAGCTAATTCTCCCCACTAAACGACCTTACATGGTTCAGTAACAATCTGCTGCAGGAATCACTGACATGGATGATTGTTCTTTGACTTTTAACCTCCAGGTAATAGAGATTAAGTGCCACTTGGATGGAGACAATATTTTCTAACATTGAGTTTCTAATAACTACACTATTCTACAACACACACTAAAAAAATGTAGTTTACAATAGGAAGTTACTGATTCTTTTCTTGCTATGTTATAAGCTCCATTTGCCTCGGGGAGAAATTTATTCAAATACTTTGTCCATTGAGTTTGCAAGTTTTTATGTGTTTCAAAGTAAGATCACTTGATACCCAGGAAGAAACATTATTATAAAACTCCATTTAAATTACACTCCAGAAATTTTAGTAAGGCTAGATGGTGAAAGAATTCATATTCTTTCTTCCTTTAAGAAACACATAAAAACCACAGCTGGCAAGTTAGTCATTATATGTATTATAAGTTAGAGGTTTTTATCAGCTAAATAATAGCTTGTTTATACTTTAAACCGTTCTTTTTAATTTTATTTTCTAGTAAAGCATATATTGTTTTCCTTTGCAAACAATTCATTTTTTCTCTTTTTATTAATTTATTCTTTTCTGAAATACTGTATAGTCTTTACTTTGTCACACATTAGAGCTCAGAATTGCTCTCTTTCCGTGAGTTCTATTGTCCCCTGTGCTTCAATGAAAGGTTTCACTCTATGAGGGAAGAATGTGTTTGATTTTTCAGGCTGATCAGCCTCTCCTTCTCAGATGAGAAAGGCAGACAAATACTTTACCTCATTTTGCATGGGCTGAAATTTGTTCAGTCCATTCTGAACTGATACAGCTTCCTTATATCACACCAGAACAGCCTTCAGGAATCAAGTTCATTTAAGATTCTTAATATACTTTTTTTTTTACTTGCACTTTATTGATCTCACATGCAATCTGCTAGACAGAGAGACTACTGCATAGCTCATGCCATGGTGCAGTATATGCAGTCACCTCATGCAGGATATTTTACAGCCCATGAGATGGGTTGTGCTGGGATGTGTCACCAATAAAGGGACAGGGCCTGACAGCTGCCATCCTTCACACAGTGAAAGCTCCACCCAGACCAGCTCTGGCAGCAGCATCACTTGCACAGGAAATCATCCTCAGGAGTCAGAAAGCGAGAAAATTGCATTAATTTTCTAAGGTATAGATGAACTTGCAAATGTCTTCTTTAACACAGTAGCAATACCTAGAGGCTGCTGTCTGCTGTAGGGAGCAGAAAACCTTTTTGTGCTTAATGAGGTGCTTGCTAGCTCTGATTAATGTAAACTCAGAATACCTGAGTTACAATTATCTGTCCCAATCTGGGCATTCGATAAACAGCACCAACAAAAAAGCCGTTACATCTCCATGGGCCAAAAAAATTGATCACTGATCAATTTAGATGGCCTGGGGATCCTGGGTGAAAAAATAACAAAAAATATTAATGAATAATGTAAACTGGGTGGGATGAGCCTATGAAACAACTACTTGGCCCTTGCTGTGTCTCAGAGTAGCACAAATGTTCTTTCCCAGGGAGGAAGTTTAATCTCTTTTACTTGCTTAAGTGGAAGAAAAAAGTAGGCTAGTACCAGCTTCAATATTTAGTAGTAGTCAATAACTTCTAAACAGTAATCTCTAACTATAGGTTAATGCATGAAGTAAATGTAGACTATATGCAGCATAATATTTTCTGAATTTATCCAAGTTCCTGCGCTGGTGACTGATCAAATCACTATTGCACTCTGGGTAGAGGGATCTTTATGTGAAGTACAAGTACCAGTAATTACAATAACGTTTGGCTCCACTAATGTTATGTTGGCAAAACATCTACAAATTTGTACAGGGAGGATGAAACTTAAGGGGAAATCTAAGAATAGTAAAGAAGGACCAGATGAAATGACATGCCATAAAAATGCACATAATATACCAAATAAGGAGAAAGATATGCCTTTCCTCTTCTTTCTTTTTCTTTTTTGAATGCTTTTACCCATTAGGAGTTATAAAAATTTAATATCCACATTTAAAACCAAAATAGCAGATATCTGAGAGTAATTACAGTACATTTGTGGATCAGGCACTAAGGCAATGAAGACAAACATTCATGGTCAAATAAAAAAAAAAAATTTTTTTTAAAACCAGATTCCAACAAGATTTCACCAGATTTATCTCATTTAGAATATGATTTTAGTGTTGGCAATACATAATACGACTTAGTGTTTGTTATTTAACACATTCACTGTATCTTACTGGTAAAAGAATCCTGTCTTTCCAATTTTATCCTGGCATCCATGGGCTTATTTAAAGAAAAATAATATGAAAAGCTATCCCATTAACCTACATTGTGATGATTTGAGGTGATCATGAGGGCATGAGGCTTGAGGTGTAAGCTAAAATTTTCAAAAACTTTTCAATTAAATTGAAAGTGACTTCAAGGCCAAGTGTCATTTTCAGAAATATCCTAGATAATTAGCATGAGTTTTAAAAATAAGTCAATGGGAGATAAATGTCAAGTGGTTAAGTCTTACCTGCCAATGGGCCTTAAGTATTAAACTTATTTTTCAGCTTTACTATTTCTCTCATGCTTTTCCAGAACACTACTTTGGACATAAAGTTCCTTCCCATGCATACATATCTTGATATTTCAACATATAAATACCAATTTGACTGTTTAAATCACAAGTAGATGTTTACTAATATTAGTCTCTTTAATTTGTTATTTTCAGGAGGGGAAAGCAGTGCTTAATAATGCTCAACAAACTCAAAATACAGGATACAATTTATTCAAAAGAGAGGAAAAAAAGGTCATTTTTGTCAATGAATATTATAATCTTCAAGGAGCAGGATATATGGTTTTAAGGTCAGAGAATAGTGAAAACTGCAAACATGTATGAGCCATCATTTTAATTTTTTAACTCTCTGATTACTCTCTCAGAAGAAATGAAGAGGTCTTCAAAAGGAGAAGAAAAACATTCGGAATAAGCTCATTTGCCTCTCTTTTCATGTCCCTTCTCCCTCCCCAGCCAAGATACTGCAATATTTCATTGGCAAGAGAACATAAAATTTACCCTTGACTTTTCTATAAATTCTAATGATTTAAGACCATATTCATTAATTTTTTTGTACATGTGATATTTTCCCCAAATCCTAGCAGTAAAAAAGTTAATTGTTTTTTCCTACATTTTCCTCTGTCATTTCACCTTTTCCTTTTCTACTGCTAGTAGGGAGAGCCTGTTGTTTCAGTCCTGTAAATGGATACCCAATATGTGGAAAAAAAAAAAAAATCTTTAGAAAGCTAATATATCATGGAAAAATAAATGAAGCTGCTGTGTACTCCCTAAGGGATAACAGACTTCTGTTACAATACATGGAAAATTATGGTACCTACATTCAATAGTAAAGTAACAATATTTTATTTTATCAAATGGACTAAGTGACTTAAGATGGGAAGACTTCTTGTTGTCTACATAAGATTTAGACTTTAGCTTTAGAATTCACATCAGAAGGGCAAAAACATTTTAAGTATCTACTAAGCATAGGAAATTATTTCCATCTTTTTTTCACTTTTGATATGTCTGAAGAAGGAGGCTATAAAGAGGACATAATTTCTGCCCTATGACACAAATGAGACAGGCATAAGATACCATAAACTACTTGATAAAAACTATTTTTTCAAGATAAAAATGTATAGAATTTGTAAGCAATCTCACAGATAAGATGGCATGAATCATACATGAAATATCAACACCTCATACCTCTAAATCCTTTCTATTTAGTAGTGAATATTGCTCCTTACAGTGGAGAAAAAATGTGTTATATGACAGCATCATTCATTTTACCCACACTGACTTTATTCTGAATTATTGCACATTTTCCATAAACAGTTAATATCAAGTGGACATACCATCTTTAAATTAAAAAAAAAAAAATCTGAGAAATATTGAAGCATAAGGATATGTTTGCATGTCTGTGCATTGTGGAATTATGATTTTGAGAATGACCACTTAATTTTATTTTTCTGCTAATTTATTCATGCATTTGATTGCACAGTTCTCTCTAGATGGTTTCGTTATATTGGGGACAGTCAGTCAGAGTTAAATCATTCTCCTCGTGGTTTCAATACAGATTGTGCAACTAATTTTCAGAACCAGCCAGTCAGTAGCCATTGATTTTCCAACTGTGCTGGAGAAGGAAAAATTCCATGTTAGAGCCACAAGTTTCAGTTTGAATCCTTATCTGGGCTAATGTCCCCGGAAGGGACTGGAGGTCAATCTGGACAGAGATCAAGTACTTCAAACCACAGCTGTTTTCCATGGCTTTTCTTACTTAGTTGATTTTCCAACACTGCCTTTTTCAGAAAAAGGAACATTAGTACAGCATGTCAATGAAGCTCATAAAAGGCTGTGCTGCATGTACTATTCAGTGTCTCTGGGTAGGCCTGGTCTCTTTGAAGTGTCTTTGCAGGAAGGGAGAGAAGAACAGTCTTCAAATCAAATGCAACATGGATAAATAGTGCCTCTTTCTGGCCTAGTACTCCCCTGTCAGAGGGAACTGCCAGAGAGGACACAAGTGCAACACCAGGAGGGTAGGATTCCATTCCAGGTTACTCTCCAGCATGTGTTTATAAAGTTTATATAGTCTCGTTCAGAAGCGAGTATTCTAACACAAAGGAAATTGGACCTCTTTGGGTAACTCCTTATTTCTTCCGCAGAAGTGTTTGATTGCCTATCAGTACCAGTGCTTTAGGTTGTCTCATCAGTGTTTGTGGTATAGAGAACCTCATAAATATCTTCAAACGATTGTGAATTTACAGAAAAATACGACTTTATCAACAATTGCAGCGCTCACTTTAAATGGGTTAATTTCATTATAACTTCTATCATTTACTAAATAATTAGAGAATTCTGTTACTCACATGATTCTTACAATGGTTTATCAAAGAGCCGTAGCTGTGTCTAAAACAACTGGCAATGCATTTACCTTTTTGTAGGGTGTCTTCTTTTAGAAGTGTGAATTTTGTTATAAAATGCTTACTAAGCAGAAAAACTCATCCATTTGGAATGAAATGTGAAAATCTGTTTTATTAGTAAATGTATTTGTGGAGGATCTGTTACCCCCCCTTACAAATGTATAAATACGAGCAGTGTTTTTGTTGGAGAGGAGAAACAATCTGATCCTTCACTGAACATTTACCCAGAATCCTCTGTTTTTTAAAAAATAACAGATAGCCTTTTTTATGCCTTTTCATTTTTTATTTCCCATTATTCTTTATGGATCATAAAATAAGACAAGGAGCCAAATAACTCTGACAAGAAAAAATGTTCTACTTGAAAAAAGCTGAAAGAGTGAGAAATCATCTCTGAAGTTTTCAAATGAATCCTTATTCCTTCAGCAAATGCCTGATTACAACAGCCAAAAATTTTACTTTCAACCTAAAACCCCTAAAACTTCTTTCTTTGTAAAACTGTCAACAAACTATAAATCAATTGTTAAGACCCTTATAGATATTCTTTACTTGATAATACTTTATTGTAAGACCATCATTTTTGTTTTGAAATTGTTATATTTGGACAAATCATATTGTTAAAAGTGTTTGCTATGAAGTGTCTTTATAAGTGTACTTAAGAAAGCATTGTCCATCTCATATTTCTCTTCATAAATCCATGCAATAATGTCACATAAAAATTTTGTTTAGGTTCATTCTAGTTTTTAAGGTAATCTTTCCTTCTTTTTCTACTGGTGAAATCTTTAAAAAATGTTGTAAGAAAATATTTAAATATTTAAATTAAATAATGAAACAATACGCTCAGAAATATCGGCATTAGAGTTTCTGTTTTAAGTATCTGAACTCTAAAGCCAAATATTTATTTAAAAAAATTAGTTGGAAGTTTTTTAGAAGATGAATTTTTTCTCCGCACTTTAGTATGTTGGAAATGGGGATGGGAACAAATGTTCTCCTCAGCTTGAGAAAGTAACGTAAATATTTAGCAGGAAGACAAAAACAAGGTTAAAGATGAATTGGATAAAATAGTTTTCATGCAAGAAAAGGCTATTAAAAACTCCTTAATTGTGCTGATTTACAGATAACTAGATATTTTTGCAATAAAAATAGCCAACTGCACACTGAAGAATTCTTTGACTTATGAGAATTTTCTGACTGCACTTGGTAAGTAGCTAGTCTGTTTAAAGGCTGTAAGACTGTAGTCTCAGTTGCTTAATTCCATTTAAAAATAGCGTGCAAGAGAATGAAAAGGTTTTGGTGTCTGGGATAAACTTATTAATATAGTAAATGGAAATGTGAAGCAAGAACAGATAGAATTTGTGATGCTTTCCCTGAGCCATGACATTTTTCAGAAGAAAATGGAAAATAAGAAATAGAAAATAGCATAACCTATAAAAGCATGAAAAATCCTAATAGATGCTTTCAAGTAAGTCCAAGCTAAATCTAGGGAAGATCTTTTGTGACTAAAAATTGTGTATTTAAATGTCCTGGTGTACATGAGTAAAAAAGAAAAATAATGTAGGAATGGAAAGTGAAAATTTCTAAGTAGTTAGAAACAGCTATGCAGATTATAGATGTGTGTGATTGAGGGTACATGTATTTAGGTTATACAGTAACAGTTGTTCATGTACTAGAGCTAAAAATTGACTCTGTCCTATTTTTTATTTTTTTTTTGCATAGACCTGAAAGGTAATATAACACGCACCACAGGTTTGCTGCCTATAATTGTTACCTGTATAGTCCTTACCATTTCAGCCATGTGCATAAAAATTTTTTAGCACTAGAGTTAGGAGTCTAAAAACATCAGGATTTTGAATTTATTTTTCTGTATTTTCCAATAATTTAGATTTTGTTTAAACTAAGTAGCTCACCAAGCAGTGGGCGTCTATGCAGAGACTGCTCTCTAATCTACAGAGAACCTCTACACAGCTGGATATGGGAAATATGCATGGTATGGTATCACACAAACCTAGCGCTTCACACCCAAAAGTACTTTAGGTAAACTCATGCAGGACTTGAGGAAACTAATGAGTCTGTGTTATGCAAACTTTCCTGTCTGACCACTCCAGAACCACTCTGGCAGTGGTGACACTCCCACTACCCAGGATTGTCACTGCTGGGACGAAAGCCCCTTGGCAGAGACTGGCTCCAGGGTGTCCTGCACACCCCGCTCCCTGCATCAGGCCAGGTTTCCTGAAACAGCAGCACAACAATTCGAGCTGGGTGTATTTCTGTAGTAGTTCTGCTACAGGTTTGGATACAAAATTTAGGTGTTGCTATGCCCTGAGCCAGCAGGAATTGAGGAACTGAACCAGGTTTTTGAAGGGTAGCTGAAAGAGGTTACACCTGTTTAGTCACACAGTTGTTTGATTCACTAAGGAAATAGTTCAAATGTATCTTCGACAGGTTCGAACTTTAGGTTACTTTCCTGGTGGGATACACCCAAGAATTTGGAGGAAGCTGGGACATGTAATTTGCAAAGCAAATCTCAATTATCTTTGAAAGGTCATTGTGAATGGAAGAGGTTCCTGAGGGCTTGAGAAGCAAATATCACTCCTATCATCAGGAAGAACAAGAGGAAGATTTAAGGAACTAAAAGCCTTTCAGCGTTACAGGAGGTGGAGGAAATAATACTAGAAACTGTTTTCAAACACAGGAAGGACAAGGTGATTGGGAGTAGTCAGCAAAGGGGAAATCATGTTTTACCAATCTAGTTGATAGGTTACTAGCTTGGTGAATGAGCTGGTATCTCTGCTGGGGCCACAATGTTTACTATATTTATTAATGACACAGATAATGGGACACAGGACATTCTCAGAATATTTTAGATTATGTAAAACTGGAAGGAGTGGGTGGTACACCAAATATACAGCTGGCTTTTAAATATCTCTGGGGCATACCTTCACAATCTCTCTGAGCAATGAATTTCAGTATTTTGTTGCCTTCACAGGAAAAAAGGGTAATTGCTGTGCCTCAGCGGTTGATACTGCAGCAGTACTGCTTTGGTTGTGCTGTTATTCACAGGGATCTCAGAGGTTGAAGAAATGGACTGACAGGAACCTCATGAAGTTTAACAAGGGGAAGTACAAAGTTCTACTCCCAGGGAGGAATAACTCCATACATCAGATGGGCTGGGGGTATACTGGAAATCAGTCTTGCAAAAAAGTTCCTGGGGATCCTGCTGGACACCAAGTTAAATATACACTGTAAGTGGGCCCCTCTAGGAAAGAAAGGCAACAGCCTCCTGAGCTGCATTAGGAGAAACATTGCCAGCCAGTCAAGGAAGGTGAGCCTTCCCTGGGAACAGGCTACCCAGAGCAGTTTTGGAGTTTTTATCCTTGGAGATATTCAAAATCCAGGTGGAGAGCTCCCTGGACAGCCCTCTGCAGCTGACACTGTTTGAGCAGGGCACTCAGACTAAGTGATAGCCATAAGGACCTCCTCACCTCAACTACTCCTGGGTCTGTGGTTCCGGAATTCCTAACTGCCAAGAGTTTCCTTTAAATGCATAGATAGAAAACAGTACACAAGGGGACAGGATGAAGGTCAAAATGGGTCACCCTCTGTCCTTCATCTTTGAACTGTTTCATTATACCAAAGGAACACAAACTAATAGACCACTGAAATGGCAAATACTGGGAATCAGGACTGTGCTGCTTGTCATCCAGGGAGAGGTCCCATGGTTTCTCATGGTTTTTCATGGTTTCCCAGGGGTCACTGTGGTTTCATTCCTAGAAAGAAGCTTGAAGAATTATAATACTTAATTTTCTGTATATTTGCCCTGACGCAGTTTAATGGTAAGAGTCAGAAATTTGATCTTGACAAGATAGAATTCAACAGCATAGAATTGGAAAACAGTAAAGGAAAAATTCTGAAGTACAATGTGCAAAATCACTGTACAATATGTTTTCAAATTGATAAAACACAAATTATATATAGGCTGCTTGAGTTTAAGGTTACACATGTAATGTCACTGTTAGGCAGGAAACATAAGGAAACCTTTGAATTTCCCTTAGGTATGCAATTCAAAGTTTTAAGAGATATAAAATTCTGTATACTCCCAAGAGCACCTGACAGTTATATTTAGAAAGCTTTGTGTGCATTGTATGATCTCTGTTTCTAAGACAGCAAAATCCTGTATGTAGAACTAAGTACAGGATAATAAAGGAAAACCAGACCAGAAAAATATTTCCTGCAGCTAACACTAGATCAATAGATAGAAAAACTGCCAGGAGGGGAAATGGCAAGTGTGCATTTTCAATGTTAAAATTTACTACTTTACCTCTTCATGGCAATGAATGTAGCTCATCGAAGACTTAGCAATCATAGGTCTCAATATTCTTTTAGCTGCAATTAATTTTTGCACTATTGATCTGATTTATTTTCCTACCCTCATTTTCACTCTTGGTTTGTGTTTTAACACTAGTACATGTCAATAGCTAAAATTAGCACTCTTCCTCTGACGTCTCTTTTCCTGTCTGTGATGTTGTTCTCCAATGCTATAAAAAAGAACACGTCTTGGTAATTTATATGTGCTTATAAACTAATCGTAGGAAAACTATTACTTGCCAATATTACTAACTCCTCCTATTAACAAAGGCTTTCAATAGAAAACTTCTCTTCACCATTATGAAGAGAATGTGTAAATTTCAAAGGCTGCCTGAGTCTGCTGGGGAATATCACACGGAGTAACTCAGCATCAGATTCAGAAAAGAAGGCCTTAATAAGCATCCCTACACGCAGGAGACTGGAAAGAAAAAGCTGAAAACTGTATTACTGGATTTCGGAGAGAGTGCCAGAAAACAATGCTGCTTTGTGTGAATATGTAGTCTGCCTTTCTCAGGGCTGTGGTCCAGGGAGATGGTTCAGCCTATTCAATTTCCTTAGATTTTTTTCCTCTTGTTATATTGCCTGTGGACAAGACTCTAGGACAGTAGTGGGGTTTTTGAATGCATTGATATTTTCATTTTTAACACTATACTTTTCTCTGGTTTTTTTCCTTTGTTTTTGTTTTGTTCTGTTTCTCAATTTTGTTCTGTTTTGTTCTAAGTTACTGTTCCAAAGCTTATATGTATAAAGAATGCATGCTTAGCTGGAAGCAATTCCAGCTAAAAATTAGTTCCTTCTGCCTCATTATCCTACTATTTCATGCATCTCTGAAACTCTGCATTATACTCTAAAAAGCTTCCTAGAGGAAATTTGTTGCCATAAGGCATCAATCAACATATCTTGTGATTAACCTCATATTACAGAATAAAAGTATGTCAAAACCTTCTCATGTAAATGGTTTGATGTGTACAGCACAGACATTTACCATGCCAGATTCCATGTATATTTATATTGATCTATTAGCTGTCCTGACACTCTGAGTGAAGGAAAAAACCCTATGAAAATAGATTTTACTGAATACAATACGACAGATTGTGGTAAGTGTGAGAAACCAACCACAATCTCTTGGTGCAGCAATTTCATATTGCCTGGAGTCGCTACTTCATCAGCATTATATTGTTGTGTTTGGACACTTCTGGGCAGGTGGCTTTCAGACAAAAGACGAAGTCACAGTGAAGGAAACAGAGGACTCTAATTGTAGGCAGGCAGATGGCTACAGAAGAAACGTGATTCCTATCAAGCAGTCAAAAGAAAAAGGAAAAAAAATTCCAAAGACCTGAAGAAATCATGCATGGAAGAGAAAATGAACAAGAAGTAAATTAGTACAATGTTGTAAATCATTTTCCAGAGCCTCGGGATAAATGAGCTAATCCTTCTCATCTCAATGTCAAATATACATAATTTGAAAAGAAGCAGAATAACTTGCTTAAAGCATTTTTAGACATTTCTTGAGTATCAGATGAAAATATGGCAGCTATAGCTATGTGCTCTTTAAATTGTGCATTTCCACAAAGTATTTAATTTACTTGAACAGCTTTGATAAGGTCTCACAGGAGACTGAAGGCTTAATAGACCTGGGGTGAAAGGTAAATGCTAGTATAAATTAAAACTAGGTAAGTGAAAGATAGATAAAGAAGCCAAGAGTAGGCATAATACACAGTTAAGTTAAACAAGGAAGAAGTCAAATAGTGAATTGCCACAGAATATGGCCACAGTCACTCTTGCTCACTGCATTTACTGGTGGTGGGAAAGACCCACCAACAGTCAGTGAGTTTCACAGAGATATTTCTGTTTCCCACTGGCTTCTTCTTTTATGAAAGATTTTTTTATTTTTTTTTTTGGGTGTGTGTTTTCCTCCAGAAAAATGCTTATGCTTTGCTCTGTTCTATGTTTCTGCTCTTTGGCCTTTCTTTATCGAATGGCATTCCAATTTGGCTTTGATTTCATTAATATTTTAATTTTACATCTGGAAAACCTCCTTCTATGTAGCTGCGATAAAGCCAGCGTTGTGCTGCAGAAGCAACTGAACAAATTTCCTCTTCTGATATCAGAAGAGATAAGCACTGCTGAAGTGATGGACATCTTTGTAATCAGTGATATGTTACATGGTGGAGGAATTTGTTCATCATAAGACAAACGAATCAATAAGAGACATACATACATGTAACATTAGAACTCGTCAAAAAAGAAATGCTAGATTTCCAAAGAATCTTGCAGTTTCAAACAGATTTCATTTCATGATTTTGGAGAACGCTTTAAAGATGGCACTAAAATTTTATATTGGGTAATAATCATGATCTTGTTCCTCACTTTTTTCCTACACTTTGGGCCTTTCTTTCCTTTTTTCTTGCTGTGTATTCTTAATAGATAGTTGAATTTTATCAAGGAATGTAAGGATATCCTTACTTACATAAGTAAGACTTGTGCATTCAAAGAATATATGTATAAAAATCCAAAACCAACCAACCAACAAATGAAACAAAAAAAATTCTCAAGTATTTTCAGCCTGAGAAACATTTACATTCAGTATTTTCGGATGCTTTTGAACTTATGTGCAAATTCTTGATCAACCTACGGACAAATCATTAATAATAAAAAAATTTAAGCCAGTAATCCAATCGTTTGCTACAGATACCTCTTACAGCCCTAGGCACAGGAATAACTGACAAATTAGACAATATGCATAATGCAGGCATAAAGATGAACAGTAATTCAGCTGCTGCTCAATTCTATATTATATATTAGAAACTGTAAAGAATTAAATCAAATTTCTATGCTACATGGCTTTAATGGATGCATGTCTGTTGTTTTGCTCCTGCTAATGCATTATTATTGCACATAATTTTATCTTCTAGTGCTGTTTTTTTCCTCTGGTGATAATTTATCTTGCACAATCATAATCCTCACTACAAATTTCTCTTCTGCCACTCAAAATCTTTGGTGAGCACCTCATATAAATACTTACAGTTCTTGATTTTGAGACAACCGTTCTATAAAATATCAGATTATTTAAAATCTCTTCCTCAAGAAATCAGGGCTATTTTAACCATATTTATTTGGAAAAAACAGAGCAATGGAAATCCAGTGTAAACTGTCACCTTACTTTTTTTCATATTCATAATCCACCTTCTAAATAAATCCAATTCTAAATTTCTTATTTTAAAGGTATATTTCTTTCTTCAACATGAAGAGTTTTGGGTTTTTTCTAGTATTTCCTATTTATGAATTGTCTTTCATGTCAGCATATATCTGGTCCTTCAGTATGTGCTTGGTTTTTTAAAAGGCAGAAAAATTAGCTAAGGCTAAGCTCTAATTGTTTACAGTCGTTATGCATATTTTCATAGATGTGTATAAGTATTTCATATTATGAAGCATTTAGGAGATAAATTCATAGTCTTACTCTTCAGGGAGTGTAAACAAAAGAAGATATGAATTTAAAATAAATTTTCAGGAAGATTTTTGTGAACTATTTAGGTATGTGTGTTGGTGTTCTTTGATCGCTCTAACTTGTACTCACTTAGGTGTATTTAATTATTCCTGATTCTGATTTCAATTCCAGCACTACAGGATACTACTCCACTTTACTCTCCATGCTCTCCTTTTCTTCCAGAAGAAGGAAAAGAGAGCAGTGGAAAAAGAACTGGTAGGAAAGGGATGTTGCTCTCCCTGCCTGATGAGGAAGCTGCAACAAAAACATGAGCTTGGGCTACAGGACAGGGAAGCTAAAGGCTACTTCTGGCTTGGTATCTCTAAAATCAGGATAACTCTTGTGTGTTTTCTGCAAGTAAATGAAGCTGAAATTCGCACTAACTCATGTGCAGAGAACTGCTTTGAAAATGCTGTATTACTTTCAGCTTTGTTGTTGCTGTGTATCTGGCCTCTTTGATCTTTTTTTTCTCCTTCACTGTAAAGCTTCCTCTCTTGACTTCACAAAAGTCGAAGAAATCAACAGAAGGCTTTCAGATTTAATTTGAGACATTTCTCATTTTGAGTTTCATCGGTCAAATCCTCTGATCTGATTTTTTCATCCCTCAAGTCTCTTCACAATCTCAAAGGAAAACAGCTCGCAGGCCACAGGACTACATCTATAAATCTTCACAATCCTGTATCTAGGGCTGTTTCATCTGTTGTAAACCTGCGGGTTTGCACAGGTGAGTGATCATCTCTGCTCTAATAAAGTTGGTAATGTAGTTTGAAATGAAATTTGATTCCTCCCTTTTTGGAAGAAGCAGAGCTATTTGAAAATGAAATACAGGCCATTTGTTTGACGGCTACTCCATTATATTATATCCAGCCTTCCTGTACTCGTACAGAAAGCAAGATGTGAAATAGTGATTTTTTTTTTAAAAAACCACCATCACTTGGTAATTGCACAAGAAAATGACAAGCCTAATATTTTCATGTGATTTTAGTAGGCAGATTCTTCCTGAGAAATAGCATTCCTGACAAAATCAAATTCTACTGTTGCATTTCATGTGGGTCTTAAGGAGATGGTTCCATAAGTTGAAGGGCAACTACATTTTAATGTCTCCGTTCAAGCCGGTATCACACAATATAGACCCTTATAAATAAAATACTATTCATGGAACAGTATTTGACTGTAAAATGAAGTCATGAAAATAGTTAAATCTACCCAAAACGCCTTTAATGTACTTGTTAACTAGTAAGGTTTCATTGCCTTCACATTAAACAACTTCAAGGCAAAGTGTTTAGAAAAAAACGATCTTTTTCCTAGTACATGTAGAGGCATTGAAGTGAAGCAGGAATTAAGCCCACTAATATACATCTTTGGTTGGTGCAAACCACTGGTAATCAGCAGTCCACAAGTGCCTGTTTGCCTAACCTGGGTTGAGTGTTCTCCAGCCACACTGCATTTCTTTACAAAAACCTCTGTAAGAAAATGTTCTGACTCTTTGTTTCTGTTTTTGCTAATGAACTTGATTTATAATGTGTTTCAGGGAAGATTAGAATTCAGGATAAATTTAATAAACTCCATTGACATAGATGGAGTCTTGCTGTTTATACAAGCTGACACTCTGGGTCTATATACATGCAAGGGCTGAACTCAATGACCTTGGAGGTCTTTTCCAACCTTAATGATTCTATGACGCTGTGCTATACTGTTTTCTATTTGCACATGACTGACATTCACTGTTTGATTTTCTGAGTTACAAGACAATATTCAAGTCTCTTGAAGCTATTCAGGAAGTCCTTTTTTCCTTTATTATGTGCCTCCTGTATTTTCTTTCAGCAATTTCAACAATGGACTTTTAAAAATATTTATTTTAGATAGGCTACTGCCTGATAGACCCAGGCAATAGATTTTCCCCCTTTCCTGTGTTTCCATCCTACCAGAAAAGCTATTAAAGCAGGCAGAAATCTGATTGCAGTCTCTGTTTTCAAGCATTCTGGAAATTGGTAAATTTGTCTTTCTGTGATGGTGAGAAAAAATATTAGGGTGTATCTAAAATATTAAAGTGTATATAAAATGAATTAAGTTTGAGGGTTTTTTTATTTCAAGAAATATATCCATGCAAGTGCTCTGTACAGGAAAAAGAAATGATTTATTGCCCTTTCAGTTCCTTCCTCTTGCTGTTTCATTTTCTCCAGTCTGTTTACTTATTTTCACTGTCCTGCTCCAAAATACTTAAAGATTCAGCTACCTTCTCAAGTTCCTCTTATGTTATTTTTCATTTAGATGAACCAAGTAGAAGGCTGAAACTGTGCCCTACAGCTGTTGGTACCCAAATGTAGACCACGAACATGATTCAGATATCTGACAAAGAGTGAAGTCCAAACATAAAGTTTGATAAATAATAAACCTGAATAAATATTTAAGTTAATCACGGACAGCCTGTGATTTTGGAAAATAACCCAAATGACCTGAGTATATTATTCGCTCACTGAATTATTTGCTCAGCATCAGTTACAAAGGCTCTCAGATGGTGTCTCTTGCTGTAGCCTGAACACTTGTTTGTGAGATTCATGGCTTTTCCAACAGCACTGAATGCACAGTTTTGCTTCAAGGAATATACAATATATTCAATATGCACCCTTAAAATGTATTAATATTAATCATACTTACAGGTACATTGCCAGAAAAGGCATTTTTAAGGCTCTTTCAATATATTCTGGAATATGTATTCAGAATTGATCTACTTATATGATAAAGATGCCTGAAGACATGCAGGCAGGCTTTTGAACACTGTATCATCTGATTAATATTTAAGATCTAAAGAAAATTGATAAGGCATATGAAAAAAGTCACATCAAATATAGGGAAACATTCCCTTCCCTGGAGGACTTTTGACCAATGGAGCTCTGTGCAATTTCTTACCACATGTGAATATTTCAGGTGCTTTTAAGGTAGTTTTGCAGCAAGCATTCAGCTGTGTGTGATATACAGCTGTTGGGGATATTTGGATTTTGTCATATTTTGCTTACCATTTCTAAATATTTTCATAGTTTTTCTCATTTAAAGAAACTTCCAATGATATCACGAGGGATATAATTTGTGATAGTATCTAAAATGTCATGTTAAATGATATTTAGAATTTCATGACCCAGATAGTATTGAACAGCTGTTCACCTGAAGAGAAATACAATAAGAAGCTGTGTGGTTCAGAGATAATAAAGACAAACCATAGGTGTACAGTCCATGAAACCTAGTCCATATATTCAGCTTCATGGCACAGATTTTAGTACAGGCTAAGATTAAGAAACCAGTTACTCAAATAGGAATTTATCTAAAGTCTTTTATGATGATCCTGTCTTGAGAAATTTCAAGTCATGGATGCAAACTTCTACATTTCTTAGAGTTCAGTACCTGTACTGTTTTCAATCCATGATGGTATAAAAGAATATTTAATACATTCATAGAGCATTGTAGACTTGCAAAACCCTATACAGAAATTTTGTAAATCTTTGATGCATTTGTGTCTTTTCTGCACAAATATGTGGAATGGTAACAGTAATAGTAATTTAGGAATAGTAATAGTGATAGTATGTGTAAACTTTTTGGACTTGAACACTATTAAAATATCTTCATTTGGAAGAAATTAGCAGAGATTCTTAGAAACCCTCAAAGAATGCTATGGAAAGAATTTGTAAAGTAATATCTTCTATAATTTCTCCTCATTTTTCTGATTATTTGCTTTCTAGAAATGTATTCCAGTGCTTCTTTGATCGACTTCTTATTCATGTTTATACAGCATTTTAAAGAGTTTTTGTTTTTCCATGTGTGAACAGTTTTAAGTATTGGAGCTCTCTATCTTTTGGATGCAGAATAGCCTAGACAGCGTGTAAATATGGCAAGTTCTTTGGCTCAATGTCTGTCTTTGGGTTTCTGTAGTGATTTTGCCATAATGAGGCCGCAAGCTGAAGGAACTGCAGCAATGAATCATCCTCACCAGTACAGGAACTGGATAGGTGGCATGAATCACCCCCTGGAGATGTTCATCTCTCCTCATTAAATGAGGGCTAGCAGACAGGTGACAGCATGGACCAGACAGCTAACTTTCAGAATGTCATTGCTCAATGAAAAATTTAAGCAAATTTTACATAAATTCTCAGAATCTTTTTATTTTCTCTGTCATTGGATACCTGGAGAATGTTATTTCTTTCAATAGTATGCATTTACTACATAGAAAGTACTCTTCATCAGCCCAGAATTTTTCACCTTAAAATTTAAAAAATAATTCTAGCTATCAGAATATTTAAGTTTATATCAATGTGTGAAATATTTACAAATGAAGTCATAATTGTCTGACCTGAAATCAGCATTTCACTGAGAGTCTTAGGCTCCATCGGTTGCCAAATGGAAGAGAAAGACACCTAACAGACAGTTCACCCCAGTGTCCACTCAGTGAAGGTATTCTGCACACCAGATATTTGAATGATTTGAAACTGAGTGTTCTGAGTCCTGCCCTCCATTACAGTAAATAAGGTCTCTCTTATTTGCAGATTATAATAGGAACCTAAAATAAATAAGGTTCTTCAAATAATAATTTGAAACCACATGTTTAAAACACTGATGTAGTTTATAGTTTTAATGGTCTATTTGTCAAATGTGAAAGCCTCAGTGAAGACTTTTGGACAGATAGAGAGTTACACAAGTATTTCTGGGGAGTTACCCATCTTCCTGCAGGTATCTTTCCTTGTGTTTGGTACTGTGATGCTTTCACATTAGCTTCTTTTTCTGGGAACTGCTCTTTTGGGTAGTTGTTTTGCAGGGTGCCATTATTAACACAGATTTTTCTTCAGAGAGATCATGTCTTAGTGTCTGGAAACCCACAGGAAAACAGCTGAGTAAAAACATTTTTGTAAGTACCATCTAAATACACATATAGTGAATGACATACGTATTTTTATGCTGTTGCCTGGGTGATATTTTTGCAAATGTGGAAAACACGCAGTGAAATAATCATTCTGCAAAAGATGACCACATGAATAAACAGAGGGAAATGCATTAAATATAAACATAAACAAATCCTAAATTTCTTCCTTTACCTGATTTTTGTCTTTTCTTGCCTTGTCACTCCCCACCTCCCTCTGGTGGGACGGAGAATAGAATTGGGGAAAGGTAAAGCCCATGTGTTGAGATAAGAGCAGTTTGAGATTGAAGTAAAGTTAATAATTATGACAACAATAACAATAATTACAATGAAATGGAGAGGGAGAAAGAAGAACTGAACCCCAGAACAAGCAGTCCACAATCCAATGGTTCACTGACTGTTGGCCTATGCTGTTTGACTGATAAAAATCTTTTTCTCTTGTAAATGTTTGCTGAACCAAACTGGCATACTCAGCAGAGAGGTGTGCTCAAAGGGTAATTCAGGTGAATGTGATACCATACACTCAATATTATATTGTTCAAATACTCTTTCTGTTATCTGCATAGTCAAGTCCTCAAAGCAGATATGTCCCAAATTCTTGTAGGATTGAATATATTCCCTTTATGAATGCTAATAGGAAATGAACCTATGCAGATATAAATTAGTGTTCAACTTACATGAGTTTTAACACTTGAAACACTAAAACCACTAGAGAAGTGACTTATAAATTAGTACAGTACCACTGAAGGCAATGGAAAGATGCTGAGATACATCACACAAAGTTTTGGCCTTGACTGCTTGTAAAGATTATTGTTATTGTAATTCCTACATAATGGGAATTTGACTCAGCTGTTAGGCATGATGTTGACAATTCCAAACATCTAGTCTTAGTAAATGCATGATTTTTCTTAATATTTTTAGAGAAAAGAGACAAAAATAAATCCTATTATATCAGGAAAGAAGATGGCTAGAGAGCACAGTTAGGGTACAAAACTCAGTGATGATAATGTATTTCAGCAACTTAATGCACTTCTTTTACTGATTTGATTGTTCCAAATACAACTTTTTTTTAGCTAATTCTCCAAGATTTAGATTATGAAAGCACAAAATCTGACCAATTTAAGGAATGTTAAATTTGTAAATGGATGCATTTCATGCTTCTTTAACAGCTTTAAAACTTTCATTTTCTTTTTCAGATAAAAAGATTCCATAATGTAAAAAGAAGGATACAAAGTAAACACTAATTCACTAACCCAACCCTCCTTAGGAGTAACATTTTCTTTTAATGGTACATTTAGCTAATACTGAATTACAGAGGATTTCCAACAGAAGTACATATAATGCCTGCATTAATGTCAAATGAATACTTTATGATCAATGGTATTATCATGAAAACTAGACTAATTAAAAAAGTCACATAAAATAATATGTCCTTTCTTTTATGCAGCTTTTTATATTAGTTGGGTATTAATTACTAATTTTCTTGAAATCAGAAGATCCATTTGTTTCCATTCAGCTTTATCCATTGAAGGGGGACTTGAACTGCAATGCTCTTTCGTGATGGGGAATATATTGTATGGTGGTCAGGAAAAAGGAGAAGTTATTATTAGCCGCTATTACAGGTAGTGAAGCATTATGCACCCCTCGAAATCAACACTTAATACTCAAAGACAATTAACTGATAATCCAGTCTTTTTATTGATATTACTTGGCTTGTTCTGAGATCTTGGAGTAGATGGAATGACTACTTTATTATGGTAACAACTGCAGGACACATTACTTTTCTACTTATAGCTTGGGGCATGGGGCCACATATCAGAGAGGCAGAGGTAATCTCTGAAGAGCTTTGAAGATGGCCATCTCTCTGGGAATGCCTAGCACGTTTTTCCCATTGCAACCTCAGAGAAATAAGGTAACACAAATCACCAAAATACAGTGAGCAATGTCAGACACCGGCTTCAAGTCACAGATACACCAGAGAGTTAAAGAAAGATCCTGCAGAGATGCTTCAGAGAGCAAGAAATGTCCATTGATCTAAAAATCACACAGTTCTCTAAAATTCACTGGACATAATAACCTCTTGTCTTTGAGAGATAAGGCTAACTAATATGACTTGCAGCCAAAGCAATTTTGATGTTTCTAATTTGATTCATTAATTTGGTGTGATTGTTATTATGGAAGGCTAGAGGACAAATACTGAATTCCATGTCAGTCATCAAGGTATAAGAATATGATTTTGCATTGGAATGAAAGGAAAAATATTTTCTGCTGTTGCAGAGCCCTTGTTTTGAGCTTTTCCTTTCTTCCCCTTTTTAAAAAAGCAATCACGCCTAAATGAGTAACTTCAAAAGTAAATGTACATCTCTCCACAGGAGAAAGCTTTCAGATCTCAGCTTCTCTAATTACAAGAGTTTCGGGTTTTTTTCAGTAGAGACAGCAGCTTGGGCCTTGGCACATCTCCGTCAAAACTGTCATTATGTTTCAAGGTATATTTGAGGTTAGATATCCCTAATTCAACAGTTAAGAGCTTTAAACATAGATGTGCCTCAGGTCTGTTCTCATGTGACAAAAGAGAGTCTGGTATCAAATTCTTCTGAGTGAAGTTTTAGTAAAACTTGAAGAACCACTGTGAAGTGTTTCAGCATTAGCTACCTATTAACACTGTTTTAGTGAAATGCTTTTTTCAACTGCAACATATTACAGCACTGTCTTATTTCAATAAAAATTTAAGTATTTTTTGAGGTGTTTCAGCCAAATATAATTAAAATGTAATATTTGCATTTGATTTTCATGAAAGATAATACCTAATAACAGATGGTAATGCCAACATATATCAAGTCTGACAGTAAGAAACAGGTAATGAGTAGATCCCTATAATATAGATGCAGTCTTTGATAAATACATCTTATGGTCTTAATGAAGTTATGATATTCCACTCTTTAGGCTAGGCTGAAATAACTTTACTTTTTCTCTTGCCTCAGTGTTAATGACACACAAGTGCCTTAAGGATTCCCCTTGTGATAAAATATTGTTGTAAATGATAATGAATGTAAAAATAGTTCTGTAAAGTACGGTAATATATTTCTAGCATAGCTGAGCAATCTATTATATTAAATTGTTTTAGGGATACATTTAAAACTCTCTAATATGAATTAGAATAGTGAGTATCATTCCAGACTTTCCCAAGTCCATCTAATTAAACTGCTTTTGTGAGAGAAAAATTATATTATGTTGGTTCATTTCTCTAGCGGCTGTTTCTCAGACACCCCTATTACTTTAGAAGCCCAGGAATACTGAAATCTCCCAAAGGCTCCTGATGTTGCCCATTACTGTGTCTTTCCTTGGAGGAATAGGAACTTCGTCATAGATTATAGCTTAAACTCAGTTTTCCAAAACATGCTAGTTTATAAAATTATAGTATGGGCTATAACATTTGTTGTTGATTCATGCTCAGCCTGAGGCAGAAATTCTGCTGCCTTACAGGAGAAAATTATGTTTCCTTGAATGAGAAGGCTATATGAGAACTGTAAAGGCAGGCACTAGCGGTTTGATTAAAAAAAAAAAAATTGTTTACTGTTATCTGAATATTCTGCAGATCATGAAGCTAGAGGACTATTCTTAATATTCAGTTTAATATTCTGTGGTACCTTCATACAGAGCAGTAACATCACCATCCTATTTGCTGCAGTATGTGCACAAACAGTAAATACTGGATTACATGCCAGTCTCATATGCACCAGTGTCATTCCAGAATAACAGTTCAAATCAGTGAAGTAATTTCCCCAGAATTAATCAGGCGGAATCTATTTGTGAGGGCAGAGAATTTAGCTCTGCCATGGCCTTTCTCCACATCCTTTCAGCTCCAGAGTGCTGTCACTGTTTTTGTGCATGGAAAGAAGACATAAAAGGAAAGTAAGAACATAGAATCGGACCTTAAATAAGCCCTGAAGAGTGCCTAAGGTTACATTACATTTATCATCTTCAGACACCCAAAAGTTTTTAGGAAGCTACCAGTGATTTTTGTATGCATGTTGCTGTGTGAGAAATAATGTGGTATGGAAATGTTCAAGCTTCTTTCAATCATTCTGTCTTCTTTTCAGGCTGAGAAATTGAGGGTGTAAGATACACATCAGACAACATCTGAAATGAATATGGATCTCATCCTAAGATTTAAGCTAAAATATGAGTGGTTGAAAGAACTAAGTCTGACTGTAGGAATTTTCCTGAGTTTAACAACCAGAGAAGGACTCATCTAGTGCAAGTGTCAAGAAATCTCTTCAGATGTTCCAGGATATCAAAGACATGTCAAAGGGCTGACAGATGAGACTTGGGACATATGAAAGACTAATGCTGCTGCAAAGTATCAGCTGAGACAGAAGGAAAATATCCCAGAGTATCTAAACTGCTCTTAATTGCCTACATATAGGCAACTCAAACCTTACCTCTCTTTAGCAAGTTTTAGACATTTGATATTTCTAAGCAGCGCCAATTTTGGTTTGATTTTTGACGTGGTAATGTTAAAAGTTTTGGCTTTGCTGAAATTACCTTATTTCTATGACAAGATAATATTCTTGGGTAATTACTTCTAAGGCCTCAAAGAAGGTGATATTAGAATGTTAAAGGCTACATTTTGCTTTGCATATTAGATTCAAAGATATTTGAGAAAGCTCAGGTTAACCAAAATGCCACACTTTCTTTGTTTTCAAATTTTGCATAGTAATTTTATAAATACAAGCTCTCTGACAGCTTGGACAGAAATCTCCTAGGAATGATCCAGACATCTTAGTGTCATAAACTCTAATAGCTGCAGTGATTCTAAAATCCATTCCCTAGTCTCAATTTAACCTTTTGGATTTGAGCACTGCCTTTTTAGATCTCATCTAGATTGGGAAGAAATTATTCTCTCTGCATAGCCTATTTGAACAATTGTGGTTTACATTGTTGTTTTCACCTTTAAGTATGAATTTGAATAATGTGTGACATAAAATTACAGGATGGGCAATTTAAATTGAGTCAGTACTGCATGCCATAATATTTTGAATCTCCTGACTTGTGTATGCTTGATTATTCATACTCAATGTTATATTAATGTTCCCTTATTTCTATTTAATATTAGAGAGTATCTCCTCTAAATCCTGCAATGGTGACTTTATAGCCAAAGTAAAGCTGGTAAATACTGGACAGTGTACTAATGCAAATTTAAATAAATTCATTGAAATTATGTACTGGTTAAAGTCCAGATGTTGAGAATAACTATCAGAGCACTAGATACATCTCTGCATGCTCAAAGAATGTCTTTGGGTTGAAAGTTTGATGTAGAATGCTTATATGGAAAAAGATGGTATTTAATATGATCAAGGCAAATTAGCATTAAGAAATAGCTCAGTCTGAACATTTCTCATTTCCCCCCATATGCATGTGAGGCTAATGTTTCTTGTACTCAAAAACAGATTTCTTGCAACCTCTTGTGGAAAATGTAGAGCATTCTATGTAGCTCTGTAAGCCTTTATAGTCTAGGTTCAGGGTCTATTTCATCACTCTGTCAGAAGTTTTCAGTGTTGAGAGTGAGTACAAATTTTCTTTAAACTTTTCTTTTCTTTTTGCATTTGTTATAGTCTCTTTTTGCAGTCAGGAACTGTGATGTAAAACCTTCTCTAAGGAATGAAAAGAAATAACAAAGCAGTAGATGGGTGTTGCTAGCCATAAAGGCAGAAATGTAGGTAGCCAAACATATTCTAATTGTCCTCTTGTAAATGGAATATATCTGCTAAAGGAGTTAGGTCTTTTCTCCCTGGAGAAGAGAAGGATCGTTACAGGAGAGACCACATCACAGTTTTCCAACACTTACAGAGAATGGAAACTCTCTCTTCACAGGGAGCCACGTGGAGAAGACAAGATGCAATGGGAAAAAGTTCCACTGGGAGGGGTTTCATTTAGATATAAAAGAAGAAATTTTTACAGAAAAAATAATCATTCACTTGAACAACCTACTCAGGGATATGGTAGAGCCCCCATTACCAGAAGCTTTCAAGATGCAACTGGACACAGTGTTAGATGGCCCTTCTTGCTCCTGTTCCTAAGAAAGATGGGACAAAATGAACTTTTGAGGTCCCTTCCCAGTTGGGCTGTTTCACGATTCTGTGAACTGACGTATTCAGAAAGCATTTTGAAACAAGAAAAATTTACTTTGATGGGAAAACTAGTAGGTAAGTGGTTACAAAGTCCTGTGGAGAAGAAGATTGTGTCTTTTGAGGAGATTAAAATCTATTGTTTTTTCTAGCTTAGAAAGGGGCCTAAATGAGATATAACTGCTGTTTTTAAACAGAGTGTAAACAGTGGAAGAATGATATTTGAGCAAACAGATAACTGTGGTGTAAAAGCAAATAAACATAGACAACACTGGATACATTTAAGCTAAAAGCCTTAAGAGGTTTTTTAGCTGTGGAATGAATGATGTTCTTTACGCTCCAACAGCAACCAAAACAGTAGGTACATTTACAGGTGAACAGTAACAGCAGTAAAGGAAAATTAAGGGTACAGTGAGTACAGATGTTTTTAGAGATCAGGTAAACACAAGGTGTTATAACTTGATTCTCATAAATATGTAAGCAAATAAGACAACCAAACCATTAAAATTCCAACATAAATTTTTATTTGCCTCCTTCTCCCATCTTACAATTTCTGAAAAATAAAATTTCCAGGAAGCAGTATGTTCAGGGTTAGTTTTTTTTCTCTGTTTGTTTTGTTTTATTTGGGGGTTTTTTTGGTTGATTGGTTGGTTTGGTTTTAGGGGGGTTGTGGTTTTCGGGGAGTTTTTTGTTGTTGTTTTTGTTTTTGGCTTTTGTTTTGCTGTTTGTTTGTTCATTTGTGTTTGGTTTTTGGTTTGGTTTGTTTTTTTCCATTACACTTGTTATTTTTACTCCCTGAAGATCATCATGGCGCAAAACTTGATGCCCAGTTGGCTTGTCACACAGTACAGGGATGCATTTCCATACTTGCAGCACTGCTGCATGACCATTTATTTTCTGGATGGAGAAATGAATGGTATACCTGTAAACATCCCAGGGGCTAGAACTTCACAGAGAGATCTGGGGAGAGGAATGGTGTAGCCCAGGATAAATGATGAAGCTGCTATGGAGAGGAAGTTTGGGAAGGGTTGACACTTCTTTCCTCAGGAATTACCCTGATGTGTTCCTCCACCTACATGAAATGTTGTTTAATAAGAGCTGGTGACATCATGTTATTACAGCCTGGTGTAACCTTGTGTCTTTGTACCCTGGGAGTCAAGAAAAGAAAAAGCCTTCAAGCGCAGAAGGGTCTCGATGCCAGAAAAATTCATTAAAGAAACTCTCAGGATACCATGGGGTTCCCATTTTAAAATGCCAAAAAAGAATGCAGGCAGTTTGAATGTTAACCTGCAGATAAAAGATGCTTTCTTTATATTCCCAATGATGCAAGTTTTGACCTTCCACTCATCATTCCATATTTGCAGATAGTGGAGAACAGAGCCTCCAGGGCTAGGAGGGTGAGAGAATAGGGGCATTCGAGGCAAAGCACATCTTTCATTGTGTGTGACAGGCAAAGAAAATGCTCCCTTTTACTGAAGTTACATTTCAATAGATCACAGTCTTTGTTTATCAAATAAAATATTTTTGTGTTTCTATTACAAACTTGAGTTTAGGCTTCCTTTCTGCAGACATGACAACTCTGAATATTATCAGGAAAAAAAGAAGGTGATTTTAATCTGAATTCTGTCTGCACAAAGCTCTTTTCATTACAAGCCCAGAAGCCAAGCATAACATATCTACAACATTTGATTAAGATCCACTGAGTATTGAGTATAAACTTAGGCACATAAGTTTCCTCCTGCAGTCTGCTGCTAAGATATTATATGCTGGTTTTTTCCTTTGTCTCTTTCCCAGAGACACTTCTCTCTCTCAGGTATCCTGTACTGAAAAGTAAGTTCTTTTTCCTGTAGAAAACTTAAATCTGTCATAAGGAACTCTGCTGAACCAACTTGCTGCAATATATTAGCAGGAAAAATCCACCAAGAGAGGAATGGTATAGAGGTAATCTAGAGGATTAGGAGTCACACAGTCAGTAAACATTTAAAGCCTTTATGGGTGGAAAACTAGCAGAGGTCTGAGTAAAGTGGTTAAGACTATTGTAAGGTTCACAGAGAAGAGTAGGATATATGAGCATTGAAAGAGATGTGAATTCTGAACCACTAGGAAACTCTATTTGTCTTTTAAAATACTTTCTATTAATTCACAATTCAGAAGGAAAAATGTCAAATTATATTACCAATTAACAAGAAGTGAAATTCCTGCTTAGCTTAGGGAAATTTGAAATATAGAAAGATATATTACAAGTAGAGATTTTGGTTGTTAGGGTTGGGGGCAGCTGGAGAGATTGTTTTGGTTTTCAACAGCTTGTTTTAGATCTAATACCTCTGCGCCTGTGGAGCCAGTGGGACATAATGCAGCAAGATACAATAACAGCTATTTTTCATTAATATTTAAGGATCTACTATATCATTTCTGTTGTGTACTGAGCCACCAACATATGTGAAATAGGGGACTTTAACAGAAGTGAAGTTAGGCTACCTACTCTTTACCATATGCATATATGTGCATGCCATATGCACATTTAAAGTCCATTTGCAAAGGGTTTGTTTCAGATTTTTGCCTTCAGTTTTGCAGTCATAAATTAGGATGTGGTAATTAATGATATCCATTCTAAACAACCATTAATCTTTCACTACTGTCAGTTAATATGATTGAGAGGCGATAAGTAGATACAAGTAGCCACTGCTTCTGCAAATTTTAGATTCAAATTACAAAGGGCTGAATTCTGAACGCAAAAATGCTGAAAAAGAGGTCTTTTGATGTATAATGCTAGTAATAGAAGTTTGGGGGTTATTTTTGCAGGGTAAGGGATAATGATTTTATACCGAAAGAGGACCGGTTTAGACTAGATATAAGGAGAAAATTTTTGACGATGAGGATGGTGAAACACTGCCACAGGCTGCCTATGGAGATGGTGCCCCAACCCTGGAAGCATTGAAAGTCAGGTGGCTTTAGGGCATAGGGCTCTGAGAAGCATGTTCTATTTGAAGATGCTCCTGTTTAGTGAAAGGGTATTGGGCTAAATTATTTTTAACAATCCCTTCCAGCCCAAACCATTCTGTGATTCTATGATATTCCTTGTTCTAGCTTTATTTATTTATAAATTCATAAGATGCATTATTTTGGGAAAAAAAACCCCACAGTTTTGTGTGGATTTGTGGTTTCATCATAGACATTAGCACTGTTTGCATTTTACATGATAATAACTGTTTCAAGATTTGTAAATTATTCAGGAAGTATTCTTATCTCCTGGTTTTGTTTTGTTGTTTTATTTAATGAGACAAATACCAGTTTTAGTTAGAGGTGTTATTACAGTTTGCCAAAATTCTATCTAATATTTATTTGCAAATGTTAAATGAACTTTCACAAAATGCTTAGTCAGAGATATATTGTAGAAAGTAATTTTCAGAGATCATGTTTAAGAAAGCACTAATTTCCATCACAACACCCTGTATAAACGAGCTTCATTGTCTTACGGATACTTTCTAAAAACTCCTCTGGATGTGGAATAAAACAATCATGAATAAAATAAAAGGTTCTATGAGTCTCTCAGAGTTTCTGCTGCCCTAGTCATAAAAGAAGTCATCTGCTCTACCTGATCAAAACAACTGCTTCTGCACTCTAGGTGAGGTTTGGCTTGTAAAACACCTGTAAACAAATCTGTCAGGTGCAAACACCAACTCAGAGAGGTTACAGAGTTTCCCATTTTTAAGTTGCTTCCCATTTTTAAGCTAACAGGGGTTTAAGTGGTCCTATCTACTTCCACAACAGGGCTTCTTAAGGCCACAGCCATAAAGTCACAGCACTTGAAGAGACAAAGACCAGCCAAGATATGGACAAGATTTGACTGTGTGGCTCAGTATATGGATGTGATTCTCCTTGCAAACTTCTTTTTCCTTTTTCTCATCCAGCATGGAAGACTGTCTTCCAAGGACTGTTTGGACACAGTGATTTCTCTCTGTGCAAAAGCACTTGATACATTGGTTTGTGATAAATTTCACTCTTACAACATAGCTGCCAAATCATGTCTGTGTCCATATTCCACAACAAAATTCCACAATGCTGGGTGGATGTATTTTTCTCCAGGCTTGGCAGGAACTTGTAGCATATGACCAACTTGATTTGATGACCAATAAATTTAATACCTATGAAACCTCGTCACTCAACTGGTCAAAGACAAACCCAAAACCCACTAATAATCCCCCCCAAAAAACGCAACCCAATCAAAAAATATAATCAAGAATACTTCACGCTTTAAATCTGGTCTACTATGTGTATATATTTTTTATTCTTCCCGTGCCCTTTAAAAGCTTTTCTAGCCATTTCTGTGGCTGTAGATACACTAGAAATCTCACAAGTTAATTAAGCTAGTTCTTATCAGAAATTACAGTAATGGCCAGCTAGCCAAAATACTAATCTCCCAATGTGCAGCTTAACTTTGTATCTGAAATCAATCATATTTGCAAGCAGCCTGTAATGTTACACACACTGCAGCCTGGTGTTAAATACCCTCCTATATCTAGCTTTTGAATTGGAATCCCAGGGCTCACTCTGCCATATTCAGTAGAGGTTCACCCTGCAAAGAGCCCAATAGATTTCCACAGAATATGTGCTGTAGTTAAGCATGTATCACCTGAAACAACTCTGCCTCTGGACACTATTGTGATTATATAGCACTCACAACACAAATATGACAGTATTTTTAGTGTTAACCAAGGGGCCTGTTCATTGTGTCCTTAAAGACTGTGAAACATGTTATTGCTCCATCAAAGATGACTTGAACATAGATTTCATGCAAAAGGAAGACAGTCAATCTAATGTTAATATTTGTGTTCAAACTCTATGCCTTACATTAACATTATCTTGCTCCTTTTCACTTTATTGCTTCATAAACAACTGTGTCCATAGTTGTAGAAGTGTAAGCCTACTCCTATTTTCACAGTAGGGTTTAGTTTTTGGAGAGTAGGATAAATGCTATTGGATTTGATAAACTGTAATTGGTTTTGGAAAACGGTGAATTATGTTTTGTGTGTTTCATTCTGCTCTTCATTTTGTCAGCAATAAAATAAAAAAAAAGAAAGCAATGACTATTTGTTTGTGAAATCTGCTCTAGTTTGCTTTAATTTCCTTTCTAAATAGTTATATTCATAGGAGAAATCTCCACTCCAAAGTACCAAGAATGGAAAAATCCCAGTGGTACATTTTGGATTCTACACGGAATCAAAAACCTGCCCGGACTGTAAGCATTGCTTCTGAAACTCTCGTGTGGAGAGAAATCACAGAGCTTGCTGAATCTCACAGCAAAACCTGCTGTCTCAGCAACAATTACTATAGATGTGCTTACAAACTGACACCAGTGATAATGTCAGTTTGCAGCTGGGATCTTAAATGGATCCTGCTGCTCCACACCAGCTTATTCAAGCGGATTCACGGACAGGAAAAAAGCAAGCAGAGGGGCAGAGAAGAGGCCAGTGTATTTGTGTGTGCACGCTTGCGTGTGTGTGTTATAGATATATGAAAATGCAGCCGTGCATTTAGAAATGAAATGTATAAAATGTGAAGACAGGGAAAGAATACCAACTGCCACTCAGCAGGGGATTCAGGGCATCAGGAAAGCAGCATGATGCCAGCAGGTGAACAGGGCAGCAGGAGCCTGGTAGCTGGCAGCAAACATGTGGCCAGGCCAGCAGGCAGCAAACACCTGGAAGCTTCTTTGTGAACTAGCCAGCAGGAGCCTGGTACAGAGCAGAGAGCAGGTGGATGGGGTGGCAGCCAGGCTGGGTACCTGGCAGCAGCTCGGGGTCAGCTTGTCAAAGAGCTTGCTACACGGAGCCATAAAAAGGGCTGTCTGCTTTTTCTCTTTTGCCTTATGATTGTTCACATATTTTAATGGGAAAGATGAAACACAGCTTCTCCAAAGTGCCTTTTGTGGGGAAGTGGAAGCCTGGGTCATAGTTTAATAATTTTTTTAGCGGTCATTTTCAAAGAGCTGTTTCAGTTTCAGCATCTCTTGAGCAATACTGGAATGAAATTCTCTTACATTGGCCAGTCATGATGCAGTTCTGGTTTTAAGTACCATGATCCATATTTAGATCTCCAAGCAAAGAAAGTTAACACATTAATCAGTGTAATACTAGCCACAGCAGCAATAACATTGCAAACATCTTCCAGTGAACACTGCAGCAATTAGACAATTTTTTTAATCTCCAGGGGAAAAAATAGAGATTATGGAAGTGCTGATGGCATTCATTAGAGCTCTGCATAATATAAGGCACCACACTGACTGTTACTACCTAGAAACTGGCTTTGTATGTCCATACTGTCCTTGATGAGCCCTGCAGAGCATGGCAGCCAGAGAATAACAAGTGCTACTGCTGCAATGTCAACCCCCTGGTTGTGAAGGGGACTAACTGGAACCAGGGTACAAATCAAAGAGCTTTTAAAATTTGAGGTTGTACAGCTCATTAAGCTCTTTTAATGAAAATTATAGTTTTCCTATGCATTTTACAGACTTCAGTCTTTCCCCAAAGACTTAACCATACAGCTGACCTATTCAATTAAAAAGTCTTTCACCAATTTGAGTCATCTGGGATAAAACTCGATATACGTGAAATTAAATCAGAATCCTTCCTTTGGAGAGAACAGACAAAACCTCTATACTGATCAGAATGTGGTTTTGTGTGTTTTTTCTTTCCTTCTCTTTTCTTTGCTGATACATCATTCTCTACAGAGTGTATTTGCAGCAGGAGGGTAACCTCTTCGCTCCCTGGCAATGACATGCTGCAGGGCATAGCATGTTCCCTGAGTGTATAAGCAGATGGATATTATGTAGGAAAAAAGAGGTGGCATTACCTCTGTCCATAATATTGATAAAATTGCACAGCTAAATCTGCTGTTTGCATTTTAAATAGAGGTTTTGTGGATAAATAGTTAAAAAAAAAAAAAAAAAAGTGACTGTAAGACCATCCAGTGCTTTAATGGAAATATATCAAGTTTTAAGAGGAAAAAAAAAACTAAAGCAAATCAAAACCAAAAACCAACCAAACTAGCTACATTGAAAGAAAAGTGCTAACAATTACATTGCTAATGGTATTTGTTCCAAGGACAACTGCTGAAATGCTAAAATAATGCATTCCTGTCACAGTCAAGTTGCTTAAATACCTAAACAAAAATGGCTTGCTCAATGGATAGCCCATTAACAGAAAACTAAAATATACAACTTGGAAGAACATGTGAAATACTCTATGAAGCAATCTGCAGGTAAAGGGTTGTAATATATATTCATACAGGGCAAGTGTTAAAATTGTGCAAGCAACCTTGGCTGTTAATTTCTCGACTGCAGTGCTTACCTTTGCAACCTTTGCATTTTCTTCATTACAACATTCTAAGTAATTGATCATTTTTACTGTGTTCAGAGGCTCAGATACGATGGAAACAGGATGAAACGAGAGGAGTGGTTGTAGTATTAGAATTATTAGTGGAGAGTTGTGGAACAAAGTTGCTGATCAATGCTTATCCTTCCCAGTTCAGCCTCACACAGTGACTTGGCACTATTTGTGCTGTGATTTTTGTCTGTGTTCTTATGTAAATCTGTACATGTTCACATCTGCCAGTATGAACACATACTCTTTTCCCAAGCAGTATAATACGTACTTACTCTCAAAAAGTGTGCTCTGTGATGCAAATGTGCTATAGTACTTACTGAAATCATATTGCCATTGAACTGTTTCTCATTAGAGTGGTTTGCTTTGTTCCAGAGGAAATCCAGTAGTTATGTGCACTAGTTTACCAACACAGTTCCTCCTTTTTGATGTTATTGTATAATGTGGTCTAATGTTCCAGATCTGCAGATCAACATCGTGATATATTATTAATAAGATACTTTCCTTGCTATGAAATTCTCTGTGAAATTAAGAATCAATATTTGTTGGAACTTTTGGAAGAGGATGGGGGTGAGTTTCAGTGTGAACTGGCTGGACTTTGCGGTCCTGGAAATGCTCAGGTTTTAGTTCAAACAAGAAAATCACTTCTACCTACTACATTTGCTGCAGGAGCAATATAGGAATGCTGGTTGGAGCAGTTATGCTCAAAATGCATTGGGTAAATCATTAACTCACAGAATCATTTAGGTTGGAAAAGACCTTTGAGAAGTCCAACCATTAACCCGGCACTGCCAAGACCACCACAAAACCACGTCCCTAAATGCCACATCTACGTGTCTTTTAAAAACTGGCAAGGAGGTATCAACCACTTCCTTGGACAGCCTGTTCCAGTGTTTCTGATGTAGAAAGCACCATTTTATTTATACTTTTATTACGTGGAAAGGGTATTAGAATTTTTTCTTAGAACCTGGGAGATAAGAAAATACCAAAAATTTTAATTTTCACATTCAAAGAATCCTGTAATGTTATAGATCTGAAAGCTATATGGCAATGCCACACAGGTTTATCTGAAACTAGTTCTACAGCTGAGGTTTCTATTTGAATTTGTACTGTAACTGAGGAACAGGAGGCAGGTGTTATTTTGATTTTGTCCAGAGTGGTGTTGTCAACAAAGAGTGTTGTTGTCAAGTGGATAAAGACAATTTTTTTGCAATAGCAATCACCTTTAACAATAGATACTTGCTTTTCAACTAAATCTTTCACAAAATTTCACACATCTTGTGCAGAAAAGTATGTTCTTACTGAGACTATTCCATAAGAATTTATCTGAATAAATTTATCTAACTCTAGAGCATTCTCTTAGCTTGTCATTTAATGAAAAGAATGAAAATATTGGCAAATTGAAGTGGCTTATATATCATAGGAATTTGGAGAAGAAACAGGCTTATTTTCTGTTCTTCTAACATAAGACTCAGCAGACTGCAAATCTTTTAAAGAAAATGAGACCGGGGGTTCTTCTAAGACCTGTCTCGTAAACACATGTATGTATGACACATACCTTCCATGACACACAGACACCCTGCTTCGATCTATGACATCCCAGTCAATTTAGCCAAAAGAAAAAACAAAACAAAACAAAATAAACAAAACAAAATGAAAAAAAAAAAAAAAGAAAAAGAAAAAAACCCCAAGAACCAACCAACCAACCAAAAAAAAACCCAAACAAAACCAAACCAAAAAACCCAAAAAAACCCAAAAACCCAAACTGCTGAGTAATAGTTTAGTATGAGTTTGTAATGTGCATTCAGAATGCAACATGATATCTCTGCTGATAGAATAACTTCCTTCTACTATGGGATGTATTCCAGGAAACATGATGTAAGCCAAAGGCCAGCTGGATAACAGCAATATCCATATAGTTATTTCTTTCATGAAAGAGGTGCTTGAGGTTTTTTGGTGGGCTAATTTTGTCTTTAAAAAAAACAAACAAAAAACCACAAAACACTTTGATCTTCAGAATTCTCTCTGAAATACAAATCAAAATTCCTTTATTTATGTAAAAAATGTATACCAAAGTTGGTCACATCCATACTAAAGTATTGTGAATACAAAGCTAATCTGTTTGAAAGCATCAGGAAGATATTTTAGCAATCCCTATTAACATTTAAGCTCAGCTCATAGTAACGCACATTAGCAGTGTTTTCAAATAGGGTGAGACACCATTTAGAGATGAAAAACATAATTTTAAGGTATTCTAGGTATCATAATGAGAGTTTTTTCTTAACATTGAATATTCATGATGCAGCATAAAACTAATGATAAACATAAAAACTGATGTGAACGTTTGACTAATCTGTCTTATTTGTTTGGAGGAGCTGTAGTAATTGCCTGGTTTGTAAATTAAACATCTGCTATGGGAATAAACAAAAACATAACTGAGCATATTCAAATAAATTGAATTCACCTTAGTTCCATAAATTTTATTATATGGGCTCATCAATTTTATTATACCTGAGTGCTGCAATGCTATAGAAGGCAGTATCTAATTTTCTTTTAGATACCTTATTTGTGACAATAAATGTTTTCTGGTTTTAATAAACTATTGCTTTTATTAGAGGTTTTGGTTTGTCTGTTTCTTTTTTTCTCTAAAAGATGATCAATAAAATGGATGACTTGAGTAAATTTGGCTACTGTGTTTGTTTATTGCTAAATTGGTGTCCAGGTCCAACAGAATGTCAAAAATAGTTTCTACTTGCATACCAGCCCATTTCAGACATGCTGTGATTTTTTTACATATATATAAGCATATATATACATATATACTGCATTTACAGTAGCCCTGTTTTGCTACCTGCCAAATTTAAAATAGTGAAAGATTAGGATAAAAGCCAAACACAAAGATTTTTAAAAAAAGACAGTCTCAGGGGTTTTTTCCACTTTCTTCTTAGTAAAAAGAGAAGAAACTCTCTTGGACCAGTATGTTTTTGAACATTAAGCTGTTAAAAGTACTATACAATAAGTAGTTTTTTTCTGATTGCAACCATCATTATTCAGTGCATGAGTGCCAGAGGTAGAAGACCTTCTTGATTCTGACTCTTATTACCAATTCCAGAGTAGAAAGTCATAATGGCTGCCTCTGGCATGACTCCAATGTGGTATCCTGCTACTCTAACTGTTAGGACTGTAGAACAAAAGTTCAAAGCATTCCTATGCAAACACTGAAAATGCAGCGTTTAATGCTCTACATCCCCACAGAATGTTCACTATAAGAGTAAATAGCTGATTATGTCTGGATTTTTACTCACCATAAGGTTACGAAGCTCCATAAACATGAACTTAAATCAAGAATCTCAGAAAACCTTCTGTTTCTCTCCTTCAGGAGGGTTTTCCGCCTTGCTTATGACTGCTTTAATGCCTTACCCATTTGACGGTAATTTTGGCCCCTTGCAACTTCAGCTTTTCCTTCCCAGTCAGAAAATTCTCACCAAATTTGATTTACAAGGAGATGCCAGAATTCATCAAAATTACCTCCAGAAGAAAGCACAAACAGAAATTGCTAATCGCAGACTGAAACCGAAAAAGAAGTTCAGCTCAGAAAATTAGTTAGAATTGTCATCATTCCAGGTAATCTGAATCAGGGGCACCATATCCTGGAGGCAAGCATATTAATCTGCAAATCAAAGAGAGTTCAGTCTTTCCTCCTGCCAAGTGATTCAGAGCAAGAGGGCCATACAGGATGACTTTTGCCCTAAACCCCACATTGTAGCATACTGTGAAATTGTGTCAATGCAGGGAGGGAGGCTTTCAACATTCAGTAAGATAGCAGCAAAAACTGGGCTTCTTAGGAATTTATGGAAAAATTGCCATTGGCCTCAGAAGCCAAACTGCATTCTATGTTTCTAGGGTTTTGTTAATGAATGTTAATTGTGTGTCATATGAAATAAGTATCTGAGCTACTGGTACAAATTAGTGGTAATGTGAAATAACATTGCTGGTATAGATTTTGACTTTCATCAGACAGGAGTTGATCCCTTTTTTTTTTTTTTCCTAATGAAATTTTAGGAAAGAGAGGCAAAACTCCAGCAAAAGAATCACCCCTTATGAAACCTGACAAATTAATCAAACCACAGCTGTACATCAGAATTTTCATAAAGATGCAGTTGTCTGTTAGTGTTAAAACCCTCTTTGTTGAGTGTGAACCTTAGTGTCAAAAATTAAAATCACTATGTTTCTTCTGAAGAGTCTTAATCGATAGTTAGGTGATCGGTACTGTATATCCAATATGCTGCAGTTAGAAGCCAAGTCCTCACCATAAGCAGTATATAAAACCTTACATTGTGATTTTACAGCTGCATTTAAACATTAAGTGAGCTTTGGGAATAAAGGGAGGAGTGGGCTGGCAAGATAAATCTGTGTAACACTTAGTCACTCATGAATAGACAACTGTACCTAACTTATGGCACTTGAATCCCACTCACGGGTAGTAAGGGGGACAAAAATTACAAGTCAGGGGCTTGGACAGTAAGGTATGGAGTTGTCCAAAGCATAGTAATGTGACAGATGTTGAAAAAAAACCTGGACTTGTTTGAAAACATGAAAGTCATTCGGAGAGATGGAGTGATCATATTACATTATCATCCTAGACCTTTACGTTGCTCTGGGGTTTTAGGTTTAATAGCAATCATTACCTTCAGAGAGGGAATATTTCTTGTTTTCTTTCCGCTGTCTAGAATAGCTATTTCATAATAGTGCAGCTTGCAACAGTAACAGCAAAAATTAGAAATAAATTATTCTCATAATTTCTGGGGAAAACAAAAATCCACTCTGTCTCTCACAACAATTTTTAGACTGAACACACTGTGAAAATAGAGAGTTTTTTATTGATTTGAAATATAGAAATATACTATATACTTTTCTAATGAAATCTGCCACACACAAAATAGTAAAGCACAAAACCAAAGGCTAATCCTAACTGGAACAGGTTCCTAGTACTATATACCTATCTCTGCATAACACCTTACTACTCACTCTTTCCTACTACCCGGACATCTGGACTTCTGCTTCATAGGAAAACACACTCTGCATCAGAGTAATAATCTGCTTCACTTTCTAGATACACTCTCAAATGACCTCTGCTGGATGAAATAATAAATTTTAATGCATAAAGTCATTAGGCAAAATAGCCCTTTTTCTCCAGCGTTCCCCAGGTTTTTTACTGGTAAGCCAAAATAGTTTTCTGTTTAATATTCAAAGTTTCCCTTCCCCAATCTCCTACTGCAACTCATTTATGTGTTCAGAAATTACGTAGGACTGCGGATTTTATCTTCTACACAGGGTTGGCCTTAGCTGCACGTTTTTAGGAAGTATTCATTCTCTTCCACAAAATTCAGTACATGCAAAGAAATGCAGGAAGTATTTTCCATAAGAACAGCAGAGAAAAACCAGTCTTACTCAGTGATAGCTGCTGTCCTGAGTTTCCAAGGCCCCTCTGTCAAAAGACTAAGTCCTTGTCTCACTTCAGTCTCTTAAAAACTCTCAAAAGTTGTTGGCCACATTTCACCCACCCCAACAAAGAGAGTGTGACTGGGCTGCTTTCTGAAGTAAAGATTTCCAGCTCCAGATTGATGATTGTCCTCCTTGGCCATGCAGCTTTGTAGTGCAAAGGGAGGCACAGCCACCACATGCACCTGTGCGTGCAGCCTCAGGTGTGCTGCAGTGCTCCAGGCTCTGAGCTCTTAGGAACAAGGACTGCACAGCAGGTAAGCATAGGCTTGGATTTTATAATAGCTTGGAAGTAGAATATTATATGCCATAATTCTCTGCAGTTTTTCCACATTGTTGATTGCCTGCTTTGATTTCTCTTGTTATCCTCGCAAAGGTAGTGTCCTGAATGCTGATGGCAGAAAACTTGGCACTCCCTGAGGCTGTAATTCTATGGCAGCAAATATTGGAGATGGTCTGTAATTTGTGATATACAATAACTGCAATAATGGTACAATGCCTATGGGTAAAGCAGTGGAGGGAACATAATGCAGCTAATAACTATTCATTTGATGGTTTTTTAATTTGGTTTTTTTTTCTGAATGTATCCTGTGTGCAATATTTTAACTATTTCACAACATTTTTGTGAAGATAGTTGTTTATAATTACACATTTATATAATCTGCCACACTCAGCTTCTTAAAAGGCATGCATAATTTTCCAAAGCTTTTCTCTATCTTCTTTTTTTTTCCTATTGATTTACATTTTCTATTTTGAGGCACTTATTCTATACTAATAAGAGATAAAGGTTATGTACATATTCCTTTGGCCAGATTAACTCTTTGTTATTTTAAAATTAGTTGTTCAAGAACAGTGTGTTTTATTCCTCCATTTCTTTTTCAAAAGACTTTTATACTGATAACTTATGTGAGGAATTCCACAGCCTTTCTCTGTGCAGTAAAAATATCTCTTACGTTCTATTAGAGGGCAGTAGTAGCCTGGAGAATACTAACCAGAGAGGAGGAGAGAGTTTCTTAAAGTGTTTGCTGAAACTCTTATCTACAACAAATAGCACAGGACAGCTGGAACTCCCTTAGCAGTGCAGTGCTTCTGATACTAAAACTGTTGCCTGACACAGATTGATAATTTATGCCTGGGAACGGCCACTGGGATGTTACTAGCACATAAGTGATGGACAGTAATAACTGAGGATTTGTATCTGGAGCATTACGAGATCTCCACGGTTTGAAGGCTTTCAAGTGCTTTATACAGCCCATCGGGGTAAAGTGATGTAAAGTAGGTCAGGTGCTGGGAGGAGGGAAGTGAGATGGGAAATCATCGGTTGTGCAGACATTAGCACATTGTGATCTCATCTGCTGCTGTGAGGCTGTAACACAGACTTGATAAAGTCTGCCAAAAATATTTTTCTTCATGTACCTGTCAGTGACTCTGTCTCTTCCCTACAGTTGTTATGTCTGACTGCAGCATGTTCTAAATAATAACATGCCATGTGGGAAAGTGCTAATGTAATTTGTATATGAATACTAACTAACACGTTTTGTAGTTTTCCACCATGCCGCAATATCCCTGTGTTTTTTTGTGATCTCTGAGCTTTGATCTTCCCTGTTCCAAAACAGGGAGCTCAGGCATGTCCATGAGAGAGCCTCCAAGTCTCTAAAAACACCTATGCTACCCTATATGGAAATTCTACTTCTCAAAACAGGCAGAGGATAAAGAGCAATGGGCATAATGTAGGGGGTTTCCCACACTGTTATTCTCCAGGCTTTGTCATTCACAGCTGCAAGGTCACTTGAGGGAATCTACCATTCTCATTGCCATTCTTCCCCTTTTAACTTTTTTCTCCCAACAGCTGATAAATGCAGCGCAATGGGGAATTCTTCTACAATTAGTTTCTAAATACACCTTGCACATGTTGTACTTACATTTCCCTATGTATACATATTGGACAAAACAAGAATCATAATGGAAAAAAAAAAGGAAATTTACCTGGAAATTTCAGGCATAGAGCTGACTTGAATTTAGGCAGTCTTGCCATTTTAAAATGTGTTGCCCTTCCCACAGTGATCATTTCAGACTGCTCCACAAGGTGTACAGAGGAAGATATTAAATGTAACAGATAAAAAAATCATTTTACACCAAGTTAGTGTTTTTACTGTTTGTTCCTGACTGAGCAGGGTTTCATGTGTTTAATGACCAGGAGTCAGCATGCTGAAGCATGAGGCATCCTGCTAGCTAGATATAGCCCTGAGATGAATTCATCCAAAGCAAGAAGCTGTATGAGATGATCAATCAGAAAAGCTAAAACAACTGTGCCAATAATTGTCTATAGCCAAAATCACCTTTAAAATACCATTTATAATAGTTCTTTTAATACAGGGCATGAAATATTATTGGATCTGCTTGTCTGAATATCCCACTGTTCTGACAATTTCATTAAACTCTTAATAATCCTTTAAAATGAGCAATGATTAATCTATTCATTTATAAGCCTTGTTGTTAAATGCAGTGATAGACATCATGTTCTTTCACTGTTAACAAGTGCCAATTCTTGGGCATTGTGACAAGTTTCATTTGTCAGCGTTCCTGCAATTTTTCACAGACTTACTACTGTTTCCATCAGGGCATCCACATTTGGACTAAGAATTTTTTGCCAAAGAAATCCCACACAGTTTTTCACAACTTCTTAATAAAAATAGCCCGTGTTAATACTTTGCGCTATCAAGGTGTGTAAAAATGACTCAGCATTATGTTTGAAAGGAAAAGAGAGGTAAATAAATTTACAGATTAATTTGGACATCTACCTAATAGCATATGTCTCAACTGTTTAGAAAGCTATTACAATTGTTTCTGAAAAAAAATAGTGGTTTGACGAAACAGAGAAGAAAATTGCTTACTAGAGAAGCAAATAAACGTTATTATTTTTGCATGAATAAATTCTGCATAGCAGTGAAATTAGGCAAAAGTTTTAAAGAAAGAATATTAATTTCCCTCTCCTGTCTGCTAAAAAATAATACTTAGAGATGCAGTCTCACCTAAAACATCTGTGCCATTGCTTGTGTCTTTTCAGATTTCATTTATAGAAAAGAAAAGAAAAAAGAAAAGAAAAGAAAAGAAAAGAAAAGAAAAGAAAAGAAAAGAAAAGAAAAGAAAAGAAAAGAAAAGAAAAAGAAAAGAAAAAAGAAAAGGAGAAAAAAGAAAAAAAGAAAAAAGAATCATAGGACAATTTTCTGGAGGAAAAACTCCAGCTCTCCAACCAGGTCTCCCCATGCCTTGGCTTGTCTTCTAGCAGTGCTACTGGCTGTTTCAGCTCTTGCAGATCAATCCCATGTCACTGCTCCTCTGAGTCATCTTCTGCTGTTTCAGCCCTCAGAAGTCACTCGAGCCTGGTGAAAAGAGGCGTGACTGAGAAGGCTGCTACAGACATGTTCATATGTCTACATCAGACACTTTCCTCAGGAGTGGAGGTAAGGTCCCCAGTGCCTCTTCTTCATCAAAAGCTTCAGTGAATTTGTACAGCAGAGCAGAAGAGTGACATATCACACTCTTGTAGAGCAGAACAGAAGAGTAATATACTGCATGGATGGACAATACACCAAAAATATGGTAGAGAAAGCGTCTTATGCTGTAGTGCCCCTATGAAAGCCCTTTTGAATCTCACATCTGATGTATTTCTGGTATTAAAATGGAAAAAAAAAAAAAAAAACCCAAAAAACAATGAAATGGGGTAAGTGTTCTCACATAGCCTACTGAATATTTTTGTGCAGCTGGAAAATTTGCAACTCATTGCTGAAGTGTGAAATACCTGGTGCCAAAGAACATGTGTACTTCTGGTTCTCATCTTGTCTTGAGTTCATCTCTTGAGAATTAGTTGCTCCTCGGATCCATTCTGTAAGATTGGTAGGGCCATAATTATTTCTCAGGTTTGGTGAACTGAGAAATATCTTAGTCACAGATGTATAACATTTCTTTCCTTTACCTGGCTCGCTCTTTTCATGAAATATTTAATTTCCTCAGAGATCTCAACTCTTGACTGATATTGGTCATGATATCTCAAAATTAAGGGAGGAAAGAAAGATCTATAAAGTACAGATATTGATCACAGGTATGATTGTGTGAGCCCAACTTTCCTGAGGAGCCAGGCTAAAAGTCATATAATGGCGAGATTTCTGAGCTTATGGATTGTTTTGTAACAGCTATGATAGCTAAAATGTCTTTAATTTCTGACTTGCCATGTCTCATCTGGGCTGTGCAATGCCCTGACATGATTTTGTTCTATTAAACTATATATTAATATTTGTCCTGAAGCCCTGGAGTTGGTTATTGCGCTTCTACATGAGCAGGCTCTTGCTGGTCTGACTCAGAGGTATTTGACATGATTCTTTTTCTTGCAACTTTTTAGAACTTCATTTGAAAATTTCAAATTACTTTGTTGATGCTAGCTAAACCTTTACAGCCTTCTGAATTAAGTTCTGTAATTGCAGTTTTAAAATGTGACATGAAGAAAGAAAGGAAAAGTAAAGCCATCATCAAAAATTCTGTTGGTTATGTTTGAGGTGCAACAAACAATTGGTCATTGCATGTCCGAGATTACTCAAGCCTCAGATCTGAAAAAAAAAACCTGCTCAAGTAGCACCTAGCCTAGTTCTGTCCAAGTAATCATAATACCTTACACGCTTATATTAATAGGGCTTCCCAAGCTGCATTATTTTGATGGGACTGGATTTATGGCATAATTTCATGGACAGTTATTCCAGAATAGCTGAGGGGAAGGTAACCTCTGAAAGGGAGTCAATGTTAAAGCCTTGTAGGTGGAAATGGAATATTAGCCTCTTAAATTGCCTGAGTTGCAATTGCACACTGTGCCTGACCAGAGCCTCACTCCCTGAGAACAATAATCCAAAAGGCCGTGATTTAGGTACTCTGATAGATTAATTGGGTGTGTTGTTCATTTAATATACATAAATGTAGAATAAAATCATAGAAACACAGAGTCCTTAAGGCTGAAAAAGACTTCCAAGATCACTGAGTCCACTCTTTGATCAAATACTACCATCTCAACTAAACCATAGCACTAAATGCCACATCCAGTCTTTTCCTGAACACTTCCTGGGATGGTGACTCCACCATTGCCCTGAGCAGCCCATTCCAATGCTAGACAGCCCTTTCAGTAAAGAAAATTTTCCTGGTGTCCAACCCAAAACCTCCCCTGGCACAACTTGAGGCCATTTCCTCTTGTCCCGTCACTAATTATATACAGGAGATAAGTCTGATCCCCGTGTCTCTACAAACTCCTTTCAGGTTATTGTGGAGAGTGATAAGGTCACCCCAAGCCCCCTTTTCTCCAGACTAGACAACCCCATCTGCCTCAGACAGTCCTCATAAGTGTCCCAGAAGGTCACTGACTACTTCACCCTGGATGCTCCCCATCGCTGGCTACCAGCTCAGTGGCTGACTGCCCTGAGGATAACTGTTCTTTCTGTTAAAGACTGAGGCAAAGGCAGCATTAAGTACCTCAACATTTTCCTCATCCTTGTTGAAAATGTTCCCCTCCACATCAAATAAAGGGTGGAGATTTTCTTTATCCCTTCTTTTGTTGTTAATGTATTTATAAAAACCACTTTTTAGTAGCATTCACAGGGGTTGCCAGATTGAGTCCTAGCTGAGCTTTCACCTTTTTGATTTTCTCTTCACGTGACCTAATGATATTCTTGTACTTGTCCTAATTTGCCTGCCCTTTCTTCCAAAGATGTTTTTTCTCCTGGAATTCCAATGAAAACTCACCATTCATCCAGGCTGGTTTTCTTCCCCCACAGCTCACCTTTCAGCAGGTAGCTTGCTCTTGCAGATTTTCCTTTCCTTTAATACACCTTTCAAGTGTGTTTTTGCTGCTTGTGTACACACACTCTTGAATGGACATTGAAAGGACAATTTCTTCTTTAATTGAAGCCATGTCTGAAAAGGAAGGAAGGATTCTGGAAGGTCTAATGGAATCTCAAGCAACTCTAAAAACCCCACTCCCGCAAAGTTGAGGAGTAATATGGGACGAAAAATGAAGCCATGACTACTAGCAGTTTTAGTTTAAATAATTGTTTCAGAAAATAGCAATTGCAAAATCTAAGTTATCATAAAATACTCCAAAATCTTTTCATATAACATATAGCATAGCACACAAATGCACAGAGTAATTGCTACTGCTTTAAGCTGCTAACCAAAATAAATTGCCAAAGTAACAGAATTTGAAGCTGTCATGACATGGGACTGGTAAAGACAACCAGGCATTTATAAGAAAAAACTGTTTAGTTAGATTTTCACTGTAAAGACTGCCAAATTTAGGCCATGTTATGATCCAGTTAGTCATGCTGATTAATATCATTCTGTGAGCATAATTAACTAGAATGACTCACTGAATAAAGTCCTATGCAGTATAAGCAACAAAGCAGAATCTGACCCCTTTGGAAAACAATCTTCTATTTCAAGAGCTCCTAGAGACAGCCTCTTTGGGACTGATATCACCAAGTTCCTGCTGGCCTGCCATACACATACACTGGCTGTATAAAAGGAATATAAATTTAGTCAATTATTTTTTCAATTTAAGATCCGAACTGTGGAGAAAGAGAAACTGCAGCTAAAGCAAGGATTTTTTAGTATTTCAATAAAATAAGCACACAAGCAATATATGGAAAAATAAGTACACTGTTGAAACAAATACACCAACCAAAACTCAGTAAAAGACAGAAAACTAAGAGTTAATGTCTCATCTATGGACTTTTTAAAAGATAATATGTTCACAAAAGAATTGGTTTAAAAGAAATAATTGCCTAAAGGAATATAGTGGGGAAAATCCCTATTTTAACAAAGCTGGCTTTATTTACAGATTTTGTAAAACAGTATGAATATTCTTTTAGCTCTAACATGTCACACTTCAGGAAACTGCTTATTTCTTTTCCTGTTGGCTTCTGAATGAAAATCTGACACACATAGTGAAATATTTGTTTAAAACTTCAATTTATTTGCTCCACAGGCTTCCTTGTGCTTATCTATCTCTAATTATTCTTCTGCTGAAGTTGCTGCATTATCATAACAGAAAACCCATTAGTTACTTGTGTAGTATTATCTTCCTGTAATCTGTCTCCCCCTGAGTTTCCATCCTTGGTCTTTTTTTCTCTGTGGCACTCACAATGGGATTTTCCTGCAGTACTTCACAGGCCGAAGATGCAGAATATTATTATTTTGTTGAATACTGTCATACTTTAGCAATGAATAACAAGGCAGTCTCTGGCTCCTCAGTGAATGTCAGCTTGAGATTTTTTTCCATAAGCTGTCACAACAGCAGTAGGCTGAGATTAGAGCTAGCCATGCAGTTGTACCCAAGATCCTTTAACACTGATGTGCAGATTGTCAGTGGTGCCTTCAATGGCTGGTTCTGGTGTGTGTGTGAGTTTGCATGTCAGCATTCCCCAGCTTGATGCCTCAAGCACCAGAGCTGCAGTCATTCCCTATTTTGTCCACTCACCAGAAACTCTCCATTAGCAAGAAATATTATTTTCTAGTAGCTCTTTTCGCATAGAACTAAGGCAAGTCCTGCTTAGCCACTGCCCTGCCATGTGGGTCGTGTACTCGCACCTCAGTTGCTGTACATGCCAACATCCCTCACAAGCACGGAACTGCAGTATTCCCACCAGCCCTGCTGTTTGTGAGTCAGGTGCTGTCAACCAGAGAACATCAAAACTTCAGGCATGCTGCAAACATGTAAAAGTTTGTTTTCTGGACAGCTATGTCATTCTTGAAGCTGGCAGCAGGCTACCACTGTCATTCACAAGGGCAGGCTGTCATATGCCTTTGGCTGACCAAGTTGCAGGACTTTTCCTGCAGCAAGGTCTTGGCAGTTCCAGGACACGCTGAAGCGGAGCTTCATTACTATTGTTTCTGCTCCAATGCAGATCTTTTGCTTTGCTGTCAGATTTCTACCATAGTCGGGAGGTTTTGGATCATGACTTTGCAAACTGTTTACTGATTCTGCCACTGATAAAACTCGGAAAGAAAACAAAGATTTGTGTGTTTAAACAACTGTCAAAGATTAAAAACATGCACTTCTAGTGAGCCTTACAAGACCTGCAGATTGATATTTAATAGTAGGATCCCATGTTGTTCACAAAAGGAGAGCTTTTCTATTATATTTAAATGACAATCTCTCATACTAAAACATGAGGACTAAAAATAGGGGCTTGTCTCAGTTCTGAGTTCCAGCTCACCTTGCTGCATGTGGGCAGTGATGCCTGTCTTTTATGTGGGAGCTGGGTGATCGGAACACAAACTCAGGCAAACGCATCCCCACTGCTGCAGAAGAGCATGGACATATACTAGCTCATTAGACGAGAGTGAAGATATCTCCACGATTTCAAAGTTGTCTTAAAGATGTCTTTTATCATAAAGACACCTTTATGGTTTTAGAAAAGAAGATTGAAAGAAAACATAGAGTTTGTAAGTAACTCTTCTTATGTTGTGTTTTTTTCAGCAGAATAGGTATATAATGTGTTTCTCCAACTTTATCAAGGTGACACAGCAAGTAATCAAGTCAAAGCTAATTCTCCATTATTTGGCTAAGATTCCTATCTCTTCATAGATTAATGTTAGCGTACCAAATTACAATCAGAGAATATGAAAAAGAAAGACTCTTTCATTCTATCTTGAATTTATTCATTATATAGCAGACATTTCTTCTAGTGATAATGATTAGCCTTCAAGATGTAAAGCGTATGCATTTCAAAGACAATTAATTTTGATTCAGTACTGCTCAGCTAGGTAAAGTGAAGGATATGTGCTGCAGAGTGGATTTTTTATGTTATGGAAAAGTTTAACTCCAAAGGGTTTTATTTAGCTTCAGTAGTTTAAGCTCATCAATGTCACTTCAAGGAGACTAAAGATGTGTCTGACTTTGAGACTTCCAAATAGAATTAGGAAATGTTTAGCTGCTTTGCTGGCTATTAAAGGTAGATGTCTTCTCTTCTCTTTATGTGTTCAGACCGTGAATATGAAAAATAAAATAAAATAATAATAATAATAAACCATCAAAATCTTGGTTAATTTATAAAACCATATAGAGGACCATTTCTGCTGTCCTAGTCACTAAATCTTCTTAAATATATTTTAAGAAGGAAAATTATCCTGTATTCTAGACACAGAAAACATAAAGTTCTAGACAGCTCTGTAAAAGTATGTTTCCCTTAGACTTTAAGCCTTAAAAGTGCTACTTTACTCCCTGCTTGAAGATGTTTTCAGAAGTTTTAACTAAGCATAATTATGTCAGTTTTTCTTCAAAATCCTTGAACAACTTTACTGAAAAAAGTTACTGAACTTTGAGTGTATTTGTTTGAATTAACTATCTGTTTGAAAATCATGGTTCAGATTAATATAATTTTATTTATTAATTCAGAGACATACAAAATGCATTAAAATAGGTCAACTTTTATTTCTTTACACGTTTTTCTATGGCTGAAATTAATACCTCTACTTGAAGGAGTCTTATTGTATAGATTGATGACATGAAAAAGCACAGTTGGAAAGAAATGTTAATCAAAAGGAAAATCATTGCCTTTAATGTGAAGTCTGTATGGTCTCTAAAGACATACTAAGGAGCTTATTTATAGGAAAAAATATTCTTTCCAGATTTGTGTAGCTTAACTTTTGAAAGGATTTATAGCTGCTTATATTTCTGAAAAAAAAATCAAGACATTTCTGTGTATGTGCTAAAATATAGCTTGAAGAATTTAACTTTGCTAAGTCAGATTTAAAATATTTCAATCTAAAGCTTTGGGTTTTAACTCTATTTCAATTTTCTAGCTGCAATTCCAGCTCCTTAGCCTTTAGCAGTGAAGTCCTACCAAAACGTTCCCAAATGATGCTGGGATGTGTTGTTAGGAGGTAGTCTTAATGACAGAAAATGAGAAGCTGGACAGCAAAGTATAAGGTGTACTATATAAGGTATAAAGTATAAGGTATAAAGTATAATGTTCTGCAAACTGCAACACAGAAATAGGTGTTCTTGCTGGACATCCCCATAGCTACAAAAAAACAGACTACAATGAATTTTAAATTCAATGGCAGGACTAGGAATTTACTGTCATAAAATAAAGAACGAAACAAGAAAACCAAGCCACACCAACAAAATCAAAACCCAGACAATACAAACAAAAAAAACCCCAAATGTAACCAAACTAAACAGGACCATTTCAAACCTTTGCAGAACTGCATGCTGATGGTAGACCCCGAAAGAAACTAGATGCCAAAAAATGTCAAACATTTTTAAATCTTGCAGTTCTCACTGACTCTCTTCCTGGAACCCCTGGCAAAAGTTTGTATTTAACTTTGACTATTACGTGCAGTTCGCAAATGCTTTATACTTTGCAAGTTGTGGGAAATTAATTACTGCTACTGAAGATTATTTCCCAGTTCCAGCAGAGGACTTGCAATAGCATCATTGGATGAGATCAAATTGCACATTGAGTAATCTAAATTCAGTAGTGCCTGCGCAGTATGATCTAGCTCGCTTTAATTAATTAACCCCTCAAAAATTGCAGCATTGAACATCCAGTTGAGAGAGCAATTAATGTCTACAACAAATTATGTCAACATTCTCTTATGTTTTATTCATATACAACTTTACCTAATGTAATTAGAGACTAAGGGCTTCTAATTCTGCCGTTATTTACACCCTGCACATTGCACACTTCGTTGACTAATTTGAACCAAAAAAATGAAGATATAAGACTTTCTGATTACCTTTCTTTCAATTACCTTAAGTTGATGTTCTGCTGCCTAGAGCTTATCTGTGCATATGGGAAGAAGTGTCAGACACCCTGCAGCATGCTACGGCGTGTTGAATAAAAATCAGAGAAAAAACAAGAAAGGTTAACTTGCCATGAAATAGAAATACACCAGTTTCTATAAGATGGAAATATTCAAAGAAAAAACATGTGAGAGAAAATTAAAAGCTTCTCATTTTTAAATTGGAATTATGACATGCAATTCAGTTTTCCAGTTTTATTTAACCTTATGATCTTTGTCATTTGGATCCAACCAGTAAAATTACTGTTTCATACACTAAACAAGGAACCAAAACAGAGATATAAACTGAATGTTTGACATGTTTTGCCATTCCTTTAACTAGTTCTGACAGTTCCTTATTGGTAATAATCATTATTACATGAATAACACAACATCTCCTATGAACTTCTTCCAAAATTTCCATTACATGAAGAATTCCTAACAGTAGTTAAGTGTCAAATCCAACTCTTCCCCAGGGCTTAGAGGATAACAGGCCAAGATCTTTTGAGCACATAAGCAGTATTTCTATAATGAAGAATGCTCTTATTAAATGTTCTAAATGTTTTGCCAAAGATCATACTGTGAACTCACACATTTTTCTTGATCATTCTGGTGAGAACTAGAATGTTTAACAACGTTCTCAAGTACAAGTCACCTTTGCGAAACACCTTTTAAACATGAAAAATCCTGACTTTGTTTATATTTACTTTTTTTTTTAATACAGTTTTGAAGTGTGTAGTTTCTTTTAAATGTGATTGATCTTAGCTAAATGATTTCTCTCTTAGATTCAGGAGATGGGTAGACAAGATAGAAAAATGTTCATAAGAACATATTCAGATTAATTACAGAAAACTTGCTCTCTTAACACACTAGGATAAGCCTCAGAAAAAGTAAATGCAGCTAAATACTGCTTTTAATTCAAATCAGAGATGTAGTATCTCTGATGGACTTTAAGAAGTTACAGGTTTGGACAGTTCATTCTATGCAGAATACTTGTACTATCCTAGTATTAAAAATAGAGATAACAAATGCAGAATCCCCTATTATTATTTTTGTAGCATTCAGGCAGTTTCTGCTACTATTACACAAAAGTGGTTCTCAACAAACAGCTCAGTCCTAAAACTGAGCTTTATTGCTTTGATGAGCAGGAGATTTCCACCTTCTCCCATTAAAATTACTCGTGGTTCTATGGTGAATATGCAAAATTATTTTATCAAAAGCTTCTATAACAATTTAATAGGTCTTTTCTAAGTATCTTTGCATACTTTTCAAAAGTATGCCATGAACATCTGAAATAAAGAAGAATTTGGACGCAAAAAGTAAAAATCCTGATAAGAATACTGAGAAAAACTTTATATCCTGTAAGTAGTCACATGAAAAAATGACAACTTTACTGTAGACTAGCTTTACTCTCTTTTGTCTCCATGTGTTCATCTCTTACATATTTTTTTCAAGATGATTAGTAATCTGATTTTTTTCCCAAATTCAAATTAAATTCCCTCCCTACCTTCTGTTTAACAGACCTTCATCTTTGTGGTGACTTTCAAAGCCACAGGATAGTCCTTAAGTAATTGAAATTTTTGGTTCTGCTGTTAAAATTAGGGAAGAAAAAAAATCTGCTTTGTTTTGAACTCTAACTTGGGCTTTATGTTCTTTATGCTCCATAAATCAGCAACCTGTACTTATCTGATTTGAACTATATTTCCAAATGTCACTGACTATCCTACATTATGTAAATGATTTCATAAAGTGTAAGGTCTGCTCTGCAAAAAAACCCAAAAAACCAAGTAAAAAAAAAAAAAAAACAAAAAAAACCAAAACAAAATAAAACAAAACAAAACAAAAAAACCCAAACAAACAAAAAAAAAAAAAACACACAAAAAAAAAAAAAAAAAAAAAAAAAAAAAAAAAAAAAAAAAAAAAAAAAAAAAAAAAAACAGAAACCAGGCCAGCAGAAATGTAACTCTTTCATTGATTGCACTTTCTCCAGACAGCTTGATGGGAGCCTCTGAGAGACTTCAAATCGTAGTTAAAATCAAAGACACCCCTCTATCTGTAGTGTGTATTAGCACAGAAGATCCATTTGCCTTCTTTTCTCCAAAGTCATCAATTCATCCTTTCAGGATTGTCCTAGTTTCAACTGGGAAGGAGTTAATTTTCTTCCTAGTAGCTGGTGTAGTCCTATGTTTTGTATTTAGGGTGAAGATAAGGAGATAAAACACTAATGTTTCAGTTGACGCTCAGTAGTGCTTACCCAAGTCAATGATTTTCAGTTTTCTCTTTCAGCTTCCTTCCTTGTGCCCAAGAAGCTGAATGGGACCATAGCCAGGACAGGTGACCTGAATTGGCCAAAGGGATATCCCACACCAGCAAAAGTCAAGCTCAGTACATAAACTAGGGGAATTTGGGCAGGAGGGGTCAATTTCTGCTCAGGGATAGGCTGGGCGTCGATCAGCGTATGGTGAGCAACTGTGTTGAGCATCTCTTTTCTTTCTTCAGTCTTCTTCTTCTCTCTCTTGTCACTGTCTCCCTTTGCATTATATTATTACTATTGCTGTTATTACTGTTGGTGTTGTCATTATTATTACACTTCATTTAAATTACTAAATTGTTCTTCTCTCAACACATAGGTTTTACCTCTTTTTCTGATTTTCCTCCTCATTCCACCAGGGCAGTGGGAGGTTGTGGCTGTGAGTGAACAGGAGCAAGGTACTTAGTTGCTAGATGGTGTTAAACCATGGCAAGAACAAAAGTCATCCAATGCCTAGACAATCCATATGTTGGTTATACTCTTTCTTGCATCGCTTTAAGTCCGTGCTACAAAGGAAAATGCAGGTTATACTGTCCCTCTTTACAGAAAGAACATTTCTTTCTGTAAGAGCTTAACTAACACACTTTCAGACTTGAAAGTATTTCTCCTTCTCCCACTTCAGTTCCAAACCTTGTTTTTCTGATCTCTTGTAGTTTGGTGAACAAAACTATACCACAATGATGAGGCCTTTCCAATTAGGCTGTATTGGCTCTTGACTATAAGGTCAGGCTGTATTTCTGCTTGAAATGCTATCTCTTCTTGGTAACAGAATTTCACTATTGACATGTGCTCACTTTATAATCTAGTATCTATCTATTAGTATATATCTATTATATATCCCATACTTTTTGGCATGGATATTTTGATTTCCCTTTAGTAAGATATGTAAGCTGAATGACAGCATCTCCTTACAAAAAAAATTCTTTTTTTTTTGCTAAACCACACAGCTATCATCTTCAGATGTCATAAAAGTACAGTGAACTTTTCTGTACAAATCCCGCTGCTAAACAATACAGGAGAATGAGAAATCTTTTTAATAATTTTAATAATATTCTAATTACTTCCTTTGCATTTCTGTTTCTTGAAATATAAATTTTAATAGGATTTAAAAGGGTGGTTTTTTGGTTTTTTTCAAGGTGCTAAACAAGTGACAATTCCTATATTGAAGACCTCAGAACGGATTTAATATTTCATTTTTTGACAGTGATGACATCTTGTGACACATTTGATTCTTTACAAATATTCATTTTCCTGACATTAATTTAAAAGGTTCCCAACCACCAAGAGTTTGCAATATGAAGGTTGGACATCTGAAAGAAGGGTGGGAAGGATGATCCAGAGGACTACAGGTTGGTCATCCTAACCTGAGTTCCAGGCAAGGCTATTGAAAAGATCATCCTGGTCAATCCTGTCACTGCACGACATACGTAGAGAAAACAGGGAATCAAGCCCAGCCAACAAGGCAGGTCCTCCTTGACTGACCTGACCTTCTATGGCAAACAGATCTACTTAGCAGAAGAGGGAAAGGCTGTGGGTGTTGTCTATTCAGACTTTCAGCGTTTATCCAGGCTGACACTGGTGTTTGACACTGTCTCCTGCAACATCCTCCATTTAAACTGGCTGCTCACAGCTTGGGTGGGGGAACTCTTCAGTGAGTAAAAAGCTGGCTGGATGGCCAGGTTCAGGGTGTTGTGGTGAATGGAGCTAATACCAGCTGGCAGCTGTCCACTAGTGGTGTTCCTCAGGGCTCAGTGCTGGAACTGATCCTGTTTAACATTTTTGTTGATGATCTGGACCTGGGGATTGAAAGCACTGTCAGTAAATCCGCAGATGATACCAAACTGCGTGGGAGTGTTGACCTACGAGAGGGTAGGAAGGCTCTGCAGAGAGACCTGGACAGACTTGATCAATGGACTGAGGACAATGGCATGAGGTTTGACAAGGTAAAAGAGCTGCATCCTTCCCTTGGGTCACAGCAGCCCCATGTATTGTCACAGGCTGGGGGAGGAGCAGGTTGAGAGGTGTTCAGCGGAAAGGGACCTGGGCAGCTGGTTGAGGGACAACAACTGGATATGAGCCAACAGTGTGCCCAGGTGGCCACGAAGGCCAATGGTTTCCTGTCCTATATCTAGAATAGTGTAGCCAGGCAGTGATCATCCCCCTGTTCTTGGCATTGGTGAGACTGCACCTCCACTCAGTTTGGGCCCCTCACTTAAAAAAAGCCATTGAGGTGCTGGGCCATGTCCAGTGAAGAGCAATAGGGTTAATGAAAGATCTAGAAAACATGTCTTATGAGAAACAGCTCAGGGATCTGGGTTTGTTTAGTCTCAAGAAGAGGAGACTCAAAGGAAGCCTCAAAGGAGGTTGTGGTGAGGTGGGCACCAGTCTCTTCTTTGCCTGTAGCAAAAGGATAGAGGAAATAGCCTTAAGCTGAGACAAGGGAGATTCAGCTTAGACATAAGAAAAAAATGTTTTCACTGCTCAAGAGGCCAGTCATGGAATAGGTTTCCCAGGAAGGTGCTGGAATCACTATCCCTGGAGGTTTTTAAGAGGCATCTGGTGCTGGATGACGTGGTTCAATGATTTAGAGGTTACGGTGCTAGGTTGACAGTTGGATTTGATGATCTTAAAGGTCTCTTATGACCTTGATGGTTCTATGATTCTATGAGCTTAAGAGTAAAGGAAATAAAGGAAATATGAGGCAAAAATTATATTTTTTTTTTCACACAACTATAGTCACAACCTATCAGTTACTTACCCTATTTATAGACATTATAGGAGAGAAGATTTTTAACTTGACATCTGAGGATGATTAATGCACTGACAAAGCAGAGTCTTAGAAGCAGTTGCTCTGGTATATCAGATGTATCATGGAAGAAAGCCCACAGAAGGAAAATTGGCTTGATGGGTGATGCAGGCTGGCATTTCCCAGTACATTCAACTTGATGACTCAGTGACAAATAAAAGATGGGAGATTGGGTGGGTTTATAATTAAGGGTTTTAAGAGAGAAGACCAGTGGTTTATAATTACATTTGAATGTACTATTTGTTTCTTCTGAATAGTAATTGAACTTTAAAATTTGCTTTCTACAAACAAACTGGTGCAATTTCATTCCCCAAATATTTGTATGATGCAGGCAAATGAGCATTGCAAGTATGGCCAAAGCAAATTTATTGAAATGTGTCTTGTGTAGAAAATTGTTCTACTACACTTTCAAGTCTTCATTTGAAGCTGTACATTAATCTCTTGCTATGTTATAATTATTTTCTGGCTCCACAAACTGTTTTTCTCCTAAAGTGAAGTAAAAAATAGCAGATTCTGGATCACCTCATATTTTGTCACCTTCTTCCTGCAGCCCTAAAGCATCCATAGCCTATAATCTATTATTTTTAGGATATTTTAGAGGAAATATATTCTTTGTTTGTGTCATCTCCGCTGTAGCCCAGTCCAACACAGAGGTAATTACAATGGAGTAAGAAACCTTGATAGATAGATGGATGCCTGATAAATACTTTGTGAACCCATGAAAAGCAAAAACAGCATTTTCAACATGTTTAACATCCCTTGAAGAGACTGATAATCTGATTTTTGTTTAAAAAATCAAAATTAAATCTCCCACCTTCTGTCTGAGAGAACTTAATCTTTATAGTGACTTTCAAAGCTGTGGGATAGTCTTTGTAAATGAATTTTCTTGTTACATGATAAAAATTACACTGCAGTTCTAAAACCTAATTTAGAGTGTATGGACTTTAAGCTCCATTAATCATCGACATGTCCTTCAGCTGAAGTGTGCTCACCAGCTCTCACAGGCTGTAATATATTACATAGCCACATAAAATATAAACTGCAGTAATAGACTCTCTTAAAAAGATAAAATGCAAGACAAAGCTTATGTATAAATATAGAAATCCATTTTATTGGGATACTACCATGGTACAACACTTGAAATTGAATTAAAATTACCTATGCTTTCAGATCCTCTTTAGAGGTTGAGTTCAATTAAGATGAGAGGGACTTATTAACCTACATGAAAGCCACAGTATATGAATTCAAACCTTGGAAATGCCTTATTTCAAATCTTGCTGATAACACTCATTATCTCTTGTCTACATCATTATTCCATTTCAAAACTGGGGTGCAATAGAACCAAAATACTGATCATTTTTCATGATTTATAAATATCAACATCCCTGTACAGGATTGCCCTCACAGAGAAGAGCAAGAGCTACATTTGAAGAAGCAATTTTCCTCAATGTCTTACCATTGAGGCATCAAGACACCAATGTCCAGTTTCAGGAATGTGTATCTGGATGAAGAATGTGCGCTCTGCAAGATGTACAGTAGTGAGATGCCTGCAACTCATTATCTATCTATCAAGTAAAATAACATGGTTCTTCTAAAAGATGTGCTTCTTTCTTAGCTTCTCATTCATTTGTGAAATGTAACTTTTAGAGAAAATGTAAGTCCTGGATTGCAATCTGAAAATCAGGTCCAATATCTGCTTTTTCAATACCTACCCCTTCCTTACAGTTTCTTTGTTCTTGTCTTTGTCCTCCTGTCAGAGTCAATATTTCATTGCTTCTTTTACTCTGTTATTCTCAGTTTAGTGGGGTTTTTTTCTTTTTGTTGTTGTTATTGTTGCTAGTCTGCTAGAATCCTTTGGATTAATTTGTAAGCATTTGTAAGTATTTATGCCCAAGAGGTGACGAAAAGTTAATTTCTGCAGGTACACAATTTGCAGTTCTATGTTGTGAACAGAGTTCATTTGCCGGGGACCCTGCATTATCCTAGATGAAGGATATCATCCTCTGCTGTTATTTGGAGCAATGCCTGAGTGCATTTGGAATATGCTCAGGATCTCAAATGAGAACATGTATCTTGAAATTGGATAAAAACTAGCCAGTAAGTGTTGAGATGCACGCCAGATGGAGGAATCACAATGGTTTTGGGGCAATATCTATTTAATGTAGCAATAAAATGTGATAAGAAAATTTGTACACCTGCAAAATTCAGATACTACCAAGCTAATGCCAACTGAGCCTTGGCACACCAGGCCAAGGATCATCCTGGTGTGATAAGCCCCATGCAGCTCAGCTTTTAACTCACCAAATGCAACCATCTCAAATCCAGAAGCAAATTAGACTCTTTGCATGCCATTATAGAGCATGCAAGTATAAGAATCTCTGTAGTCCAGAGCAGTACAGACTTGCCCAATGCATATTTAAACTGTTTTTGTTTGTAGACATTCTCTAGCACTATTATTTTACTTAATTAAACATTGCACCCTTTTTTTGTTGTTGTTGCACTTAATGACTTGCCACAGCTCCAAGAATGAATTTTACTAAAAGATTCAAATACAAGTATACATTTTGGGAAAATACAGTTTATGAAACTCATCTAAAAATGGGAGAAGTATCACTGCAATGATAAAAGATAATTTTATTTTACTTTATTAAGTACTTGTAGGAAGACTGAAAGAATGCTCTCTAGAGCTGGATGTTATACAGTCTAACTGCAAAATCACTATGTTTGGGGTAGATTCCTTGTCATCTCAATATGTTCTTATTTCCAGCAATATTGCAGACTATTGCAATAGACTGCAAACAAAATTTTTCCTATATACAATGTTCTCAGTTAATCTCTCTGTTCCCTTCTCTTGTTAATTCTATGTGCTAAGATAGAAGTGTAATGTAATTTAGGTATTCAAATTTACTTTGCAGTGAATGGAGGGAGATAAGCACTTTAGAAGGACATTTCATCCCATTCCCGAAATCAGAATCCCACTCTGCAATTCAGAGAGATACGATAGACTTCCTTTGACCAGAAGCTGGAATCTAAGTTGTAGATAGAATCATAAAGTCACACAGCACATCTGATCTTGTTGTCTGAATTCTCTGTATTATTTGTGGTAAAAAATAGTAATTTCCATTCATGCTAAAGTGGATTCTAAATAGGATAGATGAGTTAATTTTTAAAGATACCTTTCTTCTCACTTGACTGTTAAGGGAGATGTTGGGCAGAAGTCAAAGATATCTAACAATAATATCTTCTGTCTCAATTACTAAGATTACTTCCTTTCTTAACTGACCCTAAGACCCTATCTGTGACATTTCAGCTAACCTAAATCCAAAATGTAGGTAAGACGAATCTTGTGTGCTTCCCCATCTGTGCCCCCTATTTGCAGATGCTTATCTATTTAATTACATGTCCCTAATTCCCTCTGAGCACTTATTTGATTCCCATGTTGAAATTATATGTTCATTTAAAAGTTCTGAAAAATAAAGGTCTTTCCAAAAATTTAGATAACTGTCCATTTTCTAGCTATGAGTGTGCATTATAAAGTACAGGGATCTCTTTCCTTTTCTTTGTACCTACAAGTTCTACCACCTGATTGTTCTTCATCCTCCCTCTGCCAGGGAGTTTTCATAACTGTTTTCAAACCATAACAAGCTTTCACAACTTTTTCATTTCTTTCCATTAGTCAGTAAAGGGTGTCTTTCATAAATATTTGTGTGACATATGTACTCGTTCTGAACTGTATGGCACTGGAGAAAAGAGTCACGGTTCTCTTTCTTCTTCCTTAGTGTTAATTATTGAATCACACATGGCTTACATCATTGTCATCTTTTTTAGTTCCCTTATAATGTTTGTACAGTGTATAAACAAAGAAATCAAATGCAGAACATTCAGTAGTGGATCACCTAATGTAAGGAGGGAGGGTGTTGGGGGCAGGGGGAGAAGATATATTTTATTGCAGAAGCTCTTGTTTTATATTACAGCCCCATCTGCCTGTGCTGGACCTTTGGATGACATCCGACAGTACAAGCTAAAACAATGATCACTCGGAAAACACTTCAGTAGATCAGCCAAATAATCAGACTCAAACCAGATGGTGCTGCAAAAATAAGTGTCTTTTTCTCCACAAGTTAGTGGAAAAAACTCTAAGAGTAACTACTCTTATAATGATGACAAAAAAACCCATGCAAACCTTTTGTAATATTGGGAACAACTCTCCCACTGCTAGGTGAGGGCATAGGCTATTTAACCTTTTTTTAAAATTAAATATGGTATGTTCAGACTGTGTTTGTAAAATCACTTTCTCATGAGGTGATATTTTCAGTATAGGATAATAAGGACAATATTAGGAAAGATTTCTTTCTTATTTAAGATTACCCACTTAGAAGGGCACTCTGCATATAGTCATGCATGCACATATCTACTATGGTGATAAGTAACAAAGACTTTTTTTTACTTGGTGTATATGCATACTACCACAGTGTTTATATTTCGAGATATAAATATTTCAGATTCTTTGTATAGAGGGTTTAATTTACCTTCCAGTTCAAATTAGCAAAGCCAGTGATTTTCCCCAAGTACGTATCAACTACAGAGTCGTCAGCACTAAGCAACTGTGGGTTGACTTACTAAACTATCATTTTTCTCTTCCATTTCTTCTACTTCATAAATTTTGGATTCTGCTATTTTGTCTACCTTCATTGTCAATTTCTCGTACATGTAGAAAGGTGGTGATTATTTTGCACCAAATACATTTGACCCATTTTATGTGATAATCAGATACAAAGTTAGTATATTGTCTACAATATAAACACAAAGAAAGTGACATTTTTTCCCAATTTTTTCTTGATAGATCAGTCCACTAAATATATGAATAAATAGCTCTTCGTGGTTATTTACTATCAAGAAACAGAAGACTTCTCAAAGTTGAGTTATGAGATGCGGTTTGATCATTTTGGAGTATTATTACTTTTAGACTCAGCAATTTGGCAGGGTTAAAATATGATGATCATTTCCAGCCTTCTTGCCAACAGTTCAAGACAGGTGTGAAATTTAAGGCCTAATTTTGTTCCCTCCCTATGCTGGTATAAATCAGGCAAAAATGCCATTTCATTCAGTGGAGATACATCAGCGTAAAATTAGATGTTGGTCCTGATGTCAACTATCACTTCAAAAACACTACCGATAACACTGCTTCATTATTATTATTGTTGCACTTGATATTGGTATTCTGATATTCCCCAAAAAAGCAATGACAGGATTGAGGTACTAGCACACAAACCATGTGCTGCAAGCATAGCATTATCCTCACCTTTTGGAAAATGTATTGTCTCCTGTCAGCAATGCTTTGGTTATCTGTCTTGCCAGCATGCAATTCCAGTTCTGAAGGATAGTTCATAGGCAGTACATTACTTGAATAGACAACTCTCTAACAAGATCTAAAGCCTTATTTATGGTCACATACCACATGAGGAAACAAAGAGGGAGGAGGCAAAAAAACAGGCAAATATAGCAGTAATGTGATCTCCTAATACAGTTTAGTAGTGAGAATGACTTGGTCATTCTGAATAATTGAAGCTTTCCGATGTAAATAAAACATTATCAGCAGTCTCCATCTGCCCTCTCTTGCTTTACTAATTACTAGAAGGGAAAGTGTGTGAGACAAGGTGTGGTTTTTTACCAATAGAAAAAGAAGGCTTTTTATCTCTTCTCCGTTGACCAATTGTTGAGATTTGCTAGTCCTTGCTAAAAATGTGACAAGAGTAATGTCTTTTGCAGTTTACTCTTAGTTTTTTGTTTTCTTTCTTCAATCTCCTCTCCTTCAGCAGGCTGAAAGATCTTTAATGTTATTCTGTCCTTTGCATGCAATACTGTGAACAGATTGGTGTTGTCAGGGAATTACATCCAATCTGTGTTGAGCTTTGAAGAGGAATTGTTTATGATTAGGCGATTTACAGTTGAAGTGGGCAGAAGATGGCAAGGCCTATAATTAGAAGGAGGGAAATTTATCTCCCAACAGCATGTTCCTCCCTCTGAGCAGAGCCCTAGAGTGAGAAAAGGGCAGATGTAAACACACTTCTCCTCCAAGCTGGCTGATTCTGCACCTGGGTTTGATTGAGTCTGGGTTATTGCTGCCAGAAACAACAGTTGGACTTCATCCTGGTTAGGAAAGGCAAATTCTGTCACCACTGTCTTCTTTGCTTAGCTTATCTGTTGTGTTTTCTAAAGCGTTTTGTTGAAACACATCTGCCTCTTCTGACCCAGTTGGCCAAATGTGCATGTACAAGCTGTGGCACATTACCTGCTCTTGGATTTGAGCAGTCATAGTTCACTTGAAGGGTTGAAAAGGAATCAAAAACCCCCAGAGCAGCCATGCTAAGTAACATCTGTCTGAATGTGAACAAAGAGACATTTTCAATGTCCTAACTCTCTTGTTTATATCTGTGTAGCTGTATCCTCCCTCTGTGCTCCTGCCTGTAACTGCATCCAGAGATGTGGCTCTGCCATTAGGTGTCAGTCCCCAGCAGGGGACAGAGGCTACAAGCCACTTCACAGATATTATGGCTGTGTTCACCAGTCTAGAGAATGTGTTGGGTGGCTAGCAAAGGGCTCACAATCCCCACTTCCCACATCAGCTTGCTATCTGACTGTCCTATGGATTTCTCTGGTTGCCTTATGGATTTCTTTGGAGCAAAGCACCTGGGTTTCTAAAGTTGGCTGCTTTTGTACACAAATATCACCCACTCAACTCCCATGGTCTACTCTGCCATTCCAAAGAGTCTCCTAGAAAGAAAACATAAAAAGAGCTTCTGATTAGGAGTATATCCAATAATTCACCTCTACATTTCTTTTGGAACAGTACAACTACTCCACAGATAATTTTTATTATTTTTAAAAGTTTGGACAGCAATTCATAAACTGTAGAATTTCTGTCAGCTAAAGTTTTGAAGTGATAAAGTTGCCTTTTGACTGTAAAATCACCTCTAGCTAAATGTATTCTTTTGTTAAACAGGATGATAAATAATAAATCATAGAATCATAGAATACGCTGAGTTGGAAGGGATGCATCAGGATCATTGAGTCTAACTCCTGGCCCTGCCCAGGAATCCACCATGTGCCTCAAAACGTTGTCCAAACACTTCTTGAACTCAGGCAGGCTTGGTGCAATAGAATCACAGAACAATAATGACAACATAGAATAATAAATGGCAACTTAGATTTTCCAAATTTTGTTTGGGGGTCCCCATTCAAGAAGCTGTTTCTTCTTCAACTTTTCTCCTTCTCCCTCACACTAAACTTGAGAAAAATAATTATTTTTTAAATGTATTTAGAAATATTTGAAAATTAAAAGAAGGATATATACTTCTGGACTCAAGTTCCATATCTAAAAAAATACCAGTCAGTCCTGAATGCTTCTAGTCTATGTGAATTTCCAGCCAAGACAAGCTACTGTGTCCATGAAGCTGCTAAGGAAACAGAGAGAAAAGTTACATGATAATTTGTTTTTAACTCATCACTTCATGTTGCTCTGGAAAACAAATTTTTATGCAGCAATTTTATTTTTTTTACAGCCCCCTTTTAACCAATTGTTTCATTGTTCACTCTCCCCCAGTTTCTCACAGAACACAGATATTGTAATTAGTTTCTATAGTTCATAAAGGATTTTTCACAGGATGCATTATAGCTATAAAAGGAGATGATTATACTCAATTGTGAACTCTAGGAGAACACAGCACAGTAATTTACAGTGTCTTCAATCTCCTTGTGCTCTGCAGTAGGAAAGAGGTCCCAGGAGTTAGTTGACCTCTATGTGTCGACTGTGTGACCAGTAGTTCAAGTTTGGGAGTGCTGCTAGTGCTCATTGAATCTGAAGAAACAAAAGAAATGGTTTTACAGAGGCTACCAGCTTCAATAATCTGAGACAAAACCAGGTTATTTATTAAATATGTATTTGTAGGAAAGGTTGCTGTTCTTTTTTCTATGTAATGGGCAGATAGAGACAGAAAAAGGAAGAAATACAGTTAATATAGTGATAAGTCAATAAGAACTGAACAAAAATAGTATATACCTCAGGAACAGAGGTGAGGAGAAAATAGAGGGGAAGTAATAGAATTGTTTCAGCAAAGATTGGACTGAGGATTTTATTTTATTCTCCAAATTCCTTCACTGATTAAAAATAAAGGCAACAAAAAGCAACAAAAACACTAAGAAATGAAAAATCCAGAGATTTCAGAGTGTACGATTGTGCTGTGCAAAAGTCACAGAACAGTATATGATACTAGAAATCACTGTAATGATGAAGTAGCTAAAAGTTTGGAAAAATCAATCTTTCATAAAATCTTCCCAAAAATGATCAGTTTTTTAAAGCATCTGTGGCATCTGAACTTTAAAACAGGTTTCAAATACATTTCATGTTCAATACCGAAAGTGGATTTCAAGATAAAGAGCATACCAGTTCTTCTGATAGGAATTTAGGTTCTGTGTTGCTTTTCATACTCAGTCAAGTTATCAAAATCTGCTATGAAGGGCTTAGTTTCATAAGCCTTAAAATTAGGCTTCTGGTAACAGTGAAATTGGTTTAAGCATCCTGGCTTTCATAGCCTCCTGCTATTGGATTAAGAGACATGGCAGAGCCAGATTTTTTCAAGGTATGTAAGAAAAGGGATTTCAGAAGTCGGACGTGTCTAGCTTCCACGAAATGCCCATCTGCATCTTTAGATCACTATATTTCTCTGAGCTCTAAGGGACCTCTTGGATGAAGGACAAAAAAACAGAGCTGCAGGTCAAATCTGAAAAAATACAGAGTAAGAAGTCCTGGATGACACCAGAGTGTTTTAATTTTTTTTATGGTTGTTATTTGATGCTTATGAGCACCATGGGTCCAGCTGATTTGTGCTCACTGCAGGAAACTGTACACAAGCTCCTAATCACTCTGTACTCTAGTGTGAAAATTAGCTCTCTGATATTAAATTCAGTTCTTTCGAAGTGAATTTTGTGATATAAAGGACGAATGCAGCTGTGACATAAACGGTGACCAGAGCCCCACTGCAGGTACTCTGACCTGTCTCATCCGCCACTGGAGCCCAGGCTGTGCCACATAGCCCCAGTCACAAAGGGGTATTGCTCCAGGGGGAGTTAGCCTGCAGCTGGCAGAAACAGAGTACCCACAGCCCTTCTGGCTTTTGGGCTGCTCTGTCCCCCTCTTCTCTTCTTCCACAGTGTTGGCAACATTTCCACTCCCCGTACAGCACCAGAGATTCTCTGCAGAGCCAGAAACTGCAGGGATGTGCTGAGTGGACTGAGAGATGCCAGCATCACGGCAGGGAAGATGGGACTAACATGAAAGCAGAAACCTTTATGGCTTGCCCTGCAAATCTGTGCTTGGCATTATATATTCAGCATCCAAATGCCTGGTGAATCACAGGTCACATTCATTAATTTAGGCTTCACTTCAGCTAGCTGATTAAACACATAAAACAAACGAATATTCTCCTTGATTTCAATTAGATCATTCAATTTAAACCCAGGCAAATGTTAATCTTTTCTGAACTAGGGCCATTGCTGTTCCATAATAAAATCTATTACTTCATTTGAAGGGACAGAAATGCATAGACAACCCTGTCTGCTATAACGAAGGAGAAAACACATGCTCAAACCCAGCATTCATCTCTTGTGTTTATTCTCTGTAGGCTGCAAACATGACCTGAGCTGCAAAATTGACAAAATCCAAGGCAATATTTGTGGGGTGAAACATTCATCTGTCGTCTGATTTATTGTAGCTCTTCCCCTGGGAAGTGAGACAAAATCACACTGGCCGGAATAAAAAACAAATAGTCACTCTGGATGTGTCATCCACCTGTGGATGAAAGTACTTGATTTGGCATTTGGCAGCATCCTCAGCTGTGGACCACTCACAGCTGCCAAACTTACAATGGGATGCCGAATATTCTGCTATTCTGAATTTCAACAGCACATTTCAACCTTACCAACCAAAACTAGGACCCTCCTGACTTCAGTGAGTTCTTCTTGGACTCAAATACCCATTTGTGAATTGAAAATCTAACATTTGGTTCACTTGTGTGGTTGCCATGAAAATAGATTAATCAGTGCTTCTGGAGTGCATGTTGTACTGCTGAGCACCATAGAAATGCTTGTGGATAATTTAAAAAAAAAAAACTAATTTTCATAATTTTCTTCACATACGTTCTCAAAGCTCTTAAAAACCCTTTCTTACCCTTTCATATTGTCATTTGTCTTGCAAAATCATCTGCAAAAATCGTCTTGCAAACAGACTCTGTAATGAGGTTTATTTCTCCCATGGAAGAGTGAATTATTGAGTAGAGATGAGAAACAGAAGAGCACATTTAAACAACAATTAAATTTACTTTTTAATGGAACACTCTTTGCAACAAGTTAATCTGTGCATAAAGGAGAGCAGGCTTCTCAGAGCCATGTCCAGTGGGGTTTTGAACATCTCTAAGAGTGGAAACTCCATAATTTCTCTGAGCAACCTGTTCTAGTGTTTGGTTATCCTTAGAATAAAAAAAAAATAAATAAATAAAAAATTCATTTATTTAAAGGGAGTTTTGATTTCTTTTTGTGCCTCTTATCTCTGTTCCTTTCACTGGATGCTGCCAAGAATAGCCTGGCTGAATCCTTTATAAACCCCTGTCAGATGTCTGTGAGTTTCGTCTCCAGGCTCAACAGTCCCAGCTCTCACAGCCTCTTTTCATATGAGGTGTTCCAATGCCTTAGCCATCTTTGTGGGTCTCTGCTGGGCTCTCTCCAGCTGGTCCATGACTCTCTCTCACTGGAAGTCCAGGACTGGGCACAGCATTCAGGGTGTGTCTTACCAGAGCCGAGTAAAGAGGATCACCTCTCCTGACCTGCTAAGAGTGCTCTTCCTAATGCAGCCCAGCATGGTGCTGACGTTTCAAATATGTTTTGAAACAAGGAAATGGAATGGGGAGCAGGCCGGGTTAAAACAGATGTTGATTTGCTGTGCTTGTCCAAGGGAAACATCACCCCCAGAGGTGTCATCATCCTAACCTTGGCTGCTCAGACTTCACCACCACACCTCAGGTTGCTTCTTATATCTTCTCTAATATTTGGTGCTTATTGCGTCCACTTACAAACCTTGTCTTGAGAATACAGCAAGCAGTTGCATAGAATGTGAGAAGCAAGTATTCAAAATCTCTCTCTGATGGAAGTTTTGTGTCTCTCTTCTTAGCAAAATATCCAACAAATTATTCTGAGTCACTCTTAACCTGCTTTGTTTAAGCTATTCGTGCACATGTAGGCATTATTTTTTCAATGGTCTAGAAACCCAGTACAGGCCAGTAATTAGAGACACTGTATTGCACTCATTTCTGTAGTTACTAGCTGAGTATCTTACTTAGAAAAACCTTAAAAAATAATATTGAAAATATGCTCTTCCTCCAAACCTCCATTCTTTAACAGTCCACTAACATTTAGTGTACAGTATTTTCCAACAAGTATCCTCAGAGGATGTAACTGAATACTGAATGCCAACTTTGACATGATTCTCCAGTGCTCTGACCTTTCCAAGTAAAGGTTCTTAGCTACAGTTCATTACTTCATTGTATGAATCAAGTTCTTTAGATGAGATATGCAGACTATGAATCCCCACTTGAATATATGTATGAAATGTGCATCAGTGGGTGTAGGAAAGATTTGAATTTGACTAAATTGTAGACTTAGGCATCAAAAGTGTTAGTTGCACACTTCCTGTGACACTTGATGCTTCAAATTAACACTTTTGGGATATGAACAAAGACTAGAAGGAACATACATATTCTTTTTATTAATATTATTTTGTGTCTAGTGAGGATAAAAATAAAATTTACTCAGTGAATAACTTCTGAATTTAGTTCTGTGTCTCCCATAGGAGAAGATCACAGTATAGTTATGTATACTAATTCTTCTGAATCCAAATATTTATATAACCTTAGAGGGTAATGAGTGAGATTTCACTGGGACTATGCTAAAGGCTGGATTCTTTGTTGTGTTACTTGTTAGTTTCACACCAGAAAAGTTTATCCTATAATGCTTTTCAATGAATAAGGGGAGAAGAGCACTCTGGTAAAATTTCACTATAAATTACTGCAAAAATATGCATGGAATAGGGAACAAAAAGACACTGAGATTCTTCAGTGCAAAGCATTTTCCCTCCAGATACCAAAGCAGAAAAATACAAGTCTTCTAAAAATTGTAAAATCTGTTGGTCTTATGTAGGTGTCTCAAATCCTGTGTGACATCTCAAATGGCACTAGATGTCTACATTTGGAGAACCGAGTTGTGTGTAAAACCTGAAAGACAGTAAGATGTCTAAATTAAGATATGCATTTGCTTAGAATCACATTATAGTATGTGGAAACTACAGAATTGCTCATTTAACCAAAATTACCTTCTGATAGACAATTAAGCGAGTACGGATGTAGACTCATTGTACCTGATTGATTACACTTCCATTTGGCTGCAGGGTCCAACTCCCATTAAGATTCCCACATGAGGGGGGCACTTAGATTTCTGAAAGTAAAGCTTCAGTTGTCTGGACAGCATCATGATTTTCAAATAAAAGTGATGCTTTTAAACATGCTTCATCGAAGCATGTTTCTAGAACAGAAACTGCTGCAATCCTGAACAGAATAAAGAGCCTGAAGTGGTGACTAGAAGAGGCTTCCAGAGCAGCAGCTTAGGTTTTAGGGGGCTATCAAGCGGTTACGCTGGTAGGAGAACATCTCAAGTTTGATATGAAAAGGAATAAAAACCACCAAAATAAAATGCAGTTATTGGCATAGAACAGGGATGTTAACCTCAATTCCTTTTTTTCCACTAGTAAAATTCCTTTCCTTACATGCATTTTGGGAAGAAAAAAGATGTTAACGTTCCTGTCCTGTTTCTGCTTATTCAGGAGGTTATACTAAATAGCTAGTTCCCTAGCTAATTACAATTACTTTTACACTCAGTACAGGAGGATCTTTCCCAATATCCTTCAATTACCTGGGCTATTTTTCTGGGCTATAACACACCCCAGTGAAAAAAAAATAAACTGAAAACTTCTTAATATGAGATAAAACTATTGGAAAAGAAGAAAAAAACTTTAAATTACAAAATGGAAGCAAAGAAGTAGAGAAGGTTTAATCATTTCCTCTAATTTACAACTAAAGCTCATTGGTTTAGTTTTACAACTAAAACTAGCTGGTTTTGGAAGCTACTGTTAGTTAAGTATTTTATATCTATTAGCTGAAGATCAATAAATATGCATACTAGATTTATGAGAATTTGGCTGTTTATGGTTACATAGTTCTACATTTTCATCTTCCAGCTCTTTGATTATTTGAAAATAGTCTTGAAATGAGTATCTAAGATGAATGATGGTGTTTCCAAAGACAGGATTGCCACATGATTGAAATAAATCAGATTCAGCATCACCAAACTGAAATTTGTTATGGAAAAGTAGCTATATTTTAGCTCGTTCCTGCCATTCCTGTAAAAAAATTTCTGTAGTTTAAATCAGTCAGAAACTGAATGAACCTTTAATAAAGTTTACTTTAAAGAACAACTAACAAAAAGTAAAATTAATAAAGTACACTATCATAATAGAAAAGTCAATATTCTGAAGCAGTAAGAACATAAGATCATATTGTCAGAACATTCCTTTATTCTGAATCAGGCAAAGGGTCTCTCAGCTGTACAGTCTCTACAGCACAACAAAACTCTGTTAGTGCCCTGCACACTCATCCTCCCTCGCCTCTAAACTGGAGACACATGCATTTTATGGATGGACCATTGAATGGAAAAGGAATAGGTCAGATGGTCACACTCAAAGCATTGCAGTGAATGGCTCAATGTCCCAGTGGTGACCAGCGACAAGTGGCATTCCTCAGGGCTCCGTACTGGGCCCAGTGCTGTTTGTCACTGGCATGGACAGTGGCATTGAGTCAACCCTCAGCAACTTTGCCCACAACACCAAGTTGTGCGTTGCAGTTGACACGCTGGGAGGAAGGGATGCCATCCAGAGGAACCTGGACAAGAATGAGAAGTGGGACTGTGTGAACCTCATGAAGTTCAACATGAGCAAGGTTCTGCAGCTTAGTAAGGGCAATCCCAAACTCAAATACAGGCTGGGCAGTGAATGGATTGAGAGTAACCCCGAGGAGAAAGACTTGGATGTATTGATGATGAAAGGGTGGACGTAACCCAGCAGTGAGCACTTAGAGACCAGAAAGCCTATTTTGTTCTGGGCCGCATCCAAAGTAGCATGGCCAGCTGGGCAAGGGAGAGGATTCTGTCCCTCTGCTCTGGTGAGACCCCACCTGGGGTGTTGTGTCCAGCTCTGGGGTCTCCAACAAAAGAAGGACATTGACCTGTTGAAGCAAGTCCAGAGGAGGGCCATGAAGATGATGAGAGGGCTGGAGCACCTCTCCTATCGAGACAAGCTGGGAAGCTTGGTTTTTTTCACCCTGGAGAAGAGAAGGCTCCAAGCAGACCTTTTAGCATACTTCTAGTACCTAAAAGAGACCTAGCGGAAAGCTGGAGCGGGACTTTTCACCAAAGTGTAGTGACAGGGCAAAAGGCTCTAAACTGAAGAAGGTAGGTTTGGATAAGATATAAGGAAGAAATTCTTTGCTGGGGATGTGAAGAGACACTGGAACAGGTTACTCAGAGAAACAGTGGATGGCCCATCCCTGGCATTGTTCAAGGTTGGATGGAGCTTTGAGCAACCTGGTCTAGTGGAAGGCATCCTTTCCTATTCCAGGGAGGTCAGAACAAAATGATCTTTCAAGTCTCTTCCAACCCAAAGTGTTCTATGATTCTATGCTTATCTCTGGCAATACAGAATGAAATATTTATTTAGCTGGATTTATTTACTTTCTCCCCATGGTACACCCTTCTCTTTATTGCTTTTTATAGTACTGTTCAAGAGTTACATTTCTCTTTAATTGAAAAAGAACACATTTTTAAATGTTGAACTAGGATGTCAGTATGTCTCACACCCACTACCTGCTCTGAAAACATGATTCTGCTTGCTAAAATCAAGGAAAATTTGCAATAGGTATGCTTTTCAGTAACTATAAAAATATTTCTCAGGTTTTAATATTAAGTGTTTTGAAACTTTTATGTCATCAGATTGATCCCTTACTTGGAATAAAAAATGAAGGTAACAGCATTTGGGCTCTTTAACCGAAAGCATTAGGCTCTGGTCTTTTTTTCATCTCTTATCACTAAGCAAAGGATTTCAAGCAAAGGTCAGACTGGTGTCTGTTTGACAAGAGACAAGATTTCTAGAGATCACTGATTGTCCAGAGCATATCTAGTGTCTAGCTAGCATAATTTAAAGAAGTTTATTTGCAGCTATTTCCTACAAATCATTAGTCCTGGATTTCCTCTATTTTTCTCTATATTGGCACTGAGACCTCAGGAGTGCATTATTCTGCCCACTCAAGTCAGGAACTGAGAAACAGATGAGTGTAAATGTACAGTGAGGGTGTGAACCTCTAGTTGGTTTGTTGTTTTTCTTTTTTCTCTTCTTGTGCATATGTGTTGTATCCAAATGGAATATAAAATTAAAGTAAGTATTCATATTAGAATAATAATTAAACATTGTTCACATGTGGACAAATGAAGAAGGTAAGCTGCCACTGTCTGAAGAGGAATTAATTCTGAGACCTCGTGAAGTCCACAATTAAAGACAGCCTTTCAAGGGTTGACCTCTGTGTTGAAATTACATAGGCAATTTCTTTTAATCATCTCCCAGCCTTGAATTAACAATGGAGATTGGACAAGTCAGAGCCATCGAAGAGCACTCCATATCTTGTTTCCTGCATACTCATCAGTCAGCATATTCTGACCAGCGCAATGGTATATACACTTACACCAGAAAGGACAATCAAGGTTATGATCTTTATGCCATAAATTGGTAAGAAGATTTGTTTTGAATCTTTCTTTCTACCCCCTTCTTTTATTCACCCATATTTCCTAATTTTTAGTGCTTCAGAGGCTGGGAGACAGTTTTGCTTCTTTTAAAGAAAAAAATCAAACAGTATTTTTTAGAAATGTGCAGATTTTAAACATTGAGAAAACATTACAACATTGCAACATGGTAATGGAAAATGAGATCCAACATTCATCTGAATGCTAACCATTCAGTTTTCTATTTTGCTGGATGCAAAAAGTGAGTAGAAATGTCAACAAATGGATATGTTGACCAGATTTCAAAGTTATAAGGATTGAATTGATGATCATTTTGAAGGAAAACACTCTGATTTGGAAAGGCTTAAATTATATTTCTTCCAATCAATGTGTTAAATACATTAAAAAATTATGCAAGGCAAAAGAATAAATTAAAGGGTGGGTATTTTATCTTTTTCATATCAGTAGAAGACTGATTTTTCAAGAATTTTTGGTTTGGTTTGATTTGGTTTGGTTTGGTTTTTTTAACACAAACAAGTCAGGAAGTTTAGAATATTCTTCAAATTCCCTGTAAATTTGTTCAGGGAATTCTTTATTGTGTTGAGGGAGGTTGAAGAAGGAATTTTTGGTGTGTTTATTGGTTCCATGTCTCACCAGGTTTTGAAGGTAGTTGATTTTTTTTTTCTTCTTCTTAAGCTGTCAAGTCTAAATAACCTTTGTTGACATTTCTTTGGTGATAATATTTTCTTCTGTGAATTTCATACTGGAAATGCATAACTTAGGGTGCACACTGACTTCTTTAGATTCAGTCTTTGTTAAGTCTCGGGAAAAGTAATTTATTACATTTTTTTCCCTGCTCTTACCTACAAGTCCTCCTGTTTTTCAATTAACTCAGTTCCCACAGCTTCTTTATAATCATACCTATGATTGGTTTTCCCTCAGGAGTAATGGCAGCTGCTTTCTGGTGAATGTTAAATAGTGCAATTATATCCTCAAATACCATAAATGTCTACTTAATTCCCTAAATTGTCAATACTGTTTGTAAAAGATAAGTGAAAAGAAAAATATTTGCCCTCATGGTTTATTTAGAATGCAAACTGCTACTGTTGGCTGTCTGCATGTATGTGGGTAGGAGCTGGCACAATAATCTCATAAAATGCTATGCAATTATTGGTGCTATGAACTTCTTAATTTTAAAAATCTGAAACATTTCTGAGTGCACAAGGGTTTATGAATGATAACTTTCAAGTCTTAATTTTGGAAAATTACAATTTGATGCATAGGAAGAAAGCCAGAAATCCTGGGCACCCTTTCACTACCAAAAGCTTGTATTTGAAAAGTAATCATGTTTCTTTTTAATTACCAATAAAATTTAATAATTTATTCATCAAAATATTTCTTCTGGAATTCCATCTAAATCTGTTCAATGTGGATGCCTGTATTGTGGTTGAAATGTTCTATTTCTACTGATTCCATCAAGTGTAATATGATTTTAGTTTGTCTAAGTTAATGACAGGATTGTGATATACTACTTGAGAACATTGAAAGATGTTTTAAAGGTGCTTTCAAAAGATATGGAAAATATTTGCTTTATCTTGAAATATTTCAAATGCAAGAGATTATGAACATTTGAATAGATTTTTCCGTAAGAATAACCAATAATATGGAAAGGCAGCAGGAATAAAAAAAAAAAAAGGGAATTAAAATCAAATGTGCTATCCTTACACTGAAAGAAGTCATCTAGTAATAAACGGGCAAAGAAACTTGAGAGAGACATTCTGAAACCTATGTCAACCCAAAATTTGTGAAAATATTTCCTCTTTTTAAGAGAAGTATTAAATTTGACTTTTAGAAGAAATAACTTCTTAGATAAAAGGAGAATCCTAATTAAATACTTAAACCCTGACGATTCCGTAAAGGTCAAATGGTTAATATTAAATGTATTGCAAAGCGATCCATGTCAAAAGTAATTTCTGAGAAGCTTGGGTGAGAACAGAAAAGTCCATTGCAAAATCACTAGCTGTTAAGAAAGTGGGAAAAGCCATGCTGCGTCCTTGAAGGTCTCAGCTCTTGGATCTCATGACAGTAATGTGAAAATTAACAGTCAAACCATTTCTAATGCACTAGAAAATATTTACAGGTTAAGAAATGCAGGCAAAGGTATGTCCTAAAATAAAGAAATAGTGGATTAATATGGATGAAGTATATCTTTATTTATTCATCTCATCTATAATGTAAAACCCATTCTGAGCAGAAATTTCTTTCCATTTTGCCATCAACGCTCATCCTACAGGCTTTTTGGTCAATGGAGGTGTGTGTTGCCTTTTTTCACAATGAAATTTCTTTTTGTGCCAGGGTATAAAACTATATTATTTGCAGTGAACTTATCTAGGATCAATTTAGTAAGACTTAACCTTATTTCAAAAGCCAAAATTATAAGAAAAAAATATTTATAGTGCAGATCTTCAGGGAAAACAATTCTAAAGTTAGAACAGTAAACAAAACAAACCATGGAGGAACTGGGGTTTTATCTTTCTATTTCTCTTGAAGAGTACTCTTTCAGTACAAGTTTCCCCACTTGTGATTACACTTTCCATAAGGTGATCACTTTTTTCCCTTAGAAGAAATTATTGTTATTCAATATTAACCACAAATTAAAGAACTGGAAAGAAAAGGATATTAATACAATGTATTTCTGCTGGTTTTAATCTTTGAATATTCTAAATGCTTTGTTAGTTGTGCATAAAAGCAGAGATTAGTATGTCTGCAAATTAAATTATTGCCATGTTTTATTAATAATTTAACTCAAAAATTTTATACTACATAAACTGAAAGATTAAAGGATTTTTTAAGAGATTGAAAAAAACCCATTTTCCTTTATTCAAATGCTTTTCAGAAGTGTATACTCATTTTGAAATGTTATTACCTTTGCCACATTCTGTGAACATTTCACATTTGATTAGTGTTTTACAACTGATTCTTCACAAAATGTCTGAATGGTTCTACATAAAAGATTTGCATCTGATACCTGTGGGACAAGAAATAGTTGTACTGCAGCAGCATTCACACAGTAGCTTTGGAAAGAACTGGGAAAGAGCAACTTGCATTATACGGGTTTCTATAATTTTAAAGAAGTAATAAATAATAGATAGGTTGATGACCTTATTACCTCTACCTGAACAGCAAGTGAAGGTGTTTATAATCTCTTTCTTGGGTTATTTTTGGGGGGTAGTCTTTTCTGTTGTTGTTCTTTTGTTACTTAGGATGTGATGCTTTTGCTCATATGAGAAGAGTTTAATATTATTTCAGTCAGATAAGTACTGGCATTATTGCAATTTCCAAGATTTTCTGGAAATTACTTACTTACAACATAATCCATGATACATGAAGCCACAAAGATAACAAAACCAAGGGTTTCTTAAGTACTGATTTGACGGCACAGGAAAACGGGTTTGTTAATCTCTTAATTAAAACTAACTTCATCCTCAGAGTTGATGACACAAGGTGGAATGTGATTGAATGAATGCAATGTCTGTATTTTTTACAGATTTTATTTTTTAAGATGAATAAGCAACTATATACTCAAGCAAGTATTTTACTGAACTAATTTATGACTTTACAAAGCTAATTAAGGATGGAATAATGCAATGATCCAATCAAGGACGTGATTAAGAGTGATTCAATAAATCAATATGTGAAATTATCAAATCATCAAATGAATACAGCAAGTAATCAACTAAAATTACAAGGTTAACACGAAGAATCTGAGAAAATCACATTTAGTCCAGGATATCAACTGAGATTTTCAGGCAATCAAAGCATTGACCCAGTTTCTGAAGTTCCTAGACCTTTACCAGGAAACTTATCTATCTTGGTTTCACTCAGAAAAGTAGCCAGCATTTTTGGAATCTTTTGACAATTCCACTTAGTAAGTTGTTAATGATTTGTTTTTATTTTTTCCTTTTGTGAAACAGCATTGTAACACAGATAAATGTGTAGTGATAAATAACATCCGTCATGAGATTTTCTATAAAGTTGTTTTTTTGTAATCCAAATGAAGAAATAACAAAAGACCAGAGGGAAGAACGGTTGGTATTCATATCTAGAAACATTTTTGTTGCAATGGTTACTCCTACCATTTACCTTAGAAATACAAATGCACTAGTGGAAAAATACAGGGGAAAAATACAACAAAAACCCTCACAAAATTCAAGACAGGTTATCTTTTAGGAACCTTTGTTTCCATGGAACAGAGAAATGCATGAAGTTTATAAGAGAAGAAACTTCTTTCCATAATCAGCCGAAGATTGAGGAGACAGCAGACATTAAATCCTTCATGTCGTTGTGGAGATGATCTATCTGGAAACTAAGCAACATCTATCTAAATGTTTGTGTTAATCTAGCCCATATAATATAAGCAAAATTTCCTTCTGGATTGCCCTAATCTGTCGTTGTTGAGATGGACATGATACGTAAAGACTCACATAGCAACGGCTTCAGGTCACAGGAAAGAAGAAAATTTTATTCATCACTACAAGGCCTCTTTTATACTATTTCTAACATTCGTGCCACATATCCATTGGCTCCCGATTCACCACCCCACAATATCATTGGATACCTATAGTTAGCACATCGTCTTGTAACAACAACAGCTGCAAATTTCTCATTATCTTTGTTTATGGTTCTTGCTTGTTTTGTGCTAGAATCCTCACGGCTCGATGTCTGTGAACCGAGGCAAGCTAACAGCTCTCACTGCAAGCTAGCAGTTCCCAAAGCCAGCAGCTCCCACGCTAATCTTTATCTTACTATATCCCATTTCCCTTTGCTTTAGAAATCTTAATTCACTGAGATCCATTTAAATGGATCTAAGCATTGATCTCACGCTTTCACAGCAAGCAGTCTCTTACGACTTACACAATAGTGCAAAGCATTGTCATTAGTGACCTTTAACTTGCAATCTGCTGATACTGTTATTCACAAATACTAATCTTGAACAGAAGAACTTGGGTCCAGAGGTATATCAGAAGCCTAGCTGAATCAGAAGAGATGAGACCCACAGTGAGAGCAAAATATATGTTATTTTATGAAAAGAGAGACATAGTCAATATAGTTGCCAAAAAACATTCCTTTTTTTGTGCTTACCTTAGTATTAATTACATATGTTTAAATACTTGGGACATTTACATGAGAAGAATTAGAGACCTGTGTAAATTCAAAACTCATCCTAATAATTTCAAAGCATATCAAAGATTAAATTTTCCAATGAGTAATTAAATTAACAAAGTTTTTCTTGCCAAGTAATATTTGGAATTTTATGTTAAGACAATTGTGCATTTGACCAAAGGCCAAGTGGTCTAATCTTTAGCTATGACCAGCAGCAAACGCTTAATGAAGAGTTTAAATCCCAGGAGGAAAGCAGTGATGTACATACAGGTGCCTTTGTGTTGTAGAGAAAATATCTTTAGGCCAGCTCCTTTCTGAAAGTAAATTCAAGCATCTATGGTTGCCTATAGAGAAGAGTTTCACTATATATGAGTTTAACTAAATGTGTGAAGACGTGTCCGTATTGTTAGGTGTATTTAACCCTGATACCTGACACATAAGTACATTCATTATTGCCCTAGCTCTTGTACACTTCCTCAATAGATTTTCTCATTTGATGAGTCTTTACTGTATTCTCCACCATCTTTACCAGGCTGAAGATCTCAGTCTGTTCCATATTCCTTCATGTGAATGTACTTCCACAGATTTAAACATCCTTATACTTCTCCTACACAAAAGCAAAATCTTGGAATTGTTTGTTTTTGTTGTTTGGTCAGTTTTCTTTACCATTAGAAAATATTCTGATGCTAATGAATTAGGCCAATGCTAAAGCAATATATTGTGTAAAATTGACACTGCACATTCTAGTCATGGCAGCCAAAGAGTTGAGACTTAAGTCAGGAAGCAGACTGAGAGTGGGAGTGAGAGGGCAAAGCTGTGTATTCATTTATGAGGGCGCAGCCTGATATCTATGTCTAGGTTATAACGTCAGTGGAAAGATCAGATCGGAAAAAAATATTTTTTAACCTGTATTTGACATTTATTTCCTGGATGAAGTCCAGAACAGGACAGATCAAAACAGGTAGACCATAAGTAGACATAATACACTTTTTGAAGAAATGCCTTTAAAAATAAATAGACAAGCAGACTTAAAAGCAAACAAGCACAACTCTAACTCAAAATTAAGAGTCCACGGAGTGGATTGAAAAAGATTCTAATAGAATTGAGGTGGGAGAAATTAGATTTCTTTTTGATTACATCTGGATACAAATTGGGTTTAAATTAGATTTGTGCTGCAAAACAAACCTTGCACAGGGAGCTGATATATGTGTAGTTTTCAAGTTCACATTGAAGGCCCATTTTTTTAGCAGTTGAGGTAGTGATTTAGTGAAGTACTTAATTACGTGCCAAATTATATGGGGTTTATCTATATCGTGCTGAAGGAATGAAGCTCAAACTCTTCTAACGTATTTATTCATCTAAAGTGAAGAAATTCAGTAGACTTTTTTTGAGAGCGCCAGAGATGAGGAATATGCATTTAAATTACCTGCAAGTAGTGCAGGATGACTAATTAAATATGACTGAAATGTGGATGCATTTTTCATAGTTTTAATAAGTGAAATTTTGTGTGAAAGAGGATGAGAAATGGGAATATAGCAAGCAATTCTTTACAGTGCTTAACCATATAGTTGAGCTTCACTATTCCAAGAAAATGAACTGTATTTCATATTTTAATATTATTTAGAAATATCTTATATTTTGATTTAATGAGCAATGTACAGAGTTCCACAATCAAAAAAGAAGAAACTTTAAGTAGACATTTTTACTTTAAGAATTTCAAAAACTTCAAATGATTCATGAAAAAAAATATTGACCTGTGCTATGCACTATACTGATGGTACATTATAGATGTATGATTACATGTAGTAATCTGATATATATGGTGGTAACCTCACATACTTCTCTGTATTAAAAAACCATTTTAATTCTGTAGCTCTTGTAATCCTCATATCTTGACCATATGAAGCTTCATTACCATTAGTGTTAATAGGCTTGGGCAGATTTTCTGTGAAATCTTTTCTACACCTCATAAACAGATTGTAGACTGCTAATAACACTTACACAGTATTTAAAGGAACAAAACACAAAATATCTTTGAAATAAATAGGTCACCACTGCATCTCCATTACTAGTGAAAGTGAAGAAGAATCACAAATAAAAATACCCAGAGATAAAATACAAATATTAATTCTGGAAATGTAGAATGTACTCGGCATTGTTTTGCTTTATTTTGAATCAATAAACTCTTATAAGTTAAAATCACTCATTTCATATTAAATAAGGAATTAGTGAAAAATAGAGGCATGAGGAGGAAAAAAGAAGCCATGACCACTTCTATACACACTCTCTTTTCAAAGCTACTTTAAATAGTGTTTTTCATTAATTTGAGTCAATTGTAAAAGTTAAAGGTCAGTTAATATATTTAAAATTTTAATCACCCATATATGTTAACATTGCATTTAAACAAGTGAGGTATATATGTATACAAACCCCAAACAGCCTCCTTCCTCATGAAAGTTTTAAATTTAATATTTTGTAGAACTTCACGCATACACTTGCACATGCACATACTCATATAGATATATGTACATATATGTGTGTCTTCAGAATTTTGAACAGCCTTGAATTCATCCTTGTTGTTTCATAAGGTGAAACAAATGTTTTACTTCATTATCTTACATATTAGGGATGCACACAAAGGAGTAATCTTTAAATTTTTCTCATCTAGGAGAATTCATGGAAGATTTCACCTGCTCTAGTGAAGAAGCTAAATAAACTTAGATTACATTCATAACCATTTTCACAAGGAAAAAGAGGTTTAATTCAATTACAATTTTCTTGAAAAGCAAATTAATCAGACTATATGAAATATCATCAAGGCACTAACCAGTGCAATCAAATTTATTTAACCTTAGCAGTGATTTCAAAAACTCACGAAGAAGAGAGTGGACTATAATTTTTGTGTTTATAGTAAAAAAATTTAAAAGGTCCTGAACCTTTATGGAAATATATGCTACCCTCTGAATGCATGAAAGTTCTTCTGTACCGGAGTAACTAAATATTTTGCCAGATATTAAAACATGACCCCAATCTTGTTTAAAACTTGCTTACATTTTCATGCCTTCCCTCACAGTAGAGAAGTTGTTTTAATAGTCTTGGATAACAATAATATTTCATTACTTAAAATGAAAACCTTAAAAAAAATCTTTAATTTCACTTCCTGGCATTAAAAAAAAAAAAAAAAAAAAAAAAAAAGCTACATTTTGTTCTGTAAGCACATTTGATTTCCCCTGTCATGGCTGTGGTTTCTGACATATTCATTCAATCCAAGAATGCAGATGATGGATTTATGAAATGTCAGGTTTCTTTCCAAAGCATTCAAAACTGCAACACTGACTGCAGGACAAATGTACACTATTTAGCAGAAATACATCAGTCATGGAAATGATCATGCCGTAAGTCCTGTTCAATACCTTACAGCCTATTAAACAGAAGAAAGCAGAGCAAGTTTGCTTACGATATTATGACAGATTGTGAAAATGAATAATAGTAATGCATTCCTGTAGTCTTAGACTGCCAATATTAACATGAAAAATTATCAATCATTAATCCATCAAAGAATGCTGAGTTTCCAAGTCTCAGTTATTATTGAATTCCTGTATTTGAAGGAATAGGGAATATAATGAAATAGCTTTAGTGATTGAGTTTAATGGAGCATCTTACTGCATTGTTATACCAAAAGGCTTTCTTCATCACCAATAAACCTGAAGACTTTAAAGAGGTATTTCACACTAGATCACAAAGATAATGAAAGATATCAGAAGGTCTCAACATAATGTACCTCCAGGAATCTGATTTTGGGAATGTAATCATAATTGTTGTTGGTTGTCTTTTTTTTTGTTTTTTTGGTCCTGGAAGAAAATTAATCATCTTTGTACATCTGAAGTTTCTAAGCTGAAGAAGTGCTCATTACAAAGTATCATAAGTCTTGTATGGCAAATGAGACAAATGAAACCACTGTTTATTTAGATCCTTGCTCTAAATCCACTGGAAACTCTGCTTGGATTCCATTTTAAAACAGCACGATTTGCATCATTCCTTCTGTTGAGGAGGAAGTGGAGAAATAAAAGTTTGAAATTAATGACCTGAATGACACAATCTACAACATGAATAAAGCTTCAATGATGTAAACAGGAAGACAGACTGATATGCTGAAAATGCCTGTATTTATTGAAGTTGACACATCTGTTCCAGTGTTCACATCTTTCTTGTTTCTCTTCTAGAGTTAGTGGGGGAGAAAGGGGGGAGTGTGGGCAGGGTGTTATAATTTCTATGTGTCTAGGGGTTGCATTTCATTCTTCCATGAGAGACAAAAAAATCTCTCTGGCACGGAACTGCTAGAAGCCAGATGATTCTTTTCTAACTTCATTAACTGCTGCCTACAACATGCTGAAATATAACTGCCCTAAAAATATACATATATATATTTATATATTACTGATGATAGTCACACAAAATTATTTTCAACCTTGCTCTAGCAGAAGAACTATGCATATATGTGTAATGATGGGCACAGGGAGAGTCCTTCTGCAGTCACAATGTCATACTTTTACTGGGAGAAGAGACACCTGGCTTTAGCCCCCTGTATGACTCCCTTTCTGTACAATAGTTCATGTGGGCATTGCATTTAAGCATTTAAACATTTAAGATTTTATGAAAACAAGCAAACAAACAAAACCTCTCAAAGGTATTTAATTATGAAAATAAAGAGAAAAAGAAATTGTAACTACAAAATTATTTAAATTAAAAATGGTAAAAGGCCTGTTTTCCAGTAGTGCTGTGATAAAGGGAGTCTAAGTATAATATCAGATTCTCTTTAACTGGAGATTTCAAAACAGATGTAAAAATTTTGATGCTTTCCTTACATTCTCCTCCTCCCAGCTTCATCTCCAAGAAATTTTTACCAGGAAGCTAGCTAAACATTTTCAGCAGGATCCTATTCAAAACATACAGACTAATTTATTTCACAGTAAATATTACAAAATATGCAGACTTTTTAAAGTTTTAATTTCTATTGGCTTTCATATTAATGTTAATATGATCTTTGAGTTTATATTTCTGCTCTACTAACACTGTCTTTTGTAACAGTAGCACTACATTTGAAGATTTGATTGGAGCAGTTCTTTGTTTGAATAATAAAATAGTCAGAATTGTTTTCTGTTTCACCAAAACATGTCAAAGAAAATTGACATGTATTTCTTAGAATGCAACAATATAACAATGAAGTGACAAGCAATGTCTTTAAAGTGTCTTCAAGGTTGAAAGCATATTAGAGTAATAGCCATTAGTCTGCATGTATGTGCCTTGCTAGGAGTTCTGCAGCACAGTATTATATTTGATTACTCAACTAAAAACAGTCATCCATTAACCCCCAGAGAGTTACAGCTCCCTCAGTATGCCTGAGGCCATGCCATCTAGTGTGTCCCCATTATTTTAAACGTTACAGAAGGAACACTAGGACACACAGAAGCACGCTAAGGTCACTCTTTGTAATTACAATAAAAGTTATGGAAGAAAATGTATCCCCTTTCCAATGTTACTACTGTCAGCAGCACAGTAACATGAGGGAGAAATCTGCCATAAATATTCAAGGACATTAATGGGTTAATTATCAATAGTACTAGAAGAAAAGCTATGGAGGAAAACAAGTGTACTTATAAGAACAAAGCGAGTATTTTCATTTTTCTGGAAGTATGAGGGGATATCGCTACTTCTTCCCACCAAAAAAGTGCAGAATTACAAATGATTCCCCAGTGGTTTGCTTGTATTACTAGTCCTACTACTTCATGTTTTCATTGTATTAGAGCTCAGATTTTCTAGTAAGGTTTGAATGCTGTTTCTGTGGTTAAGAAGGAAAAATTTTAACTTTTCCTTTGTTTTGAAGAATTCATAATAAAAAAAAACATTTGCAATTTGTAGAGAAAACACTGAGTCAAATATACATACAAAGTGTGCTTTAAAAACTTTAAAGTATTCAATAAACATATAATTGAATTGCATAACTAACTTACATTTTTTTACCTTCCCCTCCCAGCACAGAAATGTCTTAAAGGAAGCTTTAATAAGCTGGTAAGAGTGGACTCCAGCATACTGCTGCAGATCACACAGTACAGTCAGAAGCAGAGTTCTGTTCTGGAAGCTGTTTTCTCATCACAAAGGCGGGCTACAAAATTCTTTTCATGTAGTAAAGCAATTCTATCCTGACATTTTCTAAGTAACTCATGCAAATTCATAAGTAAAACTACCACCTACAATTTCAATATATCCCTATGCTTTAAATTTATTTGCTTTATTTATTGGTGCTCCACTTTTGACTATCCTCTTAGCATTTTCTGGTAGCAGATATAATTGTGGCCAAAATTCCTGATTAGAATAAGATGCCCATCCATTGTCATAAGTTACAACTGTGGTTCCACGTGATCACAACAGTGATGGAATTTGAGAGCTTAAAATTCTGGATTGTCATATAAGTTGTGATCTTTAACAGGAACCAATGACTCATAGTGATAAATCACCAGTTTGCCCAAACTGCATTTTTTGTTCTTTGTTTAATTTATATTAACAAAACTAAACAAAAAGTAAATTGCACAAAGCTCATCTCTAGGGGTATGTTGAAACTGAACCACCTCTCGCAATGACATTAAAATAGTTGTTGAAACCTATGAGTATAAATTTAATCTTCATTTCACCACTTTATCTATGTAACAGAAACTACTGAAGGGCTTAATTAATTCTTGATTGTAAAACACTTAAGGAGTCTTTGAAAAATTGACATGCACATTCAAAACATAATTTTTTACAGTGGTGACTCACAAGGATCTTAATATTTTACTTGATAAAAGATGTATTCATTTCTCCGTTTAATATTTTTGATATTTTTTTTCTTCCCCTGTATTAGGCTCAAATTCAAATAGCAAGCTCTCTTGGGCAAATCAGGGCAGCTGGACATAAAAGCCTGTATGCATGCTGTCTTTCCAGTCAACCATATAATGCAACACTTTGCTATCTCCATTAAAAGACTTACTTTGTACCATATCATGCATTTCATAATATTTCCATCTAAATGCAGATTTTTCTGTTCCATGTGTAGCATCCAGTCAGGTTTTCCATAAAAATACCAGCGGGACAGAACATTGAAATTCATTTTGCATATTAAAGAAAACTCTCTTAGATTCCTTTTATTTGTTTTATCAACTCAAGCAATAAACAAGAAAATTAGAGTTTCAGCAATGATGGAGAAAACATTTATGATTTTATCAGAATTCATTTATTTTTTTCCTTGCCTAGAGAATATACAGACTCTTAAGAGCAACTAATTTTAAAATGTTGCACTGATGAATAGCATCAGTTCATCTATATCATTTAACCCAAGTGCAGTACACTTGGTACGCATTGCTCAATGAGAACTTCACTTTGAGTAACACATATATTGAATGCTTTTGTTCCCAAAATTTACAACACATTTAATATCTGTCCTGTAGGAACTTGTTTTCTTTGAAAACATTATTGTAAATGTCATCATTTTTTCTGATATTGAGCTCTGATGTGCACAGGTTAAAAAAAAAGAAAAAAAGAAAGCCAAAAAGAAGCAAACAATAGAAAATAGAATAGATTAGATAGCAGAACTCTCATCACAAAGACTACTATAATTCTAAAAAGAGAAGATAACCAAAACTGTCATTTTCAAGCTGTATAAGTACAGATGAACTAGATTTATTTTGTAATAAGTTGCTTATTAGAAATTTTTATATTGCACATTAATCAAAAACTGAAAAATAATGCAATTAATTTTTTTAAAAAGCCACATCAGAAAATGGTTACTAGAACCTGTCATGTGAGTGTTCTTATATTTAAATAATACTATAATTCAAAAAAATAGAGAAGATATTTGACTTTTACATATCAATTTTCTCTATTTGCAAATATCTTGTAAACATAAAATTTGTTGTTTAGAGAAAGACTCTTTTACGGTTTGTGTAGAATATACGATATGATAATGAATAAGTGTCTACGCTTGATTTATTCATTATTTTTATTAAATTCTCCTAAACCACCCAAAATTTTACCAAATCAAGAACAAATCACCATCTTAGCACAGCTGTAGCTCAGCTTTGCACAGATATGTGTGATGGATGCAGGACGATTTTTGCAGAAAAACTTCAAGTTTTGCTTCTATTATTTCAGTGCAGTTGAATTCAGCCCCAAAGTGACAGAAGCAGCTGCACTTTGGTTGCTGCTGACCTCTGCCTTGTAAGACCTTTATTTTGATTTTATCTTGGGACAGAATGGAAAGTGCTTTTCTACCCTGAACCACCAAAGCAGGGAGCACATGGGCAGGCAACCCAGAGTACTTTCAGGCTTGGAGATCTTGGTTGGGGAAGGTTGGCTCAGCCCTGCAGCCTGCTTCTTGGGACAGCATCATCCGCCATCACCAGCCCTCTGCTCCCTCTCACCAGCACGCAGGGCTCCAGAGATTCTTAGCTCACTTGCTGCATTTCACCTGCCTCTGCCCTTCATTCTCTGAAAGCTTCCTGTAAAGTTCATAAGATCTTGTTCCTAGCAGAAGAGGATTTTCTTCTCCAAGTTTTCAGACTATACAGCCTGAGAGTGCAAGCAAACATAGACACGGCCAGACTGAATCCCAGCCATGAAAAAAGCAGGGAAGTTTATGATGCTTTTACAGTGTTTGTTGTCATTTCCAAGAATGGTAGATTTATTAAGAAAATTGCATAAATAAAAATAAGCAGAAACAGCACTTTTCCAAGATCTAATAATATTCTGCCAAACTTATGTGAATTAATCTCATAGTTCACTGGCTGGGTGGTCTGTATCTTTCTGTAACTGCACTGATATGTGTGATGTTTCATCTTGGGAAGAATATTATTTACATGCCTTAATCTTCATCTTGGTTTGTTAAAATATTCAAATTTCCCATGAATGCAAAAATAATATGCAGTTATGTGTATTAGAGGGAAAGAGCAACTTCTGGATCAGAGCACATTTAGGTTGCAAAGCTATAATATAAAATATCAAAATAAATATTAACTTCATTAACATTTACAAATATTTCAAGGTTGCTCCAAAAATCATCAGAAAAAAAGGAAAAAAAAATAAGATTAAAATTATTCTGTTTTTATTCAAGTACAGAATAGAAGAAATTCTCTCTCCATTTCACAACAGAATTGTGTTCTTGAAATATTATTTTAGAGTAGCAATTTTTTGAAATTTAATTCATCAGAATCAGAGTGCTGGTGCTGGTAGCAGGAATCCTCAGTGGGAAGAGAGCACAACGATTTCAGACACACAGAAAAACTGGAGTGAGTTCAGTGAGGGGACCCCAAGCTGGCCGGAACTAGAATGTTTGTTCCCTCAAGGCTAAGGGATGGGGCTCAAGGTGGGCAGGTATCCGAAATGTTCTGGCTGAAATATTGCATAGATTTCTTTGGTTTATAAACCAAGGTTACCCCTAAAGAGTTAATTTTGTCATGTCATTTCCCCAAATCATTTGTCTCTGGAAATAATGAAGGACTTTTCATCTGGAAGAGATTTATTAAAGAGGAGACATGAAGAAAAGGAATAAATTCAAGGCTGACTGTAAATGATCTGCTGTTTACCTTTGACTCAGTTGCTGCAGTTTCTCAGATCAACAATCAGGCTGCACGACTACAGGAGACGTCAAGTAACAGGAAGGGCTCATTGCACTAGAAGTGGAGCGCTGATATGAAGTGCAGCTTCTCCTGTCCTGATTTCTGTAGAAAAACGGTTTCACTTTTTCCTTACATTTTCAGGGCAAATGACTTGTGCCGCTCTCCCTGTAAGATCTGCTCACAATGCAGTGCATGCTGCAGCCCTGAGAACAGGACTTGTTCCCAGATACACAGCAGCCATTTCAATGAGATAGCAATTGATTACACGATACATATTTTTGAGGTGGGGAGGTAGGTGATTCACTAAGAATGACCCTGACAGAGCTACAGATCTGTGGTATAGTATATCTTGGGGTATAATGGCTTCCCATTATTGTCTTCAATGATTTTTGTTTTAATGGTCAATTATGTGCAATATAAAGACAAATACAAAAGAAGAACAAAAATTTTCTATTCATTCTTTATTTTCTCAACTTTACCAAAAAAACCATTAATTCATTTCTTTACATTTCTTATTGTTTGGGTTTTCTTCCTCTCCCCTGGCCCCCTCTGTTCTCTCTTTAGAAAAAAAAAAAAAAAAACAACAAAACAACAATGAAGAAAAAAGAGTTGTGATTGCTCTTACATATTATGAAGCAATTTTTCTATGTGTATTCATATGCATACTATAGCCCATCATTGTCTATCATGATTATCAGCAGTTTCTTTTTCACGTCAACTCTTTTTCCAGTTTTAATGGCAAAGAAATTCTTTCCTGTACAGAAGGTGATGGAACACTGTTCTCTACTGTATAGATTTTTGGTTTTCTTCACAAGTCTCAAGATATTTTAAATTTAGGTAGAGCATTATAACACATTATTTTCAGTTCTAATATCAATCCACACTCTAATTGTTTCTTCAAATTAATCTTTGGACTGTTTTTTAAACTGTTTTTTAAACCAACAACTACAAAAGCGATTGACTCTTCACTTTCCTACAATCTTCTTTCTTACTTTGACGTGAGTCTTACATGAGACTGCCACATGCATATATATGTTCTCCATACTATCTTATTCTGGTCCTATCACTTGCTTATTTATTAATTACATTAATTAATATAATAAATATTTATTTATATTATTTATATTATTTATATTTATATTATTTCTATTTTATCAAAGGTGTCTTGTCACGTCCGTTCTGCATTCCCATTAAACATGGGACATTTTGTTCTGCTAACTATAGTGGTGATTTGGAATTAAAGTCAATTTACACATTCAACATTTACCGTGAACACAGGATGTCATCTAAACAAAAAATCCATCAAAGTAAATGGAAACCTGTTTGATAAAATATTCTGAAAAAGTTCTCTATTGTGAAAAGTTGTACTCATACTTAACCAAGTAATACAGCTAATGGTGTTGATTTGGATAAAAACCTTGCATTGCTGCTAATTGTTTGCATTACTGTACAGCAATATTTTAAGCAAATGCAGCACACCAAAGATGTTTGTTTCTCTGCAACCTGATTAAATTTGTCTTATCTTGCTAAAATTTTTGTTCATAAGAGAAAAAAACCAAGCTCTGGATTATTTTCAAACACTATTCCATCCTGTAACACAAAGATTTAGGTTAATCTGTGTACTTATGATAAAAAAAAATATAAAAATCTGTGGTTTACTCATGTATTGAGTAATATATTTTGAACAAAAATAAGATCCAGGAATAGGCAATTAAAGTCATAGATGTTATGTCATTTTACTTGTTTCAGTACTGATGAAAGTTATCATGAAAGATACTTCTATTTAAAGCCTTCTTACAGTACATTTTTTGTTGTGCTTCTTTCACCCCTGTTCAGCCATTTTATTAATATTTTGATAACACTACTTTTAAATAAGGTAGTCAAACAGCTAATGGCTGAATGGCTGATCACCTTCATATGCCTTGTCTTTCCTAACAATCTCAGGTTGATATTTTCATTTTCATAGGCATATAAACCCTTTAAAAAAAAAAAAAAAGAAAAAGAAAAATGTTCTTTTCCTTTGCTAAGAAGAATTCTATTAACAATTTTATTACCATAGTTTGGGGCATTTGTGTTTTGGATCAAAGGCTTACCATCTGTTGTTTGGAAGAGATGCATCTGTATCTCTGTTTCTTTTGATGAGCAAAGTGGGAAAGAAGAAAACAAAGAGTAAAGGTCATTTTCAAGAAGAGTTGTTTAAATGTCCCTTGAACAAAATCTCTGATTTTTAAAGATTCCAGTGTGCCTTGTTTTAAGGTACAAGTGACCACATATATGTCCTGTCTCAGCTGCCGGGTGATTTACAGACGTTAAAGGCTGAACTGCCTGTTCCCAGGCACTGTCTTTTATGCTGATCCACAGACCAGAGGTATGGCCCACCTTCTCACTCAGTTCCTGCAGGCACTGAACTTCAATTGCAGCGCATTGAGGTGATTTTCATACGGATGCAAGAACAGTAGTAGCAAGGGCTCAATACAATAGTGGCTTAAGCATGCAGAGATATACTTTTGTTCCTTTGTTCTCAGCACCAAACTGGACAAAAGCAACAGGGCAATCAACATCTTCACTTCAAAAAGAGGATTTAAGAGTTGCACTGAGGTAGCAAAAGGAATAACTGAGAGCTGGATGCCTAAGAAGGCAGCTGGAGTCTCTTGTGCTAAGAGGTTGTAGCAGGTTGGCTAAAGAGAATAGGGTAACTGTGAGTGGAGTGCATAGGAAAAGACTGCAGAAGGAAACCCAGAGAAACTGAGGTGAAGACAGTGTTTGTGAGAACACACAGAAGTTGAAGCTGGAATCATCATTATACCGGTAATCATTGTAAAACTCATAGGTTATACGTATTTACTTACAGAAGTAAATATATCCATTTCTGGCCCTGTGTAAACAAGGAAACTGGTATTGTAACCTCATAATTAATTAGATAATGGCAGAAGCTCTTAATATTTTAAGCCATGTAATGGTTCATGGAGATACTAGCAATTTTGTAGCTTTTGTTCATTCACCTTTGTTAAAAATCTAAAAAATGCAGTTCTGTTTCTCTCCCTTTATTCTTCTCTCTAACATACTCAAGTTACAGTACATGAGGATTTTAGATATAAAACCTAAGAATTTAAAAGGAAACAGTTTATGGGTTACTCTTCAGTGCTTCATCATGAACCAGGATCTTGTGGAAAAACTTAGACTCAGACTGGTTATTTGGTCTTTTGGAAGTGACTTTGATATTACTTAGCTATACTGAACTCCATTCAACAAAAGATATTTTCAGGTATGAGGCTGTAAACTCCCCACATTTATTTTAATTGTTGGTTTGTTTTGATTTCCCCCAGCATGATCTCTGCCTTGTTTGGGTTCTTCTTTCAGGCACTGCTAGTCTTCATCCAATAGCTGTTCTTGGCCAACATTTGACCCCCTCTTGCTCTCTCTGGTGAAGATACGCAGGATGAGCGCTGTGTTGCTGCACTAAATTCATGGTAATTCTACCATTTTTAGGATCTATCTGAAGATGCTGAATAGGTTCAAAGAGAGAAATGATAGTTGTGAAGTCAGGAGACAAACTTGACATTTCCTGTCACCTCATTAGAGCTATGCACACCCAGAGAGATGTTAGACCATTCCGATATATTCATTACGCAGCCTTGCCATTTCCTTCAGTAATCTGTCATGGTCACTGTCAGCATCAAATGTTGCATAGAGGTCAACAAAGATGAGAAGTGAAGTGATGTTTACCCATCACTGCCTTTAGTATCTTGAGATCTGGGTTCTGGTCTGCATGCAGATTGCATTGAGGCTTAGACACATACTATGGTCTGGTTGTTTCTTCCCCCAATAGTCTGTCATTGCTATAAGAACACCACAGAAAACATCAGCAGTATTGTGCCCCTTGTGCTGGGACTGCTGTCACCGAGACTCAAGGATCAATAGGAGTGACTGTGGCTGGTCTCTGATTTCTTTCTGTTCATTAATTTCAGGTTGAGATGCATGACAGAACTCTGCCCTGTGCCTGGGAAAAGAGAGGAGGGACTTCAGTGAGAAGCAGAAATAGGCACTTGCATCAGAAAATGGCCAGCCATAAAGCTCTACTTTGTGACATCTCAGGGATATAGTAAAATGAAAATCTGTCCACTGGGCAACAGCTCAATACACAAAAAATATGGCTTTGATTTGTGAGCTATGTCATTAGCTGTAGATATAGAATCCAGCTTCAGTGTATAAGAAAAGCTCTGTGAGAGGAACCTTTCTAGTAAAGGTCTTCACTTCAGGGTATCATAGAAATGATGGCCAGTAAAAAGGTTCTGTCTAAATTTTTGGATACAGAAACTAGCACTATTAGGATTAATTCCATTGCTAAAAAAACCCGAAGATACTTAGAAATTTTATCGCTCAGTTTAAAACGTCAGTTCAAAGAAACAGGTTTTTCTTTTTCTTGAAAAAAACAAAAGGGGGGTAGAGAGGAAGAGATATAAATGCATCAGCTGAGAAAATATGCTTAGTAAAGCACTTCAAGGTAAAACAAAAGCAAAATTTTAAAGTTTTGAAAATGCAGCTGTAACTCATATGTGTCAAGGAAAAGCCTGTGCAGGAAAATAACTGTTAATTTTGTTACCTTAAAATGTTAAGTCACAACACTGCTCTTGTTTGCACATTTTATTAACTCTTGATCAATATGGGGCCATGACACCCCCATGCTAAAGAAAAGCCTTCGAAATCCTTCCAGTAAAATATCTGGTAGCTAGGAAATATTCCAAAATGTAGAAAGCATGTACCTACCAGCAGCATGGTAGACCTTTTTTCATCTAAGACCCAGGGACTTAGTAAGACAATGCATCACATACTTCAACACGAATTTTAAGATACACAGCTTTTGGATGGAAATGTACAAATACATCTGGACATCTAAGGTCACTTTAAAGTGCAGCAGGGCAGCTGGGTGTCAGGAATTCACAGCTCTGGGCGTGTTGAGACAGACAGCCATGTGTATGGAAGTCTCTGGGAGCGCCAACACAGCCACACAGGGATCCCATGTAGAATGCTTTTAAGAAGATTGCTACTGTTTAGGTTCTTGAAGACTGTGGCTGATAAATATTTAATCCAAAGAACACTTCAAGCCATGTCATTTTCTCCCATATGATGCTTTAGCCTAATTTTACTCAGGCCTGAGAGCTGTCATGAAATTAGTCAGAGACTGACATCTTAAATGCCATGAGCAGAAACTATGTATGGTTTTCCACAAGCAACCTGAGTAATTAGGTGATTATTCAGATTATTTTAACTTCCAATCTGAGACAAGATTCTGGGATGGCTTGTTTACCCCCTACAATCTTATTGACTTTATTTTCAAGAGGAAGGAGTTCTTTTTCTTTAAAGGATTGTATTTCTTTAAAGGTCTGATCTGAACTGATAAAAGATGAGTGCTAAATCATATCAAAGATATAAAGAAGATTTTTTTTTTTGCCATAAGGTACAAATAGCAGGCAAAGGAAGGAATAGAAACAACTAAATTATGGATATCTATATAACCCCTTGGAAAGCAAAGTGGACACTCAGATATTTGCACCATGTGAACTGCTGAATATAAGCTTTTTTCCACTATCTAGGGAATTATTTGTCCTGCATTTGCCTTCAAATGAAGTGTTTGCAATTATAAAAGGACAGAAGAAACATGATACCAGAATTAAGGGATTTGAGAGCCCTCTTCTACAATTATACCCCACCAAATGGTGCAACTGGCACTAGACTTCAATCTATCCCATGTGTCATATGTAGCTTTGCATCACCCAACTAGAGGTTATTCTGTCACCATAAGCCCCAATATAAAGTTTACTTATCAATGAAAGCATTCTTACCTCACAGCTGGAATAGCTAGATGTACACACATGAGTATTCATTATATCTCGTCTGGTAGCCAGCAACTTATGCTTGTTATGTCCAATAGCATAGCTGTAACCTCATTTAAAAATGAAGAAATTGATGCACAACCATATTTTACTTCAAACTACATGATTTCATCATTTAGCTCCAAAAAGCAAATAACACAAAAGTAATTTTTAAAAGATCTTTTAAAAGATCTGGCATAATTCTCTAATACTCAGTCTTTAACTAACCCATATTTCTGGTTTTCTGCTATATTTTTAATCTGCAGGATTTTATTTCTGGGGTTAAAAAAAAATAAAAAAGGAAGTTAAAATAAGGGTTAAGCTCACTGATGTGAAAATTGAAGCTTAAAAATACATCTAAACCTTTTTCTGTTTTTCCATTTTACCAGGAAGTCTTACAAGAATGCATAATACAAAGTAGGGAAATTTCCATCTCAAATGTATGGATTGAAGATATTTAAATGACAATACTACCATTTAGACATTGTCTGAGTGAAAAGAATTTTCAGGCTTTTGAGGTTCATCTTTCACTAGTCAAAATGTAGCTTCTGGCGGTTTGCATGCTGCGTTGCCAGATTAAATGATAATGTTCCTTCGGGTAAGTGCTACATAGGAAAGAAAAATTAAAGCCTTGGAAAGAGATTCCTGTTCCTCCTAGGGTCCTTTTATGGCAGGTTAATGACCAGTAAAATGTGCTAGAAAAAAATCACCAAATCTTGGAGATGCAGGAATTGAGTCTTTTAAAGACTTTTCCACAAGCTCTGGCTCAGTGGCTGTGGATATAGGAGGATATATCAGGAGAGGGTCACAACCTAACTTGTGTGGGCATCAGAGAGCTATTACATTGTGCTGGATTGCAGCAGCCAAAGGCACTAGCCTGCATGTCAGCAAAGTATTTGTTATACTCTTAGACCTCTCCTTTTCATGTGTCTGGTCATGGGGGATAACTGATTATACAAAGGTGTCTGCTGCTAGGATTCAAAGAGCATATTCCTCCAGAACTTCTACACTTCAAAACCAGTCTTTTTTTATTTCTTTCTTTTCAAACTGAATCAATCTTTTTTGTCTTTTGCCATCCATTCAGCAGCAAGTATTCTAGTCAAGAGATGCAGATACAGCCTGGATACAGAGCTCAACAGAACTCAGGTCTCTTAGAGCACACAACACATCCGTGTCCTGGTGGGTTCCAAACTTCCACAAAAGGCGGCTCTTCTTGGCAAGCCTGAGTATTGTCTGATACCTAGTCATGGTAGAAATGACTGTCCCAGCCTCAAAACCCAGGCTGAAAACGAGGGAAAAGTCTCCACTTCTCCCATCTCCAACCTTGTGTCTTGGCATTGGCTTTTTTTTTCTGTTGCAGCAGAGGTGCTAAGGACACGTGTTCCAGGAGTTCAGGGAGGAGGGGGAAAAGGCTAGTGAAGGAAAATATGGGACAGGGCATAACAGTCTCAAAACTTCACCGAAAGTCTGTGCCTGAATTCTCTTCATGGAAAATCTAAGAAATTATTGTTCATTACATAATGTGAGCTTTAACAGTGCTTCAGTCACTTTTCATCACATGGCAGCACCTCCTGGTGATAAGATTCTTAGTGAAGAATAACACTCAGAATACTCAGAACGTGATACCTTCCACCTAAGAAAACTGTACCTAAGGTGTACGTAACAAATACAGGACATTCAACTGATTTGAACAACTACAAACTTAATGTTTTGCAAGATGAAGTTCAAAAATGAAGATAAGGAAGCAAAGTGACTACATTAAGCATGGAACATTCAAAACCTTCTTCATTCCCCTGTAACAGTTTTTTATCACTTTTGAATGTGAGGACAGTCTATTTTCAGGAGTCACACAGAGATATGCCTATCTCAGTTTGCATAGAGGTGAAAGGGAAAGCAGAATTTTCCTTGCCCAAGGATGCCTGAAGGCATCAAAAAATAACAGTTTACAAAATTCTAAATTCTCTCCACTGGATCAATTATATACTACTATCTTCATTTATGTAACAAATAGTAAATAGTCAGCTTGCTCTAGCTAGTACAGATGGGTTGTATCTCATCACATATTTTAAACTATTAAGTACTTAAAACTAGAGATTATATAACAGCTTAAAAGGAAGAAAATGAAAATATAAAAACACCATTATCTTGCCTAAATTGCTATAATAATGTTCAACACCTGCCAATGTAATAACTTCAGATGAATTTAAATATACATTCATATTTCCTGGTTTAAATTACAATGTATAAATGCTCAAACCAGGCCAGACCAGAAGCAGGCTAAAATTAGTTTTTTATCCCACTTTCCAGTTTAATCTGGTTATACTATCACACTTTAAAACTTAATATGTGATATACACTTTCTATAGGAAAAAAGACATTGAGAAAGAAGACAAAAAATGCTGTTACAATTTTATATAACACCTTGGATTTACATTACTTAACGTTTGAAAGAAAGAAAAAGCTATTGTTTTTGTGAATACTGGGATATTACTAACATTGGTTTTCCATTCAGATAAGTAACAACGTTTTTCTCATGTGAAGCAAAGAAACTGCATGCTGCAATGCATAAAATGAAAGTACCTATTAAGCCAAATTAAATTGCCTGCCTGAATGGGTTGACGGTGAAGCTGCTTTTATACAGGACTGAAAGATATATTAGAAATCTCCCAGATGGAAAATACATAAGATTTGAATTTCCTCTTTTCAAAACAGCAGATATTACCTTCTACTGTAAATTCATTGTTAAGACTTGAAATTTATTCTCAAAGATGGGTGTATAACTGTGCTTGTGGCATTTCTACCAAAAAGTCTAGAAGTTAGATGCTTTATTACATATTCTCCAGTGACTTAATGTGACAATGTTGTACAAGACAATCTGTGGTGCATGATAATCAGTTTGAAAAGTCTGGAGCTAAACATAAGCACACATCTTAATGCTTGATGTGGGCAACAGAATGTTTTTTCTAACTGCTGCTCTATTTATTGATCTAATAAAAAGCCTTTGAGCTGGTAGCCCTTGATATGGTGTGCATGAATGAAAATATTTCCTATTATTTTCATAATTTCTTACGTAATTGTGCAGAACTGGTGTCAAAACAGGTTATGAGTTATTGCTTTTAAAAATGGGCATAGCCAGTATAGAATTTGAGCTTATTTAGGTTCTCTGAGCAGATAGAAGCATTTCAGTTTACATCACTAGTCATTGACAGTAGCAACTTTGTATCAGAACCTGTTTTTCTTTCCTTGAAAAGCTCTGTAACTTTCCTTAAGCTTTGTAATTGCTTAAGTAAATCTTCTGAAGATAGTATTCTGTGTTTCCATCACTGTCAATACTTTTCTCTATTAGACTTTGGAAGCTCCACTCCTTTTATTTTCAATCAGATTTTCATACAATTAATCATCTAAATAAATACATGTTGCTATTCATTTGACATCAAGATGGATATTTTGAAATTCTACATCACATACTGCTCTGATTACTTATACTTAGCAGACGTGCTTCTGAATGAAGCATGTCCCCTGTCCACTTAGTCTTTGGTTTACCTGCAGTTTGCAGCAAAGATAATTTCTGTTAATTTCTTTTAAGGTCCCGTGTGGCCGTAACAGCTGAAATGAACAGTGCAATTTCCACAATAGATCTTCATGCTAAGTGGCAGACCAAAAGGTCTGGATGATGGCGATTGAAAAATAAAATGTGTTATTAATACATACCTCTTGCTGCCTGGAACTCAAAACATACAGGAATTTATAGAGTTTCAGGATAATGGAAAGTGCCTGTGGTTGATTTATGCTTCATATCACAATGCATGATATTTTTGTACATGTGGTAGAAATGTTACATTTTAAATGCATTTTTTCTATAGAATTAGCATTGTATTTTATAACACCATGGATAAGCATTAACTGCTCCTAGAGACTGTTTATGTAGCAATTCTGAGATAGCTTTCCTGCTTGTCATACATTGTTTTAGTATTTGCTTTTTTGCAGAACTATTTGTACATGGCAATTTTGTAACAAATAAAACTGCTTTCACATCTGGATGGGAATGTTTTGTTGAGCTAGTTTGGGTTTTCTGCTTGTTTGGGTTTTTTTCCTTTTGGGGTTATCCAGGTCCATTGTGCAGCGTGATTAATTTCCTCTTTGAAACTCTTGTTCTGTTTCCTTTTCAAAAAAACAGAAAGCTGAGACAAAAAAATTCCCTTTCACTTGATTTAAGCAAAAATAATGTAATTTTTTTTCCCTAAGTAAATTTCATTAAATATGTGGTTTTCACAACAAATTTCATTATTTTATACACTTTTTTTAGATTTAACTAGTTCCTGTATGGTTCTGAAATTTGTCAAAGTTTAATGGGCTGACAGTGTATAGAGGAATTTGTGTGCATGTGTGTGTGTTTACAGCTTGGAATTTGATTTAATGAAAACCTCTTTTCTTTGTTAGAAACTGGATATAACCAGTCACATCTCAGAGGACTCATAACCTTAGAGGTCTTTTTCAACCTAATTCGTTCTGTGATTCTCTGATTCTGTGAGTAAAAACGCCACCATAACCTGCAATTTTTATGAGCTAAAACTGAATTCAGTTATAAATAAATTAAACAAGATCATTTTACTAAATTTTCTACCTAAAAGCAGTGCTGATCACCTAAACTACTTTTGAAAATACTACTTATGGAATTATTTGCCCAGTAATATCCTAAAAATGAAAACTCATCAGAACTGATCATCTGCATTTGGGTGCAGGTGTATCACGTATATAAATCAATATGTTGACTGTTAACTTATATGTACATAAGTGAAGTTGTGATTTCTGTATGTACACACACACAAGAACCCACACTCAGCATAGATAACAATCACGTTTCTTACATTTGCAGATATATGAGGTATATTTGAAGTTTAAAAAGTAAGTAACATTTTCTATTGTCCTAGGCCTTTTTTTTTTTTGCCCTTACAGCAAATGTTTTCTACCATTCTCTGCATAACTATGGAGGAACTCCATTGAAACAACATACGTAAGCAAGAAGCTGAGTTTTGCCTTATGCTTTTAGAAATAATCTGAAGTACAGTTGAGGTATAGCTACCATATTGCTCCTGAATTTTTTTATTTATATTTGAAGGCACACTATATTTTTTTTATTCTTTCCAGATGACCAGCTACCACCAGCTCCTGCAGAAAGGCTACAGTTTGGATCGTTGCCTGATGCAGTGCATCCACACTTATTATAACCTCTGTAGCGTCAGTGGAGCTATGATTGCAGCTCATCCATAAATACTTAGGGTAATTCTTAAGTCAAGTTCTAGGAATTATAGTTGCAGCACATCTCCATAACAAAGACTGCAGGTGTTAGTGGGGATTTTGCCCTGGATCAAAGGTACTGAATAGAAACTAGCGGTTATTGTCTACATCATGCATGGTAGACCATTCTGACTCCTAAGCCAAAGTAACTACTGTTTCCTGCCTCAGGTGGGACCTCCATGTTCCTGACTCTACATGGTTTAGACTTGGTTCACATGGAGCTAGTGTGGAATAGATATTTCCTTTCAAGCTGATATGAAAGTACACGTAAGCTGTTGTTACTCAGGTTTAGTTTTTTGGACTTCAAAAGGAGCAGCAGGCATTACCTTGGCCAAAAATCTGTTGTGCGTTACTCGTTTGCTTTAAGAACATACCTGGCTTGAAAAGAAAACAGAGTCCCACAATCGTAATCAGAAATAGAAAAAAAAAAAAAAAAATTCAAAGAAGTGAGATTCTAGCTCCAGTAGCATTCAGCCAAAGTTCCCAGTCTTTAGTCTTCGGTTCCAGGGACTCATTCCTGATTATGACAGTAAAACAGTGTGTGGGTCTGTGACCCAAACCACAGATCACACAAAACTAGGCTGAAGTCTCTGAAAGATTTGTTCATCAGCTGTTTTTCACTTTAACACACTGGTTACAGGAGGAAGTAAATAGGCTGATCCAAACAAGCTCTGAATTTCAGAACTGAAGTGAACACTTCCTTCACTCTCTTACTGCAAAACTTGCAAGTAATGCATTAAATAAGGTTTGTTTACACTTGTTTGTAAAATCACAATCTTTACAGCTACTCTTCATTTGACACAAGCAACTCTAAATTATCTAACCATATTTTCCTTTTGAAAGCTGAGTGTGAAAAATAGAAGGATTTACAAGTGCATTCTGTTGCTACTTCTTTGTCTCATCATTAAAAAATGAGGTCGTAAATCAAATAGTGTGTGGATTTCCCTTTTGGCACATTTATCCCCTACAGGTCATTACTATATGTGGGCAGAAAATGTTGTTGTACTTCAAAGCTGTTCTTCTGGTAGTGGAATTACAATTTTAGCTCTGAATAGACCCATATTTGATTAAATATTTATAATTTATAATCTTCTTTTCACCATAAAAATATAAATGAGTTGACAGTGAGAAAAGACTGTTCTTTTAAGCTAAGAATGGTGAGGGATCTTTTGGTATAGTTTCTCAAGAAAAATACGCAGTGTCCTTTCTCTAATACTAACATGGTAATATTTTTATATAAGCCTTGGTTATTTTGATCCATAAATTTCTCAAAATGAAAGAAACATCACAAACAACCTTACGCATGCAAATATACTTTTTGAATTAAGAAACAAAAATTCATGGCAGTTACTGTATGAAAACAGATCACTGAACTATATGGTTGCTTCAGAAAAAAAGACAAAACAATATGATATATTTCAGAAAGTGAGAAATACCACTCATGGAGAAAGGCAGTGAAATGAACAAATTCCCATTTTCCTCTGTAATCGTTGTCTTATTCCCTGAAGCGTGACATTCGATTGTCCTCATCTTTACATGGATAACTACAAATGTTATTATTAGTTATAAAATTATCCAGCCAGTCTGAAAAATTTGTCTATAGCATCTGCCTTTCCCATTTCATTGTGGCCATGAATATCAAAGACTGAAGACACACAGGGCAAAGGAAGAAACACTTGTTTCTGCATATTTTCCATGCCCATTTTCTCTGATGATTCTCTGGTCTTCAGAAAAGCAGTAGAAAAAGAGATTCTTCTGGTTAGGACTCAGTCTCCAATCTGTAGATTTCTAGCACATATTCTTATATGTGCTATTCTTATATGTGTTATTCTTATAGTCTTGTGTCCAGTCTGGATTCTTTGGATGATGCAGGAATTCTAAAATTGCTTTGGAAAATGTGTGCTTAGACAAGTGAATTCCACATTTGGTTGCCTGAAGAATGCAACATCCGAAAACCTAAAGAGTATTCTGCTTTTGTTTAGCCCCCTAATTTTTATTGGCATAGTCCAAAATGGCATGGTATAAAAAGGAAATATGGATTTTTATCCAGGATGCCCAGCCTATATTCAAGAAGTTTCCCATTCACTGAGGATGGAGAATTTGCATTAAATTATATTGTACCTATATATTTCATCTGTCTTATTATGAACTTCCCTCTCTCTTGTCATCACACCAGAAAAAAACGTGTAACAAGGAGCATTTGAAAGTTACATTGGGGAGGTCATCTGCCCACACGTGGAGGAGCAGTGCCAGATGGGGACACGCAATGGCAGCTGCATTGCCACTGTCACAGTTTCACCAACGCCTAACAATATAAGTACCAATGCTACTTCTGCAAGAGAAAACACAAGGGCAAAACAAGTTGCAGAGGTTTGTCTTGGCCCCAGTAGCACTGATGGATACCCTGCAGCAAAAAATAGTATGCCACCTAAAGTGATGTTAATTAACAGCAGTTGTGCATTCTTCACAGTTCAATAGAACTTAGTAGTTTATATCATGTTATTTTAGTTGAAATAACTCTGGTGTTTTATATGCTTTCTTTCTAACGTGCAATTTGTTCCTTTTTGTGTGATAAGATTTCTCCTTTACCTCTCCTAAAATGATTTCTATGCCTGCCTTACCCTGTCTAGAGCTAATTACTTCAGTTTAAGATAATTCTCACAAAGAACCACCTATCCTACTGCAGATAATCATTTTATTAAAAAAAATAAAAATCATCACCATACCATCCCTCTTTATTTACTACATGAAAACTAAAAATGTTAGCAAATTGAGGGAAAACTTTTTTATGTATAAATTAAGGGTGGTGTGACACAGTGTAGAGTGTAATTTGCTACTCAATGTGCAGTGCATAAATCTCTCCATTGGCCCTCCATCTTTCTTCTGGTATTGGGAAATTTAGGCTCCTGAAATACATGGTTTTTAATACATCCATTTTAATAGACCAATACTTTAAATGAACATAAAATACCAGAAGGGAAAATCATAAAGGAGCTTGAGATCAAAAATGTCAAAAGCATAATCAAATTTTATTTTTGCTGAGCTGCAACTGTCTGACATTGATGAAGTAAAAATATTTGCCAAAGAATTTCCATTAATGCTTTTTGGTTGTTCCCTGTAAGCTGCTGATACTTAATCTTCAATTGCCTAGGATAAAAATCTTTGACAAGAATTATTTTTCTGTATACTCAACAAGTAAGGAAGAATCAAATTTCTGAAAGCATAGTAAAAACTGCTATTCAGAAGAGGGCTGATATTTGTTAGGTTTGGCCTGTTTTGAAACATAAAGCTAAGCTATAAGAATGTGCTTTGCTAACATCTAAAAAAAGATGAAAAATTCATCCATATTTAGCATGACAGTGAGAAGAGTACTTACAGCTAAGTATTTGCTTCAGTTCACTGAAATAAACAAAAATTGTTTTCCAACAATTCAGTAAGTCCTCAAGCACTATAAAAACTGATAGCTTTTCATTGTTTGATGAATTTAATCAAGGAAAAGACTCACGAATCTCTGCCTTATTTTAATGGAATAGAGTACATATGTCAATGTGTAATGAAAAGCAAATGGTATTACACAGCTTGCTAATGTGCCACTGCAGTAGGATGCAGTGCAGGGTAGCTGCCTTCCAGCAAAGCAGTGTTTGAGGTTATTCGGGCAGCCCTTGCTCCCACACACAGCTCATTGACTAGATCACAACCACGGTCCAGCTGACCTTGTTTGGAGGTCCTTTAGGCAGTTTGAAACAGCACCAATGGGAGCAGCAAAGAGTAACTTTGAAAGGCATGTTGCTCAGCAAGTGGTCCTCTGGTCTTTCTCTCATGTTTTAGAAAGAACACCCAGTCACAAATGCTCTTTGGGAATAGTTCATTAAACTGATGAAAGAATTGAACTACATTTGCATGTCGTAGTTCAATAGCTTAATTTAAAGCATTCTAATCACCAGAGAGAAAATAGCGCATAATATGTACTTGAATATGACCTGTATTCAATAGTGTGTGTTTAACACAACCTTCAGAATGCCTCAGAAACCTTCAGGAGAATCTTTCAGCTGTCAGCTCTGCTTCTGCACTTGTGTGTCACAAGTTGCTGTGAACAGTTTTGTTTTCTTTTAGAGTCTAACCTCTTAGCACACTTATGAGGTGAATCTGTGACAAATGGGTGCAATGCATTCATTAGATTATGGATCCTAGTTCTCCCGGGGGTAGCTTCAAACTCACATGGTGCTCTTAATATTCTTTCATCTGGATGTGGATCCATGATTTATTTGACTATTATACCAGCTAGGAAGGTTCATGTGTATTGTTTATTTCACCATCGTATGAAATAATTTATATTCTAAAAAACGTGTTTGTCATTCACTCACTGGAGATCATAATGTATGACTAATAATGATAATGTTTAGGAATACATAATTCTTCTTATACAAATCTTACCACAGGAGAAAGAATCTGATCCCCAAGCAGAGACAGAGATTTGTTTGGAAACAGCAGTCTCAGCAAGAACCTTAATTTTTGGACTCACAAGCTGAAGAGTACTCTGATCAACCAACTACCCAAGACATGCTCAACTGTAAGGATACGAATAATAGCACTTATTTACAAGCAAGAGAGGAGATGAGGCCAACCCATTTGTGACCTAAAAACCTCAACATATCTGAGAAATCTGAGAGAAATGCTAGGACCTACAGATCTCAAAGGGAAAAAGGAAACATACAGTGTTTGTGGGGGAAAATTCTAAGAAATTCCTTCTTATTGTGGTGTCTTTGGTTTTTCCACTGACCTGATCCATTACTGATTGAAAATTAATGGACAGGAAACAAAATCTAGTGTCCTCATTCTTTCCTAGTCTTGTTCTACATGTTAAAGGAAAAGTCAAAATTCTCAAAAAAGCAGGGTTAAGAAAAGTGTTAAGGTCTGAAATAATGCATGTTTTCATTCTTCACAAAAATGCTGAGGTCTGCTAATTCTCAGATTGCGTACCGTGCTGGAGATGCTGTCAGTAACACTGCATTTAGCATTTGTATTAGTCCAGAGGCAGAAGCAGGAATTAAAACATGTCATCAAGGACAGTTAAATTTGCATGAACTAACCATCAAAGCAAAGAATGCATTCACAGGGATTTATCCTTTCAGAAGGATGCCAGTCCACAGCAGTTTTTTATTAAATTACCAAAGCCATTCCCAGGATATTTTGCAACAGTTAAATCTAGAAATTAAGACTTTAAGACTTAGTTGGTTAAGTTCTGCTAGGAAAAAAGACTCAGGAATTTTTATATTAGAAAAGTATTTTGGCTTCAGAAATTGGATTGCATCAAAAACTGAATAAGTGTCTGTGTTTGTATGACCAAATTTGCTGGCATTTATGGGAACTGAAAATGTGTAATCAAAAAGGTAGTAAAGCCACTTTGCAAGAAAAGTAATCTCTAAATAAGTATTGAGGCTATCTTTCCAGTAAATACTTTCAGAACTTTTTAGCTATGCTATCACCGTTCAGTCTGATAGCACACTCAAAATGAAACAATTTGTGACAATATCCATGAAAGAGGAAATTTTCCATGTCCACTTCTGAAAGAATTCTAAATCCTTATTTAACATTAGCTAAACGTTAAGGTATCCATCACCAATTTTATTTTTTTTTACATTTCTGATTACAGAAACAATCACAAAATGCATATTACATACAAGTTGAGATCTAGCTTTCAGGACTGAGGGTACAAAACATTTTATTTGGATGTTTACAGTTTTAGTTCCCAGACAGCTGCTCTCCATAAACTGATTTTTAGGAAACAAAAACATCTACGTTAACTTATTGTTTATTTAAACATAACAAAGCAGAGTAATTGATTTTGAAAAGTGTTCCAGGATTCTCAAGGTCATTCACAAAACAAACATTCTTTATTCTTTCATGTTGTAGTAAGAAGCATTTGAACAAGGCAGGGGTTATCACTGTAGAAAGACAATTTGTCAATGACTTACTGGAGGTGCATTTAGTTTTGAATTTACTGCATTAAAATATGAGTAAATATAATAAAATTAGTTTGTATTACTTACCTGATGCCCAAGGTACTTTCCATCTGGTCTATTTTCCATCTGATCTCCTCTCACCCAGCAGATCAAGGTATGGCCAACCCTTCTGACAGCTGAGTGGGAGCAGGAGGGCTGTCATCTCCAACTTCACTTCAAGAGGCTTTGAAAATTTCAGTGCCACAGGAGTGGTTGTTTGAAAAACAACCACCAGATGGGTATAAACCTTTCTCTTACAGAAAGAAAAAATAGGTAGACCTAACTCCCTGGCTTTGATATAAGTTTTCCAACTTTGTTTCTCTCCTGACTTTCCCTCCAGCTCAGAGAGTCTCAAGAGTTGATTCTGTTAACCCTGAAAATGTCATTTGACTCAGGGGTAAGAAAGGCCTATAAAATGTGGTAATTTAGTACAGTTTGTGAGCTTGTGCACTTGGCCTGACTGTGGCAAAGCTTGGTAAGTTTATATCTTCTCTGGTATAGTCTTCTATCATTGAGGCTTTCAGGGGTGCATTAAAACACATGGGTTATTCACGGCAATTCCCTGCAGTTCTTTCTTTCTGATTTTGCCAAAATCAAATACAGACCTGAAGACACACATGGGAAAATATCATTACCATTTCACATGCTCTGCATTTATGGGGAACAGCCATCTTCACCAATAATTAAAACACAGATCAAAAGTGTGGCTGCTCAACAGTATCATGCAAGTTCTCCTGGGCAGTGTCCTGGGAACCACAATTTGAACTTCTGCTAGGAGAGATACAGTCAGCAGCATCTTTTAGCAAAAGCACTACTTGCAAATAATAACTGAACTTTTACTTATTGAGTTAAATTAATCAATATTGGTGCTCAGTAATGGTATTTATTAATGCATTAATGAAATTCAAAAATGTTGAATGAAGAAAATGTTTTTATATTTTAAGAAATGTAATATTTAATTTAACTTTTACTTCTAAAATATCTAAACTTCTTCAAACTAAAATGTAAAACTGTATTATAAATGATTAGATAATATTTTTTATTTTATAGGAATTGAGTTTTCCTTTGGTACCAGTGATTACTGTTTAAAGGAGTCCAAAGTTATTCATCAGTGGCATGATAAAAGTGTAACCAGGCATGTAATTTTACTAATGTGAGAAAGTTGATGAAATGAGAGATATTCTGCACTTCTTTTGTCTTCAGTTTATAATGAAACAGTGAATGCATTTTTCATCACTTTCCAGACACATCCTTAAAGATGCTGTCCATAGTTTCACTACTGTTGATCAAATTAAGCTAACAAATTTTGACAGCACTTGAAAATAATAACACTTAATTTACATATTGCTTGAAACTTACTTCTGAAATATGAGGAATTTTTAATTATATTCGGGGGGGGTATGTCTTCTCAAATTCATTTGGTAGAAATTAAAGAAAAGAATAGAACAATGACACTCCAAATGTACACATGTGCACAAGATTTATGCACTCATGGTAATGTATGGAAAACTGTGAAAACTGAAAAGATAATAAGATATATGGTAGACAGATTTTGGTATTATTTACCTGAGCTATTGTCCTTCACATAGATGTGAGTTACTTGCAAGAAAGAAAGTTATTTTTTGTTTTCACCTGTCTGGTCTATTATTGGGCAAGGAAGGTACCAGAATGGCAGTTCAGACTGGTGTTAGCTGGAAACAGAAGTTTCCTGGAAAGTCAAAGGATGTGCAGAAAGAAAATGATCAGGGAGACAAAGCAGTAAATAAATAACAAATTAAAAGAGTTCTGAAAGACCAGGTCTGAGAGACAGAAAGAGCAAGATTTTTGCTAGAAGCATGTAAGTGATGGTCTCATGTTTATTGCATCATGGAATTGCTGGAATGAGAAAAATCCTGACAGACAAGAAACAGCAGTCAGGGAGAAGTGGAATACAGTTGTTTCATTATTTTTCTTTCATTCATTCTTCAAATGATTGACTACCTAGCTCCAATTTCCTCCAAATGACTATCTAACTTTCTTCAGGAAAAACTTGCTTGAGCCTTTGATACGCACTTTTTATGAAAAGACAGCTGAAAGCTCTGGTAGTCCTGTGGCCACAGGAATATATGAACAATGTCCACAGCTTTCATGCTAGAATCATCTAAATGTGCAGTGTACATCTCTGAATATAAACACACCCAAAATCTTGGAAGATGTAGCAAGCAAATGGTGTGGAAAAAGAGATTTGTCTTTGAATACAAAATGTTAGTGGTGTTTCATTGTCATTTTTCCATATTTTTTTTCAAATTTGTGTTGTTTTGGGGTCTTTTCATTATATGTTTTGAAAATAAATTTTCACAAATTAAGAGTATGATCATAGTGCAGTTCAAAATAGATGTTTATAGATCCAAGAATAAATGGTCCATGTTCAAGTTCTACCTCACTCAGGCATGACTGAGAAGTCCTGATCTGTTCTGATCCACTAATCTTTGAACGTGTTTTAGGACTCTCATGGTTTTACCCCAGCCAGCACCAATAACAAAATAGCTGCTTGCTTACTCCCTGTCCCCGTGGGACTGGGGGAAGAGAATTCAAATGGCAAAAGTAATGAGTTTAAGAATTTAAATACAGTAAAATAATTATCATCAACACCAACAATTGCAAATTGCAATGAAAAGAAAAATAAAAGAGTGAAAGAAATAAAGCACAAGAAAGACAAGCGAAGTAAATGAATGGTTTCTCACCAACTGATTCATATCCAGACAGTCCCTTAGCAGTGGACTCATCCTCAACCTTCCCCTAGTTTTACTGCTAAGCATGACCTCATATTGTATGAAATATCCCTTTGATCAGATAGGGGCAGCTCTCCTGGCTATGTCTCCTCTCGATTTCTTGTGTACACCCAGACTAGTAGGTAGAGTGATGTGAGTGGAAAATGCTCTATATAAGCTTTGCTCAGAAATAACACACATATTCTTGGAACTATCAGTATTCTTTCCACCACAAATCCAAAACATAGCCCCATGCAATCTACAATAAAGAAAATTGACTCTACCTCAGACAAAACTGGTATAATTGCTAATTTTTTTCCTAAAAGTGAGTCCAGATTCAGTTTACCTGGGCAGTGAGTGGCCCAGATTTGACTTCTTTGTCTGTCTTCTTTGTCTGCCTTTGTCTTCTCATCAGCAAGAAGCTGGATAGAACTGCTTGGCCATCCTGCTACTCAATTTATTCTATCACCAAAATAAAAAGAGAAACGACTGCTTTCCATTTTCTTTATTTTTTTATTTTATTGCAGCAGCAACATTTTGTGTTTTTCAAAACGAAGTTCCTAAGTTCCCTAAGGAAATAAAACTCCCGCCATCACTGCCTCTCACTGCCTGTATGCACTGCTGCCTGTGTGTATCTGGTTTTAAACCTGTTGACAGATTTGACAGAGAAATGTCAATTGAAACATTGCCTTCTACAGATTATTTGAGCACTGCTGTCTGAGTAGAGCAGTGGATCTGCGTCTTCTACAGAGGGAAATACTGCAGCTTGAGGGACCCAGCCTCCATCGCGAGAGGGCAGACACGAGGGTGAATAGGGGGCTCTGTCCGTGGTGCTGATAGAACGCAGTCCCGGACACCTCGCTGGGAAGCCACTGTCGAAGAGAAATGGGAAAACGAAACAGCATCGCTGTCTGTCATTTGGGCACAATAACATAGCAGATTTAAAAAAAAAAAAAAAAAAAAAAAAAAAGTAATGGCAGACACCAGACAGAAAGATAGTCAATTAACCAGAAGTATTTACAGGAGACATATTTGCTTCTTTATTGGCATATTTTTCCATTTCCATCTGTGTACAAACAAAAGCAGAGCTATGAGGGAGATGATTTTCCTTAAACTGTACTCATTTATTCTAAATGTAGCACTTTCTTCTCAAGAAGAATGCAGAAGAGCATAAGCCACCTTTTAAAAGACTGTTTTACAGCAGAATGAACTGGAATCATCTCAGAAATTGTCTGGCGCAGAAGCAGACAAGCCCAAACTTTATTTGATAACGAAAGACAGAGGAAGAGGGAAGCTGCAATCTCTAGGGGCAAAGAAAAAAAAACAACACAACAAAACCTCACAACAATAAAGGAACAAAACCTCCAAACAAACAAAAAAGCATGACTACCAACAAAAACTTTAAAGCATATTTTTTCAGACTCTTCCACATAGTACACCAATATCTTTTGATGAGATCTTTGGGCTGCTCAGGGGATCTCAGAAGGGTTTTGAATTTCCTTAGACATAAAGAACTTGTCATAAATTTCACTGAAAGGCTGTGGAGTCTTGAAAACCAACACTCATAGTGAATTCATAAAAGCTCAGCCATTCTGATATTTCTCAGATCTACTTTAAACTCAAAACTTAGAAACTGTACCGAAATATACAGTCTTTATTTTTTACATGTGTTTTTTACTTCTTTCTTTCTTTCTTTTTGATTTGGATTTCAATTCCTTTCCTTTTTTTCAAAAGAAAGGATAAAACTGACTTCTTTTATGCTTTCCATATGAATAAACTATGTGAAATGCGTCTTTAGGAAAAAAAGACTGTTTGTTGAGACATATGTTAGTAGACTTTAAAATTAGGTCAGACATTATACAGTTAGAAATATACTGCTTGATTTTTATTAACTTTAAAAATCTTAGAACCAACTCTACAAATGAAGACAAAATCAAAGCTATTTATTAATTTCTGAAGATGTTTTGACAAGCAATAAAGCAAACAACTGCATAATTTTGAGGCATAAAAATTAGGTTTTGAAAAAAATCATTCACTGAAGGAAAATGAATGACAGTTTTGTATCTGGTGGGGTTTTTGGTTTGGGCTTTTTGTTGGCTTGGTTTTGTTTTCTTTTTTTCTCTTGTATTGTTTTGTAGGTTAGTCCACTGGGAGGTCCAATGAGTAGAGCAGACTCCCACATAGCTAAGCTCAGTGTTTTCAGGCTTTTTCATTTTTAGATTTCTAAATATTTAGATGATTCTCCATTAATACAAACATGAGCTTGCTGATATTGGACTCACTTCCCTGACTTAGTTAACCTCTCATGTTAGCTTCGTGGCTCCCCAGGATGACACCTAGAGAAGGCTAAAGATGTAATTAGGAAAAATGCATGTTTCTTTTCTCAGGAATGTCTGTCTTCATGCAGCAGTTATCTCTTAGTGTCATTTCCTTTGACTCATTATCACGTTATCGATCACATTTTGACATGGAAAGTTTGCAGCCTGAAATACACAGACACATTTACTCTTTAATTCCAGCTTGCATAACCAAATGTTATAGTAAAAGTTAGTCTTTTACATGTGGAAGCTGAGTTTGCAGTAATAAAATGTGGCAAATGGCAAATCTAAAAACAAAGTTATGTCATATATGAGTGTGGACCCAACAGATAAGTAATGGCATTAGTTAAGGGCTACATCCTTAACCAGGGGAGAAAAGGCAGAATAATTTGTCACTGTCTGTTTTCTCTTTGTTACCATTCTTGTAGAGGCTGTAGCTGCCTTTTATACTTCTTGTTAACTCCTTTGTGTTTTCATGACATAAAGTAAGAGTTTTATATGCTGAATAAATTTTCTTTTCAGTATTTCTCGTGCCCCAAAGCCAGTTCTAGCCTGTACACCAGGTTGCATTGCTTCAGTAAAGAATAACGAGTGTATTCTGATTTCTGTTTATAACCCTGGTGCTAATATAACCCTAATATGCCCGTATTTTCAATGCATTATTTTGTCACAATATAATATGAAGTACATCATAAACAATTGGGGTGGTTGGAAGGTGTGGGATGTGGAGAGGTATCCAGACTAGTGCTTTCTAGACATGTTTTCATTTCCTCTCTTGGTACCTTTGAACTCCATTGATTCTTACCTTCTTGGCTACACCATAGCCCTAAGAACCTCCATAATGGAATAACTAGAGCAATCTCCTTGATCTGCAAGTCATGGATTCAAGCTTCTTCAGGCTCTGATGAGACTAGGAAATACCCTATCCTTTCATATGGATAAGCTAGGTGCAGACACACAAAAGTTGGGCATGGCTTCTTCTCACAGAATTTAAGAAAAGAATAGCCATTGTTATACTTTATATTAGCTCAGTCCTCTTGGATCTCCACATGGTCACATCCTGGAAAATCTTAGAGAGAGAAATACTTGCATCAGTTGATTTTAATTCTTGAGTTCTGTAAAAGTGATCCCCTAAACATGCTTTCTTTAACTGCTGCCCAAATAGGTAGCTACTGACCTTCTGATACCATGCAAAAAATATAGAAGTCTGATTTTTTATATTACTTACACACATCTAATGTTCATCTATATTCTCACTCACAGAATATGTAAACAGCTTTAGGTTTTCTGTGGATACCAACGCCTATGGCTGAAGGACAGCATTTTCTATTCAGGAAGCCAGCAAGTAAAGCAGAGCTGTATAACTTAATGAAGTTGTGACATTAACAAGTAGTGTATACTTTTCTGCCCATCTTCTGAAAGGGGTCTGGATACTCAGGTTTGATTCCTCGCTACTCGGTGTTACTTTTGTGAAGCTCTGTGGTCAGGGCTGCAGCTCATCTACTACTGTCACAAATATGACAATTGAATATGTATTGTTGATGATCTCAGAGTTCAAAAAACAGTAGCAGCTATAACGTTTAGGTAATATATAACACTGAAGATGCATAGAGAAGAAAAGTTGCAATTCCAAAATGATTAATACAAGCCCATTATAAATGCAATAGTTTTCAGAATATAGGGAAACACTCTTTCACTGGTATTCTGGAAAATCTTCCCCTGAAATATCAAACTTAGGAAACAATTGAAAATTTTTTAATGGTTTATATGATTGGATGTGAAAATAACACCCTTTTATGTCACAGACTAAATTTTGAATGCCAAAATCATACATTTGGTGGGCTTTTTTTTCTGCCCCTAAATAACGATAGCTATAAAGTGGAATAATACACCAAACTTACAAATGTAAAATAGGGAATTTAATAACAAGGGTGAACATCTATGGACAGGGTTCATTAGGCTTGCTACTAGGAGAAGCAATGATTCACCTGCGTATTACACAATGATTCAGGTTCCGAAGCTAAAATTTAATCTTTTAAACATTGGTTAATATTATCAGCCACAAGTCTTCTGGGACTTTTAATTGTCTGATTTAAATTAAATGCTTTTTTCCAGCTTTTGTTACCACCCAATTAATTTTCAAAACCAATTAAGATAAAAATCATCCATAATAATATCATACTTATTATTAAACCTATAGTTTTGCCAATCTCATTTTCCGTTTTTGACCTACCCTTAATGGCTCCTGATTAGAAGGCGCATAAACTCCAGGAGCTGTGCCTGTGAACTATTCATGCATTTGGAAAAGCATGTTCTCTTGAATTGGGTATTGGTCTTGCCAACTGAAGAGGTAAATGAGTAGTTTACAATGAATAATTCATTTGACATATGTAACCCATTTTAGGCTAACATGATATCTGCAAGTAGATCCTATTTTCCTAACAATTCTAATTGAATGTGTGCAAGAAAACTCCTTTTGTGTTTTCAGTTCTATTGGAGGAAATGAACAGAGGTAAATGTAAAGATATTTACTGCTAGTTCCATTTCTTTTTCTCTTTCTTGACTGAAAGATTGCACAAGAATATGTGGTGTCAATATTTGAAATCCTAGTATTGCAAAGGTTTTTTGTGAGTATATAATGCTCTCATGCCAAGTCCTAGTGGAGACAATCTAATTAATATTTATTTCCTGGAAATCTGCCTTTTGCAAGCTCTTGTAAGACTTCGTAGACCTGTAGAATGGTTTGGGTTGGAAGGGACATCAAAGACGATCTAGTTCCAACACCCCTGCCATGGGCAGCATGTCGTGCACTAGGTCAGATTGCTCAGAACTCCACCCAACCTGGCCCCTGAACACTTCCAGGGAGTGGGTATCCACAGCTTCTCTGTACAACCTGTTTCAATGCTGCACCAATCTTAATGTACAGAATTTGTTCCTAATATCTAATCTAAACCTCCTCTCCTTCAATTTAAAGTCATGCTCCTGTGTCCTATCATGCCCTTATAAAATATCCCTCTCCAGCTCCCTTCCAGGCCCCTTTTAGATACTGAAAGGCAGCTAAAATATCTCCCTGGAACATTCTCTTCTCCAGGGTCAACAACCCTAACTCTCAGACTGTCTTCATAAGAGAGGCGCTCCCGACCTCTGATCATCTTTGTGGCCCTTCTCTGGACTCACTCTAGCAGGTCCACATCCTTCTTTTATTAGGGAACCCAGAGCTGGACACAGCCCTCTGAGTGGGGTCTCATGAGACTGGAGTAGATGGGAAGAATCCCCTCCCTCACCCTGCTGTCCACACTGCTTTTGATGCATCCCAGGACACAGCTGACGATCTGGGAAACAAGTGCACATTGCTGGGTCATGTCCAGCATGTCATTCACCAACATCCCCAAGTCCTTCTACTCAGGGCTGCTTTCAATCCATTCTCTGCCAAGATGAAGCCTGTGCTTGGGATTGCCCTGATCCAGGTGCAAGACCTTGCACTTGGCCTTGGTGAACTTGAGGAGGTTTTGCAAGTCCCACCTCTCAAACCTGCCAAGGTCCCTCTGGATGGCATCCCTTCTCTCCAATGTGTCCACTGCACCACACAGTTTGGTGTCATTAGCAAACTGGCTGAGGGTGGACCCAATCCCACTGTCCATGACACTGACAAAGATGTTAAACAGTGCTGATCCCAATACCAAACCCTGAGGAATGCCACTTGTTGCTGGTCTATAGTTGGATATTGAGCCATTGACCACAATTCTGTGAGTGAGACCATCCAGTCAATTCCTTATCTATTGAGTGGTTCATCTATCAAACCAATGTCTCTGCAGTTTATAGAAAACAATGTCATGTGGGACAGTGTCAAATGCCTTGCACAAGTCCAGGCAGATGACATCAGTCACTCTTCTGTCATCCACCACCACTGTAACCCTGTCACAGAAGGTCACCAAATATGTCGGGCACAGTTTGCACTTAATGAAGCCACATTGGCTATCACCCAATCACCTCCTTATTTTCCGTGTAGCTTAGCATAATTCCCAGGAGTATCTTCTTCATGACCTTGCCAGGCACAAGGTGAGACTGACTGCCCCAGGTCTTTCTTGTTTTCCCTTTTTAAAAATTGGGGTTATATTCCCCTTTTCCAAGTCAGTTGGAACTTCACTGGACTGCCATGACTTCTCAAATATAATGGCTTAGCCACTTCCTTTACCAGTTCCCTCATGATCCATGGATGCATTTCATCAGGTTCCATGGGCTTGTGTACCTCCAGGATCCTCAGACAGTCTTGAATCCAATCTTCTCCTACAGCAGGTGGTTCTTTATTCTCCCAGTCCCTGCCTTTGCCTCCTGTAACTTGGTCAGTGTGCTTGAAGCACTTGCTGGTGAAGACCAAGGTAAAAAAGTCATCAAATAGTTCAGCCTTCTCCATATCCCAGGTAACCAGGTTTCCCAACTTCTTCCAGAGAGAGCCCACATTTTCCCTAGTCTACCTGTCATCATTAATGTACCTAGAGAAGGCTTTCTTGTTGCCCTTGAAATTCCCAGCCAGATTTAATTCTACCAGGGCTTTAGCCTCCCTAATGCCATCCCTGGGTGCTCAGCCAATTCTCAGTATTTCTCCTTTTGAATGCTTGTAACCAATGAATGGAAGTGAGACTGCACATATTAATAAAATGGAAAATTTAAAATGTGAACTAATATGCTTTGGAAATAGTCCATATTCTTTCTCCAAGCCTAACTAGCTCCACAGTTTTAGTGTATTTCTAGGAGTTCTCTTCTCAGTGATCTGTCATTACTTTCCTTTATAGTTAGACTGTCACATTTGTGTATGGTACAACATGACATTAAAAAGCACAGAGTAAATAAGTTAGATAATCACTTGCTGTCAACACAGTTCATGTAAATACGTTGAAAAGCTCTGCATTTCAGAAAATGAAACCTTTTATTCTCAAAGGTCTGGAAATCAGAATGCAGATAATTTATCATATGTTTTCCATAACCTATTTTTTTTCTGTTGGTTGAAGACCATATCCTTTCTTTCCTCTCACTTATGTATCTCCTTTTTCTGTAGTCACCGACTAGCTGGAATTATTTACCTATATCTGAAAATAGAATGTACCTAAACATATGTACTTAGGGAAATAATTTCTATACACCAGCAATCAATCCTTCAGAGCAATCAGCAGCAAATCTGCATGTCAATTTTATTATATGTACCAATAACATAAATAAGCCCAAGAACTGAATGTATAATTTATAAAGATAGTAGTTTTCAATAGTGAATCTAGAAACTGTATAGAGAACCTTTATTATTCGTACTACAAACATTTTATATGATAAATGGATATATTTTTCAAAAATGTTTGTTGTTGACCAAACCACTGACATTCAATACGGATTTTTATTTGGATAAATGCAAAAATAAGCAAGTGGTAATGCGTGAATAAGCATTAAACTTGAAGGATGTTGAAAGAAGATAAGAGATATAGAAACAACTGAACCATTGCAAGAACCATTTGCCTGTTTATTTCATCTCGTTTTCTCCACATGCAATATTTATTTTCTCCCTCTAAAATTGCCCTCACTGAATCACAGCATTGTCAACTTATGGCATCAGGTGAAAAAAGTTAGCAACTTCCTAACTGGATCTATCTTGACTATGATCCATTTCTTCATTAAACTTAAAAATCTACAGCCGGGGAGAATTAAGCCTTAAGAACTACAGAGGGCTCATCATTCAAGTAAATGAATGTTCTGCATGAATGTTGGAAGGAGTAAGAGTGAAAAGAGTGAGCCATCTGTTTTAGAACTGACACAGGATTTAGAAGTCTATATCGCAGGTATAGATCATAAGTCAGACCTGGCACTTACATTTTTCTGTGAATATTACAGGGCCTTTCTGAAATTAAACTGAGCCAAAGGCTGTACAATCCTAGCTGCCCAGAGTTTGAATTAGACTATTTAGGGAATGTGGTGAAATATCCTGGTTTATTTCCAGGAAAATTCTATTAATCTATTATTCAAGTAAAGTATAATATAAATTAATTATCAAGGCAAGTCTATATCCTCCATCACACCAGCTGTTTATATGGGGGGAAAGAGAGAGAGAGAAACTGGTAAAATTCTTCTAGTCTGGAGAATGAGGAAGCAAATTTTACATATCATGATTTTGGAAAGGAGACCCAGGAATGTACATGGTAGTAAGATTGCATGGACCTGTCCTGAGATGACTTCAGCCAAATTTTTGAACTGTTAAAAACCACAAAGCCTCAATTTACTTTCTAGAGATGCTCATTTGCCACTGCTTTTAGATGTTCTGTTTCAGACAGAAATATAATAATGGCATACTTCGATAACTATAAGGAACATGAGATTTTATAACCTGGTATTCCACTTTGTATTTATGCCTCATCTTTCAGTATGATGAATTTGTACAGCTAGGTTCATTTATAGAAAGAAGGGGTGGAGTGAGAGGTCGTATCCAAAGCAAAATCTTGGTCCAAGAGTTTCTCCTAAGAAGCTCAATGAGCTGACTAAGGTAATATCAATGGAAGTTACTATTTATTTCATAGAATTATGTATTTTACTTCAAATTATCAAATTTTAATGTTAATCTTCTCTACAGGGAAGATAGTACTGCCTTCTGTGAGTTTGCAGGACTTATTTACTTTCAGTGTAAACTGTAGACACATCAGTCACCTTAACAAAACAGTGCCAGCAGAGTATATTAAATTCAATTCCCTTTAAATGAGCTCAAAGACTTCATCTTTTCCATACATGGTCTGTACCACAAGCCAGACCACTTGAAATTAAACTTAAAAGGCAATTGCACCAAGGTGTAAGAGAACTGTAGTGACACCTCTAAGACATTGTCAGGAACTAAACTGCTCAGTGAAGATAGGTGAGGGTCATATCCACTTCATACCATTGACACTTCCAACAAATTAAAGTTTATATACAAAATACTATGTTATCTATTGAAAAATCTGCTGCCTGACAGCAAAAAAATCTACTGTGTGACAAGAAATCTTTATGCCTCATTGCCTTCAACTTCAGAGCAGAAAGTTTTCTATTCCTCTCCCCTTTCCCGTCACATCTGCTTTCACTGTATGTGGTGCATTTCTCACAATATTAAACTATCAAATTAATCTCTCAGACTGTACTCCTGGTGTATTTACTGTCATTAAGAAGTTTGTTTTCCACATCATAGATTAAGATAAAGATAGTTTACCTGCTCAGCTAATGCGACTGTTTTATGCAAGATATTTCATCAATTGCAAGAACAATATTCTGCTATAATGTTAAAAGTCTGGGCTGACTCACAGTACTTCTTATTTGAGTTCCACTGCATATTACCTGGAGAATCAATTGATGCAAATTAGGACCTCTCTGTCCATTTTTTACTTCATACATTAGCCTATTTCTTTTCAGAAAGATAAGGTACAGACTGCTGTGGGTGTCATCATAATATGTAAGGACAATGCTTTGCATTTATATTTAAAAATGTGTTGCATTTTCATTTGTGTATATGCAAACAGTAAATTATGGGAAACACAATCAAGTGAAAGAAAATACTTAAGTATTTGGTGAAAGAGATGGTATTTCACTTCTAAGTTCTTATTAACCAAGTAATAATTACCCTATATTCCTTCATTTGTTAACTCCTTATTTTAAGTATTACTTTTTAAAAATCCCTAAATATTTTGCTATAGCTCATAACTGTGCATTTTTAAAACTAGTCCTTTTTATCCTATAATAGAAAGATGGGTTTTTCTTTTTATTTTTTAACTTCTCTATATAAAAGCAGACTTGCTCCTGGTAGCTCTTTACTGCTCCCTTCTACTCATAATGAAGTCAGTGAGTCTACATGAGTAAAAAGGAGAACATGTGTATAAGATTTGCAAAACTAGACCCTCTAATATTATAGTGAAATGAAATAGCAAATCCTTAACTGCTAGTGCTCCACAGAGGTTACTGAGTTTGCAGTGTGTAAGAGGTTGCAATCTTTTCCATTAACTTTTTTGTCCCCTTTTTCCCCTGTGTGAAAGACTGAAGTAAATTTTAAAGGACATCCAGCAGGGAAGAATGTATTCTTTTATTTTTAACAGTGAGATAGACTAAAAAGAGCCAGTTTGCTAGCACTATTCCTGAAAACAGCTGTCCCCAAAACCAAAGACGTGGTTTGATATTAAGAAATGTAAGACACTATGAGACATTCAGGTACTATTTCTTTACATAAAGGTTATTGAAAATATAAAACTAATTGTCCAAATAGCTGGATTAGAAAGGAGCGGCATAAGTCAATCAAATGAAAGTTAAATAAGTCAATCAAAGGAAAAGCAGAACAGGAATTTTATAACATGAGCAACCAAAATCTTGAATCACTGCCAATATTACTACAGACAGACTGGTATCAGACTGCTTCATATGATTTAACCTTTGTATGCAAAGTTGTCTCCAGCAGAGAGGGCATGAAATTCTAATGTCACAAACTGCAGAACCAATTATGTGTTTTTCTCCTTCTTCATTGTATACTCTTACAGAATGAAAATTCAGTGTCAAACAGCAATAAATGTAACTGGATATCTTTTTCCTGGTAAACAGGTACCATCTACATAAGAATTTGAATTATGAGATGGGATCTTAGATTAACACTCGTACTAAAAATAAGGTCCCTTGCTGTGTATTTACCTGGTCATTACTTATGTGAATGTTTTCCATGTCTATATAATTATATGGAAGCACAGAAAAAAGTTAGTGTTACCAAAATCAGTTTAGCTTTATTGCTACCTTCTATTCATTTTTTTTTAATCTTCTTATCATAGCCCACAAATTCAACTCTCCTGAAAGCCTTCTTTTCCATTCTTTTGACCATTCATATAAAAAAAAATAATCATTACTTTCTGGGTTCAGTCTATTGTGAATGAGGCTTTGAGAAAAACTAATGAAGACTAAGAGTGAGCAGTGGTTTACCTCACTAGTTTCAAACATTTTCAAAGGAAATTGTCCCAGAGTTCTTGCTCCTCCTACACCCTTGGGTGGCCAAAGCTGTCTTCCAGTTACACTTTCTCATTAGTTATGTGATGCACTCACACCCTTCTGTTTCACTATACCTTAATAATTACCATTCCCAAAACACCCTTGCAAGGGTGTGCAATGCTTGTGTTAAGACCAGCAGTGAGCAGGCTGGTCCTGTTTTTATCCCAATTTCATGCCTTCATCTCTGCTGTAAGATGTAAGTCTTCTATTCTGGAAGGGTGTAATATTTAAAATACAAGTAAAAGTACATGAGCTGAAATTAAACATTAATGAGATCAGGTATTGACAGCATTTTCTCCAGGACTACTAGAACTAGAATTTTTAGAAATTAGAGCTAAAGAAGTCATGAGATTGTGAACTTTATATTATAAATGTAGAGCAATTACTTGGAGAAGTTACCAATAAAAGGCAAGTAATCCTTCTCAAGACCTCCCCCAAAACAAACAAAAAAATCCACCCACACTCATCCCTGAACTGTTTCCTTGATGATAAAGCTCATCATACAATTTACACAGGTATTAAAGAAATACATGGATTAACTTTAGCAATCATAACAATATTTAATGTAGGAATCAATAAATACACTGTTAGAATTGCTAAACATCTCATTATATACAACAATATCCACCCATGATTACAGAATTATAAAAATCATGTTCGTTTGTGTGAAATTGGCCTGTAAATTCCCAAGAGAAAGAAAGAAGAGTATAAAGAATATTAGGCAGAGTTGATGTAAATTGAACCAAAAACAATGCATAAAAGACAAAATGCAAAGGTGAAATAGAACCGGAATTATTTGGATTCTGGCAATAATTCTGGGAAGAGGGAAATTGATTTTGTTTAATCTAATAATGACCCTATGTTTACGCAGGGATTTCAATCCCTGCATACTTTACTAACTGATAGTTTCAAGACTGTCAAATCTTGAATTTGAATTCACTTACACCAACATTTTCCCATTACCTTCTTAATGTGGTGCATATGGTGTGGTTTTAGATGAATTACAAAATATCACAATAAGAACAAACACTGCGTGAGGAGCACAAAATCAAACTAGCAAACCCCTCAGGTATTCTTATTAAAGTGGGGGAAGGGAGTTGATATAGACAGAATGGAGCTCCATGAACTGGAATTTGACCAAGCTAAAAGGATTAGCAGCCTTCCTTGACCAGAAAGGTACCAAGGGAACTTTAATGAGGAGACACATCTGGCAAACAGGCAGCTTGGAGGCCAAATAATACCATCCTTCATCAGCTCTTAAAATTCCACAGACCTGAAGAGTGTGGCTAGAAGAGTTTCGAGGAGTGATATTTCACCGTACAGCAATAGAATGACTGGAGTTATGAGGCCAGGGATAAATCACATTGATGGTCTTATTGAAGAAGCCGTGCCTGGAAGGGAGGTGTAGTCTCTTCCCCAGACACAAAGAAAGCAAGCTGACGTGAGAAGCAAAAACACTTGTGCTCTGGGGACACTTAAACCTGCCTGTGAATGATTATTCTTCTCATGAGGGGAACATGTTTTAATTATGAAAAAAGGGGTTTCGGGGCAGTTGATATGAAATAAATTTACCTTAGTATTTGTATTTATGTGCATGGACATGTGTCTCCAGTCAAGAAAATCTCAGTGTTAAATTTGCATTTATAAAAATTATCATAAATATAGTGAAACTCTCATTTTCATAAATTCTCTCAATCCTAAGAAAATCAGTTTTCCAATCTAAATTTCAGTTAGTTTCTGCTTCATCTCTCTAACTGAATTATGGTTTACTTTAAAAAAAAAAAAAAAAAAAAAAAAAGAAGAAAATAGAAAGAGAAAAAATGGTCAGGGTTTAATAACCAAGAGAAAAGGAGTTTAAACCCCATGAAAATTTTAGGTTTAAATTCACTACAGGCTTTTTTGGTTTTTTTAAATATGTCTTCGATTTCTGTGAAAGGTCACCATATGGAGATAAAAGAGCAGATGAAATAAAAAGAAATAAGACAAAACAATAAAACTGTCATTGTTTTCTTGACCTTTTTCGAATGCATTCATCATGGTGTATATGGTAAATTTAGTTAGGGCTTTGAAACTACTTCTTTGTCTGAGTGGAATGATCTCCAGCATCCACTTACCAATGGCCCTTTCTCGCAAGGTCAGGTAATAAGAGACCTCTCTCTGAACTGGAACTCTAAATAACCAGTGACTCAAGACAGGGTTTGTTTACTCTTCGTTTTTCACTCTCTGGCAGAGGTAACAGAGGCTAAGCCAATTTCTGCGCTATTGTTAACTTTGTGTGAAGCTCACATGATAACATGTAAAAAGAAGCCATGTTGCATTTCTCAGCTCTGCGGCAGGAAAGTCAGAGCAAAGAGCAGAAAATAAGAGAGACTCTTCCTTTCAGAAGAAGGCATCCTTCCATTAACTTCATAAATATAGCAAAAGAGTACAGTTCCTGTGTTTTACAACATGATATGTATAATTAAGCTAAACACGTGCCCCAGTCTTTGTGATGCTCACTGTAGTTTCTAAACTGATATATATTCCTTCTCTGTCCTTTAGGAAGGAGCTACAAGAAGAAATATATGTTCTTTTCCTGGTGTTTTCCCAGTGCTGACTAATCCTAGTAATCATACTTTGATCAAATATGAGTTTTGTTCTCAGATGCCTTCCAACATTGATTTTGTTAGCATTTCTGTTTCATGTAGCTAGTCTTTTAAACAGAAAACATACTTACTTGTTATTGTATATATAAGTTGTATCTTTTAGTGTGTCAAATCTGATGTTAGGTGTGAATTCAGAATAATTAACAGCTTGCTACATACAGAGGAGATTTTGAGGGCAGTTAGGAGAAATAGGTGTTATTTTATTGTATGTGCAGAGCTGCAAAACCATGTTTGAGACATCTGATAACAATATCCTTATATGCAATTGAAATAGCACAAAACCCATGTAGACAACATCTTTTTTATTATTTTCTGACAGACTCTAGCTACCTTCCATCCTAGCTGGGCAGAAGCCTTTGTCTTATAATATGTTTTGAATGTGCTTCCTATGGCAAAGGGAAGCTGAAGCTGGAGAGAACCAAGGTGTATTCTCCCTGCATAGATAATTCATAAAAATAAAGTAACGGTGGCTGACCTTTCTGATTTGGGATCAAAAGTGCCTCATGGCTTGCAGTCATTAGAAGAAATCTTTAGTAGGTTATATCCATCTTTCTCTGAATACAAATTCATAGCTGCACCAAAAAATCAATGCAGGTACTTTGATTATAACGTTTTCCACATTTATTTTACCCTTTTATGGAGAGAGAAGAATCACCAGGGATAAATAGTGCTTCATGAATTAACTATGCAACAGAGTGTTCTGACAGATAATTAAATAAATTACCGGTTTATACTTTTGTATTTCAAAGAGTCTGTGCAGTGATTTCAGCTAAGGAAACCCCACCTGCATTTTTCATTACTTCCTGTATTTCTAGTTGTCACATTGGAAGATGAAGGATGGATTGTTCATTCAAGCAAGCTTCTTCCATAGCACTTCCATACAAGTTACAGGAACTTTAAATAAATCTGTCTGCTTCTGCTCTTACACAACTCTATGATAAATCACCCTTTGACTTCAGTTGCACAAGGGAAGATTTGATACTTTTAGTATTTTCAGATTCTTTTTACTGCTTGTAGATGTCACAGAGGCCTGCATTAGTGCCAAGTCACTGTACTTATCAATAAATAGCTTATCTAAAACAAACCTATGTGCTTTGGAACAGGACTTACCACAAAGCTGTGATTTAAACAGGTTTATTCTCTCTACCATCATCAGCCACAGAATTCTAGATTATTAAGATATTAATTTGATTATCTTCAAATGTGAAACAATCACCTTTTCCAGGCAGTGATTCACGGGCTTTTCTGTGATTTCTTTATAAGGCATAGAAATGGAGTATCAAATATCACTGTCCAAATGGTCCTGGTGCAAATGATCTACAAATAAATACTCCAGTACAAAAAGATCCCATTTTTCACTCTTTGGTTGTGTCTTTAGTCCCCAGCAATATTTGCAATAATTCATAATGGGAACATATAGAATAATATGACTGCAGCAGAAGTCCCTGGACCATTTTCCATCCATTTTTTCTGATCAGTCTTTGTTACAGTTTAATCTTTCTTAGCTCTACCAGGTTCATGAAATCAAATGTGGACTCTCCTTTCAAAGACGAAGTCTTTGCTATAGTTATTGTGTGCTATGCAGTAGCTGTTCATATTTCCTTATTTTGATAATTAGGATGGGAGGAAGAGTTATCAAGTCTTTCCCTTTTACCCTGCCTGAGTGGCAATGTTTAACAACGTGCTCTATCTTGCTGTAATAAGTTGAAAATGTCTCTTCAGACAGGATATGGCTCACTGTAATGGCCTTTGCATAAATACATAATGGGTTAGATAAAACACAGCCTGGCATTTATTTATTTTGTTACCTTATGTGACAACTGAACTCATGACTTCCCAGTTCTTTACCCACCTGTACTTCCTTTAAAAATATCCGGGCTCATCTCTGCACTTCTGCCAACTACCAGTGCCAAGATGCAGAGCCTCCCTCAGAAAATGCATGGCCTCCACTGTGCTCTCTGCTGAAATTGCATTGGTAACACTCAATCCCTTTGCTTTAGAAATTAAAGCTCTCACGTTTACAGGGCAGAGGATTGAACAGCTAAGAGGAGCCTCAGAATTCACTAATAGGATATTACTGTCAAAAGGGCAATGCTGAGGATATTGTGTAAATGGCCTATGGCAGTGAAAGACATTGGCCAATAAGAGTAGCAGAACTGAAATGTTTTTGTCACTGATACAAATAATGATATGATACAATATAAAGAAGTGGGTTTATTATAAAATTCATTTCATTCACATGTGTCAGGAGATAAGATTAAGGCTCTGTGATAAGGAGGCATATTCCTCATGTTGGAGTATGACTCAGTTGCTCTGAAGAATGAGGTTTTACGTGATATGTGCAGAGGTCAGGTACTTGGTTGTAGAGTCTAATAGTCTTAGTATGCCACTCATCAAATAATAAAGGTTTGCAATTGCAGAGCAATTACCCCAGGATTACATGCACGGATTTGTCTCTAATTTGTATTTGCATTGGCAAGTGAAAGCCATGTGCAGTCTTTGCAGAGTTGGGGGTATAAAAAGGGGCAAACATCTATTTCCATGACAGCCTGAGTAATTATCCAATTAAATCGGATTCTGGTTATATGAACTATCATGTCTGTCAGATCTATCAATAAAGACCTTATAAGAGATTTAGTAACAAATAAGTAAACTTCAAATGCTTGCAAGACTCCTTCTAATGGTAGACAGAAAGTACACAGAGGAAATCAGACTTTTCCACAAATGTTTCTGAGATCACTGTAGTAGAGGATATAGGTATTGCTTTTCAGGTTTAGAGTTCCTGCAGGAGTCATTTTCCTTAGGAGATTAAATCTGTAAATTCAAAGAGGCAGAGTCAATGGCCAGTTATTGAAGAACCAGATTAAAATGATTAATAACAGTAAAATTCTTGGCAACGCGTGCAGAAAGCTGAAACACAACAATACATATGTTCTTCTTCGCGTGTTTCAATTTTGACCAGCTTGATGGATTTTATTTGATTGAGTTACCACAATAACACAGAGAAGAATGTTTAGTAATTTGCTAGCCACAGCCATATGGCTGCTGGCCCTATTTTTCATCAGTACATCTTTTAGTACTTAAGGGATTTATTCTGCACACATAACAGAAAAACCTAATTGTCTGATGTTTTGATGTAGTCTCAGCACTAGCGTCTTCCAGAGCCTGCATTTTGAGAAGTGATATCAAATCACACAATTTTCTATATCCCATGGGCTGGAAGATAGAATATTTGGAAGCACCCAGAGGTAACAGACATTTGCCAGCTGCCTCAATGCCACTGGCAAAATCCTAACAAAATCACTCTTTAATTGAAGAAGTGGTGAGATTGAACAGCATCAAGCTGTTACATACAAAGACACATTTTATTCCCAGCTGAATTCCCTCTTGGGACTTTGCAGCAGGAATGTCCCTCTGTTCCATTAAACCCTGAGTCAGGTTGCCATGCAGTATCTCCAATCAGGCTGCCAAACCTTCCTTTACACCCATGGAAAGAAAAGGATGGTGGTGTGCAAGTAAAAGTAGATCATGGAGCCTGATTTTACTGGAATTATTGTATCACGGTAGTTTCCAGAATAATGAGGATTTCTTCCAAGTGTTAAAGCGCATAATTACTTTTCAAAAACTAATTCAAACAATATTCTCGTTTAAAGAAGACAATGACTTGTATTTTGCTAATGTCTCTGAGATTTTGAAAAAGCAAAAAGAAAGGTGATACCCTTAATTGTACAACATCACTAAAATATTTGGACTGGTTAATTTCAGGACAACATTAAATGATAACTAAAGTTGTTGCTATGTTTTTAGTTGAAAATTCTTTAGCTGAGTCCCTGCACTTTGAATCCATGGTGTATCCCCAAGAAGTCTCTTAATTATATTATAATTTATCAAAATACAAATGAATTGCTGGACTATGTGAACATTTTTTTCTTCTTAAATGCTTGGGGTTTTTTAGAAATTGAAAATTAGTTCTCTGTAGCTGTGACACAGTGGCACATCTTCTAGATCTTAAATACTAGTAAGGCAAGAGAAATGGTGTAATTAAACAACAGAAGTTATGCCTTTTTGCAGTAGGGGCCAGAAAATTGCTAATAAAAGCTGAACCTCACCTTTATGTGAAAAAAAGCAAGCAGAGGCAAACAAGGAATAATATCTTGCTGAGAATCAACAGAGCAGCTGCAATATGATAATCCAGTCACAAATATTCATCCAAGCTGTTAAAACATATATTAGCTTAGCGCAGCAGAGAAGCCTTGATTTTTGGATGTCAGCAGTGAGAGGTGGTGAAGGTTGCTGCATCCAACCTTAACTTTGTTATTTTAACTTTTATAGATTCAAACAGGCCACAACCTATCAGCCAGTTCTAATTGGGGTCTTATTTTGTTGATTTATACAGACCATGAGTGCTTACCTATTCTGAAAACTTTAGCAGAGTGGATATTACAAAAGTGAACTATTTTGTGAAATATCCCATTTATTAGTTAGCTGTTACAAACATAGTAAATATAGTAAAGATACCTCTCCCCAAATTAAAATCTACGCTAAAAATACAGAAAAAAGAGAAGGAAGCATGAAAAAGAAGGAGAGCTTCTCAGATATTAGAAATTATACACACAGAATCATTGGACCATAGTGTGTTGAAAGTTGGAGTTCTCTGGTCCAAGCTGCTGCTCAAAGCAGAGCCAGATTAGATGGGGTTTTTCAGGCCCTTGTTCAACTGAGTTTTGAATACTTCCAAGGGTGGAGATTCTAAAATGTTTCTTGGTACATTTTCCAGGGTTTGACTTCCTGTATGTGATGAGTGTTGGTTTGGGGCTTTTTCCTCCTTACGTTGGTTTTTCTCTTTTTGCTGCTTATGCCTTTTGTCTCCTTTCCAATTGCTCCATACTTCGGAACATCTGGCTCCAACTTATTCATATCTTAGGTGTATGAGGTAGTCGAGGAGCAATAAGACCTTTCCTTAGCACACACTCTTTCAGGCTGAACAATCCTGATTCTCAGCCTGCTATCACATGTCTAGTGCTCTAACCCCCAAACAAATTTTTTGCCCCTCCACAAGACTTATATATAAACATATATTTTTTATGCTGTGTGTAAAACTATATGTATATATGTATTTGTGTGTTTGTATTTGTGTGTATTTTGAAATAAACTGAATGAGTTTGACCGTTTTTCTTCAGGAGATTAAGTTTTAATTCTACTTTAATACTACGTAAGCTACACATAAAATTCTTTTGGTGAGGAAGTGCACATTATTAGAATGTGAGCAGGTGATTAAAAGGAATCAATTTAACATGGCTTAATGGAGTATCAATGGACTTGCAAAACTCCTACAGCTCCCATTTCCCTTCCCCCAGCCTAAGACATCAAAAACAATTTAAAAACAAATCCCCCAAAATCCAGGCTGACTGAGCTGGCTTGCGCCTCTCTCTGCTGAATTCAGTTTTGCACCAGGTGCCACCACTACTACCAACCCACCATGCTGTATTCTTAGCAATGAAGAATGTTTTGTGTAAGGTACCATCCAAGGAGGCGTTTAGGTCCTTTCTATTTATTTGTCTTGAACATGCACAATAATTAATTATTAAATTTAATTATTTTTAAAATAATTATTTTCAAAACTAGATTGGTTTGTCACAGGTAAGAATCTACAGATGTTTGGACAGTGCGCAATTTGGAAACTGTATAAATCAAATTAGTACGCAATTTTTGACACACTTCTCCTGTAGGGAGAAGTTTGTGAAGTGCTTTACTGATGACTTAATAACTAATTTCTGAAACATTTGTTTTGTGCTCAGAAGACACTCTCCAAATGGCAGAATTTTGAGACAGAGAAGCAAAAGATCGCATACAGTTATGATAGTGCTGTTACATTTTCCAATATGATTGTTTATATTTTCTTTATTTCCAACACCACCGTCTTTTTTTTTTTTTTTTCAATCTTTATTAAATATGTTTCTATGAGAGCAGAGACTCTCCTCTCACAAGAGAGAAATGGAGAAGATACGGGACAATGGGTATAAGTTACAATGGGACAGGTGTCATCTCGATATTAGAAAAAAATTTAACTCACTGGAACAACCTCTCCAGGGATGTGCTAGAGTCTCCTTTGTTAGAGGTTTTTAATGTCCGATTGAACAGAGTGCCAATGCCATCAAGGCTCCATTTCCCATGAAAGGTTGGACAAGATCTTTCAAAGTCCCTTCCAATTGAAGCTGTTCTATGGTTCTGTGAGACATTTTCAGATGTCTGCTTAATAAAGGGCCAAGGCATAAGTTTTAATTTTTGTTGCAGTTTGGGGTTTTTTAAGTGAAATGTGTAATATCTGCATAAATGAGATTTTTGGATTAAATTTTGGGTCTTCTATGTCTTAAAAACAAAGAATTTGCACGGCACTAATTTGATGTAAATCAAAATCCTTCCAGTTGCCAGACTGTTTTGTGTCAGTTAAAAAATAATCTTCCCTTCCAAAATAGCTGTGTTTGGAGCTGGAACTCATGCTTTTCATTCCAGTCCTTTTTTAAAAGTCGGGTTTCATTGTTTATATAAGTATTCTAGACTCAGTTTCATGGCAAGCAAAAACACATGTTGTCTTAGATTTAGAAACTAAAATATTTTTATTCAGAAATGCCAGCATATTTTAGTCTTGGCAAATGTAAATAATATTCTCAAGAGGGTTATTTTTATTCTGTAGAAAGTAGATTCAACATTCGTGTAAAATAGACCAATGTAATATTAGTTATTCAACATTTTTAGTTTATTCAGATACATTTTCAGAAAACAAATACTAAAATATCAAAGCATAATATTTAAATATCTCAAACTGGAATAGGAAAAAATAATCTGATGTTTTCATGCAAGCATAGAAATTCTATTTGGAAAGAACCTCCTAATATTATTTAGTCCAGGCTCTCACTCAAAGCAACACTATCACCAATATCTATCTGTCTCAGCCTTTGTTTTTTGTAGCCCAAGCAAACAAATCTTCAAGAAAAGAGAGGCAACCTGTTCCAGTGCTGCAGCACCCTCCTAGGTATGGTTGAGGCCCTAAAGAGTGCCTTGATAGCCCTTGTTGGAAATCTCTGTAGTTTCTTCTCATCCAATTCATGACCTGGGAAATTCAGCTCTGAACATGGTGTTCATCATGCAGCTCAGCATCCTAGTGTAGCCCAATAAAACCTACCAACAACAGACTCCCAGGACTGAGCTGCAGGAGTGCCTCATATTCCCCATAGCACCAAGACTTTTTCAGCATGTTTGATAAATAAACTGTTAATCTCTCAGCCTCTAATAGAAAAACCAACAACTTCCTTGGAACTTAAATGATTTTAAAGTCTTTTGTCCATGTATAAATTTCAGTAAGTAATTTTACAGTGGTGATCTTTTTTGTTAATTTTTTGGGGGTCCTCTTCTTAGGTTTTTTTTAATGATGGCACTGTTGGTTTTTTTTCTTATACCACTGAATACCTTATTGGTATAAGAAACTGCAGAGAGTTTTCTCCCTTTCTTTTTTACATTGGATTGAACACCTTTTAATCTAGCCATGGTGATTACTGTGAGTGAAACATATTTCAGTGATTTGTGGCTGCCAGGAATTGACTTCTTACACCATCAGAAGTGAGAAAAGTCATAACACCTAAACTGAGCAGAACAGCTGAACAGAACAGATTTTAGATATCAAAATAATTTTCTCCAGTGCAGTCCTATGTAGTTGAGTCTTGAACTTTAGCATTATTAGTTTTGTGACAGACAAGTTAGATGTTCACACCTGTCAATCAAAACTGGCTCATGAGTGTTTATGAATGAGACCTGCTTGTTTACAGATATGGGTAATGAGTTCTTAATATAAAACACCTTGTTGGAGACCTCACTACTGAGAAAAACAGCAATTCAAAGTGTGTTTGTTTTGTTCCCAATTCTTGCTCATTGTGCTTTTAATGATCACATATACTGGAGAAGCTGCCTATCAGATTTTTGTGACAAATTAATGCAGAGGGTAACTGGGATATTTCATACAGCAAATTCAGTGAAAAGTCTCCTGAATTGGTCCACCATCTTTATTTTTTGCAACTTTTTAAAACTTGAGGATATATAAAATGCTAAATTGTGAAAACTATTATTTCTTCAAAATAAAAATCATTCCAAGTAAGAAGCTGTAGAAGTCTCTGTTTAGATCCTGAATGGTGGCTTAAAAATATGTCAAATGAAAGAAGAAGTACAGTAAAACAATGATTTTTCTTTGCAGTTTGGGCAAAAAATGCATAATGGCATTGATCTCTGTGAAGTGCCTGAATTCGGTTCAGAATTATCATCTAAATTTAAGTGTCTAAATGGAAGTGTCTACATGAGCATTATGTGTGTAAGGTCCCTGTACGACCCACAGAGATGTAGTCAGAGCTGTCAGTGGAGCTTGTTCATCTTATAACAATAAAGATGTCTGGGCAGATTTCACTTGCTTGTGCACTAATTAATATTACTGTGTAAGTTGCTTAAAATTTCTATTACTGCCATTCAGGGCTGGCAGTCATAGCACAGATCCTGTGGAAAATCTGCATACTTTGGGAGAGGAAGCTGGAAACTAAGACATCCCTATGGTGTCTAAGGCACAGGAAATCTCAGGTACTTGTTCAAACAACAGTATTGATCGTTACCTATGCATCCCTTCCAACTTGAGACATTGTGTGATGCAGCTGGTTAGTTAAATTCTGCTGTCTTCATGGACTATGGGTGTAGGTCAAGGTTCTCTGATGTTTAATGCTGTTTGAAATTATGAGTCCCCAGAAAGTTGTAGAAATCCCATAGTGCCTGCTCATATCTGCCACCTGCATCTCCCAACGTCTCAAATGAAAATGGTCAACTCTGTAGAGGAAATGTAGAGGAATTCAAGATCTCTCTTGTTCTATAGAACCCGATAACTCTATGCATGCATTTACATTTCTTAATAAAGAATTGAATCTCATTCTTGGGGCTTTTTTTTTTTTTTAATATTTTATTTCTGCTTTAATTGATCTTTCAGCTTCAGGGTGTGCATTAAATACAACAGTTAGGAGAGAGTAGCTATGTGGACAGTATTTTATCTAGGTGAAGTCATTAAGACATTAGTTAACATGAAAAAATAGCGAAGAAATACAATTTAAATCATACTAATACTTTTGTTTAAGCACCCAGTTGCTCCTCCCTACACTTTAAAAAACTCTAAATTAATTTAGTAATTAAAATCACATATTTTAAGCAAATCAAATTCTTAAAAGTTTAATGAGTTCATTTTTCTTACCTTATACTTCATGAGAATCAGAGGGAGAGTTTAGGAGTGAGCCAACTTATGTGCAGTATTTCCAACAGAGTTATTTAATTTTCTTCTGATACTTTCTTATATTTTAATTGTTTTGGAAAGGCTTTGTGTTCTAGGTAAACAACCAATGAGATCCTTTTTTAATCTAAAGCAGTTTCCTTCCTCCTGAAAATGAATTGAAACAGTGAAGTTGCAAAGGATGCAGGATGGCAGTTTTTAACGCTTTTGAGTATTGTCATTTCTTCACATAATAAGGTACCTGCCAATTGTGCGGTCCATTCTCTAGTAATAAATGGGAAAGAATAGGGCTTAGCAGTTCTGTGGTTGCAGATGAAATCTGAAAAATTAGACAAAACTGAAATATGACAATTATGGAAACCTATTGCAATTCTAATGTGACAATGACCAAACAGAAATTCTATTAGCTCTAAACAGCCGTTTTTGGCTTACAAGAACACATCTAGAAACAAAAAAATTCTGAATATTTTTCCACTTGGGTGAAATGAGGTAAAAGTGAATGATTTGGGTTATACTTCTGTTATGAGTATATCATGTGGAGGTCACCCATTAAAAAGAAATACAGGTTTGACATGTAAGCATTCAGTATTATTGGACAATAATTGTTAAATTATCTGAACTTTGCAACCAGAGATTCTAGGTTTGTGTGGTAATAGAACTGAAAAATTTGTGTCTTGTGTATTAATACAGGTCCCAGCTCTACCACAGACTCCAGCTTTGCAAGCTGCAGCTAGGATACACAGGTAAACAATTTTTTATAATTCCAGCTTCCTAGCTTGATTTATCATTAGAAGCAGGGACTGATGCCTTAAACAGGCTGGTAAAAATATGAAGCAGACACAGTAGTACAGGGAAAAGGGAATTTACCTCGGTTTAATAGGATCCTAGGTGCCCAGACCCATCAAAGGTGGAAAACACGCCATGGAGCGAACGACGAGCCAGGAACCCCCGTACAACGCGTACCGGATTTTTATGGACTTTACAAAATTAACATATCTACTCAAAATCCCCCAACAAGAAACTTAATAAATGAATAATTGCCCCCTATTCTAATGAAACCCCTCCCAACTGAGACTACAGCCTAATTTACAAAAACACGTTCCAAGAGAGAACAGGTTGGAGCCTCTAGTTCTGAGATAGTATGAGTTTGGTCTTCCTCGCTTTGCAGGACCCCAAACTAAGCTAAATATCAGACTACAAGGATTGCAAACAAGTAGGGCTAAAGTACAAGGAGTGTTTGTGCAGGGTACAAGGAGTGTGTATAGAGGGTAACAGGGAAGGGAAAGGGTATAAAAATAAATGAAAAGGGTATAAAAAGAAAATACAAAAATCACCGGCATCAGGACCAGTAACATTGTTGCAAGCTTTTTCTTTTCTATTGTATTATGCAAAATTGGAAGCGAGTTCACCACAACCAGCAGATATTAATACAATTTAGATAAATAGATAAATAACGTAAACCACCTTATTTTCAAGAGATTACCATCCTAAGGAGTACGCAAACAAAAGCATATATGAAGTTAAAGAGCATCATAGCATGTGGTATAGAATCTACAATAACTTCTTCTTTTCTTTGGGGTAGTGGACAGGCACTTGAGTCTTTATTAAGGAGTTTTATGTAGGACAAAAAAAAAGACTTTGAAAGACTGAAAAATCTCTCCCTTCTCCATGTGCAATGGCCATCTCTAACCTGCCCAGTGACTCTAAGCCTATTTATATATGCAGTAATGATAATTTTAAACTTCTAAGTCACATAGTTGAAGTTTCAGAACATAACGGTTAATAGGATAAAGTTAGGATCTTGATCTAAACCCCTCAAAGGGATAGATGTCACAGCATATTACACTGTGATGAGTGACTAGTGTGGCAAGCTTTTGGTGCAGAAGGGCTGCAGAGGTGGCTTCTGTGAGAAGAGGGTGAGATCTTTTCCATGGCCCCCCACAACCAGTTCCACCCAGCTCAAAAGAGGGGAGCATTGGTGATCCTGGAGGCCTCTCTGATATGAAATACTTAAGAAAGGGTACAAAACGCTGTGCAGCAGCCATGAGAGAGTGGAGTGATAAAAAAGTGAGAGAAACAGCCTTGTGAATACCAAGGTCAACGAAGGAGGAGATGGAGGAGGTGCCCCAGGTGCCAGGGAGAGATTCCCCTGCATCCCATATTAAGGACCATGGTGAAGAGGGTTGCTGCACTGCAGCCCATGGAGGATCACGGTGCAGCAGGGATCCACCTGCAGTCCCTGGAGGCCTCTCTGCCAGAGCAGGTGGACATACCTGGAAAGAAGCTGCAGCACACAGACATCCCTTGCAGGAGCAGACAGAGTTTTCATTTGATTTTTCTTCCTTGTTTTACACTTTATAATAACACTCAAACTATCTCAAAAGCTATAAAAACACCAGTAAAACACCTTTATCTTGTTTTTCAGGTTCAGGAGTACTTGCCACAGCCTTACTCTATTTTATATCATTAAACTGGCCTTTCAGGAATTAAAGATTTTTCTTTCAAACTCCTATATTCTTCTTTCACCACCTTGGTGATGATGTTTTACACATATAATCTTTCATCTCTTGTCCTTTATATCACACTCCACTGGAGCCATATAGTTAATCTATGAGTCTGGATTTTTTACTGACTTCAGTAGGAGCTGAATATACTCCTCATATTATTCTACACAGAAAAAGACAATAAAGGATAATACAAAGAAAAAAATAGCAGTAAATTTTTGAAATGTGATCCCCACAAAATAAAAACTGAATAGTCAGACATTATTTAAAAAGTTTTATTTATGTGTTGACATCGTGCTATTCTTTATATATCATTCAGACAGTGAGCAAAATGTCACGTTATTTCTAACAGCAAGCAAAAATTGAATGCACGAGGAATGTCATTCACAGCATATCCTTGCTTTTGTGCATTCAAGAGAATTTTGCTAAGCCACAGAAAAGCGATGAAAATGTGTACCAATGTGTGTGTGTGTGTGTGTGTGTGTATTAAAAGGTGTATGGTATAAAAAATTTTAATATTTTCATTTAAAGAGGTAACAAGGGAGATGACATTTTCTATGTGTTACATTAGTAAAATAATAACCAAGGTCAGGCATTTACTTTGGACTCATTCTTAAAAGAAAAATAACTACCCATTATTAAGTTGAATTTTAATTACCATGAGTTTTCCATAGCTCCATATTTTTTACATACTTTTGCAATGCTTAATGTTAAGATTAATATTAGCGATAGTAGGACCTTTTATTTTTGTGTATGTGTGTGTGAAAGCCATGCAAAGAGCACAGTTTCCTATTCATAAATGTCACTGGGTCCTTCTAATAGTCTTTTCTGCTTATGTTTTCATTATATGCATTTTCTTTCTTCATTTGAACTGTAGTAGCAAAGTACCTTGTTCTTACACCTTAGAAGCAAATGCAGATATATTTCTAAATGGTATCTATTATGTGCTCTTACCTAAGGTAAGCAGCTTATTATGAAATTACCTGTGTTCCCACTGCACTGTAATATCATTTACAGACTCGCTGATTTCTCAAGGCATGGAGAGCTCATACAGAAATGATGAAGGAGGCTTATGGTATGATTTCCCATTAGTAATCAAAATTATTGATGTTTACTGTATTATAGCATGACACAGTTAATACGTATATTCACTCCAAGATACCTTTTTGGCATGAAAATATTCCTTTATGAAAGAATCTTTGTTTAAAATGCAAGTGTTCAGATGCTAATCAGTATTTTTCTCCATAAACTATGTTAAACACTAATTTTTTTCATAGAATGTAATTTTAAAAATATGCACATTTGAGGGCATAAAAGCTCTGCTGTGTTTGAATAATCCAACAGATGAAAAATGAGTTTGTTAATCACGCTGCCCCTTGTTATCAGAGCAATACAAAGCAATGATTTACAGAATAAGAATGAATAGCTCAGGATATCCCTGAGTAATTGATGGAGTTTATGTAGAAGGAATAAAAATGTTTCATATCCTGTAATGTACTTACTATTTTCAGCTTGAATGACTGTATTAAAATGATGTGCTTTACAAACTAAATGTCTGATTAAAACATTGCAAATATTTGAAACAGCAACGTTATAAGTTGTTTGCAACTACAAACACTGAATAATGTAATTTCCAATCAAACTCAGTGGACACTAAGAGACTGGATAAATAGCAACCTATAATGAAAATCTTTCATAGAGTAATTTCAAAATATAATGATGTACAGGTGGTCAGGATCTTGCTTTTCCTTTTCATTTGAAGAAACAATGTTAGAAAAACCTCTTAGACAGTCAAGTATTTCAGTGATCAAAAATTAAATGGTAAATGAGAGACTGTAACTGCAAAATCTGTCTTTCAAAGCAAAAATGTTCGGGTTCCCATTGTAATGAACAGCTGAAAGAGTTTCAGAGGTAGTCAATGGAATCTGCATCTGATAACATGAGCTCTTCTGCAGTAACAGGTGTGCCCCAAGTTGTTCCAGGGATGTTGCATTTCAACAGATCCATCTTAAAATGGTGGAAGTGTGATGGGATCACTCCCACATCAGCCACTAGGGAAGAACATAATCTGGTGACAAGCACTATATTTCACAAACACTATGTTTTCCTTGAATGACTTTACTTCAAATTCCCATGAAATAACACTCTTGGTCTGTAGTAGCACATGAGGTCAAGGTGGTTTTCAAGCAAAGACTACATGCCCAAGCATGTAATGGATACATTAAACTTTCACATTTCCAGTTGTTTTATTTGTTGATTCTGCACAAGTGGACTCTGAAATATTTCTGAGTAAACTTAAGATGTTTTAATCTGTTGACATACTGTCCAGTACAATTAGAACTGGTGGGAGAGTCCATTTTGAAACCACTCTAAAAAACAGTCAAACAAGTCAGCAGATAAACATTTATCCATACATCTCTATCTGTCTATTTCAGTGAACAATAGTCTTTTACAAAATTTTATAATGTCCACACCTGTCACAAGAGGACATGATACACGAGATGACAAGAATTCCAGAGTTTTTCATTACATTTCTTAAGGAAATAAAAACTTTTGGTTTTGTTTGTTTGGTTTGGAGTTACAATTGCATTTGAAAACATTTCACCCAATAAGAACTTATAGGGCACTAGAAATAGATATGTTTTATGGTTTGTAAAGGGTCACTTATTTTAAGACAAATGGGTAAAATACTCAAATATTCACCAGGACTTCCACTGAAGTTGTATTGCTCTGTTTCTTTTTTGGTATATACATTAAGTGGTCTGTTTTCTAACTACTGGAGTGTTACTTTGCTAGAAATCCTTTGAATGCTGAAAGTATCTGATAAGGAAGGACAGTAATAAAATTTGCACTTTCATGCAAATTTAGCTCTTGTTCTTTCTCACCCTATTTAGTCTTCCACTGAATGAAATAAAAAAATTAGAAAACTGCAACACAATAAATAAACAGCTTTTTCTTCTCAGAAAAACGCTTCCTAGGAATGACAGACAATGGAAGAAATTATATGTATTAATTTATAGAATGAGGATTTATCAAGCGACCTTAAAACCCTCAATCGTGCAAAGTCATTCACACTGTTTAGTAAATGTACATAATGCCTTTTATGAAATGAGAAATTCATCTATTACACACACTAGAGATAATTGCAAAGCTCCAGAGACTTTAATGAGATAGGAATAAAGTCGCCGGTGAAACTATTTCACAGGTATGTGCATCTTTGCAGATCTTTGTACTTCATCTTATTCCTTAACACGTTCAACTAAATATTTAAGTGTTTTGTTTTTCTACAAATAGATATCTCTAGCTGAATTTATATTTTGCGGGTTATTAGAACATACACAATATGATAGTCTAACCTGGAGGAAGAGAAAACTTTTAGAGTTTTCCTCTGTTGCAATAGTAGTAGCTATGTAGGAATTTGTGCTTCAATCATGCTGAAAATATCCCACTGGATATAATTTGAGAACCCACTTTAAATCTATAATCACAATTTTCAGAACATTTTCTGTGGAGGGTCCACCCCTTGCAGCAGCCATTTCCCGGGCTAGCTCCACCTCCTCAGAAGGAGGAGCCCCACTGGGGCAGGACTCAGGGGCCTAAGACCTGCCCCGGGGCTGGTGGGGATGGCATGCCCAGGGCTCCGGCTCCTCCCCCTCTTCCAGAATCTTCTGTTCAGTTTACTGTATCATTGGTTGCCGTCTATTGTACCCTCCCCTTCTTTGTTGTAATTGGACCCTGAACCCTCATTCCCTCCCCTTGTCTCCTCTCCCATTGGTTATCCCTTCCCCTATGTAACTGGCCGCCTGGGGACAGCCCTTGGGACTTCTCCTCCACTCTCCCTCTGGAACACCCTGCACCCTTACCCTGCAATAAAGGAGAGCACGGGGGAGACCCCTCCCACAACCCTTTATCTCGTCTCGCCTCCTTTACCATCGGTGCTTGTGGCTGATCACTCGCCAGGAGCAGCCCCACCTCGGCTGGAAAGACCCCAGCAGTAGCCTGTGGTGGGCCGGAGGCTTGCATCCCAGGCGAGGGCAGCCAGGAAGGCCAGGCAGCTTCATAAGAGCGACTAGCACAATTTTCTGTAAAGCATGTTAGAAAATTTCTCCCCCTCTAATCCTGCTGTGCTTTACCCCATGCACTTTTTTTCCCTTTCTTTTCTTCAGTAGTTCATAAAATTATGACAGTAGCTATAATTTTTTGCAATTCAATTCTTGTTTGAGTACATTAAATTTTGATATATTCTAATAATAGAAAATTAAGGAAAATCCTAATTTGTATAAAATGTGATGTGTCATAAAAGAGACTTGTTCTGCTAGGGATTCAGGAATGTATTTTTCACTTCTGCAAACTTAATTCTTATGGTGTGATTGAGAATACTTTCCCAGTTTACACATAAAAGGCAAGAGAAAGCACAATCTTGGAATGGCAAATCATTTCTTATTTCTAAGAACTACAGAAGCCAGGTCTGCTTTCAGATATGCAGGCGCTATGTGTGTCTTGTAAAATCAGTGACTGTGCACATGTATGCAAGTATGACATAGGTTTTTGAGTCAGGATTTAGTTTCATTTTATGCCTTTTTATATATTGAGTAGACAAAAGGCAATTGATAGAGCAAGAAATTAAATATAAGTAATGCAGGAACTCATCAGTTAGAAAAATCAGTGAATGAGAACATTCTCCCTGCAGTACCAACAGAGCTGTGTCCTGCTAGAGGGTGTGTCCAGCTAACTAACCCCCAGTTAGAGGGTTCCAAATTGAAGTACAAAATGTAAAGGCATGTAAAACACATAAGATCATTTTAACTGAGGTCATAAATAAGTTCTGAATGGAGTTACAGAAAAAATGCATTTTAATAATACAATATCTGAAATAGAAATTAATTGTATTACAGAACTGAGAAAGGCAAGCATATTTAGCCATCCAGGCATGACAAGCCTCTTCTGATTTATTCAGGATTGCAGGACAGTCTACTTGTTGATGATGAAAACAAACACTCACTGGTCACATGTCAGGAGGGCCCATCCATGAAAATCCTTTGTGTACAAGTCTTACACTGCCAAGATGAAAATGATGAGCAAAATAAAATTTAGTTCGAAACACTGTAATTCTCCAGCACTTTGCCTAAAGAAGTTTAGATGAATTCTAAAATTGCCCATGTGTCATAAAATTAATGACCAGAAGCATATGGGTGAGGATTTTTTAATTTCTTGAAACTCTGGGTTTTTTTGTTAATGTGGAAAAGATTACAAAAACACACAGCACAAAAATACTAAGTCCTAAAGAATCTGGACCAGCTTCTCTTTCTCAGTAATACTGTTTGGCAATCACAATTCTGTCTTACAGCTGCCAGGGCTTTGTTACTAGACTGAATGCTTTACAGAGGTGGAGGGCGTTCACCTCTGCATCCAGAACAAGGCTCAGAAGAGGCTGGTGCAGACTCCACAGCTCCCAGTTCTTTATGGCCTCATAGTCTGTCATGAAGCTCTTGCAGAGCTCCTGTCTGTCTGGCCAAGTTACGGAAGACACGGACGCTACGAATGGCTGCTGCTGCCACCTCTTGGATATGCAGGCACTGGGAACATGAGAGCTACAGGCTAGCTCGTAATATGCAGGGTATTGGGTTTTAGGTGGGGTTGTTTTTATTTGGGTGTTTTTCCCATTGCTATACAGGCAGTAGTACTGTAGTTTCCTTGGTAGAGAAGATACAGGATACTAACAGTTTGCAGTTAGGCTGTTTTCTTCAGTTTGGAAGCTTTCAGGTTGTCATTTTCTACTATTCCTTCACACAAAATTTTTATTGATTCAACTTATGAACTCGAGAATGTTCTTCTAGGACATTTCCAAACAGACTGTTCCATTTCTTATCCTGTTCTAGATGTCTTCAAGCTTTTTCATCTTGTCTCCAATCTCGTTTCAGTCAAGTGACAGCCTGAAACAAAACTGTATGGGAAAGGAACATAGGGTATTTTGCAGCTCCTTTCTTCTCTTAGACACTCATCACACAGCATCAAGGTGCTGGGTTGTCAGCGTTCTTCTGGTTCTGGTGCTGATATTCCCTGGAAATTCTCCTAGTTCTATCACTGAAGACACAGACTTTGTCTAACAGTATCTTTAATTGACAAGGCAAAGTTGAAGATGAAAATGTCAAAGAAAATGGGTGAAAATTCAAAGTTATTTCTGCCATGGAATTTTTGTATCTTTGCTGTGTTCTGACTGTAATTGCAATATCAAAATTTTATTTAAACTATTTCGTGTACAGTCAGGACCTAATAAGCTGAGAGAAAGGAGGAAAGTGGGCCATGTCTGACAGAAATTCTTCCATGAGGCATATGCACCCAGATGAGCGCTATCTAATTATCAGCTCACACAAAACTGTTGTTTGCTGTCTTATTTAATTAATGAGGCAGTCTATTAAAAAAGTGGAAGAGTAATTTATATAGTGCCCAAAATTTTCAAGACTCTGGACCACTATGTTTGAAAGCAATGTCCACGTAAGAAGCATACTGATTTCTTTAGGAATAGGTGAACAGTGATATTCATAAATGTTGAAAAGTTTGTTTCGTACAGTAAGTGTTTTCTCATTGTGCCAATTGTTGCTAGCAGAAGTTAAAGCATTATTCCTGAGTTATTTCTGTTTATACCCTTCCCAATGGTATCTTGGTTCAATGTGCTTCTTCTCGGCTGATCTATGCACCTCAATATTGCCAGGATTGACCTCATCTTTGTTCATATAAAAGCTTGTTAGGTATGTTCATGAGCTAAAACATACTTGAAATAAAGGTGGCTCTATCTTTTATAGGGTTCTTTAATCAGATGCAGTACTATTAGAAGAATGAATAACCTAGTGCATGAATGCAATCAGAGACCAGGCAAAGTCTCGCTGACTTTACTCATGACAATGAGGGAGGTTAAAGAGTAGTTAAAAGTTGTCACCCATAATAAAACCTTCAGATGCAGAATTGCAAGTGTAACATCTGCCAATTCGGCATTAGATTTGAAATGAGATTTTGTAATATTCAGGCATGGTTTGAAAGGATAAACAGCAGCCATGGACAGAAATACTTTCTGTACTTTCATTTTCCTCTGAGCAGAATTTTATGGGTTTTTTTCTAATCCCAAACATATTATCATCCCATGTGTTCTTTCTACTTTGTTTTTAATATTTCCACTCCACATGGGCAGTACACTGGTCTTATTCATAAGCTTAAGAAAAATAAATACAATTATCCATCTGTTAAGAGGTGAATGTTGAGGAAGAACATGGGATACCACTAAGGTATGGGAACATGTGAAGGGGTATGGAGGAAACTGTTGCCATGAACTTTTGAAGAAGACAAACTACTAAAATCTTTTGTGCACACTGTTCACAGCTAAGTAGATTCTAAACTTCTTTTTTATTTTTCTGAGATGGTTAGTGTAACACACTCCAGATTAAAATGTAATCTGAATGCCCAGTATTTGTAATTTTTTAGTTTATATTGAATATCCCATGCAAAGTAGCTTCATAGTAGTCATAATTCCCAATAACATGAACTGGAAATTCTTCTTTTAGTATCGTGGTTGATGCAGGCACAGGAGGAACTATGCAAGGTCTAAGACGGAAAAGCTGGAGATTTTAAGGTTTGAGCAAATAAGGGAGGACATGATAGAAGGAGAATTCATCCTTTATCTAAGTCTTTAATGTAGTGGCCACTCAGAAACATTGAATGCTGACACACCTCAGAATGATAAAATTGGTTATGTTTTTACAGAAACTTAATTAACCTCTCATACCTCTGGGTCATATCAGTATCAGGAATTTTGTAAGGAAGAAGCAGAGATAAGAGATGTGTGTGGATAGCCTACATATTTGTCACCAAGTGGTAAAGAATGTTCAAGAAACAGAAGTTATGCTTAGTTATGCTTATGGAGGTAAGCCACCCGTTACCGGCTGTGGACAGAACAATAAAATTTTCTCTACAGATTTTTACTGTGCTTGAGCTCAACTCATTGGTGAGACCCCACAGTCACTGGCCTCAAAAGCAAGGATTAGCATTCAACGATTTCAGTAGCTGAGTTTTCAGTTGGTGTATTTAATAAAATGGAATGGATTTATATTCAAAAAATCTCTCTTTCTACTCTTGTCTCTTGGGGAAGCACAGTCAGTCCTGCCTAAATTCAGGAAACCATTGATTAGATGAAATCAATGTAAGTGGGGAAAGTAAGAAAGAAAAGGAGTACAAGTATAATCTGGGGAACTGGGAAGTTGATACTATTTTTAAATCGTATTAAAAAACTCTAAGGCATGTGTAAATTTGAGATAACACACCTCCCTGGTCACAATGCCTTGAAGGAATTTACTTCAGTAATTCATATCTAATTCCATAATTATTAAGCTGGATAATGTATTTTCAATATTTAATAACACAAATGCTTAGGTGTTTTCAAAGTAATCTTTAATTTTGGCCACCAAAAGTAAAGCCTTGATAAAAATCTCTTTATGTGTTTCCTATTCTGTTTAGTGATAACTGAATCAGGTTTCCTTTTTCCCTTTCAGTGTTTCAGTACTTTTGGCCACCTGTCAGCCAACCAAAATTAAAAACAGAGGCTGATTAAATGGCTCTCTATGGTGCTGTTCAGGCAGCTTCATTAGTGTTTCAGCTTATAGCCACTCAGTGAGCCCCACTGCTGTAACTTCTGACACTTTATGGAAGCCGATTTGAAGGCACAGGATGTGGGGCACAAAATTTTGCACAGTTGCAAAGTTTTGATTGCATGAATTATGCATGAAGTCCATTACTGTCGATGCTCATTGGCGGTAACAGCACTCTGAAGGTGTAAAACAGCTTTTTCCTTGAAACAAAAACCCAACCATCCAAATACAAGGCAAATAGAGGAAAATACAGAACCAGAATAAGAAAAAACTCCCAAACATTCTTAATTTGTCTATCCAATCACTAGATTGTATGAAAAATAGCTGAGAGCCTTCCAGCTCATTTTGCTGCTGTTCAGGTATGTTGAGAACTAAGGTGTCAGGAAGGGGAAAGGTGATGGAGAAATAAACCTTCAAGGCTATGGCTGTAGATTATTGCACACATAAAGGATTTCTCTAGCATGAACACAGCAAGCATCTCTGAAGGCTCTCAATGTCATTTTGCCAAAGATGTCTCCTCTCTTCACTAGTTGTCTCTCTGCTCTGTCAAATGTAATGCTTTATTAAAGCTTGCGGGCTTCTTTTTTTTTTTTTTTCTTTTCCTTGTCTCTGTGTGTCTTTTCAGATGACAAGAAAGTAGTTTTTAAAAAGCAAAAAGATGAGAGCTAGAGCAAAACTAGCTCTGATTTTCAGTGTTCCCACTTTACCCCGATGACTTACTGCTGCTATTTTTTTGCTATTTTTCCTGCTATTTTTTCATTTTGTACTAAAAGGAAAATCTTCATTTTAGTGAAGATTTGGAGTTAGTTGTTACAAAAACACTCCTTGGTGCAGTATTGTATAAAAGCCTTTAACCCTTGCCCTCGCACCACCTGAACAAATTAATTTATCTATGTCAGAGTGTTCAGTAATGTACCAAAACATGTGTGCATCAAAAATCACACAGGAGCTCCTGTTGACATCAGTGGGAAAATTATACCCAGGCAAACTAAGGAAGAGTAGAACCCATAGGTACGGATATAGAAAATAAGCCAAACTGATCAGGCAGTACAAGCTCTTTCAGTTTCACACAGAGAGGGTGTGTGGCTCCTCTTCCTTTAGCACTGGCCTGAATAAGTAAAGCTGCACATGTTGTACCATGGATCACACTTGTTCTTGCTTCCACTGTAAATTAAGGCAGTTTCCTCTTTCAGGGATTCTTAGTACTCATTCCACATGCCTAACATGCCCTTTCTGTCTGAGGCTAGATGTAGAGCACTGCTCATGACTATTCATTGCAATGTCTTGGCAAGACATTCACAGCCTTAATATGTCAAAAAACAAATGTTCATGGGGTAATACTTGTACCTTGAAGTACTTATGTTAAGAAAAAAGACATTGGCAAATTAGTGTAAGGCAAACTGCCTAACCCCTCAAACCTTTTTTCTGGATTCCTAAACACACAGGGTATTAGCTTTCTTGTGCTACGTGAGACCAAGTTCCACAGCTTTTCAACTAAAGGTTCTTCTGTGGTGTATTCCGTATATATAATTTCAATTATGAAGCTTCTGAATTAATTTAGCTATGGATTTTAATATTCATATTTGTCTCTATATCAATTGCTTTCCATGGGTGACCCTGAGAAGCCATGTACTACTTCTCAGTACGTGATACTGTGCTGTTCCACAGTCACCAATACCAGAATTTTGCACTATCTCATTATCCGGCAGTACTAATCTGATCTATATCAGACATAGGCACACAATCAAATTTCTTAGCCAGAATACTTGATGTGGACGATCCCTCATAGTTTTTTACCCCCCTGATTTTATACATATTTCACATCACCTGCACTTGTCAGAAAACACACCAATATTTTTTGAAGAAAGCTGAAGAAGAAAGACAAGCTTGTCTCACTCTGAAATAGAATGTCTCTGCAGCATTTCTGAACCCATGCTAAGACACCTACATTTATATTTACCATTTACTGTGTTACTGAACCATGGTCTGAGCAGATCCATAAGCGGCAATATATATACTAAAATTTGCAAAATTTGTGCCAAGAAAAGCTTTCTCTTCAAGAAAAACCAACCTGTCTGTATTTTCTCACAATAGAAATGGAATTCTATCATTCAACCCCTGATGTTTTCCCTATCTATTCAACAGTAAACCTATCAACATATTTCTATCAACATATTTTTATTGGCTCTAATATCAAAGTTCTGTAGGAAATTAGATGCAACCATAAATAAATTGGCTGTGTCTAAAGAAACAGTTCCTCCTTCACTACAAGTTATAATTTTGAGCAGGTAATGACAAAAATAGCAAAGCAAAGTCCTGTTTCTGCAGTGAGCATACATATTTGGAGGATAGCAATATACTTCATGTGGTGACAACCCACCTCTCTGCCCTTCTGTAAAGTAATTCTGTAAATCTCGCTCATAACACCGTATATTGGACTATCATGAGATCAGTCAGAACTAATCTATTCAATATGACTTCATTTTATAAGCAAGCATATTACTGCTGGAAATCTGACAAGAATCAGCTGTTCACTTCCTGGGCACATTGATGTTATTGATCTCTCTTTGCTTTCCATCTCTTTCCTTCCTCCCCTCTACTCCTTTATCCTTTATATGGTCAAATTCTATTTTAAACCCTTCAGGGCAAACAATCTCTATCAAAACTGGTCTCTGCTGCAAACATACTTACAGGGAAGCAGAGTGTATGATATCCCTCCACCTTGGGTTTGCACAGCAAGATTTTGGTAGCAGGGGACCTGCAGGGCTGGCTTCCGTGAGGAGCTGGAGAAGCTTCCCCCATGTCCAACAGAACAAATTCCAAACAGCTCCAAGATGGACCCACCCCTGAACAAGGCCAAGCCCGTCAGTGGCAGTGGTAGTACCTCTGGGATAAAACATTTGAGAAGTGTGCAGTGGAGGCAATCTAGGTTATAGAAACTGCAGCCAGAGAGAAGAAAAGCTGCTTACTACAAGTTTGGTTTCAAATGTATTTGATACATGAGCATGAAATCTGCAATTTCTCTGCCTTTTTGATGGTAAGAATGTGTCCTCCTCAGAAGCCCAGATTGACAAGAGACTTTGACACCTAGTGACCTGGAGACCTGAGACATAAAACTTCCTCCATTTCTTAATGATGCAAGGCATCCATAACTTTACATGGATCATGCTGACTTGGACCATGCTTTGCCATCTAACAGGTTGCATTATGAACTTCTGGGTGTTTGGGGTTTTTTGCAATGTTTAGAAACACTCATAAAAAATGAGATCACTGACCTGAGATTGCAGGCAGCTAATATTTTCAGTAAAAATGGGTGTAGATGTAAAGGATGATGTAAGGATAAGTGAAGGAGGCCAGTAAAAGGGGATGAATCAGCGAATTAAACCAATATGTTCAGTCTATAAATCTCACCAAACAGAAAATCTCTAATTATTGCAAGTGTGACCTTAACTCAGGGAAATAGGAAGCTGAAGAAATATACCTGCACAATATCTGAACCAAATCACTTTGCACATCTGTGGTGAGCACAAAACAAAGGCGTGACCATTTCATGGAATTATGAACAGGCAGATATATATATTTCTGCATATTTTGTTTTGAAGTAAGGATGAAAAACCTTTACTTTTTTATTTCAGGGGGGTTTAATGTCCATTTCTAGACCACAACACTTCTTTTTTCTGCTTTCTACAAGTATTTCATGTTACATATATTATATACAGACAATATTAAAAGAGTTTATTTTAGTTTAACTGTGAGGAAACCAGTGCTAGTTTTCCAATGCCATAGTCTTAGCACTTGCTCTGACTTTCAAGGGACTCTATTTAATCAATGGCAGTTCACCAGGACTCACAAGTCCTTTCCTCAAAGATACTTACCCAGTCAGTCAGAAAGAGTAATTTACCCGCACTGTGTTCTTGTAGAGGTTGGTCCATCCCTGGTGGAAGACTGATGAATTTAATAAGGTTCATGTTAGCCCCTGCCTTCAGCCTGGCTGAGTCTCTGAACAGCAGACCTGCCTTCAAACATGTAGACTGATCTTTCAACTTTGGTCTTCTAACTTGACAAGAATGCACTTCTTTGCCTCCTCCAGGACACTGATAAAGATGTTAAACAAGACTAACAGATCCCAGAAAAAAATTCTGAAGAATTACACTTGGAATTTGCTGCCAAGGAGATTGCAAACTATTAACAACTACACCCTGAATCACACAATCCAGAACATTTTCCACTCATTTTGTAGTAAATTCATCTATATTATGATGTCCAAACCTGTATACAAGGATGTTAGAGGAGACCATGTTGAAAACCTCACTAAAGTCAAAACACTTTTCCTGTCTGTGACTAGGGGAAAGTCAGCTTTTCCCTTCCTCTAGATCTAGTAGTTCTATCCTGCAAAGTAGCTGTAAGACACAACCTGCTATATGTCAGTCCTGGTTAGTTTTTCAAGTCAGTTACTTCATGCATGCCAAAATTACTTCAAGAAGAGTTGCTCTGTGATTTTCACAGCATCTGAAGTGAGGCTGATACGCTCGTAGTTATTTCAATTTTCCTCAGACTGCTTGAAGATGGTTAAAGTATTTGTCTCCTACTGCTGCTCTCCCACCACACTTGTGTGCAACACACCTGATCCCATGAATTAGTGTGAATCAAGCTCTCTCACAAAACTCCTGGCTCCAACTCTCATGTACTGCTGGTAGTTTTTCTCCTTCTGCAAACTTGCCTCCAAACACAGAGGCCCAGGAGACCTTGTTGGTGAAAATCAATGAAGGCATTGAGTACCTCATCCTCATCTTGTATTCACTGTCACTATATCACTCGCCTCCTTCAGCAGTGGGTCAGCTTATTCATTGCTGGTTCATTTACTGTCAGTGTAGTCACAAAAGCCCTTCTTGCTACCCTGGACATCCCATGCCAATTTCAACTCTACTTGAGCTTTCACTTTTCCATTAGCATTCCTGCATGACCAGGCAATGTTTCTGTATTCTTCCATTATACCCTATCCTTGTTTCTACTTGCTGTATATATATATTTTGGGGTGGGTTTGTTTGTTTGTTTGTTTGTTTGTTTGTTTGTTTGTTTTGGTTAATCATGAGTGTGCCTGTTTATTCATGGTAAGTGCTTGTTTTCTGGAACACATCATTCCTGTGCTTGGAGGAGGTTGCTCTCAAAGATCTGATAGTACTCAAGCTCTTCTGCCCTTCAGAGCTGCATCTCACAGGATCCTTTCTACCACTTTTGAATAAGTCAAAGTCCGTTCTAGTGAGGTTCAGGGTCTGTACTCTGCTTCTTGCCTTCCTCACTTCCCTCAGGATTTTGTCATATACGTTATGTTGCCGCAAGCAATGAGAGGGTAAGGTCAGAGCAGAGCACTACACGCAGAACTGACTGCAAAACACTGTTTTATACTTATCTTGTAAAAATGTTAGTCCAAGGTTAGTAAAGTAGGTGAAGAATTGAAACCACTAACTTTGGTATGAAGAAAGTTTTGTCATTGGAATTCTTTTGCCCAGAGTAGTTAAGTATTGAAGGATCATTATATAAGTCTAGAGTTTTGAAAAGATGACACAATCGTGAAACCACAGCATGTTCCCTCCTTCATAATGTTCTTTTAATCATTGCTCACATCTTGTGCTTAAATGTCATCTTGTCTGTTAATCTAAAATTTATTAAGAATGTTCAGGTCCTCTAATCATCTTTTCTTGTGAAGATTATTGAACTTAACCTTAGAGGATGTTCCTCCCTGGGAAGTATGGATCACAGATACATAATAGCATCAACAAATTATATGTGAAAGGTGCATATGAGATCATTGGGAGTGTCAATATTGACTTTTCTCCAGGCTGTAATGGATGAGTCATACCTGATCTAATGATTTTTATTGTAGTTCTAACCAGCACATTAGTAAGAAGTGGCAAAATTAAAATGCTAGACAGATGTAACCTTTACTGATAAAATATATGTATTATTAACTTCATTACATGCAGTTTTCTTCAAAGGTCCTTGGAAGCTGCTAATAATGTTGAAAGAAGTGATGGATATCAACTCATAACATTTTCTCATTGAATTTTCTCAAAGTGATAGAAAAAATACCATACACTTAATTCAAACTACTAATGAGCATTATTTTACTATTAATTATTTTTCTGCCTCAGCTGTTTTTCCTTTTCTGCAGAAAACATCTGTGTCTTCTCAGCTGAATAACTTTTAATTTGCTAGATGCCTATTATTGATTAATATCTATTAATTTTGGGGGGGTTGGTCTTTTCTGTATTTTTTCAGAATGGTTTCTCTCAATCAGTGTTAATTCTCCCTCACCACACACAGTCATCACATCCCTTGAAATAACATATAATAGTCCTCTTTCTATCCATCCAGAAATTGGTCATTTTCAGCTAGATTGTTTTGGCTACATGGAGCTCTATTAACTCTGATGGGGTTCTACAGAGACCCAGCAATCTAGATATACTCTATCAGTTTCTGGACTGAAGTTTCTTTCAGTTTTTTCTGTTTCTCGCTAAACTTTACTTCAGTTTCTTTTGCTGGAAACCAGGAATGAAAAGTTCTCTTTTTTCTCTGCTTTTTTTCCACAGTTACTGCAAAGTTAAACCCTTACCTCAAAACATATATGGGCTGTGCATTTATATATGTACGTTTTTTATCCAAATAGCCTTTTTTCGCCCTTTATTAACTTATTTCAATACTTCGTCTAATGAGTTGCCCAAATTTATTGCTCTTTGACACCATCTAAGTTCCTAAGGAAGACAAATTTATCAAAGTTAAAATTATTGTAAGAGATAAAACAAAACTATATGAGTGAAACATTAATGATATAATACAGTCTTTCTGAAAAGCATTTATAAATTATTTTATTTAAAATTTAATTTTTTTATTCTCACAAACTAGATTAGGTATCTGCATATCATCTCAATTCCTAGACTTCTATTAAACACAATGGAGCTCTAACATGCAAGGTCTGAAGGACTCTATAGGGCAATTCAGTTGTACCACAATAAATTCAGTCAGATTTGGATATGCTCCTGCCAATAGAAAGCAAATGTCTCTAACAGCAAACACTTAGAACATTTCCTGCCATTAATTTGACTTAACCTTGGACAATTCACAGGATGGTCTAGCTATTAAAATGGTACAGGTACCATTACAGTAGACAATTTGTAGTTTAAAACACAGGACACTTAACTGGCATGAACACATGACAGTCTCTTCCAGGTGACCTCAGTGCCTAGAATCTGTCTAGGTACTTTTAATTAATTATTATGAGTGGAGCATTAGGAGCCACTTGTCAGAATATGAGCTTTGAATGTATTGGCAAATACTCTAGTGATTATAATCCAATCTTAGATGTCTACTCCATGCACAGTTACTTCCATGTAGGCACTCCAATTTATGTGTCTTCCACCAGGAGAGCTTAAGTCCTCCTGTATGTTCAAATCTGTATAACATCCTAATGACATACATGGACAAGGAATGCCAGCTGACCCAGACTTTCTCTTTGATATTTATGAAAAATGTAATATGCAGGTACAATCCTTTTAATGGACAGTCATGATCAGATGCTTGTCTACTTGATGAGGTAATTATGTACATAAGAGTCTTACATGCTTGAAAAGTGAATTTTTAAATCAGCCACATTATGTTGATTTATTCTTGGAAATTTCAACAACAGACTGGTCTACTTCCAAACGACTATGAATTTTTGACTTCCCCCACATTCACATCCCAGCTGTTAAATGACAGTATTTGACATTCATTACTGACCTGTTATCTTTTGTTGGTGAAGTATGGTATTCATATCCTAGCGCACTGATCAGACAAATCTGGTTTATCTTCTGAATATATGCCCAGCCTGTCTCTCTCTTCCCTATTTTCTCTAGTCAGAAAATACAAACAAGATACAGGTCCACAAGAACAAGCTTTGCTCTCCAGTAAACATGGAGCATTGAAATAATATTTAGATCAGCTCCTCAAACCTTCTGAAACTTAGCAAACAAAGCTTAGTTACACCCATAAAGTCATTGGCAGTGTTCAAGACTCCCAGATTGTAAAAACTGCACATTATTAATCACCCTGAAATTGAGCAATATGGAGACAGTGAACCATTGTTATCATCAGTTATGAACAGTGTTTATGTGCTGTCTTATTATGAGACATAATAACATTAGTATGTAAATCAAAAGTCCATAATACTAATGAAAAATCCCAAAACTTATGAATAATAATTAGAAATTTAATTAATAATAGAGTGTACCTATTAATATAATTCACATTTATATGTGTAATAATTTAAAAGCTTTAGAGCTTATATATATATTGTAGCTGTAGTGGATGACCAGCATTAGGCTAACAAACACAACCATTCAAAAATTATATGGTCTCTGGGGAATTTTGCCATTATTTTTCTTTTCTTTATTATTTGTACTAAAACTGGATCTGAAATAAAATATTTACAAATTAATTTCAGTTGTCTCAAGACCAAAAGTAATGTGATTGTTTCAAATTTACTTTAACATTTAATAGAAAAAAAAACATGAACACTAATGCACAGAAGACATATGGATATCAGATTTTATTTCTGCACATCTACTTAAAGTGAAGCTCTACATATTAAAGCACAGTCATCTTGAATTTAACATGGGAAAATTTTACTTTCAATTAAGCCTAAACACATTTATAATCGATTCTAATTAGTCCTGTTCTTCTAAATATCATCTGCAATTATAAAATAAACCTATCCATGGAGATTCATTAAATCTTGGAATTTTTGTACCTCAGCTTCAATGATCTTCATTTAAGTGGCCTCCTACCATCTGACAAAATTTTCTGCCCTCTTTCTTGAGTTTATTTGGCGCACAAAACTCTGATGGGAATATTTCAACAATTTGTCTTTTCTCAACTTCTGTTAGAATCACACGTGAACTAGTTGCTCAATCTCTAAATTACATTGAAAAGAGATCAGGGGGAAAAGGAACATATGACCCTTCCATTTACCACTCTCCTTACGTAGAAAGGCTGACTTTTGCAAGTGATTTTTTTTTTTCCAGATATGTTTGTCCAATGACATTTCTAGAGTAGCAGAGATGCATCCAAGCGAAGGTGGAGGTGGACCTTCAGAAGTACCATGGTTCAAGCCCTTGTGCAAATACACACATTCTGGGCAGCATTCATAATCTTTCCTGCTCTCTTACTAGAAGTATTTGCTAGACTTCTCTATGCAGAAGGCAGCTGAAGCATGCCTCGTGTATGAGGGAAGGCAACCTGGAAGCCAAGGGTGACTCTGGCTCAGTCTGTACCCTCACCAGCTGGCATCATCTCACAGGGTCTGAGCATAGTAGGCAGGTCCAGTTGCTGATAACAGAGTTTTATTATCGGCTTGCAACAGTCATGAATCAACTCCAGAGTACATCCAGGAGATATGGCCAAATACATTCTTGAAACAAAGATGTTAATTAGGTCTAAGGTCCTTCTGAGAAAACAAGGTAAGAAAAAGGGATGAAGACTGGTACACCTAAAACAACGAGTACTGGTCCCACTGCTCATGCCTGAAGAACAGCATTAGCAACTAGAAAGCAGATGTGTTTTGCACCCCTGTTTGAAACATTTTTTGCCCACCTGTCCATCCCATTGTCCAGTCACCTTATTGTTCTCTGATCCATATCTCACTGCCTGGATACCAAGAAATTATGAATCCCTTTCAAAGGCCTTCCTAGACTCAATGTAAAAAATCCCCTGATCTCCCCTGGTTCACAGACAGACCATTCTAATTACAAAAGGCAATTTGATTCATAAGGCAAAACCTGTCCTTGGTAAAGTTATACCAGCTCTTTCCAGCTATCTTTTTACCCTCCTTATATTCAGAAAGAGGTCCTCTCAGTATCTGTCAGTTTGTGGAACAAAATGTACAACATTTGCTCAACGCCCCCCGCCCCAAACCTCTGACTCTTCCTCATGAGAATATTTCAGGTTCTTTCTGAGATAAAATGGCAACACTTCACAAAATGTGATCTGTCCTAAGAGATCCCTGAGAGTTTCATTCTGGTCACAGATTTTAAATGAGTTGAAGAACATAAAGAGCTGGTGGCATTAATGAAAGATTTCTTAAAATATAAATTAGAACTCATGCATCTGATAAAAAAACCAATAAGCTTCCCTCTGTGGGACATGACTATGGATGATATTATCCAGGAACTATGAACATCTAAAGCCTATTAACTCTTCCATCATATACTTTTAGGTATTTTCCATATACACTTTCAAGTGCAGTTAGGGGAAGGTGATCACTGCTGGACAGGTCTACAGTGTTGTTGTCTTAAACCGTCCCAGTACAGTTAAACACTGAGCTCCTGGCTATGTAGTAGGAAAAAGAGATGAAGGATCTGAATTTGAAGGGCCATAAGAAAGGGGAAGAATAATTAAAAAAGAAAAAAAGGAAAACAAGAAAAACAAAAAGAAAAAAAGAAAGTGGTTCTCCTTCACAGAGTGACCTTGTTTTAATGTTCTCCATGCCATTCACCCTCCATAGCTGATCAGCCAATTCCATTTATCATTATAATTAGGCAGCATCTTGCCAGTTCAATCAGGCTCAATTACTTAGGCCTCATTAGTGACTGACATACTATAACAAGTGCATCTTTGAATGAGCAAGGTCAGATAAAGAAAGTACAGTATGCAGCCAGCAAACACATTTATAGACCATGACAATACAATGCTTTCGATGTTGAATAACTTTGCGTTCCCCCTTTTTAAGAGGGCATGAAGATAATGAAGCTAAAACTAACCTTGCTTAGCTTGCATTACTGCAGCTCCTACAAGTTCCTATCAACTCTGCAGCTGAATAGCAATGATAAGAGGCAAATCTTCCAAAGGCCCTGGAAAAACTTTGGGGTTGTTAGCAACCCTAAGTTTCAGGTTCTGGAGAATGGCAGCTTGTCTGATGCTTCAGAGCAGCATAAGAGCTTCAAAAATGTGTAGTGGAAGAAACTGGGCATTGAGGTTCCAGTGCTACAAATCTTTCTGTATTGGTAAGAGCAGTTAATGGCTCTGCTTGCAAAATATGGTGTAATGTAAAAGGAACTGGCTGACATCTGCATAAATGAATATTCTAGACTTTAAAATAACTATTAAAGTTAGTTTGAAGATATTATGGCTCTTAATAAATATCTTGAGTAGTAACCTCAAAAAATTAAATGTATCTTAAGTATATATTTTTAGAGACATACACACACATATATATGTATAATATCAATGGCATGACATTAAGAAGACACATTCATTAACTAGAAATTAGGGTTTTTTCACACAAGAAAGTGGTGGTCTTCAAGTATTTCCCAGTATGAATGGTGGAGAAATACATCTACATTACTTAAAGATGGTGTCTGAAATATTTACAAAATTTTTCTGTCACTTTGATCTCATGGAGCAGGGAACATCAATTATGAGTCTGTTGGCGTGTACCAGCTATATATCTTTTTAGGCATTACCGAAGCCCTTATTTCTAATGGAGGTGATGGAATTACTGTTATTCCATAATTAGGCACAAAAGAAAATGTACTTTTACATGACAAGAGGTTCCTATTTATCTAACTCACTTCATTATAAAAGTCTATTGTTCAATCATTTGGTCATGCTCATTCTTTAGCACACAATGATGATCCAATTTTTTTTTTTTTTATTCACTCCAGAGCACATAAATAGAGCTTGCTTTAATGTTGTTTTATGATCCTTGGTGATGCAATTCACCCTTTCTTTTTCTGAGAAGATAGTACTCCGAAACCAGATACAAATAATGATCATTATTGTGCCTGTGTTTGTTTTTATTCTGAATTTTCTTCTTAGAATTTTGTGACGTACTTACACTAGGTGACCACAAAAGTACCAATAAGGAATCCACCAGTTTTCTGAGATATCCTTTTACAATGTTTTAAATTCTGGTAAACTTTGTTTCAAATATCACCTATATTTTATATTACTTTTTTTGTATTTTACATTAATGCACTTAGTTCTCCTCCAGTCATATTTAAAAGGTATATGAAAAATGCCCCAAGTCCACACAGAAAATTCTGTGGCATACTATGCATTAGAAAAATAATGTCTCCAGTGAAGTGATAAGTATGCATCCAAAAGTACAGGACTTGATTATCCTAACAGATATATTCTGAGTCATTATTATCTGGTTCCCTTTTATTCTTCTACACAATATTTGAGTACATTATACCCAGAGGTATTTAATTTCAGAAACTGGCAGTGTGCTATGTGAAGTGTTTCTTTCATTTATTCTTATCTAATCTCTTAGTTACTTATTTATTTTCCTAAGCAACTATTAACTATAATAGCCAAATATTAAAAAATGTAAATAACAACTTTTGACTCTTGCTTTCCTCCCCACTTGAAGATGAATCAGCTGAACCATTTTTTATAGTCCTGAAAACTTCACTGAATAAAAGTCAGTTAAAGATTAGAATTTTGTAAGTGAATGAAAAGTTGTTCAGATTGTGGTTACTCTCATCTTTTGCAGCAGTGAATTCTCCAGCTTTGGTTTGGATCTTAAACAATTTCTTTAGATATTCATGAGATGAAGAGACTAGAAGATGATCTCACACCTCCAGACTGTTATTGCATTTGTCCTTTTACAAGTTTTGATCAGAGAAAAGATATGACATATGCATACATATGTATGCGTCATACATGTATGTGCTATTCCGCACGATAATTTGGACCAACAGGTTGTTTCTGCAATGACTGCTGGAACAGGCATTACAAATCACAACAGTTTATATTCCCAATGCAAAATTTGCCACCTTCTTGAAAAGAAGTACAACTATTTGCATGAACAGTAGCAAACTCCAACCAAAATATTTAGAAAGCGAAGTATTCCACTACATTTTCTACCATGGGAGAGAGAATCAGAAAGAGATTTGTGGCAAGCATTAGATGTGTCATTAAAGAAACCCTTGGGAAATGTTGAGTTCAATAGTTCAGATAGAGGTGAACTCAATGGGGATATAACAAATTATCTTAGAGAAGGAGTAGAATTATGAAGGCAAAGTTTTGGTGGGTATATAAGCACAGTAACTCAGAACAGCTCTTATGGATCCATGCAAACCATTTTGGGGGATCCTTGAGTTGCACAAAAAAAAAAAATTTGGCCAGCAGGTCAAGGGAGGTGATTGTCCTCCTCCACTCCATTCTCATGAGACCCCACCTGGAGTGCTGTGTCCAGCTCTGGGGCATAGCGCAAGAAAGACATGGACGCGTTGGAGTGAGTCTGGAGGAGGCCACAAAGATGATCAGAGGGCTGGAACACCTCTCCTACAAAGACAGTCTGCGCAAGCTGAAGTTGTTGAGCCTGGAGAAGAGAAGGCTCTTGGGAGACCGCATTGTGGTCTTTGAATATGTAAAAGATGCTTATAAGAAAAAATAGAAAAGACTTTACCAAGGCCTGCAGTGACAGGACAAGGGACAATATATTTAAACTGAAGGAGGGTAGATTTAGACCTTGGACCAAGTTGTTCAGAGAAGCTGTGCGTGCCCCATCTCTGGAAGTATTCAAGACGAGGTCGGATGGGGATTAGAGGAACGTGATATAGTGAAAGATGCCCCAGCTCATGACAGAGGCATTGGACTAGAGGATATCTAACGCTCTCTTCCAACCCACCCCATTCTGTGATTCTAAGATTCCTTGCTCACTGCAGCCTCTTCCAAACAAGGTGCATGTGTTTGGTGGTTATGTGTTGTTTCACTGTTTTACAAAGGGCTCTCTCAGTACTGTGTTCTGGTCAATATCCCATTAAAAAGCACTCAGGAATTTGGTAAAGGATGGATCCTAATCATTACTTTATTTTTTTCTCAAATATTCTTGAGTAGCTTGCATGAAAACAGGGAAAACATCACTTGTGGCTAGCAATAAAATTGATAGAAGTTAAGGTAAGGTTACTACAAATTGATCCTGCAAATTTTTTACCAATCTTTGAACATATGAATGGAAAAGTAAGATTGCAATAACCCTGGAGCAGAACACAGCAGCAGCAGAAGACAAATGAAAATATTGAAAACATCGTACATTTCAAATTATGAAAAAATGGTTAGATTATATACAGAAAGAACAATATTTAAAAGTGATAAACATGGCCCACTCTTATCCATTGCATATTACCGCTTTAGGAATGGAGCTAACTTGTTTTTTCAAATGTGGATTACTTTCACGATTCTCAGCTTTCTGAAACTGTGGCAATGTGATCTACAGGGATTAACTCAAACTCTTCCAGATCATTAAATTCCCTTTATCAAAAGAGGCATCAAGAATTTATGTTTAGAAAGTTTCTGTGTGCCCTTTATTATCTCTAATTACTCAGGCAGGTAAAACAGAGGTCAAATTCATAGGCTCGGAACTGTTGCCATCAATGATTATATTCATCTGGTGTAAATGAAATAGGTACCTAGAAATGGGGCATTTGATACACCCTGCATTTTATGAAAAGAAAGGTTATAGGTGAGTAATGGTGAATTGCTTTATGAAAAATAATTCACAGTTCTTTAGAGAAGGGATGTTTTGCTCTTGCAATGACAATCTTGGTTTGCAAAGAGATTTATAGTTCAGGAAAATTGTGGGAGGGTTGAATTTATCTGCCATTATTTGCATTGTGCTTTTCTTTCCTATCAAAGCCCACTCACAGTTATACTCTACATCAGTTCTTACCATACCTGCCTGGTTCTCGTTATTTCATAATTGCTCACCAATGCTATTGATTTCCTTCGCCTATACACTGCATGCTATACATGTACCAGATAAAATTTGAGCTTCTAAATGAAGTGAATTTGGTAGTTTTAGCTCGATCCCCAGCCAACAGCAGATAAAAACATATGCAACACTGCTCAGTTGACACAATTTCTTTCATCTGTGCTGAGGAAATGCACTGGAACACATCCAACACTGACAGTAAATTGATTTGCACCCTTGAGATGCTGGCTACTCCTGTCAGAATTGAGTTTGTTGACAGATGGCAGACAGCGTGGAGAAACTTTCTGTGGAATTGCTTATATGTTACCCAGAAATGAGTAAAAAATCAAATAGGGGTATGGTGGTGGAAGAAAGGCTGAATAACTGGATTTATTGCAGCCTCAGATTTCTTCACTTTCCGATGAAGTTTCTGGTTGTCCAAATGGAACAATATTCCAACACTTTTTTGAGTTATTATTTTTCTATTTTACAGAGTGTCTGTGGAACTATTTTAAATGCAGACATTAAAAAATATGTCTGACATACAGATATGAGAGTGTGCATTTGTCTGAAAAAGATTACTTTGTATACTTAAACCATTTAATTTTTTTTAATTGGAAATATTACTGTAGAAATATGTTCTCTTGTATCTGAGATAATGGCTAGACAATAGACATTGAACTTTCCATTTCTGATTTTAAAATTAGGTCCCATATTTTGTGCAAAATCTTTCCTCTCAATGTAACTAGAGATAACTTATTTTACCTACTTCCTAATCAGAGCCTGAAGGTTAATGTCCCAAATTTCTTTATTATCTATGACATAGCTACCATGTTTCATGCTTACACACAGATTCCATAATTCAAGAGTTAGTCTTAAAGGTGTAAAGGGCAAAATGATTACAAAACAGCGTATCCTATCCAATTTTTCCTGTTAAAAATATAAGAAAAGTTATCAGACCACTTTATTTCCACGAAGTTCTACTGACATCAAATTAAATTCTGAAACCCCTTATTATGTTTATTTTAGGTTTCAACTAGAGAAATGGCACAGTAAAAGTGAGGTGTTAAATGACAATTAACTGTGACAATTGTGAGTGGCTATGCAATATTCTGCCAACACTTGGGAGGAATAACATGAATTTTCAGCTGAATTTATTTTACTTACATTGATGGCTAATGGTGATATGAAAATATCTGCATTTCACCTACTTGCCTCCCAAATAAGTTTTGTGGTCTTAAAAGGGTTGAACCAGGCTTGGACACTTCAAGAGGGTAACAGCTAACTACCTAAGAAAAAGAAAATGTATTGGTGAGACAAATAAGGGACAAAGAAGATAAAAGAAAAGAAAAAAGGATAAGAATGAAGGAGCAAAATGAGATATGACAGCCGTGAGAGAGGCTTGTCCATCTTATTAGCTGTAATAATATTGACAAAAATTCATATATTCAAATAATGGGCTTGTTAAGCACTAAGTTCTAGGGGCAGATGGAATGGAAGGGCAAGGCAGAAACCTTTGAATTAGAGATCATATAATGCATACATGCATATATATACATATACACGCATATAATGCATGTTTATATATACACACACATATATATAAACATATTTTGATGAAATACTGCCAGCCCCCTTATTTGTTTTTGTTAATGTAAATGGAAATCATACAGGGAAATAGGTTGGCGAGACCAACCACTTTGCCTCCTGGGCAGCTCTCCTGACAGCTAGCTGCCTGAAGAGTAGGCTGCCAATCTTTCCAGGACATCTGATTTCCCAGCTGTTCACCTGGTGAGCTGCTGGCCTCCCAGGCTCTCCAACTGGCTGCTCCACAAGCTCTCCAGCTGGGGTGGGGGTTACCCGATGTCACAGAAATCAAGCTCTCTTGCTGGAGTCTGCACGAGCTGGGGTCTGGAAGAATATTTGTTTTGGAAACTCTGAAATGTTCCCAGTGTTTTGGCAGCCTGGACAATATCTACATTTCACTGCTCTCAAAACAGTATCTATCAAAATTTGCAGTGTCACAATGAGAAACCTATTCTTGCTGTTTCTGCCATGCAGATTTTCCTTTAAAAAGTGCTAAATTTTGTTCCAAATCAGGATGATGAAAAAAAGAAAAGCAGCTTGGATATATTGTCAGAAAGTAATACTATTTCCTTACCATGTCAGTGGTGAAAAGACATCTTGATTTCAGAGAAGAGAGAAAATCAAAATCATATTGAGAAAATGCTTCACTAAGATGTTTGCTCAATTTTTATTCTGAATGAATTTAACTTCAAGGGACATTTTACAAAATTTTTTTTAAAAAATCTAAAAATAAGTTTTTAGAAAAATTTAAAATCATAGTCTCCTAATCCTAAACTAACACAAAGTAGGCCTAAAAATCACATATCTATAAGAAAGAGGTATAAAACTGCCCTTGCAGATTGTCTTTGAGGCCTTGTCTTAAGGACAAAACTAGAAAAGATTTTTTTAAGAGGTATCTCTTAGAGTTTTGGAACTTTTGCTGCTTTAGGTCAGTGTCTGACTCTGCCTGGGAGTCACACTGGGCACCTCTCCTGCTGCCAAAAGAATTCAGAACAGACTCAGAGGGGGTGAGATCACTAAATGCTGAATTAGGTCATACTTTCTGCAGAACTTTAAGTTTTGCATAGACATGTTCCTCAGAGTGATAGTTCATATTGTTTTCTGACTAGAAAGCATAGCTGCATATGAAGAAAAACATATTTTTAAGTGTTCCTCTTCTGACATAAACACTTACAAATTAATGTGCTATTTTCTCACACTCCGTAACTTCTCTTTTCCCTTCTCACTGTTCCAGTAGAAACTGAGGTGAAGAAATTTCCATTTCCAAGTGATTTCAATACCTGGTATTCCAAAACAACAAAAGTGGGTTAGGAACTACTTTTGTGTGTCAGGTTGCATATTTAAACATATTCATTGGGGCCATTTTTGTTTAATATCATCTTATATAATATATTTTGTTCTTGCCTCTTGTTCTATCTGAATCCTTAATACAGTATGTTTAGGCTGGTCAGATCACAAATATATTATTGCAAAATTGCGCTTCCTCTTGTCAGACCATGTTATGGTATGCTATGGTCCTATATTCCCTAGAATTCATCTACAGAAATTAAACTGAAAATTCCCATATGACCTCACAAATCAGTAAGTGTAAAAGTGATAATTAATAAGACATGAGGAAGAGATGGAAAACATTGTAATGGCTACAACTGAATTTATCCTTCTCTGTGGAAAGAACTTTCCCCAGTTATATTTTGACTTTTGTAGTTCTCTTCCCTCATAAAAGAGAGATATTTCCCAAAAGGAAATTATGCACTCAGCTTAACTAGTACTGATAGGAATGTATTCTGTTTGGGGTTTTGCATTGATACAATTTATACAAACACTACAACCAACCAGCAAGGCATGAAATCCTTAGTCTTAAAGGAAGACTACGTAGTTGAAAGTTGTGATATGTATTTACAATCAGTACATTTCAACAACATTAAGCATTGATCATAAAACAGGTAGTTCTTCTACTCAGATTTTGGAACTCATTGAAAAAAGTGAGCCAAGCTTCAGCAGCTTTCAGATAGGAAAGCACAGCTTGAAGCAAAGCTTCAGTCACCTCAGCGCTGTGTTTATTAATGGGCTAATAAGGAGTGTATAGTTTGTACTGTGCTCTGTTTCAGAATGTTGGAAAAGGCACTTGCTTTCATGGAAGGAGAAAGGCTGTCCTTGTAAATAAAGCACGGTGTTTTCATCCATCACTACAATGCAGCTCCCTACAGAAAGGTCTAGAGTGCCTTGTGTGAGCACAAACAGATGTTCCACAGCAGCACAGTAGCGCAGTACAGGTGAGTGAATATCTGTGATGACAGCTTTCTGTGAAACACAGCTGCCTTAAGATCCTGTGTGTACACACACCAACATGCACACGCGTGTGTGCGTGTATAAATGAAAATATTTAAAATTGTTGAATTAATAACTTGAAACATGCTGTGTAGAAGTCTTGATTGTGTCACTTTCTGAATTTAAAAGTAGTTTGATATCTACAGGGACAGAAAAGGGTTTGCACTTAGCCAGCACAGACACTGAGATGCAGAAATTGTGATTTCAGGAGGTGAGTTGTTGAGGTATCTGTGAATGGGTACTTTGGAAAGAGTTCCTTCAAGAAAATTGTCTTGGACTTTTTTTCTGATTAAGAATAGCTTTTCTCATTTTCTTCATGAATATACATGCATGTTTCATTTTAATAACATGCCTCTGTGAGTACTTGGGAAACCATTTTTTTAATTTATTACAACTCCTGAGTATTCCAGTCCTGAGTTGAAAAAGTAACAGGCAGAGAAACAATTTACTCTGTAACAATTTACATTTAAATTCATTTTCAACAAATGTCCTTTGTGTGAGCAAGAGGTTTCCATTACTGATGACATTCTATTGTACAAAACCACACAGCAAGTAGCTGCCTCATGATAGCCAAGCTGAATTGTAGGTGGTGGTTATGAATATTCATTAATTCCTCTGTCTATTTGAAATAACATTTTACAGGGTTCCAAGTAGCTGCAGTGTCTACCCAAGTCCCAGGAAGCTGATAAGAGCAAGCACTTTGCTGAACTGGTAAACATGATATCAATATTAAAATCAGAGCAATAGATGGCACAATATTATATCCCTTTAATTGCACAGTGAGGATAAAGAACTTTCATTAAAGCCAGTAAGAGTTTTGGATACTGAGAACACTGAACAACTTTCAGGTATTCCAGTTTAACTTTTCCTTTTTCTCACTGGTTGCACAGTGTGGAGACATGCAATGATTACTTTTACAATTATTTCCTTAATGTTTTAAAATGTTAATTAAAATGTTTTTGTAGAGCAAATATTTCAGCCAACAGGAGCACCACTTCCATTTCTTTTAGCTTTCCTATAGCTTCTCTTGTAATGAAATTTTTGTGTGTGTGTGTGTTTATTTTTCCTCCTGCACAACAGTACATTGTCTTTAATCACAGAACACAGAGGAGAAGGGGAAGTTGTGGAATTGATTTTGTGGGAGGAAAAAGAAAACCTGGAGGAACAACCAAGAAACAAATGAAAATGTAATGAGACTGCAGAAAACATGGCTTTGGTTGCAGGTGCTGGGGGAGACAAAAGTGGCCTTGTATAGATTGATTTCATGTAATGGAATGTGGAGGGTTCTGAGGAAAGTAAGAATGTGAAAGAATGCCAGATGAAAGTCAGAAAGGAAGCATGGAATAGACAAGGACAAAAAACTCAAATAAAATAAGAAAAAAGTCTGGGAGAAAGCCAATATAACCTTGATGAATGGAAGGAACCTCATTGCATGGTTTTGCTGTGGGGAACATTGCCAGACCAAGAATGACTTTGAAAGTAAGAGTTACCTTAAAAATTATCCAGCTAAAAAACAAAGGATTTTCACAAAAATTTAAAGCAAAAAAAATTCAGTATTTTTTACTTTGTTCATCTGGCAGTCATTGAACTTTGTGAAAATTAACTAATTAGAGCAAGTCTCTCTTAATACAGAGAAATGTCAATCCATATAGTTTTTTTCTCGGAGAAGGCAAATTCACCATCTTTCAAACTGATTATATGACATTTTGAAGACACAGAGTACTTTAAGAGCAGTGATAGGTTTACTAATCTACGGTGATAGTAGATTCATCGCGGCACTGAAAGATCTCCATAGAATCTCCTAGAGGGTACCCTCTGGCTGCCTCAGGCATAGACTGGTTTTCCATGAAGGCAACAAATCTGCAAGCAGAGTCCCAGAGATAGAAGGAGAATATTTTCCACAAACAGCACTCTTCACCTGGACCCAAGCACAGTGCTAATATGATAAGTGGGCAACTCTCCCCAGGTCAGGGAGATTCAGAAGGGTTTTCTCTTATGCAATCCCTCTCCTTGAGCTCAAAGTCAAGACAGTCTGATCTCGGATCAGAGTAGGACCCTGCTTCCCAAGCGACCACTCACCAGGACTTGAAGTCCAGATTAAAGACACACTAAAGACATGGTTTTGGTTCATGAGATGCCGTGTGACTTTCTGCATGAATGAGTCACTTTTGGAGTGGAGAGATTCCCAGGTGCTCAGAAGGTGGTTCGGGCATGTGTCATGCTATATAGCCTAAGTTACACATTACAGTGTAACCCAGGGGCAGGTTTTTTGAGAACGGTTTGATTTTTTTACATATCCCGAGTTTATTCTCTCAAAAGCCTGCACCACCGGGATAAGCTACTAAGGTACTAAGGGCCTGTCTGACAGAAAGCAGCACTTGTGAAAATTCATAACCTCAAAATATACATAAAATTATTTTTCTGTGTTCTTACATAAACTATAGTGTACGTGGCTCTCAAATGCCAGCTAAGTATGACTTTGAACTCAACTCAGACAAATTGCAATTATTTAGCTATAAGTCAGCCATTAATGGCATATGCTAAGATCATAACATTCACTTTGCATTCATACTTGCCATTTGTACCTTTCTTCCTTTCCTTAAGTCACACTCATAATTATTTTTATTATGGATTCTGTGGAGTTCATCAGACTCCATTCCCATTCTCTCCAGTCCCTCCCTCCCTCCTTCCCTCCCCCCTGTAAGGAGATTCAGCAGAACTTGTTTCAAGGATTGATTATGAATGAATATGCTAATTATTATGTTTAAATGTAGATTATTAACAGATTTCTCAAGCTACAGGTCGTTTGAGAATTAATATCTTAATATTTTCCTTTTCCTTCAAATTAAAAGTGCTCTCAGTCATCTCCTTAATTTTCTTTTGGATTTGAAAGTTATGTGATTCACAGGTTACTGTGTCTGGGGGGTTGGTTAACATCCTTCACAGTAGCTAGTAGGGGGCTCTGTTTAGGATTTTGTGCTGAAAACAGTGTTGGCAATGCAGGCATGGTTTTGCTATTACTGGGCCGTGTTTACACTGAGTCAAGTTCATTTCTGCTTCTCATCCCACCCCACCAGCAAAGAGGCTTGGGGTGCACAAGAAGTTGGGAAGGGACACTGCTGAGACAGGACATTCCATACCATATGGCACCATGCTCGGCATGTAAAGCTGGGGAAAGAAGAAGGAAGAGGGGGACCTTTGGAGTGGTGGCATTTGTCTTCCAAAGTAGCCATTAAGCTTGATGTAAATAAGCCTGATGAAAAAAACAGGATATAGGATACAATTACATACTACAAAGCATACAATACATGTACATACAATTAACGGGAATAGATACAATTACATTCACTGCAGAGTAACATCAGCACATTTTCATTTCCACTTTGATATATTTTACATTTACTCAGACTGAATACAAATATATATACTTTTATGTACATAAATATATATAGATGCATATAAAATATAATATATAAGGCACAACCAGAAACAGTAGAGACATTTTTTTTTTTTAAATGAATGCCAGTCTTGTACTTGGTAACCTACAAACAGTTACCCTAGATTTTGGCAAAAGCCATGTATCTGAGGATAGGACTCAGCTGCAATTTCTGTAGTACCTCACAAGCTCATATTTTCTAGAAAAGGAATTTTTCTAAACATCACCATACATTCTAAAAAGATTTTTTCCTTACCCTATGCATAAATTTTTTTAAAAGGTAATTAATACCTAAAATGCTTACCTTTAACTGGGAATGTTTTTAATGCTACAGTTTTCACAAGGTCCCAATTTTATATTCTTACTGCATTTCTATGCTGTTGGGCTTTTCTAATTGCTTACATGTGCATTTCATACTGTGCTGAACACTAAACAGAATTATACTAGAAAAAGCATGGCTTTAGGTCCATTAAAGTGGATTCTTGGGATTCTTTCCTTGACAGTTTGATTCTTGTGCATTATTTGTTCAGGAAAAAAAAAAGTTTTACATGTGACAGCTGGAGATGCCTCTGTAAAATACTTTTGGTTAGAGAATGGAAAGTGAAAAGAGTCTGGGGAAATTGCATGGAGGACTAAAACCCTAATTGTTGAAGTTTTGGCTATAAAGAATAACATAGCATACTATATAGCAAATATAATTTTCTAAGACCATATACCCAGTCATTTCCATTAGGTCACTTTTTTTTTTTTTTAATTATTCTCTCTATATTAAACAACATTAGCTTAAAAGTCTTTTGATGATGCACTCCAGGGAACAAATATTCCAAAGTGAGTATTAAAATATACAATCTGTATATGAAACTGTTCAAGGCATTTTTGTCCTATTTTTACATGACAGCAAGCTACAGATTTTAATGTGAAAATCAGAAGTGAAGCAGGATTGCATGTAGGCATTGGGCCAAAACTGAACTGTGAAAATTTAAACTCTTGTGTAGGCTGCAAGATTACTTTCTTGTCGATGGTGTGATTTTTGGACTTGATGTTTCTGCTCACTTTTACCACAATCTTTATTTCAAGAGACAATAAATTTATTAAGACAGTGTTTTCTCTAACATTCTTATCATTGTAAAGGATTTATTGTGTTAATAGAATACCACGTAGAGATATTGATTTGCTGAAAGTTCAGATTTACCTTTGCCCTTTCATGATTTTGTCATGTTTTGTTTTAACATTCTCTTGCCTTCTGTTCTGGGAGATACTTTTTCAGGTCAACTGTCAGTCACATGTAGGTCATCACAAGAAAATAGAAATAAAAATTCAAACACAGTTAAGGTAATGATTTTGTCAGAAACCTGAAAAGCTATAAAATTTTTACAATATTACCTGGAAGTAATTACATCTTGCATTGTGAGATCTTTTCATAAAAATTACTGTTCTGGTGACTATTTATTTACTTAATATCTAGAATTTCATTGAAGTTAATTATTAAGAAAGAGTAGTATATAAGGAATATGAGTAAAAGCCCAGTCTTACGACCCTTATTTATCCTTTCTATTACAATGAACTCTGCGTCTCTTAGTCCTATGTATAATCTTTTACATTTAACTGAATATGTAGATAAGACTCTAAGCTGAGTCACAAAAGCAAAAGTTAGTGGCTCTTTTGAAGATACTGCTTAAACAAACAAAATTAGCACAAAACCATTATTTAAGTGCAGCACATATTTACAACAAGCTCAGTAATTGTTAAAATACAATTAGAAAAAAATGGTCGCATTCAGTACAATATTGTATAAACCAGTTGCATGATTTAGTGCGTGTGAAATAGAAGTACACACTGTTAGGAGAAATTCCTACAATAAAGATAGTGTGCAGAATTCATTGCAGTCTCACATGGATTTTCAGTAGGTAATGCCTATGGCCATGTAGATTCCCTTTTTTGTCTGACAGCAAGGTAACATAATCTGGCTTTGAGGTGATCTTTTGAATGTCTCTTACATCTCCAGATCTGAAACCTGACCTGTGCCCCACTCCCCATCATCACCTTTTATGAGAGCCAGAATCCCTTGGTCTGCAGAAAAACTGCTTTAAAAAAAAAAAAAAATTTTTTTTTTTTTGGCCTTTTGGTGCTCTTGGACAGGGCTACGTTAAGCACCAAACTGTTTCTTTTCTTTATTTTATTGCTGATAAGATTAATTGATGCACAGTGGGGCAGGACTCTGTGCAAAGTAAAGACAACATTGTTTCTGCACCTCAGTGGTAGGTACAAAGGGTTTCAAGGCAAATAGCAGAAACCTGTATTCATTCATTCCTGCACTACAGAATGTGAGTATTCATGGCAGGTGCAGCCATTTTTCAATATATGATTGAAGAGGAACCCCACAGGCAAAGAATATATTCCTAGCTAGCTGAGTACAGACATCTTAGAGTGATAGGTGCTACAAAAGGTGTTACGAGTGATAAGCAGAACAAACCAGGACTCTTACAGAGAAAATAATTACAAAATGTTCATGAGTAGTTTTTCCCCATTACAGTGCCCAGTTGTGGTGTAGGCACTTATGGCTATTCATTGTTTATTGAACATCTTCAGAATGCAGGAACCTTCACTGAATGGCAGGCTTTTTCTGATTGCCTGGGAGGGCTTACCCTTTTGGTTCTTGCAATCAATCTCCTTAACTTAGGTGCCGTGTGATGATATGCCCATGCTTCCTAAAGCATATATTTATTCAGCAGATATCAAGAAAAACCTATGGGACAGTTTTCAGTTTTCCTTCTCCTTGAGATGTTTAGATTGAAAAACTGACTAACATAGATAAACAGGTCTGGCAGAACAATGCCTAAGTAACAATAGAGGGACTAATTAAGAACAAGAGCAAAACACAAGGAGAGAGACAGTATCTTTCAATAAAGTCTTCAGCAAATAAACAAACCAGAAAACCTGTTCCTGCAAGAGGAACCAGCTATATCAGAGTCACATTTGTTTTATGACACAGATTATCCACTGCCTACCTGTGAAGTCATGAATGGGAGGCATCAACCAGTTAAACAAAGAAAAATAGAATCAATGCAGTCTGTTAAGATGATAAATACCTTTAGAAAACTTTACTGTGAAGTCCAATTCAACAACGATCTCCTGCCGAGAACCTCTGCATTGACAGGGTCTGTTGTGGCATAAAATTGAACAAAAATATGCTCAGACATTTTAAAACTTCAGTTTTAAAACTTCCCACTTCTCCTAGAAGACAATGTCAGCTTTCTGCATGTGCAGAAAGGATGTGAAAATCCTAACATCCCTGAGAATCATCAGTCATTACACTGATGAACTTATCTGAGCAGACCCACGCCTACCCACTCCATTACCCACTCTGTAGACAAACACCCACACAGTCCATGAAGAAGGTAGAAACAAGAGGGAAGAGAGTGATGTCTGTCTCCCTTTACTCTGCAGATGTGATAGGAGAAGAGAGCAGTGTGCAAACAATTCATCTGGATAGTGACTGCTCTTCATTTCCTGTGGCATGGTCGGCAGTTTGCTGTGGGACAGATTTTTGTCAAAAATGGAATTTTTCAGTCCCACCTGATCTGATGTGACTTATAAGTTATGCCATGGCTCCAGTCGTGCTAGCCCTGCCAGCAGGCTCCTCATGGTGTAACTCAGGAGACTTGCCATTGCAATACTACAAATTCAGCAGCTGGTAGAGGTTTTAGCTCAGACACAGAGTCATGATGCTGCTTCAGAATAGAAGCAGTTCACATGAAGCAATACATAAGAAAACAATTCTTCTTAAAACTGGGAGCGTGGAAGCATCAAGAAACAAATTCAGGTCAATTACAAAACAGTTTCATCTGCTTTGTAAGAAACTTTATATTACCTAAGATATTCCAATACTTATTAGCTCAGAGAAAAGAGAATTGACTTCAATAAATATAATGCTATTAAAACACTATTAGTTGTGTTGCTCTACAGATGTCTTTGAATGACACCCCTGACCCCATCAAGACAAGCTCTAGCACACAAAACAATGTTTGACCTGTCCACAAAATATAATATCATTTTGCACCTCATCATCTCTAGTGTTTCATGCTGACACTCTGGTATGAAGCAGCTGGAAGTCTAACACCTCAAAAATAAGGGAAAGAGATGAGGATATTCCAATATGAAACAGAACAAGATTATCAAGCCCTTTTTTTACCTATGATTACTGATTCACTGGAGTTTTCATACTGTCATCCATGATGGATACAGTTAATTTTTGCTGTTTTGTATTTATATTACTTGTTGTCATTTTTCTCATTAATCATAAACATAATTGTAATAGAGACAGAAATGTATTTTCCCAGACATTTAATTCTAAAATACAATTATCCAGACTTCCTGCTGTTAATGGCATAGAATTCTAATTACTTTAAAATGAAGCCATTATTCATAAACTTCAGGCTTGTAACACACATGCTTACAGTAGATGGAAGTTACTATGGAATTCATCCTTTTGGAGCTCCTATTTGCCACAGGCTCATATAACTACTCTGTTTCTTAGTATTACCTTTGTCCTATCCCATTAAGGAATGATAAAGTACTCAACTCCCTGTTTACACAGAAAGCTATGAGCAGAAGTCCTCCTTCACAGACAATGGGCATTCAAATTTTCTGCCTGTAAATAAACTACAGCTGCGTCTTTCTGTTGTAGAAAGTCACTTGAAGTTGGAAATGGCAGTAATTTAATTAGCAGTCACTATTTCTGGATCAGATAATTCTAACAGTGCTTAATGTGTAATGAAAATGAAAAATATATGGGGCAATGCAAACTTAGATTTATGAGGTTAAAACAGAAAAATGTTGAATTCAGCAATTTTCCCAAATTTTCAAAGATAAATTGTAAAATAAGTGTGTTTCATACATAGTTTTTTTTCATAAAACATGCTCAAATTTGGAGAACAAATACCATTATTAGCATGTAAAGAGGTAAAGGAGATGCAGAAAGTACAAGAATATATTGAAAGAACGGAAGATACCTCAAACACAACTGCATTTAAATTATGAAGTTGTGTAGTAAATGGTTATTCAAGTGGAATGAAAATTTTTAAAAAATAATAAAATAAAATACATCCATCCTCAGAAATATTCTAGTAATAGAGAACAGAGAAAATACTGAAGACTTCAGCTTTTATGTCACTGGGATAGACAGGTCATCAATGTCCTTGTAGAGGTTCAACAAGACCTGATAAGAAGTGGGGAATAAGGTAAGACATGTAGGTACTTCCAGGACATGGCTGAACCAATTTTAACAAAGTTAACTGAAGCAGGAGGGAAAAATCACCTTCTAAAAGTGTCAACCTAAGTAGCTGCTGAGAAAGTCCTTTCGAGTTGACCAGAGACTTAGCTTAAAATGCCAAGATGAACCTTATATTCTCTGTCAATGTGGAATACAAACCACCCATATCTACCAATGTACCAGAACATCTCAATTAATGCCAGACATGTGAGCTGGTTCCCAAAGAGCCTAAAAGCTGTGAATTATTTCTTCCACCTCAGAAGCCATATTCAGTTCTCAAAATCTGAAAATAAAAGGTTGATTTTTGTTAAGTGTACTATGCTTTCGAAATACCTAATTGTACACATTGGAATATGAGCTCATTCGTTGTGTTTAATCTTTTCCCTTGCTGTGCCCTAGTCATACCTGACATACCATGAATGATAGGCACATATTAGTGCTGATTTTACCTTAATTTCTCCTTCTATCTTCATATTGTTATCTTGCTTATCATTCTGAAAGATTGCTATTTTATCTGAATGGTAAAATAAATGACTGAAAGATGTTGACTACTCACACATTGACATAAATGAGGAATAATGGCTAAATAACAAGTAAAAGGCAGTGAAGGTAGATATGGGATCTTTATTTTTTACCTTATTTTAGTGCCTCCCTTTTATATTCTGCAAAACTTGAAAGGCAATTGTTAAATTGTGGGAGATTTATTTTTCCCTTACATTTGTGTTTGCTTTTAATTTTCACATCTAACCAGGAGTTTCAGTGCCACACATAGTGACAGGCATTCACACAGTATTGTAAAGGATGCAGAGAACCATGATTAGGTCAGCCTCCACCTCTGCCAAAATTCACGTGCAGTTTGATTTGGGGAAAATTATTTAGATTTATTATATTAATGACAATCTTCATTTGATTCCCATTGCTGGTAGTGTGATGAGTCATGGATTAAGATTAAAACAGGGCAAAAGATGTGTTAGTATAGTACACAATTGTTGAACTTTACCAAAAAATGTAATCCCACAGCTATACCCTATTTTAACAAGGAAGCACCATCTCTTTCCCAAAATTACTGTTATACAAAAACCTAGCATATTTAAAAGTACAGGTTCAAAGCAGTTCATAGTATTTAGAGAGCAAAACCTCATCATGAATGAGCTCTATCTACAACATTTTTCTGACATATTGCTGTAGTAGACTACATGTCCTTTTTAAGTTTTGATTGTAAAATAGGAGACACCTAAAAACACAGCAACATTTAGAGAGATGACATGTCACTGAGATGTTTGGTCTAAGTGGTTTTATATTACAGGTTTGAATAGCTGTGCACAATGCATCAGCTTTAAGAAAGCTTGGATAAATGGTACAGATGAAAAAATATAAAATGGAATGGAGAAGAAGTTACTTTAAAAGTTTATGTTTGGACTAGGCATTGGGATACAGCTGGGGCTATTTTTGAACCTCAGGTTAATTTACCTTATTTATGTATTGGGTCTGGCTGGGATGGAGTTAACTTTCCCATAACAGCCCTTATAGCTCTGTGCCTTTTATTTGTAGCTAGAACGGTATTGATAACACATCTGGCAGCCATCCAAGGTCAACCCACCACAATGTAAAAAGCTATTTGGAAAGGTACTTAACTTTTTATTTCCTCACCTACATTTTTCAATAATTCTTTTGTTCACAGTGCAGACTTTAAAGCCAAGTTAGTAGCACACGGAGGCATCTATGGATTTTGGTTTTGTTTTGTTTTTCTCTAAAGACTTGTATATTCAGAGCTCAGAAATATACGACAGCTTTCATTAAAAATACGAAACAATCACAACTTGATCAAAAATGCTTTTGAGTTAGCTTCTTGCTTGAATATCTAAATATGTTTATAAGGTAAGCCTGGAGAAAAGGAAGCTCAGTGGGGAGACTTTCTCACTCTACAAATACCTGAAAGGAGTAGGCAGGTGTGGATTGGCCACTTTGGCTAAGTAACAAGGATGAGGGAAAACGGCCTCAGGCTGTGCTAGAGAAGGTTTAGATTGAATATTTGGAAAAATTTGTTCACACTAAGAGGTGCCAAGAATTGGAACAGGCTGTGCAGGGAAGTGGTGGAGTCACCATTTCTGAAAATATTTAAAAGAGGTTTCAGTATGGCATAGTTTAGTGGTGGACTTTGCAGTGCTGGATTAATGGTTGGGCTTGATCATAAAGGTCTTTTACATCCTGAATGACTCCATAGTATTATGATTCTATCATTTACAGTATCTGAAATTCGTAGTATGTCTCCAGTGCATGTCCCCACTGTAGGCACTATGTCTAAAAGTTTCCACTCATGAGACATAATACTCTGGAGGTATTTAAAAGACTCCAGCAGATGTGGCATTTAGGTACATAGTTTAGTGGTGGACTTGGCCGTGCCAGGTTTATGTTTGGATTTAATGATCTTAAAGATTTTTCCAACCAAAATGATTTTATGATTTTTCTCTAGCGATCAGTTTGGAAATCTGTGTTTTTCCTTCAAAATAAATGAATTTAAAATGCACTGTGTTCCATACTCTCTCTGGAAGTGCACAGTCAATGTAGTCTAATTTTAATCTTTACCTATAGTTTTAATTAGAAAACAGATTCAGTCCTTCAGAGATACTGCATAAAAACTAAATAGAATTTCATCCTTTGTAACTGATTTAGAGCTTCCATTTAAGTCTTTAAGATATATTTTTGGTTTTATGACAACATTCTGAACCTGATTTGGCATTCATCTCTCTACAAATTTTAGTAACTCCTGGTAGGATTCCTTTTATCTCTGGCAACATTTTTTTTTAATCCACTGTTAAAGCACGCCCCACCTCTAACATATAAATGTTCTTCCTGCAGCAGTCAAAATCCCAAAACAGGTTGCCACAAGTTGACATTCTGAATGGTACTACTGTTATCACCTAAATGATGATCTGGAAATGTGATTGGTAAGTTGCGATTTAAACTTGAAATAAAATATTTCATGTCACTTCAAATGGAATTATTAGATTTTAGGTTCTTGAAATAATAAAGAAGGAGAAGGAGAAGGAGGAGGAGGAGGAGGAGGAGGAGAAGGAGAAGGAGAAGGAGAAGGAGAAGGAGAAGGAGAAGGAGAAGGAGAAGGAGAAGGAGAAGGAGAAGTCAATCTATTGCACATCATCACCTAGTGTGGACATAACCAGGGTATCCAAAAGCCATGCTTAGTTTTGACTGCATTTCAAACCCTGTTGGAGCTTACAGACATCGCTTCTATTGTTTTATAAAGACATAGGTAGTCACAGGCGTGGGACTGGAATTTGAACATCTCACTGACAGTGTAAATGACATAACAGCCTTGATACAAATTCATTTCTCAGAGTCTGGCTCTCTATTTTATTGAATATTTCAGCAGCCTGAGCTGAGTGAACTGGAAAATCAGTGGAGATTTATAGCCCTCTCCCTCCCCTCACCACAGAGCCTGGCACAAGAAGGAGTTGAGAGAAGCATTGGAAGCCTGCTGCTGGGTGAAAGGAGTCTTCTCCTTCAGATAGGCTTCTGGAAATGCTATTTCTAAGTCTCTCCCACACAAAATCACTCAGTGAAAGAATTCCTATTTCATGAACAATTTTAGGATAATAGCAATTGCATTTCTGGCTAAGAACATTTTCACCAAAAGTGTTCTCAAATATATTATTGCCCTCCACACAGTCATTATGAACTTGACTCTAGATTTTTTTCTTTTTTTTTTGTATATGTAGCTTTCACTTAGAAGATTTATGATATTGTGTGTCATTCTATCTGGTATTATAAGCAACTGATATCCTTTACACATATCATTGACTTTATTAGTAATTCTTATTTGTTCTTTTTCAGTAAACAAATAGTTGAATAAGCAGTTCCCAAAGGTTGTGATTGTTGGTTTGGGGTTGGGTTTTTTCCTTCAGTCTATTTGAAGGTACTTAAAAAGCATCTTAGCAAAAATCTTTTTTAACATTATGATCAAGTGACTTGAAAAATTGAGCATGGTTTTAACTCTGCTCCTCTTAATATTTCTTAAATACAACATAAGAAAATAGGAAATTCTTATTAGTGCCTTTTATGTTCCTGAGTATGGATGTTTTATCTATTTTTCTACAGTGCTTCTATCCTCAAATTTCATGGAAAACAACTTCTCATGAGTTTGTGTCTTTTCATGAGTTAATTACTGCCTCTGTATAAAGCACCGCCTCTTGAAAACGATTCAGTCTGTCTGTACAAGGCCAAGATCATTTCCTCTACTCCACAGGAGCTTTGCCATTTCATCCCAGTTGGGGATCAGCCCTCAGATTTGTAACCTGAATTGAATATGACATGATGCATGTGCTCATAAACTTGTTTCTCTTTTCCACTCTAGGAAAAAGACAAGTTCATTTTAAAAATCCAACCATAATGTCCACTTGGAGGGTAGGAGACAAAAATTAATGTGTCTGCTTTACTTTTGTCAAGACAAAATTTATTTTGAACTGCGGCAAAAAAATTGATGAATAAGCAATATTATGCATGTGTAGAAGCACATACATACAGAAACATACATGAAAGAATATATGGAAATTAATTTCTGAAATATTTATATTCTTCCTAGAATAAAAAGGCTTCAGGGAACATTAATGCTCCTAACATGAATATGGAGCTTAGATATTAAAATTCATGAGGACCTGTCAACTGAACTGATGCAAGCTCTATTTGCCAGAAATACATGATGACATTGCAAGCTGGCAAAGATGAAAGCACCTCAAGAAAGCTCTTCTTGGTGCTATTTCATCCCTTTGAATGTCAAACAAGCTTTCACCAATCTGGAGCTACATACAGAGCACAATTCTGTGCTATTTTGTAAAGGTTTTCTCCTGAGCGCTGGGGATGTGCCTCCTCCCTGCTTCCCAGACACCAGACGGCCTAGGTTTTGGAATGACAGTAGACTGCCAACCAAATTCTGTATTTACTCAAACATACGTTGTCTTCTCTTCCAGATGACTTGTAGTGAAATTTAACAGGCGTCATCCATATGTTCACATTCATATTCCACACAATACTTGCATGGAGTATCAGTAGGTCCCTTTCAGAAAGCTCTAAATGGCTTCCCTAACAAGGGAGGCACTATGTAATATAAAAATTACCTGACAGAGTCATCATCCTGCTAACAAGACTGTCAATGTAAGGATTTGATGCAAGGATCTACTCAAACATGTGACTGTCATGGTGAACAATTTAAAATGTGGATCATTTAGAATACCTTACTGGGGAAGTTTATTCAAAAGTAGTTTAAAGGCTACATCTTTGTTACTAAGAAAGTTCTTACAAAAATCAATAAATTGCTGTTCTCTGCTGCAGCAAATACTGAGCATAATATGATGCATTCTGTGCAAACATCTGGAATATGTGAATTCACAGATGGTAAAGATGCTGGACTACAAAACCTGGAGTATTTTTAATATAAGTTTCATTAAATTAAAGTATTCTCTCATCTAGAGATTTTACTGGGGTTTTTTTTTAATGCAGTGAACCACACTGATATTACTTTTTCAAAGGACTCAAGTTATTTCAAAAATTTCTGGGTAATGTTTTTCACTGAATGGTAAGTAGATGTTTGAGTGAACCATTCTCTGAACAAGTCATTCTGAGGCACAAATAGGAACCATATCTTTTCCTCTTTCTGTTTCTTCTTAGCATTCAGTCACACTGAGAATTTCAGATCGTTCATCTAATGACATCAGCAGCCTAGGTTAGCAGCTTTTCTTTTCCCTTATAGTCTGTGATGACAGGTAAATTTTATGGCCAGTGGAATACAGTTTCAGAGAACCTCACCACGCTGAGAAGCTCACTGAAATCTTTAATAAAACTTGATGCCCTCTCAATGCAGGAGAGAATTCTGAATATGAAAGACATATTTTTAAAGGGCCATAACAATGAAAAAAACAAAGAATGGATATCTGATAAGATGAATGGCTGGGACTGAGGGCATAGGTCCCCTTCTTTGTCATCTCCTGGAATAATGGTTAGTCATATTAGATAATTTTCAGAATTTCCAAATCCCTTTTGTCATGAATCTACATCTCAGAAAAACAGTGGTCACTGAATTTGTTCACCTTAAGTGAAAAGTTCAAAATTCCTTTTGAAACAAATTATTTCTGACCTATAAAAAGGAGTAGTGGAAAATGAGTTTTACTAGACAAATCCCCTTATTCCCCAGCATGTCAGCTATCAGTCACATTTATGGAATAAGAAAGGAGGCGGTTGTTCTCAGACTATTCTCGTTCTTACCAGTTTAAACTTCAACAGCTATTACCCTGTTTTTTAAATGTACACGGTTCCCAACAACAATAGTATAGGTAAGCAAAAGTCCTTTTTTGAAGCAAATTTTCATGTGGCAACATGTAGCAATGTCAATGATATTTCATAGGAGAATCATCTTGTGCTGCGAGTGAGGTAGACCATATTTGCACACAAAACAATGAACAGCTGAAAGGATTGATTTGCCCTTCCCTAAAAGGATGTAAATAAATAAATATGTCCAGTATTTCAAAATTTGCTTTGGTTGGTATTCTGTGACATTTGCAGATGCGGGGAAGACTGAGATGCCATGAACAAAGGTGGTGAACAAAAGTAAAGATAGTAGTGGCATTGAAGTGTTTGCAGTTTGTATTGCAGACAGCATGAAATTAATATGATCAGCAAAGACTGATGGAAAGAACAAGCAGGGAAGACAAGTGGAATGACAGGGCACTACTCACACTCTGCTTTGTCACCTCCAGATCATTTGGAGGTACACAGATGCACACCATTCCCATGAAAATATTTAATTTATTTATTTCCGGTTCCTGCATTCAGAGTTCTCATTTTCTGTCATTAGCTATATTTTCTATCTACAAATGTCAAGTACCACAACGGCTCACAAAGTATATCTGTGTTCCCCTGTGCATAATTTATCTAATGTAGGTCCTCAACAATTTCAGGCATTTTCTTGTAAAATCCGCTGAAGTTAAAATATTCCTCTATTCAAATCTGTTTCATTGCTCACTGGGATCATCATTTGGTTGTAAATTTCTGTAGTCCCAACTACCAGATACACCTTTGCCTGTCAGTAGGTAGAAAGGAAACCCTGAATCTTCTTTGCCAGAAGGATAAATACCAGAATCAAGCTCTCAAACTACTTTTTTTTATTTTTTTAAACACAAGAGGAAGCATAGTAGGACCAAAATCCAGTAAGGTTGTTGTTTTTCTACCTAAAAAGTTTAGTCTACTTGTTAAATTTCCTCTACAAACAGGAGGGGAGATATAAACAAAGGCTGCTATGCAGCGCAGCTCAATGAAGAAAACTAAACTGAAGGTGATGGCTCCTCCAACATTTAAGTGTCTTTATTTGTGGTATCTAAATCTTCCTTTTACCAGAAAAAAAAACAATTTGGGTTTTATCCCAGTGCTGTGTATGGGAAAACAACTAATTAAGAAAAAGTGGGAGAAAGTGTGGGAAGATAAACAGGAAGAGCACGGTCTGACTTATAAAAGGCTATATGTGTCTATAAATGCACACAAGTATATTTAGGTATGTATACATACAGGTATGTATTTGATTCAGGGATAGAAAATAATATATAATATGTTTTCAAAATAAATCCATGAGAATTTTGGAACACGAGTATTTATCTGTGTGACTCTTTCATACAGTGATACCTAAGAGCTACATATACAACCATGGGACCTTGTGTCCAGCTGTGGGCTTTTAAGTATCTGAAAATTAGGTTTCACAGTTTCATTTAAAATTTGCACAAATAGGGAAACTTTGTCTAGAGCAGCAGAACTCATGGTTAGTATTTTACAGATGAATAAAGAAACAGCAGAAGGTGTTCTCTTTCAGGTCAATTTCTTTCAAAGAATTGTTTCTGCCCCAGTAGTTTTTCTTATAAAATCAACTGACATGGCATCTTGAAAACATGCTACCTCTGCACATTCACCTGGATTATTTAGCTGCTTGATGGTTTAGTCTCTAACGGGGTTTTCAAGCAGAGAACAATATTATCCAAAAGTTGCGAGTAATATGCTTCTGTGTCTTCCTTATGACCTAGAAAGTCATCAGGACTTCCTGTCATGAAGTAGTAGCCTTTCAATGTCATGTTACTGAAATTCACCACTGCACTGGAGAAGAGTCTTGATTGTCATTTTACATATGTACAACCATCAAGATTTAACCAGAGCCGCAAATAAGTCCCACACAGCTGCTCACTAATTCCCCTCATGGCAGGATGGGGAGAGAATCAGAAGACTAAAAGTGAGAAAACTAGTAGGTTCAGGCAGAGACAGTTTAATAGGTAAAACAAAAGCCTCACACATGAGCAAAGCTAAACAAGACATTCATTCTCCATTTCCCATGGGCAGGTAGATGTTCAGCTATCTCCAGGAAAGCGGGGCTCCATCATGCGCAATGGTGACTTGGGAAGTCAAAAGCTGTGATGCTGAATATCCTGTCCTTTTTAATTTTTCCCCCAGCTGTCTATGTTGAGCATGACACCATATGGTATGGAATATCCCTGTGGCCAGCTGGGGTCAGCTGTCCTGTCTCTGTCCTCTCCCAGCTCCTTGTGCATCCCCGCCCCTCTGGCAGGTGAAAGGCAGAAAAGGCCTTGATGAAAACATCCCCAATGTTTCCAGCGCAAATTCGAAACACAGCCCCATACCAGACAGTATGAAAAACATTAGCTCTACCTCAACAAAAACTAGCACAGCAACCAAGTTGGCCAGCTATTAACTGAGTTTTTCTGTAAGTTATGCAGTTTGGAAAGAGGCTTCAGTGCATGTGTTCATGCAGATATATGCAAACCACTACTGTGACTTTCCAGGAACAAAGAAATGTGTTGCTGTGCTCCTGTACAGCAGAAAAAAAGTCATATCTTCCTGCAAGAGAAACAGCTATTACTCTTAAATCAAGCAAACATTAATATTACTATTAAATTTAGTTTCATTAATAACATGGCTTCTCCCATGGATTTGGCCCAAGCCAACTTACGTTATACTAAGTGTCATAAAATTCAAACTATAAATCAAAATGTATGTTCCCATTGCAAAATTCATCTTGCCATGGGAACTGTGATTCAGCAGACCAGTCTGGGTGCACATGCTATGACTTGGCTGACTATGACCCACTCTCTGCTGAATGACTGGACGCTGATCCTCTACTAGTGAATTCTCCAGTGATCAGGACATTCTAGGGTCTTGGAGAGGACGAGCTTGGCCCTGCAGCTCTTGGTGGGTCAAGAACACATTCACTAAAACTTCTCAAGACTGATTGAAGCATGCTGGCAAACAGCCCCCATTTATTGACACTTTGGCTTGGGAGCATGTGAACTGTGAGTGTCCCTTGTTAACTCCATCTTGCCAAGCCAGTGTGAAGACACTTAAATAGCAGAATTTTATACTTTGTGTGTGAAGTACAGGGAGGGAAGGAATTTGGAATAATAACTTCTATTTAGAATGATGGGAGTTCTCCTTATTTTGAATGGTTTTCAACTAAAAGAGCTTGCATGCTGGATGATGCAGAATTTCACAAGTCTTTCAACTCATCCTGGTTTTCTAAATATTTTCTATTCCATGTAAGAAGGCTGTGGAATCTGCTTTACATTGTCAAAAATTGATAAATTATAGAGATAATAATCCACTTATGACTGTAGATTTCAACATTTGCCAGTCAGGGTCTGGTAATTATCATTGTTTGCTTCAATTTTGTTATAAATAACATTTGAATGAATTTTTGGCAAGCATGTTAACCATTTAAATAATTATTGTATCATATAATTCTTTTTACTGCATCCCTAGAATTCACATTGCTATTCCTTGTTATTAAAATGTCAATCCGTCTTTTGTCATGAAAAATATCTCTCAGTTAAAATAGAGCTATGATTTTCCTACAGAAATCTGATGTTGTAATAAAAAAAAATATTTATCATATGCTGGTTTGGAAAAAAAATGCATTATAACAAAGGTCCTGGAAAAGAGAGAGATTTTTCAAAGAAAAACAAAAAAGAAGTTACAATTCAAAATTGTTTGAATTTTGTTAGAAATATTCTTCCTTATAATGTAAAATCTAACATTGTGGATTTGGAGCATGAAAGCTGACAGCTTTGTTTATCAGTCTCTTCAAAAGACCCATAATTTTTGTGTGATAACATTCAGGAAACAATTCTCTCAAACCTCTATTGTAGACACAGTCTTAAACTAAATTAAACTAACCTGCTTTACTTTAATGGAAAGCTAATTCAGTACTGAGAGGATTTTTGCATAAAATTGTGGCTCATGTTGCTGTCCCTTTAATCTCCTGCACAGAAGTAGAAGAAATCCATTATTAGTTTAACCAGTTGTCAGTATAACAAAGCGCATGTTCAATTTAAATACATTCTCCAATAAGCTATTATTCCTTACCATTGTCTGTGCTGAGCATGGATCCAGTAGTCACGTTGTTTTCATGCAGTAATGCAATGTTATAAAACATATTTGATGGCTAAATTATCTTTTTGGTCACTAATCAAACAAGAATTAATCCCAAACGTTTAAATATAATCCTAGTAATGTTTTAATTTTGCTATGAGTAAATCAAATTAATGCTTCCCAAGCAAAAATATGGCCATCAGAAAAAGCATTTTTTATCTACTTAAACGTTTGACAACAATTTAGCAACCCTTAGATAATGCTTCCATCAAGAATTTCCCTCTTTGCTTGATTAGGAAATGCCAAGTTCAAGAAGCGGCGTAGGAAGAAGGAATGTAGGAGATGTCAGTATATCGAAGGTATGGATATTTGAAAATTCTCTACTGTCTTCCAGCTGTCTTGCAGTGAAATGGGAAATCACAATTATAGTAACTTCAATGTTCTAAGTATATCTTAACATGCTTTAGGTGAACCCAGAATAGAGTGAGGTGTTAGGACGGTAAAAAAAGACAGCTCACTTTCAGACACAAAACAGACCCTGGGTGCAGACAGCAAGCAATCGGAAGGTAATACCAGCAGCAATTCACATTAAGGGGAATGAGATTCCGTGGCATTATGAGCACAATGAAAGAAAATTGTGTAAAGAATGGTTATCAGCATAGTAAATTTAAACACAGAAAGAGCACCAGTAATGAGGCTAAGAGATGTGCAGAAGTGTTTGTATCAGTTTATTCTCCTGAGCTTTTTCTTCTCTATAACGCAGCTCTTCATTAGTAATTAGAATAATAAACTATCACAGAAATTGCAAATAATGGTTCATGTATTCTTAGGTATAGAAACAGATAATGAAACTTCCAGCATGAAATCTTCAGAAAACTCTAAGCCAGGACAAGAAGGTGAAGAGGTACTGAGAGCTAAGATATCGACCTGTAGCTGACATTCTGTTTCCCAGAGCTTCATCATATAGCAATAATAATAAGAACTACATAAAATTAGGCCAGTGCTGAGATCAGTTAACAAGCATGTAATTTAAAACAGTGCTCAAATTTTCTAAAGGCCTTTATGTGGGCACGTAAACAAAGTAGTCAGAGTTTTCTGATGTCCTCAGTAAAACAGATTTTTAAATCATCAAAATCCATATAGGACCTCCATATTTAAATATATATATATATATTTAGCTAGTTTTGCTGCTTAAAAAGTGGCAAAACCTAGTAAGAAACTGCAAATCCAGTATGAAGAGTATCTTTGTTGAATTTTGTTGCACATCAAGTATTCTAATAGCAGACACTAGAAATGTCTTGACCTGGCATTGTTACAGTTAAGAATCATTTCACCACTGGATTCATAAGTGCTCACTGTGTTCACAGAGCAGTGAAATGTAGGAGAACTGGCAATTAAATGCAGAGAAACTAATTAAAAATAATCAAATGGGATAAAATTAGAAAGAAGTCAGATAATACTAGAATAAAATGAGATACCACACACAAATCCAGTCTGTCATTCTCTTCTGCAAAAAGAGTAGACATCCGGCTATTGCCTTATAACATATAGTAGAACATAAGCATGCTCAAGAAAATAAAAGAGTAAAAGGGAAGTTAGCCATCTGCTTGCTATTAAGTAGGAAAGAACTGGCTTTCAAACTGCATAGAATTATGGATCATCCTCTTGTTTCCTGTTCCTCTACTTCCTATAAAATTCTTGCACACAAAAACATCACAATGTGAGCTACTTTCATACCCAAGTAGCAAGCAAAAAGTGTACGTCACAATGAAAATTATGGGTAAAATAAAGAGAGTAAGTGTAAATGTAGAATAAAAAAAGTCTTATTAAAATTCCTGGAGTGAGTTTTTATCTCAAACTAGACACCATGTCAGAATAAGTCATGGCTTGGAGACATCCAGACAGCACTAAGACAGTCTACCCAATAGTCATAATTGGAATACAGATATACAGAAAGATAGGAGAGAAATGTGAGGCTAATGTTTAATTTCAGAGATTTGAGAGCAAAATCTCCATCAGTGCATGTGTCAAAATCTTCTCCTTTACCAAAGAAAATCTCCAAACTACCAAAGTAGATACTGCTTCCTGCTCACACAATCAGTTTACTACAGGCTGAGAATCTGGATACTTCTGAAACCTGAGAGTTCAAAAATTTGTAATAGAAAAAAAAATCTTTCTTCTTCCTGGGAAGAAGAGAATAGCAGCTGAAAAACCTATATTTTATGCTATAAATATATTCTTTGGAGTGTAAAATTTTTTAACATTTTCAAGTGTGAAAATTAAATACAGTCTCCTCCTCTCCTGGTGAATGTGGTTCTTACCTCTGAGTCTAGGAAGTTCTATTGTAAAACTGGGAATAAAATGACAGGCTGGGAGAAGAAGGGAATTAATCCAACAATTGCACTTTTTCAAGAGATGCTTTCTACTAATTTTTCTAAGATAACACAGGAATCAATTATTCTGAGCTCTTTATCATAACACAAACATGTTCTGCTTGAGCACATGTACACAGTTTGGGCTTTACCAACCAAAAGCAGCAGGGAAGTCAGTGGAAGGACTCCAAAGCTGCCTCTCTGAAACATTCTCTAGTGCCATCTCAGCAGGCCTTGTTAATATGTATGTAAAACCATGAGCAAAATAAGTCATTTTCTAAAGCATCTATCAGTCAGAACAACAAAGACGCAATGGTCCCACTTTTACAGTCAGAAAAGAGCAGGTTTGTTGCTCTTTTGGCTGCAGTTTGAATAGTCACTACCTTACGAGGTTGGGGAAGAGGAAAGAGCAAACAGAGAGGAGGAAGAGGGTGGCAGATTATGCTAAAGCAGCAGGGAAATCTACAGAGTATTGTAGTAAATTGTATGGATTCAGCATCTTTGTAAGATAATGGGATGGGAGAGGGAGGACATTTTTCCATGCACCAGGGAGGTTTATGTTGGACATTAGGAAGAATTTCTTCACAGAAGGGGTGATTGGGCATTGGAATGGGCTGCCCAGGGAGGTGGTGGAGTCACCATCCCTGGAAGTGTTTAAGAAAAGACTGGATGTGGCACTGAGTGACAGGGTCTAGTTGGCAAGGTGACGTTAGGCTATAGGTTGGACTCAATGACCTCAAAGGTCTATTCCAGCCTAGTTGATTCTATGTTTCTGTGCTTCACTGTATACTTTAGATATCTCTATATTCAGATTGACCACCCAGGGGAAGTTCTGCTGTGCTTGCTAAAAGGACTCTGTGAGCACCGCTAAATGAAAATATTACTGCTCTGTAAACTACACTGGAGACTCCGTTCTCTATCTGTGGTACTTTTGCAATTGATAGCATTTTAGCACAGGCAATTTCCAAACATATTTAGATATTAGGATATCCAGCACTGCATTTTTTATTGCTAAATAAGTCTGTACATCTACCATTTTTTGATAGTAAGAATCCACACTGGTAAAATATACAGGTGCCTCTCTCATGCCTGCTAGTTTAAGTAGTTTCTGGGTGCACAGTTTCTATATTTCTAATAATGACAGATAGAAACTTGAATTTCAGATCTCAGTAGTATGTTCAATAGAAGCAGCAATTAGGAAAAAGGGAACAGATCTCTTGTGAAATAACAGGGACTGTGAACATGGGATCCCTATGGTTTTCTTTTTGCTGTCACTTTTCCAATCTGAACGGCAGTTTAATGAGAGCAGGTTTAATTTTTAGACATGAAATCTGAATCAGCTAACTGAGAAAGGAGTCTATGTCATATCTTTTCAGTGTCCCTTTTGGGAAGCCAATCAATCAACTGTTATTACCTTACACACATTACAAAGACATTGAGATCATTCTTTAGTCTCTTAAACTTATTGCAGCAACAGCTAGGGATGCCACATGTCCTAAACAACATATTTTTCTGATCTGGGTCTTGATCATACATTTGTCTCAGGCTCATTTGAAAACTCCACATTTTTCATAAGCCTTCAAAATGAAAATCAATGTCAAGAGAAAAGGGAGTTATATTCGTATCTGTAATTTCATTTAAAACATATGATGGTGAGCAAGGTTTGCTAGCTAAACAGATGGAAAAATTATGATCTTTTTCATTACACATCTCTTGCTAAAATTCTCAAACCTTTTGTTAGACTACAGTGTACGATCTGCTATTTAAGAAGTGAAGTAACTTGCTGAAGTCCTCAATGTTTTTTATTGTAGCTGGTTTTTGTGTAGCTAAATATGACACGAATGTGATCCTCGTGACCTGCAAGAATAAGAAGGGTTGAATGATTTTTGCCACTTCAGAAGATTTTTGAATTATGTGTCTTTCACAAAGTCCTGTAAAGAAAAGAGTCATACTAAAAACAAAATTAAGCAAAACAAAACAAAACAAAACCCAAGACATTCATTATTTAAAATTGGACCAAGTTAACTTCTCTGTATTTCTATTTCTGTGCAGTTCTGTGTGCACATGGGCAGGAACGATGATTACAGTGTTAGGTTTTCAAGATGAGCTGCAGGATGCACCAAGAGTAGGATAGCCTTGGTTATAAATTGGAACTGTTCTGTCTCACGGTTGTGTACTGTGTTTGGTGCCTGCCAGCAGTTCACCACAAAGTTAATCTTGTAACCTATAACTGACAATTTAAGTTTTTCTGCTTAGAAGATCACAGAATATTCTGGGACTGAGCACAGTGGGGTTATCTGGTCCAACCTCCTTGAGGATGGCAGTACTGAAACACTGAAACCCTGATATGGGAATGGGTAAGGATACACATCTTCCTGATTTTTTTTCTTCCATTTAAATTCATAGAAATTAAATTTCAGAGAAAGTCAGGTTTCAAGATGAACAACAAAGGCAGATTTTTGAACTTCCACAAAGTTTCAGAACACAAGTCACCCTTCTCTTGATCCCTTTGTCTCAGTATCTCAACAACTTTTGTTATCAATTCTATTAAATTTGTCAGTATGCTTAAATTTGCCCTCCAGCACAGAGGCGAGCTAGCACAGAATGGTATACATTTATAACATCAAGCTTTCTAACCCTGCAACAGATGGTGGTCACACTCAAACTGCTAATTGATAACAGTCTCTGCAGTAATGGCCTGCACCCGTTCCCTGCTAATGTCCAGGAGAGGCTTGTGCGAGTGCCAGCTGATGAAGGAAAAATGTGCCATGGTCACCCTAACAGTTTAACTGTATAGAAGATGGTTTCCAGTGGCCAAAAGCATTCCCTAGCACTATTTCTTTTGCTAGTACAGACACAGCCTATGTTAGATATCAGGTTTGCCTACAGATGATGCTGTTAAATGGATGAGAGTAAGATTAAAATCTGACTTTCTGAATGAACTCCTTGTGCTACACATACATAGACATTAAATATAGCTGGGAGGCAAATGCATGCCAAAGGATTTGTTACTCTGTGATTCCTTGACCTGCTTTGTTTTCTTCATATTTGGGTCTTAGCAAATACAGATCTAGGGTTTCTTTGCAAAGTCAGGGTTTTGCTGTTTCAATTTTTCCTTTAAACTCAACAAATTATATCTTAAATGGTTTCCTAGCACTCCTCACATTCTTCTAATGATAGCAATGTTTTCTCCTCAATGTTAGCTCTTCTCCATGGTTTAAACAATCACAGGCCAACCTTTGTTTAGATGTGCTTCTCTTTCCCTTCTTGGAAAGTAGCAGCTATGATTTTTAGGACACGCACATACACACATATGCACACACACAAGGATTTACTGGGAGTTCAGTAGTCACATAGTGACAACACATGTTTCTAACACTGTAAATTATTCAGGGATGCATAGAAACAAGGCTACCCTAAGGATTATGAAACTGAATTAAAGTTTTAAATAAAATAATTAATTAATAATTTGAATTAATAAAAAAATTAAGGGAGAATTTTTTTTCTGGATATGACAAAAAATGTCCCAAGATACTTTAAATAATGACATCAAGGTAAGGAACCAGGTGTGATAGATAAATGGCCTTTAATAGTAATATGTTTGTATTTCACCTTTTAAGGAAATGTCACAATACTTTTATTTCCATATCAACACTTTTCTTCATTCTCCACAGAACAGGCATGCACAGCAAAAAAGACAACACATTCAGAGTGAGCCTGAACTTGAACATTGAAATGTAAAGCAAGAATTGAAGAAATTTCTTATGTGGTTCTCCATCCCATTACACTATAGATGTTTTCACGTTACTTTGTGTTAACCTCGATTCACCAACAGTGCTTTGTTTTCTGAAAGAGAATGCCCACAGTTTTACAAACCTCTTATGTGTACAAGAAAGGGAGTGAAAAACAGCTAAGGTACATAATGTACAGTAGCTACAGTGTCTGTATTAAGTCTTGTCACTGTATCATTGCTGCTACCATTAATTCATTGACACCGCATGTAAAAGCAATCTTTCCTCAAGTAAGCCTGCAGAAAGCTTTTTGCAAAATCATTCTATTGTAGGGAAAATGAAAATAAAGGAGATGGAAGAATTACACTGAAGCTGGAGTCAGAGCAAGATGTTTGTGTGAGATCCAAACTGATGGGCAAATCTCCGTGGGTTAGGAAGATTACTAGTTTCTAACTATTTAAATGCCAATAAGGAATTAATCTAAAAATCATTGTTGACCCACTGTGCAGCAGCAAGTCAGCCGGAATGTAACAGAAAACAAAGAAAGAGAATTGGAATAAGTTAGAATTTAGAACTATCTTTGAAATTTCTTTGCTGTATTTGCCCTTCCCCTGCCAAGTGAAAGCAATGAATTCACCTGACACAAAGCATAGTTACCAGAAGTATAAAAAAGAAAGTTTTACAGACTTTAAGTAGGTGCACAGTAGAATTTAAATTGGAATGACAGTTCTTTATGTATTAGCTGTGGTGCACCAAGAATGAATGCCACACAACAGTGATTTTCCAGTCTGGGAGTTGTAATTAATCCTTAGAAGAAATTAAAAGTTTATTATCCTCTCCTCAAACAGCACATAGTACAGAGGCATCAGCATTTAATTGCAGCTGGATCAGTTGATTTGGAAACCCTGTAATTCTTTTGTATGGAAATACAAAGCAAAATATTCTCTTTTAATGATTATTTCATAGTAGGCAATAACAAAGATAAACTAGCGCTCCCCTTACAACACCCTGATTTTAGTCATTCATTACTTTGCCAAACTTCAATTGATTAGGTGCAATTTTCCAAGCCATGTATCTTCCAATGTTCCTTTTGCATTGCTTTTGTTTTTATTTCCTTTTCTGGATGATCTAGTATTGTGCATTTTTTACTGAAAGAGCCAAGCTCATTTTGGTTTAAAATTATAATTTAAATGGGTTTATCATTAAAAAAAAAATTAAAGAAAGAAACACTTATTTTACTTTTATAATGTAGGGATTTTTTTCTTTGTTCAATCCATCATGATTGTACATTTGTGCACTGTCTTGTATTCCCTGAGAACTTTTAGACACTCCTGTGAAATAACTCCTCCAATGTCTGACATTTTAAGCTAGCTTATGGTTTCCAAAATATTTCACATTGCACTTGCTTAGTAGAATTTCTATCCTTCCCATTTTCTGATGGCAGGAGGTAACAGCCACAAAATTTGCTCAGCATGATGTAATTCCTAAATGTTCTGGAGAATCATGACTCAGAGGTGTCAAAAAGGGCATATGAAATAAGTGGGTACCTTGTACTGTGCCACTTCTGCCTAGGCCCCTGCGTGGAATCAATATCGATTGATCTTATTGTGCTGTCATGAAAATACATTCTTTAATGTCCAAGAAAGATCGAGGTATTTTGTATTTTGATGAAACCACAGTTAGTCCATTCAAGCATAAGTTAGTGATTCTATATTGGATGGATTTGAATCATGAATAACTTTATGCCACATAAATAAAAAAATATTGATTTCACTCAGAATTGATTTGATTCAGGGTCTTATTAAAAAAGCAGCATCAGTGTAAAACTTTTGTAACATGTATGCTCGAGACAGTATTACCATTTTGAAAGACAAGTGTAAGTTTACCATCTTCTAACTTTTGAGCGGTTAACTTTGCAGACTTAACAAACATCGTGCTTATTTATATCTAGACAGCGATACACAACAGTGATTCTCCAGATGTCAAACAGAACAGCCTGAGTAAAGATGAATGGAGCTATTAGTATTGAATTCAGCAGAACAGAGTGTAAAAAAAGAACAAATTTATTGGACTCTTCTGCAAAAACAAACAAAAAGGATCAGTGAGGCTTGGGAAGAAGAAACCACACCGAGTAAGTGGAAATGTCTATTGTATTAGAGACAGATGACAAAAAATAAACAAACAAGCAAGGAAGTTACATACTGCCTCTACATGCTGCAAATATACCAAAAGTTATCCGGGCTATACAGCAAGCCGTCATTTCCATTTCATTTATGGATCATTAAGAATTTCTTTCTACCTTCAAAGATAAGGGAGAAAGGAAGTTTTCAGACTACACCCCTCGAAAGAGATGAAGCAGACCCATGACACCTCTGCCGTCCAGCTCTGTATTTTTGCCTCTCTCAAATCTTTTCAGTGCAATGGGCAATCCTTTTTGTTGTAGTCTAATGGGTTTTGACAGCTTTGTGCCTGGAAAACAGGAAAACTCCAGTGGCATATGTAAGCACTAGGCCTGCATTCTTAAATTTTCAATAGAGTTTTTAAGTTTTAAGCCATGATTGATTGATTTTACCGCCTTTTGACATTCAGAGTTTACCACTTTAAAAATAAACAAAAAAAATAGCAAAAGGACACACACACAAATAAAACCAAACAAGCAAACAAAAACAAAAAAAATCCTTATTCCTTTATTTTAACCCCCCTTTTCTTTCTACTTTTCCCCCAGGTGCCATAGGCAACCTGAAATTTGTCAGCCTAAGTCAGTCCTGCAGAGTTGGCACAATCCCACTGATACTCGGGAGGCTGCCAGATGCAGATTCCATGGGCAATTGCACCTGTAGTTCCTAATTGTCCTTAGAGTTGGTTACGCATCTATAATGTCTTTAAAGAGTTTGCAAGGTGAATTTTACAACTTTGGGTGAGCACCACAAGCCTTGTAACACAAAATTAGTGAAGTTGATGAAGCACATCCCTTTTGTCAATCATGACCTGTGACCTGTGGGATCTCAACTGCCAAAGTTTTTTCAATTCACAAGAAAGTGAAGTGAGATTGAAAGTCAAATTTCTGTTGCTGTTTGCTGAAAGACTCACGCAAAGAGTAATAGGCAGGGTACCTGGAAACCACAGGTTCTACTCTGCCTGAGTTTCCAGCACATGATTTCACTAAAGTGGAGTGATTCTTTTTCCTTGAGTGTAACTGAGTAATCTCATGTTCTGATGCCTGTGATAACCCATGGAGAAGTTATTTTTTTACAGTTCTCCCAGCTTGCTCCATGGTGGAAGAATCCCGTATATCAGAAGAAATAAAATACAAGCAATGAGTAACAGCTTTTCTAGAAACAGTTTATGAACGGAACAAGAAATGCTGTGAAAAGCTTAACACTTTCTCTCTCTCCTATGTTTATTTGGTATTCTCAAGCAAGGGGGGAATATTTCCTTGGTCATTTATGTGACCTGAATTACAATCATGTGGAAACTGTCATAGTAATGGACAGGTTTTCTGGTGACAGAGGTGTTGATTTAGTATGCAATGTCTACAGCTGAATGCCAGGTCAATTGAAGATGAGAAACCACAACAGCAGGGTAAGACTTTTTTTTGCATGTATTCACTGAGATATTAACCTTAAAATTTATCTTGTATTTGGAGATATCTGATAAAAGAAAAGTCTTGCATCTCTGTTATAAAGAAGATACAGTATTTTCTTATTGTATCACATTTACGTGTCTCAAAAAACAGGATGAATTGGGAAAAAATGTTAATATATAAAATACTTTTATATACTCCTATACAATATAAAAATACTTTTATGGGAAAAAAATCTGTAAAACTTTGGTATTTCAGTTCAAACAATTTTAGATATTAAAGTGGGACTTCCAATTTTGAACTGATATTATAAAAACAATATTGATTCACACTGCTGGTTAAAGAGACAAATCTGCTCTCTTTCCACAACTGAAACACTACACAGGTTTTAAAATTGGTACTGCTTGCAGAAATATATAAATACTTTTGTTAAAATTGACCTTTCCTAAGGAAAGAAGTCTTTGCATGATTTTAAAAACAACATAAACATTTGCAAGACCAGAATGTATTATGGTATTTGAAACATACTTTTAAGACATTTAAAAACTCATTCAGTTTCAGAACATACTCTTGAAGACAGTAGTTTTCCTATGAAGGTATAACACCATCTGTTCCAGCTGCCTATAAAGAACTAAAACAATAAAACATGTGGAGGAGAGGAGAGGAGAGGAGAGGAGAGGAGAGGAGAGGAGAGGAGAGGAGAGGAGAGGAGAGGAGAGGAGAGGAGAGGAGAGGAGAGAAGAGAAGAGAAGAGAAGAGAAGAGAAGAGAAGAGAAGAGAAGAGAAGAGAAGAGAAGAGAAGAGAAGAGAAGAGAAGAGAAGAGAAGAGAAGAGAAGAGAAGAGAAGAGAAGAGAAGAGAAGAGAAGAGAAGAGAAGGGAAAAAAAGGGAAAAGGAAAAGGGAACAGGAAAAGGGAAACTGGAAAACAGAAAACAGAAAAGGAAATTCTCCCAAGACCAGTTCAACTGCTCAGGAAGATGGTCTAAGTGCACATAGCTCACGCCTACTTCTATGCATGTTCTTAAGTTTGCAGTAGATGTGCCTGAGCATACTTGTAATATGTTTATACGTATTCATTTGCACTTACACATGACAGACAATCAATGGATCCTGTGTGACCATATATCTGAATATCTTTTCTTCTGTTGTCTCGCTGCAGCAGGCTTTGAAGGAAGGCACTTAGCTATTAATCTCCTGAAGAGTAAATGGACTACCAAACAGCTGCAAAATGCAGTAAGTTTAAATAGAAAACAACAAGAAAGTTTCTCTGTCAAATTGACCATAACCCCTCAGGAACTTATAGCAAAAGACTGCAAATAATCTGATAGTGTTTTCTACCACACCCTTCCTGACAGAACTTGCCATGTTTCTATTGTGGGAGAAAGTAGTTGTTGATGGACATGGTGTGCATTTAACACACAAATCTTTAAAAACTTTCAAGAGGGGCCATGAAGTGAATTGGAGATCCCTGATTTGGGCTTTTAGTTTATTAGTGCAAATAGTGTCACTTTACATATGTAACAGACATTTTTTTAAGGATCACCAGAAGAGGAAACCTAAATTAAAATATTGTTTACATAGTTAACTACTGGGAAAAAAAGTAAGAAAAATTATTCTGCAAATAATATAAGCTTTCAGCATCTAATGACCACATTAACCAGGCTCACCTATAGATAAATTTTATTTCTGAAACACACTAGAATCATTCCTTCCTCTGGACTGGTATCAAGATAATTTTAATTGAATTTATTTTTAATTGGTTTGCTTTTCTTTATTTTACTTGAAACCTTCATGGACATAATCTCTGTAGAATTAAACTACTCTTATGATAGAAAACTTTGAAAATTTGTTTGTAGCATTTATGGAGATTTTTTTGCTTAAAGAAAGTTTGCTAAACAAGCAAGATTCTTCAGTTTATCAGATTTAGGCTTAATGAAAGTCTTGCAGAAGAAACAGCATATCACCATGTAATTAAAGACGGTATTATAATGCATTTGCACAAAGAAGAGTTTGGATGCAAATTAGGTTCAAACATTTTTAATCTCGATGTTATTTAATTCTTGAGTGCTTATCATTATGAGCTCAAAACGAGCTTTTATGTTTATATTTTTACTGTTGTGTACTACATTTATGTGAGTGATTAGCACAGTAATGATTTGTGGATCACAGCCCTTGAACGCCAAGTCCTCTGAGGACTAACAGCACAGAGGGTGGTAACTGACTTTATCCATCCTCCATTTTTCCACCAGGATTTAAGATGCAATCACTTCAGAAGAGACAAGTGTTACTGAAGCATTCTTTGCTACTATTAGCAAGGTTGGCTGCCTGGTGTTGTACTTTGTAAGGAAGACGTCTCTCACTCTCTGGGAATTATCCTAAAGCCAATCAGGCACGTTATAGGAAATTAGGGGGTGGTGTCATGCATCACCTAGGGATACAAATGTGTAATACTGTGTTGAACACTCTAAGAGAGGTGGTCAATACGACAGTAATTCTTGGACTGATGGACTTTTTTCTATATCACTACATTGATTTGGCTAATGGGGCGATGCTGGTGGAAACAAGCAGCGGAGCAACACAATATTGTGGCCTGTTTTCAGGCCACAATGGCCTGAAAACCAACACTCGCAGATAATTACAGGGCAACTGAAGAAATCAGCAACCAAAAAACAGTTTGAGAGTGAGTTAACCCTGGGAAAAATTATGATCTACAGTGAGGAGCTTTTAAATGAGATATTCCCCAAGAACATAGAGAAAAGAGGTTTGTAAGTTAGGTGATAGTGAGGACTGAACAAACATTAGTTTTTGTAGAAAAAATTAACAGATATTTGCTAAATAACTGTGTGGAAGTGGGGATGTGTTTGTTTTCTAGAAAAATGTTTTACCTCTAAATACAATAAAATTCTGGCTTGGAAGTGTCATATTGAATGGTAATAGCCGTCTCACTCTCTGGAGAAGTACAATGCCAAGTGGTATAATCACCGTAAATGCACAGAGTCTCATGACCTACTTCAAGAGAATCACAAAATTCTGTGTAGGTCTCGCTCATAGTATGAGGCTTAGGTAACAATCACCGAAGCTGAGGAACTTAGAAAAGAACTGCAGTTGACCCACCAACTTTGACATCAGCATCAGAAAGACCTCCTTTCAGCATGGGCTGAATTTGACCTAACAAGCTAGAGGTGAATGCTATACATCCCATTACCAATCTCCAGAGATTCAGTACAACTTTTGTATCTTTTATTGGAAGTTAATGGCCCTGTAGGACACTGCTAACAGATTTATAAACCTCCAAGAATTCTTTATTCAGGCTTCTAAGGTACTCTAGCTTGAACTTCTGGCCTCCTAATTTTGGTTTTCTCACTTTGTGTGGCTTTCAAAGGTGTGTCTTAATATGGAAAGATTCAAGAACATTTCTAGATGAAGTTTTAACCCATTCTGTAGTTTTTAAAACAGTGAATTAAACTGCTCATTGGAATATCTTTTAACAGTGGACAATTTCAAGAAACTTCACTGCCACCCCATTTCAACTCCCCCTTTGAAATTCTTTCTCCTGCTGTGATAAGTTTAGCAATGAGCATTAAATTTAATTTCAGAACAGAGACTTTATATATGTTTATGGCAAATTAATCTTTCTCTCTTTTCCTCCTTAATGTAACACCATAACCTTCTGGAAAACAGAAGTCATTTGTTATGATATACTAGTGTTTACTGAAGCTGAAAAAATACCTGATTCTTTCAGGTGAATGCTTCTAAATACCTCGTCACTGGTTTGACTTGGACTCTAGTTTCTTTGGTCAATGCAGTCATCTATTGTCCCAGGAGGCCCTTGCAATCTATTAATACTCAGCATAAAGTAGCAAACTTGTCATTCATTGTAGTATGAATTTTGTTGGGTTTTTATGATGCTTTCCAAAATGCTTCTGGCTTCACTTGTGACGATTACTCACGTAAGAATGGGGTGAAAAGGGAGAAAAACACTGCATGCTTGAGATGCAAGAAGAGAGCAAAAAAGGTGAGTATGGAGTTAGTGTTTCTCCTTACCTGCTGGCATCTTATACAGATCCCTTTTTCTACCCTTTTTGCCCCAGAAAAATCCTTGAGCAAGATCATCTGCCCTTGTCAGATAAAGATTGAAAACAAAACTGGAATAGCTGAATAGTGGGAAGTGAAATGTGACAACTGTTCCATTGCAAGCATCCCACTAGGCTCCTCTGCCAATCCCTTCATCTTCCTCTTTGGGAAAAGATTTCTCATCTATCACAGCATTATCATTGCAGGAATTAGAAAAGGAAGATGACCTTTCTTTTCACTTCATAGCTTTCTTCATGCCTGTTCTACGGAATGGATTAAAGTCAGTGTAATGAAAATTCATTCTTCAATGTAGGGGATCATGTTATGATTTGTTTGTTCAGTCCCTGCTGTTAATCTACGATAAAGATGCTCATGCAGCCCTCACTGCTCCCTTCTCTGATCTGAGAAAGGTACATCTGCTCCTGCCAGGCAGAGAGCTCCCTGTTCACTGAATGTGTATGGCTTACTTTGTATTTCTAAGGGGTTTATTTTTCCATGGTCCTGCTCCCTTACTAGGCAATTTTTATTATCAGTAGATATTATCAGGTGAAAAGTTGCAATATGCTACTCCTTTCCTTTCACTCTTCTCATTTACAGAATCTGCCTCAGGAAATTTTATTTATTTACAGTATTCAAGGTTTCTGCTTCAGGTATTGAGCTTTATCTTGTAAGGAGAATAGCTAGGTTTATTCCTCAAAGATCCTAAATAACCAAAAGAAGCAACCACAAAAAATGTAGTATTGTCAAATATGAAAAGTTTATATTAAGAAATTATAAAATTACAGTCTTATTTTGTGCTAAACATATTAGAAAAATGTAGGAGCAGATGAGGTCACTTGGTCTGCTCAGCCTGGAGGAGACTGAGGAGGGACTTCACTGCAGACCACAACTTCCTTGTGAGGGGAAGAGGAAGGGCAGACACTGATCTTTCCTCTCTGGTGATCAGTGATAGGACCCGAGGGAATGGCCTGAAGCTGAGTCAGGGGATGTTTAGGTTGGATATTAGAATAAGATTCTTCACCCAGAGGGTGGCTGGGCACTGGAACAGCTCCCCAGGGCAGTGATCACAGCACGAACCTGACAGAGTTCAAGAAGTGTTTGGACAATGCTCTCAAGCACAGGGTGAGATTTTTGCAGCTGTTCTGTGCAAGGTCAAGAGCAGGATTTTGATGATCCTAATGGGTCCCGTCCAACTCAGGATATTCTATGATTCTACAATTATATGGTCAATGCCTGTCCAAGAAAGAGCTAGGACCATGAACTTCTGTGTAAAATTTGCTAAAATGCTTCTGAACTATTTGTCCCTCTTGTGGTTAAAAGCCTCTGTGGTGATCAAACTCATTAGCTTTACAAGCATTCTAATGTCACTAGCAAGCACCTCTGTGCTTATTGGACTGTGGTATTTTCTTGGTTTTGACCAACTATTTCACCAAAAGATCCAGCTCTCAGAAATGGAACCTGCAAGGAGAACAAAAAAATGAGGGAAAGCACTCTGACAAAACCCAAAACATAATGAGTAGGTTTAATAATTTTCAGGCCCTGACCCTTTCAAAACTGCCTTTTACGACTTGCTGGGAGATTTATCTGCTTGTTTATTTTTCCCCAGTGTTTGGAAGCTCTAGTTTTGCAAAATGTAATTATACTATCGTTCTGAGTAAAAGTAGACAAGCTCCTGTGATCTCATTCATGAAAAGGATCTAAATAAAAAGAAATAAACAGGAACACAGCATACAAATAATACAACATTTATGTGAAGGTACTGTTAAAATACCCTTGGAAATATTTCCTAGAATTATTTTTGGTTTCTGCAATCTCTCAGGATATTTCATCATCATCATCATCATCATCATCATCATTACAAATTTTCCCATATTAGACATTGACTTCACTGTGGTATTATCAGTATTAATTCATGATAACAGCCCAGAATAAGGTCTCAGATCTTCAAAATAAGTATTATTTTTGTTTACGCACCAAAGTATATTTCTTAAGATTAAAGTTTGGATAATAGTTTATATGCCAAATTAATTTTCACTAAAAATCTACTTTTCTATTCAAATCAATTCAAGATGCTCTTTATAACACTGTTGCTACAATTGTAATACCAATGTACCAAATCATTCATTGTTTCCCTTTTCTCATTAACAGCTCTGCATTCCAGAATGCTGCATTCATTTCTAGGCAAGTAAAATCCTATGGATGCCTATTTACAATGTCCAGAATTAAAAGTGCAATGGATGAACTAAAATTTAGGACAGAGATTTCAACTGAGATCTCATTAAAACCAAGATAAACGTTCCCCAATAAAATGCAAATGTGAAGTAGGGGTATATTCCTAAGAGGTTATGGAAGTCATATTTTTAAGGAAAAAACCTTATATATGTGTGCATATGTTCATGATGTCACTTGGAATTTTTTTTCCAGTATGCCCCATTTTTCCTTACTCTTCCATTTGCAGACAATAAAAAAGTGAAAATGGGATGTTGACAAATTAGTGACAACTTTTATAATCTCTTAGTCTGCTTTTGATTACTCCTCTAAAGTGGAGTAAGAAATAGAATGACAGTGCCTATAATGAACTATAATGAAAGCAACATTTTTCTTCCTGATTGGTACCTGAGAGATAATATATGGGTCAAATTGAACACTAATAGGTGGAAGTTAAATTATTCACGGTATTCACTGAGGAGTGACTAACCTACTATTTATATTCTTTCTGAATATATCATTATGTCTCAGGCTCAATTTTCAAGGTTCTATTTGAAGTCAATGGACTCCAGAGTATACATTTTGTTCATCTAAAAAGTCTGATAACTCAAATTATTGGGTTATTACGTAGATTGGGGAATAACCAAAGTAGATTTAACTACTGCCAGGGTTACAGTGCAAGAATACGTATTTACATGACATGTTTGTATTCAACAGGTATAAGCAAAACATTTAGACATATCTACATTCAAGAAGTGGAGGAAGGCTGCTTGCATTGATGAATTCTTTCTAATGAATGCCTAGAAAATGGACAGTAGGGAACCAGATTTGAAAAACAAGATATTCTTTACCCATTTCGTTATTTTAAATATAATTCCTGGAGAGAAAACAAACAAAGCATACATTTAATTGTTTCCATTGTTTTGCCTTTGCAGCTGTAGAAATAGGATTTGAAGAGTGCTAACGTATGAGATTTAGAAAAGTTTTCTCTCTGCAACTGAACAAAATTAAATATTTAGCCAGTTCTGCCCTTATTTTTATTCAGTTGAGGGCATCTCCTGAAATAAAAAACACCAAATTTTCAATTTAAATATTTACTTTAAATATTTTGATATTTGAAAATTATTTAGAATTATAATATACTGATAGATTTGACCTTGCTACTGACAGCATTAATATTTAGCTTTGGAGTAATATTTGCATTAATATTTAGCTTGGATGGAACAGGAATGCTTTTGTGTTGTGCTGAAGCACAATATGAAGCATTTGCCACTTCAAAAATCAGTGTGAAAAATTCAGTATTCAAGATGAAATTTGTTTCCTAAGGATTCTGCTCTTTGGCTCTCAGCATCCCTCTTTCTGAATAATGTCTAGCTAAAAGAACAACATTTGTAATTAAATACACCAAAAGTGTTTAAACTAATTTTAAAACAAAGTCTTAAAATAGGGATCTATAATACAGAAATTGTTTAAAGATTATTGGCTAACACCTGATATTTCTTTTACTTAATCTGGAGTAGGGATTAAAATGAGTTTATAAGGAAAGTACAGCATCACAGGTCTCCTTTAAAATGTTACAAACGAAGTTAGCTGGAAATCTTCAAGCTCCCTAACCAGAGCCAAAGCTGGTACATAACACAATGAGCATCTTTCCCCCTTCCTGGATCAGTCACTCCCATTTCTGCACTGCTCCCTGTAGAGGAGCATACCTAAGCATGTTTTGTCTTAAACATTCTGAGTATTGCTACAGGAAGGGAGATCGGAGGAGAGGGTCCCGCGAAGGTGGGGCAGTACTGCTCTGAGCCAATTTTCTGCTCTGCCTTAAGACTCATGCTCAGGCCCATCCTGCCTCTCCCAGCTCAAGTCCTCGAGAAGGGTTAGATGTGCCTGCGTGAACAAAACAGCACAAAAAATCTAGTTTGCATAAGAGGTGTGCACCAGGTTAATGATAAAAGAGAGCAGATTGGGCCCCGTCTCTCTTTTCTCTGGCTCTCCTTCTCCCCTCTTTCTTTTTCTTTGTCTTCCAGCCCCAGCTCCAGGCAGTCCACATGGCAGGACCAACACAGGATCTCAGGACTGGTGATATTAGTTTTCTTCCCTTTCTTTGCGTGGGCAAAGCACAGCTATCATAATCTACCCCACAGCTTTGCTGTGTGAGTGGGGACACTGCGAAGGCGTGTTGAGGCTAGCAAGCCAGCACCTCTTGAGGAGTTTGTCCTGGGGGCTGAGAACTTAATGAAGTGTACTATAACAAATTAAGGGCTTGTTAGCCAACACCTTCTCAGTCTAAATAGTGGGCTGTTTGATGGAGTTATGGTGACTGTATAATAAAAACACAAGTGCTCTGGCACATGGTCCCGTGTCTTTGTTCCTCCTGATGAGGATTTACAAGGAACATCACAACCCTCCTGACTGATCATGACACTCACTCCTGCAGTCCATGAGCTCTGGACACCGAGGGCACCCGAGGAGGCCAAGAAGGAAGTCAAACATCCAGCGGCACAGGCTACCATCAAGTAGTTCATCTTGTCTTTTGATCTTGTCTGATGTCTCCAAATCAGAGGGAGAAAAAGAATTCGTTGTTAAAACAAATGTTCTTAGGCAGCATCAGACAGCATGTATTCCTAATCACACAACCACAAAGAGCTGTTTCATTCAGTACCAATAATCTTCTAGGAAATTATAATCATGGAAATTATAATCATGTAATGGCAGTGTGGGCCGCAGCATTAGGCAAATACATTGGGTGTCTTATAGCAAAAAAGTCACATAAAACACATGCACTTTTGTACAATCATTTTTACATTTGCTTCATTTTTATCTTAAAAACAATTATGTTTCATATGAAGGTACTGGGGGAAATACACTCTTTAAATAATGCAGTCAATGAACAAGTCCTTCTTTTATCTCATTACACCTCTTCTAATCTTACTTAAACACATTAGATGCTCAGTTATGATGAATTAATAATGTTCTACCCTCTGGTACTGCTTTTTTTCATCTTAATATTAAATTACTGAATTGTCCCATTCAAGATCCTGATATGTTTATCATTAATTGCTCTTAAAATTACAGGTGACGTCCTAAATAGCAGCTGGTTCTAATCTTATTGTAAGAACAGGTTTGCAAGGGAGACTATATAGTGCTTAGTCCTTCGTTTTAACACTGGTGAGTGCTGTGTATGCTGTCACACTATAAAATATTGTTGAGGCTTCCCAGGGGGTTCATGTGTCCCTGGCTTGGTTTATATACATTTTAATTCATAGACAAACCTTGACTACCTGTCTGTAGTTTCTATAGCTGGCAATAGCCAACTCTTCCTTAAAAATCTATGGATGATATCCTATTTTTTCTTGATATTTAATTCCTGCTTAAGTTTTCCTGGTTAAGTTTTCCTGCTGTTCCATTTAAACTGGGCACAGATGATGTGTTCCTTACAGTGCAATTATACAACCTGTACAACTGAAAATTTTGTCTGAAAACCTACCATAGATACAATCCTCAGCTGGAAGAGAATTATCCAAATTGCCCTGATGCACTCAGCTCTTTTCAGAAAAAAAAAAAAGTATACATGACTCACAAGTTACATACTCATATTTTAAGGCCATGGAGGTACAAAAAGACATTTTATTCTGATTCTACAGTATGTAACACTATATGTTCAGGTGTTTGGGTAGACCTGCTGCATGCTATTATTGCAAAGTAAGAAATATCAACATTATCTAGACATTACTTAAGTGCTCTAGAATTTCAGAAGTCTCTGCATGGGACTGTGTGTGCACACATATACAGCAAGAGAGAATAAAAGAGGAGCAGAGAGGAAAAATAATGCAAGTCCTATCAGAAAAATGAAAATAATGATAGTTAAAACATCTTGTCTGATAATATTAATCATGAGAAGCTAAAACATAACAGTACCTGGTTTGAGTGTCTGGAAGTTAATTTTCAATAAAAATGTTTCATTCCCTATTTCAGCTGCAGTATGGAGCTGCTTTCTTTAGCTCTGTTCTCCATTAAAGATTACAACTAAATTCCCATAAAGAAGGCAGCTTTTAAAGGTGGACTATTCACTTATTTATACCTATTCTTTTGCCATTCTTCCTTGTTTGTGCTTCATATTGAAAAAATAGACTCAGGCTAAAAAATACACAAACAGACGAAGAGAATTGGACAGAATGAAATAGTAGGCAGTTTAACTTTAAAGCAGAGAGCAGAAAGATATAATTTTTTCTGCCTCCTCTGTTCCTTTGAAATGGTTCTCCAAAATGGCTTTCCTGAAGTCATTTTTTCTGTAGAGCTATAACTGAAGGTATTCTGTCAGCTTCCCCTTTGTTTTTTGCAGGTTTATAGTTCTCTATAAGCAGAATGCTAAAAGCAGGTACAGTAAAATGTCAGGACTGCAGTCATTTCATAGCTATGGCAAGTTGCCAGGTTATTTGCCCATAACTGAGTATTTGCTCACATGGAAAAATTAGTCTCTCCATGCCTTTAAAAATGGGCATAGTTGCAATATATAGATACAAATGGATGAAAAAAATATTATTCAGGGATTATGCTTTTTTTAAATTAGATATGCAAATGATTTTTCCAGATTATATTTTTTGCAAGACTTTCTATATACATTCATAATATAACATTAAAATTCCATAATTCAGTTGTGTTTTCTCTTACAGATAACAAATGAAAGGTTATCCCTTCACATTAGAATATGCTGAAGCAGGAAAACACTATCAGAATTGATGAAAAATATGTTATGAACCTGAGCTTTACAGAGTATACCCTCTATAAACATCTCTGTCTGAGACACAAAATAAATATCACATACCTTTCCCCAGCCAGTATGGGAACACAGATCTGTCTTGTTCAGAAATAGAGACTTCTTAGCTCAGTTGGGTGGCAGCAGTCACACAGTTCTGAATTATTGTCATCTTTACATGATAGCTCAAAAATGCTTAAAATTGGTGATTCATATCACATGGATAAAAATTACTTGTACAATGCTCTGCTCAGGTCAAAATGACTAAACAAGTCAGAAGTCTAGGTAGATTGGGGTGTAGATAAGCAAAAATGATTAACTGGAAGCTCCTTTCAGCAGAAAAATATAGTTCTGTTTCAAGCAAATAACAAATATTCCAAGCTCATCTGATACCCTTATAATAAATAGTTAAAAGCTCAAGTACTTAACAATAGCAGTTAAATTTCTCTACCTGTCAAAACAGGTAGAAAATTAATCCAAGAGCCTCTCTCTGAAAATGTCTTGTTCCCGTACATAAACGTCAATGTGGAGGTCATGGGCACACATATCTCACAAAGTAAAAGTACAGAATAAACGTCTTGAAAATTCTAGCATGAAATCAGAGGTTAAAAGCCATTATAGTAATGATGCTATTTCAATAATGTAATTGTACATTTCTAATGTACAATTGTCACATCTTAAACTCCAAGATAAGCTGATGTTTTATTGTAGAGCACTGCACAAAATAGGGTTGAGCCATGATTACCTCAGTTCTACCTCAGCACAGGCACACCTATGTTTGAACAATCTTTTTCTCAACATGTTTTCTACTATTTATGCTCCCTTCTTACACCTACCTGAGCATGCAGTAATTACCTTAATATTTGAGGGAATATGGTGGTATACCAGTGTATACATGAAAAACAGGCTGAAAATGTATTCAAGCACTGGCCTATGTAATTGGAAAGAAGAAAAAAAACAAATGGATACCAGTTATTAGAAATTGCTCCATTCGAGCAAGCTTGCACTGCAGCTCCCACGGCAGTGCTGCTACTTTGGTGAGAAGAGGCTCACACCTCCAGGCAGCTGGCAGGATCCGTAGGTATCCCAGCCCCAGCCACAAGGCTCTGCTCTAAGTGCTAGGTCTGGTGCTTGCCCCTCCTCAGCTCACATGCGTGATCCACATCCTGCAGCTAAGACACTCTCCAGACAGAGCTTTCAAACTCTGAAGCTTAAATTTAGTTTCTAAGTCATCTTTAGGCTTTTACATGATTAACAAAAGTGCTGAAGCCTGAAAGCTGCTGCTGTAATCAGGTCAATCCCTACTTCCTGATGCTGCTAAATCACAGTAAACATCCCTTTGCCAAAACTTTTTTGCTGATGGCAGGTGATGGGAAGAAGGAATATGCTTATTTATATTCCACCTTCTCCCCTTACATGTACATAATGCACTTACCCATAAGCAGCACTCCATTATTTCTCTGCTAATCCTTCACTGGGAGTTACACAGGGCAGACCCACAGGCAGTTAGATGCCTCTGAGATGGACAATATTGCCTTGTGCTTGGATGGCAATTTTTTATTCCTCTTGTGTTACATCACTTTTCATTCACCACTGCAGCAAATGCATGTTGAAAAAGCAAAAGGTTCTGTGTCTATCACTTGTCTCCATTATCCATTCATTGGCTCAACCTCTTCTCTCAGACAGGAATAACTGCAGGAATACAGTTGCACTGTAACACCATAATTACTTCTTACTTGTAGAACTTGCTTCTTGATCAGTAAAGTATATCATTAAATCCATGTACACATTTTCCAGAAAAACTTTGACTTCATTTTTCTTCTAAACACATTCTACTTTCTTGTGCAAAATGTACAATAAAAAATGCAATTATTATTAAACAAATAAAATCAGTGACAGCAGCATATTACTTTAAGTAGATCAACTCTCTTTAGAAAAATAATCTTTAGAAAACTTTGTCATTATGTTCAACAATTGCATGTGAGAGACTGTAATGAAAATATGAAAGCTCATATATGTAAAAAAATCCTGCAATGCTTAGATTTTCTCAAAACCTGTTAGGTAGTCAAATAGTTCCCTCAGCACTTGTCAAGAAAACAAACATTACATATTGCAAGTTCAATTTCTATAATAAGAATGAAAATAAAAATGAGAAAAGCATATTGACATCTTTGCAATGAATGAGATTCTGTTCTCTTTCTTTTTCCTGGCAATTTGAGAAATTACAATATTTAACTTAGAGGCTTAGGAGGAAATTGTTTCTTGCAAGTTCAAAGAATTAACAAGATTCCAGCTGTTTCAGTTTCAATGGTGTTTCTTTAGTTCTACACATCTAAGAGAATAGACCAAGGAAAATTCTTGTCTTTCCTTTATATATTAGATTCTCAGATCAAGGCATGAGCTTAGATACTTTCCAGTATAAGAAAAAAGAGGGGGGAAAAAAGAAAAAAGGAAAATTAATAAAATTTTTAAAATTTTAAAATATCAATCAATTCTTCAAAAGAACAAATTTTAATGGCAATACTATTAATCACACCTAATTTGATTCACTTATGTCTAATTCAAGCTGAGAGGAATGTGATACATCTCACCAGCTCCATTTGGCATCACTGATGCTGTCAAGGTTGACACCACCAGAATGTTTTCCTTACCTAATGGAAATCAACATTTAGATTTTTTTTCAAATGAAAAAGAATTTAGTGCTGATGAATGGATCCTACATATCATTCTGGAGATGAAAGGTTTGATTTAAAGCCTGGCTGGCGTCTTTTTATCAGGCTTGGTGCTCTTTGCTTGGATCAGGCCTCAGGTCTTTGGTTTACTTCTGGTCAAAGAGCATATGACAGGAGGATTTCCCTACAGAGATTCCCCCTAGAGAGGGGAAGATGTGTTCTGCCTTTGGGCTGAGCTTAACGCTTGATATGCTCTTTTCAGGGGCAAAGCACACATGCACAGGACATTTAATACTCCTTGGAACCCCCCAGTTCTAAGCTGAACGATACCTCTCAGATGCCTACATTCAAAAGAGTTGCCCACATCTCCCTAATTATGAAAAAAAGCTTTTTCCAGAACAAGGCAAGATGTATTAACTGATTAACTTGAAATGCTCTTAAATAAGGGCAGGAAAATTAGGTCTACCCTCATGTACATTGACGACTCTTTTGTTGGTGCATCTCTCACCTCCCAACGTATTCCATAGGAACATTTCTCATTATCCATAATAAAAATGTTTCATGTCAAGTTTTGTTACATTTGTTCTCACTATTGACCAGTAGTTAAAAAAAAAATTCTTCTTAGTATCTTTTGTATATCCAAGAAAACTCATTTCAGATATTTGAAAATATCTGTATCCAAATGAGTCATATAAACTTTTTCAGTCCCAAAAAATCACAAAAGTTTTGTATCCATTGGATAAAAGCACAGTGAAGGAAATTGAATATCATTTCCTGCAACCAACAGAGAAATTTGCAACGTGGTGCTAGAGGGACCAATAGTCTCTACACCAAAGGTTTACACCTAAGTTTCTAAATGGGTAAGATGGGGAACAGGAAGGGACCCAAGGCTTGAAGGGCTTGAACAGGAAGGGACCCAGTGTTGGCTGAAAATCTGTTCCATTGTCCCAGAGACACTAAAATCACAGAGTGGTTGATCCAGCAGGCATTTCATTGCTGGGAGTGCAGTGCAGCACAAGGAGACTTGCAGCGCTGTGGGTTTTTTTCCCATTACACCTGTTTGATGTAATGCATGAGGGAGAAAAAGTACCTTATAGTGACAGTGTCAAATGTTCTTTTAGCCTGAAATACCATGAAATATGGTGGCAGTTGGACATGCTGCAGAGAAAGCATCACCTGAGCCATAACAGGTACAGATAGAGTTTTGGTAAACAATCTCACTTTTTCTTTGGACTGAAGAGCTTTCCACTATATATCAACCTCAAAGGATAAAATATTTCTGCTGAAGATAGAAGCAGTAATAGCATATGCTATGCACAATAGAAATTTCAGGATATGAACATATATAACCAGGAATAATAAAAACAAAATATGTATATATATCAGCTGGAATTCTCCACAATTTTATTTTACATCTAGAATAGCTCTGAAATTACCATCTGCACATAAAAATGCATGAACAAAATAAAATTCAAGATATTAGCAGCTACGTCCTCACCAAAAAAATAATGTTAATTCTTTTTACGTTGTTCGAATAGGACTATGATCAGCCTGGTCTGGTGGAAGGTGTCCCTGCCCATGGCAGGGGGGCCAGAACTGGATGATGTTTGTGGTCCTTTTCAATGCAAAACATTCTGCGATGCTATGATTTTATGATAAATTTACAGAACACATTTGTTATAGTTCTCTTACATTTACAAGAAAATGCTTGTTTTATGATTTATTTCACTTTGTATTTTCTTAAAATTAAACCCTGGGCAACTTTTGACCAACACCATAATTACCAGTGATGTTCAACCAAAAATTTTTCTGAGTGTAGAACTTCTGAATAGCTCATCATTTCCTGATGTACGGCCAATGTACTCACCCCGTGGAATACTACGCCTCATGCCATGGCCCCAACTGAGAAAAGAACTAAGAGAAGAACACAAAAAAGTGGCAATGAAATATGGATTCCTTCTTGTTGGAATGTCATGGTTTAGAAATAGTTTCCCACTAAAAAGAAAACCACAAGCCACTCCCCTGCCCCTCTCCTCTTATGAGAGACAAAAGGCAGAGGTCACGGGTTGAAATAAAAACAATTTCCTGAAAACAGCAAAAAAAATAAGAAAATTAACAGTAACAGCAACAATGCCAGTAACAAAAATGTACAAAGATGGGGTGATTTACATGGAAAATGCTCACCAAGACCAGGACAATGAAAAAACTGACAGACAGACCCTCAGCCTGCTGCACTTTCCCACAACGAGAAAAGAATGCCTTTCTTTCCAGAAGGTAAGAGAGAGAGAGTCCTTTCCTCTCCTCTCTGGCAATGAGGTAAGATTGGGATCTTGGCCACAACAATGGGGCACCAGGCTCTGCCCCCTCATGGTTACCGCAAAACATTAACCCTGTTCTTGGCCAATATATTTCTATGGACATACCATACATATGGACTACCAACGACAGCTTTAGAGATTCAACTAATTTTTCAGCTATGGAAGGAAATGAAGGCAATGGAAGAAGAGCTGCATCAAACTGCTGGGGCATTGAGTGAAGTTTGACAAGCTGAGCCCACAAAACCCTCTGCCTTCCTTTGCAAGCTTATTGCTATTCACTCGGTAGGGGCACTCGCTGCAGCAGTCACAGCCCTGTGAACAATGTGGCACATTAGAGCTAAATTATGCACCAACACCCTGATCTATGGCTGAGAACTGCACTAAATTAAGTAGAAATTCTAAATTAGGGAGAAAATCGGAAATTAAAAGGCAAGGCTAATTTATTAGGAAATCATTTGCTAACCACCAGTATTATGGAAATAGTTCTAAAAATAAAGCCCCAATGGAAAAATATATAACTAATGCACAGGATTTTTAAAATGCAAGGACTCTTGGAAAGTTTAAGGACTCCCTAGGGCAGATGTTCTTCCCCACCCCCAAACAGTGGATAGCTAACTTGAACTTTTAAAACTAAGATTTTGAAAGAGCTGAATGTTAAGATCTTTAGAAACTAATGTAAAATCATAATAAGTCTTGGAATACTGAGGAAATTCCAGAGTAGTTGAAGTAAGCTAATTTTCTTCCAATATTTTAAGAGGCTACATAGTGACTCAAGTAATTATAATCCTGTCATCATAGCATCATTTATAGGCAGAAGGATGGAACAATTGGTATGAAGCTCAATTAATTTAAAAACTAAAGTAGGATAATAATTTAATTTATATCAATCAGATCTTGTCAAAATAACATAATATGGGGGCTTTTTAAAAGATTTCTAAAGAGGTTGATAAAAACACTAGTTTTAATTTAATATGCTGCTGCAACTGTGTAATTTTACTTGGTACCCAAAATTAATATGAGATAAAAGTAATGGAGCATACATTAGATAGCAAATGAAATAAAATCAGGCCAGCACATCTCTAAAAATAAATGTAAAGGATAAAAAGTTTATATTTTTAAGGAAGGATTGATTCTTAATTATAACTTTTTTAAACCATCTGAGAGAACCTATACACTGGTTTGTGGTCAAGTTGGCAAACAATAACATTTATGGTTGTAAATAATAAAGCCAGGCCACTGGTATTGAAAAACAGAAATTTCTTAATAAATTTCTTACTAGGGGTATGTATCAATATAAGAAAATTCAGGGTCATATAATTAGGAATAAGATTTCTAACTGTACTTGAAAGTTTCTGAGAAATTACAGTGTTTCTCATTATCTGACAAAAAAGTCTTCAAACAGTAAAATCTAAAAGACTAGTTTGACACCTGAACTCATAAGCAGAACCAGAAACCAGAGAAATTTTACAATTTCCATTTCTGACCTCATGTCTTGTCTTTTGATTACCTTCAGATTTGATACTGATAAACTGGAGTTTTAGAGAAAAACCACAGAAAAGCCAGAATAACTGGAAACAAGTCATGATAATTTCATTTTTCAAATACAAATTAAACAGCTGTTTTATTATTGTCTCTCTGTACATATAGATTGGGACCAGAAAATCACTGTCCACTTCTTCTCCTGCTTACCATACCTGTTATATAAACATGTCATGTCCACAATTTGAACAAGAGAAATTCAGATTGGTTACAACAGACGTTTTTCTAAAATAGTAAGATCTTTAGGAGTGTTGGAAGCATGGCATGAAAAGAGGAATATTTTCATGAATGATTATTTTTGTATTCAGACTTTTTTTTCATAAAATACATTAAATATTTCAGAGAGATTAATTCAGGAAACTTCTGTGATCTGGTTGATATTAATGAAATCATGCTCAAGGAACTTAATGGTGCACCATTAAAATCTATTACATTCAATTAAATCTTATAAAAAGCAGGAAGATAGCTTCATATTGATCTTTCATTGTCATGCACTTTCAGTAAGGATTGTGTGATTTAGTGGGCTTCTTATGCATAACAAGTTTCAACATATGAAAAATTTCACTAGACCTAAGAGTCTTTCTTACAGTAAACAGCATTTTCTAAGAGCAAACCCATTTTTCTAAAGAAAAATGGGGATATGATTTAACCATATGGAAAAAGCACATTGCGTTCCTATGGTCTACACAGCATTTCTTTTGTTTTCCATGGCCAGTTCTAGGGCTATTTAGCTCTCATTTTTGTAATGGGAATTCTTAATAAACTCTCCATTTGCAAAGAGCAGTTATACTTTTCCACTCCAGTTATTCTAATTTAGCACTCTCCCTTTTTTTCCTGAGACTTTCTCTTTATTTAAAGTGGTTCAAAACACAGTGAAGACAACAAGCTCTCAGAAATGGAAAGCTGCAATACACAGAAAACAAGATCATAGCTATTAGATCGTCACATCAATCATGTTCACTAGTCTAGATAAAAGTGGTCAATAACAAGCTAAATGCATACTCCATAACACAATTCATGAAAATTATAGCATATTACATAACATAATCTTGCATAACACAAGCTATAAACAAAACCATGGTGCAGTTGTGTGCAACTCCGGAAATAAAGTCCAGCCAATCAACACATACAGGTGGCTGGATAGTCAAAGTAGAGTCACTGAATATGATCACAGATTAGAGGATTTCTCCACTTGTTGCAACACCTGATGTCTCTGTGCTTGTTCACTCTCTTTAGACAAAAACTCTGAGAGGATCTTTGGGACAGACATATAGGCACAAAGACTCTTGCACTGAGCAGGGATTCTGTTACCTTCAGAAGAGAAGCTGTGGTGGAGCAGCAGATTGCAGGATAGGATGCCCCCAGAAGGGAGTTAATATACAAAGGATCTGCACATAAGTGGATAACAACATCTTTCTTCTACAGGATATATCAGTGAGGTAAAAAGATGGCTGTATTGGCAGGTAGGCAGCATTTAAAAAAAACAATATAGACTGGGTTCTCTTCCAGGCCATCAAAACAATATACGGAGCAGACAAAGAGTGTTCATGGGGTTGAGGAAAAATGAAATGCACGAAAAAACATACTGAGTAAATGTGTTATACAGGTCACCTACAATAATCTGCAGAGAAGCCCTGAGTAGTTTAAGGGCAGAGCTTCCTGGTTTCTAAACCAGAGGCATATTTGAACACATTTGTAGAGCTGCTCACATTTTGCAGAGATAACACGACCAGGTAGACCAAGGTGACAGGTGTAAACTGTGTGCTGTTTTCTTTAATTTCCATTTTATCTGTACTTTCATTTGTCTGGAGTAGCTCATTCTCCCACAGTGAAAAATTAACCATACTGTCCTGTTTATGCTACTGACAAAGTCAGGTTGAGACAAAAAGTGACCCCCTAGAAGATGGCCTTTCTTGGGCTAATATGTCAAAAAAGGAAATTACATACACTAGAAATAGAATAACTAGAAACAGATTTGTTGTTTTGATATATTTCTTGGAAATAAGAATCACAAAGTTCACTAGGAACCGAGAAAAATTACTAGCAGGACAGCAAATCATTTATTCATAAGTATTTGTGTTGGAAACAGGAAAGTGGTTTCTCAGCTTGCTAAATATGGGTTTTACAATCACAGAGGGAAATACAACTTTAAGTTTTCAGGTTTGCATTTTAACATGTTACGAGTGTGGAAATGAAGTTTAGGCTGGCAGCACTGCAAGACACAGTAAAAGTGATATACTAGATGATTTTTTATTCTTGAGGCGATAAATCCATATTGGTTCATAGATCTGCAGGTACAAATCTGTTCTTCAAGAACAGATCTCTTCCTTTTTAAAGAAAGAACAGGTCGAAAAAAATACCCTAAGCAGTAGCAAAGCACTTTAAACTCCAGTGTCTAAGTCATCTAAGAAGTTATCAGAATGCCTTTCGCATTTTCTAATAGTGAATGGGAGAGCTCATTTGAGCAGTGATTCAGCTTTGAACAAGGGGGCAAGCTCAGCCACAAGATGTGAAATCAATTTGTAATAAATTTCCTAGAGAAATGGGCAATTTACTAAAGGGCACAAAACACCAACTTGTTAAGAAAAGCATTTTAAAAATCCAAGGAGGGATCAATCCTGCCTATTTTGTGGGAAATGACATGTAGTACAAGGACACCAGGAAAAAGGACATGAGAAGGTAGACAATATGATGAAGCAGCTTGGCTGTTCTGACTACAAGGAAAGAGGATGTAAAACTAGAAAAAATGGACAAGATTATGCATTTTCCAAGCTGTCTGACACAGTCATAGTATGTCTTTGTTCCTCTATGAAGGCTGGCTGCCAGTCTGGTCTATAGGTAGTCAATTAAATTACAGACCAGACTGTATTTAACAACATTGATACTGTTCACATGCCCTTTCTCTATGTTTCTCCATGATAGAGACCACATTATCCATGAGTTGCAGTACTGGAATTAATTGTCTAAATGCCTTATTTTACTGTGTAAGATGTCCCCTTCTGTATTTTCATTAGAGGACCTTAAAGCATAATTTTTTGACTGACTTACTTTACAGCCTTAAAAGGGCTCAATTTATGGTCACCAGCCATCTGCCTCTCAGAAATGCACTGAAAAAAATTTTAAGGGAGTATGAAGCAAATCTGCTACTGAAATAAAAGAATTGATAATATTTGTTTATAATCCTTTAAAAAGGTGTATATTAAATTGAACTTTTCAAAGGAATCAAAATGATAATTGAGATAAGAAACAGTTCCAACGTTTTCAGCTGGTCTGTTTAGCATTTTAGTCATCTTGTATATGCAGTTTCTCATTTAAGATTAAGTACTGTACAGTCTGACATGTATTTATTGGAAGCAAGAATGTCTCTCAAAAGGACTCCAAAAATTAACTATACATCCCAATATAAATGTAAAATCATTCAAAGTCAATATTCTGTGTAGGAGTGTTCTATATTTCCTCTACTGGAAGATGGGCATGCTCTTACTGCATCATTCACAAGAGTTTTGATTTATGTCCTGATTATGATTACACTTACTTTCCCTTTAAATGTAGGCCATATTTATTTACAGGATGAGCATTTTTTTAATTCTAAATTGTGTGTTTGCTGCATTCTGAAGTGGAATTCAACAGGCCATCCACTTGTACCTCTCTCACTTCTCTTCCTACAAAATTTTATTTCAGAGAAAATACATAGAAAATTACATCTCTTTATGATTTGTTTCAAGAAATCTAATTGCAGTTCAAGAAAGTCTTCAATATTCTCCCTGAATAATGAAGAGTATTACTCTTTAATCATTACTTGATGGATTACAATCAGCATGTCTAGACAAAGTTCATCTCCTAGTAAACTAGCAAGCAAGAGTTATTCAGCTTGTCCATTTTCAAGAAATATTTATTTATTTAACAAAGAATGCTTTGAGAACTGAGAAGCTCACAAGACAGTATTCTCAGACAACAAACAGATCAATGATGTTGCACACTAAATTGCATGAAGGTATCAAGGAGACAAAAGAATTTAAGCAATAAGGTAAATAATAGGAATTTTTCTGGTTTGATTGCATTTGATTCTCCTATCTTGTGTAGACAAGATTTAAAGAATTCCCCTTAACATAGAGAGAATAGACATATTTTTATATTTCTTGTACTTGTGTGTTTAATTCATTATCGCTGATGCCCTTTCACATTTTTGTAGAGGCATAGGGTAAGACCTAGCATAAATTCCAGTTATATTTTATTGATTCCTCTCCACACAACAGCTTTGCACAGAGAAATAGAATGATTCCAATTTAATGTAATGTAATAGAAAGTTTATTTCTAAAGTCAAATGACTTCTTTTACGGGTTATGACAAAGAATCAGAAACAAAACCTCTAGCAGTTACTCATATCCTGAGATTTTACTAACTGTCCTATTTTGTAAATCTTGGATCATTTACTTACTGAGCTTCATTAACACTACAGTGTTGATAAAAAAATTCAAAATACATTTATAGATGTCTACAGCTAGAACTTTGCACTTGATTTTTTTTTTTTTTAAATCTGAGGGCTTTTCAAAAATTTTTTTTCATGTGTTTTATGGTATTTTGAGGGAATATGGAAAATTTGGGGGGGATGAGTAGACATAAATCCAAAAAAATAAAGTCAAAGAGCAAGACCATATTTTGAGTGTATAAGTCTGAAGTTTGGTCTAAGAGTACTTGACAAGTTTCTGTCTCTTGAAAAATGTCCTTCTACCTATTTCAACATAAATATTTTAAAGAGAGCACTGTGAGGAACAGCAGGAGGTATGCCCTTGCTACAGCACTAGGACATACATAAAACTGATATAATCATCAATTTGCAGATAATCCCCTCTTCCTCATTCATATAATTAATAAGCCTCTCTATATCCATGCTCTGCTGGTGTACAGTTTCACAGCTAGTATGTATTGACCCTATATTAATCTATGTTTTGAAATATAGTATGTGAATAGCTTACATAAATCACAGAACATGGTCCAATCTTCTCTGCCCAGGGATGGTCAGCTGGGTAAGGTTGTGCAGGAATATGTTCTGTAAGTTTAAACCTAAGTTTTGAGTATCAACATGATTGGAAACTCCATTATGTGTTTGGGGAATCTGCTCTAGCATTTGGTCACACTCACAGTAAAGAAGTGTTTTCTTGTGTTCCAATGACATTTCCTGCTTGGTTTTTGTTGCTGTTGTTATTTGTGCCCAATGCCCATTCCTGTCAGTGGGCACTACCAAGAAGTGTCTGGCTCCCTCTTCTTCATTGCCTGCTTTTCCCCAAGCCTCCAGGCTGAGCAATCCCAGCTGTCTCAGCCTCTCTTCACATGAAAGATGTTCCAGTACTTCAAGAGGAGATGAGGGAGAAAGATGACATCTCAATATTAGCAGAAGAAGAGCTGTATGCTGTATTTGTTTATTTGTTTTAAAAGATTGATTGAAAATTCTTTTCTTTCCAGTACTGTAGATTGGAGAAGCCAAATGAAGCTCAAATTTGCTGTTTGTGCCTGCTGCTCTACTTACTGTATTCTAAGCAACATTTTTCCTCTGCCCATGTTTATGTTCCTAGTAAGTGATTAAATGTTTTCAACAAAATATAAAGAGTGTATTTGTGTGTGCATTTTTTTAAGTAGATCTGAACCACTTTAGCTGCATTTTTGGCAAACTTCATTCACTTCATCTTCTTGGCATTTCATTATATTTTGTGTGATCACAAAATCAACTCTCCAGCAACAAAGCGAAACACGACTCTTTGAAAATAAATGTTGTCATTAACAAGCCATGCCAGGCACAGTGACAGATTTGCAGCTGTAATGAATAACATTTCCCGCAAAGTTCTCCTGTCTGACAGAAAAGCTGTGACATTACTGCAGGCAACAGTGTTGGAAACGAAAAGATTGATTGATGCAAGCAGATAATTGAAACCTCAGCACTGTCACATGAATGCCAACCGAACAACCAAGCTACCACTCTACAATAACATTTATCATACAACAGCCTCTGCATCAGTAATACACACACACACACAGAGAAAACATGGAATATTTCCTCATGAACATCTGTTTCTTACTGCTACTTTATCCTAACTGATTAATTAAGTTTTGATATCTAAACCAAAAATCAATTCAGTTACCTCTGGTATCTTAGGTCCCCAAATTCAGTTCAGAGCTGTTGTCAAAAGCCAAGAATATTTAGTAGGAATGAGGTGAGTAGCAGTGTACCTTTGACATGGTAAGTGATAACAGCATCGTCATGTCTGAGTTCCCAAAGTTAGATGCAATAATCCATATTTACTCTTCCCTAGATAAGCCAAGGTTCTGGGATTCAAGAAGTTATGACTAATTAGTTCTTGTAAAAAAATGTTTAGTGCAAGGCATCTAAATGATTGGATGATGGTTTTATTATTTGCTTGAACGGAGTTCAGAATACCTTTGAATTTAGTGTCATAACCATAAATAATTTAGATTCCCAAATCATATTTGAATGTGTCTGTAAGCACACTTAGGCTATTTTGTCACTATTTTTTCATAATCCTATTAAAATTTACAGCACACATTTGCTCATTTAAGGCAATTTTTCCTCTTTCACAGCTACTATTAAAGAATGTTTTTATTATATGGCTTTCTCTCAAGAAAACTTACAAACTGAGTAACATCCAACATATGTCATCACTGGAATAACAGGTTTACAATAGATCCATGTGAAGCCATTTGATTTAGTAGAATCACACTGATTTGCAAAATTAAACAAGTCTACCTAATCTTAACAAGTGACTGATGAAAACTAAATGATGTTTACAAGAAGACCTCTGAGTATGCGGCATTAGCAAATTATCACATAGTAACAGAGTTACTGTGGAGAAAGATCACTGATAGAAATACTGATAAAGAGGACAGAAACCATACCTGTAAATCAGAAATAAATTTAAAAGAAACAGTATTTTTTTTCTGATACTTTCACAGCAAATATTTTAGTTAATGCTAAGAAAAACACCTAAAAATGTCAACTTGTTATTGTTTCATACCAGGAAGAAATGTAATTCCCCTAATAAAATGTGGCATGAAACAATACTCCAGATAAGTTATATAGCTTTTACCTTGTTACTAATGTTAAATGTAATATATTTTACCATTTAGCATGATTCTATAATTTATTTACCACTATTCAACATACAGGTCTGAGAGGAACAGTCCATGAGATGGGTTAAATTGTCAGCCTCTGCTGAGAATCTGGCCTGTCTCTTTCTGTTTTTGTCTTTCACTGATTGTCTCTCTAGACATATCTTTCCTCAAGTTCCCCTAGGGCTTCTTTCAATCTCCTTAAGATTTTTTTTCTTTCTCTTCCCTCCATGAGCTTTGTTTCAAGTGTTCCAACAATCTGTTGACTGATTCCTGCAGTTCTTAAGCATTCATCATGTTCTAAGAAGCAGCTTTGGTTGACTTCACCAAGGGCAGCACAATTTCGCCTGTGGTTATTCACTTTTCCTTACGTCTCTTTTCCATTTCATTTCATTGACTGGAAATTTGATTCAATTTTTTTCTACTCTGGCCTGGCTTCCTTCATTCCTACAATTCTTTGCCACTGCCTTTATCCTTTGGGTTTTTTTTTTCTGTCTCTCTTCTTCCCTACTGACAGAGTAACAGAAGAGTAATGAAATAGGAAACAGTCTTTTGTTTGGGTAAGACCTCTAAAAGACTGAGATAAATACTGTCTGGGCTCAGTGAAGAATTAAGAGTTATAGAGAAGTTTCTTTCAATGAAATTTCTTGCTTTCTGACTTTAAAAGCAGATAAGTCATTAAAATCTCAATAAAATGTTCAGTCTCCTTGGTTTTTAAGGATTTTTTAAATTCTTATGCTTCTTTTGGCTCACTATCTTTTATTACAAGCAGGGAGTTACATCTCTATTCTCTTTGACTTTGTTTAGATTTCATTCAGTATATTTTAGCTCATACTCAGCAAAAAACCTCTCTAGATTTAATACAGATTTTAATTTTAAGAAACTATATTTAAAGATGTTAACTGATTTTTTTTTTTAAAAACAAAAGACTTCATTTTCTGATGAAATATTCATTTAGCTGTTTTATAATCTGATCATTTTTTGTGAAGTTCTGATATTTCAGAAAACTCCTTGAAATTTGTTTTATGAGCAATCTATCCGAATTAAATCAGATTAAACCTTTTAAGAGAATCAAGGTGCTGTTGCAGGGCTTGGTCTCAGCTGGCTCTGATGCTTCACTGGACACAGCTCCCAGCTCCCTGTCTGGTCCTATTCCTCAGCTGCAAATCTGCAGGTGGACAGGAGCCATCCTCCTGGGGCCACCAGCTCCCAGCCTTGACCATCGTGGGAGTCTCCATTTTCCAACTCGATAAGCACAGACTTTCTTCTCCTCCTTCCCTGTGGCTGCGGGTTCAGACTCTTGACGCTGCAGGGTCTCAGAGGAGATCCATCTGCTCTGCCGCCCGTCTCTGATGCTGCACACTGTGCTGACCTCCTCCAACAGTTTCTTTACCTGGCGGCAGAGATCCCTCGCCAGCAGTACTCAGTCACGCAAATCTGCTGGGAAGGTAAATTAGATAGCAGCAGCTGAGGCAAACCAGGAAAAGCTACGTCTTTTTCTCAGGAGAGGGTAAAAAACTTGCCTCAAACTCTCTTCTCTACAAAGACTCATTAACTGGACTCACAGGATGTGCTGTGGAATATCCTGTCTCTGTGAGTGTGTTTTAATTTCTTCATTTCTATGCAAAAGTCTTCAAATGGCAACAATACATGAAACTAAAAGCATGATTAGTAGTTCATATTTTTAAATAGGAGACTGCAAATGCAAAAATAGAATTCTACACGATTGCAATGAGATAATATGCATGCTGTATTTATAAATAACAAATGGAACACATGGTGGAATAGTCATTAGAAAAGCCCAATTCATGATGTATAATTCATTCCTCATAAAAGAGGCAAACTATGAAAAGGTGAGAGTAGAATCTCTTCTCTTTGCCTTCCTGCAAAGAGGCTGTTTTGACGTCAGTCTTTGCATTCTCCTTTCATTTCAAGTGACTGCTCAAATCTTCCACCATCTGCCCAGGGCCAGCCCTCAAACTGGCAAAACGCATACAGCTTTCCTAGAACTAAACCAGAAAATGCCAAGTGCCATATGAGACATAAAGCTCCTTTATAAAAAATGCAATGTTATATGCCAAGCAAAGTAATACAATAAATAGATAAATAAATAAATAAATAAACTACTCTGTGAGAAATTAACTCTTAATGCCGTTAAAGTAATGAGGCGTAAGGTCAAAAGAAAAGAAACGAGATTTTAAATTAGTATTTTCACTGTGGTGATGGAACCACTGCTGAGACCTCTAATCCATTCATGCTGACAGACCCATTATCTGCAATTATTCTTTATTCAAGTGTAAACCACCATTATGCATGGAGCTGTTGCTACTGCAATAAAATTTTTTAAAAGCCCTGTACTGTAAGTAGCAGCTGACTTAACCAAGCTGCAGGGGCCTAATGTGAAAAAATATCTTTCCATTTTCAGTCATAACTTAGGTCTTATTGTATCCTTTTGAGTAAATGAAAATAAAATATTTAAAGTCTCTGCTTGAATCCCAGACTTGCATCAGGACTCAGGGTCAAAGTTTATTTACCTGTATCATCTATATCTGTATTCATGTATGTTTTTGTGTGTCTTCTGAAATGTGTGGCCCCACGTGAAGCTCATTTTTGAAAAGCAGCAAACAAAGATGGGTATTGTGTACTGTAGTAGGCACAATGCTTTTGAAAGTTTTCTTTTGAGAATGGCTGGTCCTGTCGGCTTCCATCTCCCTCAAACAATTGCAGGTTATTCTGCAAAATGAAAGAAACACTTCTTCAAATTTTCAGTAATTTTATTCCTTTCCAGTCTTGACCCTAAAAATATTTTCTAAAAACAGAATGAAATCAACAGGAATACTTTGCAAACCTAAGAGAGACTGAATAAACTTCAGTCTCAGGAGGACCTGTAAGGACCCAGAATGGAAATTGCTGCTCAAGAATGACAACCTGGAATAAGCGCAGGAATTTCTCTAAAAACTCATTCTAGTAATGATCATAAGACTTTATGTTTTGTTGGTGTTTTTTTTTCCCAGAAAACTAATACCAGAAAATGTATTTAAATAAATTAAATAAATAAATACATGCATACATAAATAAATACATAAAGCCTCTGCTACGCTACTGTACACATCAAGATTTATTCTAACTTCTTGTCACACCAGAAAAAATGATTAAGTTAAACTGGAAAAACTAATAAGATTGTGTTAGTTTTCTCATGTCTGACTTCATTCCTGTGGAAAAAAACAACAGTAAGAAAATAAAGGATGGAGAGAATATAGAAATGTAGAATTGTTACCAGGGCTAAATATAGATATAATTATTGAAAATAAAAAATATATGCGCTTAAAGGTGTAAAGTAGACGCAGAGTGAGAAATGTAAACAATGTCAGAAAAAGCTCTCATACATAGCTTATACAGCTTTTGATCTCATGATGAGTACTCTGCCCTGTATTAAATATTTCTCAAATCTGTCACAGCAACATTATTGCATTTCTAAATCTGAGCCCAAATCCTCTAATAACCTATTTGATATAGACTTCCTTCCTGATACCAGAGAGGTCCTGTCTGAGCAGGACTAGTTCATATCATGGTCATTGTGCAAAGACATATCACATCAAAATTAATATAAGGGAAAAAGGATTAGAAGCAACTCTGGAAATGTAATAAACTGAAGAAATAACACTCCCTTTTCAAAATTCCAGCTTTATGACACAAAGGTCTTAACTTTACAATCTGAAAACATAGCCTTTGTCTGATTTTTATTTCACTGAGTCTGCTTGAAGGGTAAGGATGCCAAGACTGAGACCATCTGCTAATCCTCTTTCCTTTAGCCCAGTGGTAGCACCCACAGCAAACACACATTTCAGTCACAGAAAGCCACCAAGGTACCTCTGTGAGGAAGATGGCAATCACACAGGTGCGTACAGAGCTTGTCTCAGGTAGATATGGTGGAAAAATTATGTGGGTTTCATCTAAATTGTGTCTCTAAAGATTTTGTCTTACACATGTTGAGAATTCTTGTCTGAGCAGCTCAGTCATATGAAGGCACATTTTCACCTACTCAGCAGAATCTCCATCCAGGAGTGCAAGGCATTCAATTTTCTCCATCACATCCAATACATTGGAGTCACTATTGTTCCCAATGAAATAAGAATAATTTAACAAGCAAAGCAACATACTCTTTTCTAATTGTATACTTTAAAAAAAAAACAACAAAAACATATGAGTTTTTGTGGAACTGCTTCTAAAATGCTCTGTTCTGAACTGACACTAATCACAGAAGATTTCAACTTGGGGTTAAATCTAATTTTATCAGAGTTAAAGTATGAGTTTGCACCTTAAAGCATCAGGCAGCCTGAAAAGGCTGAATCTGTGTTTCCTCTGCCAAAAACATACTGTCAAGGTAAGAGACCAGAAGGAAAAAACAAGGGGAATTTAGTATCTTCCTATTTTTATACTTTTCAGATCTTCTTTTCTGGAATATATGCCCCTGAGCATGACAGAGGCACCTGGACTTTAACGTACATCTTAAAATTGTTAATGTCACCTAGTTAAACATCTTTATCATACAAGGGTAATGGACAGTGGAAATAGGCAGGCTATTGTTATAGCATTCAGTATGATGGCTTTAAAATATCTACAAACACTATGTTAAGCATGATTTCTATTTAATTGCTGTAGGTTTGAATCTATCACACCTGTCTCCCGAGCACCTTTGCTGCTGAGCAAATTGCTTGTACAGTCTTCTCACTGCAAGAAAAACTATTGCATAGTAGTCACACTGACATGAGGCATCTTTTTAAAGTGAAATAGCCTGTACAGGAAGCGCAGTTTGAATTCTTCAGTTCTATTTTTCTTACTTTTTCAGGTGATGAAAGTATTTCTGGGTGTGTTAAATGTAAACTGTTCAATAAAGGAATATGAAATTCAATTCTTTTGGGGATAATATTATATGATTTCACAATTCTTTAAGCAATGTGTAAAAGGTCAAACAAGTTTGAAAATTGTAAAGGTAAAATACCAGAAATAGAAATAATGGCCAAATGGAAAAACAGTAAAAAGACATAAAAGATGGGTAATTTATACAATAGATGTGATATTTGGTAGATTAACTGAGAAATTTATATGTGCAGCTCTGTGAAAATCCAGAATAATCATTCTGTGAACTTTAAAAATTCTTGGTACTTTTGCACTCTGTGCCTTGCATCTGTTCCTTTCTATATTGAATTGGGCGATGCAGAAATATAGTTCTATACTGAGGAGTTATAGTGTGGAAATACACTATAACATTTCAGAATATTAATTTCTTAGAGAATTGTTTCTGGTAGAAGTGCTGCACCCTGTCACTTGTGTGACCTATGGTTGAATTTTGGACCCTACAAGGTGTGACTTCACCCAAGAAGTCCGGGTGATGGTGGTTGGGAGACATTCCAATGAGAGCCTGATGAAGTAGTCACAGTAGTGTTTGCAACACATGGAATGTAGAATAAACAGACCAAAACTAAAACAATGACAGGTTTGAAGACAAATAATTATGTGGCTTTCATATTTTTTTAGAGTCTTTTCTCTCTCCCATCTTCTCTTTCATTCACTGTCACCACTTGGCTATTTCCCTATCAATCAAAACCTCTGTATTGGTTTAGTGTTTTTCTTTTTTTTTGTAGTTTTGTTTGATCTTCCATCCTAAGGAATAGTCATGGTAACCCATGTCACCTGCTGTTAGATTTCTCTTAAATATATTGTAGGAAAGAGGAAAACACAAACTCATATTCCAAGGACTAAATATTTTAGAGATTTTATTCTCACAGTGTAAACTGGGAATATTAAGTTCTTAGGGAGCGGATATAGTAATCTATTACTTGCACAACTATGATTTATGGCACCTTCTTATATCCACTGCATTTTTATTACTAGTCATTCTCAGACAACAGCTTTTTCAAAGTGCTTTAAAGAAGCAGGTTGTTTTCTGAAACAGCTGCAGAAGCTAGGAAATCAAACCTGGCCAAGATATTTTCCAGGTTTACCAAAGTTGAAGCATATGCAATCCCAGATCAAGTAAGAGGCTACTGCAGATACTGCTTACATAAAAAGGGGTGAGACTAGTCTGTGATAAGAGGTGAGGGAGCTGAGTAATGCCTTAGGTGATGCTTTGTAGCACAGAAAAATTTAGCGTATGGCTTTGCCTGTGCAAAGGTTTCATCGCCTCGAAGCACTTGGGCTCCGGATGCCTTCAGGAACAGCTCTCCCCGCAGCCACTGCTACACTCCCAGACGGCAAGAGAAAAAGGGGAGCAACAGTCTGCAAGTAACCTAAATGAGCCATTCCGAAATAGCTGAAAAAGGTTTATTTTCCAAACATTGTAGGCAGAAAGAGACAACAATTTCGCATCACTGTGATACCTCAGGGGATTCCTCTGAAAATAACCTTTCTGATAACCTTCATAGACTGGTTTCTCATCCAACTTACCTTTAATACACATTATATCTATGCAGCTTATAGAGAGGAGACTAAAAGCTACAAATCTTGTAAAGCAAAAAAAAATGGTATGATTGTGTGAGCTAAATACTGCTTGGCAAGTATTTTACTGATTCATTCTCTAGCTGCGATCTGATAGCTTCTTTGAAGGAAAACATGGTAAAGCAATTTGCCTAGCACCCTGTTTCATTCCTTTTCTCCACTTTTCTCTGTTGTTTCCACTAGTTGAAAGAATAGAAGTTGTAACACAATTGCATAATGCCTGGAGCAAAAAGGGGGGACAAATAATTTAAGTTTTCTTCATTCCTTTCCCTCCCAGAGAAAACGAGGTAACCCTACAGGTAACTTCTTTTTGAACCAATAGAAGCAGAGATATAAAGTCATCTCACAGAGAGAAAATTGCTCTCTCCTCTTAGAAAGTATGGAAATCCTACTACATCTGCACTATCTCACTAGCATTTACTTTCTGAAATTCTTCATTAACTCGCTCTCTTTTCCTTGCTGCAGCTCATGCAGCAATTGCCACCTAATACTGAATAATTTTCCCAGTTACACATTTTCCCATTTGGAATTATGTTCTGCTATAATCTGTGTTAGTTTCTTCAAGACACTACTGTAATAAATTGCAGCTGTGACACAGTCCCTTTCTTGTTACATGAAGGTCAAGAACAGACACATTTGTTTTTTTTTCTAAACGACTCTCGCTAATTGCTCTTCCTTTCCACATTGATTCTGTGAGGAGTTTCCAATTACATCCTCTTATTGTGGGTAAATGCAGAGGGTGACAGAGCCCAGCTCTGCAGGTATCCTTTGGATTAGTGGGTCTTCATCAGTGCAGCTAGGACACAGATTTCTGTGGTATAGTTCAGATTCATTAGTCCATCTTAATATAAAGAGAAGTCATCCTTACAAGTCAGTTTCTTATTTTCTCTAATTCCTTATTTGCCTTCTTTAAAAATGTCCTTGGAACAGGGAGAATGGATGGCAGAGAGGGGAATGTGCTATTTCTTAGATGATCATTGAAGATATAGTGAAACAATGAGAGCAAAAACATGGATTGAGGCTCTGGTCTCATAAATTTTAGAGTATTTTGTACAAAATACATTTCAGACTTCATAATAATATAGGCTTTTCCAATAAATAGAAACATTTAATTTACAGCAAACAAGCAGATCAGAGATTGAGCTTTTGAGGCATTTTTTTCAATCACCTCCTTGCAAATTCATTTAATTTTCTGATGAAACTAACCAGGAAGTTGACCCTCAGGAGTGCAGTTAATAATGGATACTTACTGCAGAGTCCTGGATTAGGGAAAAATCCGCAATAAAGCTCCCAAGTAATGTGGATGTCAGGTTCTCAACAGCAGTTTTGCCTTCAGATCCTTTTATATTTCACTAATTTAGTCACAGGTTTTCTGTGCTGCAATCTAATAACACAGTTGCTATTAACTGTTAAAAACAGAGGATCTACCTGAACAAAACTCACTGTAGTTTCCAGTGCTTTAAAATTTCCACATCAGCATTTCATAAGAAAAAGAGAAGAAATAAATTGGTGAGGCTAGAAAGTAAGAAATTGCAGTGTAGTTCCACCTTCATGGTGCAGGCAGTTGTTTCTCCTTGTGCAGAGCTCAGTAAGATTTTTATTTGTGAAATAAAATTAGATCTAAAATGTCTAATAGTCTATGCAAAAAAGGAAGTAACTTTATCTCAGACTGTGCAAATAAAAAAGACCAGAGGACAAAATGGAGCCTTTGAACATGGAACACAACTGTTTTGTGAGAGAGCAAATACTAAAAAGCACTTTATATCTTTCATGAACTATCCAGTCCAAAATCAAAACCCTTGCAATAATTTTTGTTTTAACATGCCATGTTATTTTCTAGATCAGCACTGCTCATTTACATTTGACAAAAAGACAGGAAAGAAAAATTGAGAATGCAGAAGGCACAAGAAAGTTGGTTGGTGGTTTTTTTTCAGCTGAAAAGTGAGTTTAAGCTCCTACAACAATCAACTGTTCCATCAAGTGAAACCCCTTTCATGCAGTAAAATCCTTATAAATGCAAATCCTAATCATAAAATCAGACAGTAGGGGTGACTGTCCCATAGGGAACTTTTAATACGGCTTTTAAAGAATGCTATATCCAAATTGCTAAAACCATAAGTCATTGTATTGTCCCCACTGGTCTGACAAAAAGAAATGGTCAACATAATGAATATTAAAATGGAGATTTACTTCTAAATCTTCACACTCTTGTTCACTTTCTCTCTCCAGAGACTGACAAACAGCACAACAAAGAATTTTAGAGCAGAAATATTTTTGTGAGTAAATAAAGCAGTAAAGACATAGTATTCTTAGTTGCTCTGAAGTAAAGGTGAAATTTTTTAAGGCTAAAGGATTAATATGTAAGCCACAAAGATGAAGCCATGTAAGGATGTGAACAGGATTGCCATTTTCACTGCCTGGTACTGTGCATGCCTGGTCTAGTCTCTGGCTTCTTTTGGTTATTCTGACAACTAAGCTATGGACATGTTTTGGAGGCTGTAAAAACTATTTGAAAACTTTTTTATGGGTGAGGTCCCAAAGAGATCTTACATCCCGAAGGGATTCCCTTCGAGCTGTAAAGGATGTTTCTGTAATAGATTGGCTCAAATTCCTTGAAGCCAGAAACTGCTCCAAGGTAAACAGTGAATTTATATAATTGTTATAATATAGAATTGGTATGTGTTTTTAAAAAAGTGTTGCATGCATTTTGAAAAACATGGGTTATTTGTCATCAAACGCATGGTCCAATATGTTTTTTTAGTTACTTATGATACTTTAAGTAATGGCAGCTACTTTGTTTCCCTCAGAAGATATTCTCTTCCACATTGCAAATCTGATTAGGTTTGGAACGAAGCCTTGAAATTCACAGGCATGCTCTCTTCCAATCAAACAGCTGCAAACTGCTGATGGAAGGTTCAACCAGCAAGCAGCAAAGCCACGCGCTTCTCTCAGACACTCTCACACACGCGCACACGTATATTCGGAGGACGTGTGGACATGTATGTGGAGGACACTGAAAAAGACTGCCAGACCTAGACAAGGTTCTACTTTCAGCAAGAGCCAGGTACAAGGCTGACATAAAACAAGAGCACAGACAGCCGAGTCTCCTCCTCTTCAGCTGGCAGAGACTGAAGGTCACTGGTGCAGGCACACACAGGCTCACAGGCACACACATGGATATAGGCTCCACTGCCCCTCTTTCCACCCAGCACCCTTGCCCTGATGCCAGCCCCTTTTCTCAGCCCAACAGGTCCCTGGCATTGCCTCTGCTAACCCCTGCCTACCAGGTTTGTGTCACTGCAGATTTTTTTATCATTTGCCTTTTTGCTTATTATGTCCTTTAATTAATTGATCTTCCTTTTCAAGATAACTTAGGGAATCTGACGAACTCACATTCTATGCAACTCATGCCCAGGGTAACTTGTGAGTTCTCAGGTGGAGAACAGCCCAACAGAGCTCAGCACAGCCACCTCCCCCAGGTCTCCTCTTTCCTCTTAGGTTAGGCAGAGCTCTGAATATGATAAAGCCTCCTCTGATAGCTTTGATATTTGACCCTTGAGACCAGTGACAACCACTGCACCCAAAGACAAAGGGCATGATCCCTTAGGTATGATCACCAATTTTCCTGTCTCCTCTTCCTGCTCCCTGCCCCTCTCTGATTGCTCTGCCTGCAATTAGAAACCTGGATGTTTGAAGTCACAGAAAAAGGCTAAGCATACACCTCTGAAACCTGGCAAGAAGGTCTCACAGTGGGGTCTGGACAGGGAAAGAATTTGCAGTTCATCAGCAAAGAAGACAACAGGATCACTAGCTAAGAACATAATTATTGTTATAATTAAAATAAAATTATCACAATTTTTTACTTTTAATTTATATTTTTAATAATTATACTAGATCCAAAAATTGGCTGTTATGCACCAGAGCCTAAGAAGATTAGCATAGTTATGTAAAGAAGCTTGCAGATCCTGTTTTGCTTCAGCTTTTCAACAAGGATAAATTTCAACTGCTTATAAGTGGTGGCACTCACTCTTCTTGTTTAATACCATTTCATTAATAAAGGCAAGTATTTCAGGTTCAGACTTGCCAGAAATTCTGAAGACAAAGCTCAGCCCTACCACAGCCATTACTGTTGCATTGGGCAACCCTCTGAGATGGCTTTTAATGAAATCTGTAGGTGACACCACAGACTTTTAGAATTCCTCATAGCTGCCAATTTTCAATCTTAAAGGAACTTCATTGTAATGTTAAGGGGGTTTGACAAAGGCTTAATTTTTACTCAACGCTTCAATTTGAAACAGCAGCCCTCATTCATCACTCATCACAGGTGATTCTGTTAATATTTTATGGCACTTAGAAGAATGATGCAGATACTGATTTTTTTAAGTGTAGTTATGTTCATCTGTCACATTGCACTTCAATACTGATTTTCCAAGCATTTTAAAAAATCTAGCTTGCCATCATCTTTCTTTTCTGTCTGCTTTTGCACAACTGCTGTGTTTGTTTGCTTTTTCTGAAACTGAGCACAAACTGTTACCACAAAAGACAGAGGAATTGCAAATCATATTCTACTTTTTTAGCACTGTAAGTCAAAACCATTTTAACTGCTGTTGAATTGTTCCAATTTATGCTGTTAAGTCTTTAAAATGTTACATACATTTTATAGCAACTTGTCCTGTTTTTCTGTGTTTTGTGGAGTTTTTTTTCTGTTTTGTTGGTTGGTTTGGGTGTGGATTTTTTATTTAATTTCTTGCTTCTCAAGTTAAAAAACATTTGAGAGAGATAAGGGGTCTTGCAGATTGCCTTTAGTTTTCAGGTCATTGTCACAAAGGCTTCAAAGTTACTGTGGATATCTGGAACTGTAAATCTTGGCTGTTCTTGCTGAGTGTTTATTATTATCTTTCAATGTAACCTTTCAAAGTCATGATAGGATTATGTTTTAAGCATCCTTCTAAACTCTCAAGGTGTTTTATAGTTTCACTGAGGAACCTGATGTTATGTCAATAAGCAGCACATATCTATTATGAGGATGTTAACATTGCTAAGTCTAAAAATCATAAAAACTTTGAAAAGTTTTGACATTCTCCAAATGTTTTTGGCTAAGTTAGCATGGAGAGAACAACTTTTTGTTAGCAATTGCCAAATCCAGTAGCCTGACAGAGGTGAGGTTGCTACAGCTCCATATCCCCAGGCCAAGACAGTAGGTGAGGCTGAACATTAAGTTCATCAAAGGGAAATGCAAAGTGCTCACCCTAGAAGCAGCTATCCCATGCTCCAGGGCATATTTAGTTCTGCCCAAATGGAAAGAAACTCCACAGAAAAGGCCCTTGGCATCCTGGTGGACACCAAGTCAGACATATGCCAACAATGCAGCCTCATGTCGAAGACCCAAATCATCCTGGGCTGAGCTGGGATTTATCAATCTGTTGCTGGGAGGGAAGGAAGGAGAGTCGCCAGACTATTCTTTGTAGTGTCTGTTGGCAGCACGAGAGGAAATGGGCACTGACTCCATCTGCACACAAACCCCTTTTTTTTACTGTGAGGGTGGTCAAACACTGGAATTGATTTCTCAGAGAGGTTGTGGATTCACTCTCCATGGAGATACTCAAAACCCAACTGGATATGGTCATAGGCAATTTTGTCTAGTTAGCCCAGCCTGAGCAGGGATTGAACTAGATCTCAAGAAATCCCTTACAACCGGAATGATTCTGTGATTCTGTGGAATGGCTCTATTTTCACAAAATCTAGCACTTTGAAATTAAAATGCCCAGGTTCTTAATGGAAAAAGTTGCTACACCTCTCAAAATTCCATTTTCATTATCCAGGGAACACACGAGTAATTTTTAATATCATGATACATTCACAATTCAGAACATTTACAGTACTACTGAGATGTATCAAATTGGTGTATTTCAGACTTTCATTCACTACATATTTTTCTTGGAATCTACATTATCTGTGTGCATTTGGAGTTATGTATTTGTACAACTTTTAGGAAAGGGATACATGGTTGAATTGAAGCAAAAAATAAGAAAAGGTGACAGATTACTTTGGAGAATTATAACTTTACCTGACATCTGTCCAGAACCACCAAAGCAAGAAAGAAAAAGCAAACAGGGACACAAAGGACTGAAGAAGGGAAATGCTTACTTAACTGTATCATGCCAGAAACATCAAAAAAATGCTCCAAGCTGCCACTCTTCATTAAAAAAAACTGAAAATATTACAGCTTTCATTATGTTATTAGCTAATTCAACTGATTTGTAAGGAAACTTTTTTCTTTTGTAATCAGTCTGATTCAGTGTGAACTCTGTGCCATATTTTGCTTGGTGAAGTCATGATAAATGCATGACCACAATATATTAGAAGGAATGTTTCAGCCTAATGGATGTATAATCCATGAACCAAATATCTTTGAGATATCATGATCTTAGAAGAGTTAGATATTAATGGCACCAAGGGAGCTATTATGATCTAGTTTGCTAAAAAGAGCATTCAGATTAATCAGATTCAGGGCCATTGTACTGTAGAGAGTGACTTATACTTGAGCTAATATGACAGTTGAACTCTCTTCACATGAAGTTGGCTTGAAATGCTGTGGAGGTGTATTAAAGGAGACTTCAGATATAAAAACACGGTGAGGATGGTTGCATACTTTGTATTTTTTAGTTAAAATCACATTTGACTGGAGGATAAAATCTGAATATGAGCCATGGTAATTCAATTACTATTTTGACTTCTTTAGCTCCTTTTCTTACTACTTTAAACCATGGTTTGGGAAGTACTTAAGTTTTTTTTTTTCAGTGAGCTTACATTTTATAAAAACCACTATAAGTTAAAAAATCATGTAATGCATTTAATAACTGATTTGCAAACAGTCTAAGACATGCTGTTTATAAAAGTCCTTGCACTACATCAACAAGAGACTGATTTCTGGAAAAGGGCTATAAAACCCTGCAATTATAATCAGGTTAAGAATGATGTTCCCATTTAATTACAAATCTTCATTAACGTCTTCTATGCTAAGTTCTCTTTAATATTAAGATTAAATAATGAGCTCCATAAAAGCTATCCAGTTTGCCTGACCTTTATATAATGCTGGGTCAGATATCAGCATACTGTAAAAGTGCCTTTTATGAGTCTGTTAGCTCAATCTATGTATCAACTGTGTTTGAATTCCATTAATGCATCTGCTGCCAGAATGCAGTCTAATAAAATAAAAGGTGGGCAGAGAATGGTAAAAATCTGATTTTCTCAGTCTTTTGACCTAGAAAAGTATCCTAGGGGAAGGCCGCTAAGTAAATTAGGGAATTTTCAGACATATGCCTGCGTCTAGTCAGAGACACTTGAATTTAACATGAAGGATGGAGGTAACACAGAGAAGTATAATTATTCATCTATAACAATCATCTTTATAATTAAAGACTATTTTTAATCTTCTTAAACTCATTGGTTTAATTTTAAGATTCATAAATTTATACATTTTATGAAATCAAAAATGTTAATACTGTAATCTGTCTACTGGAAAAAAAAGATAATTGAGTGCTTTATGAGCATTCATAAAATAATATAAGGGGGGAAAAAACCATTGGGAAAAGGTATGCTCGAGTTGTGATGATTTTCGCAACTATTTCAATGACAAAGTTTAGCTCGTAAAAATGAATTTCGAGGTCACAGGCAGGTAAATTCTGGCAAGAAAGACTTTAAAACAACTTTACACGAGATCTGCCTGAAAATTAGCAATATTTCATAGCACAGAAATATTAATAACACTGAATGTCAAACATAATTCTTCAGCAAATGAAATGCTTTTAGTTCAAAATATACTGCAATAACTTAACCTAAACCTCAAGTTGTTCTTTTCAAATGCAGCTACCAGATACTCTGGGGATTGAGATTAAAATTGTTCTTGCTCATTTGCTTAAGATTCTCTGGTCTTGGCTTCTTTCTTCATCAGAAAGAAGCAGTGATTAAGAAGTATACTAAGTAATTTTGGCCAGCAACTATGAAGGGCAACACAAGTCACTGAGCTGCATTTCCCACTAAGTATCATTCAAATATGTTCAAAACTGCAACTGTTCTTTTTTCCCTGTTCATTCTCAGCAGAATTCAAAATATTCAGTTTAAATGTGTCCAGTGTTTCCAACAACAACAAAAAAAAGTATGCTTTTTCCCCCTGATAACTGTAACTAAAAAAAAAAAAAAGCCAATTAGCTCATTTGGTTAAGAGAGATAAGTTAGTCACAGCAATAAAAACTTGACATTAAAAGAATGAGATTCATGAAACCCTGTTGTTGAAAACTCTTTTCTTTTCTTGCAATTCTTTTATTACAAAGAGAGAAAATGGCCCACAACACAAACTGCCAAATGAGGACTTGTAAAAAAGCACCATTTACGATAGCAAATCTGGCATAAGAAAACACAAAAATATTTTGCCCATCCATTTAATATTGGTTGAAAACCCCTAAAATATGAAAAATTAAAATGTTTTCATGATGACAATCTGTGCCAGATCCTTACTTAGGTACAGAACATTCACTATAACTAAACCTTTTATTTCAAAGCATATTTGTGGTTGTAAAATTTTGCAATGCCTGTTGCAATTTTAGCCTGTAGTTCTTAAGATTTATGGTCAGATTTTATGTCTTAGTAGAGGTGTGAGCTGGAAATCTGATCCTGCTATAAAATTCAAAAAATAAGAAGAATGTGAAAATGGACTTCATACCTGTCCAAACAGTAATGCCACTAATGAGTTAACTTCTGACATCTTTATTTAGTTTTGAGTCAGTCCTATTTCAAGCTATGCTCTGCCATACTCCCTCAGTTTGTATAATTTGTATAATTTGACCTCTTCTGTTGAAAACAGTGAGGTTCCCTTCAGGTCTTTTAATATACCTATCTCACTGAAACCTCTGGGACTGATCAAACCAATAAAATAGCTCACTGTGGAACCTATGTCAAGCTGAAGATTCTGAGGGAATTCTGGGACTGGGCACCATTTTGAAGAATCAGCTCTTCTGAACACTATATTTGAGTTGAGACAAACCTGCCTCTGGAACTGGTTTTCATCCTACATAGACTGCAGTCTGAAAAACCAGAGCAGGAGACTATCTTCTAAATATCTGTTATTAGGTGACCTGACACCTTGTTCTAAATGATGAACTGACTCTCTCCAACCCCTTTTCTCTTAAGCCAAGTAACACCTTCTCCATTGAGCGTGCTGACTCCAATGACTTTCATTTAACTCTCCCCAAATCCTTCACACCTGTCTTGGTTCTGCCCAGGACAGGGCTAATTTTTGCAGTAGCCAGGGAGAGGCATGACTAGAACCCAGAGATTATTCAATACCACCTCGCATCACATACGAACATCTTCTCAAAACGGAGAGGAAGCAGGGAGGCACACCCTGCTTTCAGGTGACAGTCTTCAAGCCATCTCTCTCCTAACGACAAGTGAAGATGACAATGAATAAGACTTCCTGTGGATCACAATATTAGCATAACATCTTACTAGATGACTGAAAGTACAAAGAGATCCTTGAAACTCCAAAGGGGTCAATATTCTCTGTGAGTGAATTGATGAAGTAGGTGCCTTACCGTGACAAAAACATGGGGTGAGCTTTGAGCACAAGCTGAATTAGATATCTAGTTGGTCTGGGAAAAGCTAAACGCTATGATGTTGAAACCCTTATATGTTTTCAAGATTGCAAATAAGATGCAACAGAGTCGTTATAATTAGCAATCACAGTGGCACCAGAATCAAGTACAAAATCTGAAGAATGACTATTTGTTTTAAAACAACCTTGCTTAATCATCTTGTGATCGCTCAAAGAATGATGAGACCTTTTAGAAAATCATTAGCAGTGCTGTCTTGGCCAGCACCTTAATTAGACTTTCTATGAACTTGGGAATTTCGGTAAAGGTGACATTTGCATCAAAGGATTTTCCCTTTTGTTTTTCAATGTATGATCATTTAAGAGAATACAGATCATTTATGGTGGCATTAAGAGCTTTTCATTCTTCTTCAGGTTCCAGGTATCATTCATGCAAATTAATTCATACAGCCATTAAAAAGCCTATTAATCTCTTTAATATCCAAGAGCCGACTGACTTAATCATTTTTACCTTTTGTTATGTTATAAGAACTTGCCAGTTTTCTTGCTATTAACCTACAAATTTTATGATTTCATCAAGTTAAAGCCAGTTCTTCCAGTGAGAAAGGCAAGGGTGACACGGGTAAGTTAAATGATTTCCTTCTTAATCATTGATCTTTACTTCGAGGTCTACTTAAGTTATTACATTCTTTTTTCCTTCTTGCTGTAAATGACATTTCTGTCACTGCATTTCCAATGTAGGATCTTCATATAAAATAAAAGTCTTACATAAATGGAGTTTATTTTTAAAAAGCAATTTCAGGTAATAGCATAGAATAGAAACAGATTTTCTTCTTCATATGTTTTGATGAAAATAAATTATTTTGATGAGAATGATCAGGATGAAAAGATTAAAAAAATGCCTATTATACATAGAAAACATCCAGAAAGAAAAACCAGACACAGAAAACATCAAACAGAAAAATTTCAAAGATCTTTGTAATCATAGATTCCTTCTCTGCCTTGTCTTTGTCTATTGTTTCAATACGTATGTGAACAGCACAGGTCCAATGCATAGAATAGGTTATCAGGGTCTCTGTAAACTAGGTCGTATTTATTTAAGTGCTTAAATACAGATTCAGGGGCTTTTCTTTGGGCACAGTGTTTTAAAAATATTGGTTCAAATGAAACATTGCTCGGTCATGGTATGTGACTGGTTACACTCTCTTAGATACTTCGGAGACATTCTGATCATGAGTTCCTAATACTGATAAAGTTTTGTATGGCACAGAGGAAAGCATTACCTGAAATACATAAACAAAGGTATAATGAGCAATACCTATATTAACCTACTGCTTCAATATAGCATAATATGAGCTTGAAGTAACTGCCTTTTATTGTCACAGGAAGACACATTTAAAATACCATCCCCTGCCTTTTAGTAGGTTTTGATAGATGAAGATTGCTTCTCCAAAGTGTCTATATAAAAATCACAGAAAATAAATTTAATATTATGATAAACCTCCTGTCAATGGCCTATAATGCATCTTGCCTTTTTTGTCTTTAGGGCTGCTTAACAAGGCTATTGAACCCTGTGATTTTCAGGAGAAGGTTAGTTCAGTATATCCAGACATACCAGGTTAACACAGAAATTATGAGTGATTCATATCAGTACAAGACATCCCACTCAATTCAAATTTCAGGAAAGCATGGGGAGGATAAAGTCAAAGTCTTTAAAGAGGTTCACCCTAAAGTCATGAAGTTATGGTATCTAAAACAGACTAAAAATTAATATTTGGTTTTTTATATTCCTTTCACGGATATAATATTCCCATATGAATGGAATGACAGCATTTTTCTCATTTGCATTAACACCACTAACAGCACAGGGCAGACAACACTGGAGCATCAGTCTGAAAAAATAGCAGCCCAGGTAATTTTGCATAGATTACCTTCTTCTTTTCCTGTTTTATGCCTTTGTTTTGTTTCGGGTTTTTTGGGGGTCTTTTTGGAAGATGGGGTCTTAAGGGTCTTTCATAATTCCATTATTGCTGTGTTTGAACATTTATCCTCAAAATCTCCCTCCTTGCTTCTATTCTTTCCCTACCCTGTTCCCTCCCAAGCGAGACAAACACACATCCTCAGTCATTTGGCAGCTTGAAGAATGGAGATACAGAGGCATAGCAATTTGCCAAGGGTCAAATAAAATGCCTGTGGTGGAGCAAAGTCTCATATCCAGGTCTCCTTGGAGCCAGATTAATGAGATAAACATTGAACTAGACACCCTCTCTACACATTATCCATTTTCCATAGAGAAGTTTCAAGCAACTTATTTTCAGTGCCAGAATAGTTCTAAAATAAAATTACAAAATCATTCAGCACCAGCAGTCTCACTAGGATGCCTAATAAAAATACAAATATGACAAAATGGATATATGTACATATTTATATGACTATACATATGTATATGTATATACACATATGTATAAACACAGAACAAAAAAAGATGTGTTTATTCAAAGTAAAAATGCTTCTATTCAAAGTAACTAATGCTTAGAGACATTAATGCAAATAAAAGTACATGTAAAATAAAATTTAACTCCATAACATCAGGCCAAGAAATATTAATAAATTCCATGTATGTTTATTTAAATCTGTATGCAACTTGAAAAAGAATGCTTGGGTATTGGGTTTTGGTTTGTGTTTTTAATGACTAATGAATTCATTTATTCATGTGAGTGAAATCTCTCTCAATGCAATAGCATAAAAAAGTATTTGAATTCTGAAATCCAGAGTATATCAAGCTTTCAACAGGCAATTGTTTTCTTTTCTTTCTCACCTTCCAACTACTATCAAAGGTTTTATGACATATTTGATGTAAGTGAATGTGGCAAACATTTTGATTTTGATTTACAGTATTTCCAGTGCTGTTAACCTGCTCAGAATAACAAAAGAGATTGCTCAAAGACCAAAAAAATTATATAAAAAGGCAATAAATCAGAAAAGACAGTAAAGAAATAAAAGTAAAATTCTATATATAGTTCCATGAAATGCTGTGTAAGTCACTAATGGAAGTGCTATGTCTGATTAAATAAATGGGTAATGATTTTTAAGTTTTCTTTCCCAAATGACCCTAACATTACAGTTAGATCATGACCTAACAGTCCTCTAGGTTTCTTTAATCATAGGCTAAAAAACTGATTCTGAGTCCCTTGAAACTGATAAAAAGAAGATAGGTTATTTCTTTGATCTATAGATCTAGATCAGGACCTTAATACTAACAGTGATTCCAGCCCACTGTTTGTGATAGTTTATTATTGGTTATTTCTGCATATGTTGATGCTCACATTCTCAAATGTTTCACAACCCATTGAAATATCTGTGCCAAGGTACACATCCCTCTGAAAAATTTAGGGATGAATGTTAACTTTTCTGGTTGTCACCATGGCACTAACATTAAGCCCTTAAGACACACAGTGAAACAAAAGGAAAGTCGAACTTTCTCATCAGCTTTTTTCCCGGAACAATTCAAGAGAGAAAAATGTCACCACAGTTAATAGTGTAAAGCCTCTGAGTGGCCTGAAGCAAAAGCACCTGTCAAAACTGCAACCACAAAAAGAAAGGGTCACCAGAAGGACAAATGCTATATGTATACAGTTGTATAGCAGTTCTCTGAAAATCAAGTTTGAATATGCTTTATTTCCAATATTATGCAAATAAATCCAAGGGGTCTTTTTAAAATACAGATTTTTTTAAAATAAAGAATATCACTAAGGATATGAAGTCAGTGGGACTTGAAATGAAAATCACTACACAGTAGGCAAGCTGTATTGCTGAATGCCCAGCTGCAGTATTGAATTTGTGACTAAACTTGAGTTAAACTGAAGAAAATATGCTTGTGGAATTTTAAATGGCAAGGTATTAGATTGTTTTCCTACATTTAAAAGCCAGCCTACCTAATAGATTTACTGTCTTCTATTGTGAAATTAGAAAGACCAAGGAGGCAGTGTGCTTTCAGCAATAAGAAAAAAAATATAGAACAAAAAGCATCCCTTTTATAAAAATTACAAATTCCACTTTGACTGCTTGTGAATAAAGAAATTTACTAAATGGAAAATGTCAGTTTCTCATAGCACTGGAAGGAAACTACAGAAACTACTTTTGTTTCCTTCCCTCAACCAGGACTCAGCACTTACTTGAACTGCACCAACAGCCTCATCCTATCCCCATCTCTGATCAGGATTAGTGTGATATATTCATTTATATCTAGAGAGAGATGAAGAACTGAAAAAGGAAGCGGTTGTGTCAACTATACTTTTATTGCCTTGTTTTTCTCTTCCATGAAAATTTTTAAGATATGTTTAGTTGAAGCTGTGGGTCAGTCCTAAGCCAGCTGTTGTGAAAATATTTTTGAAAGACCCACAGGACACGACTGGGTAAGGGCTGGTGTGAAGTCTCTTTGCCTCTGGGTTTTATAGACATAAATTGGGAAAGTTTTCACAAGTGCTTAATCCAAACATTAATCTAACTTTCAAGTATTGAAATATCACCTTCATTTATTGATCTGAAAAAAAATTTCATTTACACTAACTACTGTTTCATATAAAAGAAATCAATAAATGGACAAGTTCAATACCAGATAAACACAATAAAATAAAATAAATTTTTAAAAAAATAAAATAAAATAAAATAAAAGTAAGAAAAATGTGTGATATCTAGAGTTTATACATAAACTCTATCGAGAATTTTTTCAGTAAAGACTATATTTGCTTTGCTGTGTGATGCCATTTAACCCAGGGCCCCAAAACACTCTTAAGAGGTTGCTGCTCCACCTCCCCAGGGGTCTGGCTACCCACATCCACAGCCAGCTCTGCTGCTGTGTCAATTGAGGTCCACTTTTTTCTTAGAGTTTATGTGCAACCTTAATTATAACAACTTTTTCATGTAATAATATCTGATTACATTATATTCACAACCTGCAATTTCTCCTTTTCATTGCATTCTTCTTTACCTAGCTACTGTACTAAATTATCAATATTCCCTGTAATATAAGATAAAATAATTTCATTCTTGCATCATACAAACTCTGCATACTTTGAGATAGTCTTGCCACTAGAAAGTCTTAAAATCTTTCTTTTCCTAATTAATCTTTTTCTTTCTTGTCAAGCTTCCTTCTCTCATAGACAATTCATGGAATAAATTTATATGCCCAAACGTTGCCAAGCTGGAATAGCTGACTGTTCTCACAGTTCAGTGCTTTATCTGAAATTCCATCTGAGAATCTATTACTAGATTATTCAGTAGAAGGTATAAGAAAGTGCAAGGATTGATGCATATGCTCAGTTTTGGTCTCTGGAAGTCAATAGGACTGTTCTCAGTCTCCAAATTTAAAAATACTCTGAAATTCATATATATTTATGTTTAAATTTAAGCACACAGATATGTCTTTTCATAATTAGCTTGTTGGTTGCTAATACATAGCTGACCATAAAAATGGAAGGGGAAGAGCAAGCTGTAGGAAATAAAAATTACTTCCACTAAAATTTTTTCATCTATATATTTCAATATTAATGTGGCAGGTTATTTGTATTACAAACACTTTATGATATTAAAATTAACATATTTAGTTTCACAATTCATTTACTCTCAGTCGTATGATGATAAACTTCACCACTATCCAGATTAACAAATCAGTGTTAATAAGAACAGAGATTTCAATCCAGCTCATTGGCCTCAAACTCAACATCTGCAGAAAGTTACCACATCTGATTTAAGAGGAAAGTACTTCCCAAAAGGGTAACAGACTTAGGTTACATGACACCGTGTTGTGGTTTAATGCTGGCAGGATGCCATGCACCCACCAAAACCTCTTTATCATTCCACAGCTGGACAGGGAAGAATAAATGTAATAAAGGGTTCATGAGTTGAAATTAGGGAGACATCACTCACCAAATACTGTCACAGGCAAAAAAAGGCTAGAATTAGTGATATTGATTGAATTTATTAGTAACAAAATCAGAGCAGGATAGTGAGAAGTAAAATAAGACCTTAAAAACACCTTGCTCTGACCCCTCACTCCCAGTTCTACCTCCTACCCCAGTGATGCAGGGAAACAGGGAATGCGGGTTATGGTCAGTTCATCACTCATGGTTTCTTCCACTCTTCAGAGAGAGGAGTCCTTCCCCTGCTCCAACGTGGGTCCCTCCCACAGGAGACAGTTCTCTGTGAACTTCTTGAACATGAGTCTATCACACGAGCAGCAGCCCTCCACAAACTGCTGCAACTTGGGTCACTTTTCCACAGGCCACAGTCTTTCAAGGACAGGCTGATCCATCATGGGTCCCACATGGTATCAGAAGTCCTACCAGGAAACCTTCTTCAGCATGGGCTTCTCTCTCCATGGGTCTGCAGCCCCCAGGATCCTGCTCCAGCACAGGCCTTCCATGGGGTCACAGCCTCCTCTCAGGCATCCACCTGCTCCAGCGCGGATCTCCTCCGTGGGCTGCAGGTGGATCTCTGTATCCCCATGGACCTCCATGGGCTGCAGGGGAACATCCTGCTTCACCATGGTCTGCACCACAGGCTCCAGGGGAATCTCAGCTCCCATGCCTGGAGCACCTCCTCCTTCACTGGCCTTGGGGTCTCCAGAGCTGTTCCCCTCACACGTTCTCATTCTTCTCTTCTCCAGCCACAATTACAACTGCACAGTAATTTTTTTTTTCCTCTTCATAAATCTGTTATCCCAGAGGCATCACCATCATTTCTGGTGAGCCCAGCCTTGTCCAGAGGCACATCTGTCTTGGAGCCAGCTGAAATTGGCGCTGCTGGACATGGAGGAAGCTTCTGGCAGCTTCTCACAGAATCCACCCCTGTAGCCCCCTGCTACCAAAGCTTGGCTGTGCAAACACAACACACTTCACTATTAAATACTCTGTAAATTATAGATGTGCTAATACTCTCAAACAGCAGTTGGGAAGATTTAATTTCTTTAGACACAGTCTGACAAGGCAGCCCCTAGAGAAGAAATGTGATAAATAAAATTCACTGATTTTATTGAAAATAAGAGTGATCCCAAATATGAGAGGAATCATCAACCTCTTCTGACCAAATGTACCAGACACTTTTGGCTGTAATTGTTACCTCCAGTGCCAGGAAGCCTGTGATCTAATAATGCCTAATCATTGTATTGTGTCACATTTGACAGTCACATTGTTCAGTTACAGGTGCCAGTTCTGTTTTGTCCAGTCTCTGGCATCAAAACAAGATTAACTCTAGTTTCTCTGTATTACAGAGAAATTAAATACTTCAGTATAAAGAACACAAAGAGAAAGGAACACTCTGTAAAACTTAGAAAACTCCTTGTTAAAGAAATATTTATGCATTTAAATTCTGTATGCATTTGGAAGAATCCATGAATAACAGCAGCTTGAAATAAATAAACAAATGCAGTTTATTAACACCCCAAACTGAAGGCCAATGGAAAAAAGGGTTTTCTGTTCCATGTGCAGATATAAAATCTGAAAAGACAGAGTCAAAAAATGATAGCATAAACCATCACAATCTAACAGTCCTCCATCAATATTTGTGGTCTAAGTACATGTTGTATTTGCATCTGATACCAGGGGGAAGTTTGGAAGGAAGATTCCTACCACCACATAGTGAGGCAATGATAAATGTATACATTGGTATTTCCAATGTATTCCCACTTCTCTCCTGCCAGTAGAGGTAGAGAAAATATTTTTCTAATTACAGCATATAGGCAGTTCTTATGCTTACAGTGTGCCAGACACATTCTCTCAGAGTCAGGGGTGAAAAAGGCAGTTCAATTTCTTTCAGTCCAAAGAAGCGGGAGCCCTGATTTTTAGCACTTCTTTTAAAGTTGAACGTCACGGATGGATGCACAAGGAGTAGATCCCCACGTGGCAGCTCCCTGGGGCCTGCAATTCCTACTGCAGGTCTCAATCTAACTGACCCCTTTCCTCTCTTGCCACTGTGATCGCTGGTTGATTGAAAGTGAGCAAGAGAGCCACTTCAGAGCAAAGAGCTTAGCAGCAATTTATCCGAGTGTCTAGAGTCCACAGAAAACCAGGTAAAACACAGGCTATTTGTATATTCTCCTCCTCCTAATGCCTACTCTTGCCTTGCATATTCAGTAATTTCCATTCAGCCCACTTACTACCAACTTTTGGCTGAGACTTCTTTGCTACTTCTTCCAAACACTCCCTTCCAGATGCTCCTGTTATTTGCTTCATTGTGATCATTCCCTTCTATTGGGAACTTTTTGGAGCAAAGGTTGGTCTTTTCTTCTCTGTATATCCAGCCTTGGCTGAGTAAATGTGTAACTCTGCCGTGCACCTGGAAAATAGCATTTTCCAAGCTAACTGTCTAGCTGTTATAGTCTGCCTCCAAATTTTGCACCTTGGTTTCTCATCTCATTTAAATTTCATTTTCTGTTTGTTATCCCTTTAACAATTTCCTTCTGAATTCAATGCCAGTAGGAAGGGTAGTATTAAACATGTAAACTATTTTGCCTTTAATAGTAACTTAAAAGGAAAGGATTTTACAATTATTGTCTACATTTTTGCATCTAGATTGTTTCCTTTTTTTTGTGTAAGGCTGTTTTCTCAATTACGCAAGTCTTCCTTAAGAAGACTATTTATTATGGAATAATGTTGTGGAATACAATCGCAAGCTAAAACTAAATTATATATGATTGCCCCTTTTCTGTTCTCAAGGACTGTTTTATGTCCAGCAGGTCACACTGTCAATGAGCCTGATCCCAATTAGGAACAAGATGTTCTTCAGAGGTTGAATCAGTCTTATCTTATGGATTTTTCCTGAATTAATCTTTGTGTTATGGTTTCTAGTTTCTATTTCAGAACTCAAGGGAACATTTTTTCTTGTTAGGTACTTTTTTTTCTCTGACAGCCCACTGGGTTATCAGCAAGGCTCTCTTCTATCGATTCTGACTCCTCCATTCAACTGTTTTCATTACTGAATTTCATCTAGTCTCTAATCTTCAGTCCATGTTGAGCCTACTGCATTTCTAACAGGAAAGAGGGCACATGCAGGGACCAGGCAGTTCTTGACATGCTTAACCTGGAATGAAATACTCCACATTCCCATTTCTCCTGCCTCAGATCTGCCACTTTTTCCAGTCAGAGCAGGCACCCCTGGCCTATCATAAAACTCCCATTCATTTTACCCAGGGAACTGCATCTCTCTTTCCACATCATCCCCCTAGATTCATTACATCTCCAGTGTATTAATGAGCCCCTTATCAACACCTTTCCATTAAAAGTGCCCTAAAGTTTATGACTCACAATATTAAAATATGAGAGGAGAATTATATATTTTATTTTAAAATTATATTAAAAATATATATGTATGTTAAATTTCCTCCTTCTTCCTACTGTTACTTTGTTCAGGTTCAGCTCCCCAGTAACTCCCTTCTAACCTCCCACTTACTATATTCCCCAGGATCCTGGTGTTTGATGCCAAGGACCGGTGACAGCTGAAGCCAAGCCAAGAGTGTTCCATGGCCCTTCTTGCAGAAAACAAATGTTTCTGGCAGGAATATAAAGTAAACACTTCTTACAAGGAACACAAACAGCCAGGACTCCAGGAGCTGAATAATATAATGTGTCCAAAAAACCCCACAGGACTCCAGGAGTTGAATAATACAACCCACAAACTGATCTATAGTAATTTTAAACTCATACAAATTTGAAATATCCTAAAGGCCTCCAGATGCAATTGTACTTCATTTTGCATTAAAAACTCATAGAATCATGCATTTTGAACCATATTTCTTTGCAAATGGTCTGTATTTTTTAGCAAAACCTTAGGTTTAGTTGCTGTTTCTTTGAGGTATTTTGAGGTATTTTTGTGTCAGTAGTGGAAGATGTGTATGAGCAATATTACTGGCTACATCTATGTGGCTGTACAATCCTCAGGGATCTTTGTCAATAACAGCTAACCCAGTTAGCTCAGTAAATTTTTTCCACACCATAAAATCAACCTATTCCTTTCCTCCTTTGGCATTTTCTGTTGGAAAACTCCATCTCTGTTTAACAGACACTATTAAATCAGAAAGATAAGTCCAAAAAAGAAAAAAAAAAAAAATCCAACAAATATTTTGTCTAAATCCTCAGGCTTTTTAGGTAATTATACCAGAGTGGATTAGTGACTTGTAAATATAGTGACTCAGCTACCTTTCCTTTTTCTCCACCACTCTGCATTGTTGTCACACTCCGCTGTGACTGAGTCTCATCAGGCACGTTGGGCTTAGTAAGTGATCTTGTCAAGTAAACTTCAGTCACGCCTAAGGCTCAGGAGCTTGTTGCAGTCAGCGTTCCTTTGGACTGCTCTGTCAGCAGAAACTGGAAGTAAAACTCTCACTTAGCTTTTGAATCTGGGGGCCAGACTACCTCAAAATACCCACTTGGTGCTCAAATGTTGTGTGTTCAGAAAATGTTAGTTTTGCTAGTTTGGCTTTTACCTTTACACATATTGCTTTTGCTGTGACACCTCTTCTCAGAGGCACTTGAAAGGGAGACAACTATCACCAGGATATATGTAACTCCCTGAAGTGTCGAAGTACAGAAACAAAAAGAATAATACCTCTTTCATTGTGCTAAATTACTTGCAGATTGACTTCAAAACAGAGCTGTTTACTGCAGCATTGACTAGGTATTTCAGTAGAGGGATTATGCATTTCTTTTAAAGTGAATGTACAGCCAGCAGCGATTTTGGCAGTTAAATAAATTCAAGAACTGTTTGAAGAGTTTGAAAAATATTTTTAAAATAGTTAAATGTACAGGATATTTCATGGACCATAATCTCTAGTTGTAGTTGTATCCTTCCAATCACTCAGGACTCAGGACTACCTTCTGGACCACATCCCTCATTACTGAAATGACAGAAGTTGCATTGCACATGTCAAGATGTGGGAGGAGTCCCAGAACAGAGAGGATTTATTCCTGTCATTTCTGACTGTTCTCCAGCAGTTTATGTGCCTCAAAGCAAGCAGCGAAGGAATCTGATCCTAAATAAAAACATCTTCCTGAAAATTTTAATTGCATTTCTCTGTGTAGAGCTATGACACTGCACAGAGCACACCCCTTGATATATACTCTTTTGTTTCTTGTGCTTTTATGTAAACAAATTAATTTGCATAAAAATTGGAACTTCCTTTATAATTTAATACCTTCCTACTGCATGTTCCTTGCTGAAATGCTCTTCAAATGCGACAAGTGCATGACAATATAAACAGAAGATCATCTTTTTGACAGATAAGCAAAGCTTATTGATAGAAAAAATACTTGGCAATAAGATTCTGTGTTGCAATTCTACTGCTCTTATCCATGACTTCACCCTTGTTGACTGAATTAGCAGCAAATTTCAAGAGTTAGCACTAACACAAGGAGAAATGTAGGAGGCAGTTAAACTCAAATTCTTTTTAAAGCTTCCAAATAAAATCTTTGTAAGACAACTTTATTTCCAACTGAATAACACAGAGTAGTTGCAGAAAGTAAATTATAAATTAGTAATCACAAGTCTTCACAGCAAAAACTTGATTCCCTCTGAGTTTCATGTGAACAGAAAGAGCAACATGACCTACTTTGCTAGTCAAAACAGTCTTAATAACAAATACTCCCAGGGAACTCTTATGGATGCCATATAGTCTGCATATAAGTTTCTTGTCAGAATCTGAAAAATTAATACTTATTTGTCTTCCTTGAAAGCAAAAAAATGCAACACATACATGCTCACATACATATTACATATGTACCTGAATATGTGTGCATTTAAAAGTATATTAATATCTTACTGAATTATAATTTAGCAATGGGAAAACCTAGGCTTCTTCACTGTCTGCTTTTCTGTTAATGAAAACTATTGCGAAATGGACTGGCAGAGTGTGGGTGAAGGCATTCAAGTACAAGATCATTTAATTCACTCCTTACAGATGGTCCCACTGTGCTAGGAAACTTTGGGCTGATTCAGCTGAAACCATGGCAGGTGTCCAAATGATCTGGCATAAATTTTAGTCAACCCTCTTATATACCTACCCATGCTGTCCCTTCTCCTTGGAAGTCACAGGAATCACGGTTGCCTTTTCCCTTCACTGTCCTCTCTGTTGACCTCAGAGTCATGTAGCCCTTGAAGAACTTAGCAGGCAACTTTCTCCATTCATTCTTTTCTTCATTGTTTAGGTTTGTATGAGAAAAGTCCTGTCCTCTTCCTTTCAGTGATCCAGACGTGTTTTCATGGGCCTGGGTTGTGCCCTCATACTGGAGGCCATAAAGGCATAGAAGTTCTCCGAGGCACCGGAAATTAATTCAGGCAGCATTTTTGGAAAAGCAACCCCAAAAGGCTGGTAAATATTTTCCTGAAGAACGGTCTTAGCCACACAAGAAAACAAGCTTCTGGCAAACATTTAAAATTATTTCACTAACATGTACAATTATATTAAGCTCTGGTAGCTACACTGCTGATTATGTAAGGAAATATTTATGTTTTTTTAAATAAGCATTCAAGGTTTGCTCTTTTCCAGGAGGTGCAAGCACTTGAATTTGAACACACTGAAAAATCAATTAGCGATTGCAAGGGTTTTTTAGTCTAGGAAATGTATGTCATTATATTAATGATGTGAAATTAATATTTAGATATTTCAGATTGCTTCCTCATGTTTTTTCAGTATTTGGAATGACTAATATGTGGGAAAACAAACATACAGGTGCTAACATATTTTCCTGTTACAGTGACTGTCCTATCTATACTATGTGCCAGTCTTTTCAACATGAGCCCAAGATCAACTCCAGACATGCTTATTTATAGCTGTAACAAAAGGGTAACTGGTCTTTCATAACACTGTGCACAGAATAATTTTTAGATGTTGCAATATAGCTGAAATTATAAAAAAACCCCAATATTTCATGTATTTTGGAAATAGCACCGACATATGAATATAACGTCATTCACTGGTGTTTAAGTCTCATGCCTTAGAGTCGACAAAGATAAATAGCCAGAACCATGTTAATCTTCAAAAAGAACTTGTTCTTCATGTCATGAAAAATCCTTTCGTTCAAGTGATGGAGTTTACCCTGTAAATTAAATCGCTAAAGTAATGGAAGAAATAACCCATGACACTGGTGGGGGAAATTAAATTAGAGTCCCTAATAGCAGGTCAGAGCAGTATGACCAGAGGTAATAGAAGTGACCACATGAATGATAAGCAGGCCTTCACTAGGCTATGACATCTGTGTCCCAGTGACTGTGACAAACATCCATCCATGTGGCAAGCAATTCACAATTCAGGTACTAGCATGTTTATGGTGCAGTCTGACACTGGTGGAGCCAAAGCATGCCAGTCTTTCTCAGCAGGATGCTCTGATTCCCTAATAAAGACCATTAAGACAAGTAAAAATCTTTGACCTCAGTCTCTCTGCTAAATCAATCTCCCAGGGCTCCAGATTATCTTTTTACTTTATTTATTTATTTATTCATAAGCACGGAAGATATTTCTAAACTAATACAATTCCCATTCCTCCCAACATTACCACGTTAATGTAATTCTACCCTGGAGCAGTAATATAGAAGGGGAAAAAAAAGGTGGGAAAATATAGAGAACAGATTCTGGTTTGAATTGTAAAAATCCAGTGTATGTTTTCTCTAAAGACTTTAACATCACTGCAATAGCCATTGGCAAAATAGCAGGGTGAGACGTTAAGGTAAAATGGAGTATTGAATATAAAGTACCTTTGAAGTTCACAGCCTTATTTATTTACTAACACCTGAGCATGATCACTGATTTTCTGATGTAAACCTCATACTGTAGTAAATAACATACGTCCAGAGAAAATACAGGTTCCTATAAAATACAGAGCTAAAGGGTATAATCATATTCTACCACCTCTTTTCTCTGCATTAAAACAATTTATTAATATACAGCACCATTATTAGCAAATATTTCGGCAGGAATTAAGAATATAGACAGTAGAAGGAGGAGCAGTAGGATGACAAATACCAAAGTTCTTGGCAAAGTAAGCATGTAAGTAAGTAAATAAATAAACTAATCTTACGGCCTATGAACCTCTGTTCAGAAAATAAAAGAGGTTGAAATAAATGCTTGTTTACATTATCTACAGGATATATGTGATCTTAACCTCTTAGTCATTATGTTGAAACAAACAGCATATTAAAATGGAAATTTCTGCAGAGTTAGTGATTTGCAAAGTGAAATAATGAACTTCATACCTCTGATTTATTCTTACTACTTGTTTCCATTTAAATGGTGATTGCACTTACTCAGATCAGGCTTACTAATGATAATTTGGCAGTATTATCATATGGCTTAAAAATCCAGAGGTACAACAACAAGGATAAAGTGCTACTAAAAATGCCAGTCAATGTTTTCTGGTGTTGCTGTAGAGTTTGAGATTTCCAAACAGTGTCTTAGTATAAAAGTACGCCTTGTTCCAAGGCTCAGGAGTCTTCAGAGGCAGAGCCAATCTCTTCAGCACTGCAACACCCGTCCTCACTGCTGAAAACTTCCTCCTGTATGAACTGATGTCTGTCCTTTATAAACTGCCATAAGGTCACATCCCACTGATGACTACAGGAGCCTTGAAAAAAACGACCAGCTGAAGATTTAAATGAAATTAAAATAAGGTATAGAGTGGAGGTCACACAATACCCCCCCAAAAATTCCACTAATTAGTTAATTAATTAAAACCCACTCAAAGCCCAGCTTTTCATTTACCATAGACTGGATTTCAGAGCTTCCTAAGACACAGATTCTCTTAAATGAATTTTTTTTAAGTTTTAACAACCAGTTCTAGAATTCATAAACTTCATCTGTAGTAATATCCTTTTCTCAAATAAATAGTCTGACAAAAGTATGGGACTTGTCTTCCAAGAAGGCTAAAGAAAAGGTGTACCATAGACCTCCTCAGAACTAAGTCCTCAGAAGTACAGAACTAATTAAAATGTAGCCCTGTTTTGCTTCCAGAGTAAAAAAAAGAAAAAAATACTAGCTGCACATCTATTTGAAAAAGAAAGTCAGTAAGGAAACTTTTCAAACTTCTACTGACATACTATTACATCTAAGGCAAATTTCAGAGACCACCAACTGCAGAGTAAGGAGACAGAGAACCAGTTTCTTCCAGAAAGCTCTGGACATCAGAGAAACAGCATCAGTATAAGAGAAAAAGCTAAGGATGCCGTATCTTCTCAATTATTTAAGGATTGAGTTTTCTAAAGGCAATATTAACCCTTTATGGGTTTTAACAATAAGGATTGTCCTTGTCAGACGGTCCTTTCCTGTGTCTGAGAAGCACTGCTCTGCTGCTTCCCAGCACTTCCAAATTACTTCACACTTCTTCTCCTTCTTCAGAGAAACTGACTCTTTTGTGAGTTAAAAACAGGAAAATGGGCTTCATGCTTTCCCCTGGGAAGCCTACATTAGAAAGAAGAAAGAACTTTGAATGTATAGAGATTTCATTAAGAAAAACGACATCGGAATTGGGGTTTTTTTTTAATTATTTTTTCACTGTGGAACCTTCAGCACTTGAAATTGTCCAGGAACATTATTCCTTAGCACTGCAGCCATTTTACAGTACTTCAGGTCATGGTTTTCTCCTGACAAAAGCCTGCGTGACATCAACCCATCAGCATAACTGACAAATTTCAGAAGGTTTTGGGACCATGGGAGCCCATAAAAAACAGATATTGTGGTCGTCATGGGGCAGAAAAAAAGGGTGAGCAGCAGCTTGTTTACACCTATTACCTGTCTCAACACAAATCATAGTTATCTGGGAGGACAGACTATGTACTGAGACTCCCACACACTTAGCTGGACTTTTTATTAAACAAAAATTATCGCAGGAGACAAATATTTAATCTCATTCATATTTACTTTCTAATGTTAGTTTAATACCAAGTAAAGGCAAGGAGATAAACAAAAGAGGCGGTCCTCTGAGCTCCTGGTTCACTTGGGGTATGAAGTCAAAGCAGACATGGTTTTAGTCCATAGTTAAGTAGAGATTTGTATGGAAGTCCTGTGGCTGAGCAGAGTAAATTATGCTGTAAAGACAGTGTCCCTTTTTGCCTTCAGTGAGAAGTATTTGGCATGCAGATGTCAAATTACCCCAAAATCCCGAGTCCTGTTCACTTTTGGAAAATTAAAACTTTGATCAGAAAGTGACCTTCTGGGAGATGGTAAAGAAAAAAATACGTTATAATAATTTAAACTAGTTGAAAATATCTTTCTCAGGTCTCCTTTTTCCCCTATGTCCAAACTTAAACCTAAAAGCTGAGCAACACTGGAAAAGATTCTGACATCATGTCTAGTAACATGAGTATACTTATACGGGCTTGAGATCAGAATCATATTTAGTGAAACTTAGCTAATGATTTAATTTAAAAGTCAACCTAACTCAGTTCCTTATTCTTATAATTGTGAGCAAGCAACATGTAAAAGGTGAGTTTTGAGGAAAGAAACTGTGATTTAGTTCATTAAGTTTTAAGTGATGTACAGGGGGAAAAGACAAAGTGAGTTGGCACTCCGATTACAAAGTTCTCAAAGAGAAGGAGGACACTTATGTGGTGTGATATATACAAAGAAGGTACCGATGGTTAGACCTTGAGGTTTTACAGACAGTTTTAGCTCATCTAACTATGAGTTGGAGAGCAAAGAAATTATCTTCCCACTGCTCCTTTTGGGCTGCCCTTGGACAGTGTACTTTTGGGATTCATCTAGGGAATTTAGTCTAATTTAAAAGGATTTTTTGGTGGTCGCTTTAGGACCAGCAATGAATCACATGATAACAAGCTCTATGAACAGAAGGCTTGGGAGTGAAAGCACATGAGGCAGGAATCCCTTTCTAGTATGGAAATAGCCTTAATTCAGTTATGTGTCAGACCATGAGAGTACACCTTGAGTGGTGTACTCTTTGAACAGATCTGATGCATCTTTGGAATTTCCTCAAACATAGATCCTCATCACAGAGCAGAAGGTAATAGTGTTGCTGGCTTACACTAGCCTACAAAGAGGTCCACAGCCATATTCATGGCCCTGTTGAGGTACATGTGCAAATATTTCTGTAGATCTTCAAGGTATGACACACAAGTTTGTCTGTGTATGTTTGTAAATATGTGCCTATACAAATATATACAGATCAGATACAAGGTATACACAGATATTACACTCTCTTTAAAGCCTGCTCTCCTGCACTAACAGCAGACTATTTCCAATGTTACTTTGATTTGCAACATTTCTCTCACCGTCTAAAGACAATTACGGAGGAAAAAGTTGCACATTAAGTAGCACCATTATGAATTCATTTCCTACTTTCTTTTTGTATTAGCACAGCGGATGATGAATTAATTTTATATTTAAGTAACACTCACTTCAGCCTCTAGCAAGAGTTCCCTCATAACGCACCATTAGTTAAATGCACCATCACAATAAAAATCTAACAAAAAAAGGCATTTATGTTGCTTTAAATAATGATCTAAAAAAAACACCCCACTTTTATGTTACTTTAAATAATGAGCCCTCAGAGAAGCTGAATTAGCACTATAAATTAACAAATGTTACATTATGGTAAGAATATATTCTTTAGGTGACGTCAGTTCACAACAGCAACAGTCAAGGTCAGTAGCTCTGTCTCCCAGTTTCATTGCACAAAAAGACAGAAAAAAAATAGAAAAAGAAAATCCTTCTCTAGAGCCCACGTATACTCCCCCATGTGCTCCAGAGGAATAAAATGAAAATCTCATATTCTAGTTTCAATATTAAAAGAATAAATGCCAGCTGCCTACCCATGTGTCATTATCAAATTTCATTAGTATACACCTACTTGTGTGCCAAAACCTTTAATAGAAATATTACATAAGATAACATTGAAGAACACATGCAGTCTATCCAGGCATGAGTTTGCTTTTCAGTACAACCAACTGGATAACTATCCTTCAGCTTGTTTCCTAATTATCTGAGTGTGTACAAATCTGTATACAAATCACCCTCTTACCCTTTAATTGGTACCTTCCTGTAAAAGATCTTTTATTCACAGAGAAAATTTTACTACATAAACCTCCTCTAGTATACCAGAAATGTCATCTACAGTTCTTATTGTTTGTGCCAGTGGCATACGCAAAATGCTGTAGAAACTCAGATATGTTTATCCTATTTATTAGTCAAACTCTAAAATATCATGAAGGAGGTTTTTTTTACTATTCTTTTTGATACTTCACTGTTTTCCCTAAAATTTTGGTCATCAATACTGAAATTTTTGTTCAAATTTCAGACTGCACCAGTGTATAGGTTACACAGATAGGATCAGTGAATACTTGCCCTGATTTACAGAGATTTTGATGGATTTTTTTTCAACAAAATAATGACGTTTAGCTAAGAGGCTCAATGAGTCTATGAATTTTTAATTTGACGCACACCTGCTCACCCACACACTGATGCAGACATACAACCCAATAACTAACACTGGCAGCACTAAGCACAGAACAGGACCCAGGCAGTAAACACATGCTACACCTATGGCAGTGAATTGAAAACAACAAGTGAATTCCATGCTGTTGTGTTCCATACTATTAAATGAATAGTGTGGGCTTGGCCTGAGTCAACCACTGCTATCCTTGGGAATGCCCAGGGTATTCCTAGAGTTGATTAGGATGGAAACCATTCATAACAAACCTGTTCACTGCAGAAAGGGACAGGAGAGTTCAACCATGTGAATTCAAACTCTGCCACTGCAGGTACCCTCAGGGCCAGAGAGCAATCTCTGATTTATTTGATCTGTTGCTGAGTGTAAATGTAACTACAGATTTCACCAGTAGAATGCACCTCCTAATAAATAGAGTTATTCAGGAATTTCCAGTGAAATTATTATGTTCTTTTTCTTTCAAATGTTCTGGTTCATTAAAACTGAGACCTTTTACAGGAATGATAATATCAGTTTCAGCCAAGATAGAATAACTAATCAAAATTAGTGACAAGAATGACATTAACAACCAGAAAGGTCAACGCTGCTAGGATATTTACTCAGCATGTGAGGTAACAAATTTCAAGTCCCTATTTTGAATCAACTAGAAAAAAGACTCGTGATTCATACTCAGCCTGCACAAATATTTTGAACTAACAGCTACTCTAAAATAAAACACAAATAATATTTCATTCTCTATTTTTTTAACCTGATAAACTTTGGGTTTAAGTCCATGAGGAAGGGATTTTTAAGTTATTTCCCACAAAGTTCTAACCATAAATTATATCTCCATCTTTACCCATTCTCTTCTTTGACATCCACCAAACACCAACTCAAAAACCTGTAAATTTTTCTATAAATAGCAAGGACTAAGCACATAATTTTGATCTTCTATTTGATCCCGCAGTAGGATTTAAGTATAGGTCATAATCAGAAGTGATTGACAAAAATGGCAGAATGACATATAAAAAAAATTCCACTAAAGGAAATGTAAGCTGTAACTGGTTTCTTAGGGAGATCAGTCAACACTTAATAAATTACATAAGTTGCATAACAAAGGATAAGGTTCTGATCACAGGAGTTACTCTATATGAGATAATTGGAAAAATCTATGAGGTATGGATTCAAAAAGGTATGGATTCTATGAGGTATGGATATTCAAAAAGACATTATATCTCTTGTCTTGGGAGTCAGGAAACAGGATGACTTCAGCAATTCAGGCAGAGCCAATATTATAACACCCAGCAGACACAAAAATAGACAGCACAATTGAAATGATGCACAGGATTCAGTGAGGTTGTACAATGATTTGTATTATAATGTGGCTCACTTTCCTAATTTTATAATATAGCAAACTGTGCTGAAAATGTGAAACATGCAAGACAGGTTCTACTGTAAAATGTTATTATAGAAGTGAAAGCTTGTTTATTGTGTTCTGTTAGGCTCCATTTACTACCAGAATTTATAGTCACCTAAATTTTTTCTATTATACATAGGCATTTATATTTATGCTGGCTCAATTGGGTTGCACTGTCAGAAAAGATCATGCTGTATCCTTGTCCCGAAAAGATAATGTCTTCAAACTCATTCTGAACTGATCACATCTGTTGATAATCACAACATCTCTTAGTCACACATGTACATTTGCCTCATCCTGGTGAACAGGAGATTTAAGCAGTTTCTTCAAAATAGGTCATTGGTTTGCAACACCTCAACCACCTCCAGATTTCCATCACAAAATGTCAGAAGATTCCAGCTCCACTTGACTGTATGTGAAGCCATGAGATGTGGATAAAAGTGGTCCTCTTTAACGCCTTTGCATGTGCACATGTCTTTATTCTATGTGCAGTTTTTTCTTTTCTTATGTTTTTTTCTTCTTTTTCCTTTTTTCTTTTTTTGGCACAAAAGAAGAATAAGCTTATATCTGTTCTTTTTGTTCTCACAGTTTCAGGCTCTCAAAAAAAAAAAAAAAAAGACTGAATTTAATGCTTCTGTATTAGAAGATTTAGCGTGCTTTTCAACCTGTCACTGAACTGATGAAAGGCAGCACAACCACACACTTTTCCCCACTGAGCTCAGATAGGTTTGTTCACTAGAGTTCAAGTCTCCTGCCAACAACTCACTGCAGTTCCAAAGTATTCTCCTTACATATTCAATCTCTGCGTGTGGATCAGCCCATGCCCCTTCTTCCAGGCCATAAATTTGGCAGTTTTAAAGATTTAATAGCAAGGTTGCTGCAGTGACAGTTCTATTTGTGGCACACCTCCCTTCCCATAGTTGATAGAGGTCTGCTGATCAGCCATAAAGTTCAATTCTCCAACTCCTTATCAATCAGCTTCACTGTGTGACCCACTTCAGGAAAGATTTAAACAAGGTAGTGCAGATTCTTCACAGTGAATATAATAATTGGAGGGAAGAATAAATCTTACATTGTTCTTCTAGTACACCAACTCTTTCAACAGATTGTTTGGCTTTGATATTAATTCAAAGATGGTACAGAATTTGAAATCTGTGGAAAGGTGCAATAAAATTCTTAAATAAATTTAAGCAAGGTCTTTTTTCAGAAGTCTAATGGCTTCCCTGTCATGGAATGGCACTCTCCAATTCAATGCCCCTACCATGACTCTTCAAATCATGCACTGCTCACTCATTCCCCTGTTTTCCCCGCCTCCTCCCCTTGTGGCAGGATGGAGAGGAGAATTGGATGCACAAAAGGTATAAATCATGGGTTGAGACCAAATTTGCTGGAAACAGCAATGAGATAAGAAAATGAACAGCAACAACAACAATTCTAATGACAGAGGGTGTAAGAAGGGAACAATTCACACAGAACCCCTCTGGCTCCTTCTGCCACACTTACTCTGGAAGGAACCTCTTCTCCCCCAAAGAGTCCCTTTCCCCCACCTCCAAGCATGATGTGATGTGGTATAGAATAACCTCCTGGTCCTGACCATTCCCCCTCCTTGCTACTGCAAACATTAAGCTTGTCTTGGACAGAACCAGACATCTCCCAGCCTTAAATGTCTTGTTCATGCCATGAAGCAAACAGCATTCTCTGCCCCTTTCATTTCAAACCAGCCCATCATGATTCCCATTTTGAAATTTAAAAATATTGAGCTTCTCTCCCAGTCTTGGCTTATGTCTGCTATTCCAGAAAACGTGAGTGGGAACAGATAGGGAAATACTTCAGTCTTGTTGAGAAGTGGATTTCTTTCTCCAGAACAAAAGAAGTTATCTGGCTTAACCAATATAGATTTCCTTTCTCTCTTTATTAGGCCAGATGAGGCAGGTTTAATTTAACTCCCTAGGCGGGGCTACCTGGGATCTATTCTGAAATAACTTCCTGAATAAATTAATTTCCAGAGTCAGAGACTTCTAAAAAAACAGAACACCCAGTTTCCTAAAAAGGAGTCAAGGGACAGTGCAAGCACAAGCTGCAAAACTCTCATCTCCTTCATGATAAAGACTGTATTGAACTATTTGGAAAAGGAAGTAGAGTTGCCTTCCACAGTAACAAGTTTCAGACCTGTCAACCACTGCACAGTTACAACTGCTAAGGGATACATGGCCATCTATCATAACAAAGGATATGACAGAACTGTCAGTGTTAGGAAAACAACACTCACAAACCAAGCTGTAGACAGAAGAAACACACAGAATTTCAATCAAAACCTACTGCTTCACTGACTGTTCTACCTACATTTGCATCTTTTGAAATCCTTATTGTGAAAATCCTTTTAATCAAGAGAGTGTCACTCCAGTTTTAAGGCCAGGAAAATGAGATATTGTGTGATTAAAATTACTGAGAAGAAGCAGAAAGTCAGAGAAAAAAACTAGAAAATTAAGCAAACCGGAGAACAAACCAAAATATTCTTGCAGAATGCACTAAATTTAGCTAATTTACCTCCACATCTTGTCAATTTCACATTCTTGCTTAACTTACTCTGTAACAGTTGAACCTTTGGTCAAGTTCCTGTACACTGTCATGTATGCTTCTCCAAACCAGTCAAAGGGTTGAAACTTCTTTATCAATATAGCTTCTTTAATACCATTAATCAAACAACACCCTTCTGGAAAATTCTAGATTCCTGCTCTTTTGAATAACTGTCCACTTTGGAATCAGAAAGGGGCACAAATTCAGGTCCAGACTGCTTTCGAAGTGTGAAACCTAAAATAATAGAAAAGCAGCAAAAGTTAAAGCCAGCTCCAGATACAAGAGAAATGGTGTAACTTCAAAAGAAAAGTCTAGAAACTCTAGATGAAGAATCCAAAACAGAATTTGAGGGCAGTTATGTCATATATTGACCATTTGTTGAACAACCACAATAATTTGAGTCCTCACAGATTCAAGCCCTGCTTCAAAACAGGTCACCCGTTTCCCAAGTATTTGACCCAATCACTGTGTTCAAGCAGTAGGGTTTCTCCAGTGTCCAGTGAGAAACAGAAAACTGACATTGAACAATAAACTTGAGAATATGAAAGGCTAAAGATCCCAGACACAGTGAGACACCAAGGAGAAATCCTTGGTGTATCCTGTTCAGTGGGTGGGACATGTTGATGAATCTATTTTTCTGGGAATAGCATCCCAATAAATCTCATAAATTTGGACTCACCAGTGGTTATTTTATGTGTAAGTTTTCAATTTTTCTTATGCAATAAAAGACAGGTGACTTGTGTCTCCTGTACGTCAGTGTAATCATTCCCAGCACTGTGGGACTGTGGTGCAGAAAGATATAGGACCCATTACTAATGTTAGTCGCATCTTCATTGATGACCTGTTCCTCAAGGAGAATTAACACTTCTCCATTCCATTTTTGCTATCTCAGTTGCAAGTCTAAGCCATGTATCTGAAACTTCAAATCTAGTTTGTTTTTTAATATGTTTGAGAGAAAAGTATGTAAATTAGTGTGAGAAGGATGGAACAGCAAACTTTTTTAATAGGAAGAAATATTTTGTGACATTTTACCTAATACTTAGTGTCAATTCATTAATCACAAAATCACAGAATCAATTAGGTTGGAAAAACCTCTGAGGCCATGGAGTCCAACCTATGATTGAAAATCACCATATCAGACCATGGCACTCAGTGGCATGCCCAGGTCCAGTCTTTCCTTAAGCATCCCTGGGGATGGTGACACCACCACCTCCATGGGCAGCCCATTCAAATATCTAATCATCCTTTTTGTGAAGAAATTCTTCCTAATGTGCAGCGTAAATATCCCCTCTTGTCCTATTGTTAATTTCCTGGGAGAAGAGGCCTTTTTGAATAGTGGATCACAACAAATGACCCATTAACCATTGTTCTCCTCATTGTCATACACCTTGGTTAATGAACTGTAAAGTCTTACATCAGTTTAGAGGCAGTGATTGTATTAATAATCAATGGTTGAAAGTCCATCATGTCTGTAGTTCTCCTTGAATATACCTTGACATCAATCTTGTTTCCCTGCCTCCATGAATTATTTCTGGCAGCAGTCCTCAGATCCCAACCAAGTGACATGGCTGCTTGATGTGCTGAACAAAATAGAAAAGAAATGCTTAGAAGAAATTGAGATAAATTGAAAATGACTACACTGAAAGGTCTGGGTTTTATGAAAAGGAATGAAAATTCAAAATAAAGCAGTTGTTCTAGCTGCTTTCTAAATAGAAGAATGTTGCACAGGAGACCCAGTTCTTTCTGGTAGGATCACAGAAGAGAAACAAGTTTCTGGAAGAAAAAATGCATTCCATGAAGCTCAAAGCATCTTTTCATGAACCCAGCAGCAATAGTTCTTGCTAACTACTTATTTATGTTTCTTTCACACAGTGACCCTCGTTTCTTCTCCTGTATTTTTATACTTCACTCTATTTTGAATCAATCATGTTGTATGTGTCAATGTTGTAAAACCTATTTTCAGGTATTTCACTTCCCTTCAATTTCACTGGCTATCTTTGTTATAGAATAGAAACACACAAAAGAAATCTCCCTTGAGCAGGAGCCTTTGACTTGGTTTTCACTGGTGCTAAATACTCACAGTTCACATCTCTGAATATCATGCCATTTATTGCATTTCATGTCCTTGCACAGTTCGGCAAGGTACTAATTTTCTCTATTTCTCTCCATCACAACACATCTATTCCTCTGAGTTTGGTTTACTTTCAGTATTTTTGTATTCTTTCAGAGAGGTTTGTATCTTCTTGTAGTATTCTCTTACTTTTTCCAGAAAACTTCTGTAACTTTTTACGGCATGTTCCACTTTGAACCTGAAAAACTTTTCCAGAAGAACATCTACAAATGGGTAAAACTGACACAAAAAATATATGTCACTGTAACTGGCATATTCTTTGAGCACTGGTTAAGCTCTGTGCTGTCAGCCAAGATGATCATTATTATGTACACACCTTCACAAGGGCTATAAACTGTAACAGGCAAAACAGCCTCAAGTGAAAGAATTTTTACTTAATCTATTCCCAATAAACACAAATGTCTATTCACTGATGCCAGTATTAATAAAAAAGAAATCATTATTTTGGTCACACTTTACAGACTGTCCCTCCAAATTACTTCAATAAGGTAGCAGGCAACACTGAAGGCGGGAGTGGAAAGTATTGGTTTCCATCTGCTGCTTTCAATGTCCTGGTGGCTTTTCCCTGCTCCTTTATGCTCCTTACTTGGTTTTCTCCATTCCTCTGTACATTTTAGTGTCAGTCCACAGGCTATAGTCTTTCCCTCTCTCTGCGTGTCTCTTCACATTTCCCCAATGGAATTCACCACATACCTTCTCATATGTCTCTTCCCCTTGTGGCTGCTGTCCCTCCTGAAGCAGGTTTGAGCAGATGCCCCGTGTGCTTTCCCGGCTTACTGAAATTCTGACACCTGATGGGATTGGGCATGTGATTGTTTTATTTCTAAAATAAGCAATATCATTGTCACGCTTTTCATCCCTTTTCTGAAATTTGCTGAGATTAAGAAATGCAGAAAGTCTCCAATAATATTTAAATAATTCTATGGTTTAGCCATCAGAGTTTTCTCAGAATTATGCTGAACATATACTCTTGTTTCCAAACTAAAGACAATAACATTAATTTCAGGGGTGTCTTAACTCCCTGACTGCCAATGAGGCCTACATTTAGGTCACTCCCATGTATCAACCTTTTCTATTCTAAACTTACCACATGAAAAAAATTATAGGAATTCCCCCTCCCCAAAAAAAACCCACTTAAAATAAATGGCTTAATTAAAATTGAATAAAATATATATGGAAAAAAATCAGGCATAGTTGAACTTTCTGTTCCAAACTCTGTCTCTAATAGTCACTGTCAGTTGTTTTCATAAAGACGTCTCAGATTTAGGCCTAAATCACATCCCATGGCACTGACTCTTAGAACAGCAAGTCAGCTATCCATCACTACAGCACCCAGAATTTTAAACTCAGGAAGAGGCATCAGCTTGTCAAATTCTCACGAAATATGTCCAGCATCTCTCATCAGTCACAAACACTGAAGGACAAATGCAACAACAACCACCTGGTCAAAGTTGTTGAGAAGCAGGAGCAGTCAAATTAGTTCCGTTTCCTACTTTTCACCTTCCCAGCAGAAGACATTTACATGTTTGCAAGATAAGCTCTCTGTATGTTGTATTGACTTTCAGAATTAAGGATCAAAGGCATCTTCAGATATCCTTTAGTCTTTTACTTATAATGTCTTAAAAGGAAAGGAGGGAGGAGGTAAATCAGTGCTTTCTCCTAATCTCTCTAACTGGGTGGAAATCCATACTGAGAAAATCCGTGGATGAATGCAATTTTACATGAATAAAAATACCATTAATCTGTCATCCTTTATCATACTTGGATGATCATTAAGCTAAGCAAGCAAGCTGTTAATGTTTACAATATCTGATATTCCCCAAAAATATACACAAACTAATAGGAGGAAAACAACTCTAATCCTGCCCTGCTGTCAATGGGGATTAATTTCATTCAAATAAACATGTTTATGAAAACAAAGAAAAATTCTTTCTGCAAACAGCTGGTTAAGTTTGACTGCTTTTTTTAATTCATCCAAATAGACCATTTAGACCGGGTGCAGTAATTGTTCTTCTCCCCCTGCTGTTGCTTTACTAATTGCTAATGTTGGTGTGTGTAAATACCAATTAAATCGGTTCCGATTTACTCTTTTTAACTGGCGCTTAGATTTTTAGGGGAAAAATGGCTTTTTAAATTTATATAGACAGTGTGTGTCCTTTGTGATTTTCACAGCCTGTTCCTGTTAACAACAAATGAAGATAAATATGAAGCAAAATCTGTTTGTTTCTTCTATAGAACAAATAGCCCCATTTACAAGGTGTTACCAAATACCTGGCATTTTATTATCCTTTATTTATTTATATTTTGACCATTAAATTCTAATCTTTTAGCCCATTTGGTCACTTGTTTGTGATTTCCTATGTATCAACCACAGAATAATGACAATGCCAAGGTAAATGTTATCACACCAATTTACCTCAGTGTTAATTGCCAGTGCTTTGTTGGTGAAGGGTGACAGTAATGACAATGGAGGTGACAAAGAGAAATGCAATTCAAGTGGAGCTAAAGAAAGTATGAAAATGCCTCCTTGGGTTTTATGTGTTTTACTTGACCCAAGTAAGCATCATTCCTTTAAATCATCATTTCAGGCTGCTTTCTTCTGACATTCAGAGGATAATTTAGCAAGCTGGTTTGGTAAGGATGATTGACTACAGATGTAATAGAGGGTCGACCAAAACAGAGGTGAAATGAAAGGAATAAGAAGGAGGGGCAAAAAAACCAAAACCCAAACATTATTTCATTAAATTCACAGAGATTAGAGAATAGATTACAAATAAAAAAACATGTGACACATTTTTACTTAGCTATGATGAAATGGTGAAAACAGAAAGGAAGCTGAAAATTATGTTTGCTCTGCAGCAATTTTTTAATTAGGTTTAGAGCAGTGAAGATCCATCACAGAGTTTTTATGTTCGACAGTCCCATCACTGCACCTTATTCCTGATCTGTGGGGTTCAGCCTACAGCAGAGAGTGCCAGGAGCCACACAGAGATTGTAGATTCAGCCAACTCTGAGATAACCTGCTGCTGAGGGCAACACTGGGAATTGGTGGGCAGCAACAGAGTGGAGCAAGGAAATCAAAGGAACTTGTTTCATACTGGATTCCTCACAGCTATCTGACCTTTTTTTTTTTTTTTTTTTTTTTTTTTTTTTTGCTTCTTAGGTCAGATTCTGTTTTCAACCTCCTGACATTCATCAGGGTTGTAACTCTGCAAGCTGAGTCTGTGCATTAGAGCTGTGCTCACTGCACTTGCCTAAACCAGAAGAGAAGGTGGAGACAGCAAAGATACTTTAACAACTTGTGCTCGGAGAAAGAAGAGCAGAACTCTCTGGTTTCTGTTAGGGACTAAATGAAAAAATCTCAAACTTTTAACAACTGTACAGCTGGTTATATAGTTGTGACTAGTCTTTGATAAGCAGAGCATTTACTCTAACTCAGTTTTAGTGCACTTCAAAAGCAGCCCTCTTAGTTCACCTTTTTCTAACATTATATATCAAGATTTACACCACTGAATTCCTCATTTTCAGATTGACTACCCCTGCTAAATGTTTCTAGTGGAAATGAAGGTATTCAATAGTGTTTTTACAGGTAGGGATAGTAGGATTGCTTTTTCTTTTGTTATGTTTCATGAACACTTTAGGATTTAGAGGATACATTTTAAAGCAGAATCTGAGATCTCTTCTTCATTGTTTGGATAAAATTAAAAAAGTTGCTAATATCCAAACAAGGATCTTCATATATAATAATATCTCTATAGTATCACAAGTTATGTAGTAATTTACAACCTAGGTCAAAATGCATTCTGGTTTCTCTGGTGGGAATTTCCAAGGCTTTTCCTCAGGGGTTAGGCTATATTATGCGGCTTTTCCTGGTATTTGGTCAAATCTTATGTTAGCAGCGCCTAAGATCACAGAAGCACAGAATGGTCAGGGTTGGAAAGGACCATTGGAAGCCTGCTAATGCAGGGAGCAGGTTTCACAGGGTCACATCCAGGATCACACCCAGGTGGATTTTTAACATCTCCAGCAAAGGAGACCTCACAGCCTCTCTGGAGAGCCTATTCCAGTACTCAATCAGCTTCAAGGTAAGTTTTTCCTTGCATTCAGATGCAGCTTCCTGTGCTTCAGTTTGTGCCCATTGCCCCTTCTCCTATTGCTGGGCATCGTTGGGAAGAGCCAGGCCCCACCCTCTTGACATCGACCCTTCGGATAATAATGGCACCATGGCCTGGGATCACCAATAGTGTGATCTGGGGGACTAGGACAAGGGTTGTACCTCTGTAGTCAGCACTGGTAAGGCCACACCTCAAATCCTGTCTCCAGTTCCAGGCCCCTCAATTCAGGAAGAACACTGAGGTGCTGGAGCATGTCCAGAGAAGGACAATGGAGCTGGGGAAGGATCTGGAGCACAGGTCTGATGAGGAGTAGCTGAGGGAACAGGGATTGCTTAGCCTGGAGAAACAGAGGCTCGGGGGGGGCTTATCACTCCCTGCAACTACCTAAAAGGAGGTTGGAGCGAGGAGGTTCTTGGTCTTTTCTCCAATTTGACAAGTGATAGGAAAAGAGGAAAGGGCCTCAAGATGCACCTGGAGAGGCTTAAATTGGTATTACAAAAAATTTCTTCACCAAAACTATAGTCAAGCATTGGGCCCAGGGAAATGGTTGCGTCACCATCCCTGGAGAAATTTAAAAAATGTGTGTATGTGGCATTTGGGGACATGGCTTAGTAGTAGACTTAGCAGGTTAATGGTTGGACTCAATGATCTTAAAGGTCTTTTCTAACCAGAAATATTCTATGATTCTATGATTTGCTAATCAAACAGTTTGCTGGTGAATTTAATGCAATTTGGTAGAACAGGTTCCAATTATTTCTCATTCATCCCTCTAAGAAAACATGCAGTCCAAGTCTACTTGATAATAACTTGTAGAAACTGTATATGAAATAACATTTTAAATAAGGGAAATCAACTTCACATCATATCCCTCTTTTTCCATTTCCACCATCCTCTTCACTCACTGATGAGGAAGGCTAGTACTAAACGTTCTGTTAATGGTTGTCAAATCAATCATGGTTTTCACTGCTAGAGTTATTCTAGATAGAGGCAACATGCTTTAGAAGAAATCAGAGGAGGCCTGAATGAGATAATGTAAAATCACTTATACAGACACTCTGGAGATGGAACCCCGTTTAATATTTAATATAGTCATTAACCTGAGAGTGGAAGGAAGAGGGTAATGGATGGCCTATTGCTTTTACCTACAGGACAAGTTTCTGAAGCAAACTGTCTCCCCAGGGGCATGGATCACACATGCCGAAAATCTATAAAGAGAGTCACAGATGAAAGGAGATTGAGCAGATTCAAAATTCCCATGTGAACACAGTGAAAACTGCAGGCAGACCAGGTGGTGAAACTTGCCACACTACACACAGCCGTGGGCCATTGCCATCCAAATGCTCAATTAGTTTATTATGGCAACAGACACACCATGCTGGTCAAATAACCAGCACATCTGCAGAAACTACAGAAAATAATCAATTATTGAAGAAAGCTATCTGCAAGTAACATTACTCTTACCCTTTCTTGTTCTTCTATTTCTTTTTTTTTTTCCTTCTGCCTAGATGCCCAGCTGTTAGACATTACCCCAGAGAGGCAGAAATCCATGAACTAAATTTAGATATGAGAAACATGGAGGGAAGGGGAGGAGAGGAGGAGCATTGGGGAGGGGAAAGGCATTAAGTTTTGTTGATGGGCTGATTTGGTTTGGATTTTTGTTTTGTTTTAAGAAAAAGACTAAAAAACACATTAAACATTTTCAGGTGACCTTCAAAATACTGTAAATATCTCCTATGTGGAAACAGAACAGCATATGGTATGCTTTTATGCAGTGTAGCCAATTTACATGGTCACCATTGCAGTAACAGGGCCTGTGACCCATTGTCACAAGGACATTGTGCACAGGGATGAATTTACTCCAAAGGCTCAATAGGTTGAGGTGCAGTGATTCCTCACTAACACTATTTAACATCGTACCCATCCTGCCCATCATATGGACCACCCAACCCCTTCATTCAATTTTCACAGGCACAGAGACCATTTCATGTTCTCCTATGACCCTGACATCCTTACATACATGAATAGTCTTCCTCTTCAAAGGGGATTTGGTGGATGGTGTTCTTCAATGCTGCTCTGACTGATAGTTATGCAGTTGGCATAGCTGTAGGTCAATAAAGACAATTTCTGACCTGGAGGAGAGTGAAATTTTTCAGCAATGGGAGTGTCAAATCTTTTTTAAAAATGCAGAAATTGAGGTTTGGGGTGCTAAGATTTTATTGGCTTTTGCCACAGTATCTTATATTGTACTAAACTCTGTGTAACAGAGCTGGTTTCTTCCCTAAAGGACTTAGTGCTATAGGGAGCAAATGCACAAAAGATCATTCTTGGTTGCTTCATATTCATTATTTTTCAATTAATGGATTTGTTTAGTAAGCATTTAAAGAAAAAAATATTGCTACAGCAGAAAAACTAGTTTCCTTAAGAATGATCCCTTCCTAAAGAAGTTTCTTCCACAGAATCAAAGACCAAGGTTCTGTATTTTTAAATCTCATTGTTTAAGAAGTCTAGTTTAAAAAAAAATGTTTCCAGAAATGAGAAGAATGTTAATGTAAGCTTTCAGGAGAAGCAACAAAACAATTTCTGATATGCCTGAGAATCCACACAAAGGAAAATGCTAAGATGGATCTGAGCTACACGTGCTTTCACATCTGAGATCTAGCCTGTAGGCAGCTCTGAGATGCTCCTATGACTTTGCTTCTCAAAGATTCTGGTACAGCTGCTCATCCACGATTCACTGTTCTTTCAGCTTTTGTGGTTTCCAGACTATACTGTTTACTGTATTAGGTAATAAGAACAGCATGTTGAACCACAGCAATAGAAAAACTATAAATCATTTGATAACCTTAAGAAATTGTGGTTGAACTCAGACATTTTTCTAATGGTTTAGTGAATCTAAAGTGGAAAATAGCTATATTTCTGTACCTGTAATTTCTGTCCAAGTATGAAAAATGCTAAAGGAGGCAGAGTTCAGAGCCAGAGGGAAAGTGGCCTTTACCATGAAAGAATTTTGTATAGTAATAGTTAAAACTAAATTTAATCACTAAAAGAGGCTGTAAGGTCAACTGCGTTATCCATAATTATGGTAAGCAACAGGGATATTAAGATGAAATACTGAACTCTTAGCAACTGAGGGAGGGGTAAGGAGGATATTTTAAAGCTTGAAAACCAAAGCATACTGATTTTTGTGTCCTTTTCTTTGAAGTTCCACTTGAACATGATAATAGCTCTTAATGCTGATAATGCAGCAGAATTTTCTAGCTTACACTGTTCTCATCATGTTTCTCAATTTATGGTGAGCTTAGGGGCTTGTGAGCATACCGTATAGTGCAAGAAATCTTTTGTGGGTTTGGGATAGAGACAAGAACATAGATGTTTAAAATAAAAAGGCGAAACAGCATGGATAATTTTATATTTCATTTTACAGCTTAAAGGAGATGATATACAGACAGATATATACAGATAATATTTGTAGGTTTTTTTAAGAACCCTGGATGCCATGGACCCTGATAGAATGCACCCATGAGTGCTGAGTCTGTCTTATGTTACTGTGACACCACTTTTGATAAGCTTTAATCAATCATGGCAATTGGGAGAAGTATGCATGCATCCCTCGTGTCACTGTTGGATTTGGTACCATTCAAGTTCTTTATCCATGAGCTGGATGACAGGTCAGACAGGTCAGTGTACCCTCAACAAGTCTGATGATGATACAAAGCTGGCAGGAGCAGTGATACGCCAGAGAGTCATGCTGCCATCCAGAACAACCTCAACAGTCCTAAGAAATGGGTCGACAGATACCTCAGGCAGTTCAACAAGGAGAAGCACAAAGTCCTGTACCTGGAGACAAACAGCCCCAGATACCAACATATGCTGGGGATAACCCTGCAGGAAAGCAATTTGTGGGAAAAGGAGCTGGGGATCCTGGCTGACTCCAAGCTGGCTATGAGCAGGCAAAGTGTCCTTGCTGCAAAAAGAGAAAATAGTATCCTGGTTTGCATTAGACAAAGCATTACCAACAGGTGAAGGGAGGAGATCCTTCCCCTCTATTCAGTACTGGTGGGTCCACACCTGGAGGCTGGGTCCAGTCCTGGGGTCGCTAGTCCAGGAGACATACAGAGCTACTGGAGAGAGTCTAGAGAAGGGCCATGAAGATGATGAAAGACCTTCACATAGGATGAAAGGCTGAAAGAACTGGCACTGCTCAGCCTGGAGAAGAGGAGGCTCAGAGAGCACCTTATCAAAGGCTATAAACACCTGCAGGAAGGGTGAAAAAAGGGCGGAGCCAGGGTCATTTCAGTGGTGCCCGGGGACAGAACCAGAGCCAATGGGCACACACTCCAATAAAGGAGGTTCCATCTGAATATCAGGATACACTTTTTTTGTCATGAGTGTGACTGTACATTGGTCCTGTTTTCCTATAGAAGTTGTGGCCCTCCTAGGATATTTAAAAGGCATCTGGACACTGTCCTGGGCAACCAGCAATAAGTGGCCATAATTGAGCAGGGGTGCTGGACCAGACATCTTCCTGAGGCCTCCCCAACATCAATCATTCTGCAATTCTGAGAGTAGCCACTTTTGGTCAGAAAGGGATGCAGGACTGCTGCTTTGATGTCCTTAAAATCATGCTTTTCTCCCTTGAATGGTTCACATGTTACAGTTATGTAAAATATATGCTGGATTTGTTTTTTTATCAGGAATGCAAATAAGAAAAAGAACTGTAGGAAGTGAGTATTCTTATTTACCTCTGATACTAACAGCATGGAATGAAACGCCCACTGGGGTTGCCCATATGTCAGCAGAGGAGCGCAGTCACTTCAGGGAGGAGGACTAGGTGCACAAATGCAAAAATCATATGTGCAGTGAGCCATCTATGTCGGTGGACAAGGCAGCGGTGGTTGTTTCAGTGTTCAGTCACCAGTGGCTAGGCTGAGGATGTGTTCCATGAAAGAGCCTTTATAATTATTCCAGTCCAAGGACAGTTGAGTATAGTTGCCTTTAAAAAGCTTAAGTATAATCAGTAGCTTATTTACCAAGATAGTGATCTGCTTTTCCTACCATATTTTTCAAGGCTAGCAGTCCTGGTATTTACAATCCAACACCACAAATGTATTTCCTTTTCTCTGACAATGAAGTTCATTACACAGTATTGATGAAGCTTTCAATATTGGCATTTATTTACAACATTTTCAGAGATAATGGAATGTCTTGATGTCATGAATTGCAGCTCATATTGCATATCCCAAAAACAAAAGCAGTCAAAGTAATTAAAAATATTAAGTTAAAGTAAGTATTATGCTACGAGTAATTATTTTCTTTTGTTTATAATTAAGACAATATAATACAGCCAATATTTTATCAAGAGGGGAAAGCAAATAATTTAATTAAAATCAATCTTTATTTTATCATTAAAAATGAATTAAAATTGATCATTTTTTATAACAGCACAAGTTCACTTGTATTATCTTTATCGACAGCAACATATGTCATTTTCACTCTTACATGCTAGCAAAGAATTAATCTGGTTATCTTATGTTAGTATATGAATATTAACAATTTAAATTGCTTGCATTGCTACAACAATAGGCTTTCTATGGATAATTCAAATAAGTAACTACACATTCTTCTTCCCAAATAAAATTTGACATTTAGATAAAAAATATTGCACTCTTCTTTTGGCCAGTACCACTATTAAACTAAGATGTGATGCATTGAATATAGAAAATGAAATTATTGGTAGAGAGGGTGTTAAATTACCTGTAGGTGCAAAAATAACAATTATGAAAAAAGCATATAAGCCTTCCACTATTACCTGATTTCTATTTTTCCAAGAGACATTATTAACTCTATAATGTAAATAAGTTTGACATATATAAAAACATGTCAAAATTAGAGTTAATAGTTATTTTTTTTGTTTTTCAATAAAGTACCTCTAAACAGTGATCTAAATACATTGTGAATATGCACAATAAAACCATAATTAAAGTACCCTCACTGGAACTCAAAAAATAATCCAATGGTGCAATGAAAAGACATGAGGAAAAAGGTTATAAACACTGAGCTAAGAGTAATCTTAGTAAATTCACTTTTGAACTCACATTTCACATGTGGTAAGAGCTTAAGGTTTTGATTATACTAAGTGTTTAAGCACCTGTCTAATTCCTTTGAAGCCAATTGGAGTTGAACATGTGCTCCTGAAGGCAAAACAGGCACACACAAGCATTCCGACAGCTCAGAGCCTGGATGGACTCAGTTCATCTAGAGCACTGCTGAGACAGCAGTGTGATGGAGACTGAGCTTGGAGCAGCTCTGCATTCACAGAGTAGCTTTAGGATATTTCACGCACACCCCCTCTATGAGATTTGCATACACAGATGAGGGATTTTAGGGGTAACACTAGATCTCCAAGCCCAGGTATATGACAGACATCTAACATTTAAGCCCTTATGATAATTATGCATCTGGGCTCCTCTATGTCATGCTATACTTTGCTACTTCCTTCATTATAGTAACAAGTCCAGCGCACCCCATCATCCACCCCTGACACTGATGCACCAGCAGGATTGGCCTAGCAATATTAGCAACTCAGGGGAAGGGCATGTGATAGAGTAGGAGAAAAAGCAAGAAGCCAGTTCCCACACAACTACATGGTGTTGTGCAGACAACCTTGTAGTTATCTGATTACTTCAACTCTTATGTGCAAGCACCAGCCTTGCACCTTGTCCCAGGCACACAAAACTGTATTCCTGCACAATGGCACCTTTGTGGGAAATCTCAACATCTCGACCTTTTGTATCTTGACAACTCCAGACTCACAGCTGCAGCAAGCTACAAATGTCCAAGACCAAAAAGTCAATTTCTCTGCATTCTGAAACAAAGGGAGACTGATTGTATAGTCCTATTTCTACATCTAAACTCAATCCTGAATTGATTATGTATTAGCCTTTAGAAGACATCTATACCAGACATGAACAGAACCTGCAGAGCAACAATCGTATCAGGAAGTCCATTGTTGTGGAGTGTAAAAAAATCTACTGCTTGGAGTACTTCTCTTGCTCATCTGTGACATCCTAAACACCAGCACATCCCTAAAGCTGGGAAGTCAATTGCACCAGAATGCTGAAGTAAATTGCACCAGAATGCTGATAAGAGACTCCAATCCAGTGTCTGCTAGGGAGGTTTGAAAACATTCTTTGATTGCATTCTGACTCTAAAAAAAAATAAATTTACAAGTCCTTTATGCACAGTAAGGCCAGTTTTAGCGGCAAGGGCAAAGGCAAAACATCTGCATATTTAAGAGTTCAGGTATATCTTTCCCTGTGCTACACTTGCAATATACTGCATGGATACTGATAAGGTGAGGAAGACTGCCTGCTTTGTCTTGTTGTCTAGAGGGAAAGCTTGCTTCACCTGGGAAGATAATTGCTTTCTCCTGGTACCCACACAGTAAATACTTGTAACCACAACACATGGACCACTCTAATGCATTCAAAAGAGTTGAGAATACAAAAATTGTACCAAAAAAAAGGCATTTTTTCTTTGCATTCTACCTTCACCTTTCTGCTTCACCTCGAGAGAAGCTGATTCTGTTCACAATGGGAAGGAGAAAAGGCCTTTCCAAGGTCTTACTAATGCTTCTGCCATCTGTTTGCCATTCTACTATTACATCATCGCATACAAAATTATTGGGCCATGACCAATGCCTGCCTAGGGATTTTTCATATATCACTTCCCTTCTTACTCCCCTGATGAGTCAAGTGTAAGATAAGTGCCTTATCTTACATCCTTCTTCCAAACTTACATCCCTCTTCCATTCTCTTCCAGCATGTGAACCTTACCATCTACTCCCACAAAAAGCGGCAGCTAGGTCCATCTAGGTGCTGTAGGGGAAATTTCATTTCTGCAGGTTTTCACAGGTATCGATTTAAGCTAACAGATACATGTTATCCACTGTAAAAGAAAATTACTGTTTTCATTACTAAGAAAACACTTTCCTGTTGTCAAGAGAAAGCAGAAATGATGTCCTTGCATTAAAAGGCTTTTAGGAAGAAATAGGCATTGAACTCCTACGTGCAGTCTATTTTATATGAGACTTTTTGTTCTTTTGAGAATGAAAAGGCCATACTTTCTTCATGCCTGCTGAGATTAAATGGGGCCTGTATCTGGAGAATATATTCACATAGGACACCTTATTTCAACAGGGCAAACTCAATTTAGCCACAATGCTTTTAAAGGCATAGGATGGGTCTCCACTCCTGGAACCGTCTAAAATCATACACATTGAGGCTTTCTTGTGGCTTCTCCAGAAAAGGAAGAAGTAGAAAAACACAGATTACTCTCACTTAGCCCTTAAAATAGAAGAGAGTTGTGATTATACCAGCATAGTAAAGAAGAATCTGCCATCGTTATTGTATCCTTTTTTTATGTTGTGAGTGTTGACAAACCACTTCTACCATCTTCATGTTCAAAGTAAGCAATAACACCTATGCCATGTCCCTGAAATATGTACTTATATTCAAGTCCAAGGGAAGACAGAGAGGATATTAAGATGGCTGTGTGGATGAGACTTGGCCCTAAGAGTGTGTCATATTTCTCCCTCTTCCCCTGTTTCCCCTCATCTAGGCAGTCCTTAAGAGATGCAGTGCATTGTGAACTCTTCGAAGCTTTCCTTCCACCATCTGCAGAGCAGGACAGCCATGATTCTCAGGAGGGGATGAATAGGTACCATCAAGGATACACAGTGTTTTCTTGCATGTCGAGAGGTAGTAAACATTCCTCGGGTTCCACCCTTTTAGGAGATGTGCCTGTAAGTCAGCACAGTGTGCTTCAGAAAGGGTCTCAGTGGAAGCTTGCTGGTGTGTGTGAGGGACTGGCAGCCTCCCTGAGAGGCCATCACAGGGAAATGGAATCCTGGCTGCTCTATGACATGGATGGGGATGGAGGCTTACCTGTAGGTGATGGCTGACTGCAGGGTAGGTGCACTGAGTGTCTGGTGGTCTGTGGTCTCCTTTCTGACCCCGCTGGATGGACTAGCAAACTGATTTATGACTGATAGAGTCTGGTGAATGAAAGCCCTACTGATACATTGAGGTTTCACTTTGCCATTTGCACACTTCCCAGCTGGAAGTGTCTGCCACTGAGTAGCTGAAAGTGTTCTTCAGTCTTTTTCACCTTCCTTCAATTTTCCTCCCGGATCCAAAGATAATCCTGCTGACCTTACACTGCAGCCCTAGAGATGCAAAGTGTGCCTATGCTAAGAAAACAGAAAAATAAAAATAAGCAAAGCATATAAACATCATCCCCACCACAAACCTCCCCAACTCTACCCATAGCAATAACTACATGGAAGAAAAACTCTGGGCTCTCCAGTACCAGATAATTTTGCATAGCTGAGGCACAGCTACAAATTCCCTCTTAATTGCTGTACTGTGAGAAGTGGAAACAGTGATATCAGGCTAAGATTTTCTAATTGTATCCTGACCCCTGGATCTATCTCATTCAACTTAGGTGACTTTACAAGCCAAATCAAAGTTAGTTGTCCAGGCTGCCTCAAAAATCAGTGTTCAGAGAAATAACTCCTTTCTCTGGGTTGTTAATCCTTGGCACCAAACTTGGAAGAGACTGTAACCTGTAGGTACTGAAAGTTAAAGACAAAGAAAGCCCTCAATTTTCTGTTCACAATTTTCTGACAAAATTCTTATTAGCTGAAACAGTGGTCTGGAGAATTGTACTGCTTTAATATTATACAGAATACTCTGGAGCATTGGATTGGTGTACCAAAACTAGAGTAAAACCTGCAGTCAAATAAAAGGACAAGGCATCCTTCAAACCTATCTCAATTTGAACGGAACTATTAACTTTTACTCCTTCTGGGGCCTGATCTGAATCATCCCAGTTCTGCCATTTACACCAACCTCTGCTGGGATTTTATTACTCATTGACAGTGCTGTATCTGAAGAGACATGGGGTTTAAGGATACCACAAGTTATGTAATAATATTCCTTATATTCTTGCAGAACAGTCATGTGGTAGCAGCCTCCAAGAACCAATTCTAATGTAAATCTCCACACAAATACTCCTCAACAGTGTAAAATACAGAATGCATTACAGAAAATAACAGAGCAATAGAGTATATTAACAAAAACACTTCAGACAATAAAAGTTCTGCCATCTCAACAATGTTTTGTCATTATTTCAAAAGGGGTCAATCTGGTTATTAAGAGCTTGAAAAAAATCCATTCTGTTTAATATAATCTTTTGTTTGAGAAGTTAATTAAGGTAAAGAAATGCAATCTAGCAATTACACTCTTCACTTCATAAACAATATAACAGAATAACTACTGAACTTCTGTAAATCAAATTCTTTTAGCAAACACACACAAAAAGACTAAAGCTAAGCCTATTCTGTCAAATTCCACATAATGTTGAAATTCAGTGAAAATAAGTTGGAAGGAGATTGCAAGCACACCACTAATGCTATCCAGAATGGTTATGCAGACTATGCTATATAGCTAATCAATCTAACATGTAAAAACAGTAGGATAATTAACTACAAATTAATGGCCAGTAAAGAATTAGGCACACAATAAGCCAACTTCTCAGGTATGTAAATTGGCACAAATGTAGGACCTGGTCTGCTCTATGCCTCATAAATCATTGCAATTATAGACAGTAAGACTAGAAAACAACACCCAAAGGTTGTTTCACTTACCCCCTGCCCAAAGGTGGAATCAGATGTACTGATGTCATTCCTCACAAAAGCTCGTCCAGTCTGTTTCAGAAACCCCTAGGAATGTGAACTTTATAATGCCTCAGCAGCCTGCTCCTATTCCTAACTGTGAGAATATTTTCTTCTCAATCTCTAATCTAAGTCTTGCCTGCTGCAGTGAAACCCTCCTTGTCCTACAAACATGAATCAAGGAAGAGATTACTGCCTTCCATGTCACAGCCATGTTTTACATATCCTTGTCTTTTTCTCTCTTTTTCTCCAAAGCATCCAAGATATTTCTGTCTTTCTGCATCAGCCATGGTTTATCTATTCTTTTTTCTCTACACTCCTATCTCTCTCACTAAATTCCTAACCACAGAGAAGAATTACTACAATTACAGAATACGTGGAAACCACTGCATAGCTAAGTCTATGCTCTGTAAAGGTACAGGCCTTTGATTTGCCGGAAGGTTCTCTTACATTTTGAATAGCAATACAAGGATAAATAAATCTGAGATTCTGGACTTCAGCATCTCCTGATAGCAAATATCTGTGAATCTCATCCTTCTGTTTTTGAAGATTGAAATTCATCCAACAATGCCAACTCACTCTCTCTGTGAGAGTGAGCTTATACACAGGAATATGCATTAAAGGATATAATTCTATTTTTGCCCCAAATAGGATAGAAATGTTTTTGTGCTCATATATTCTGATCTGCTTTGATACTCTTCTTTTTGTGAAGGGGTTAGTTTCCTTATTATAGACCTTAAAATTCTTTCAAGTAACACATCATTGCCTGCTGACTCTGATGATGAATTTCAACAGGGTGAATTTAATCCTGTAAAAACAGACATTTGAATTCTGATCCTTGCTATGCGATAGGAATATATAATCTCTCATAATCTCCGTCTGTCATAGTATAGTATCAAGGAAATTAAAAGAACATGTTAATTATACTTATTCAATAGTGCAGTGTTAAACCATTGCCTTTGAAGTATCACCTCAATCACTACTTTCCCCCAAAAATGGAATTTATTAATTGATCATCTGAGTTCTCTTATTACTAGACATAACTAACTTTTCTTTATGATTTGGGGCTTTTTTTGTGTTACATTTCGCTTCAGCTCTACCAATGTGGTATTTCCTTCCGGCTTTAAACAAAGTAGTCAAGATAACTACTTTGTTCACATTACTGATCTCAGAAATATACCTTGATAGCAAAGCCCTGCTTTGATAACCAGCCCACTGTGGATTTTTTTGGGGGTGAGGGGAGTGAATGTTATAAGCAGTGACTCCACTGAAATCTTTCTTTCACAAACACCATTTATTGGCAAAGTTTTTCAGGCCTTATCCTTTTGTTTTACCTACTGGTTATTTTTCATTGTATTGCTAACTTTTCACCTCAGTTATCACACAGTTGTACATATTTTAAGATGCCTTTAATAACTCACATCAACCTCCCTGTATTGATTCAAGTAACTTCATATATCATCCTAACCTCCAGCAATTAAAGTCAGGGTGAGTAGTTTATAAGCAGCATGTATCTCCTGATCCTTAAGCTAGATTTGGCTATGCTGATCTTTTAAGAGAGCACAGCAATATTAGCTCAGACCCTGAAAACAGTGAAAATTTACTCAGATGTAGTGCTGTGCTTATTTAACTCACAATTCAGAGTGAGCCTGTGTGGTGCCAGCTCTGTGTGGAATATCATTCTCTGGTTTATTTCACTTTAGCCAGAAGAGTACCCTCCATTCAGCTCCAGATTCGGCTAATGTACCACTACGCATCTAAACTGTCTTTTTGCAGTTCTGATGGAACAAGATCCCAACACAATCCTTCCTATGTTCGTGCCCTGATTCCCTTGGGAAATTGGGAGGGTTCCAACTGGGAAAGCAAGTGAAAATGTTAGAAGTTATGCATTACTTGTCTCTGGGTATCCCAGACCAAACAGTTGAATTCTGCAACTGCAGGAGAAATTGTCTCATAAGCATAATTTATTCCTGTATTCTTTTGAGTAGTTGTCTTTTCTATAGGATTCTTCATTAAGAATGTTTCTCACTGAAAACACCTCAACACTATTTTATATGGTAGTGCATTCCTTTGCTATCTTTGCTTGAAACATTTTTTGTATATTCATCTTACCAAGAAGATGTTGCAGGCACACACACCCCCTACAAAAAAAGGTAAAAATTCCTGTTTCCTAGCATTTGCTTTGCTTTTTTTTTTTTTTTTTTCTGTTTTCTTTTCTTCACTTTCAAGGCAGAAGGAACCATAGCAAAAGGTTTGTCTCAACCCCATGTGGGGTTCCACCGGCTGGATATCCTTGGTATCCAACCCACAGCTTTACTTAAACTTCAATGTTTAATTCTAAATGTATTCTCTTGAAGATTATAAATAAGAGAGAGTGAATATCTTCCTAAGTCATTCAAAATGGCTTTGAACCTTCCAATTCTGAGTTTCAGATCATCCACTGGAGAAGAAGCCTGCAGGACTGGAATTAATTTATCTTACTGTTAGAGTAGAATATGCCCCTGTGATAAAATTGGGCTAATATGGCAACAGAAACAAAAGAAACCAGTTCACTTTTTCTGAAGTATCTTGTACCTGTGAATATATTCTGGGAGAAAAAATGAGATTTTTTTTTTTTAATGTGGAAATTCAGAATCTTCTCCAAATATACCCAGACAGACCTTGAACGCAAACAAGTATTTCAGGAGACACTTTAAAGATGCAGTGATATTTTACTTGTCAGATCAAGATTCAAGTTAAAAACTGAAACCTTCTCAGAGGGATGATGCAATTCCAAAGATAATAGACGGAAAAAGTATCTTAAGAGAAGTTGTTACTATTTCTGCCAGCTCAGAAATATTCTTTGCACAGAGCTGCTGGCTGCAGTGTCCAATCTACTTTCCAAACCAGTTGCTTGAACTTCCACCACTTAGTGGATTGGCGGTGAAGGAAAAAGGGAAAATGAATGTTTTATTCTGTATGTCATAAAGGGATATTTTTGTAAATATATTTCAAAATTTGTTTTGGTCATTTCATGGTAAATACAGAGTCATATTCTGGATTCACTGAAGTGTAAACTCGAAAGAGAAGGTTATACCCAAGTTTCTGAGAAGGTGAAAGAACTGACCCTGGCGACACAGCAGTTTTTAGCCACTGGTACTGATTGCGTAAGCCCATAGCTTACCCATAAGCATGAGGAGTGTAGAGGCAGGAGTTAAACGTCTCTTTCAGTCCCCATCTGGTTTGTTTCTGCCTCTGCCATTCAGGTTGCTTCTAGTATCTCACCAAGCCCAAAGGCCAAAAAGGAGAGAAGAAAAATTTCTTAGCTTCTCGAAGACGTTCTTGTCACTACAGACTCATAAGCAATCTCAGCTTTTATCTCGTCCCTTGACAATCCCAAGTTGATCCAGCATCATTATGTCTTCTTAAATCCTCCTCATGAAAACCTCAGGAAGAAAGTATTTCAAAGCTTCAAACAAGCACCTGACAGAAGCCTGTACTTTGAGAATATAGGCTTGAATCCACTTTCTTTAAGTTGGGTCATCCCAATGTGGGAACAACGGAAGAACTAGGGAAGGGCTGGGATCTTGCAAGGCAAGACCTTCTGGGCCAATATCTTAACAATTCAGTCACTTTCTCCAGTGCAGGTATTTTTGCCAGAGAAATGTACTGAAACTTTAGACTCTGCTTGATACTCTTCAGTTGTTTTTGTTTGCTCTGTGAGCTAGTGGAGATTCATGAATGGCACTGGTGACAAAGCACCTTGACACCTCTGTCCCTGGACACATTTCAGAGAAGCCAGCATGCATTATCTTGTTTTCACTGCAGATCCTCTGCAGAAAGATTTGTGAACTTACTGGCTCCATCATGTGTCCTCCAGAGAGCACTGCAAGGTGGAAAACACTCCTTGGATTGTTCACGTTTCTAAGCTTATAAATGAAAACATTCCTGTTCTAAAACAAACACTTTGAGTTACAAAAGACTCTGCAATGCCTCTGATGACTACACCTGCCTGGCTGAGAATGAATAGGCACACCTGTTCTTCCTGATAAGAAAATGAACCAGAGTAAACAGACTACCTTTTGTTTTTGTGTTCTACTGTCAAAGCTGAACAAGAATTTTTTTAACTTGCCAGTATTTTAGAATAACGATGATTGTAGTTACCAGATTGAAACTTGGCTGCTACAATCAGTATCAAGCCTGACTCTGGTTATTTTTAATTAGCTTGCTATGGTTTTATGCAAGTCACATAATTTTCTGCTTCAGTTTATCTGCTGTTGGCACTTTGTTAAAGGAGAATCAAGTTTGATGGTATATGTGTGCAGGTCATGATAGAGATTCAGAAGTTCTTGAAGGAAATCCAAAAATCACAATGTACCGCAATAAATAGTATTGTTAAAATATCATGTACTCAATTAAACATTAATTAATTAATATTTCTTGCAGATTTTTATGCAAGAGAAGTAAAATCACTGATTCTTTCTGCGAGACATCCTTCAAGTGCTATGCACTTTGCTGAAAGGGAAAGCACAGGAGGTCATTATGATACTTAGGACTCAGATTATACACTAGCTGCCATTTCTGCTTGGTGCAACATGGTTAACATAGCATCCTACAGGCAGCAAATTCATTAATTACAGTGCAAATACAATTAATTAAATGCAGGAGTCACCTGAAAAAATGCAAGATGTCAGCAAATGTATATGTATACATCCAATTTAGTCCCCTAGACTCTCTCTGTAGTAACAGAAAAAGAAGCATCTTTAGGAAGTGGTCCATCCTGATCTGAGACAACCAACCAAACTATATCACATAACGTACAGCTTAAAACTTCCTTCCCGTGTCTCTCCAATAACTACAAAAGGAGCTGCAATGACTAGTCAAATTGCAAACATTGAGACTGTTGTATAAAGACAGATGAACTGAAATCTACATCAAAAGTTAGGATATATAGGAACTCGATTCACAGTTCTACCAGAAAAGTATCAGGTGGTCTTCAATAATTTGCTCCATTTCTTCATTTGCTTTAATGTGATAATGAGATTTATTCATTAAGAGGACTTTTGCAGAACTCAGGTGAGGGGAAAGGTTTCGTCTCAAGCAATAATATGATGACAGGGAAGTGCCACTTTCACTTCTCTTCTGAAAATGTGTCTTTTGGTTTCAACCATGTGTCAAAGATTAAATACTCACAGCAGTGACTTCTTATCAGATTAACTCTTCTCACTGAACATTTCCAGTTTAATCATACTAAATAAACTATCTCTGAAAATATTTAAAATTGTGACCTATGTAATATGATCAGAATTACTTACTCTCTTTGTGCCAACCAGTAAGTATTGTTTTTTCATAGCATGGCTGCTTTCAGCATAACACAGGCATAACAAATAAAAGACTGTATCTACAGGCAATCTATAAATGCTAATGGAGGTGTAGCACCCTTTTTATCCCCTTCCAACAAAACCCTCCTAATTTTATATTCGCTGAGTAACCCAGTGAAGTACAGCAAGAATGAGGGAAGGGAGCCACAGAACTTCTTACATGACCTTGAGCCAGGCCTACAGGTATCCTGTCATCTGAGTGTGAAAATTAAAGCATGAAATTTAGAATGTGCACTAATTGTAGTACTAACAGAAATTAGTTTGTCACTGCTGAACTTCAGTACGAAGGAACACCTAAATAAGTTTAATAGAATTTTACTTTGCAAACATTTTATATGACTCTCTTAAAAGTTATTTTATACCAGTAAATATATGTTATTCTTAAGCCATCACAAAGGTTTAGTTGGTAATAAATTACATAACACTGGAGCAACCAGGTATCACTCTCAAACTTAGAAGATTGGCTGCTTTTCATCTAAGGGAAGTTGCAGTAATTTGAGATTGATTAGTATACAAGGAAGAAAAAAAACCACTCTGAGCTGAGAGCTGACCCAGCTGGAACCTACACCAAATAGAAAATTCCAGGCTGAGTGGAGAGCAAATCTCCAATCTTGTGTTTATTGTGGGGTTTTTTTGCTTGATTTGGTTTGGTTTGGTTTTAGTTGGAAAATATCTACATTGGAAATAAAAGCTTCTGATTGAAATACACCACTTTTAATTTAGGTCTTGTTAGGATAGATTTTTGCATTATGTAATTCTGATCAAAAATAGAAGGGAAGCAAGAAGAAAATTAAATTCTATTAGGTTGTCACCACTGAACTGAGGTAGTCCTCTTAAATATGGAAGACTCAAGTCTCCCATTGTACTCTTTTTGAAAATAACTGTATCTTCAACTCAGTCAGATGAGCAGATTGCTTGAGTTTTAGCTGCATTCTGAGCTATGGTGAAGGACAAGAAAAATAGGAAAATTCAGGGTAATCTGTAGGAAAAGCATTTCTGTCTCAGGTTTTGCAGAGCAATAATCTTATCATGAAAAAAACAGCAGGATTAAATTTTCACTGAGTCTATTGTGCGTGTAAACATTTCCGAATAAGTCAAAACCTCTGCTCTTTCACTGTCAGGACTACCAGCACGCTCACTTTTTTGGGCTAAAAAATATTAATCCTGATAGATATTGGGACATGGTGGCATTGCATGGCAGTGGGGAATGCATGTGTGTGTTCTTGCAGAATCAGATCATCCCATCAGTACTATTTTCTGTCATAAATTGTATAGTCTTATGGTAATTTCTAACCTTTCCCCAGAAGAAAGGAAGAGTTAAAGAATGGCAATGTTTTTGCATTCTGTGGGATTCACAATCTCACATATTTTCAACTATTGTATGGATGTGTTCACCTTCTCACCTTGCAGCTAAAAGAATCTGGATGGACATTAAATAATTAAATTGTGTGCATTAAATTGAATTTGAGCCTTTTAATGCAGTTTGATTGTTTACAGACCTCAATGTAATTAATTTATTGCCTTTGGTAATTGGGTATAATTCTTTTTTACATAAAACTAAAGGTACATGTTGAGCAATTAGAAAAAAAAATCTCATAAGTGTAACAGATGAAAACCATCCTTCCTTATGTGTCATAATAAGCGAATTTTTAGGGGGTGTACCAATCTGACTTTATAAATCAGTGAGTCTGTCCCAGGTTTTTTTGTTTCCACAGCCACCTTTTAAAATTTGTTTTGAAAAGTGACTATATAACAGGGATATGTATGAAAAAATGTGGATTATATTATTATTATCATCATTATTATTATTATCATTATATTACTGAGTAGATTTTATCTCTAGCACTACAAATAAAATTAGAAATGTTCCACCAAGGGAAAAATAGAGAAGAATGAAGCAGGAAAACAGCTGCATTTTATCCAGGCATACAAACAGTAAACCACACTCCATTTTCACAATACACTCTTCCGAGAGCCCATTGTCATGTTTGTGCTCACATTTTGTGCTGGTTACCCTGAGATGTTTCTGGAGACACACTGCACTTAACATTCATACATAAAAGGCCACTAAGGCATTAAGAGCAATAAGGGGTTTACCAGGCAGTTGAAGAACACGAATATCACGGCTTGTGTATCAGAGCAATGAAATGGTGAGCATGGTCTGAGTATATGTATTGGGAGTTCAGAATTTGTTTTTCTGCTTATTATGAATTTTGTGACTTCTAAATAGTAAGACTAGACCAAATAGTTCACTTGGTGATCAGAGTTGTGCAGTGGCTCTAGAAAAATTAATATGTATATTATATATAAAATGTTGTGTATCCTAAGATTTTAGATTGTTTAGTGCTAGTCCAACTGTAGTAGGTTTTGACACAAATAGTATTTATACATATGCAAATAAATGTTTATTGATGGAGTAATTGAATTATTACAGCTGCGGGAAAGTAAAGAAAGCACAAAAACCCTTCTGCAAGCCATTAAAAGGTCACTAATTCTGTCTATCTTTTCCCAGTCTATTACCTGGCATAATAAAAAGCAATGTCTGCATCCACAGTCTTTATCCCATTTTGCACATGCACTTTAGTCTACATCTAATAGCAAAATCCTAAAACAAACTATAGATGACCTTTTATATCCTTGTAAAACTACTTTAAAATGCCCCCATGGTACTTCAAAGCCAAAGAGTTAAAGAAGTACCAAATTCACTGCTTTGAATCTATTGTTGCCAAAATACTCACAGAGCCTGGACAAAATAATTTTCATTTCCAACATGATAAATTGATAATATAACTAAAAACAAGACACACACAGTGAATTCTCCCTCCAAAATAGATGACTAACTAAAGATATGATTAAGTCCCAAGTATATCTCAGTTTGTTCATAAATATTCGTGACTGAAAAGTAAGGAGAAAATATAAATACATAGTCAGTAACATATATTCTAAATGTGTGCCCATGTAATTTAATTATTTGATTTTGTGTTGATTTATTTTTTTTTAATGGAAAACAAATCGTGGCAGAAAGTCAGCACATTTCACATTTTCTGTCAAAAAATCACGTCTTTCCTTTTTTATGTTGCACAGTACTTCATTTGTCATTTATTTAGATATTTTTCTGTTACAGTCTTTAAAAGATGACAAAGGAGACATATCTCATTTAGGGATAAGTGAGACACTACACTGACTTCTTTTTTTGTTTTACTTAAAGTTATGACAGGTTTTCAGTGCATGTTAATGTGGCATTTATTTGTTATTGTTCCTGTATTTTCAGGTTAAAGTATCCAGGTTTGTTGGGCAATTTCTAAATCTTTAATAGCAGTTTTAATGGCATTACTTTTTACAAATGAGAAAAAGAATTGGAATTCCATCTTAAATTACATAAACCCAGGATTTATTCATGGTTTTAAAGCAATATAACATTTTATAGTCCAGAGGTTGTATAGGTTAAAGACAATTAAATTGACCAAAATATCAAACAGTCTTGGGATTCCAGTAATAAAAGGAATGTGATTTTTAGGTGTCTAAACATTCACTTCACTGTTCTAATTTCTTTAGGGGAGTTGGAAAATCTCTTAGAGATTATCTGTGTGAATCAAGTTGTTTAAAGGAAAATGGCATTCTATAGAGATTTTTAAGATTTTCCATTTGGCTTATAATTAAAATGAAAAGCAGAAGTGCTCTCTTTGTTCAGAGCAAATTTCAAAACCATTAGCATTAAAAAAGTGATAGATGTTTCTATTTCTAGAGAAATAAAACATTTTAACATCTGAAGTGAATTTAGGATTTCACTATATTTTAACAAGTCATAATGACATTGTAAGACAAAATATTTTTATTTGGATACACATTTTTAAAAGTCCTCTGATCAGATTAATTTTAAAAAAATTTAAAATAACAGAACTGAAATTTTTCTGGTGTCTTTTTTATAGTCATATATATATTACAGATTTGTTTGTGCGTGACGAGGTTTGGGTAGTTCTGTTTCCTAACTTTCAGGAACAAACTGCATCTAACACCATCCGTTTACACTTGACAAGGACAAAGAGTGCTTTGCATAAACAGCCTTTTCAATGGTGATAGGTTTTCTACCTTAACCATTTGGAGAAGAAGGATGTTTAGAAGTCCTCTTTACCCTAATAGATCCGATAAAAATTACACAGGTATCTTCTTAAGATTATACAGAAAATAGCTTCAAAATTTGACAGAGTTAAAATATTTTAAATCCTTTATTATTGGTGTTACAGACTTGCAAGACCACCAGCAGCAAGTGAAGGAAGGAAGAAGTCCCTTGAAATTCTCAACTTGAGAAACCTACTAAACTCTTCAGGTTTAATTACAACCTGATCAGCAAACTTGTTCCTACCAGCAGTGACAAAATGTCATTTTCAAGGGTACCATGAAGGACAGAATACTGAAGAGCAGGTTGAGGAGTTCCAACAACTTTAAAGAGACAAGAAATGGTCATCAGTCCTTTCCCTCAGCATGTTTCTTCTCTATGCTAGGCACTTCACTTTGAATGCAAAAGAGCTTAGAGGTGGCACTTCTGGATAGATAACAAAGGTTAGAAACCTTGCAGTTGGAAGAGTTTTCAATTAAGCATTTCCTTTGCCTCCAATATCTGGCCTTTCATTTGTTTTTATTTTTGAGAACAACTCTAATCTGTGAAATGAAAATTAGTTACAGTGAAAATGTTCTGAGGTTTTTTTTTCAGGAGGATATCTATTCTCACCAAAAAAATATTACAAAGAAAAATAGATATAAAAGAAGCAAACTCACATGTATTTGTCTAGTCTGAATGACTACATACTTAAACAACTACATATTTAAACCATATTCTAAATTATAGGTAAAAAAATATTAGGAATTGAAATGAGAATTTGAAATTAAATATTGAGTTAAAAGGAGAAATAATTAAAAATTTATAGAAAATCGAGAAAAGAAAATTATTTTTACACTGTAGTGTAGCTATCTATTGAACTCGCTGAATGCTAAAAGCAATCATTACACAAAGCAAAATTTCTTTAACACATAGAAAACATTGTGATAATTTTTATTCTTTCAGCGATTTGCTTGTAGGCTATAAAGTTTAAAAAACCCAAACCTCACCCTCCCCCCCCCGCAAAAAAATGGGAAAAAAAAAAAGGAAACCAAAAACCCTAAACCCCACCAAAAAAACCAACAAATCCCACCTTTGGCTAAAATAACCAAACCCAGGCATCAATATACTTTTTTTGATTTAATATTATAGGGGTGAATAATTTGCTCAAAACTGAAGCAGCTTAACAGCTGCCATAGTCTGAGCTCCCATCCCCAGTGCTCTCTATATGGGGATTTTTTTTCTCCGAATAGAGTTGGAAGACCTTCTTACTCCATATTTCTACCCAGAACTACAGCAGAAATTCTGTATGTAGACCAGTTTCAATACATTTTTAGATTAAATGTGCCATGCTCTGGGCAATTCTCCTAGGATTATTTTCTATATTATTATTTGGAAACACTTTTTCTCCTCAGTACAGATAGAAAGGCATAGAAACTGAATGGTGTTTTTCAAATACTCTGCGACATGCAGATTCACTCCAGATACCACATCTTGGTTGTGATTGTCCATGTGATAACCCTTTTCTTTGTACCCTTTTGCCCAATTTATGCCTACACTTTCTTGTCTCCTGGATTCTCTTCAGAGCCTGATGTTTTTCCAGGGCTACCAAAATCAAAGCAAGTTATTAATATTACACCTGCTTTAGGTGTCCATTAATGAATATTGTTTAAAGAATTCCATGTGTAGGCAGCAGCATATCTCCATTTGCCTTACGCATTGCTTTGCAATGATCCATTTGCTTCAGAACCTTACGGTAAGCCTCAGGCACAGAAGGACACTGGGCTCAAGGAAAGATGGGAGTCTGTAATTTAAGCCCTGGCAGCTGGCACCACCTTAGATACGAAATGAAAGTACTTTACAGTGATGCGTCAAGCAGAATGCAAGGGCAGAATCCATCCCTGAAAAAAAAACAATTGTTTTGAGAGATAGAAGATGCCATCTGCAATTTTTTCCTCATCTTAAAGAGGACAGAGAGACCTTCTGCTTTCCCAGCACTTTGTGTTTTTATGAAAGCCATCAGCATTAAATACATCAGACTACATTCACTCCAAGCACCCCTGGATAAGTTGATTATTCCCACAGCTTCCAGTCTGACTTGCTGGAGAAGGTCTGCCAGCCAGCCTGTTCAATAGCCATCTCCGTGAGTCGTAACACAGCAGCTCCAGATGGAAGACAGGGCAAACACCTCCCTCCAGAGTTATCACCAACTCAGTTCCCATCAATCAACCAGCAGCTGGGACCGAAGAAACATTCACTGCTTTGCCTGGCTCACTCATGCCAAAGACTCAGCACGTTAGAGCTGTGCTTTCTTTCACATCCAGTCCCTGGGGGTGAAAAAGCCTGGAGACTCTCACAGATTTCCCATGTGGCTACTCAGCCTACCACCTTCAAGCATCGTGTCAAACTAAGTGTACAAAAGCGATTTTGTCTTAGCGCTTTGATTTGGTGTTTTTAATTCAGAGAATGAAGATTCCTGGCTTGTCAAGCCAAGCATGTGGTTTACAGGTGAGACCTTGTCAGTCTCACCTCCATCCAAGAGACATAGGAGCAATACATGTATTATTCTAATGGCACAGGAGCAAGTGATTGGCAAGGAAAAGGCACGTCTGGGTTAACATGTGGGAAGTATGCACACTGAGTAAATGCAACTGCTCATGCCCATTCTGCAGTTGGTAGAAGTGGTAGGAGTTGGCTGGTGAACTGCGATAATGGTGGGAATCCAGTTTTTGCTCTGTAGTAGCAGACGTGGCAGGAGGTGGCTGTTCCTTGAGCCAAGACAAAAATGGAGAGTGAACAGTTGGAGCACTCTAGCAGCAGAGTTTTGGCACGAAGCTTCCCACAAATGCTGCCTCTTGCCAGGGTGACCTGCTGCGCGGTGCTCTCAGCCATCACCTGCGTGCGGGGATGGCTGCAGAAGTGATACCCTGGGGAAATGAAAGAAACAAAACTGTGTGGAAAACAAATACATGGCATTAGTAGCATCTTCTGATCTGTTACAAGCACAAGCTGCAAACACCAGAAAATATTTCTCTGCTCAGAATTAGCTGGGCTGGCCTAGATTCCATGTGAGTTAACAGCCCCCCATTCCCAAACAGGGATGTCTGCTTTTACAGGCGATGATGGGCCTGCCTAAGTGGAAACACTTAGGTCTGACTGCTATTTTCAAAAATTACATTCAGCAGCCCAAATTTGCCCCTGCGTGCTGCCAGCAGGCCTAAAAGTCTGAAGTCTCCTTTTGGGGTATTTTTTTAAAAGTTACCCAGGATTTTCTGGCCATGCATTCAATAACAAGGCAGAGCTAAAACAGATTTACACCACACAACTTAGGGTCCATTTTAGGGGCTTCTACTTTATAAAAAATTAATGAAAGACATAGCTCGGATTCTTACCTTTGGCCAACTATGCAAAGGTGTTATTTTCCTGTTCTGCCTGGGCAGTATAACTTTGCCTTATTTTAAATGTATTCATCTGTGAAAATTGTGATTCAAATACTACTGGTATTGTATATCTGAGGGAAAAAAGGAATGGTGAGCAGATAAAAAGAAAATCATACACTGCAGGACAGAGAGGAGAAAAAAAATCAGCCCAAGAGGGACAAAAACAGTAAAGAAAGAAATTCAGCTGGGAAATGAAATCGTACTATATACAAATTATATATGGAAAGAGAGAGAGAGGGGAATCTACTTCTGTAGGCTGGCCTTTTGTGAGTATCACTTTTATGCCTAGCTTCTGTATAGGTAGCACACTTTGCTTTTTGCAGAAAACCTGCATTAGGAACAGAAAGCTTGAATCACCTATAGGGAAAAAGAGAAAGGCCATAGGACTAAATCATAGGAGTCAAAGATTTGAAACATTGAGCTAAAGGCACAAAGCAAAAAATACAGTGACAAATTCATGAATTCTACATGGTTGCTCCGTTCAACATAAGGTATTGTTCATTGCCTCTAGTCCTGGGAGATATTTTATTCACCTGGAAAATTGCCTTCAGTCCATCCAAAATAGTATTTTAGTTCTGAGATATAAGGAGGTCATTAAATAGAGGGCATCTGACATTGCCGTAGGGCTTCCCAATTGAAAAAATGCTCTATTAGAAAAGGAATTTGGCATCACAGTATTGTTACTATTTAGTGAAGCTAAAGAAAAAATTACACCTTCTTTGCTTGTATTTTGGAGTCTCCAGGGAAATCAGGCAGATCACAGCTAAGATAAGATTCCAAATTGTCAATCAGAAGGAAAAAGGAGTTTTCAACATTTTAAGTTGGGTAAGTGGATCACTCCCCAGTTTTAGCCAAAGGAGTGAAATGGCAAAGACAAGCTGGACTCCGTCTCTTTTTCTGATTTCCCATAGCAGCACTGAACAAATCTTTTGTAGCCCATTGAAAAGAATCTGTAAGATTTTAATAAGCCCTCTTCCACCCCCATCTCCCTTTTTCCCAAACTCATAATCACTGGAATGTTGCGTGCAACTCAGTGATAAAGCAGGTTTGTCTGTAGTTTTAAAAAATGTGTCTGTTTCCTTAGAGTAGTGTTCTGCTCATTCTTAAGCTTTCTTCTCTCAACCCACCTATCACAATTCAAAAATGTCATGTTAATGTTTTATAGGCAGACTCCTTCTGGATTCTTCTTAGAAACAGCAGCATCCTTGAATAATTTATACCAGTCTGTTTCTGCTCTACTTTTTTCCTGCACTTCAGTAAGCTTCCATGAAGGAGGGGGAGAAGGAATCAAGTAAGCAACTGCTAGCAAGTGTCTGCCTCTACATCCAGCACTTGTCTTCTGTTATCCCTATCCCCCCATCACATCAGGAAAGACAGGAAAGGAAATTCTTCTCTCAGAAATGTTAAAGGTTGAAATCAAGTTCGAGACTAGCAAGGCTTCTCACAGCTACAAGGATCACAGCAGGTAAAGTCGAGTTGAGCAAATGCCTGCATGTCAATATTGTGTGTGGCATCATAACTGAAAGATGATTGGTGAAATTTGGGGTAAGGAGGGAGTTTAACAATGCAGGGATCTCCACACATTTTACATTGCTTCCCAAACTATTCTATAACTTAAATTGTTTATGCCTTTGCTGGAGAAAATTTAAAAACAAACCAAAGCAAAATCAAACCACACACATACAAAATTCACAAACACACACCCGCCATCTCAAAAAAAAATTTAAAAAATATAACTGCAGACTGCAGGACTGCTGGAGTGCCCCTTTTTAATCTGAAACATAGAGCAATAGAAAAAGCAGAGGAGGCACCAGGGTGAGGGCCAGGCTGGAAAACCCCTGCTCTGGAGGAATGAACTTCTAGGCTGCATTTTCCACAAGTATGAAAACTAGAAATATATTATTTTGTAGCTTCCTATCCATTACAGTAGAAACCAAGTGGTTAATTTAAGCTGCTAGGTGCTTTGAGATGTGGGTCTGCCTCAGCTCTGCCCTGTGCCAAAGAGCCTAGAGACAGAAGTGACTGTTCCTACAACTACACAGCTCATCGCTGCACTCACTACAGACACTGCGTACTGAAGGCTTGCGATGTCACGCACCACGTAAACTTTGAAAAAGCCTTTTGTAAATTTTATACCAGCACTACTATCTCCTATACCAACACAAGGAAAGGCAGTCAAACTGCCAAAGGAATTTGTGCCTTTGAAAAGAATCTTGATAACTTTTTTTGAATTATTTTTTTATAACCAAAATAAACAAAGGACATCTAAATCCTACTGGACTCACATAGTGTCACAAGATGACCCAGCCTTTTAGCTTCATTATCTTGGAAACATCCAAAGGAGGACTCCAGGTATTTAGCTGTCATGTTTTCAACTGCAGTGCTGGTCTTTAGACAGGAACACTTTATCCCCCCAAGCATTCTCCCTCTTTGCTTGTCTTTTAATCCCACCTTCAACCCCTTAAGACAGACAAATTATTTTCAGTTCTCCTGTCACTGTAAATCAAAAGCAGGTCTGTGGTTTGTACAGGCCATTCCTAACCCATTAACTGAACACAGTGGGAGCATCTGCAGTAACACAGGGTAAAAAACAGCATTCTGCTGAACACCTGCAGTGTACTGAGCTCCAAGTTACCTGCGATAGGTAAGAAACAGTGGCATTTTGAGACCTAGCTCAAAATGCCAGTCAGAAGACTATTAAACTTTCATCTTCCCCTTTTGAAACTAAAACATTGAGTGTAGATGACCAGGTGATAAAGCCTTCACCTTATCAGTTTCTCAAAAGTACAGAGAATATATATCCTCATTGCAGTTATTGAAATGTATGCTAACCTACCTGATAAAACTTCACCAGTTAGTGCAGGGATTGCTAAAAGTGAAGCCAAATCATCACAAAATTGCAGAGATGAAGTTGGTGTTACATTTTTCCAGCTTTCTCTGCGAGGCTGGTAATAGGTTCTAATTTTCTACAACTATTTGTTAATGGTACCAAGTTACCTTGTGATGTAAACCTTTCTTTACTATATCCATAGAGAATGAAGTTACACCTTTGCCTGCAGCACGGAAATATCATAGAGAAAACTGTTATTTCCTTATTTCCAAAAGCGTCTTTAAAGTGTAAGAAGGTTTCTAAGATGCTTTCATAGCCACAGAAATTTATTCATATAGAGAGTATGCAATTGTAAATTTTAATTTTAGAAGGACAGAAGTTTAATTTTGCTAATAAAATATAAAAGCTAATAAAGTAAGGGGTCAGATGTTTGAAGACTTAAAAAACAGTGCCATTATGATTTAGATATCAGTCATAAGTTAACTCCAAATCAATATTTGACACTTGCACTATGTTTAAATTATATTGCTCCAAAGTACATTAAGAATTCACTGTTGAGAATACAATTATTCCACAGATCAGGCTAAAGAAGGACCAATATAATAAACAACTTATAATTGTAAGTATGCTTTCCACAATGATGTTCCAAAATCTATCCTAAATAAATCTTTTGTAATATCTCATTATAGCTCATAATTTAGTTATATGAAGAATTAAAGAAATAAAATACAGTTATTCTCTAATACTCTGGATGTTTTATCTCTGCCCTTAAGAATCATTTCACATGATAACTGATTGCTAGAGTCACATTTCTTAGGTTGATTAAGAAAAACACAATTATTTCAGAGTTTTGGGACCTATAACAGGATGTGATACACACTTATCAGACCTCCAGAAGCCACAAGTATATGAAACCTCTTATCACTGTATGAGGCAGGGATTAGCAAATACCCTTCCTTTATTAGCATGACAATTGATTAGAGGAAATCACAGCTATGTTGCATGGTCCTGAAATGGAGAGGGTGAGTGTTTTCAGGAGACAGACATGCAGAGACACAACCCTGTACCACTGCAGTGCCAGGATGTGGAGAGCTGTTGAATCACCCTGAAGCTATTTCATCTTACCGGTGACCCTATGCAGCAAACTGTGGCATTACTGTGTTATACAGAGCTAAAGCTACAAGCTGGATGGGAAATGAGCTTGGCATGGGAGTACTTCCAACTTGTATCTAATTTGGTCAGTTTGACACTAAAAATTTTCACTTGCCAAGCTAAATTAAAATTAGCTAGAAATTCCAGACAATACCAATTGCTTTGGTTAGGACTAGAGGCAAAAAAATCCCAAATTTAGAAACTTCCATGTTGTATGCTTTCTGCCTGGCTGTCCTGGCTACCCTCGCCCAGGACGCAAGCCTCCGGCTGGCCACAGGCTATTGCTGGGTTGGTTCCAGCCGAGGTGGGGCTGCTCCCAGCGAGTGGTCAGCAACAGGCGCCGCTGATAAAAGAAGCCGACAGAGGTGAATCGTGCGGGAGGGGGTTTCCTCCTTAATCTCCTTTATTGATGAGGGGAAAGGAGGAGGGATTCCAGGAAGGACAGTGCCAGAGGAAAAATCCCAAGGACTGCCCTGGGGCGACCGGTTTTATAGGGGAAAGGGTAACCAATAGGAAAGAGGGCGAGGGGAGGGTACAAGGGTCCAGTGTCCAATTACAAATCAAAGGGGGAGGGTACAACAAACAATAACCAATAACATACTGAACTCAACCGAAGATTCTGGAAGAGGAGGCGGATCCAGAGCCCTGGGCACGTCTTCCTTACCAGCCCCAGGGCAGGTCTTAGGCCCCTGGGTCCTGCCCCAATGGGGCTCCTCCTTCTGTGGAGGTGGAGCTGCCTCGGGAAATGGCTGCTGCAAGGGGTGGACCCTCCACACTTCCAAGTGTAAAGGATAAAATAAAATACCCGCACAAACCTGAAGATTTAAATGGGCGACTGATTCAAAACCCAAATAATTTATTGCTCTGAACTCTCTGCTTCATTATTCATCTCTTATTTATATTCTCTTGAGAAACTATGCCAGCTTACCTAGTTCATTATCTACTTCTACTGATACAGAAAGTCAATGGCAGTAGGATTGGGTCTTCTACTACTGCAACCTGAGGTCTTGTAAAATCTCTCAGAGGTCATGGGAAAGCAGTCGACCAGGGTATAAGCACTTTCCAAAACAAAACCTTTCCCTGCAGATTTCCGAGACAAGAACACTGTCTTGGTTGTGTGCAAGCTCTAACATGCACCAATGCTATTTCAGAAATAAGATGTCTCATCCACATCAAAAGTCAGAATGATCCCAATCAGGAACAGCTGTTTTCACATGCCATAGCCAGATGACAGCAGCTACTGCAGGCAGACAGCTGAAGCTTGTTGGGATATTCCTACACACATCCACAGTGTGCAAACAAATACTTAAAGTTTGTCACCAGTGTGTGCCTTACAGGATTGTAAGGCAGAAGTTTCCTTAAAGGCAATTGACAGTGATGAAATTTCCTCTCTGTTTTGGTCTCCAGTGTGTGTGTTTGCCTTTTGAGGCAAAGAGCATAGGAGTCAGACCCTCGTATAGCCACAGTACAGATAGAAAAAGAGCTGGCCAGCCTTCTCTCTGACCAGCCATGTTTGCAGATTTATGCTTTACTGACACTTTAGATTAGAGTCACACCCTATACCCCTTATTTTTCCTACACTACAAGTCTAGTCCATTTTCTATTTCTAGTTTCATGGGAAAATGCCAAATTAATAATAAGACCCTGATATCAGGAATTTAGGGAGCCATCACAATCTCTTGTCCCTCACCATCAATGAATTTCTCTTCCCATCACCCCTTTCCTAAAGAAATAGGCCGGTGTTTCTCCTTTAGGGAAGGCTGTTGTGAAGTTTGTAGAGTAGCAGCTCTCATACCTCACTTCTTCCAAATTTCAGTACCTTGTTAATCTGACTATAGCAATGTAATTAATTCATAGCAGAGGGTTCCCAAAGATTTGTCTCGAGTCATTTCTCGTTATCTCCAAAGCCAGTCTCTCAGCTGCAGTAGGAGTCTAGGTTGTTATCATAATCCTACGTACTGACACGTGACAGAAGGACAGTTAAATAAATCAGTGAAGACTTCTGAGTTTCTAACTTGTTACTGCATGTCTCTCGTCCTGTTACTGATCTGGTATCTGGCAGAGATGATAGTATGGATGAGAGCCAGCTTGCTAGGGAGACAGCCAATGCTGACGGTGGAAGAGGAGACAGTTATCATCAAAGTGTTGTGATAAGAGTGTGGCTTCACATGACATTGCTGACTTTGGAGGACTGGTGCCTATGTTTGGAAGATGAGGTAAAAGGAACAACGAAATGTACATTTTTCCAACTTTTGATTTTGGTGCAAATTAATTCAGAGCCAAGGAGTTCTAGGAGAACATGTATGTTCAGTTTTCATTCCTCTGCCTTCTGAGGGCTGTGGAACTGAGATGCTGATGATGACACAGAGCAGGTATTTCTTATAAGAAGCTGACTCTGATAAAAAACAACCCACCAAATGCTTTGTGTTCAATTTTTGGACATTTTAAACATTTGGCAGAGTAATCGGACACTTTGGAATTTGATTGGGTTTTGCTCTTTGCAAATGTAAATAAATAGATCATGGCATAAAAACATCCAAATAAATGTTTTTTAAATGTCAGGAACAGAAAAAAAAAATAGCAAGAGAGAAAAAATGTTGAAAATCATCATGACTAACAACAGAAATTTTATAATGTTTAGATATTCTTTTAATCGGAGAGGTATAACTGTCCAGCTAGAGAGAGAAACAGGAAATAAAAGTGTTTTGATATTGCTACACACATATTTGAATAACCTAGTATATTAAAACACATAAATCCAATCAGTATGCTCAGATAGTTATATCAAAGTAATTAAAGAAAAAGAATGCAATGCAATATGCTTTCCTTTAATAGTGTAAATAGCATAATCAGCTTATTCAGAGCATTTGTTACAAATTCAATAGCAGCTTTCTGAAATGTTCAATTTTTTTGCTCTGAAATGTTCACCATTGTCTTTTCTAAAGACATGAACAACTGGGAAACTATGAAAAACTGTTTGTACTTCCCTTTTTTTTTTAAAGGTAGTTTTAGGAGCAATCTTTCAGTCTCAACTTATTTTTAATTTTTTTACTTTAGAAAAAGAACAGAAAACACCTCTTTATCTCTCAGCATAACTAAAGAATCTTGTCACTCAGTGGCAATTCTAATCTTCCTGTAATGATATTGATAAGGAAATGGGGGAATGGGAAAGAAATCAAGACATTGTATATCTGTGTCCTCCATATCTACTTAATTTTGCAGAATTTATTTTGTTGAAAATAGTGGTGAAAACCGAGGTACAATTTCTACCACACTTTCCAGTTCTAGTGATATTGAGATCCAGAAATTGACTAAAATTAATTTGTAAGCTACTGAATGCTTCAAACCTACATTTTAATTTTCTCTATACCAAACTAAGGCCAGACTGAATTCTTCAGCCCAATATAGCTGTGAAGATTAAAATGCCAATGTACTTTTTAGTGATTTCCCCAGCTTGCCATTGATTTTCTTTTTTCTTTTGCATTAATCTTTTCCTGAGAAGCCTGAGACTGAAAAAATAAATTACATTGACCCGCTATTAGTAAGCGTGGATAGAATTAAGTCTTTTTCCATAGAACCCAGTTCAGTATTTTGTTCAAGCACAGACAGAGAGTTCTGAGCAAACTTTTGCAGCATGGCTGAAGTACATGCTGGCTCAGGTGTTGTTGGATCAGAATGAGAGCAACACAGCTTTCCATAAAAATGTACCATGAATCTGTATCTCTTTGAGCACAGTGGCACAGCTCCCACATGCAGAATTTTTATCTGCTCCAAGATCCATATGCTACAAGAAGCTGACCAGTCAAAATGTCTGGGGGGCACTGAGTGGATGTTTTGCTAAAACAGTTTTTAAAGGCGTGAAACGGAAGCACGTAGGAGAGAGAACATAAGGAGCAATCACTTGAGTAAGTCATGTGCTCCATTTCTATGTGCTGATAATTTGTTGAGTCTGAATCACAACAAAAATAATACACTCGGCTGGTTCAGTTCCTTGTTTGCTGTAAATTACAAATATACTCAAAGAAAATTGCTGTTCATAGTCAAGTAATTTGGAGAGCAAGCATGGGATACAATGGACAGAAAAAGAAAGCAGTACAAGAGACAGAACATTCCCTGTTAGCCTATCATGTTTAATATTCCTGTGTATGTTCTTGAATGCCAACTAAGTGAGCAAAGTTCTCCAATAGAAGTAAAAAAATAAACACCAGGGACTCTCTAATACTTACTGCTCCATTACATTGTTCCATAGCATTCTGAGGAATGGAGAGTTTAAGAAAAATAGAGGTTCTTTCTTTATTGTTGGACATTTTTAAGTTATCATTTGTAAAACCACATAAAATGATTTAGTTGTCAAAGAATAACTGAATTACATAAATAAAACATTACACAAAAGACATCTCCATACAATTTACTGTGAAGTGAATTTCACAAGGACCAGTCTATTGTAGAAAATTCAACTTATCTCTTCTCGATCCTTTTATTCTATCTAAACATAGAAATTTATGTCAGTTCAAAAAAATCTATTACTGTTTCTCATAACTGAATCCATTATTTTCCCTCTGTGATCCATCAGGTAAAAACAAGTGCAATAGACAGTTCTAGCAGAGCCTTGAACATAAAAGGCCTCAAGAATAGAATGAGATCTGTTAAACCTATCTTGCTGTGCACTATAACTGGAAATGATAACCTTGAGGTTTAATTTAAAACAAGTCATAGCAAAGACTTCTGACTGTAATTGTTATCTGTCATATAAATAAAATTATTTTTAAATGGGAATGGGCTTGAAAAGGTATAGGTTTGCTTGTTGCATTGCCTGTAATCAAATTCAACTCTGTGAAGGTTTATCATTCTATGCTGCCTTCTTCCTCCAGTCTTTCTTATTAATGGATCCATTTGACTGCAAAAATAGGGAAAGAAAGAGCTGAAAATAAATGATTAATTTTCCATATTACTTTTTATTTCCAGAGTTTTACTGATTCCGTTGCATTTAGTGATTTTTGTCTCCTTTGTTCCCCTGCCAGCCCAAGGAAAAACAAAAATCCAAAATTAGACCTCCTATTAGAGTGGCTGCATTTCACTTGAATAGCAGCAGTTTCCAGACAGGCAAAATGAGGGAGTGTGTACAAGTGCATGGATTTAAGCCAGAAAGAGGAACCAATGGATCTCAGATCAGCATCTGTGATTTCCAAGCTTGGCCTCCACTGGATTGTTCACAGTGGCAAAGGGACTCTACCCAACACCAGACTTGGTGCAACCCAGAGCAAGAGAAAAATGAACAACCTACTTTCCTGCCCTTCCTTGTTTTCCAATTGGCTGTGAAAAGAAAGTGCACTGGTCTCAGGGCACACATCAGTGAGGTGGAAATGGAGCTCAGGCTTGGAAGACAAAGAGTCACCACATCTTTTCACCTACAGTATATTATGGGGAGGCCAGACATGCACAGGCTGCCTCAAGGATGAACACAAAATTAATTTAGTCCATGAAGTGCCTGTAATGAGATGCACCAAAGTTAGCCTACCTGCTGTTTTCAGGCAGCACTGCTGGCTTCCCACCCTGGGCCAGCACAGGAGAAGCAGCTGGCAGATCCCGACTGCATTAGGCAGCTGTGGCTGTGCAAGCACACACAGGGAAAGCAGAGATGGAGTGGCAGGATGCACCAGCAGGGAAAGGTGCCAGCCAGCAGCAGCACAGTGTGCCAGGCTGCATCACCTGGAGGCCATCACATGCAGGGGCCTGCTCCTCAGAGTGCAGCTCACTTGCAGCTTTGCTCCTTTCAGCCTCGGGTGGCTCCCAAGGCCACACCTGGTAGGGGGAGCTTGAAACAGCAAATTGCAGTTTACAGCAAGTGGATTATTACACACACTCCTCCGCAAAGGGGCTCATCTCTGCCAGATGCCTGCACTGCAGCAAGCACAGAGAACCTTGCCAAGAGTGCTTCAGAGGAGAAATGCAGCTTTGGGGTGCTGATTCATCATCTCAAGGAGCCTCTCTCTCCTTTGACTATGGAAGAAATTATGGAGACAAAGATTTCAATTTAGCTGGATAAATAGACTTTCTGCTCTATAAAGGTTGGTTTGGGAGCATATTCATTGCACAGCTGGGTTTTCTTAGGAACTACTGCTGTCACTTCAGTGGAGTTCTGCAAGATCCTGTTGACTTCCACCTGAGGGCAGAGGCCAGCATAGAGCAGCTTGGACCAGTTGGTGTAATTTGGAATTCCAAAAACTTTGCTATTTCCCTGCTGTCAATTCTTTTTCTTTTCCTGGCAACTTGTCTCCTGTGAAATGCACACATCTGTGCTTTTTAAGATTATATCTTTTATCAGTAATTTAGGATTTTCTTTGATTTGGCAAACTCAACTTGTATTTGCAACATTGTTAATGTTAGAAGTTTGAAAAGTCATGTTAGAAATACTGCTTGAACATGAAAATCACAAGTTCGAGGCAGAGATCTTTCCAAATAACAGCATTCCTATTCTTATTACATAAACCCAGTCTGTGGGATTTGTTAAACTCATATTGCAGCAGCGCTAAACACAGCTCTTAGCTAGACGAGAGATGCATGGATTGAGGGAGGTTTGATAACCATAAATAACATCTTGTTGAGGCCGTGAGCCAGTAGCTAGCACAAGTCTCAAAACAAGCATGGACGGAGGACAGCAGGAGACTTTGCCTAGGAATCTCCCAGGTCTTTCCATGCCAATTCTTATCAGATGGGTTTGGCAAAGCCATTTAACCTCCTCTTCTTTCAGAGTGGATGATTACTTTCCAAAATCACATGGATGCTATGACAGCTAATTAATTATAGCTGTATTATGCTTTACAAATTTAATTAGTATAAAGAGGGTTAGTAGAGAGAAGCACTGCACAGAAAATGAAGTTGAACATAGACACCATGCTGGAAAGACACTGCAGTGAGATAGAAAGAGGAGAAAAACAATAAATATGGAAAGGCTTTTGAATAATGAGTACATAAGAGGTGAATGAAAGAAATGAGCAGTGTGCTGCAAACCAAGAGTAGAGGAGGGGAAAAGGAAATTAAAAATTAGAAGCAAGGCAAGCAAACAAGATGAATAGATTTGAAATATAAAGAGAAGAAAATATTCTGAAAAATTTGTAATAAAAGCCACCCAGACCTTAAAGTAATGAATCTTTCCGATATTAGAGGAAAATGGTAGCACGCTTCTACTGACCTCATGTAGAGGTTATGTTAACACAATATAGCTGTTAACACATATATGTTATGTTAACACAACATATGTTAACACAATACAGCTCTTAATTCCTGAATTATTCTGTTAAGTAATTAACTCATGAATCATAAGTAAATAATTAAAACTTGGTTCTGTAAGCCTCACAATTGAGAATATAAAACTCACAGTGATACCAGATTTTAGCACAACCAATATTGTAGTTAGTTAGGGAAAGGGGAAAAAAAATTAGCATCTGTAGCTATAAAGACTGCTAGAAGAAGCATCCGGGCTCCATTTCTCCATGGAACAAAATAAATCGGATCATCTATTACTTAAATCTCCTGTATTAAGGTTGAATCTGGAGAAGATAGAAGAAGGGATTTCTAGTTATTCTGTTACTAGACCTGCCCTGTTGGAGAGGGTTTGTGGTTTGGGGGAGCAGGATTGGAAAGGCTGTCACTCTAAAGCACTAAGATAGTCTTGAGTTCATGTTAAAATATCTTTTGCTTCAACATCCCTAAAATTAATAACCATAAAATAAATCCTTACAGTTCAATGGACAATAACTCATAGGTTCTGTGGCACTATTTAATAATCTGAAGAACAAACAGCTTCAGGAATCTAATAATAATTTTGTTTATTCTTGTAAAAGAAGTACAGTAGATAAAGTATAAAAAGATCATCCTGTGCATCCATAAAACAAAATAATTCCTTTTCTCGCATGAATATCTGTTTATTTTCAGATATAGCAAAAGCACATGTACTTCAAGTCTTAGCAAGGCAATTAATTTGGATTCTGCCAAATCAGAGCCATCACAGTCACGGGGTTACTTTTCTTGTTTTACAATGAGAAGACTCTGGAAGCACAGATCCTGCTGTGCAGAGCAATCACATTCCTTCATGAGAACAAACTGATAGGAATGAAAAATCTAAGTAACAGCAAATAATTATTTCAGTAAAGAAATAACAAAAAGCTACAATAGTTACTTAGCTAGACTAATTTCATTTGCTTATTCTTGCAATCTGTCATTTTAAAATAAATAGAATATATTTTATTTTTTAGAAACACCCACCCCTCCAGCTTCCTGATGCTTTGTCTTGCAAAACACTTGCCAGCAGCAAGAGTCTGTGAGGATCAGCAAGGGGATGAAATGTACCAGGATTCCTCAGCACCCCCAAATAACCCCCACACCTGGGGTTAGGCTGATCCCACAGCCCCATTAGCCATGTTGGCTAGGACATATCTTTCAGGAGCTTCCGGAGCTCCCATGGCCTTGGCCTAGGCAGAGGAAGAGCAAAAGTAGTCTTCCAGCTGCTTGCTGAGGGCATCGAAGGTGGGCCGCCCGTCTGCCTCCGCGTTCCAGCACTGCAGCATCATCTCGTAGAGCGGCTCTGGGCATGTCTCTGGCTGAGGAAGTCTGTACCCATCGTCCAGCAGCTGGATCACCTGGTGTCCTGGCATACCTGCAAGCCAATATAAGTTCATCAGGCTACTCAGGGTCTGCTTAGGGGTGCCATGAGTTCCTCTCTCTCTTTCCATCATAGAATCATGGTAGAATGATTTGGCTTGTAAAGGACCTTAAAGATCACCTCATTCCCACCCCCCTGCTGTGGGCAGGGACACCTTCCACCTGACCAAGTTGCTCAAAGCCCCTTCCAGCCTAAACCTGAACCCTTCCAGGGATGAGGTCGCATCTCTTATTGTTTACCAGCAGTTAAAAACCATCTCCAACATTTCCCACCACCTCACCCTGACCGCACCACCTGCAGGGCATCACAAATAGATTTGTTTGGGTGTGAGGCTTTTCCTCCACCGTTTGGGTTTGTCAAAATTTTTCTGACATCTATTTAGCTTAAATAGTTCCTATATCCCTCTAGTCTCAGTCACTACAAAATGTCCCAACAAAACCTGTCCTGCTGCTGAATTTTCCTCACATTTAGAAACTTTTTCCTAAAGTCAGCCCTAGTTCTCCTCAAGGACAGATGTGCGACGGCATCCTGCCTGCTCTACCACTGCCAGTCATGGAGAAGAAACCATTCCGCTATCTTTGCTATACCTTTATATGCTAAGACTATTGTCCTGTTCCCTTGTAATTTTTTACTTTATAAATGAAATCTTGAATTCTGTAAACTTCTTTTCCCTAGATCTCTGAATGGTGTTTCCTCTGCACATTACCCACTGCCACCACAAATCACCATAACCTCTTCTCCTAGCTGATTGCTGAGAGCAAACTACTGAAAGTAATACCTAGTAAGTAAATAGCCATGGCAAAAGGACATTTTCTACTTTCAAGATACAAATAAACTATGCTTTTGCAAAGTGGTAGCACTGAATGCATTTTCAGACAATATCCAGAGCCGCGGTATTACATGTTTTTTATATTAAAATAATTTATTTATGTGTGTATGTGTCCATATGCACACACCTATAGTTTATATAAGACTTCAGGACATTTTGTTTTGCTTTTTTTTTCTTCAGAACAATTTCACAAGAGGTGAGGGTGGGAATCTAAAAGCAAAATCAATTCTTCCTTTTACAGAAAATATCAGTTTGGGACCCTGTGAAATGTAGTTTATGGCAAATGCACCACCCCACAGGCCTGTTCAGATGCAACTTTTTTTTTTTGTTTTAGTCCTTCCCTTGTGTTCTGGTCACCATCACTAAATGAATCACAGTCAATCATCTCACTGATATCTTGTGTTATTGGAGCCACAGCTCCTTGAGTATTTCTCACAGTACTAGAAATAGTAGCTGCCCTCAGACTACTATATCTACTTTTGAGGTTGGTGACATTTTATTTTCTTATTTAATTAATTCTTGTGATCCTTTCCTTTATGAAGACTTTTCACTGCAATAGTCAAATACGAGGGAAGGGGGTAAAAACACCCTGATTTATTTTTCAGACATCTTCTTCCTGAAGTGCTTGTGCAGCACTTCACACATAATCTATTCTTCCATGAGATATACTGAAAAAAAATAAATAAAAAAGGGCAGGTTGGAGAATAAAAACACTTTCTTTTATTTCTTCCTTTTTTCCACATTCCGAGAACTGGCATCTTTGATCTGATGCTAGAGGAAAATAGCCAGCTGGCTTAGGTGCCTGTGCAGCACAGGTTGATTCCAACAAGAGGAAGCTTGAATGTGTGCTAATCACAGCATTAGCAAAACTTCCAGGGAGCCTGGGGAAGCCATAAGGTCTGACCCACTAAATGGACCTCATCTGAACAGCCTTCTTTCTCTCTTTAAAGCTTTAACCCTTTCACATGCCTGTAGAACAGGCATTCAGCCTTCTTTTTTTGTAAAAATTAGGAAGGAAGTAAAAATTAGACATCATTCTTCAGGTAAAAGTACTTACCAGCGTAAGGCATCTTCCCATAGGTGATTATTTCAAACAGAAGTATCCCAAATGACCAGACATCTGATTTAATGCTGAATCTGTTGTAGCGGATTGCCTCCGGGGCTGTCCATTTCACTGGGAGTTTTGTTTCAGTCCTAGGTTCATACACATTTTCATTTTCTACCTGTCATGGGCAAAACGAAGCAAGCCTGATTTCAGATCTGCTTCAGCAAAGTACTTAAGCATCTGACTAAGCTCAGTAGGTGCTTAATTTTATCATCTTTTAACCAAACTCATCTTTCATGTAAGTACTCGTTTTCTGAAGTCTATCATTGGATTTGGAGTCGTGGTGGAGAAATGTGGAGGCTTGATCAGAGGCTTTTCTAAAGCGTTTATAATTTCAAGCAAGCACACAGGGTTGGAGTGGCTCTTGATTAATTATTACTTGCTACTGTGAATTCTGAACATGGCATGCAAGATTTCAAAAGTCTGTCAGGAGCGGCAGTGGAAGCACCCTGCTGACACTAGAGACCAAATGGCTCCATGTCTGGTCTTCAGTAAACAGGGAAGGCAAGAACAAGAGTTAATGAATTTTGGAACCTTTCTTCTGTGATTTATTGTGATGTTGAAGGGCCTTTGACTTTGATAACAGTAACTTAAGCAGGTTTTCAGGGACCAAAGAATAAACTCTGACTGATTCAAATTAACATATTACTTTCCAGCGAGTTTAATTAATTAATTAATTAATTAATGTAAAGTGTAGGTGAAAGACACATAGAAAAACTGTTGACTTGCAAATTTGTAGAATCATGTCCTTAAAGGCTTATTGCACAGACATCAAAATTTTGTAAACATTTTTCTTCTCTTTAATTCCTACATGTAATTTAGCATACACAAGTCACACCCAAGCCTTGGTTAAGTTTTTCACATGCAAATCCAGGCAAACATGTACCAGATTTTGTCTTTTTGATTGTTTTAATACAGAATGTGTGTTTCCCACCTGCAGTGCTCTACAGTTTTGAAAATACTGATTGTTACTGATGTGTATCTCTATACTGATACTGTTGGCATCTTGACCATAACATTCATCTCTAGAAACAAGAAATTATTTCATTATACTAAATAACACATGTGAAAATACAGATTTCATTTCTCACACTTAACCCTTGGTATGTGACCATGTTAGTGTTTTGGTTTAGGAGACAAAATATTCCGAAGAAAGTCTGCCCAAATGACTTCTAGACTGAATATTTTAGTAAAGTTCAGTTTTAACAAGAAATGTCAGCAGCTGTAAATTATTGCTGTCTCTAGAAGAGAAATATGCACTGTGAGTGTTGTTCATTTATAAATATATATTTTTTATGTTAAAAAACTTGGAATGTGAACTTATGCATATTTAGAAAAATCAAAATGAAGTGAAAAGAACTTTCAAACTCCCTTGAAGCCTTTGTTAAGCCATTATTCTATACTTCAGAATGTAATAAATCCAATTATGTTATGAACTTCAATTTCTGCTGCTTGAATGGACAAACCAAATGAGAAGCAGAAGATTTTTTACCTGTTTTTCCTTCTCAGTGTAAGAACATAAATAAATAATAAAACCCAAATAAACACAGTCCTCAGATAATATGGGTTTCATATTCAAATCCATAAAATATGGCAAATTAAATCTTTCCAACAGTGATTAAATAATTTTCAGAGGTAGGAAATCTCATTTCTGAACCACAACTCATTCATAGGGAGACCTTGGTCAGTGATACTTGGCATTGTCTGCCCGCAAGGGCTCGAGAAAAAAAACAAAACGGTGCAGTGGCAAAGAATTTGTGACTGCATCAGATTTAAAGCTCTGAGAGCTCACTTTATGAACTTTGCTGTTGGCTGTGGAAAAGAATAAGGTCCTTTTATGATTACTACCTGTGCTCGCAAGCATCATGGAGGCAGTGGGGAAGTGAACAAGGAGAGAATAACTGTCAATGCATTTTTATGTGCCTTCCCTAAGAGGCTCAGATATATAATTTCTCCATCATTCCTCTCCGTGTTGCAGACACTGTGGATAATGGTTTTCCAGCAAAGGGTATTGCTTGCCAGGCTCCTTCCTGGGTGGTTGGGTGGGAAGCAGACACTAGGATCCTTCAGACTGACACAAAGGCACAGGAAAACTTCTAACCTTGCATGGGAAAGTGCAGGTAGAAGACACAAGTGAACATGTTATAGGTCCTTTTCTTCCTGGGCTAGCCTTTGTCTGAATCCAGCAATTCAGGGGCTGCAATTCCTTCTTCAGCCGGCCTCTTCCACCTTGTTCTACAGAGTTAAAAGCAGACACAATTCACCCTCTCAACCTACCTTAAAAACTCTTGCAAGTCCAAAATCTGCCACTTTGTAAACATTGTGTTCACCAACAAGAACATTCCTGGCTGCCAGATCCCGATGGATATAGTTCTGAGATTCAAGATATGCCATCCCCAAAGCCACCTGAGCAGCCATGTCTACTTGATGTGTCAAGGAGATTTGAGAGCCTCCATCTTCTGTTTAAAACGAAAACAAGAACAACATAATATTTACAGATTTCAGACATAAATAACTGAAAACCTGACTGGTTCAAATAGCCAACACGAATGAACCAAAACATGCAAGGCAATAAATTAACAGCCCAGACAAATGACAGGGATTAGTGAATGACATTACTTATTTCAAAATAATTGAGCAACAACGCCTGACACGTCCTCTCTAAAACAGTAGATACTAAATGCAGGAGTTGATATAGGCCAGGAGGGAGCAGCTGACACAGTCCAAAGGGAAAATCTTTTATCTACTGATAGTGACACAGTAAGCACCTTTCTGACAGGTGCATAAAACTGTTCCAAACTCTGAGTAAGAGTTAATGTCAGTACCCAGTGGCTGTAGCTAGGGCTGACTAAAGATGGAAAAGCACAGAATTATCCTTGTTCCCTGTTCTCCAATCATTTTTACTAGGAAAAATACCATCTGCTGTCAAGTGTAACTCTCATTTTCACTTTCCAGTCCACTTGACTGCTTCACATTGTTATCTCTGTGCTGCTACTCAACAGTAGGACTCCTTGCGCTGCTTTCAAGCTGTCTGCTTCTCCAGTAGAACTTTTTCAAGCAATGGGAATGTCATTCCCACCACTCTAAGATAAGCAAATCCCAGAAATTGAGATTTGGCATTCAAAGAACTGTTGTTCAAAAAATGTAGTAGAAGAACATTGAGCAGAGCAACTTGCCTCCACAAATGAAGGAAAGACTCTTACACCACGAAAAACTGCAGACAAAAATTGTAAAATAAGCAATCAAAAAACCAAGTCATTGGGGTATAACACATTAGAGTACAAATTCAGGGTCTTTGTGGCATTTTGGGGACAGTTAACCAACCTCCTCAACACAAAGAATTTAAATGAGATAATCAATGGTAAACCAAATCAGTGTTACATTCGAGGACCACTGTCACCCAATCCCAAATGCTGCAGCACCAAAGCATGAGCTCCTACATCTGTAGCCTCTAATACAACAGTTTCAACTTTCTGTTTCAGAATCTTAATATCAAAACCTGAATGCTTGCTGCTGGGCTTATTGGCAGTTCTCCTTTCCCATCAGGTTGGTGACTTTTACTTACTGTCTCTGTGTTAGAGAAACAAAACTTTTGTAACTGGCTGTTTTCCGTTCTTTATTTCTAATTGATTTGTAGTGATAGTGTGTCTTAACATTATTTTGCATAGCCTCCTCCAGTTCTGGCATTTATTCTGACATAACCTTGCAATCGCACCTTATGAAGAGTGTGAAATCCCATTGTTTACTAATCTATTCTTCAGTCTTCAGGCCTTGAATTTCCTGCTCATCTGGATGTTCTGACATGAATAGGAAAAAAAATTAATTTTTTAATCTGTCCTGTATGTGTACTTCCCCTACTTCCTTTTTGAGGCTAAACACATTGTCAAGCCTCACACTAGGAGTATTTAATTATATTGTTGACTCAGAGTGCTTTTTCCTCTGGTACACATATGTTTCATAGTTGCCTTGATTTTTAAATGAGAGAGCTGCAAGTCTTGTAGTTCTGATAACTGGCAGGCATCAACATTTATTATTCGATTTGTTAGACAAGGAATAAATCCACGAATGACACTCATGTTGCATTTAATCAGAAAATAACTAAATGTGTACAAGCACCTTGCTTTGGTACCTGGGTTTTGGAAGTTATCTTAAGTGAGACAGCTTTAAATGTTCCCTTTCACATGGCTTCATCTGCAGGGGGTGTGAACTACCTCCTGATGAGAGCAGACAAGGATGCTGACAAACCTGAGCCCAGGTTTGCTCCAGGATGGCCTGACTTAAGCTTGCTCCAAGAGGCAGAACAGGGCAATGCCATGGGAAAAAGGGATAACTCATATGCCTTGCATTTACTGAGCTGCTTCAGTGCAGAACAGGAGTCAGAATGGCTAAACCCTCCCCATTTTATTCCCTGTGGGACACTTAGGTGCACTATGCTGAAGGACAAGGATGAGATCCACCTCTAATGGCAGAGTGGCAGCTGAAAGACCATTTCAGTATTTCTTGGGTGATCTGTCTCTATATGCTGCTTCTGCTCTGCAGCTCTTCTGGAGCCAAAGAAGAGAAAGCTTTAAGAGGGGCCTCAGCTGACCAGGAGCGACAAGCTGTGCACAAAGATAGAGGATGAAATCACAGGTCTCTTTGAGATCTGAAGTGTAAATTGTGTATGTCTGTCTCATATAGATGTCTGACTGCACCTCCAAAACCCCAGGCTGGGCCAGACAAAGCACACAAATTCAAGCACAATTTCTCTGGGCAGCCTGTCCCAGTGCCTCATCACCCGCATAGTGAAGAATTTCTAAGAATTATCTAATGTAAACCTACCGTATTTCAGTTTAAAGCCATTCCCCCTTGTCTTATCACTACTTGGCCTTGTAAAAAGTCCCTCTCCAGTTCTCTTGTAGCCCCCTTTTAGGTACTGGAAGGCTGATAGGAGTTATATATATATATACATATATATATATATATATGTTTATATAACTTTCACACTCAAAATCAGCCGCTACTGCTGAATTTATAAAATCTTCCCATGGATTATTCTTTTAACTGGTAAAAAAAATGTAGCACCTCCGTGCCCATTTTTTACTAGTATTTTTCAACAAAACTCTCAACCTCATATGAAAAATGTATTAGAGAAAATATTAAAGAAGTCTTGGGGTCTGCACTCTGTTCTAAGCAATCAATCCCAATATGTCATATAGAAAAGACAGGAAAATACTCTCATTGACAGATATCTGACAATAAAAAAAAGAGAAAAATAAGTAAGTGACACTTTCTCCAGTGAGGGCATTGCCTCCATAATAATTCTCTGAGCTTCAAGACTGCGCCCCTGCCAGTACAAGCCCCAGGTCTATCAGAATTGATAAAAGAACTCATACATTTATGACAATTTCATTCACTTTCAATAACAAAGAAAAGTTTTCAGGTGCATTTTTCTCATACTGGTGGCAGCTCAATAACTCTGCATAGCAGCGTTCATCAAGAACTCTCCCAAAGTACATTTACTATGTGCACAGGGAATTCACATGTCCATCACTATTAAGTAGCTCTCATTATGGTGAAATGTGATAGTAACTGTGAATAAAATATTAAGGACTTTTAAAGCTGGAAAAGCATATCATACATTTCTAGGAGGGGAAGAGAAACAAAGAATATATCTGGACTTTCCTCTGCTCCAGTTTGTCATATTTACCCAGAGTGCACACAGAGACAGAAGCCTTTTGGAAATATTTTCCTGTTCCCTGCAGAGGCTGTTTCTCAAGAGCACTTATCAGGAGCTGTGCACTCCAGCTGATACAGATTACTTCCAGCCACAGAGATCTAGACAAGCTTCAAATCTCTTTCCTTATTACTTTCACTGACAGCAATAACTTTTCTCTGACCACAATACCTATCAAAGCCCTTGGATCTCTGCCTCCACCTCTCAGTTCTGTGCATCTTCCTGTGCACTGGCCATCAGACAAGGAGGGATACCACTAGGCTGGGATTCAACTGGACATTTTTACGGATATCTGCCTGGAAACCAACTGAATTTCTACAGTCTCTGCTGAAGAGCCACAGAAGCAAGCACTTAGGCAAGGAGCAGGGTGCCGTGCATATGCCGGCAACTAACCCACACACAGGCTGCAGCAGTGATGTGCCCTGCACATGTTTACTCTGGGCACACCAACAAGCCAGTCTTCACCTCTGCAATTGCTGTGACTCATCTCCTGGCTTTCTCAGAGCTATTTCTCCAGTGCAGTAAATGTTTCCCTGCACAGCAATCATTTCCTGATGTGCCAGGTTCTTTCAATCAGACAAGCAGCAATCTGCACACAAGGGCACCAAAGACAAGAATTTAAAGGAAATTTGTGCCTTGCTATGTCTGGCCAGTAAATGCCTACAAAAGTGTAGATGATCTGGCCCAAGGTCATGGCAGACCCTCTCTGGGCAGTTCCTGGTAGGGCTCTTCCTTGTGTCAGAGATTTCTTTAGCTCTTAATTGTGCGTGGACAGAGCCTCATTTAAAAATGGTTCTGCAGAGAAGATGGGGGAAGGCATGTGTCATGGTAAATGCTGGCCGTGGTATTACGCAGGGCTTTGCTTTATGGACTGGAAACAGAAGAAATTCAGCATGACAATCGTGGCAAACATTTTTGTCTTCAAGAGATCATTACAGCTTTAAAGACATTTAGCATCTCACAGACATCTGCTAAACTGAAAATGGGTGACAACACTAGAATCAAGCATTTCCCAATAACAGGAGTGAACTTAAAAGTGCAATCATTATGCTAGTCTGTTCCAGGCTGTACAGTTTTATTTTTAATTATTATTTGCCTTCAAAAGAACACTTTGAAGTGCTGCAGACATAAAAGCCCTGATGAGATAGGCAAGGGACAAATTTGTAGTAAAAAGCTATCCCTGACTAGTAATAGTTTTCAAAGCTGTTAAGTACATCTTGTGGAAGTGCCTCTATTTCATGTCAAATATGATGACCTATCCTTCTGGATACTTATATTTTTATTCCTTTGTGTATGTTCCCATCTACTCATAGAACGGGGTGAAAAAATATGGGCCATTACAAGGCAAGAACCAGACTGTGAATGTGATTCTTTCCTACTTCTCAAATATTTTGGCATGTCAAAAATTCATAAACCTTTCTTTCTGCTTTTCTCACCCCCACACATGACAAATAATGCAGCTTTTATATTAAACCAGGGTGTTGTACTTCTATCTTTTATGTTAGTATGTTTACTAAACTGACAACTGCAGCACCCTTAAAATGAGTTTATAGTAATTTGCTTACTTTGAAGGTATTCTAGAAGACTTCCATATCTCATCAGCTCAGTAATAATATAAATTGGGTCCTCCAAAGTGCAGACAGCATAAAGCTGTATAAGCTTTGGATGTCTCAAGTTCTTCATTATTTGTGCTTCCCTCAGAAAGTCTTTTGGATCCATTGAACCTGAAACAACAGCATAAAACAAAACATAAGCTGAGGTTATTAAACGCCTTCCTACCAGCCTGGCAGTCTTAAGGGAGTAACTGAGATGGTTTTCTGTCTTTGAAAGTACATTAGCATCTCAAATCTTCACAGTTCCCACAGAAAACAGACAGTGCAGCTGAAACAAACAGTTAATGAGTGAAGCATGCCAGTTGCGTGGGGACAGAGAACATATGTGTCCGAGCCACCAGAAATATAAAGGCTAAAACCAACCACCCCCAGGCCTGCCCCAAACAGGAAAAAAACCTGAGGCTAGAATGTTAAAGGATACATTTTAAACAAGCAACTAGTTAAGGAAAGGACCAGAAACTGAGGTGAGAATATCTAGGTAATGAACATAAAATTTCTGAGAGAAAACTAGTGCTGCAATAAAAATTTGTTGTACTATATTTTCAGCTTCACCCATAAAAGCCTGAAAGCACTGAAATCAGTTTAGCATATGCAGAGAAGATGTGTGCACTTTATATATACAGAAACAAATAGCTATTTATAATGATCATGTAATAGCAACCTTATTAGAAATACCAATGTATGCACAGATGTAACATTAATTTTACAATCCCTTAAATGCCAAAATGTCTTAACAGTAAGTGATGCCAATTTTTTAAGTGTTACATAAGGTCATAACATTTCTAGTTCTATTCATATACATAGTGAGCCAATGCAAAAACTATGTCAAAGAAGCAATCAAAAATGGCACAGGAAAGCTAAAGTCATGGCAAATTTACGACTAAAGCTCATATGTCATGAATAGGGGATTGATTAGGAAAACACACACAAATAAAGAAGCAAAGCTTTCTGTATGAATGATCCAGTAGTGATCAGATATTGTCAGATGTTTGAGGAAGTTGGTAAATAATAACTACTTCAAAATGCTTGTACAAACAAATGTGAAATTATTCAACTACTCAAATGTCTCCTTCCTCCCAAATCAAAATATTTGATTAAGAAAATATTACAGTGAAGATTAGGGAGGAAAAAATCTAGTTATCCAAGTTATTCTGCTCTATGTCATGTTTAAAAACAAAATCATCTTACTCAGTAAGCAGACTAAGTAATTTGAGAAGCCAAGGCTGCAACAATAAGAGTCTTTGGTTTTTTTAACATTAGGTAACCCATAAGGTTCATTTGGGAGTTTGCCTCTGTTCTCAACAGGGATGTTTAAATCAAGTGAAATTCTTGGAGGATAGTAAATGGCTCAGCAGTAAAATTCCAACAGCAAATCTGTTCTACAAAATGAGCTAGAAAATCAGCCTGTTCTCCCAACACCTACCTTGAATGCCACCTCCTGAAAAATGCTCCAACTTATTTCCCAAAACATAGCAATGATTTCATATCCTTGCATCAATACAAGATGAATGACTCAGAAATGCTCCTGACATAGATTTTATGAAAAAAGAGCCATTTGACATTGCTACTTGGGAGAGCAAAAATTACATTTCAAAGAACAGGTACTCCTCTCTTCTGTATCCTCATACTTCCCTTGGCAATCCCATACTGCCTGATTTGGCAACACTTTATAGGATATCATTGGGAAGAATGGTCAAAGTTAATGGATTTCCATGCCATCAATAAATGGTGAGCAGCCAATAATATATCTCCTCAACAGGTGCAGGCTATACTCATTTTCTTTAGTCACTGTCAAGGGAAAGTGGGGGCCTGTATGAAGGGTAAATGATAATACTTGGTCTGGATAAAGCAGAGATTATGACGGAGAGAAAACCCTAAACATCTGTAATGCTTACTCTATGTCTTTTTCCTGTTTAGAATAGCACAATCTTTACAGATTTACTTGAAATTTCCACCAATTCTAGATTTAAAAAAAAAAATAATAAAAGAAGCTCAGGGTTGTCTTTCTAGGGTTTGGACTCACTTTGATATTGATTCAAAATTTTGCCTCATTTGCTTACTCTTTTCAAGATATATGCCTTGTCACAAAAAATCAACCTAAATTCTACAGAGAAGATGCATGGTGTGAAACATTCTGCCGCCAAAAGCAAATGCATGAGCATGACTAATGATTTAGCACCAATGCCTAAATTTGACAAGTTGATCCTAAAAAGGACTAAGTACTTGCTTACTTAGGGTCTACCAAATCATGGACCCTCTATGGATCATTATACAGGATTTCTTCACACCATAGAATATGACAGGCTGATTTGTTCCCACCATCAAAGTTTGCCTACAAGGAATTTCTCAGTTTAATCATGTTATAAACTTATTCCAACAAACTGAAACCAAGCAACATGTTTTTCACATATGACAACTTTCAATAAATTGATCAGGAGGGAAGTATTCCATTAGCTGAATAGCTGCAAAACTTTTTCTACACTGTAAAAGCAAATAACAGTGACAATAATGATAACAAACAAGAAAAAGATCAATAAGTATTTCCTGCATATTTTTAAAGAGCATATGTAACATTCAGTTTTACTTAGTTTGTATCTTTAATTAGTACAAGTAGCAGACAGAGCCCTGTAGATCTTATATTGTACTTAATAAGAAAGTTGGATGCCAACTGAAAAAAATTTAAGTGTCTTTATGAGTGTTCTGCCTAAGATTAGGTTTTAGCAACTGAATAAGTAAATTAAAAACTGCCTCTAAAAGCAACCAAACATGCTTGTTACAAATTAGTTGATAAAGCCTGTGACAATAGTGGCAAAGACTTTACAGTACATGCCTTTGAGGAAGGAAACACATGCCACATGGAGGTTCAAATAACTGAAGGGGTTTTAGCTTGTAGTTGAATATGTGTGTTTTTAATGAAATATACATTTTCAGCTATAGTGGTAAACACAGGATTAAGAGCATGTTACTGTAGGTAGAAACCACTGGGTCATAAAACAATTAGTTGACAGAAGTCTTTACTGAAAGAAGCAGAGGCTTCTTTTGTGTATGATACCAGCTTGGGAGTAAATTTATCAGGACCTGAAGAAAAAGCGGTTTTGATAATCTGTTTTTTGTATTTTTTTTTTTTCTAAATGTCAAAGTCGTTCCTAAGAACAAAATGTTGGAATCTCTTTCTTTGATATGTTCTATGTTGTGTTGCTTTGCCAGGAATCACCTCTGACTTAAGCCTACTTAAAACAGGTATAACAGTTCTGATTAACTTCTCTTTGAAAATCTTTTGTTCTAGATCTGAAGAAGCTTCACATTCTAAGTTAAACACTGATAATCTGGAAATGAGTTAGAGAGGAAGGTCAGTCATTTCCCAGATTCCACTGGCCTAAATGTAAATGGCCCTGAAATGCTCTATAAACCACTCACAAGACCCTTTCTTTGTAACTTCCAATAAACTTTCCCAAATTATTTCAAGGTAACTTTGTACTTCAGAAGAACCTCGCCTTCTAAAGATTTTTATACAAAATTTATTTACATGGAGACTAAATGAAGCATATAACGGTGATCCTCTGAAGAAGTTTATGAGTAATAAAGAAATAACATTTAAGAAAATAAGTATTTGGCAACAAAAGAGACTAAAAAAACCTATTCATATTAACAGATGAATAGTATATGTATCTGGATGTTCTCAGGCAGCTTTGTCACCATACAGAAGTAAACTTACAAGTTAGTGTAGGGCCACATACTGAATTAAATGGAATAAACGAATCTCTTTTTCTCAGGGAAATGGGGGGCTTCCCTGTGTGCAAAGCTTTTTATACTTCACATGTATTAAAGAGATGACGTACTGAAGAAATGAAAATATTATTAAAAACTCCACTGACAGTACCAACCCAGACACTATTTTGGGAAAGCTTCCTGAAAAAAAATCATGCTTGGCAGCTTCCATGCAGAGAGAAGCTTGGGAGATGCTTTGCAAGGTGATAATGACAAATGTATCCGTCAACTTCAACAGGCGTAAGGAACTTTATCAGATACAATTAATTGGTGATGATAGATGTCTGCTTCACATGCTGACAGCTGGAGAAGCAAGCTAGCCCAGACAATAGGTTCTAGAAAATCCATCACACTCAACACAGGACAAAGTGCAAATCCCTGCTGCAATGATTTCCACTTAAATAGAAAAAACAATGTCTTAGTGAGGAAATAAAAACAGAAATGTGAAATGACATGTTCAGGGACGTCCATCAAGGCAATGCCATGCAGAGCCAAAACCAGAAATAGCAACTGCTGGTTTCTAGACTATTTTCCTATCTACTGATCCCTACACCTCTTTGAAAACTGTGGGTCAACAGTTCAAAAGTCAGAGATGTTCCTTAAGGCAGAGATGTTCTTGTGTTTTGTTTTTTCATTCACTCATCCATTGATAAGGTTTTGGCTGGTAAAATGTCACAGACACTGACTGAATGATAGTTGAGAGCAAAGAGTGAACAATCACAGGGAATTTCAGTTGTTGTAATTGTGCTGAAGGTACAAAGGATGGATAGTGTGCAAATTGTTGACTTTGGCGTTGTGATTATGGTATTTTGTTTATGGTGTAGAGAATTCTTTTTCTTGATGTTTGCAAAGTTTATGAAGAGTGTATTGAATGTGGACTTTAATGATAGCTCTTGCATATGTGATACACAGAACTGAGGTGCAGAATGCATTGGGTTTAAATGCAAGGCTTTTGGTAGTCGGAGCTACAGGGGTGTTTCTATGAGAAGTTGCTAGAAACTACTCCTATGGTCACCAAAATTGTCACCAAAACTGCGGGAAAAACAAAAACCCTCCAAAATTTTAGTGTTAGAGAGTCAAGGTATTACTTTATTTCTGGCCAGGATGTGCAACAGAAATAATTTCATCCACACATTGCCCAGGTGTGCAGAGAAAATCATTCCATGACACATAAATTTTACTAGCTTTTTCAGATGTTTATACAGTCAAAACCTGGAGAAATTCATTGGTTCAATGTTCGTTGGTCCCAAGTTACACGGTTCTTAGTATTTTGTTTCCTATTGGATATGGATTTCTTCACCTCCGCTATGTCCACGCCAGGGGTGAGGTTGGGAGCTGATGTTCATTAATGGTCGTTGATGGTCATTATCTTTTGTGTATCTTCTGTGCTACTCCCACTCTGTTGAGATGTCAAGTTCACCAGACCTCATCTGGTGGAACAATGCCCTGGAAAGAAACTTCAATTCCCTTCCCCTGGGGTAAAGGCAAACAAAACTGACTAAAGTTACAAAAAAATTTAAAATTTCTTATCATCTCCAACAGCATGTCCAGTAGAGCCAATGCCAGCCAGCTCCTGGATCAGCCTGCTGCCAAGGCCAAACTCATCAGTGATGGTGGCAGTATCTCTGGGATAAGATTTTATAAGGGGGAAAAGAAAACTTGCAACACCAGCAGCAGCCAGAGGAGAGAGGAATGGGAATGTGACCCAGCCTGGAGCAGTCTGGCCCTGGAGAACTGCATCCCTTGGAAGAGACCCATACTGGAGCAGTTTGCGAAGAACTGCAGCCCAGAGGTAGAACTCAGGTTGGGGAAGGTTGTGGAGGACCCTTCTGTGGGAGGGACTCTGTGCTGGAGCAGGGGAAGAATGTGAGGAGCCCTTCCTCCAAGGCAGAGGAGCAGCAGAGAAAACATGTGATATATTGACCACAACCCCCATTCCCTCTCCCTCTGCTCCACAGTGGACAAGGAGGTAGAGAGCTCCAGAGTGAAGTTAAGTGCAGGAAGGAGGCAGTGGGGAGGAAGGTGTTTTAAGATTTTTAGATTCCTGGAATCGAGACTTTATGATCAATGTAAAGAAATGTGCTTTAATAGCATGTTATTTTCTCATTGTAATGTGCATTTTTAATCTATAATATGTTTTATCTGATATGTAAGTGCTTGTTTCTTCCTGCTAATTATTAAAAAATCCTGATATATCTGAGATATTAGATATCTAAAAGGAGTGAAAATGTAGCTAGTATGCTGCACATCTATGTTCTTGAAGGAAACAGTTGTGAAATTTCCAGATTGTGTAAAATATGTGAAAAATTTGCTCTTGCTCCAAATTGGAATGGAAACAGACTTCTGAATACCCTAATTACTCAAAAGTCAAGAATCACACATTTGCATCAAGGGAGAACTGGCTATGGGGAAAACCCATCACTGCCGTCTCCCCAGAATTCTGGGAGATTAATTTTTCCTGTATGTTGGAAGGTCATAGAGCCATACAATCAATAAGGTTAGAAAAGATCTCTAAGATCAAGTATAACCATCAACCCGTACTGTCATGTTTACCACTAAACCTTGACCCCAAGCGCCACATCCATGTGCCTTCTGAACCCTTCCAGGCATGGTGGTTCCATCAGCTCCCCAGACAGCCTGTTCCAATGCTTGACAACACATTCCATTTTTTTTTGTGAAAAAGGTTTTCACAATATCCAATCTCCACTGGAACAATTGGAGGCTGTTTCCTCTTTTCCTATTGTTTGTTACCTGGGGGAAGACACCAATCTTCACCTCACTATAACTTCCTTTCAGGCAGTTGAAGAGAGTCATAAGATCTTCCCTGAACCTTCCCTCTTCCAGACTAAACAACGCCAATTCCCTTAGCCATTCCTCATAGGACTTACCCTCCAGACCTTTCCCCAGCACCATCGCTCTTCTCTGGACACACTCCAGCATCTCAATGTCCTTCCTGTAGTGAGGGGCCCAGAACTGGACACAGGATTTGAGGTGTGGCCTCACCAACACCACGTACAGATGGACAATCACTGCCCTGGTCCCCCTGGCCACACTATTACTGATACAGGCCAGGATGCCATTGGCCTACTTAGTTTTAAGCCCTTTAGCAGCAATAGCTAGAGATTAGTTTCAGCCCAGAAAAAAACGTTTGAGAAATGAGAAGGATACTATAAAACAAGAAACTATATTTAGCCTTTCTAAATACAATTGAAAATTGGTTTAACTCACTCTGTGTGTACCTCCAGAATGGAAAGGAAAACTAATGCATTCAAATGGGCTTTTATTTTATTAAAAGAAGACATAGAAAGGGTTAAAGGGAAAACATCTGGCAAGTTCCAATGTGAAATTAGGTCCACATTCTTACAGTGCCTTCATCTTAGGACTAGAAGACTTCTCATTATTATCTAGTCAAGAACAAGCTGTGTTTTGATTAAATATAAATACTAATCTCAGCAGAGGGATGATGTGTAATGGCATATAACAGGAAATTTTCAGACTATATGTGGTGTAGAGCAGATGTACACTGCAAAATAATGCTCAACAGAAAAGCTCAAAGTAACAGAAATCCTTTCTGGCCTTCAAGTCTATAAATCTACAACGTGCTGATCTCATTACGCTCTTCTATATTGTTCACCATGTTCACTGCACTTTATCAACCTGCTCCTGCTTGATAATAAGAGCATTGTTCCATTTCACAATTTCTCTAGTGGTAAAGCCTTTTTAACAGAACCCTTTCCATCTCAGCTCCCTATATTTGCCAGATCACTTCAAGTTTAACACACTCCTCAGCTGCTCTGATGACTTTCTTGTCCAGAGAGTCTACGCTGTAAAACAGCTCAGTGAAAAGCCTGTAGCTTAAAATACAGCCCCTCCTGCCCCAGTGTAAAGACAAGTGATTTAGATCCTTGAGCCAAGCAACAGGAGAGGATCATTTTACAGTGTGTTACACTTGAAGCCTGAAACATTGCTTATGTGAATATTGGAAGCTTCAGTCATCAACACATTTCTTGATTACTCATTAACTGTTATGTTTTCCACTCATTTATCAACTTTATATTATGGTGAATGAAATTACCAGCCCTACCCTTTGCTGAAATTTTATTAGTATCAAGGTAAACATTTATTACTCAGATTAGGGTGAGGGTATTGGGGTTTGTCTTTAATTAGTGAAGTGTTATTCCTCATGAGTAACAATGAGAACAAGCTATGGAAAACCAATGTGCTGCTTACTGTAAGGCACTCCAAATGGTGACAAACACTGTATAGAAGTGGATAATTCCCTGCAATAGTAATACTACAAGGTTAAATGTTTACACTTCCTGACTGTTTGAACTGTTTTTGTGGAATGAGATAGTTCACAAAATACAGTGATAAGAGATTCAGCATTAACTACATAATTTATCAAGATGGGTTTGGGAATCAAAGTCTCATTCTGAGCAGCATTGTGTGCAACGCACCACTTCCTTATCACAGTGTTAGGTCACAAACTCTCTGCTATCCAAGCATCTCTTCCAGGTGGGGCTTCTGTTTGCCCTAACTCAATACAACCCACTGTGCAATCAGTGAGATTACTGCTGTTAACCTTAGCAAGAGTCAGACTAGAGTGGAAAAAACAGAGATAGAAAAAGTATTGATTAATCCAGCCTTTTTTCCCAGGTGAACTATGATACTACAAAAAGGATCACAGTTGAAGGAGTTTCTTCCATTGTACCATGCTAGTCTGTATGTGATAACAAGGTTGCAGCGAGTCTTATGTTTATTCCAGTGAGAAAGAGATTTCAAGATGGTTTCTGTTTACTGAGTCACTAGGGAGTTGCACCTGTTCAGTGAAAAAAGTACTGTCTTTCATATGAATTATAGGAGGTCTTTAGTCTGAGCAGTTTTTATATTTTCAGTTAAGAAGAGGAAAAAGGAAAAAAACGTGCTTATTTCCTTTCCATTTGCATGTCCCAAAACACAAACAATATCCTGGTGCAAGAGAGACTCAAAACGCATGCTTAATTTCCTCCCTGTGCAGAAGACCATTCAAGCAGTACTCAAGCATATTGATGTTATTCTGAATCAAAGGTCTGAATCTGTTCTGCTTCCTGAATCATGTTCATTAGTGCCCAACACAAGCTTTTTCAATTAACCACAGCTCATGTTGTTATCTCTTTTTAAAAAACATGTATATCATCCAGGCTACCTCTCTTATCTATGTGGTTCTTGCCATCTGCTGGCAGATATTTTATGTTGTCAATTTAAAATGCACGAATTACTTGAAGTTAATGAAATATAATTAAGAAAAATGCTAAAAGCTGTATTAGTCACAATCTTATATTACATGCAAATACTGGGTATAAATGTTGTGTATCAAAAACCTTTAGAAATTTTATTCAAGCAATACTAGGATAAAAGCACTTCTTAAGTACAAACTTAGCATAGTACACATATTACCAAAGAAATCATTATAATATAGCACATAATCACTAGAAAAATTCTACAGATGACAAACCAGTAGCAAATCAATCATTTTACCTACAGTTACTCAATTCCATACAAACAATACTGGACAAAATAAGTGCAACCCCTGTTGCGGTTGCCTTTTTATGTAACACAGATGTCAAATTAATTCAGCTCATCTAGAAATAGAAAACTGTGTAAAATTGTAATTCAAAATACTGAAGAATATCTGGACCTAAAACTTTACTAATCTTCATGTTTAGGTGCGTGGATTTTAAGAATGAATGCATATATGGATAGGGTCTCTTTGCTGTAGCATTTAAAAAGTAAAGGAACACTCTTGTTAATATTTCACATTATTAGCGTTTAAGAATAATTCACATACCTGGCTTTAATGTTTTGATTGCCACAGGGGTGGTATTATTCCACAGTCCTTCCCATACTTCACCAAACTGACCAGATCCTAATTTCTTCACCAATTTCAGAGACAGTCGGTCTATCTCCCACTGATCAGCGGTTTTATAAGACAAATCAAAAGTAGCAGGAATTTGTACCTGGTAAACGAAAATAAATAACACAATAATTGATACCTGTAATATTTTTTCAACAACATATACAAATCACTGTAACTGTGTCATGTAAAGCTGGAACAGATATAAATAATGTTTCCTTAGAGTGCACACATGTGACAAAGTAAACCGCAAACATAAAATACAACTCACATACTGGGTGCTTTTTGTTAGAAATAACAAATACGCTAAATAAAATATCCTGCCATTAAAAGCAAAAATTAGAAATCATCCCTCTAGCAAGCTTTTTCAACAGTGACGTATTGTTTGCCAGAACCTTGTGGTTTTGTCTCAGTAATTACTTATGGACAGCTAGAGTTATGAAATTGGAGACTTCATCTCCATATATATTTATTTTAAAGTATTCATAAATCATGAATTGGCATCTTTTCCCACCAGACATTTGATGATTTTTTTAAATGGCATGGTATTTTATTATTAATTTGTCAACCTCAAGAATGAAACTATAACACTACCCAGAACTTCCTGAAAACAAGCAGATCATCAACATTTTGAAATACAGAAGAATAGTAGAAGCATATATGGGATCAACACTTTCTGACAGATATCTGATGAGTTAGCTCACAAAAAATACTTTGCACAATGTAGCATTTACTCCTTACCTTTATGCATGGCTTTCCAAGCAACACACAGAGGCCATCAGTGTTCTTGCTATAATAATCAACCAACTCATTCAGAGTTTTGAAAGTTTTCCTCATGCTTAGGAAAAAGCTTCCATCCAGCTTTCTGATCCTGTAGTGCTTCACAGATGCACCATCAAAAACTGAAAAGATTTAAATATATTAAGTGTCCATGAATTATTGCAGTGGTACAACATCATTTAAGCGCAAGCCCTCATAAGGTTCCTAAATATATTAATGAGAACCTTAAAATAAATTATTTTAGTTTCAAATATGGCACTATAAAAAAAAATCTTTCAAACCAAAGCCCATTGTTCAGATAGCTTAATACATCTTATCTACTAGTTCGCAGTCATTCAGATTTGATGAAGAAGAGCTGATGTAAAAGTACATAAATACATCTTCTTTGAGGCGGTTCATATTTTCCATCTTTGAAGATGCCAAAATCAGCCAAAAGCATCTAATTGTCAAAAATAATTTAGTCAGTTTTTAATATTCTTTATCCCCCTTTATTTTAGCGTTAACATTCCAAATAGCAGCTGCTGAGTTGGCAGGCATTTTAGAGGAAACAGATATACCCTCCACATGGCCATGATTCTCTGAAAAATACTCACATCTTCCAAGGGGTTTTTTGAATTTTGTACATGTTTGGAATATGCAAAAATCAGGTGAATAATGCTCTGTTTCAAGTAGTTGATTAACTCATTTCCATTGAAATGTGGTTTATTCTAATCTGTTGTGTCTCAATCAAGAAGACCACTGCTCACCTCCTGTAGGTCACTAATCTGCATATCATGACACCCAAAGTGTCCCTTCTTGTGGCCATTGGAGCACTCTACATGTGTCAGAAAAAAGGTTGGGCCACTACATGCTGGGGCTAGACCTGGACTAGCATCAGATCAGAGAGAGACAAAAAAAGTGTATATGTCACACACACAGAGTTTTTTAAAAAAATTTTAAAAAGTAGTAGCAATAGCAGGACCAGAATCATCAGAGAGGGTAGTTCAAAAGAGCTGAAAAGGTATTTGGTTGCTTATGTTGGTGCCATTTAGAAGACATTCCATTATTTAGGTATCACTGACCATTTTCAATGGGCAGTAGAGTGTTACTACATATAGAAGGGTAACTGGTTTAGCTCCTAAGAAGGCTAGAGCTGCTGTCTCTAACATTAACAGTAAACATTAAACCTAGCTGATAGATTCTTTACACTGAAGGGATTTTGGCAATCGCTTTGGTTATAATAACAGAAGAATACATGGTTACATATTATATGTTGAAAAAGTATAGAATGGCTTGCATGAAATTAACAAAGCTGATATGAAGAATAACTTCTCTCACCATCTAAGTGATTAAATCAAAGAGGAAATCTCTCCTTCCTTAAGTACTATCGTGGATGATCATATATTTTTGGACTGTACCGTGTGATTGCCACCCCAGACCACCAGAGAGCAGACAGGAGCTGTTCAAAATACTCCACCTCAGGTAGCATTTTTAGGGACCTGAGAACTTAGAATTCTGCGCGAGAACAGGAATGAGAAAATTTCTAAATAAAATCCATATTATAAAGATAAATACATTGCACTTTTAAAAATATATTTCTTTTTAAATTAACGCCCATAATTGCTACTTTTTAACTATAAAATTCATGAATGTTTTTGTGGAGCATCATTTGGAAATGGAGCTGAAGTAAAATGAAGGAAAGAGTAATTCAGTAACAACAGACTGAAAATGTAATGACTTTTCCAAAGTTCACAGGAAAATTATTCCAAACAAATTAATTAGTCTTTATGATGCATTGAACAAAAGGCCAACAGGATGACTATGTTAATCCAGTCTCAGTTGTATATCACAAATAATAGTAGTCTGACCACCTACTTGATTTATTAGCAGTATTATAACTATTACTTGTGAAGTAGCTAAAATTAATAATACAAGAGCCAGTTTGAAGGATGTACTCTAATTTCTTAAATGAGCCTTTTACAAAGCCTTATGATTGACAGCATCCAGGTCAGGCAGTGATATATGCGGAGAAGCTGGAGAAAATTTCTGCACTGATACCATCTTGTATTAAGTAGCTGAGATTAGTGCAGTATTTGACAGGGAGTTGTTTACTTGTGTCCTAGGGCTGCATCCAGCTGTACATGTCCTGCAGCACACACTTGCAGCTCTGCAGCACCGTGTGGCTCCTCTGCCAACATTATACAGAGTACGTGTCACTCAGGAAGGAACTATCCATAACCTGTTCCCGTCATCTCTACATCTATGCCAGACTACTAACCAGGACAAGATTGTAACTTCAGTTTCACACAGCTTGGTAGTAGCTGGGTTGAAGACTGCAGAGGTTTTCTCCTCAACTTGCCCTTTCCAAAAGAACTACATTAGATCTCTACATGGTTTCAGTTTAGCAGAAGGATTATCCTCTTCCACCTATCCATCTTCACATGATTGGGTCAAGTAGAAGTAGATTTTGCTACCTGAAGAATGTGAATAAAATAATTTATTACTCTTTCCCCAGGGCACAAAAATTTATGGGGGCATCAGCAGAGTCAACACCTTCACCGAATGAACCACGGAGACACTAATGTGCCATTACTGCCAAAAATGATGGGTCCCAACACAGCTCCTGGGAGCAGTCCTCCCCCAGCACTGGCCAGGCAGCACTGCCGCCAGCACCTCTGCTCGGCCTCCATGCCCAGGCTGGATGTGAGAGTGACCCATGAGATCACTCTCACGAGCACACAACAGGTGTAGAGGCAGATCAAATATCATCCTCTTAGTGTGGCCATGATTTTGCCAGTTCTATGAATCTTCTGCCTTAAACAACTACCTCTTTTTCCTATGCTGAAACCCAGTGTGGCCTAGAGGAAACCACAAAATATTCTTTTATGAGCATGGAAGAAATAGCTGAAGAAAACACAAACCATTTACATTGTTATTTAATGCAATAAGTCTTTCAGATACCATTATTCAGTGACGGGCTAAGTAGAGAGCCTCCTGCTATCACTGGCAATGACACTCAATTAAGCTGAGCACATCTAAATTATGGCTTTTAATTAAAAAGAGGCGACGTCTAAGATGGCACCAACATGTTTAAAATTTAACGCATTTCACACCAGATGCTGGAGTCATCAACATAAAAATCTGTCGACAACATGTGCATTTTTAAAATGGGAAAAACTATTTTTAAAATGTCAAACACTCTAAATTTATAGTAACACATCTCAGTGGCCTATCTGGCTTGATGAGCTTTCTATTTGACTATTCACAGATGATGAAAACCTTTCTGAACATGAATTTTTGTTTTTAATTTAAATAATTATTTATTATCTAAATCTTACAAATTGGTAGTTTCCCCAAGAAGGCAAGTTAGGAGTAAAAAATGCAATTTTCGTGAAAGATAGATTTTTTTTTCTTACTAAGATGATTTGTCTCCCTAATTAACATTAAATCTCTTATATGTCTCATTGCCCATATGAGTATGAAATCAAGCATGAAAGTAATAAAATCAGTTATGTGTTCTTGGGTAAAAACCTCTCTTCCTTTTTAATTTCTTTTTTACCAAAATGGCATGCTGGACAGAGAATTCAAATATTTTCTTAAAAACCTTAATTCTGAAAGCCAGGTTGTCACTCTTCCAGCCATTATCATCTACTCTGCAATGAAACCAAAACAGCAATAAAAGGTAGAGTAAAAACAATCAGATCTACAGAAGATGGGACTTTTGAGGGTTAGTGTTTCTGGACTGAAAAAATTGGAAACAGAAATTAGGGACATAACCCAAAATACCAGGTTGTGACTTCTCCCCTTCAGTGTTTCAGCTACCATGGAGATATAAGCCATCCTTCGGCCTCAGCTTTAGCGTCTTGCAATTCCTACCAATGGCACAAACAGGAGAGATGCAGGAAAATTGCCTTCTCCATAGCACCTGCTGAACTAAACCACCTTCTTTCCTACTAATGTTTCCCAAAATACAAACCATTGCATCGTTTGCTTTAGAAGGCACTAGCTTTCTGAGTAGACAACAAGAAATGAGATTATGGACATAAAACATCTAGACCATGATGTACGCTATTAGGTTGGAAGCAAAAGAACTTACACAATACAAACAGATGCCATTCAGCTGAGCCGATTCAGTGAGTAGAAAATAAAATTTAGCTCTTTGGGATCAAAGTAGCATGTTAAAGATAAATTATGTTCAACTCTGGGAAGCTGCAAAAAGAAATGATGCCACTAAGAGTGTCTGCAGACTGCTGCAGAGTTTTCCTCTTTCTTTGCTTAAAAGAGCACAAATGTTAATAAATCTGAGATGATACATATATTTATGCATACATGCTCAGAGGAAAACTCATCTTTGTGAATGAAGGAGAGCTGGCTCCCATAGCTGCAGCCTTGCCTCTGTGTATGTTATGTTCTTCAGTGACACTCTTACCTTCCTTAGTCAAACAAACCAGCATGAGGCAAATCCACACTGCTGGTTTTATATCTTGCTGGTATCAGTCATCACCAAATCTGCTCTTCCCAAATAAGCTTATATAAAAATGTAAAAAATGTCTACCACAAGCTTTCATAATTGAATCAAATGTACTAAATCAGATAAAATAAATTTTCCATCCAAAACTTGTAAGGAAATAAACAAACCACAGCATCAAAGGATGATCTTTTCCTACTGAAAATGCTGACCTAATATTTATTTTCATTCCTTTGGATTTTTCTCTGGAGTATCTCATAGTTTAACTAAATTTAACTAAAATATTGACACTTTCCTCTTAAGGATACAGAATAAATAACTAATATTTTAAATCTTTCCTAAAAGGCTACAGCTGGAGAATAATAAAAAGAAAATGCATTTCCACCCCTAGGTGCACAATCAAAAGATCTTTCATTGATTTTTAGTAAGGTGCCATGTATTCAAGTGCCATCATTAAGAAGATAATATGTGCCTATCTTTCCTTCAATGCATAACACCGCACTGCTATCAGTCTGGCCCAGTCCTTGAATGAAACCCGTTCACTGATGAAGAACTCTTGGGGGAAGCTGAAACCATGTAACGAAACAGTAAGTTGAGAGAAAGCATTTTGAAAGGTCTGTGGCTGTAATACAGATGAAAGGGTGCACACAGAGGGGTCAGTTCTGTCACAGCTCAGAAGTCTGATTCCTTGCTGAAGGTAGTTTTCCTGTAAGTGCTTCATGGCAAGAACCAACTTCCTTGAAGGCAAACTGAAAACTATGGAGTAAACTCTCCCAGAACTGTAATCATCCCATTTATTTCAATACACTTCCCTGTATTTCACTCCACGTCTCTTTGTCTTGGCAATAAAAAACATTCTTCCCTTTGCCACAAGACATTGTAGGTAAATACTTTTCTTGTAATTGGGAAAGTGAAATCAAGAATGTGCCAAAATTCATCAAGCTGTGTTTCTATGTGATGTTCAGAAGGTGAATGACACAAAATCATCCAGGCAAAAGAGGAATCAATATGAAAGAATCTGGTTATGGACAAGGAATCTGGTTATGGACAAGGTGCCTCTCATTTTACTGACATAATTCTGCACGACTACTCATGGTTTATTCACAAACATCAAAATCTTTCCTGGTCTCTGGAATTAATATAGGTAGAGCACATTTGGAAGTTTGGGTGTATGGCCCTGTTGTCTCAAGGACAACACTATACTCCTGACTCTCAGTTGTATGACAGGTTTGATGGGAAATGTTCACAAAAAACAACCAATGAGCAATCACATTTACTATCTAAAATGGCAAATATCTACAGCAGAAAAAACATGATCTACTTAGATGTGAGTAAAATTATTAACAAATAAGTGTCTTAATTAATAATCTTTCAGATTCAAATGAAGGACTTAATTTCAACATGTATCACCATCAGAAATTTAACTTTTTACTGGTGTTTACAGTGAAATTTTCAAGGAAACATGACTGGTTCTAAAGTACACCTTTGAAGATCTTCTTATGATTTTATTCTGGAAAACAAATAAATATAAACCTAAGTGTGAGGTCTAGCAGAAATCTCCTTTTCTTAAATTGCAGATATCTGTCAACAAGCTTTTGTTTTTATTTTTGTTTTGTGTACTAATCAGAATGACAGTGTACAACTGTAATGTGCTTTTTAATGCTTTGATCATGAAAATACTATCTATTTTAAGGCAGCTAGAACACTGGAAGTACTAAGCATAAAAAAGTTAATTTCTGTTCTGAGCATATTGATAAACAGAGTCTATAAAATATAAACTCAAATTACTTTTGCCAAGTTTTCTTTATGTATCTCCTGGGAAAAAAAAATTAGTATGAACTTAATCTCATTTTCATGCCCACAGTTTATTGTTCTCAAAGATCAAAAAGCCCAGATCAGTTGGGAAATTTTTTAAACAGTGCTTCAGATGAAAAAGTAGAATATACCTGAGAGTGAGTATTCGCCTTTTAGACTTTCACTTTCTCGGATTAGGAAGGCTCCTGCCTGGTTTCCAGGGTTTGACAGTTGTCTCTCAGCATCTGCTCGTTTGACTGGGCCAAAGAACCATCTGAACAAATAAAAACCATTAATTTTACCATTCAGTGAAACATACCAGGAAGACAGTTTAGCTTTTATAAACATGCTGCATATTTACTAAGAGATAATCTGTGATATGTTAATTAAATGTCAATAGTATGGGGGGAAAAAAGCCAACGAGAACTACAGGACAAATTTATTGCTAGAAAACATCGCTTACACATTTGAGCAAAATCTGGATTTTATTGCTGATGAAAAGTCATACTGCTTTCAAGGCAACAAGCATTCAGAAGTGACAGACTGGTCTTGTCCCAGAAAAAAATCAACAAGAAATTTTGCCAAGGCTACAGGGGCAGAAATTGATGCCCCTTGAACTATGTAGAGTTGAAGGTATGTGCAAACATTCCGACATCTTAAAAACCAAGAGATCTCTGAAACTGCAGAAGGCGTCTCAGGTTCCAAGGTGTAAATCACCCTTCTTCCCCATTCCACTGCCACATCAATACCTCAAATGAGTTACTGGCAATTTTTCAGCTTTGCAGCTGTTTGACAAATAAACCAGTGTGTCCCTCAAGTCACTACAAACATCTCAGCACCTGTGTTCTGTGAAAATCTACTCTGATCTATGCCTTTTAAAACATTTTTCCTCTCTCACTAAACCCTGTAGTTCACAAAGGCTTGTTCAAGCAATAATATTAATTTGCTCCTCTGAAGATAAGATTTAGCTCTCTTGCTGCTTTGTGCTGAGTTTAAATTAAATGGAAATAAGACAGAGATGAGTCAGCATTTTCAACTGGGGTGGTGTTCAGCTTCCTTCCAACAAACATACAAAGACCTTACCAAGACTAGCTCCACCTCTCATTTGAAGAAAGTGATGATAAATAGGTATCAGAAATATGCTATATACTCATAGGAGAACTCCTTTTAAATTAATCATAGCTAAAACTATTATGCAAATTTCAGATATAAATCAATGCACCACTGGAAAGTTTCCTATTCAATTAACTACTTGATTTGTCAATTACTAGTGAGAAGGCCAGAAAGAGTCATCAACAAACTATTTTAGTATCTGCAAGGCTTGTGCTCATCAAGAGGAATGGAGGAAATAAATGAGAATACTGGGCGATACTTTAGCTGATCAAACATGAGTACTGATAAATGGGTTTGTATTAACAAAGAGGAAGTAAAAAGAGGAAAATACAGACAGCACTAACCCACACTGAATATGCTTTGTTAACAAAAGAAAATTAAAGACAGATTTTCTGGACCATATTCCTGTCCTCTGTCTTGAAGATGATATGGATAAAATAGGTCTTGATACATATTTGGCAAGCAAAGTAATCTCACTAGAAAGCTGAAATGTGTTAGTAGTAATTTTAATTAGTTAAATGTGTTCATTAATTCAAGTAATTAATTAAATTAATTAATTCATTCGACTGTAGAAAACTGAGTAATCAATAAATGTTCAAAGCCTTGACTAAAGTTCTTGTCAAAGGAATGAGAGGACAGAGTACAAGTTCAACTCTATTCAAGCCCTAACGAAAATCTGTCTGTGCTAAAAATTGAACTAGAATCTTCCTGAAATTTCTAAATATACCTGCTCTGAGAATAACACCTGAAATCTAACAGGTGGAAATATGAGGTGGAAAAAAATCAAATATTTTTCCCCTTGACCAATAAGATATCCCTTAGTAGTGTTCAAAGTGACTGATCCTTATAAGACTGTATAAGAGGTGTTTAATTTTTTGTCTCCTTTCTTCATGGGTTACAAGGATTGCATCTTTTCAAAAGAATTTAATTTTGTACCAAACCCAAAAGAGTTTCCAATGCATTGTTGTCGAGATTGGATTTTATGGTTAGGATAATCAAAATATAGTCTTTATGTGACTCAAAATTTGAATATACACTGTTAGTAACTTGAATTTCTAAAGCTGAAAACTTGAGCAGTAATACAATCTATGCAACTAGAGGAAATTGTTGCTTTATTTGGAAATATAAATTAATATAATATTATTCTCTGTATGTAAAACCATGTCTACAATATAAACAGTGATTTGGGAAAATAATATGCACATAAGTGCACTGCATTTAGGCACAAGTATCTGCTTCTCTGATTTCAAAACATTTCAACTTATATGCTTATTTTTATTAGGCTGGAAAAATTTTACTTAAATCTATATGAAATTACGATTAAAGACTATATGGAGGATATATAATATGCAGGTTCTGATTCCTGAAAAGCTTAGCAGTTAAAAATATCCTAACTTGCAAAATAAGATAATTAGAACAACAGTATTAGAGAAGGCAAGTGTAACAGAAGCAATTATTATGGAGGGTGAAAAGTGGACACATATTGTGTATTACCTCATTTGCCTGACTTTATATGATCTAATTAAAATGTTTCAGAAAAATACAGGGAAAATTGCTTTTAATAGCACTTGAATATTTGATTCTTAGTTCAAAGCCATTTGGTTTGCAATAATAATTATACAGTACCAAAAGTAATATTGAATGTGAAAAAACAATCTCTTAACTTCAAAGCAAATAATTTAATTTGTTATTCACTTTTTTTTTTAAGAAGAGCACGTCTGAATTTAAAGTACTATTTTCAGTGTAATGGAAGTTTAAATTCCTTTTATAAAGCGTGAAGAGCTTATTTCGATTTCTAGCAATTGAACTTATGCTTCAAAAGGCTTAATATTTTACTTCATCCACAAGTGTGTATCTTAGAGGGAAAAGTGCTCTAAAAAAGTAATAATGAATCAAAGTAATTGCGCACCACAAGATATTGCTCTGCAGGATAGGAAGGTCAGACCAAAACAACACCCAATCCTTAATAAATCTATTCATGTTTTATAGCTCAAAGACAGATGAAGGTTTTAAACCAGAACACTTGGAAAATAAGAACTAAACATGAAGCACTATCCATTGCACAAGTGCAGTAACTTCTCTGACTTCAGTGCAGTGTGTTGGCATCAGACAGTCCAGGAAAATTTTGAACTAGCAATTCTTACACAGTATCACTCTGAACGTCAGGTCACAGCCAGGTCACTTTGGGTCACGACTGTCAGTGCTGGATCAGTAGCTTACCAGGTATGGCACAAATGAGTGCATTCAGAATTGGCACAATTTTCCATTTCTAGCAGGAACTGTTTGTTTGGCACAGCAATAGTGCTCTTCTGTCAGCAAAACCCAGGAATATGTTTTCTTGGCCAACACTGCATCCAACACCCCAGCTCGCTTTTAAGTGTAGGATGGCAGATCTGGTTTTTGGGGATTGTTTCTACAGCTTCCTCAGAATCCCTTGCTTACACCATCATTCATAGCTATCAGGAATCCATTCATTAAAAATTCTAGGGTACTTCCAGGTCACTTCCAGCCACCACATATAGGAGGACTTCGGGGACAGAAAACATGACCTTCATGTAGGTCCATAACAAACACAGCCCTCACTTGTTGCAGATGATGCTCTGTACTGGAATACCTGTGAGATTTGTTGTGGTTATTGTGAGCACAGTAATCACATCTCTATTGGCCATCAGTTCCACTAGCCTGTTTATGATCACTGGATCACATCATGGATCATAGCAGGTTTTGTCAGGGCACGTTCCCTGACTGCTGAAACCACTAAAGACCTTCTTCCAGCAAAGGAAATCATCCAGCTGAATGCTGGTGGTTATACTTGAAGGGCAATTCTTTCAGGAAACAGATATCATGTCATCTTATGCTCGCTCCTGCCTACCCATTCAGTCCAGTTTGAGTTAAAATGGAGTAATGAGTTCAAGGGAAGTTGGTAGAGCTACCAGGCTCCATCACCGCCTTTGCTGAGGAGCCTTCTGCTCTCCAGGGTGCAATGCACTGCTGATCTCCAACTAAAAGTCAAAGCCCCATTTACTTGGCTCTGCTTTCTGTCCCCCTGTGCTTTGCTACATAAAAATCCACTAAAATAAAAATAGTCACTCCTACTTCACTTTTCTTCTTTTAGCAGGAAGATATGGCAAGAACTTTTAAGGTAGAAAGTAGAAGAAGGGAAGAGTAACAGCTTTAGCCAAAGCACCCCAGTCATGGGCCAGACAAAATAATTCTTTGGACATGCCTTTCCTCGGGCAGCTCCTTCGTGGTTGCATTCCAACAGAAACTCTAAATTTATGATTGAAACTTTGTGTGCATCCCCCTTTGGGACGTGGATAAGATGCTTACGACCAAGCTAAGCACCAAATCTGAAATAAAAGCTACAATCTTTAACTTCCTTGGAGATCTCAGCAGATCCCTCACTGCTCTTTTGTTATCCACACTGAAAACCAGCAGAGAAAAGGGTATGGAAGTCTGTCACCCATTTCTTTTAAGGCTCACCAGAGCATAACTTCCCACTTTTATCTTCTACCATTACTTAGACTTAATATGTACAGGAGCAAAGTCAGAATTAACTCCACAATGTCATATCTAAAGTCACTGAATTTGCTTTAATAACTAGCTGTAGCTGGGATATGGGGGGATTATTTCAGTTTCCCATTTAAGTTGCAGGACACTGGAGGTAAGATAAGGCTAAAAGCAGAGGTCTGTGACATACTTTTAATTTTGTTAATGTTCAATTAAAAGCAAAAATCCTGAGGACTGAGTCAGCAGTAAGGTACAACCACATATAGAAACTGTGATCCTTACAATAAGAATGAAGAGTGAGGAAAGTGGGAAAAAATGCTGAGAAACAGCATGGAGAAATAACAGAATGAATAGCAGCAAATGAGACACATGAAATTTATTTTCAAAAATTACTGAAGATGTTGAAATGGACAGCATGATCCTATCCTGTATCAACACTTCATGGCATAAGGCCATCTTGCTTCTCATTTTTCATAAGCTCTTACAGATGGGATTTACTTTCTCATGTTAGGGTAAATCTCATGAGCCTGCTAAATGTCAGCAGCTGGGAGGGTTTGTTGAGATTTCTGTGGTTCTCAACCAGAAGTCTCCATTAGGGAACAAATGATGATGACAAAAAGGTTAGCTGGCCCTCCAGAAGATTAACTCCAGTGCATTAACTGTGTCTGTAGTACTAGGCTGGGGAGAATTGGTTTCTTTGACTGAGAAGAGCAAAGAATTACTGCAATTAGAGCAAAATTCTTGGGTGAGGAAAAACAAAATCCCAGATACCATTTATATTGAAACCACATATACCCCAGTTTCTTCTGGAATGCAGAAAGCTTGTGTAACAGCTAAAATAAATTAAGAAAAGCTCCAACAGCATGTGAAGTTTACATTCTAAATGCCTCAAAATCTACTGTCATAGAAAGCTGTAACTGCACACTCACGTACTTTGAAGTTAGAAGATGACAATATTAATATTGCTTTCATGGCATCCACTCAGCCATTTTCAGAAGATCCAGTGTGATACCATCTTTAATTACATGGTCATATCCAGTGCTCCCTACAGTGTTAATATGAATGCTGCTCATTGAATAGTTACTCACTATTTTGTTTTGTCATGGCATAGATAGAGTTCATTTACTGTACATTGTTTAGCCTCTGCTCTCAATGCCAGTTATAAAATTACATGAAGGGCTTCTTTCCTTGCAGCCTCTATTACAGTGTTCAAGACTGTAATATCCAAACCCTTTACAAATATTTATTAAATTGGTTTTGTGGTGTTTTTCCTTGTAAAATAATTTCTGCCATGGAAAAACAGCTCAGAAAGGGACTAAGGCAATCAGAAACTATTATAAGTATTTTCTGCTAATTTTGGATGTCCAGCTTGAAAAGTCCAGGGCCAACCTTTCAGGGAATTTAATGTTCCGGAGTATGTAATAGTTTATTTGGACAGCAATAGGTGCTAACTTCTGTGCCACAGAAGACAAGGAGAGACACATGGAAAGCTAAAGAGATAGAGAAAGAGAGATCCTCCAGGGTCTTATTCAATTACTTTCATCATATGACCATCCTGTGACCACTGCCCTTACTCAGCACATGGAAACCTGAACAGGCTTGTGTGCACCACTCTTCACTGCTGTCATCCGAGCAGGACAAAGAGGACTGCTGAACCAGCTTTTAATCCATGCTGGGTTTCCACTCTGCTGTGGCTAAAGAAGAGTGCAGAAGCAGGGGCAGAAGTTTACCAAGGGAACCACCAACAAGTCCTCTGACAGGAAGGCTCCAAGCACTTTTGTATTTCCCCAAAATACCAAAAATAGAGAATGCAACTGTCAAATTCTAATGAATATGTTCAGTTATCACATACAAGGTGTAATTGAATTTTCAAAGCCCCGATTAATTTGAAGCAAAGTTTCCTTAGCAAAAAAGCACACACTTTTAGTACAGCAATCTTCCCTACTAGATATCAAGCCCTTCCTCCAATATACACGAGCAAAAGATTTCTTGTATTGTTCTGAGCCACATTTCTTGCTTTCTGGCAGAGAAAGAGGCAGCCCATGCCTGGTATCAATCCTGGAAAATTCACACCCAGTTACGTAAAGCCTGGAAAAATTAAAAGCAGCTAAACAAGCTCTTCTGATAGAAAATATTAGGCTGTCTTAATTAGAAGACTAATGAAGTAATAGCAGGTCTTCAAGAGCTGATTTTTTCAAAAAATTAGGAAATATCACTGCAGAGATGAAAGCCTTCCAGATATAAGATAGAAACAGATGCGCTTCATAAATGATGAGCTGTGTGCATGAAGGAGAGCATGGGAGATGAGCACTGGCTGCTTCAGTTTTTCCCTCTATAGTCCACAGTGAACCTGATGACAGTTTTGGGGAAAAAAAACCCCAAAAAAACCAAACCAAAACAACAAGAAAACACCCTCCCCCTGCACCCATCCCCCCCAAAACAACAACCAAAAAGACCTCAAAACAAAAACAAACAAAAAAAAACCCCAACGAGATAAAAACAACTAAAACCAGAAAATAATCTTTAGTCAGGCTAAACCATGAAGATGACCACTTGCAAGCAAGATTCCTTTTATGAACATTTTCAAAAACACAAGCCTTCCCAGATGCGGCATAAGAATGCACATAGTGAAAAGCCAGGGATTTCTTTAGGGCTTGCAGACTTTTGTTGTGCAGAGTCTAGAAAACCTAAGATTGGGTTTGAGGTTCTTGGGAAACAGAGCCCTTCCTCCTTACTTCCTTCTAAGGCATGCCTGGGATAAATTTTAATTCTGTCTGTGTCTCACTGTTATTTATTATCAGATACTGAAGAATTCATGGAAGTAGGACAAATTTAAGAGGAAGAAATTTACAGCTAATGATAAAAGAAGTCAAAGGACACTGCAGGAGGAAGGGAGAAAACCAGACAGTAAAAATTCAAAGCTGAGAGGACCATAGAATATCAGCACATGGATGGATTGAGAGAAGAAAGTCAGTAGGCAATGATGAGAAAAGAAAGACAAAGCTGAGGACTGCATTCAGTGCCCAAGGGCTATAGCCTGCTGCTGTCTGAGCTGCTGCACTGTTCAGCAAATGCTGGTTTTCATCTTACCCTGCTCCCACAGGGAGCCTGGCCTTTGGCAGCCATTTCAGTCCTACTTGGGAAAACAATTTTACAGAACATCTCTTGAAGCAATTTCACAGACTAAATCTCACAGTGAGGATTGCTCTATACAGATCTTTTCTCTTTCACTTTCTTAGTTCATCCCACCACTCTTTTTTCTACTTGCCAAAAGAGTTCTTCAGCATTAGTTTTCATCACATATATTTATTGTCTAGAGGTCATCTCTTTAAACCTCATTCACCAAAGCACCATCAGCAAAAAGTGAGTCAGGGGAGGTTGTTCAAAAATGTTTAGGCAACGACACCCTTCTCTATCTACATAAGTAAATCATCCGAGGTCTTAACACACTGCAGAGAGTGACTGACTTGGACTTGAAATAAAAAGCTATTTAAATTGTTTATGTAAAATGACTCAGCACAGTTCTGATTACTTATTTACCACAATTAGAATCTAGTTCCCTCCAAGCGGAACTAGAAATTCAGGTTTTCAGGAACGGTTATGTGAGGTATCACACTTAACCTTTGGCATCCACGATGAATTTGCTTCATACCGAAAGAACTGAGTCATGTATATTGCTCAGAACCTTGCTGTTGAATAACTTATCACAAACTGAAATGAAGACTATGTCGTGTGCATTTGGTGCAGGACTTGGAGCTTCTGAGTTTTTTCACAGTGCCAGTGGATGAAATATGTTTGTTTTTCTCTCCGCAGGGAAAAACATAGAACATGTGAATAGTTGTGTATAAAATAGTTGTGTAAAAAAGGCTCATTTCTACACTATGTAAGCAGCAGAGATCTAACAAAGCAACAGAGCAGCACAAGTTTATGTTTTTAAAAGTCTGTCTGTATGTTTGAAAGTGACTGTCTGGTAGCAACATGGTCTAAGTTTCACTGTATTTTCCATACTTCGAGATCAACACTGTGATTTTTCTTTGAATAACCATTACAGTGTGAAATACAGTTTTGGAAAATAACAGATCCCATTTTGCTCTTGGCTTTTGGATAACATTTTTCCTAGTGTTCTTGTCAGCAGATATAGCTGACTGGTTGGTGTTTTTCCAGAAACACTAAATTTATGTTAGACTTGAGAGAGTTTTATTGGTGAGATGGCAGAATGTAAGAGAAGATATGAGAAGAGGCATAGAAGCAAAAATGGAAAGAGAATTAAATTATACTTCTCTATCTATTTTCTAAACAAAATATTATAGTTTAATGTCTGAAAGTACTCAATTTGAATAATTTTAAAATTTAAAGGGTTTTTTTTATTTCTATGTTCAGATTGAGGTTCCAAAAAATATAACCCTTTTTTTGTTTTAATTTTGTTCAGGAATGACTATGCTATCTGAACACAAAACCAAGCAATACTCTTCATTTTATTTCAGGACATATTTTAATTTCACATAAAGCTAAAATGAAAGACTCTTGAGAAACCTCTCTGCTTCTTTCTCCCAGGAGAAAGGAGATATTTTTCCTTTCTCTCATCTCATACTTATTTGATAATGAATGTGGGCACTAGAACACAAGTGATACATTCATCCATGTAAAAGGGGACCTTTAGCTAAACAGAGGCAATTTAAACCTATGTTTCTAATACATTATAGTCACTATCCTGCTGGAATTTAGAATGTGCACAGATGCTCAAATGCAGTAATATGGAAAACATAGCACTTTGAAAAAGTAATATTTTGGGGACTGAACATCTATGAGCTACCACCAAAATTAGGCAGAATTTTGCTTCCATTTCTTTGTAGTGAGATGGGAAATTGCAGGTTATTGCCAGAAAAAAGTCTTTATACATCTAGACTGAAGGAGCAGATTCATCAAACTTATTGTGTAGTGCCTTGAAAAATAGATGCTTTCTATTTTATTACTCACTGACAACTCGACTGTAACATTGAACTTACTCCATGCAATCCCAATGGATGCCAGGTAACCATAGCAAATGTAAAACACCCACCTACTCTGGCAGACTGACCTTGTGTGTATCTGAGACACAAAAGGAGCTCCAGGTTCCACTAGCAAATCCCTGGACCCCAGCTGAAGAAACTGCACGAGATAGATTGCCCTCTCATGTGAAGAGGGCAACAGATATGTCAAAAAGCACTCTGAGCCCCTAAAGTCTGTTTTGGTCCAGGAAACATCTTTGTTTTGTGTTACACCATGGTTTTTGTAAGAAATAATAAGCTGTGCTCTAAATAAAGGGCCTGTCAGTGCTTCACAGGCTTTTACAGCAATGTAACTGTGTGGGATTGTTTAGATAAGGGCAAATTCAACAGTGAGTAAGTTGGTTTAAACCCACCACAATGTCAGGCATTTCTTCTTCCAGTCTAAAACAAATTTACTGTCTTGTAAACGTAAACACCAAGGTTATTTGTGCATTAGTCTCAAAATCTGTGACACATTGTGTGTAAACCTTTCCCACAAGGACTTTGGTGGGCCATGACCATACTTTCACCTGATTCTGCTGTAAGGGATTACACATAATACTACATTCATTTTTCAATAGTTGATAATGGCAGCTGACCGTGCTGCAAACATGGAAATTGATTTGCTCTGAGTCTGCTGCAGGATGACAAACCATTGCACCTTTGGCCACCCTTGCACTCAGTAATGACTGGAAGTGACTGTTTCTCCTGTAGGAATGGTATTACAAGGCCAAGTGCATGAGCTGTGCAAATTAGCATAGTTCACGCAATATCTATGGCTCACTGCACAATAGGAACAAAAGATAATAAACCAGCAACCAAACCACAATCTGATCGGGTTAATTTGCGGAAATATCCATAAATTAATCTCATCTTGTGAGTCTCTGCTTTGCTATTGTGTAATTAATTTTAACATTTGTATTCATTCTCCACATTATTAGTTGTCTGCATGCTGTATTATTTAATCTGCTCTGAAGTTCTTCTATATGAGAAAACAAACAGTGGGTGAAAGTGGTATCATATTACTTTTTGTGATGTTTGTTACACAAGTTTGTTCTCTGTTGTAGTTTTGCACCTGAATAAGGGTTCTATTGCGTTTAAAGCTTGTTCTGAAACAACAACTTGTATTTGGAGTCAGTGAAAGGCTACCACTGTCTTTAACACCCATTGCTTTGGGATTTGGGGTATAAAATACAACCATATAATCACCTCTTTAAAAAAGCCCCGAATTTAAAATGTGTTCCTGAGACCCTATTTCTGCTGCATAGAGTCTTCCAAATAGCATTGTAAAATCTTGTATCAATGCTAGTAGTACCTGTATACATTTATACCAATACACTGACATAATATACTGTAAAAGTAGCAACAACTCTGCTGTTCATAACCGAGGAACAAAGTGGAAATTTTGAGGTAGCCTTAATGTTAACACGGTACAGAGAACACAAATAACATGAATTGATTTAACATTATAGGAAACTCAAATAGACAAGAAAATTTTCAATCATACATTCACTTAAACCATTACAGCTTCCAAAAGCACTCAATTGATTTTCTTGAGAAAATCATTCCAGAGAAATTATTCTCTTTTCTCACAGAGAAACTCACCTCAGTACAGAAATAATACAGAAACCCTGAGAAGATAAAAACCCCTTGCCTGTCCAAGACACTGGTGGCAGAGCAGATATCTTCATCCACCCTGTGCAAAGCTCTCTCTTGGACATTCAGTGGGCCCCACACCTCCCTGGACTATTGCCAGCAGCCTGGTGGACTTGTGTCCTCTGTCAGGTCAACTTTCAGTGGAGGACAACCAGGACACTGTTCCCAGAGGGACTCAGAAAGGAACTGTGAAGTCTGGCATCCTCAGGTGACAAAGGACAGAATGGTTCTTTCACGGGGGGAAAAATTTCTTGAAAAAAGGGTCTCACAGCTTTCAGAATAACCTTTTCAGGGTGACAGATGGGAAGGGTGACACACTAAAGATACCTCTGACTTCCAGAAGTAAAGCTGGTGCACATCAAACTCCATATCAATGTCTTATCAGACCAAGACCCTCACACAGGATTTCTCTTGCAAGAGATCACAACACCATGTCAGAAAGTTATGTCAGCATCACAGGAAGTTTCTGGGTGATTTTTCAAGCATTTTAGCTCTGTAATAAGAACAAGACCTCACTTTCTCTTTTTCCTTGCAGGTTTTCAGAAAACTAATAATTATCTCGTTATTCTAATCAAGATGTTATTCCGGAATAACATCCTGAACCCCCAGGTTTACATCCTGATCAGTTGCTTAGTCTGAGTTTGCCTGTCATTTCCTGATAGCTCATCAGGTAGTGCAACTGAGTGAGTTTATTCCTGGTTATTGTCTTTGTTAACATAAACTTGCCAGGTTTGGTGTCTGTGTGTTTGTTTCCCTCCCTTTCCTTATTGGCAAGGTTCTTAGATAATGCTGAAAAAGAAATGTTCCCACACTTCACATACCCTTCTCTGTCAGTGCAACTGAGCAGCTCATCCTCATCACCACCACCCTCCTCCTGTGTCCCTCAGGTTTGTCTGTGTGTTCTTGTGTATGGCTCCCTTCACCACACACCCTTAGAGGAGCAAAGACTCCTTCCACATTCCCTTACAGAGACTTCCACTAACTGAAAAGATCAGTAATTGCAAAAGGAAAATCGATGTCGGCAAGTTCTCAATATTTCTGAAATTCATGGTAAGTATTAATTCCCAAACGAGTCTTAGATTTCTTTTTTTCTCTTCTTTTGTAGTGAGGTTTGAAAATTTTTTATGCTATCAAATTTTTGTTCTATAAATACAGAAAAAATATTAATAATTAAACTAGAAATATATTGAATTTAGTGAGAGGGACCTAAGGGAAAATCCTTACCAACATTACTGCACATAAATTTATAATGTAAAATATTATAGAGTACTCTGCACAGAAGTAGTGAAATATCAATTAGTGTAATCCTTTATGGAGCCATCACTTATCACTTAAATCACTGTTTTGTTTTTCCAGTTTTCATTGATTAAGATTAGTGTACCAGCATGGAAAAAAAATGTATGTATTTCTATGTGGTTTAAGTGATAAAGAAAAGGAATACTTTGTCATGATCAATATTTTGTTTGATCTTCTGAAAAGCTATTTCCAGATGATTTCTAGGCCTGACTAGAGAACTGAAAACTGCAAAGATGTAAATTTCCATTGTAATTTCTTATAGCTCTTATGGTTTTCCTTACACAGTTATGAGGTGAAAACCTTAATCTCAACATTTATGAAAATTCTGAAGTGATGAAGGATAAAATTCTTATGTATAAAAGTTTAATCTCTTATTTTTAAAATTCTAACAAAAGAAAGGCCTTCAAATATATCCCATATAGAATTGTTTAAAAATAACTGAAAATTGACTTTTCCTCTTACACAGAGTACCAAATATGTAATAATATTTTGTCCTATTTTAAAAATATCACTTAATAAATTATATTCTTTCTCTGCTATGCATACCTGGCTTACTTGGCTTGAAAAAGAACAAAACATTTTACTACAGAAAAACATCTGAGTCTGATGAATCATATATTCTTTACTAAATTGTTTGAAAATTAAAGTGCAGGTAAATTTTGCGTCATCTAAACTACGCTGCTGGAAGGCTGCTCAGTATCATAATGTTTGCAATGTCTGCTATAGCCTCATGTTAGAACATAATGTCTGTAGGATAATAACAGGACATATCCTGGGTTTAGCACTGCATCTCTGGTAGGGAGCAAAATTAATTGATGGGCAAATCTGTGAGAGTAAAATCATTGATGCCCGCAGCCTGGATTGACTTGGGGGCATTAGTGTAGATGGGGCAGATAGGTGTGATCTATAAAGGACCAGTCCCTGAATGTGACAGGGACCTGTGCAGTGCTACCATTTCCTTTTGTGCCTATTTATTTTCAGTGTGCCTTCTTTTTGTGTCACTCATGACTAAGCAATCAACAATCTAGAATAAAAAAGCCAAACACTTGTTTAGAAATATAAAACTTTCTGCAGAGATGAGAGGGGTTTTTGTAGGGTAGTTTTTTGTTCTAATAGCTTGGTCTTTGCCCACCAACAGAAATAAAGAATTGTGCAGTGTCAACACCTTTGGTTTTGCTAAACAGACTCGACAATAGGTCCATAGTCAGACATGGCAGTGATGTACCTTTGATATTTCTTATACAACAGTTCCAGCCTTTGGTAAAGTATAAAGGTAAGAGACCAAAGAAAGCAGCTGGGCTTGTGCACTTTTCACAAAATCCTTTCTGAAAATAATGGGGCTAGAGGGAGCCATTGGTTTGACCTTGTAGGGTGTCTCCTATGTTTTTATGTCTTCATATGTCTTCAGTACAGAAGAATCCTGCACAAAAGAAGTCTTCTATAACCAACAGTGCTCTTCACATGTTACAAAATAATTCTTCACAGAGATAGCTGACCTAGTTTGTGTAAAATGAGCCCAGCTTTAGGACTTCTTAGCCTGGCTGAGCTGTTGGTTACTATTTCTCAGTTCTAAACCTGCTCAGAGATCACTCAGCTCTGCATGGCTCCGTATTGTCCTGGGCAGGGAGCCATCAAAGACAACTATTGAGGAAACATTGTACAATACCTAGAGAATGTTTTTGCCAACAACATTACTCAAACCCAACTAATCTATGTTGGCATGCACCATGCTTATTCCTACCAAGACTGAAAAAAACCCGCCAAACAGGACTATTGAGTTGTTATGACCAGTATGTGGCCTTTTTTTCTTTTTCCTCTAAAAGGCACAGTAAAAGCCACCTGAGCTTTACCAAGCTATAGGAAAAGATAATTGGCTATGTTTGCAGCATGTGTTTTAAGGATACTGTTTTGGATGTTCACATGATTCATTTCCAGATCTTTCTTAACAGGGTAATGAAAACTAGTAGCTAATGATTATAATATATAATGTTCCCACTAATTTCAAATAAAGACAAGGTAGGATGAAATTTCTTAATTTCTCAGAATTTCAATACACAAAGTTGTATATATTTGGAAAACCACATTGCCAGAAAATAGGTGACCTCAATTAGACAAGTTTTCATTAACTTCTCATCTACAATGCCGTAATTCCTTCCACTTTTCTGAGCAGAGACACATTTTCTGGACATGGATATGCATATGGATATATAAATAGTACTGGTAAATGAAAAAAATTGACATTTCACAGTTTGGCAAACAATTTCCTTTTGTGTTCAGTATAGTCTTTGAATATTTAAGAAACAAGCAGAAATTAAGTCAAAGTTTGATATGTGCTTGAAGACAGCACTGGAATGCTTAACCATAATTAAAGAAGTTAAGTTATTAAAGTCTTGGTCCTTTTTTAGTATTCCATTGTATAAATACAAGAAAGGCACTCCAAAGTCAAAAAGCATCAAAAGCATGAGCTGGCTTTGCAATTCACACCTCATCTCACAGGGCTGTATTGCATGATCTTAAAAATACCAGTCTTATAAACTTTCTCTATGTTGTATGTGCGTACACATGTATGCACACACACACAAAAAACCCCACACGTAAAGGATATCAATTGAAAGAAAAGATGGAATTTCACATACAGCCTTTCAGCCTTTTCAATGTTTTAAAGTAAATACATATTTTGGTGATAGAGACATTTTCTGCCAAAAAAAAATGTAAGAATGACGTTTGTACTTAACAGGTTCCAAGAAAGTGCAAACAACCTACTAGTACTTTGTGTAGTCGTGTTAGCAATGAAAGATTTTTACAAGTTCATCTCAGTACACGGATTAGTGGTGATTGTGGTGGTGTCCTCAGGAGTTTGTACTGTGACGGAAAGAGGAACTATAGGAACAAGAGAGAGGGAGCACACAGAAACCACAGCAGATCACATTCAGTTTTCTGGGGTGCTCAGTACAACCTAAAATTTCACTTTTTAAAAAGCCTCTAGACATTTGGGCTGTAAATACCACTTTGAAAAGTGACCTACACAAACCAATGAAACCCCCAAAGACTCAGTTTGCAGGAAGTCTTAAACAAGTCAGCCCAGGGAAAGCTTTATTGTTCACATATAGTAACTGAGATTCAGTCAATATATTAAATAGTTAAAGCTGAGTCAGGTAACAGAAGGTGAAGGAATTATGGAGATTGACAAAAATAACCTACAAGTCACTTCTGCTTTCAAAAAGTTGTTTAAAAAGCTCACTGTGGAATTGACTGGTGAGGTTTCATTGATTAGGTCTGGGGCTCAGTTTCCACCAGCTGGGAAATACCTACATAAGATATAAGAGATAAGAAATGTTTTCAAAACCGACAAAAGTGAAAAGCAATTGCTGTTATCTTCTTTGACCTAATCTACTAGGAATTTGTATGGATTTGCTTCCCTCAGCACAGCAGTCTTGTGTCAATAATGCTGGCATGAACATATGGAATGAATGATGGCCAATGGCATCCTGGCCTGTATCAGCAAAAGTGTGGCCAGCAGGACCAGGGCAGTGATTGTCCCTCTGTACTCAGCACTGGTGAGGCCTCACCTCGAGTGCTGTGCTCACTTTTGGGCCCCTCACTACAAGAAAGACACAGAGGTGCTGGAGTGTGTCCAGAGAAGGGCAATGGAGTTGGTGAAGGGTCTGGAGCACAAGGAGGAAGAGCAGCTGAGGAAGCTGGGGTTGTTTAGTCTAGAGGAAAAAGGGCGCGGGGGGATCTCATTGCTCTCTGCAACTACCTGGAAGAAGGTTGTAGTGAGGTGGGGGTCAGTCTCTTCCAGATAACAAATGACAGGAAGAGAAGTTATGCCAAGGAAGGGGATTGGCTATTAAAAAAAAATTCTTCATGAAAAGGGCTGGAACAAGCTTCCTGGGGAACTGATGGAATCACCATGCATGGAAATGCTCAAAAGGCACCTGGATGTGGCACCTGGGGACATGGTTTAGTGGTGAACACAGTGATGCTGGGTTAACAGTTCGACTCGATTATCTTAGAGGTCGTTTTCAACATCAGTGATTCTATGATTTTATGGTTGTAAGTTGACTTTCAATAAATAGCCAACAGGTCCATCAGGATGGCAGGTGAGAACCCCCTCTAGGTACACTCTGTCTTTCCTCTAGAAAAAAGAATTCATGTCACTCCAGCAGTGGGGTGTTTTCTTTTATTTTTGCTTCATTAAAATTAACTGTGCAGCTGGGCTATATTTTTTGTTCACAACAATTTGCACTATGTCATTTTCTTGTTTAGTTTAAACAACTGACAATAATGAAACAAGGGCAGGTGATACTATGGTTCCTGTTTGTAGTGTAGAATAACAGGCACAGAGAAAGAGCACAGAGACAGGAAGGTCATGCTCTTTGCCAAGAAAATCTACTTTTTAATGCAGATTTTGTTATTTGTCAAGCTGTTCTTTCTGATCATCCTTTGTTGGATGTGTAAATTAAATTATGTGATTCTATCTCCAATAGCATTTTTTGTTTTCCTTTTTCTAAACACAGAAATAAGAGCATTCCAAATTCATGGGATGCAGCAGATAAAACCTCATTCAAACTACCTTAGAAATGAAAAATTTGTCTGGCTCCTGGTTTTGACTGCTACCTGTGACGCAGAGAGAAGAAAAGCACCAAGTGCTGTTACAGTTGCTAATTTATCATTAGCATAGTTTGTGTCTGCTTTTGGCCAGATATTATTTAAAATAATGTTTTCATGCTAGCAGATTTATTTCCTCATCAAGAGAACGTTCACTATGTGCTATGGTTTGCCAGATGAACACTTCCACTCCCCAACTGCCTCGTCCCACCTACTCCAGGTGGGGCCAGGGGAAAACACCTGTCTCTAGAGACATTAGACACAATTCCTTCACGATCTCTCCACCTGACAGGTTGTTTTTGGTATAAGAAGTACTGCAGGTGCTAGAAGAGCTCAGCAGTGTGAAGATGCTTTACTGGTAAATAAAAAAATGAAGGGCCTTGTTTCTTCAGTCTGTCCAAAACAGACTTCATGGTAGCAGGTGTGCACATCTTGGATTGATTTCATCTTGTGCAGCACATTTTTGGACTGAAATGCTGCAGCAGACAGAGCCCAAGCCATGGATTTACCTTTTTTTTCCCCCCTATTCACACAGATTGTTACTAACTTCATCCAAGTCATCCACCCAGGAAGGGATCACTCAGGCCAAAGGAAGGAAGTAAAATGACCTTTTATTATAACAAGAAATTACTCACAAATACAAAGTGTTTGACTTGTGACATAAGTTAGTTCTAATATATAATGTAAATATAAACATACTAGCAAAATATAGTATAAAAATGCCCTTTTCAATTTTAGCATACAACTTCTACCAGTAACCTTTGGTCTGAGGAGAGCAACACAGTAAAGAAATCTCATTCTTAGTTCTGAAAACCAAATATACATGAAAATTCCCTTTTTTATAAATAGTGTTTATTTTTTGTGCTCCCCAGACTGGAGGTATTGCACAATCTTTCTGCCCTTTCACCTGGTTATTGATCTACCTTATCAGCATTACTTCAGTCATATTGGACAGTCAGGGACACAACCAGGAAGAAAAACAGTTGTCTAAAGAAGTTTCTCACTTTCCTTCTTGCTTTACTTCCTTCTCTTTCTTACCAAGGAAAAGTTTTTAAAAAGCATACATTTCTCCCTGATAAAAATTCACAGACACTTCAGCAAGGAGACAAACTGGTCTGCTACAGCACTTGCTGAGAACAAGAAATGACCCAGCATTATTCTCTGCCAGAACTGGCAACACAGATCCGGATGGACTATCTGATCTCTAACTGTCTCTATGATAAAGACCATGTCAATATGGTGATAAAATAATGCCAGATATATTTGCTTCTTAATACTCTTGAAGGTCACATGCAAAACTGAAATGATTAACAAAATAAATTTGACTACTCTGCAAGCAGCTTTCAAGAATCTATTGGCTAAACTTACAGAGTGGCTCTGTCACCTTTCACATTTCATGCACCTCTATCCCTTTGTTTCAGTGACTTTATGGAGTAGCCACACATGCATATGAATGTAAACCTTTTAATAGTTTCTACACAAACATGCTGAAATCATCTGCCAAAGAATATGGTCAGTTTGGTTTTCTTCCCAAGCTTCCTTAGAGTCACACCATGAACCAGGTCTGTTTCTCAGGACAGAATAGCCAGTGTTTCTTTGTCTAATAAGATGGAGATACAATCCAGAAACAAAATTTCCATTGTCTCTGCAGATGTACAGAAGCTGGTGGGTGCTACAAAATGTGCATTCAGTTAGGTCAAAGACTGTTGATAAGCTGAGCCTGGCAAATATTGGAAGCATAAAAAACACACTGCAAATACATGATAAATGTGCATTTTGGCAGGTGAACGCAAGACTAAAAGTCTTCCATTCTTTGTCTGTTCTGTGCTGGCACCATAAAGAGCTGCCATACAGGATGCAAGGATGCATTAGAAACTTTTCCTACTTCTACAGATGTCTATATCATGGCCGTGAACAACTGGCCAACACCAAAGAGAAATAAAATCAAAATTAAAAGATGAGAGAAGGTAAACTTAAGTTTGGGCAGTGAATATGATTAAAGACTTGAATTTTGAATAAAGAGACACTGGAACAACTTTTCCACTTGCAATCTTTAGGGAAAACAAGGGTTAATTCATTAAACCATCATTACTCTTGCTCTTGCTGTTTCACTAGGATAACAGAGGTGTGTACTGCAGAGGGTGGATGAAAGGGAATTCTTGGAGGAAATTGTAGTAAGGGTTCTTCCAATTTGACACAAGGCAATAAAAATCCTCACTGTGAGGATGAACAGCTCAACTGGAAATGCTCAACAAAGCAAAGAGGTCTAGCTTTATATTGGCCATGTTTGAGTTGGGATGACTCTTCAAATGTCCTGTAGAAGTCCTTTCTAACCTCAGTTAGTCTATCGTTATATGTGTGTGGGCTGACAGCAGCCAGACTTGTACATACATACATGATGATCAGTATAGCCAAGTGACTTAGAAGGAAATCTGAGTGAAGACAACATGTTTAGCCAGATTAAACTTGCTGTGAAATTAAAAACACATTTTGGAGAAATTGCTTCATCTGAGAGCTGGAAAAACCCTCAGTTCTTTCCTTTCTACTCTATAGAAAAAAATGTTTTGCTGTACCTTAGTCTTTATGATAAAGGGAGAAAGGTATATAAAAAAGGTAAAAACCAATAAAGTTGATTCAGTAACAAGTAAAAAAACAGAGGTTATACAACAATGCACTTTGGCAAACTTAACTTTGTATTTGAAGCTCTAGGTACAGAAAGATAAGGATCTTAGGAGCTGAGATGTTGTATAACTGAGAAAAATTACTTTCCAAGTATTAACTGCATGAAGAAATCAGATGACTTCAAATAAAAACAGCTCTTGAAAAAGAGCAAAGGCCAAGCTAAGCTGAATTAGAACCTACCACCATTTATCTAGTGATTCAGAAAATGCCTTCCCTGCAGATTAATTTCTCCAGTTGGAAGAATTTTTTTGAACATGACCATGGAAATTGTTGTCTGCCTTAACACAGAAATAGAAACAGCTGGTCAGACTCTGAAAATTAAGGTCTTCAGGCTAGAGATTTATCTTAGAGTTGCCCTAAAATGTCTCTAGCACAAATCCTACAGCTGATAAAAGACTGGAATAATCATACCTGAGCCAATTTTCCTAGCCCTTGGCAGTACAGTGGGCAGATCAGGTCAGAGATGATGTTTCAGATCCAAATGAGATTTAACTGAAAATCTGCATCATCCCTCTAAAGTCAACATTAATTCTGAGACTCATAATGAATGTCACTTATGCTGTTTCTTTACACAGTGATAATTTTTGCCAAAACATACCTCTGGAAGTGCAGACCTGTTTCAGCAAAAGTTGCCTCTGACTGCCACACAGAGAAGCAACTGCGCAGCCCAGGCTGACTCAGACCTTACTCATCCTCACTATGGAGCCAAGTAACTGATTCTGTATGATTCCTGATCTACTTCAGAATATTTAATAAGATTTATCATGCTTTGAAGGGGCAGAAAAACATGGGATGGATAATTAAAGTCTGTGAAAGTTTAACTTCATTTGTACTCGATTGCTATATCCACTTTTGCCCTTTGCAGTACTTGCTCCAGTTAAGTTTGTCCTGAGAGTAGAGATTTGCCTCCAGAGAAGACAGATATAATCTAGAAGAAATCATAAGAAACTTATCTGTTAGAGTCTTACTCATCATTTGGAAGAAGATGAAAATGTGTAAAGGTAGCTTGCTTTAACTGATTAATTGGTAACTTTGCAGCTGGTTAAGCTGAATGCTGTTCAGAGCAGGGGTCATATATTCTCACTCTCTGGGTAGCATCTGATACATGCTTACTGTTATACAAATCAAAATAATGAACCACCACAGCAGTAACCAACTTGATCTTCCCAGCTGATTTTCAGACAACTGATTAGCGTATATCATAGACGGAAATAATTTAAAACAAAATACAAACCCTCCACACTCTGCCTTTTGTTAATTTATTTTCTTGTGACCACAGTTTACACATGCCAACTAGTGCTACCACTTCTAGGACCACCCAAGGTTGAGTGTAGCAGGGTACTACCCGGCAATAGAAAAACCTTTCACCTCCTGTCCCAAAGCCATTTGACATAATAGAAAAGAGTCTCATTTCACATTACGTGGGTTACTCACGGCTCAGCTTCGACGCTCTGGTCAGGAGCTATGTAGTTGGCAGGGATGTAGCCCGTGAGTTTGCGGCCAGGACAGACTGACCCCGCTGGCAGGAGGAGCCTGGCGTACCACCATCCCTCGTGGGATGCATTCACCACTTCCAGCTTATCCCCAGCTTGGAAGCTCAAGTCCTCTTCAGTGCGAGCATCGTAGTCAAACAGTGCCACAAAGGTGCAAATGTTTGCTAGATCCTGGCCAGGCAGTGGAGGTAAAGGTTTCTCTTTTATCTTACTCTCTAGGTCCTTCTGTCCTGCTTGGAGATCAGGTTTTACCACAGCAAGGTTGGCAAAGACTTGGCCGACTTTGTCTTCCTGCTCACCATTTCTCACCAAGAATATGCAGGGGATGTAAGGCTCCAAACAGGGACAGTGCTTCTGGCAAAAGTTTCCCATTTTGATTCTTTGTTCCTTCTTCTGCTTCTGTTTTTCTTTTGCTTTTCCTGGTTGCAAGACCCTTAGACCAATGTTTGCACCATCCACATCTTAGCTTTTTGCGGACTTCTTCTCCCCCTCCTCCTTTGGCACAAAATGAAAGAACTCTTGGCAGAGCTGGAAGCTCCTCTCCGGGTCCCCCGGAGGGCTCATTACAGATGGCTCCCAGTTAGGGAGTGAAACCTGAGCATTCAAGTGCCAGCGCACGTGTGGAGGGAATTTCTCACTTCCTCTTCGGAACAGGAAAGCAACACAACAGCTGTGCTGGGTGCAGCTCTGAGAACAACAGGGAAGCGTGGAGCCTCTTCAATAATGTCAATTATTCTGCCAATGTCAGTGTTCTGACAATAATGTCAGAACACATAAATAAGGGAGGCTTTTCAATTTCTTCTGCTCAGAGTGGGTATTTTCTTATCTCAGATGTGGTCTGGTCATATGATCAGTGGTGAATGTCTGTCTTGGTAATGATTAATCAAACTGACCTGCCTGCTTCCTCAGCAGTCTGACGTGGGCAGCTTGAATTAATATTTTTTTTGTTTCCTGGTTTGTACTGGTTTCAGTTCGCAGTGGGAGGGCTTTCCTTGCCTGAGACTGGCAGATGCCCTCATCTGGAGTGCACCTGTGGCTCCCGCCCTCACTCACACCCAGGCACATTCCCTGCCAAGTACGCACCCCTCAAACCAACCCTCTGGCTCTTTTTTACTCAGCTGGGATGGGCACTTTTTACAAGGAAAAAAAATATATGTGGCTTACTGTAATAAAGCAGTTTATTTTAATGCGTTCCTTCTTCTGCATGTTAAACATGGGCACTAGCCAAAAAACATTTCTCTAGGTGGTTCTCTAGGTGGTTCTCTTGAACCTATATAAAAATAATGGCTGTTTTCCAGTCACCATGTAAACCAGTGACTGCATTGACCAGTATATTCCCATTTCTAAAGCATCTCTAACCCAGCATACAGACCAAGCATGGGTGTCTGGATATTGCTGTGGCAAAGCAGGCTGAAGAGCTGGCTGCCATATGGCAGCAGTGCAACCCGAACTTTGTGTAACCCAATCACCACAGCCTGGACATGCAATGCTTGGAGCAGGAGCAGGAAGTACAGAAGATACAGAGATGGCCTGTCTGCTCATAGTGGTGGCATTCCAGTAAGAGAAAAACTCTTACAGATCAGAGCCTATTTATTGAGATAAATCAAAACTCACACATGGACCTATAACTTACTGGTTAAAAAAAACCTGAGTTCCATCTTTTTCTTTTTCAGTCAGGAATATGGTGCTATTTTCCCAAACCATTTCCATTTAGAGTTGCTGATTTCTGTTGTGTAACTTTCCTAGAAATAAAATATCTAAATAACAGAAACCAAAGTAATTTGCTTTAATCATGTCTCTCATTCTTTTGAATGAGAACACCAGTGGCAGAGGCAGGAAGCTACATACGAACCAGGGACTTTGGGACGAGTAAAAGAAAGCTCTACTAAAATTGGTAATATTACTATCAGGTGCAACTCCACTGAGGAGGAATGGAGAACTGCTTACATTCTTCTGCAATGCTGCAAAAGAAATTAAATAAAAGAGAAAGTACCAAACACATTAAGTCATCATTAAAGCTCATCCACCTTTGGGTCTGATAAAATGAGGCATGCTGATCTTGCAGAGTATGATTAATTGTATTTAGTTTATGAACAATATTCAAAGGTGTTGATAACAACAGGATTTATTACAATATTCAAAGGCAAGGAAGGCCTGTATTGATAAAAAAACTACCTTCATTAGCCTTGTTTAAGGAATTGCCTACATTTACTGAAAGCAGAGATTAATAGAAACTACTATTAAGTAATTTGAGAATTTTCAATTTGCATATTTGATTTTTCCTCTAATATTTTGTGGTTCTGGCAACTTGGGCATTAATTCAGAAAAGATTTGCCCACATATTTACTGCCCAGAATACTTTCACCATGACAGTAGAGCCACTTGCATCATACAGAATCAATATGTACAAAACACAACCCTTTCAGGATCAAGTACCACCTTTACACTCAGGTACCAACATACAAACACGTTAGAAATCACACTGCATTCACTGAGACCACTCAGATAAGTATTTATAACTGGAGCTACAACAGGGCTTAAGCCTACAAACATTTGTGGATATGACTACCTTATCTCAGCACACTCCAGGCATTAAATTCACCTTCTCTCTCAATTTGTGCCCCTGCTTGGCTTTACAAGAACAGAAAGACTTTTGCTGGAAGTGATCAATAACTACAAATCAGATTATTTTCATCCTGATCTTTAGGACCAGTTCTATGTATTAAACAAGTAGACTTTAAAAAATAGCAATTAAATTCATTAATCAGATATAAAAGTCTTCTCAAAAAGAGAGAAGATTGGAGTTGCTGAGAACCGCTGAGCAGATTTCCTACCCCATGTGGGGCAGGACAGTAGGTGAGCTGTGGTGGCCACACTGCAGAAGTCCTTCTGCTTTGTTCCCATCCTGGTGACTTTATTGAGGATTCACTGCATTTCCGAAAATAAGGAAGTACTCTTTATGGCTTAGACTATATAATTTTATCACAGGCAAGAAAAGAAAATTAGCATGTAATAAAAATGTTCTTGCTGTTTTTACTGAAAAAAATAAAATCTGATAAATCCCATAATCCTGATTTTCATATTCACAGTTCGGAACAAATGAGGATAATCATGCATATTCACGGGCTTTTCAATATAAACTGTTATCCAAGTCCTCTGCATTGGTATTACATGTAATTTAATAGAATAATCTTTACAGTACCTATTTCTTGGCTTAATTAATTTCTTTTTTCTTGCATCCCACTATATTTTATTTTGTTTTGCAAAAGGAGGTCAAACAGTCCTGCATTGCTTATTGGCCTTCTGTATCCTTATTTAATTTGTTTTGGGGGCTGAATATCAGAGCAGAAATTGTTCAAATAAATAAGTTACTGGATGTAAAGCAACTGTGTAAGTCTTAATCAGATATATTGATGAATTTTATTAACAAAAGTGCTTTAAGAAGGATACAAGGTTCTCACCTCCTTAAAGCCAGCACTAGCTAGTGAGAAAGATGACTTTATTACAACCAGAATGGCACATTTACAGTATGAATACTGAAATTTAGTATCATGGTCCCTATATTATAGAAAACCCAAACACTAATATTGCAAGTAATTTTTTAAAGTATGAAACACCTTAAAGCAAAGATTGATCATTTAAAAGCTGTGTCTGACAGGACTATACAAACTTAGATTTTAGAAAAGAGAGCAAATCTATTCAATTAAGCAGTACTTTCCCCCTTCAAACTAGATAATTCCCCATTGCTTTTAGTGCATATTTCCTTGTTCCATAAAGAAAAGAGTTATAGGTTTGAGGATGACAGATAGCTGAAGTTACTTTTTTATATTCTATACGCTGCCTATAAACTCCAGCATAAGTAAGACTCTTGCAAGGAGCCTTACACCTGCTTAAAGGATTAATTTGAAGTCCTCTAAATCCATTAAATCAAATTCTAATTAACTTAGAGTCAATATTCCTTAGGCCTTGTTTATTCTACAAAACAATCATGTTTAAACATGGTGGTGAAGCATATTTCTCTTAGTTGCCTGAATGGACAGAAAAGTAATGTGTTAACATTACAACGTTTAGTAAACTTAGTACAGAACCAGTCTGCAACACTGACATCAATTCAGATTCTCTTGGAATCAAGTCCTGCTCTGCATGAATTAAGACAGTAGACTGAGTTGCATTAAATAAATACAGATAAGATTTGAATACATAATGTTTAAAAAGTCTTGTTTTGATATAAGTTCTATTTGTGTTCCATGCTTCAAAAATGATTTTGTATGAGTTTGCACTACAAATATTTCCTACGATTATTGATTTGTATGTGCTCTGTATGGAACTATTGGCATAAACACATAAAAACCTGGAATTTCGGAAAAAATTAATCCCCCTTCAACACATAAATATGCTGGTCCATATTTCAGAGACAAGGAGTGAACATCACTGAGACTCAGTCTTCAGTGCTGATGATACATGGTGTTTGAAACAATTCCCCCATGTCATGAAAAGAATTGCAGTCTGAACAGAGCTCTGTTGGGGAAAAAAGAATATTCCAAGGCAATATCCATCAACAGTTTTGTTGAGAAATATGAGTCAGTTGAAATTGAAAATTGAAAAAGAGAGTGGTTTTTCTTAATGAGATCTCAAGAGAAACAAATATTTTCTTTCATAATTGCACTGAATTCTGTAAAAGGAAAAAACTGCATGAAGGGAAATGAGAAATTAAGGTATAAATACAAGAATTATAATTAAATAATGTATGATAACTCTGCCTGTAGCATCGCTTTCTATAGTGTATAATCTTTTTCAAGCCAGAAGCTATACTGCATCATATAATGTATGCTAATTTAATATTTGGCATGATATACTGTGCTTAGAAAAACTTCTTAATGCATTATGATAAAGCAAGTCAAATCTTTCAGCAAAGTAAAATATTCAGATAATGTGATCTTTAAAGAAATTAGCAGAAAACCAAAAGCATATTACTTTGAATCTGTGCTTAAGAAATAATTTAAATGACTAAACATTTTAAAGTTCCGTAGTTTTTTTAAGGTAACAAACTGAAATAAAGTACAGTGGTTTTTTTATTACAGCTGCCTTTTCAGCTATATTTCTTTCCATTTGCACATTAAAAAGGAACACATTACTACCACTTTGTAGCTTTTTTATATTCCTTTTAATCAGCACTTCCATTTTGTTTCTCTAATTTGCAAACTGCCATTTTTTTCAGCGAAAATAAATTATGTGCGTAATTTTACTCTTGACAAAATTGTTTACTCTTATTGATTAATCAGTTTCCCGGTTTTGTCTACTATCTTAAACCATAAATCCGCAAAGACGTAGAGTTATATTTGATTCATCATTTTCCAACTTGAAATCTTCTTGCATTTGGAATGAGAAAATTCTGGCTATTTATTTCCATAAGGCTGATCCAATACTCCATCTCTACCCTAGAAAACATTAAAAGTCTACTTTCAAGTGCTTTGGGGTGAGGGTTGCTTATTTATTAGCCAAATTTGGGCCTGAAACAAGCTACATCTGACAACAAATTAACAGAGAGGAATAAGGCTCTGTCAAGGATTGACAGAACAGAGATTTTCTATATTTGCTCAAACAAACAGATCCCACTTTGCTCAAATTTAATGTGAGTTTTGCCATTATCTGCAATGGGACCAGACCTCAGCCATTATTTTTCATTTCATTGTACGTTATTCTAAATGATATACAGCCCACACTGTTAAATATTGTAACTTAATTTGTTTTCCACGAAGCAGCCTCTCTGAATAAAACCAGAAAGCTGTAACTCTCTAAGGCATGAAAAATACTTCTAATCTAATCTATCTCTGTGTGGGAAAAAATATGGCAAGTGGATGACAAAGAATTATCAGCAAACATGACTTTGCCATTCTTTTAAGCAAATGTATTCCAAACCTGACCCTGTTATGAATAGTTTTTAAATTTAGAATGTGTATATATTTATGAAGATTTTATGATGGGTCAAGACAATTTCTCACATAACTCCATCAAAGTCTGTGTGCTATGATTTAGATGACTTGTGAACATGATTCACCATTTTTATCTTAAGTTGGAATTGAATCAAAGGAAATAGAGAAGTCCACAGAGAGATGGATGGAAAGAAGCAGTGTAACAAAGTACTGTACTCATTGGTTCACCTGTAAGTGAAAGTGCTCAGGGTTCTGTCCAAAAATAAAATCAGCACTCTCTCCTGACACTTCCAGTACCTCAAAAAGGCAGCATGTCACAGGAAATTTATAACCAGAATATATTGATGTACCATACAAAGGAACACATCTTATTAATTACTTTAGATTAGTGAAATATTACATGCAAAACCAGTAGAAAACCACCAGCTGTTAATTTTAGAGCAAAATAGAACAGAATGGAATAGAATAGTCCAGCTGGTGGTGACCTACAATGCCTGACCACTTCAGGACTGACCAAAAGTTAAAGCATGTTTCTTTCTCTGACAAAATTTTCCCAAATTCAGATTCCTCTGTCTTTGCTTCCCAAGCTTTAAACCTTATCAGAATTGCCTCTCTCCCTGTCAAGAGCATGAAGGTAGCTAAATGAAGACCTACAGTTTTCCTAAAAACAGAAGAGGTGGCTCTGACCTGCTTTACAGACTTACATAGAAATGGAGTACAGATATTTAAACACTTATAACAGCACGATGGACTCATCTTGATGCTTAGTATATATTCCTCTACATCACTTCTTTCTTATCAAAATCCAGCATAATTTTCTTCTATACTTCCATCAGGCCACTACTAGACACCCTCTAGAGGCAAAAGCAGTGAATATCAAATGCTATTTAAATTCAAAATAAGCTCTTATATTTTAGATTTAGAGGCATTAATATTAGCTTTTTGTTATTGCAGCTCCAAGGAATATCACTCCTATTATAATCAGCAATGAACACATATAGAAGAAAATATGTATTGAATAGAAGATCAAATGTTCCTTGAGAAAAATGGCTTACAGTTAAAGAAGGAAAAAATTGATCTCTCTACTCATCATAGCAATAGGATAAAATTTCATCTTGAAAATCCTAACATGGTAAGGATTGTAATTAATTAGTAACTTGTATGTTACTTTGAAAGCACAGATTTCTGTGTTACATTACAGTGGGTTAAATATTTCTGTACTCAGTCCTAGTAAGAACAAAACTGGAACAATATGCCCAGTTTTTGATCCTATATTCCAGAAAATTTGATAATGACCAATTTGATAATGAAGGAGTGATGAATGAATAGCATACAGATTGAGAATCAAAGACAAGCAGGTTCAAAACCCTCAGCCTTTAAGGAAGGACCTTAAATAATTAAACAAAAGGAGTCTGTGGGAAAACATAGTAGCAGCCTTCAAATAAATAGCAGTCTGGTGCACAATGATGTGGTTCTCACATCTGCTAGGAATAGTACACAACACAAGAAAAAAAGATGCATTTGAGCAATAAAGATTGTTTTGAAATGAAGGAAGAAAACTCTGTGTTCTGTATGTAAGGATTACTAAATACTGGAAGAAATTGTCTTAGTGGCTCTTTTAAAGTAGCACTTTTACAGAAGTAGACAATTGACTTTTAAGGATGTTTGTACTCAGATTGATCCTGCCCCAGGGCAGAAAATGGCTCTTGTAAGGTCTTTCTTTCCTAGTTCTGTTATCTTCAAGTCTGCAGTATTATAGGTGTGGCATTTCCCACTGGCTGTTCGATAGGTCTGTTCTTTTGTGCAGACAGTGTATTGAAATACATTATATTGTTTCTTTATGCAATCACTAGCAAGTTTCAGGCTTGAAATGTAAGCCTGTAACCTACTTGAACAACTCAGAAGAATCTTCAGAATGTCTGAATTAGACATATTCCTGTTTTACTCATAGAGAAATTGAAGCCATAAGCAATTTAAATTATCTGTCCTCAAATACACCATGAATGAATGGCAAATGAGGACTCAGAACTGAGTATTCTTATGGATTATATGTTTACCATCATAAACATAAAATAACAGTAGGTCCAAAAGAACAAGAAAAAGAGAAAAAAAACAAACATAGGAAAAATAAGGCAGTGTCCCATAGATAATAGAAACTGCACTGTTCTCTCACTATTGAATATAAAAAGGTCGAGTTGGGGAGCATAACTTCCCCTAGTCCATATTTCTAGTGCAATTTCTTTTGACTAAATGTAACATTCATCCAGGTCAAAAAGAAAAATCTTTCAAAGTATCCTTAAAGAACTATGCAGAGTTTTAATATAAATACTCACTAAGGGTCCAGTAATCAGTCTTGGTTATTACTCATTCTGACAAAAAAATTGATTTTCATTTCCTTCTTTCATGTTGCGTGAGAACAGCCTGAGGTAGATTACAAGATCTGAGAGAGATGATAAGGACAGTAAGAAGGCTTTTGAGAGACTCTGAGCACCTAGTGGATTACTGTCTGTTTAACCTTTTGATGAACTATTGTGTTTAGTTTTGGGAATCCTGTCTCTTTAGCAGCCTGAGTCTCATTTCTATGCTGGTGAGACAGAATGTAACAAATACAGTACTGAGGTACTATATATAATCACATGTCCTAATCCCAGCAGGACACTATAAATTTTATGTGTGTAATTCCACTAAAAAGTTGAAATGTCCATGTTTTGTACCATATAAAAAGGCTCCTAAACAACCCAATAAACAGAAAACTTCTGAAATCATTAGAATTTAATCAAATCTTAAATCCTGATCAATAGTTAAGGATATTCACCAAGATTCTCTACCTAGTAACAAGGTGCCCTGAGTGCCACAGAGGGATGCCTTGAAGATTATGTAGTATTTTGCTCAACTTTTAAAAGTCTATTAAAGTAAGTGCTAGAGACTGTTTTTCAAAGAAAATATATTCTTGACAGATTTCACTGTCTTGCAGAGACAGAGGTTATCCCTAAAGTAAATTACTGTTGATAGATCTATGTCTCCCAAAGTATCACTCTGTACTAAGTCATAGCCCTACTTCTGTATGTCCTGAGCTTATTCCTCTGCTGGTTCCTAAACAAACATGTTTCTTTCTTAGTGTCCTAAACTTAAAATCAAGGAATCAAATCCATCAAACCTGTTTAAATGCTTGAAGAATCCCATTGAAGCATAATAGGATGCTTCAGGATGGGGTTGCCAAGCTGTGAGGCATTCTTATACCTGTGCACTGAACCACTTCATGGGTTAAAAGGTAAATCAAGTGCAAATCTGAGACCCATCTCTTAACAGTGTCCTAAAATAAAATATATTTTAAAACCCCCAAAACCCAACACTTACTGGTTTGACTAATGCTACTCCAAAAGTATTTTCATTTGTTTTTGAAAAAAAAGGAAAATCTAGAATGTTCTGACCTTACTTCTGCATAAGAAGTTGTTCCTTGTCTAAAATGAAAACACTCCATATTTGTTCAAATTCTTATTTTTACGTATCACTATTGCATAGTCTTCTGTAGCAATATGAGGGGACCTCCCCTTTTTTAACCAAACTCTTATAACATTTGCCAAAATAGACAAATGGCTACAACTGCACAGTTGGGAAAAAGTCACCTTACGCAGTCTTAGGCCAATGCACACGAAGTTTGTAAAGGAAAGTAAAACAGCCTAAGGTGCAGTCGATTCACAGCTAAGTCAGAGGGGTGCTCCAATGTATTGTACTGCTGCCCTCTTAAGGACAAAGAAAGCGAGGAGCTGCAGTACTTCTCGTGCTCAGAGGCCTACAACTTCTGTGTGACAGCTAGGATATATTTGGGGTATTTTGGCATGGTTCTCATGCCTTTATGTATATTACCACACTCTCTAGGGCATGTTAGTATGCTCTTGTGCTGTAAAGCTACCTGGTGTTAGGAGGCTGTTCTGCATGGAACGCAGGCATGATGAGGCACGATGAAAAACAAAATGCTTCTTTCCATATTTCTAAAAGGCTTTGACACATCGAATCTCCCATTTCACACATCTTTCCTGCAGGCTGTTAAACATTAGGGTGCTGAGGGTGTGCAGAAGCCACTGCCCTCTCCTGTTGGCCCCTTGGATATCTGTTTGCCATGGGCTGAGGGCTGGAGAGGGAATGTCCCTAGGGCAGCTTTGCTGCTCCAGCTGCAGCTTCAGGAGCTGAGCCAAACCACAAGCAATTCTATCTCCTGCAGAGTGACCACTTAGGAATTTCCCCTACTAGGACAGGATTTGTGATTTTTCCCAATTTGCCAATTACCACATACTTACAACATAAAAGCAATTACTGTGATGCATAAATTAACCATTGGGAAACCTAAAATAAATTCAGTTAGGACCTGATAGCCCAACAGTTCAACCTTAGTTATGTGGACATCTCTGAGTGGCTCATGGTGCCATCAAACCTGAAGGACAGAGCTGACAGACTGCTGTTAACGCATTAAGGTAGTTCAGTTTTTGCAGAGGATTTTGATTAAAGGCAGCTCCTTTCTGAGAAAGGCCCTAGAATGGGATGTCAGGATATGTAAAGGATTCATCTGAAAGGAAGAAACTGAGAGACAAGATACTTTTAAGACAAAAGAAAAAGAAAAAAAATGGGGGCATTATGCGTTGAGAGTAGACTGCCAAGACTTTCCTGTTACCAGGCTTGTGCTGTGAATACTGAGGACAAAGTGTTATTCTCTCATTTATCTTCTCTTTCCCCAGAACTGAAAACCAATCCTCTTCATCAGTATTTTCTCTATTTCTTGTTGTCAAACTTCTGATTTAATCTTTAGCTTCATGTACCTGAAATTTTACTTGCTGAATCCTCCACAGCTGAAAATTGTTCCCTACACAAAGTGGTTTAAGTATGATTAGTATTTTTGTGTTGTAAATTCTATGACAGTTTGTCATTGCTATTAATATAATTGTGCAGCATTCACAAGATCCGTATGTTCAAGATTACATTCAGATGACAGTGGATACAATGACTAGAGGGTTGGACTAGACGATCTTCTAACCCAAACCATCCTATGATTCTATCAATGACTACGTAATTTTCTATATCTGTTCAGATGTTTCAATACATCAGTGTGTTAAGTTGCTTTTGTTTGGTGATTTTTTTGTATAAAATGTTTCACTGGCATAGCAAGAAAAGTTATACCTTTTAAATGGCATAACCTAAATACTATTTTGGAAGTTACATGAATGTTTTTCAGGGAAAAAGAAAGTACCTGGAATAAGATAGCTGCACTGATATAATCTGCAAGGCAGAAAAAATAGCCTGAAACACCAACTTGTGGGTGAACTTTTGGACCTTCTGAAGTCAAGCAAAATTGTGGCCATCGACTTCAGTGGGACAGGAATTTGCTCTGTATTTTCTGAAGTGAGCAGCTATAGAAAGATAAATTGTCCTGTGCTCTGAGTTTCCAGGCTGCTGTGTCATCTGGATAGTTATGATCCCTGTTGAGTATGAGGTCCTGGATGTACTTTTCAGGTTTCGCACATGTTAATTTTTATGAATTTAGGCATATATGTATTCCTTTAACATAAAACACATTTATGTATCATTATGTATACACAATTTATTATGTGTATACATATATAATGTGTTGTGTGTGTATAGAATATGCTATGTATATATAACATATGCTATGCATATATATACATACACAACAGCATTAGAAAGTATATTAATATCTGGGGGAAATACTGAGAAACTTTTAAAGATGCTGCTGTACAATGGGCTTTGGTAAAAATATGCAATCCATTTCTTTCTTGTTCTGACACCTTCAATGCTCATCTTGTCCTACTACTAGCATTTTTTAATTTTATTACCAATTTCCATGTGTTTTCCTGCCTAGTACACTTCCTAATCTGATACTGAACTTCTCTGTGGAATTTTTAAATGCATATGACAGGTCACAGTATTAAATTACTCTCATCTCTGTCTACCTGAATACAGTAAACTGAATCTAAAATATAAGTACATTGTCTCTCTTTCAACTACTTGAACATATTTTCAAAAGCATTTTGCTCTGTAGTACCAAATTATCACTGAGTCATCCTGAAAAAATCAAATCATAATTTGATATAATCAAAAATTCTGCTGCACACTGCTGCTATGGTTATGAACTTGAACTTCTCCTGCTACAAAGTACAACACTTACAGCTGTGCCCAGGTAGGCAACATGGGAAAACATGATTTGTATAAAGTGCTTTATAACAATTGCTCTCAATTCATATTTATTCACAATATATTGTACTAGAATTTTTCATGTTTTATGAATCAAAATTTCGATGGTGTCATTGGTCCACTGAGAGAAAAGAACTGAAGAATAAGGAGGTCCTTCAACAAGGCTGTCAAGCCCAGTTGCTTTAGCATCCTGAGTTCAGCGTTAACTGTACACTATATTCAAGTTCAGCCACAGAGAAGACTACATCAATGCAACTCTCATCTGTTTGCTTTTCTCCAAACACAGTATTTTCTTTCAGATAGCATTTTCTTTCTAATTGCACTACAGCATTATTTATTCAGCAGATACCTATCAAACTCATTCATGTATTCAGACACAGACTGTACTGTTCTTAATGTTATTCTACTTTTTCTTTTTTTTTAATCACCAAAACTGTCAATAAATTAAAAGGTAGCTAATTACCTATGGAATTTTGGTTTTTCCCCAGCTAAATGCACAGCATAGTGTGGTTTACTGTATACAGTATACCCTGCACGGACTTTGATACATAGAATCATAAAATGGTTTGGGTTGGAAGCGACCTTAAAGATCATCTGGTTCCAATCCTCCTGCCATGAACAGGGACACCTTCCACTAGACCAGGCTGCTCAGAGGCCCATCCAACCTGACCTTCAACACTTCACGGGATGGGGCATCCACAACTTCTTTGGGCAACCTGTTCCAGTGCCTCACCACCTTCACAGGAAAGAATTTCTTCCTTACATCTAATCCAAACCTACCCTCAGTTAAAGCCATTCCCCCTTTTCCTGTGACTACATGCCTTTGTAGAAAATCCCTCTCCAGCTTTCCTGTAAGCCTCTTTAAGTACTGGAACGCTGCTGCAAGGTCTCTCTGAAGCCTTCTCTTCTCCAGGCTGAACATCCTCAACTCTCTATCAGTCTGTCTTCATAAAAGAGGTGCTCCAGTCCTCTGATTATCTTCATGACCTTCCTCAGGACTCACTCCAGCAGGTGCACATCCTGCTTTATGTGGGGGGCCCCAGAGCTGGACACAGCGAAAGCAGAGCACAGGGGCAGAATCACCTCCTGCTGCCCACACTTCTTTTGATGCATTCCAGGACACAGCTGGCTTTCTGGGCTGCAAGTGCACCTTGCCGGGTCATGTTGAACTTCTCCTCCACCAATACTCCCCAGGTCCTTTTCCTCAGAGCTGCTCTCTGTCCATTCTCTGCCCAGCCTGCACTTATGCTTGGGATTGCACTGACCCAGGTGCAGGACTTTGCACTCGACCTTGTTGAACTTCACGGCCTTCGCACAGTCTCACCTCTCAAGCCTGTCGAGGTCCCTCTGGATGACATCCCTTCCCTCCAGCGTGTCGACTGCACACACAGTTGGGCATCATCGCAAACGTCCTGCGTGCGGATGCATAATGAAGCAATAAGTAGTAGTAAGTTTGTCTACTTACATATGCTAATTGTCCCCAGTAGGGCCCTTGCGATGCGGCACTGGCTGTCCTGTCACTAAGCAAGGCTGAGCCCTGTTCCCCGCCTGCTCCCCCTCACCAGGTCCCAGCAAACACCCCCCGACGACTGGCGATTGCGGTCTGTCAGAGCGGGAGCCCTCCGTTCCCACGCCTGCTCCGGGGCACACAAAGCCTCGGCGGGAAGCGTGTTTTTCGAATTCGAGCGCTAGGACACGCCTCCGGCCATCCGCCCCGCGGCCGCCCCCCATCCCCGGGCCCGCCGAGGGGCTGTGCCGCAGGTGAGGGCGGCCCCGCCGGGGCGGGGCGGGGCGGGGCGGGCCGAGGGTGTCCCGCGGGCCCCGCCGCTCTCTGCCCCGCACGGCTCCGCAGGAAGCGCCGCCCGCGCTCCTTCCTCCTCCCGCCTCTTTCTCCTCCTCCTCCTGCTCCTCCGCCCGCCTGCGGCGGCGGCGGCTCGGCGATGCAGCAGCACTTTTCCCTGGCTGACTGCGACGTGGTGGGCTTCGACCTGGACCACACGCTCTGCCGGTACCACCTCCCGCAGAGCGCACGGGTGAGTGCGGGCGGCGCGGCGGGGCCGGGGGGAGCCGCGGGAGGGGCCCCGCTCCGCCCCGCTCCCGCCGCATGCCCGGCCAAAGGCAAAGTGCCGCGTCCCGGGGCCGCGGGGCCGCGACCCCTCCGGCGGGGGCAGCGAGCCCTGGGCCGGCTGCCTCAGACATCCGCAGATAAGAGATAAGATAGAAGATAAGAGGAAAGCAAGTGCATCTCTCGCCGGGCGCTTCCTCAGCAGGCCTCTGCCCGAGCGAAGGGGACAGCCATGTCTTCCTCCGTGAAAATGCTGCTTCTTTCCTGGCCGTAGCGGCGCTGAGGAAAAGGTAGAGCTCCCCGCGCCAAATCCAGAGATGCTGCAGAGTGAGGAGTCCGCAGCACTTGGGACCCGAGACCTTTGCGAACTTTCTGGTGCTTATAATAAAACGCCGAGTTTAGACGCACGCGGCACCTCTGACTTAGCCCTGTGGTCCCTTTCGGAGAGGAAGTGCTGTCTTGTGCTGTGCATTCCCGCCCTTGGCACTTTCGTTTTTAAACTCCCTGGTAATCTTACATTGACTAGTCCTTCTCTCTCGGTGTCAGGACTGTCTTCTGGAGCTGTCTTGTGTCGCGGATGCTCGTGGTGTCTCACTCTCTCCCATTCTTTGCCTCCATTCACCTACAGTACATTTTGCACTGTACAGGACTCCCACGCTAATTGCAAGATATTTCAGAATTTGGTACAGAAACAAATGTTTATGAGCAGTAGGCATGGTGCAGTGCATCCTGTGTTGAAAAAGTGCATTGCTTCCCTTAGCTATGTGTGAACTTCCATGGAGAGGCATCTTCCTCACAGAAGAGGGTTCAACAGTAGCAATTGCATGTAAGAGCTCTTAAATTTCCAGGTGGAAACTGTAACACTAGACTTACCTTCCCTGTTCATTCTTGTGCCACACACATCACATCTTACACACACACACATTCTTCCTGATAAAAATTTTGTCTGATGAGGGCAAACATTAGACAATTGATAGCTATAAGAGTTTTTTTAAAAAACTCTATCCAACCAATAAACAAAATAGAGAAAAAAAATCCCCAAAATGTTTACTAAACTTGGTTCACTCTTCATCTTCTCACAGGAGACAGAGGCAGACTGACACATGCCCATTGCATGCCTCCTTACCTACTGGAAATAAAAAATACTTTAAAAGGCTGACAGACCCAGCTGAAGATGTAGTTTAGTTCTTACTATTTCAGCATTGGCCTTCGTATTTGTCTTTCTCAGACATTATTCATATTAATTCCAAGAGCAGCTGTTGTAATTAAAGAAAAAAGGCCAGGGAGCAGCTTTAATAAAAGAACCATGAGAAAAAGGGAGCAATTACTATTTTTGGATGGTCTTTAAGGATGTAGCAGCATCTCTGTAGATCTTCTTGTAAAACTTTATCAGCACAGTACATTAATAAGTTGTTGAGGCCTTCTGAACTTAGAAATAATAACCATTTTTTCAGTAGTTTCCTATTTCCTTCAAAATACCTTCCTTCAAATACTGTTAAAATGCTCCCTAAGGATAAATGTTTGTTGGTTTGGAAGCTGCTGGTGAATCAGAGTAACCATGACATTTAAAATTAAAAAAAAACAAAACAAAAAGGATTGGGGAGGGGGAAATAGTGACTAGTCTTTAAGTACTTATCACCTTGATTTCCCAACAGTCTTGAAGCATGTGGTCTGTAAGGTAGAATGGTGTAAACTGGGTTGTGCTGGACACATTGCAGCAGAACTCTTGTGTGTTTTCCAGCCATGACAGAAATAACCTCAGGCACTACTTCCCAGTGGAGGCAGTGGGACAGGGCCCCTAGCTCCCTTGTTTGATTTTGCTTAGGAGGCGCTAACACTTGCATCTTTCTACTTTCCAAGGAAGCAATGTCTTTGATCTCATTTAATCAATACAATGAATGCATATATTTTTTCATTTGTAGCTCATATATGATAGTTTTGCCCAGTATCTGGTAACGGAGAAGGGCTATGACGAAGACTTGCTGATTCTAGCTCCAGACAGCTTAGACTTCTGGTGAGTACCTTGAAAATAACATAATTCCTTTATGCTGTAACTTTTACAAAGCTCACAAAACAGCTTCATTTATTTGGCAGTTGATGTTATGATTGTCAAGCCCAATGGATAAATCCAAAATTACAGTTTTAAATACTTGTTCTAAGAAGTATTTGTCATGAGGTATTTCTAATGTGGTGTTTTGAAGAGAAAATTGAGCATCCAAGCTTGCTTTGTCTGTGCTTCCAGCTGTCTGGACACAAGCCTTTTAGTCTCACTCTCTTATTTTATATATCTTCTTTGTCTTCTACATTCTATTCAACACTAACCATCAGATTTTAGTAATTTTTATCTCAACAGATGTTATTTTATCTGTATAAGGCAGATTAATCCCAACAGCCTTCTGAGAAACCATGGAAAGGTGACATGTCAGGAGATATCTCTTGGGTGGCACATCAGGCACAAAGCTGTGATGCAAAAGACTGAAACTCAAGTTCCTGCTCTGAACTCAATGGTCCCTGAGCAGGAACTTGAGTCTTGATCTTTAATGGGCTATTATCTAGGCCATGGAGGTGGAGACTTGAAGGCCAGGTAATCACTAGATATTTTTAGGAGAAACACATGGATTTTTAAAAATAATGAGTGCATTCTTGTGTAATGGTTTTTACAATTCAATATTCCACTGGACAGTTTCCGGTGAAATTGATTTCAACTTCCATGAGATAGGCAATATATCTGTTTTTCTTATTTTGAGGCCTCTGATGCAAGAAATCTCTTGTTAAGATTTAGTTATTTTGGCTTCAGTCTCTTGAAGCTGGAGGTTCATTAGTGTGGACCTGCAAGCCCACAGGGCTGGGAGCAGTGTGTCATTGTTACTTGACCAGGAGTCACTCTTGAAAGGTTGGCATCTGCATGCTGCCTTCATGGCATGTATTTTTACCTTTGGGTGCCTCATAGAGGATGAAGGTGTCATTACTTCTTCAGTCTTGTTTGTTCATTTGTATTCTAACCACTGAACTCCGAATTAATTTTTCAAACAACCTAAGCAAATGTAGATTCAATTACTTGGAAGATACAAATGTATTAGGGAGAATTAGAACCTCTTGCTGAGTGTCTCCAAGGCTGTCACCCCTTCCCCTTGTTAGTGCTGGCTAGCCTGGCAATGCTTCTGCTTAATGTGTTTTTTGGTTGTTTAGTTGCCTCATTTAGAGTGATGTTCTACCCTTCTTTCCTGTAGTAACTGGTGTTATCAATCTACTAATAACTAGAGGAGTTACCACCAAAAAATTTTCTCTAACAGAAGTGACTTAAATATCACGTTTCTTAGTTTTATATTTTTAGACCTTAAACCTCCAGCCAGTCTGTATGAACAGACACTGAATTTACTGGATATGGAACTGGGTTTATTTAGTAGGATTTCACTATGTAAAGAAAAACCAGTCCTTATTGTAATGACATGTACTTGCTCATAGAGAGCATTGCTCAAACATGGAAATATATGAAGGATTGTGACTTGTTTGGTTTTCTGTAGCATCATAGCTGTGGAAGCACCATAGCTTCTGTAACTGCGTATCACTGATAGATAAGAAGATATCCTCTGAAAACATTAATTGCTCGTTTCTTCCTTAAATTTATTTATTCTTAGTTGCAAAGGCTTGGTGTTGGACATTGAAGAAGGAAACTTCCTGAAACTTGCAGAAGATGGAACAGTTTTAAGGTAATATTGACAATAAGTCTATATTGTTAAATATAAGTTGTACTGTTAAATACACTAAAATGTTATCCCCTTTCTAAATGCCATCTCTCAATTTTATAAATATTTAAAATACTAATTTCAGCATGCATTCATCCATTAGACATAAAAGTTTAAATACTCTTTGGTAATGTGGTGCTAAGTTTCTCTTAATGTTACACATGGAATCTTTTGGTAATGTTTTGATGGTAGAATGTAATGTTAGCTGGTAGAAGATATCTCATTTTTAATAAAATCTGAGATTCTGAGGGCATGCTGAACTTGAAAGTGAATTCATTTTTTTGGCAGCTACCAATGTACTCTTTATCCAGTTCTGCCGAAACCAGAGCAAGGTTTTTCTTTGGATTGAGAGTAACCTGGTTTAGGAGGCAGTGCATACTAATGCCTGGAATGACTATTATCTCTGTACTATATACATTCAAAACTCTTCAAGCTTACAACCTATAATTTAAATAGCCTGAGATAAACACAGAAACTGATACATTCACTTTCAGAATTCTAGGGGGCTTCCTCTTAAAAGCTATTTTGGTTTCAGTCATTGTTTCAGTACATCCTTAGTTCATTTTTTTCTCCTTCTTTAAATTTTTTAAATACAGAAGACTGCTATCTTGAATCAAAAATCTGGAAAGTCAATATATCTAAAGTACATCAATTCCAGTCCCATTTTTCCCTAATTTTATTCCAGAATGAAAATCTGTGTAATTTAGTTTGCAAGACAGACTACTTTTTTTTTTTTTTTTTCTGATTCTATGTGGGAGAAAGAGCTTGTAGATGCTAAGGAAAATCAAATCACATTAAAAGAAGAAAGAAATACTTTTGAGTCATTGCTGTGCATCCCAAAATTCATTTAATAGCATGAATTTTGGGGTCCTAAATGCAGAATTCAAGATTAAAGGGTATACCTCATTAAAGGGAAGAGTGGAACAGGGTTACTTCTCCTGGCATCACCTGCATTTGCTTCAAAATGGGACCCAATTTGATGGTCCAACTAGTTAATTTTTAATGCCAAAAAAGGCTTGTGTGTACTTATGTATTAAAGAGCTGCTTGCAGGGCTCAAACTAGCACTTTTCCATAGTTCTGCCCTGCATTCTGTGAATGTTACCAGGCTTCAGAATGATGTATAGGCTTTCTGCACTGTGCTTTATTGTGTGGTGTATACTGATAGCTCAAGTATAGTGAGTGTCCTCACACAATTGAAAACATTCGAGCAATACAGAGTGATTGTGTTAGCAGGTGAAGCACAGTAGCTGTGCCCCCAGCCAACCAAACCTTTGTGTAGCAAGGCTTTTATCGAGAACTGGAATGTATATGATAAAAGCTTAGGTCCTGGGAAACTTCTAAGCTATAAAGAGAGTCAGTTTTGATCAGCTTGCATGCACTGCAGTATTCGGTTGCAGTGTGTTACTTTGCACAAGTGGTAATTTGGATGTTTTCAACCCTTTTCTATTTTCTTTCTTTTATAAACAACTTAATGCATCGAATAGGGCAAGCCATGGTACAAAGAGCATGACATACGACGAGATCCTGGAGATTTATGGAAGGAGGGAGTGGAAGCATTTTAATACAGTCAGTGGAATGGTATCACGCACAGGTAGCTATACCTTAGCATATCCTCTTCTTTGAAATTCCTCTGGTCCCTTTAGTGCCTCATTCTGTTAGTTCCTAGCACAGATTTGTAAAAATACTTGAAGTGGGAATTACTGGAATAGGCAAATATATTGGGGGAGACTTGATTTGTATGTATTTTCAACTTGTAGTACTGGAATTCACCTCAAATTTATTTAATAGTATTTATTTTATGATAAGACAAATGAGCTGACATTATAGTTATGTTCGGGTTGTAGTGGTGGGCACACTGTTCTTTGATGAAGTAGGCTGATGCTAGCAGTATCATGACTTGAACCAAGCCAGCAACTGAGAGCCATACAACTGCTCATTCAGTCCCTCCCTGCCCAGGCCCAGAGGGCAGGAGAATCAGAAAGAATGGTAAAACTCATGGGTTAAGAACAATTTAATAATTGAAACAAAATCGCTTAATAACAAATACGCTAATAATACTAATAATAATAATTGTAATGATAAGGAAACAGAGTCTCAGAACCCAAGAGGAACAAGTGATGCACAATACAGTTGCTCACTACCTGCTGACTGATACACTCTTTCATTTAGGACATATTTGGCAAATCTTAATTTTTTCTTCATTGTTGACTTATTGCCATCAGTGCTGCTATTGGACGCTTAGGTGCAGGTGCAAAGACCAAAGCAGGTCTGGAAACAAAGCTTCTCCCCTTGCAGTTGAAGTTTGTTGGGTTTAAGATAGGAGTCACTCTGAAGGAATTTGGCTAGGTTTGCATTCTTGCTCTGTGTTTCCTTTCTGTTTTACTTTGATCTTGGCAGTTGTAATACACAGGAAGTGCTCACTTAAGGTGCATTTTGTTATGAAATGGAGATGCTTTCCTTGAGATTTTGCTGACTGCAAATGCAATGCTTGTTCTAATATGCAGGTAATCTTTTGGAAAAGGGATGAAGAGAAAGTTTTCCTTTGGTCACATAGGAAATGTGCATTTCTTTTTCACTGAAACATGCACTTGGTCTCTGTGGTGAATGTTAATCCCCATTTTGCTGACTTGTTCTCTAATATACCTGAGAGACAGCACAAGATAATGAAAAAAAAATAATCACTAGTCAAGTCATTTCACTCCTTGGAGAGAGTTGTTGAGCATGACCTTAGTCTGGGGAGACATTTGCACCCTCCCGATGCAGTTCTGTTTTGAGGACTCGTGTATTAATGTGAGCATGCCTCCCCTTGGGCCAGGGTGCTGTCTGCAGCATGTGTGTGCAAAGGACGTGACTGTGTAAGACCTATCCAAATGTCTCTGAAACAATGTCTCAAACACTTACCTTGTGTTTCCACTGCGAGGGAAATAGGTGTTTTGGAAGAGTTGAATGAGACTGTCCTGAATCTTAAAACTCACGGTTTTCCCTCTTTTCTTTCATCTGGACTTTTAGATTCTTGAAATGTCTTACTAAAATTTCACTGCCTTGATATAAATGAACAACCTTTAGTTGCCAGTTATGAGAATCAGAAGTGGGAATAAAGGCTAACAAAGATTGGGAAACAGATAATGCTTATTACCAGTAAAATCCAAATAGGAGCTTATATTGTTATTTAAATGTAATTTTTATTTGTGATTAAAGCATACAATACAGGAGTGTTTAAAGTATAATTTTTAAATTATTTTTTCCAGCTAAATACTATTTGTATGATAATTATTTTGACCTGCCAGGAGCTCTCTTGTGTGCAAGGGTTGTGGACAGCTTAGATCAGGTAAGAACTGGATTGTTTGAAAATTATGTACTTCATTATCTTTTCTTTCACCACCACATCTCTTACATGCATTATTAAATGCTTTTGATTCAGGTATTGAACAGCATCAAGGTCTTTCTCTCATTTGGACTATTCCATGTTGGACTTACTGTATTAAAGTTGTCTCTGAAGATAATTGTCAGGTACATGGCATGTTCAAAATAAAAGTACTTCCACCAGAGGGCACAAATAACTAGGCTACTAATAGAAATGTGCTGTTTCCTCAAGTTTACCCTGTGATATGCAGCCTATAGTTCTTTAAGTCTCCTTCAATTATACTTGATGGTACTTGAATAAATATAGTATAAGTTTTCTGAATAACTCAATTTGCTAATTTGCAAGTTGCTAATGAGTTGAAAGCTTCATTTCATCCTTTTTTAAGCTTGTTTTTGTCCTAAATATATTAATCTGTGTACACAGATATAAATGAACCGCTGGAATATCTTTTTTTTTCTCTGCTAAACAGTAAGTTAAATTCTCAAAGTGGAAAATACAATTGTTTAAACCTTTTTCTGTTCTTTTTAGATAAATAGAATGTCCTAAATTCTACCCTTGAAGTTTGATTATAATTGTTTTGTTGTGTAAAAGGAGGTTTGAATGTTTAACTTGTGTGTACCTGGAGGTAAGAGCGGGTTCTTCCCTGAGAGTAACTATATTAGTGTCAAAATAGTACCGATGTAGTCTCCTGGCCAAGGGTACCAAAGTGCTGCAGGCCTGAAAATTGTCAATACTAAACCTTGTCTGCAGAGTGAAAGTCAGAGCTGTGAGATGAAGATCTGGGGTCTCTTTGGATATTAGGTTGCTTGCTGCTTTAGCCTCCAGTCCAAAATAGCATGCTGAGTAGATTGCTGCCTAAGTCCAAGTGCTGCATGAAGAGTTAGCTAAAACTGTCTTATTAGGGAAGCATGGAGGACAGGTGCTCGGTAAGACTCTTAATTTTCTGCCTGATTAATCTCCTTCCTCTAAGCTGTTCACAGCTTAGAAACCTGTTGCAGTAGTGACACCTGTATTGTATTTACTTTATATTTAATTTAGACTCAGCACAAATCACCTCCTTATTAAGAGAGAAAGCACATCGTAGCATGTGTGTAATAAGCTTTCACATTCAGTTACTAGTTCACAGGCTGGAGCTCTGACCCTGGATCAATGCCATCTTCAGCCAGAAGGAATTAAACCCGTGCTGTTTCTCTGGAGAGCTACAAGAAGTGGGTCATGCACCCTCTTTATCCCTTAGCAGTTCTTGAGTATTTTACTGGATGACAGCCCAGTTTCAACAGGGGGGCTACAGTAATTCCCTGGAAGGATAGCATCAGCCACTTGAGAAAGATGCAAGGCAGGAGGTGGTCAGCCTCTCCAGCCCAGAACTCATGCCTGCAAAATGCTCAATCCTAAGGATTAGAAACCATCACATTTTCTTCTTCCACATTTCTAAAAGAAAGTAGAGCCTTCTGTGTCCTGTTCTGTGAGCCTGCTTACTAAGTGCTATTTTCTTACCATTTCTAGACAACATTCTAGGTTCAAGAAAGCTTTCTACTGAAAGCAGATGTGCTAATTCCTAAGTTTGGAGTCAAAATGGATTTAGACATGAGTTGGATGCTGGACTTCCCTGCACTGTTAAAAATGTATCTGTTTTTGCTGTGTCCAGAGCCAGAACTCTTATGTGGTTTCAGGCAAACGTGGGAGCTTCTTAGTGTTTTCAGTCTTCACACTGATGAGCTAAATAAAACATTGCTTTGTCTTGATGGTTCAGCTAATAAAATCACATTTTGTAATCACACCAAAAACATGGTGGACTGCATGGCCATGTATACAGTTTTCTCTCTGCTCTTCAGGAATTTGTCAGTATTCCTTTACATCTTATAGGCAAGGGCTGAAGATTTGCAAGGAACTAGTTTGACAGTTATTTTGTTTCCTCTGAGTTCAAATGTTCTGAAGGAGGTGTACCCAGTTTTAAACTAGTATCCATCTGTCCTCAAAACAACACTCTGAGGAACTATTGGTTCAGTGCTTTGATTTTTTTTTAGAGGGAAACAAGCAAAAAAAGCCAAAACTCCAAACTAAGGACTAAGTCAGCCACATTGAGTATGAGGGGAGCAGAGAGCTGAGTTTGTCTGTCTTAAGATGAGTGCCAACTTAGGCTGCTTGCACTGCCACTAGACGGGTGGTCCCCAGTATCTCCTGTACATGGCTTTGAATAATAACCTTTGGCTAGCTGAAGCTGACGTATGAAACCTTTTCTCTTTATTAGCTCTTTCATGTATTTCTGTGGCAGTTTGCTGTAGGAATAGATTTTTTTAAAAAAAGTCTAAAAGCCATAGCACTGTATCTTTGCTGCTCTTAACCTGTAGAGCTGACGGATGATAAGCAGACTGCCATAGTGCTTGTCAGTTATGCACAAAAGACCTTGTTTGTGTGACATGCTGATTGTGGAAGTAAAGGCAGACTGTTCTCTGGAAGCCTCCATAGCAGATTTGGCCTGAAGTAGCAGTTCACTTCAGTATATATAAACTACATGGTTTTGGGTTTGTTTGGCAGTGATAAGGGTTTGGGTTTGGGTTTTTTTCAGTTTCTGAGTGTTTCCCTCTCTACAAACTGGTTTATGTTTATGAAATGGGCCATTATTCAGGTATCAATTCAGGTATCAATACACAGAGGGCAGCAGTGCCCTGAAACCTGCTAACAGTTGCCTTGAAATTTATCCTAATGTAGATGTGGAAAGCCTGTACCAGCACTACAGAAGTTCTTTCCATGACACATAAACTCAAAGTCTGTACCACCTGCTTTGCTGGTGTCAGGTTACTGTGTAATTGAGCACCTCTTACAGGCTCTGTAGTTAATCCTCTGCTCTGTAATACTGGCTGGCTGTGTAATTGCATCTGTTTCATTCATCACTACTAAAATTTGTGGAGTTTGAGTGCTGTGCGGCTCAGCTGGTTCAGAAGGTTTTCCTCTCACGTGTGAGATGCTGAAGGGGCAGCTGAGGTCAATTGGAGTTCTGCTGTGCCTGGGAAGCTTTCTAAGAATGACCAGAGACTGTTCAAAGTCAACGATCACCTTCCCCTATGTTTCTGCCAGAGCTGGGGTTTGGCAGTCTTCAAAGTACAGTGCTGCTCAGCTGGGCTTCTGGATGAGTGTTTTATACAGTGTTTGGGGTAGAACTGTTGGCAGAAGGGCATTACCTCTAAATTTTAGTGAAGGGATTTGCCAGTTCTTAAGGCAGGTGATTTGAGTGCCAGGCTGTAGATAATGTCAGCATGCTAATTAAGTTCAGTATCTGCAGCCCTAGGCATTTCTTTTCCCAAAGGTCAGTGGGATGCTCACTCTGTAAGTTACTGTTCTATCTGATGCCCCCCGTTGCTGTAACATTTTAGAGTTCCTCACAAATATGAATCATTTCTCCTTTTCCCTTTCTTCTCCCATCATAACCCTCTTAAGAGGGAGATAACTTGTCTGCAGTTACCCACAGTTAAGCTGGGTACAACTGAGTTCTTAAGATTCTTACTCCATATAATTTTGCTTATTCATGGCATTTCTATCACTGTTTCAATATGAAAGCTGATACTTGATATAATGACTAGGTTCCTTTTGACACTTACAGCATGATGGTCAGAAAAAATATGACTTCTGGAAGGACATGGTGGCTGCTATCCAACATAATTATAAAATAACAGCTTTTAAAGGTAAGTGGGTTCACTGAAGACTCACTGTAACAGCTGAAAACATGACATGTGCTTGCCAGAACAAATATGTTTGCGAATACGCTGTAGGCTACTCAACACAGCTTTTAGTTTTCAAGTTTATAAATAGTAGTATAGTAAATACACATTTTTCCTGGAATAAAACATCTTAATCATTACTATTTCTGTTTCATTTCACTGTTTTGATATCTTTAATAACATTTCTGATGTGCTATATCACTCAATTTAGAAGAAAAGTGGTTTCTTACAGTGATTGCTATAGTAATGTGGGCATCCTTGAGCTGTGTATTGAATCTATTCCTTATGATCTTATAATGATATATAAAATCAGAAATGCATTGGGGAAAGAAATTCAAGTACTAGCTAATATTTGATGGTTTTTTTTAGCGCTTTCATTTTGATTAGAATTCCTCATGTAGTATTGACACACTAGAGTAGAGATTTTGAACTTCCCAAAAATTGCAGGGGAACTTTTTTTAATAATAGTGTTTCTCCACCCAAAGCCAACCTTACAGTACTGTAATATCAATTAGAATTAGAAAACATCTTGGATACCCTTCAGCAAGATATTATTTTCCTTCCTTCGCAGGCATAACTTCAGAGTTACTATTAGGCATATAAAATAATAAGTTGGTAATAAAGGCTAACCATTGTGTGTGCACACAGTTAATTGAAATTATTTTAAACTAGATTTCTTGTAAAATGTTTATATGCAGCTGAGTTTTGAATTCTGAACTATTGTTAGAATTACCTTGATTCATGCAACATTCATTAGACACAGGTATAGTTTGGACCTTCTTAAGACTTACTTTTTGTTTACCTGAGCTGTCCTACTTGCTGTATTCCTTTCACATGTAATTGACAAAATTGTTTCAGAGAGATTCCAAACAAAAATAGACCTTGATACTAGGATGCAAATGGTAAAAGACAGCAAGATATTCCCAAAACGTTTTGGTTGTTGTTGTTACTGTGTTTCCATTGGAGCTGAGTGTGACTGGCAGTTATGGATTCCCCAAGGAACTCATTTGTACACAAAATAAATGAATCCTTTATTTTCTGCTAATAGGAAATCAACCCTAATCAACTGCAGCTATGTTTTTAGAATTTTTGTTGATTCTTTTTTCAAACCATGACAGCTCTTTTTTTTAAAGGTGTGGATCATGCATCAAAAAGAATAATTTTTAAAAGTCATCTTTGGAAATTAATGAGATCCAAAATAAAGGTTTGGACTAACTTTGAAATCATACAAATAATTGCTCAGCTTCATTTATATATGTGTCTTCTTGTGTGTACATGTGAACATTTATGCTTATACCTATCAGGTACCTATTTCTATATGTAAATCTGGAATATGTAAAGAAAATTTGTGATATGACTTAATCCTTTCTAGTTTCTGTCAGAGGCACATGCATAAAAGTGTTAAAAATATGGGAAAGCGTAGTAACTGATGGGCACAAGTTTTGATGGATAAAGCTCTGTAATATCAGAAGTGAAACACTACAGTTTATATGCAATGCTTAAATATTGTAACACAAGAAGGTGATATGCTCTGTCATGCATAACTTTGAAAGTCTTCACAGTGTTTTTATTTTCTATTTAATAACATGGTACAGTAGCTGAAGCACTGAACAGGGAGTCAGAAGAACCAGAGATAATTTCATCCTGAATCACTTACCAGTGATATCCCCATGGAGCATCTCTTTTTGCTTCAGGCCCCTCTGTGGAATAAGAATAATGGTACTAATCTTCTATCACTTCTGACAAAGAGATTTTATTTTTCTCATTTTCACATCTAACAAAACTTCCTGAGGAAATTCCTAAACCTGGCTCCCTATCTACATACCAGGAAGCCCCAGTGTTTCTCATAGCCCAGAGTCTGGCCTGCAATCCACAGGCTTTTGACTTAACTCCATGTCTTGTAGAGGATTTAACCCTTCAGAGAAAAACATTGCTCATTAACAGTTAGTCAAGGTAAAATTTCAAAAGCAAACTCACTAAGTGGTCAGTTGAGGGGACGCAAAGTTCCCAACTCGAAACGCTGTCTTGGCAGTGCCATTGTCAGTGGTGGAGCAGAACGACTGACCACTTTATTTTTTGAAATCCACTGAGTGTTTGCATTTCACTTTGATTTGTTGTCAGTATGCCCTTGTGTCTCTATGTCCCTTCTCTTTTTCACATGATTTTTTTGATCATAATCAGGTGTCTGATGGATTTTGCTTTTCATTGTCTTAGCTATGGTAATTGCCTTGGATAATTACCCTATGATATTTTTTTTGGATGGCTCTTTCAGATAGGCATGATTGTCCTGACTCAGCTTGATGAAGGGTATTAACCCACTCTTCTACTTGTAAAGAAGTGAAGAACTGAGGCTTGCAAAAGGAAAGTAGGGGGGTTCCCAAATAGTCCTGTGTTATTGTAGACATTCCGCTGTGAAAAAGAACTAAAAAAAAAAAAAAAAAAGAAAAAGGAAAGTCTATGAAACAATACTATCAGAAAAGTGTGGTATTAGATAGCAGTGAACACAGATATTTGCAATGTGGTCACTTCATACCTAGTAATACCTGCAAGAGTGCTTTCTGTAATTGATTTCCAAGCTGAGCATTACATTATTTCAGACTCCATTTTATTCTCAATATTTTATTCTTATTGCTGGAAAATTTTGCCACTGTAAGGTGATTAACATTGCCTTGATTGTGTAGGATTTGGTGGATGTTCTATAAATATTAATGAAAAGCAATTTTAAAGGAAACAGCATGGGGCAGTGTATTTTACACAATTAAGATGTGGATGTATTATAGAAACAAACTGTGCTCTTCTGAGGACTAAGAGCTTGAAGTACTGTTTAATTATTTTCCTGTGAAAAATTTCAGATTTGATTTTTTTTTTTACAGAAAAATCAATAGCTTTTTTAAGGAAGTGTTGCCAAATATAACTTCTTAATGCAGAATTTTGTAAAATTTCTTATCTTAAAGGCTACTTTTTCTCTACTGAAGACTTGTCTATCCCTGTAATTTTCTTGACACTTCTGAAAACTGTAGCATCTGTGGCTATATAGTTAAAATTATATATTTGCAATATTTTCAGTCAGTTTATAGGATTAAATTTCATTTAGGAAGTAAAAAAATCATGGCTGATATGGCAACAGAATTCATAAACTGCCCATAACAGGGCTTGATGGGATACACATGTTTTTTATCACAAGTTTGTGGAATTGGCAGAAGATAATGAATCTGGATGTCTGTGATATGTGTGTTTTATCTTTTATATGCAACTTCAAATATAAGAAACAAAAAACAAAGATTCTTTTCTGGCCAAAAAAAAAATCTTCCAAAAATTGTGCAAAATATTAGTAGTTCCTAATGTTGATGTAGCAGCAATGAGATATTTTTATTTGTCTTAACTGTGAAAGCTGCAATAAAGAAGCAAGTAAAAATTAAATTTGTTACATTTCTTATCTGTGTTTTCCAGCTAAATACAGAAGGGATTTTTTGGGTGCTTCATGTTTTTGATCATGTAAGGCTTCAGGAATTTCAGTACTTCTTTGGAAGTGATTTTGTACTATTACAGGCTCTGATGTTTTCCTTTGAATCTCATGTCAGATTTTCTTTCCTTTATTATTCAAGTTCCAGAAGAAATGGTGTTTTTGGAAGGACTTTATCCTTAGATAAGATTGCTGATCTTCATGGGGAGAAAATATTAAAAAACAAACTTAAAAATCTTACAGACCTTCTCAAGGTCCCCTCTAAATTAAAAATCCAAAGCTAAAATCAAAGCATAAGTTGTGCTTTTGCCACAATTTGCTGTATCATCTCTAGCTTTTCAGTTTTAAGAGTTGCTTTCTTAGTGACTTAATATCTGAGCAATTATGAAAAGACTTAAAAAAAATGGGCACGAAGTGCAAAGCTGTAGGCTTATTTGAAGTCCTGTATGTTAGAGGAACAAAGACATAAAGGACAAAACCTTATTTAAAGTGGATGGATGGATGGATGGATGGATGGATGGATGGATGGATGGATGGATGATAAGGGCTAGTGAACTATGCTTTTAATAATGCTGCCTTGGCCCAGTTTCTTCTAAGTTAATTGGAATCACAGGGCAGTAATGTACTGCTGAGCACCAAGCATCTCCAACAATTTCAAGAATGTGCTTTGGCATACATTTCATGTGTAAAATAATTAACCAGAAGCCTCACAGCTACTAAGTCATATTTTCCAGGTCCCATATCCAGTCCCTCTATTTGTTTCTGAAACAAAAGTTCCAGGTTGGTTGAGTGGATGGGCAGCAGCACATGCTATGTTTAAATACTGGAAAGTGCTGTTGAACTAATGTGAGCAACTGCAAAGGCAAACAGTTTTAGTGCAAAAAAGAGATTATTCTTCAACGATCTGTAATTATTATTTGTCCTAAAACAATAAGCTAGAAAAGTGGGAATAGACAATTCAGACTCAAGTGTCTGGAGTTTTATTTTTGCTTGAAAGAAAAGTATTGCATGGTTTCTATTTATAAGTTGTGGCACTGTTCTTTCTATTATTTCCATACAAACATTTGTGTGTAGTTTTTTTAATAGTAGCACCAATATGCTTGCCTATGTCTACTTGGTTGCTAAAATAAATAGCTCTCATAAATGTTGCACTCTTTATGTGAGAATGTATTATTTTACTGAAGTATAGCCTAAACCACAGCCTTCGTTATCCAGCAGCACTTAAAAAGAGGAAGAAAAAGAATTCTTCAAGTTGCTTTCTTGATAGGTCTTCTCAGTTTCCAAAAAATTATATAGTTTTGCTAGTGATGGATCAACCATCCAGCAAAAGGTATCCTAGTTTGTCTTATTAATCCCAGTGTATTATCAAGTATTTAGGACATTGGTGATTTCAAATGTACACAGCATAACAAGCCTCCAGTTCTGCTTTCATGAGGAAATAGTAATATCACAAAAAATTTAAACATGGGCCTACATACTTCCAGTGCAAGTGAATAAAAGTTTCTGTTAAAAAAAAATGAAGCTAACTATTGTAGTTTTAAGGGTGTTCATAAGGTTTTGATGTATATGATACTTTTGAAGCACATGAATGGCAACTGTCATTGGAAGAAATGTGTGATCAAACTATTATGGTTTCATAATTCATAAGCTAACTTTTCATAGTAGCATAATGAATGAATGAAATGACTAATATTTGTGAGATGTGTGTATGCAGGTATGGTAAATATGGTTATGTCTACTGACTAATTACTTCCATCGTCTGACAAATTTACCCAATAAGTAAAGTATATTTCTCACACTATTGTGTTTTAAAGAATTAATCATTCAGGAAGAATCCAGGCAAGGATTATCTCCAGTTTAGGGGTGGTACAGCTGTCTGTTTTTTTTAAGTATCTGCATGCTTGTGAAGGTATGTTTTTAAGGTTTGGATTTGGTCAGTGTTGTTTTCTAGTACTTTGAATATTGTAGTTTTACAGAATGTTAGATTTAAAAATATTGAACTAGTTTGTTGCATCAATGTGCATTAAAGAAAGCCAAGTGATTTTCAAGGCTTCAAATCTGGTTGCTTTTTCATATTGTGAAACTTTAGATCTTCAGTAACATGTAATAATTGTTAAATCTACCTTTCTCCAAGGTAGTTATTCATTAAGAAGAACAGTGGAACTAAATGAGAACTGTGATGTTGATATGCACTGTATTAGAGTTATCATTCTTGTCTCCCGTTTGATAGCTTAAAGGTGAAGCTGGATGTAGAATGTTACTGAAGTGTGTTGTCTAGCTGTTGAGGTGACTGGGGTGTATTTGAGAGCGTTTACTTTCAATAAAATACCTTCACTTAATTCAAGTATAGTGAAATATTACCTAGTGTTTTTTTATTGTGTTATAAGAAGTGATAGAAATTTTGATTTTCCTTTCAAAAGAAAAAAAAAGGAGAGAGACTGTGCATTATATTAATTCATAAAATTTTATTGTTGCATTCAGTCAGACAATCATCATTCAAAACAAACTTTTTATGACAATTCTCTAAAATCATACAATATTATTCTACTAGGTTTGAACCACTCTCTTCCACCTTCTCACTCCCTCCTCCATTTCTGTTGCAACATTGAACTTGCATGACCTGCTAATGACAAATCAGATCAGTACCTGGTTAAAATGAAGGAGAGTGTGTCAGGACAGCGAAAGTGGGATATTAGATATGAGCAAACAGGAAACCTGAGAAAGAAGAGTGAACATAGTCAGAGGAGTAGAGACCATTAGATTCTGAATTGGGCAGTTGGAGCCATACTTGGTCATTCTCCATGAGATCGATGACAGCACTGCCAGAAGCCTGGTCAAGGTATCCTTTCTTGTACTCATCATAGGTGTACATGATTGGGGAACCATTTTTGTAGAGTGCAACCCAAACATTTGTTCCTTTTGCATGTACATGGTATGAGAAATAGTACAGTCCAGGGGTCCTGCAGGTGAAGATTCCTGTTCTGGGGTCATAGTGTTGCTGCCTATTGTACAAGATTTTATCAAATTTGATGGGGACTGTTGCTGCAGGGTAGGCTTTTGAGAGGATGACACTGAAAGCAGACACCGGCATCCCTGTCAGAGCTTGGTTTACTCCTCCTTTTATGAAAGATATCCCTGATAGCTCCCGAGACTCTCCTGCTTTAACATAGCCTTCGGGCATCTGTGGGATTACAGCTTGGCCGGGGGGACCAGGAGGACCTGGGGGCCCTGGTAAGCCAGGCTCACCATGGCTGCCTTTAGGCCCGGGAGGCCCAGGTGGTCCCATTGGTCCACTTAAGCCTTTGGTGGAAATGCCTGCTGGGCCCGGCAGTCCTGGTGCTCCTTGCTCACCCTTCGCACCAGGGGCTCCTGGCAGGCCGGGGGGGCCAATGGGGCCTCTGATCCCAGGTATTCCTGAGGGCCCTCTGGGGCCTGGCTCACCATTGCTCCCTGGCACTCCCTTGGCTCCTTGTGGACCCATTGGACCAGGCAGCCCAGGTAGCCCAGCGGGGCCTGTATCGCCTTTTGCACCTGGGAGACCTGGGTGTCCCTTAGGACCAGCAAGACCCTGCTCACCTGGGTATCCTGGTTTTCCCTCTAAGCCTGGTAGGCCTCGTTCCCCCTTGGCCCCTGGGAATCCCGGGTGGCCTGCAGGGCCCATGTCACCTTTGGGCCCGGGTAGGCCATTCTCACCAGGCACACCTTTGAGTCCATGAGGGCCCATGCTCCCTGGTGGCCCCATTGGCCCTGGTTCTCCTGGCACACCAGCTGGACCTTGGTCTCCTTTAGGTCCTGGGAGGCCAGGAGGACCTTCAGGCCCTCTGTGTCCCTTCATCCCTGGCAATCCTGGCTTTCCAAAACCTGGAAGTCCTGGGGATCCAGGCAACCCTGCTGGTCCAGGATGTCCCTTGGCTCCAGGGATGCCTGCTGCTCCTGGTGGTCCCATTGGCCCAGGCTTGCCAATGCCAACTTCTCCAGGTTCACCTGGCAGACCCTGGGGACCAGGGAGGCCAGCTGCTCCAGGTGCACCTGGGAAACCTCGGTCACCTTTCAGACCTGGCTGACCTGGCAGACCATTTTCACCTGGCTTCCCTATCCCAGCAGGACCAGGGGGGCCCCGGGGCCCCTGTGGGCCTGGAAGACCCCTGCCACCTGGGCGGCCTGGAATGCCAAATCCGTTTTCTCCCTTTTGTCCATTTATACCAGGGATACCTGGCTCTCCTTTCTCACCGGGGGGTCCCCTTGGCCCCTGAGCTCCTGGAGGGCCTTGTGGTCCTGGCTTGCCAGGGACAGTCAGTCCTGCAGGGCCGGGAGTGCCGGGGGGCCCCTGTGGCCCTCGTGCTCCTGGGAGTCCAGCAGGTCCAGGTTCTCCTTTCTCACCATTTAATCCTCTTGCTCCTGGCTTTCCTGGTAGACCTGGCACTCCTGGCTTTCCGACTGCAGAGAATCCAGGTGGTCCTGGGGGACCAGGGGGGCCTTGGGGACCCGGACTTCCAAACCCTGGCTTTCCTGCAGGACCTGGTTGTCCTCTTGGTCCAGCAGGGCCTGGGGGACCAGGGGGTCCTTGTTCCCCCCTTACCTGCACACCTGTGAGAGAGACGAAAACAGATCAACCAGGGCATCTACAACTTACTTGCAGGAAATGTAGCATGATGGTGAAGTGCATGAAGGGTTAATTTAACTTGAACCTTGTTGAAGTCAAGTTTCAGTTGCTCTCTTGGTTACTGAGAACCTGACATTGAGAGTAAAAGTGTTTCAGAGCCCTTACAAGTAACAAGTGCAAATTTGAAAGGAATGTGAGATAAAAGGTCTCTAGAAATATTTTTTTTGCTTCAATATATTAGGGGTCATCAGAGTGCCTAGAAAATGCTGTGCAGGTAGATGCAGACTATTAAGTAAGGAAAAAAACCCCGGCCAGGTAACAAATTTAGCAAGTCATCAGACTTGATGAATGAAATCACAGAAAGCTGTCTGTGCAGGTATAGCAGCTTTTCTGAAAACACTTACTATGTGCTACATTCAAATAGTGAGAATTTTCTTCTTCCCTGCCTTCTGCTTTCAAAAGTGAGCCATGGCGCTGATTCTTTTGTAAACATACAAATGTTATATTTTCAGATACTGTCTGAAAGACTTTTACCTGTCTTAAAAATTTCACACAATGGCAGGTCACAACTGACAATTCCTTCTGCTGTCAGAATTCTGCCACTGTTTTGGGGTTTTTTTAATACTGCTTCATTTTCTTAGTTACCAAAACAGCAGGTGGAGCCACTTAACCAAATGTCACAAATAGAGGAATAAACAAACAAGCTCACTGCTTAGTTTTCTGTGTGCTTTGGAGGAGCCTGCAGATTCATGTTGGAACTAGCATGCTGATTTGTTGGACATTACATACAAGATTAACATGGATATTCTGAGAGGACTTCAGTAGTTTGCAATGACTGGCAGCATTATAGAACAAAATGGCATATCTGTGATGGATGTTAATTTAAAAAGTAATTTTAAAAATAAGAACTGAAGGGTGCAAAAAGAGCCTGGATTCTGTTTTTTATACTGCAGCATATTCTGTTGAAGACTTATTTAGAAAAGATTGATAATTCATCAACAGTTGCATCAGCTGTAATTTTTCTGTTCAGTCTCTCACAAAAAGACCAGTGTATGTATTACATTTATGTATATATATGTATGAAAGTTTATGCAGTAGCTATTCGGCTGTCTCTTAGATAATGAACTGCATTTTTCAATCTGTGGCTAGTCCTGTTGAACCAAAAATGAGGTGTAGGAGGAAACTATTCTTCTACATATTGTTTTTTTAAAAATAATAGAGGTCTGCTTATGAAGTACATTTGATTTTGGTTTGTTATTGGGTCTGCAAGGTTGCCTTCTTCCTGTATTGATAGGAAAATTGTTCTTCGGTCTGCAAGGTTGCCTTCTTCCTGTATTGATAGGAAAATTGTTCTTATCTAGCAAGTGCAGAGAGTGCATTTTCTTTTCTGCTGATGCATAAAATCAGCACAAATGCATATCAACTTATTTTGCACCTCTTCCTATCTCATCCTTCTTAAGGCCATGAAAAGGAAGATAGCTGTTCAAATCTGTGGTTTATTGACAAACCTTTTCATTTGGTGGTAAATTGCATCAGATTTTAGCTCAGAGTGCATCTCCTTATTACTTTTACCATATTTTAATGTAAATGTAACAGTCCTACGTTCACTGAGTGGTGAATCCTGCCTTTTTTTTGATAAGGTGTTAAAGGTTTTATCAGCACTCAGGTTGTTATAGAGATTTTCTGTGAGCTATGTTGTTTCAAAGTTGTGCTGCTTTTAGATTAAAACTGGAATTTTAATTTTGCTGTTTAAAAGCAATGGTTTTTCCTCAGAGGAAAGGGCTGCTGAATGCATTAATGAAATAGGATTTGTACCAAGAACATTGAAGTATTGATTGGCTACTCTTTTACATGTCTCAGCACATACCATGATGCAAAATTGGTTTACATTCTCTAGTGCAGTCAAACCCCATATATGTATTGAATTAAATATGTTGACTTTTACATAACCTGGAGTAATGGCATATTTAAACATTGCTGAATAGTCAGGCCTCATGCAATTATTGTTTTCAAATTGAACTTTTCAAATATTTCAAGCCAAAGAGCTACTGGTTAAAAAATTATATTGCAGAGATCTGTCAAGACCAAGATTTTTTAAACAATTTCACCAAACTAAATGAAGCTTTAATAGGCTTTGGTTGCCAACAGAAATTATGTGATCTGTTTTATGTTATCCTGAGTTACCAGTTTGGGTTTAGACTGAAGTTTCAGTTCCAGGCTGCTTTTTGACAAAGTTGTACAAAGCAAAAAGGTAATTTATTGGTAACTGTGTCTGTAGAAGTCAGTGTTTGGTGATCAAATAAGAAAAGTAAGCTATGATGAAAAGCTTGCCATTGCTACTTGAGCTACTTGCATGTGGAAGAATTCACTAGACAAAAGCTAGATTGATTTGGTTCTGTAGGCTCCTCTTTTATTCTTCTGAGATTATCTCAGGTTAGGAGTGATGACCTCTAATCATTTTCCCTCTTTAAATACTTCTAAAAACTCTCTATGGGATGCTTGTTTTCCAGACTCAAGAATAACAGCCCTCCATTTTTATGCTTGCTCACCAAATGAAAATTTGTCAAGTACTTTTGAATGACTGGACTCACATGTCTGTAAAACTGTAGGCTGTTCCTGCTTTTGAGGTCTAGTATATAGTCTTCTGTTCCGTTTCCAAAACCTTCTCAGGTTTTGATATAATCATTCACATTCTAAATATGAATTTTCATTCCCATTAGATTCTGTGTTGGTATATAAGGTGAAAACAATTAGTTCAGGACAATTCATTTCCCCCTTTCACACCATTGTCCATCTACCCTGATTTTTGCATATTTTGTTGCTGGTTTCCCCCTTCCCAAATGTTTTCTATAGTGGGAGAAAGAAAAACCACTATGAGGAGAAGTAAGTGAAATATGGTAGAGGATAGCCAAGTAAATATCATACTTCATTTAAAAATAGTATTTTGAATAATATAATGGAAAAACACTATGAAAAGTTAATGAGGAAGAAAAGAAGAAATGCAGCATTTAACTCAGTAAGAATTCTAGTTAGTAAGTCCTCAAATTAGCTATTTATGTACATGTACCTAAATTTGATCTAGGAGTGCTGTTAGGATCCCAGGAAGTCCTTGTGCTGAAGGCAATGGATGCCACTGTGACAGTATTTTAGTACAGCCCAGAAGAACCTTTTGGGGTAAGGTTCCCAGCCATGCTGTTTTCACGTGGTTCTTCCTGCAGAGATTCTTGGAGCATGTGAGTTGGAGCTGGTTGATACGGGGCCAGTGCTGACACCAGCTGGTATGAAACCAGAGTGTCTTTGGGCTCCATGTGTGCTGCTCATGATCAGACAGTCCATAGTATCAGTCTGTAGAGCTATTCTGAAACAAAACCCCCTAAATGAAGGTAATGTGGATGCAATGCCCTGAGCAGCAATTCTGCTCTCCAGATTTGCCTGTGTCCTTTTTCTGGTGAAGAGCAGCTTATTTGCTAATGCTATTTTCTGAGTCCTTCATTCAGTTTCCTCATTTTTGCCCAAGTGTGATTATTACAACTAAAAGTAGATGGGATACAGCAAAAAAGAAAGCTATTTTGAATAGCCCGATGATGTCTGAAAGAAAATAATGCTCTTCTCAGCAGGGGAAGGCAGGTGATTACAAGGAAGATTCATTTCTCTTAATTCTAGTGATGACAATTTTGAATACAGATCAGAAGCTTTGTTTTCAGGTTTTTAAAGCAAACTTTCACTTAAGCATGGAAAAATAAAGCAGAACTCAAGTAGTTTCAAACATTATGTATAGCCACCCATTTGACTAAAAAGGACAGGGAGGATAACCAGAAATAAGATGGTGCAATGTATAGCATTGTAGTTATGTATTGCCTATACAAGCTGCCATTAGACTTATTTATGCAATGAAGAGATTTTTTTTATACTAAAGATAGCAGATTACTGTGTGCTTAGTTTGTAATTAAAGCATAAGCTTAAATAACTCATGAAAAATCTATGTAGAAGTTTATGGCACATTTTTAAAACTATATATATCATTTTATTTTGCCTTTCTAGGCTTCAAACAGGTCTTCATTTGCCCATGTGTATCATATATATATTTAAATTCACACCTAAGGTCTGTTTGGAGTATAGATAACATGATAAAATATGTAAAAGTTCTTCCTGAGTATTGTGGGTGACAGGTCTGTTGCTAGAAACCTGAGTGTTGAATCAAGAAATTTTAAGATAATTAGCATATTGTACATAATTATGTGCACTCTCATGTTGTATTACTACCAAAATTGGAGATCTGGAGCTGTTCCTGTGTTTCTGCTCTAAATGCCTTTGGTGATTATTGTATAAAAAATTGTCTGACAGGTGTGCATCTTTGTCTGTAGGAGGCAACTCCAGAGCCACTGCAAATTCTTTCTGCAGTTATAAAATTATTTTAATAAACCTAAACTGCTAGTAAAATTTGAATACTAGTAGTATAAGCAAAGAGCTTCTGTTCATGTATTGACCCTCTAGGAATAATTATGTTAGTTTATTATGAAGAAATAGTAAACTTACCTTGACTCTTTACATTATATGGTAGAAAATGTGGCCCCTTGATGCTGGATTGTTTCTGATATCGCTCAGAAAAATATCCATCACCACCATGGACAATGTTCAGACAAAACAGCAGCAGTAAAGATATTTGTAAATGCATGTTTCCAAATCTGTTCTGTGTTAGAAAAGGTAGAGAAAGTTTGTTGTAAAGAAAAGCTGTTCTGTTTCTTGTGCATGAATAAATGAGTTTATTTCTTAAATTGTTGTTATTAAAAGTAACATTATTTTATGCTTACTTCCTTCTGCTTTCACTAGTTGTGAAAAATCCTCTGAGAAAAAGGGAATCAGCATTGCTGATTCATCAGCATCACTTTGTTTGATAGAGCTTAGAGGCAATAAGCCTCCCTCTTAGGAAAAGAATAATTTTAATTGGATGACAGCCTATTCAAGACAGCCGTATTAACAGTGATTACTTAAACTAGACCTCCAAAGTTGGTTCAGGTTTCCATATATCAAAACTCCTGAAATTAAGAAAAGTTCACAGCGAAAACCCATAAACACTTCCTTTACCTTACTGCCTCTGTCTAATGTTACAGCAAATGAAGTCCTGGCTCCTTCAGCATCAGTGGCAAAAATCTCACCAAGGCTGAAACCAGGTTTTTACCTGTAGCCTTACAAATAGCCCCAGTGGCAGTGAGGATGCTGGCCCTTAAACATCAACCCTCTTCCCTACCCAGACATAAAACAGGTATCCTGAAGAAGTTACCTTCAAAACCAAAGAGAATAAAATGAAATCATGACATACCAAAATGTTGTGGAGTTCCAATGCAGAGTGGTAGAGGAGTGAATCCTCCTCTATTGAGGAGTCTTCTGCCACTGGTGAGTAAGCAGAAGCTGATGATTTCAAGTGTCACCCTTGAGTATTTATCTGGTTTTCCCCTTAGCTGGGTGACTGCTCAGCATAAGCTCCTCCCCCAAAATCAGTAAGCAGTAATTATCTGTGTGTGTATAAGTGTGTTTTTTAGGGGTGGGGGAGAGCTATTTTGGGCAGTCATCCTAGATTCTCTTAAGGGTTTTTTTTTTGTTAGGTTTTTTTAATTATTATTTTCTTGGATTTCTTATTGTTTATGAGATTGTATTGCTCATATTTTGTTTTTTCTAAAATTTTATGGCCCCTCTGTCTTTAGAATTAATGCAGGTAACATTGGGAAAAATCATGAACTAGTAAGAAAGGTTAGTAATTCCAAGTGTTCATTTAAATTTCTCTATAAATGTTTTAAGGAAAGACCTTAATTTTGAACTTTGGTGAGCTGTTACTTTCAGGAGTAACCCCACTAAAGTTTGTAGAGATCATTTATGTGAGTAACTAGAGACTACTTATGTGAGTAATCGTTCACTGGGATACAAGTGGAGAACTTAAAATCAACTAAGATGTTAGTAAGTGAGTTGTGAGAGAACCTTATTACTTTTAAGCAGTTACTATTTTAGGAAATTGTTATCTTTGTGTTATATCTCTAGACTTCTGTTTTGATGTTGGAGGTACACTGCTACACACATAATGCAAGTAATGTTTCTGTATTATGAAATTTCGAAACGTGAGTTCACCTTACAAAACGAGAACTTCATTTTGTCCAGTTGTAACAAATGTACTGAAATCCACACTGCTGAATTTTGCAAGTGTTACACAGAGTGATGTTTGGGGGTTTCAATTTAGTAAATTTAAACTAATGCTGTTTTTACTGTTGGTGGATCAAACTTGGTTATTGTTTTAGCTGTTAAGAGCTTTTGTTAAACCAGTCTAGCTTAATGGACTGTATCCACAGATTACAACTTCTTTTTTTTTGTAAATCTTGCTGGTTTTGTATGAATCTTAGAATGATTCAGCATCACTTTATTAAAGTTCAGTACTAAATAGGCAGTAACTCTCAGTCCTTGAATTGTTTGTGTGTCTGAAACATTTAAAACTGAAGGTCAGAGACAAGAAACAAACTTTTCTGATTTAGAATGAAACTGTGGAGTTAAATACATAGTGCACTTGGCTTTCAGAAAGGATACCTACATATAAATTATCTGTGTATTAAAACTCCTTTGCCAATTGCAGACTTCTTTGATATTCATATATGGTATTCAATTTTGTGGGAGCTATAGGAATACAAGTAAATAATGTGTACTACTGTTGGAGCTCATGCATGGTAAGTACAGAGGGAACACCTGTTACTGTTCCAACCAAAAGACTGAGCTGGTGGCCCTGAACCCTGTGGCTGTCCTGTGGAATGACAGGTTAACGTGGGCTGAGTTTTACCTGCTCTGTGTCTTTGTTTAATTCCACACTCTTCAGCTTTTTTGGCTTTTATGTATTATGGCAAATATCCTAGAACACAAGTTACTGTACTGAAAGAGACCAATGGACCATCAAGTCTGTTCTGCTTCCAATTGTGCTAATACCTTTGCTTACTAGAGGACTGGATTAATGTTTTAACTTAAACTGGTGCAATAATTTATTCAATGTATTGTTGAACAATTCTTCTATTCTTCTTCCTAGCCATCCTCTAAACAGCACTATGTTCTATTTTTGTAAAAAACCCTTTCTGCTGCAGGGGTCTTCAGTCTAAAGTCTGCTTTCTCCATTAAGCTTGCATGCCTGACCTGGTCAGTGATTTTCAGAGAGACTTTGCATATCTGAGGTAGCATTTCTTCTCCCCACATATGCATTCAGTTTCTTCTAGTCTTTCAGAGAAGGAAACTCTGTCCTCAGGTTTTTTGTGTAACTTCTCAAGGTCCTTTATTTAAAAAATTAGTCTCTATAAACCCAAATGAGGATCCAGTCATCTACTTTTGACAGAGGTAGCAAATATACGGGCATAAAGTTTATTCCCTCCTTGAAAAAACATGCTCCAGCCCCTTTTTTGGTTCATATAAATCCAAAAATAGATTTTAATTTTTAAAAACATTTAAATATCCAGCCCTCAGTGGGAAGTGTGGTTGTTGCTAATTTGACAATATTTGGTTAAGAACAGCAGGCGACAGTTTTATGCACACACAGTTTCGTGCTAATTTCTTGCCTAATTCATAAATACCCCCAAAGCAGGCACACTTATGTTACAAAAGCACCAATAATTTACACTGATATTTGCCCAGCAGCCTCGCTTCCTGCATTGGCCTCCCTCGGGGCAGGAAGGTGAATAATCTCTGTGTGTCTCTGCATAAATAGGGATGATTGTGGGGTCAAAAGGTATATACAGGCAAACCTGTTGTCCTTGTGATTAACATGAGCTCCACCCAATTGTGCTATCTTATGCCACTTCTTTGGCTTGAGGTTTTGTTTTTGTGGGTGTGGGAAATTGAAGTAGAATTGGAGCTCACTGTCTTTGTATGTTTTCCCTGTTGCTTTGGCTATTTCATATTGGCAGAGCACTAACATGCATTTAGCACTAAGCATGCATACGAAAGGAGTGCTGCAGTATGTATTTGCCCATGCAAAAATACGTGCAAGAGGCATACTTGTGTGTATCTATTTACAGTAACAGCACACTTTAAACAAGAAAGGTTGTTTGCAAAGTTGTTTTCAAAATACATACCTTCAGATGCTTTTGTTTTATAGTTATACATTCAGAAAGTTGTCATTGCTTACAAATGAAGGTGTCTTCACTCCTTCCTCCCCACAAATGTAATAGTCAGGAATAAAATTTGATCCATTCTGCTATTCCAGAAATTGCTTTTTAGTAGCCTACTGGCTGCGTCTTCTCATTCAAAGGTAGTCATGTTGTGGCGATGCAAAAGCTTAAGTCCTAAGCTTAACTGCAATTAAAAGACTCAAAATAGCGTCTCTATGGACCACGTGAGTTAGGTACTGAAGTCAAAGCCTCCAGTGCCATTTGCAGCAGTCTGCAGTGTTTCATCATATTTGCTGACTGGGTGTTCAGATTGTTGTTGAATGTTGTTGGAAAGCATGTGCTTACGCATGCTTTCCAAAACCCCTTTTTGCTTCAGTCTCTTACTCCCACAGAGTCAGTGAAAACATGTGTAACACGGAAGTGACACCATGATTTGGGAAGTGGGAACTGACTTTCACCACAATCCTGGAAGTTACTCGCAAAGAGACTTGAGTGAGTCCCACAATAAGCAACTGCTTACAAGGAAGAAGCATAGAACATCTCAATTAAACATAAATGGTAATAAAACAAGAAACAGCTCCCTGTCATGCACCCCTCAAAAAAAAAAAAAAAGAGACTGAGAAGCAAAACTCCAGAAAAGGTTGTGCTAGGTCCTTGCAGTAGTTGGGAATTGGCCAGTTATGCTCCTGATGCTGAGGATTTTCAATGTGAATATGCTTAGATTTATTGTTTTTATTTGGGGTATGTGATCTTGATTTTTGCACCATCTGAGCACAAACCATGTGCTTAGTTTCAAATAACAGAGTTCTCTGAAAATAATAAATCACAGCTTTAACTTGAAATTTGTCTTATTTTTAATAATTGGCCTTTAGTCGTAATCCTGAGGATTCTTAATTCTTTATAATTTTAATTCTTAATAATTTTAATTCTTAAAATTATTGTTATGGATTATAATTACTGTTTATGGTAAAAAATGGTACTCAAGGAACCTTATCTGTGGAGGGGTGTTTACTCCCTTTGTTTGGATAGGTAATCTCAGTTGTGATCAGTCAAGAATGTACTGGTGGGAGATTTTTCCTGTAATTTAAAAAGTAGATTGAAAAATGGGGAGTAACTTGTTATTGATGATATAAAATCAAAACACTGTCAACAACAGGACACAATGATTTTACTGCTTCTGGCTCAGGTCCAATTTTCTTACTGGCTTGAAGTAACCTGCCCTAGTCTGTGACAAGTTTTCTTCTATTAAAATGCTTATACCCAAAACTCGTGGTAGCAGCCATTTTGCAAAGGACTCTTAACAGCTTTTAGCACCATCTCTGGTGAATGAATTCTCCAGTCTCCAATTTTAAGTTTTCAATGAAAGGTGTTTAAGAGTTTCCACAAGAATTTTGAAAGCCTGCCATGAAATTAAAGGAATAATTGGGTTTCCTAGTTTGCAGTATGCTTTATGGCACTTTGGAAACTCCTAAATCATGTCAACTCCATGGTTTAAAGCTGTCCTCTACTCCTTTCTGTCACACAGTGGTGGAGAATGTTTTCATGTTCCCACGATAGCAGCCCAGTAAGCCCTCAATGGGAGTGCAGAGAAACAAAGTGTTCCACTGTACCTGTTGGGCAAAACTAATGCAGAGGGGCTTCAGCTTTTTGTTGCTCACAGTCAAATGGACCCAAAGAAATAGGAAATGGGAAAATTTGTTAACTCGATAGCTGTGGGAAATCTGGGTGTTTATTTGTTTTGTTGTTTGTTTTGTTTTGTAATTATTGTAACATTCTATTTACGTGGAGGGTATTTTCTGTTCCAACAGTAGCTGCTTGGACAGCACAGGACTAGAAAACATTTGGTGAAGGAAATATTTACATTACTAATTGAAAAATAAATAAGATTTATTTTGAGTTTCAGTATATATGTCATCTTTTTTAATTAAGAGGCTTGTTGAGGCAATGTGCAGGGCTGTGCAGCCCTATCTGTATCTGTATTTTGAGATATAATAAAGAATTCTCTTTAAACAAACAAACAAACCAAAACAAACTCTGTTACTCCTACAGTCCCGTACTACTCTTTAAATCTATAAAAAGTCCTTATACTCTAACACTTGTAATTGTGGTTGAGTAAATGTCCTGCTTTCAAGTAGTAATGGAAAGATGGTCTGTATTTATTCTGGCCCTGCAAAACTGACTGCTGACCAGTTTGTTCTGTTCAGCTCAAGTAACTGTTGATCACAAGAGCTCTATTTAGTGTAGCAGTATATTTAAATAGATGACACCCAGTTAAATATTTATAGTTGTATTCTGGCTGAATGAACTTACAGAGACACTGAATAACCATGCTGAAACCTGAAAAGAAGATGTGTTCCACAAAGGTTATAGAGCTTTGAGACTGACATTAATTTTTGATGAAACAATCCTCTGAGACAGATAGTACTATTGATTATTGCTTTCTAATGGAATTACATGATTTATCACCACATTCATTATGCTTGTATAAAGATAAGATAATCTTCACCCATCTTAGAGAATTTCTGGTAATAGAGTAAAAGGTACGAAACAGAAGTCATGGTGTTAGAAAACATGTTTTCCGATACCTTGGGTATGCTGTTGGCCTGACCTTATTCCTCCCTTGTTTTTATTTCTCTCTCCCTTGCTCCCAAAAGTAAAAACAACAAATATTGTTCAAATGGATATATTAATTTGAAATTCCTGTCAGATGTGTGGGTTTAATTGAAAACTGACCAGTTTCAAGATACTAAAACACCAAGCTGGTTTTATGTATTAAATATTCATCCTTTCTTCCACAAATGCTTTTCTGATTAAGTAGTGTAAATGTTTAAATATATAAAATCTTGTATTTTCACTCGTTGTGTCAAAAAGTGTAACATGCAGGTGATGGCAGGACTTGCATGGAGAGGAAGAATAGAAGTATTCAGTTAACTTTGTTCACAATTCAGGAAAATTAAATTTCCAGGGGCCTGATCAGTGAATAGCCTAAGTAAATGCAAAGATTTTGCTCTGGATTTTGACCAAGGAGTTCCACAAAACTGTTTCTAGAGCTACTTAAACAAAACCAGGTAAAGAAGTTTACAGTTCATTCTAGCTGAAGATGCAAATTTTCAGCCTTCTGATTCGTGTTGATTGCACTCCCAGTTGGGTCAATACGATGCTTTATGAAACTTTTCTTTAAGAATTTGATTTGGATTCAAATCAGTTAGACTATCCTAGGAGTGAAGGAGGACAGAGGCTTGTTTCCTCGAGGTCTGTGTCATTTCACAGTATGTTTTAAATGATTTTTAAACACATTAAATTTATCGTTCGTCTTTAAAAATTACTGCAAGTCTTCTTTCTATTTTAGTAAGTACCTGATGTTCTTGTTTAAAAGGAGCATTCACAGAGAAATGTAAAAATGCTAAGTAGTCCTATTTTCCCAGTGTGGACTATGTTTTTTTTTGTTTTGTTTTTAAATTCATGCTCTATTTTTTCAGTGATTTTTATTAGATCATTTAATATCTTGCACTCCCTCTGTCCCTGCTAGACTCAAGGTTTCTGTCAGACTGCCCTAAACCACAGTGAATAAAGTAGAAACCATGTTAAAAAAAGAATGGGAACCACTTCTGCCTTCCCAAAGGTGAAAAAGTTCATGCGGCTTCCTTTGGTATCCCATAATTAGGGGAATCTTCCAAACAGTTGGTGAAAAATAGGTGTAACTGAGCTGCTTTTTCAAGTGTACCCACTAGTCAGCCTACTGAATAGTCTCATTCATTGACTGTGCTACCTGCTGTGGTTTGGACAATTGGCACAGAGTTGTTTTCAAACTTCCATGCTTCAAAACAGGTGCCAAAGGGGGAAATCCAGACTTTTACAACCAGAACAAATAAAAGTTGTCTGAGTTCATTTTAAAAATAAGGGATTTGTTTGTTTTATTAAGTCTGGCATTTTAAATATTGGTGTTTTGTTTTAATTTATTTAAATTGAAACTTTGGAAAATTCTTTTGGTGGGTGCATGTGCATATAGTGCGTGGAATCCTATGAAGAGTAGCTGAGGAAGCTGAAGTTGTTTAACCTGGAGAGAAGAGGCTCAGGGGGGACCTTATTTCTCTCTACAACTACCTGAAAAGAAGTTAGAGTGGGTTCCAGTGTCTTTTCCCAAGTAAAGAGTGAAAAAACAAGGAAGTGGCCTCAAGTCGCACCAGGAGAGGGTTAGATTGGACATTAGACCAAATTTCTTTAACAAAAGGATTTGGTAAAGCATTGTTCAAGCTTTGGAGCAGGCTGCTCAGGGAAGGGGTGGAGTCACCATTCCTGGAGGTATTTAAAAGATGTCGATGTGGTGCTTAGGGACATGGTTTAGTGGTGCACTTGGCAGTGCTGAGTTAATGGTTGGACTCAATGATCTTAAAGTCTTTTGAAATCTAAACAATTCTATGATTCTGTATAAATTTTTTATACTCTCTCACTTATGCAAAATAAGCTTGAGTCCGTGGAGCCTAAGTGTTCCCGATGATTATTAATAGGACTCGTTTTCATTTCAATTAGCTGAAATTGAATTTTTACAAGCATTATATTGCCACAGAGTCATAATTGCTTGGTTTTAATAAAGTGCTGGTGCAGTGGCAGCTTTTATTATTGCAGAAAATACATCAGGGCTACAAAGTTTTATAGGTGCCATTTGCCATATTATCTGACTCAAAGTTTCAATGTCTCCTGCATTTCGTAGGAGGAAAATCACATGAGTGTGAGGGATAATCTTTTTTTATGTTCTTTAATTAGTAGGCTTTAACATTCAAAGCTTTGAGGACCAAAAGATAGTTATATGAAAGAGACCCATATGTGAAGCAGATAGATTCTTCCCAGACTACTGATACAAAAACATTGGAGACACCAGGAAAGATAGGGGCTCCTAAACTCATGACAGATAACCTGACCAAACTTCATCCTGTTTTCAGTGGTGATACTTGCTGCCCCTGTTGTTACTACACTAAATGGTGAAAAAACAAAATTGAGAATTGGACTCCTGCTGGAGGTGATGTTATGTGACTTCTGCACCCATTGATGGTAATCTCCACAGATCACAGATACTCCGCCAGTGTAATTCTGCTGCATACCAAAGTGGGATAAGAAATGGGGTAAGGAGGAAAAGACTCATTTATCCATGTCATATAGTCCAAATTGTAATGTGGACTCTGAATTATATGATTATCTCATGCAGTATCTCTCCTAAGGAATTCTTGTAAAACCTTTGGGTTTTTCCTCCAACAAGCTGTAGATTCCAGTTTGAGAGCTAGTATGTCTATTTGTCTGCAGAGAGAAAAGATTTCATATGATGATTAGGGGAGGGCTTTTTAACATTAGAAAATCAGGATTGCTCTAAATTAGTTTTCAACCAAAAAAAAGTGTGGAGTCTGGGAAGCTATGGCTAAAATGAATGCTGTTACTTGATATGGTATTTATGCTAGTTTCATCATATCATTTGACGTTCAATCTGGTAGAGTCAATTCCATGGCTTATCCAATTGGTATCTGGTTATCCATCTCTGCACTAGAAGCAAGGCAAGATTCTATCTTAATATTTGCAAACTCATTCTGCATGCTACCTTTCTCTTTTTTTTTTTAAAGGTACTTCACATTTTTCCAACAATAGACTTCAGTATTAGATTTAGATGTAGCAGACTCAAAAAGAAGCCTTATATACAGATCCATCTGCAAATTCAGCAGAAGTTACAAGAATAAGATTTAGATTTTGATCTTTTGATTGAAACCCTTTCATTTACCAGCTTGGAATATTTTTATATAAAGCTGAGCATCGTTAAACTTTCTCCTTTTTTCAGGACATAAACATAACTATTTGCCTGTTGAAATATTAGGTCACTAAGAATGCATGTTAGGTTATTCAGAGAGAGCTTATTGTTTCAGAAAATAGACCTCCTGTGTCTACAGACCTGGGGTGGGATGTATTTGCTTACCTATGTATTAGTAAGTAAAAGTAAAATTAAAATACTAGAATATTTTCCTCCTGTTTCCTTTTTATACCTGTCTAAATCCAGATCTTTTCTGGTATGTCCTGTGTACATAAATTGTATTGGGTTTCAGAGTTGGATTCCACCTTTGGCTGTGCTAATGACCGCAGGATGTTTACGTGAACTATGGCAGACTTTTCCCTCTGAGGCCTTCCTGCATTATTATGTCCCTGAGACACTCATGTCATTTAGAACAGGGTTTTTTGTTTGTTTGTGCACCAACAGCTTGCAGGTACTTTAAGGGAGAATATATTTAGGCTAGCCATATAGGGAGTGCCAACACTGCTGGAAAACAGAGCTGGCAGGAGCATGAGCAGAATTTATTTGATATGTGAAATAATCTCTGGTCAACCTTGCAAACTATTTAATAATGGTATGGGATAATTTTGCTACCTTCACCAGTTTTTAGAGATTAAAAATGCCTAATAAAGATAAGACAGACTTTTGCATTGACAAAGCAGGATCTATTTTAGAAACTTAATTGGGATAGTGGACACAGTTTTGTCATGTTCTTTCTAAAACTGCTTTGGCATGTTTGAACTTCTACTGGATCGTCTTTTAGAAGCAGAGAAAGACCTCACTGTAAAAATGTGTATTCTCTAAGAAAACAATCTGAAGTTTGTAGAGAATTTGATTAGAAGCCATTGCAGTGAAACTACCTATGAATCTCCCAGTTAGGGCCGAATGGTCTCATGGAAACACAGGATCTTGGTCTTTTGGCTAGGAAAAGTCAAACAGTCATAGAGGTAAAGGACTTGTTTCTGTTGAGACTTCGCAAATCCAAGAGTAGAGAGCAAGTTAAAATTCCGGTATTTTTAAACCATTTTTCTATGGAATGATAGTGCAGGATGCACTACCATCCAGCTGTTCTGATGGAAAACTGCCTCATGGTTCAAAGTCCTGGGAGAAGCCTCTCTCCCAAGTGGTTGAAATGCTCCTTGGAATCCTTCATTCCTAAGTTACCTGAAGGATTAGTATGACACCTCAGGTGCAGGTGGGTTTTTTTTGTCTAGTACTTGAGAGAAATTAGTTTGAATAGTTACAAGTATACAACTGCAGATTAAGTGATGATTAGCAAGACTACATTTTGTGTTTGGAGTTATTTTATGGCCTACATCTAGAATGTCTCCTTGAAATAACACATTTTTTTTCGAAGTTATACTAATATTTAGGAAAGGACTTTAGGCTGTCCAAGTCTCAACAAACAGTTTATAATCTAGGACTGATGGTATCTAATTACATTTAAAGTGACTGCACAGTGACTTGTGAAGTAAAAGATTCCATTTGTGGCAGTGGAGTCTGCACTGGTTTATGCAAATGTGAATCAGGCCTCTTCTGTTTCTTCAAGGAGATAAATGCCCTAAGTCTGTATTTAAAAGAAAATGTATTTATAAACAGAGTCTAACAAACAGGTTCTGAGTTTCTGCAGTCAAGCTTAAGGCCCATCAAAGCTTAATCAGCTCCCTGTACTCCTACAGCACAGTATTTTTCCTCGACTTCTACATTTATGCCACATGCCTGGAAGGCATATAGGAAGCATTTCAAGTTTCTGTTCTTGTGCTTGGAGGACAAAGCAGATGTGGTTATATTCTGCCACTACCTCTTCCAAAAGAAACACAGTCTGTTTCTTTTGGAGAGTGGTCCATTAAGCAGCTAAGTAGGTGTGAGATCTTGAGGCTGAAGGTGTATACAAGCTCTTTTGGGCATTTAGCTGCCAAAGTCTAATAAGCCTTTATTGTTCAAATGCAATCTGCAATTTGTATTAATTGTATAAAATTTCATGGTAGTGGCAGGTTGGGTATTTTGCACATTGCACCACTGTCACAAATTCCAAACCTATGGAAAGAATTAATGCCTTGAACCTGCTTTGCAAGATATATGTAAAGGACTAGGGTAGAGACTTTTTTTCCTTATATTTTTGTTAAAGGATGAACAGACAGTTTTAAACAAATCTTTCTGAAAAGGCAAAAGCATGAGGTATAAGAAATTGCAGTTGGACTGGTGAAAATTTGGCAGCATTTTTCTAAAAACCTAATCCTGATGAAACCTCACAGTTCACACTAAAGATTAATTATATATATTTCCTATTATAACATCAGATAATTATTGTAATGTTTAAAATAATTATTTTAATTAATTATTTAAAAATTATTTAAATTATTTTCTCTTATGCTTTTACAATTCAGGACATCAGTTTTTTGCTTTAAGAAAAACTAGTTTCAGAGTCTTTGCTCTTTATTATTAAAGACATAATATTTCATATTGTTATTAAAAGCTGTTTGATCTACAAAAACTGGTGTTGAAAGTGTTGTGTATTAACACTCACTAACTATGAATTAAAATTAAATCTTCCCAAGAAAAAAAAAAAAAGCCAAGAATGCAAATGTTTCATATGTGGCTTTTATAGTACAGTAATTTAAAGCATGATCACTTGTTATCTCAGTGTTCTCTCTCTTCTTACTGGTAGCTGCATCCCTCTGAGATTTTCTTGCCAAACAGATTATCGGAGTAAGAAACTAGTGCTTTGGAAAAGTTGAAACTCGCAAGTAAACTAGCTTCAGGCTTGCCATTTCTTCCCAAAGGAATTTCTTCCCTTCTTCATCCCAGACATTTATTAAGTTTTCATATGGAGAACTTTTTAAAGATGAGTATTGCAATGTTCCTGGCTCTTTTTGCAGAACAGTGATTTTTTTCCTTTTTTTAAGAGTAAAAAACAATGGCAAAGTTGATAAGAACTTTTAAGTTGTTTTTTAAAATTCTGTTTTCTCAAAGCCTGTCATTTGTTTTTCTCAGTCTAGATCAGAATGTTTGCTCTGAATTTCAGTTATTGTAATTTTAAATTACAAAAAGCTTAGAAAAACTTTCTGTATTCTCTGTGGTTTGGAGCTGATTGGACTGTTAATTTTGTATCCTCCTGTACAGATGTATACCAGGATAGTCTGTTGAGGGCTCTAAATATGTTTAGGAATATCAATATATCTTTCGGGGTGCATCCCTTAGGGATGCTTTCTGAAGCGGGTTGGTCATTACAACATGTATATACAGATTTTTAAAACACTGCATATGTGTGTGTAGATGATTATTTTCAGGGTTCTTCTTTGTTTCCTTCTGGATATTGTGGTTAGGCAGGTACTAAGGATTGTCATTATTACACAGACTTCCAGCTTTTCTCAGTGTCCTCATGACAGGAACCTTGTATGCCAAAGGCATATATACATATATATAGTTAGATATGTGTGTTTGCTGCTGTTTAAATGGCAGTAGCTAAAATGGTAAATACAAATGCAGGTGATCATATATCAGTGTGCTCATTTACTACTGTCATCTTTTAGTTCACTCTAGACATAGTCCACAGGTCCAGTGCCGTCCAAAGAGGTTCTGCCTTGCTGCCTATGTACTGTGCACTGTAAATTCATGGTGCTCCTGTGCAGTAAACATGACACTTTCAGGAAGTTTTCTTTTCTAAGGAAGCTAAAGTGAGAATCGTCTCATAGAGGCCTTGGCATTACTGTGTGCTACAGTCTGATTTGTCAGACAAGACCAGTAATTCAGAAAATCAGGTATATATTTTACCTCCCCTTCCAGTCGTGAAGAAGCCAGTGTCAAAGGTTACAGTATAGCACCATGAGTGTCACTCCAAGGGCAGGGATCTTGGCTGCTCAGCAATAAATGGTAAAAACAGGAGATAAACGAAAATCAACTCTAGTTTTGTCAGGTTATGAGAAGGTAAAAAAAGACAATTTTTAGCCCTCTATTCGTAACAATAAACTCACTCTGTAGGCATTAATTATTTCCCCTAAGCATTGAAGTTCTTAATTCTGGAAACAAAGTGAGGATTACTTTCTAGTTGAAAATATAACACTGTAAGGGATTTGAGTAGGTGTGGCTATTTCAAAGAGTGCTGTCTCACATCAGTAAAACTGATTCTTTTAGAAACTGCTGCCTTGCTAGCCACCACACATTTTGGCTTAAGTTTTGAAGGTGCTTGAAGTTCTCACAGACTTACCTTCAATTAGGCAGTGAGACATTGAAACCCATGCCTAAGATAGCCTCATCCTAGGTGATGCCGGTTCATCCTCTGATTCTACTTTTATAGAGTCAATTAACTACTGTCCTCAGGTGAGGCTGGAGATAAGAATTCATTATTTTCTCCAGTGCCTCACTGATATGTTCTGACACTCAATATACTGTCAGTTAGAAATCCATTCTGAAGTGTCTTATTGTGTCCATTATTTATGTACTTATTATATGTATTATGATTCAGTACTGAATGCTCCGTTACGCCTGCATCTCTTTGCATCTGGCCCTTAGTGTCTGCTGATGACGAATGGCATCCACTCCCTGTAGGCAGAACCAGCCAAAAGGACTAAATCAGACTATGTGCTGTCCACATTTTAGTCAAAGCTTACTAAAATTAAGTTGTTACTACCTTCATTGATGGAGGATGATGAGATCATATAGCTGACTACATTTGTATTATAGCTCTTATTTAGAACAGTTAGACAGTAGAAGATGGGGTTAGTTTTATTTCTTTGGACTTCAGCATTACATTAGGTAGTAGTTTTGTAGTTTGGGGCAGGGGGGTAAGAGAATATAATTAATAGTAAAATAATACATTTTAAAAATAGCCGCCTTTCCCTTTACTGCTAATACCACTAATTTTTTTTCTCAGCCTGTCAGTTCTTGAAAGTGTCTTTCCAAAGTTTGTAAATAGCAAAATGGCAAACCATAAGGAATCAATAAAGGAAATATGTTTTGCTTTCAAACTATCCTCTTTCCCCATTCCAATACCATATCAGGATGTGGTTTTGCTCCCTTTAGAACTGCAGGACTTCTTCTCCTGAAGACCTTCTGGGCTGGTGGAAGTTGGTGTAAAGGGAGAAGACAGTTAGCTTGTACCTAGAAATGTGAACACTGCACATTTCATAAATAAAACATGCAAGCAATGCATATAGAATTGAAGACTTATCTCAGTCTTTCAGTGATTTATTTCTGTGCATTTCTTTCCAATTTCCGTATCTTTAGCTTTGCTCTCTGCTTCTCACTGTATTTGATGCTTCATGTTATTGTTTTCTACCTACACCACTCAGCATGGCATGGGTGGGAGTATTTGTTGCTGCTCATGCATTGTCAAGCAGGGGTTCCATGGAGCCAAGCAGTATGAGTAGGGTGAGTCCTCTTTTGAAAAAAAAAAAAGCCCAAAACAGAAAAGGAACTGCATTTTTGAAGCTGGCTAGAATAGAGTCTTTAAGTAGCAAGAAACGTACTGCAATTTGTCAAATCATGTTGACATAGAATCACTGCTTTTAAGTAGAAAAATTTAGCTAGACCATAATTAAGGTCACACTTCTCTTCAAAAAGACCATATGCAAAACTCGGTATTTAGTATTAGCCCACCAAAAATTATAGTCTTTCCATTGACTCACTTTAAAATATATTTCTCTAAAAATGAAACTTGAGACAAAAGTCAGCAATCCTGAAACTTCAGACAGAATCACCATCTACTCTTGGTGAAGGTTTTGGATTTTCTAATTTTGTTACTATGATTTCTGTCATGCTGTCCGAGAGCAGAATTTTCAATCTGTCCCATCACAAATACAATTTTCTTAATTTAATAGAACAGAAGATCATCTAAGTTTGCGTCCTAGCCTGGATGTGCTGAATAAAAATAAGTTTTAAATTTCCTATTGATTTTATATGTATAGAGGCAAAATGAAAAACCTGCTTCTTGGCTCTTAGCTCCAAGAACCTGCAGGGGAATCCAGACTGGTGATGAAATGTTCCTGCTGTGGTGACAGCCCAAGAATGCTGTCCACTCCATCAGGTCAGGTTTGGAATTCAGTACACTTCTCTTTTGTTTGTGTCTGTGAACTTGAGATTTTTCCAACAGGAAAAAAATACAGGTATTTTTATGATATGCCATTTGTTTCAAGTTCCTTCTTGTAGTTGCTCAGTACTTGTTTTCTTCAAATTTATTTAAACTCTTTGAGACTGAAGAGTCTTCTTCCTATCTGAGAAATCACTACCAGGTTTCCCAATAATTCTCTGAAGCCTTGACATGTGTCTACAGCTTATTCTCCCTTGAGCAAAATGTAATTTTATATATTTTCAGTGTCTAAAGCCAAACTGGATCATTACAATAATTCTTTCCTACTGTTATAATAGAAGCCAAAGAAGCTTGCCCAGTAGCTTCTTTTTCTGCCCAAAGCATATCTTTAAGGACAAAACATCCTATCCTAGCCTTTATGTAGATGTTGTTTACTTCACAAACTGCTCCTGGACCTACTTCACACCACATAGGAGAACTTCCTTTGTTATCACATCTTTCAGTTTGTCAGGAGTTTCTTCTTCATCTCTCTTTTTTTTTTTGTTTACTTTTTTTCCCCCCTTATTTTTTTTTTTTTTTTCTGCATTGGAGGGTTGTGCAATACCATTTTAGCATGCAAGGAGCTATACGGACTTGTTTTGATTTGGGAGAATCTAAGCATCAGGAACTGTCATAGATGGCTACTACAGACACAATCTCCTACATCTCCAAAAGAACTTGATTTGTCTTAGTTTCATATTTTGAGAATATCTTTGTCTCTCTCAGTTCAGTGGTTTTATTTTCATCTCTTTCTCTTGATCAATTTCTTATCCTGTCATCTTCCTGCTTGTTTGGGTATGATATATATTCTGTCTTTTGGATGCAGCATGTATGTTCCTATGAATATATACATTATATATATGCATAAACTATATATAAGGACACTAATTGGATAACAGACTTGAACAAATGAGGTTTAAAAATATGCTTTTTCTGTAAGACAGCTTTTGTATATATGGAGATGAAAAGTGATCTAGCATCACCTAATTTTCAGTATTTAATTCCAACACAATTTTCACGCTGTACATAAAAATCATACATTTTTATTACAAAATACTAATTTGTTTTTGAAAACTAATGTAAAAATTAATCCAGATAAAATTATGAAATTGCATAGAATATATATAACCATTTGTTTTCTAATCTCTGAATGCAGCGAGTTCCTGACTTAAAAATTCAACTTTTATACTAATTGACATCCAAGAGGTATCTATCAGAAGTAGGTGAGCTATAGCAAAGCTTTGTAAAAGTTCTATTTAATGTTTCTCTGCAAATTCAAAAGAAAGACAAGCAGTATTTCCTTATCAGAGGAGGAACATTCCCTGAACTGTTCTCAAGACTTTACCCTTAGGTGCATGAAAATCTTTACTTTTTCAAGTGTCTTTAATTTCCTATTTTCCAAAATCGTTCTAAACACTGTAATTATCTTTTGAGAAATATTAATTGATGCTTTTATGTATCAAGCTCAATTAACTCGTGTGTTATGCTTCAGAACAGCATTCATCTCCTTTGGAAATGATGGGGAGCAGAATGACAGACTGTACTGTTCACCAAATGTCTGTACTGCAATGTCCCCTGCAGCTGTAAGTAGAGTCTGTTGGATTCCAACTTCATCCATATTGACAAAAGTCCTGCCCTTGTTGAATGTTTTCTATTGGGATAGTCTGCTAAATTAGTCTGAAGTGTATCTTTCAAGATGGAGAATGACTTTAGACAGGAAAAGCTAAAGTAAAAACAGGGCTGTGACTGCAAATATGAGTCAACAAATGAATTCTGTCAAGCCTGGCAGGCCCAAAGCCTACATGACCTACGTGAAGCCCTTCAGAATGTTTCTGTTGACGGATGCATGACTGAACTTGCATCTGGCAAGTCCTGCTGAGAGACACCAAAGCAACTCCTTTTTGTTGACCAGAAGAGTGGATATAAAACCCTTTCTGTGACTTGCCAAATGTACACAAGTAAATTTGAGATGCCAATTTCTATTTGTGTCTGTGGTAGCAGGTTGTACTTTTCCTCTGACTGTCATTTATTAACTCTTCACAAGTGCTGCATTGCATCTTCCATTGCTAATGTCTAGTTGACCCCATGAAAATTTATTGTGCTTGCATTTGAGTTCTTGAGAGCTTGTCTTTTCTCTAGAAGCTGCAGGTTTACAGAAAGGTGTTCCTCAGCTTATTTCATGCCTCTGGCCAGCTACACAACGTGAATTCTGCTTTTTTATATTTGTGCCTCTGAGCACATTGGACATTTCTATTCAGCTGGCACCAGACTTTTGGAATCCTGCAGAAGCCAGCTGGATGTGAAGCAGGCCTTCACTGGAAGCTGTGGGACTGTCCTAGAGTGGTGCAGCACAGTACATGTATTAGCGAGGGGACATCCATGCTAATGTAGCTTTGTGTGCAGCTAGCCCAGGGTATAAGCAGAGTCTGGTTGCACCTGCCTGCATAGTGGTTGTACCACTGCTGTGTCCAACAGATTGTGTAGAACTGCCAGTTCTGGTCACCTAAAAACAAATTATCAAATTACAGCAAAAAGAAATAGTTGTACTGTTGCAGACTACAAGGAGAGTGGAAAAAGAACGCTGCTGGGAAGGGAAGAGAAATATTTTTTTTTACACTGAACTATTTCCATCAAAATGCCAGAGCACACAAAACTGGGATCTGGCAGGAGCCTCTTCCACGCAGCAGTTCTCTGTTGGATGCTGTGGGGAAAGTGGCTTTGGAGCTGAATGAGTGAGGAGGCTGGAAATCCCATTGTGTGCGCTTATGATTTTGAACAGAACTTCTTCCTTCTGAACTGCAAAATATGGCAGCTGGTATATGGCAGATAGTCAGTTTGTAACAAATATGCACAACCAATTATGGAGTGTTCTGTGAAGCACTGGATCCAGAGAGAACAGCTTTGGTGTCTGTTACAGTGCGTTCCTAGAACTTCACTCGGTGATTGAGCGATTTTAAAGAACGTGAAAGATAAATCCTTCCACACCCATTGGAAAAGCAGATATTTTCCTTTTAGCAGAAAACATCTGTTGTAGTTAAACTTATATATGATTTTTTTTTTCTGAGAATTCAGAGCAACTGACGTTTTTACAAACAGTAAAGAGTGAAGAGATGACAAGAGTACTTATGTATTAAAGGTCCCCTTCTATATAGAACATAAACGTGTACATTGTATCAAGAGAGATTTTACCTTAACCTCATATGTCAAAGTAACATATGAAATTACCATATCCATAATCTCTGATTCACAAAAATTTACAGAAGAAAAGAGAGAGAAAAAAAATATAACGACAACAAAAAAAGACCCACAGCCTCATTCCCGCGAAGAACTCCAGAGCTGTTGTCTTTCGTCATTTTAAACAGATGTAGTTTGTATTAGTATTCTGGAAATGTAGGTATATCAAAAGCCCTTCTTTACACAGTATACAATGTGAAAAGCTAAATATTTGTGTAGGTGACATTAGGTAGTATTAGTCTTTGTCTCCTGAAAAGGCTAGTCCAGATAATAGTATAAGAGCCACCTTCTTTAGCTCAAAAGCTGACTCATGCTTTTAATTACTGATTCAGCCAAACAGGTTCTGCTTACAGCACTCAAACAGCCCCACAGAATTGCACAGACTGCTCACATGATCCACAAAACAATTATGTTTTTGGTTAGTATGATGGTGCTTTTTTTTCCCTCCATAAAGAAGGTCAAGAGTCACAGAAGACATTTAAAAAATGTTTCATGACCTACTGATAGAAGCATTATTTTGGGGCTGATCTACGGCAGGAGGAATCTCCAAACGTGAGTTAGGAGAAGTAGTGACATCTACCAGGGGTATTTTAAAAGACAAATTTTGGGACTTAAAAGTGAATTTGATGAGAATTACTTAAAAAAATTAATCCAAGCTAACGAATTCTGAAGGCTTTTAAACCTTTTCTAGCTATTACAGTTAGATAAATAGGGGTAGTTATATATCAAGAAAATGTGGAGGATCAGAAAACACTGTAAGCGTGCCTTGTTTGAGGACCAATCACAGCTTTAATACTTTTGATATTGACTACAACTTGGTGCTTTATACTAACCTGACTGAATTCAGTAGATTTGCCCAAAGTAGGTATTGATCAAAAATGCCAAAAAAAAAAAAGCATCCAAATTATGTAGTGCTGCTACAGCTAAATACCTATTAATCAATCTGTTGATTTCCAGTTCATCTATGCATAGTTTTTACCCTGTCATAGATTAGTTAAGTCTTCCATATTTGCCTAAGGGAAATGTAAAACACTGATTTACAGTGCTGCTAATGCAATATTAGAAATTAGTTGTTGTACCATGAAAGAGCAGCAGAAGCAGTTAAATGCAAGATTTGGTTGCTTTTATGAGGATGGAGATAAAACTGGTAAGGTTGATGAAGTGAACTGTTGAGAAATGTCCTTGTGTTCCTCAGTAACTAAATTCCCTCTGTCCCTCACAAATGGAAAGAAATCTCAATAATGTTTTAAAATCTGGGTTTCTTTTTAAAAATCACTTCTTATACCAAAATACTTTTGTTGGAAAAACTTTAATACATTTTTTATGAAAAATTTTTTTTTTTTTTTCCCTAAATGTTACTTTGAAAGACTGGGAGCTTTGTGGCTCAGTTTCTTATGTTCTTCATTTTCTTTTGCTAAAAAGAAACTATATTTTGCACATATGTGTGTGTGTATGCGTATTTATAGCAAGAGAGAGACAGGAGGGCAATCTTCAACATGGAAAAGGTGACAGAAGACTAAGAAATATTTTCCCATCACAAATTTAGCCATTCCAACTTATGGTCAACTAATAAATATCTCTTTCCAAACTGGCCTTTGCTAGTTAAACACAAGGTGTTTGCTTTGGCTGCAGGACCTTTAGGCAGACGTGGTATGAGAGTCAGACAGTGCCAAGTTAGTTGAAAGGTCCGTTAAAACATTTGAAAGTGGCCAAGGAAGAACAATGCTATTTATTTATTTGAACTCTAAGTATTAAAATATGGAACTGCCTTCTGTGGTAGTAGAGAAAGCGTACTTTTTCCTACTTGAGAATGCAATATAACGTTGGCAGATGTTGGTTATTTGTAGACTTAAAAGTAATCTTCTTACCCTCGTCTAGAGATCTATTTTGTTTATTTAGCAGTTTGAAAAAATGTAAAATTCACATTAATACTGAGGATGGAGAAAATGTTGGTGTTATTAATAGTGGTTCGAGTTTAGCCTGTTTTTTCTGAAGCTGGAATGCAGTTGTTTTATTTGCCTGATGATTGAGTCCACAAATAATTGCAGCTCAGCTGATCTGCAAATAGCTTTAATTTGTAATCTTCACACATAAGTTGGTATTTTATCATTGTATTTTGAGTTTCAGCCTAAATGTTTAAAAATTATGTGATGAAATAGAGAAAAGTATGATTTTCACAAGGCACCTCATAAAAAGAAATAAGGCATTGTGTCAAAAACCAAGTAACACAGTTGCACTACTTATCCTTTTATCCATCTTTTTCACCATTATGTACCTTTCATCTCTTGTTAATCTTTTTTCCTTCTGGCTTTCCTAATTTTGTTCAGATTATAATTTTTATTATCAGCAGCATGGTTTATTATTGCCTTTTTTAAAATCTACATTTGTTTTTCTCATTTTCTATATGTAAAAATATTTCTACATGATATCATAAAATTACATATGTACTTATTGCATTGTCTGTTCATGCCTGCTTAATTAAAAAATGGAAACAAGACATATCTCTTGTAATCCATTTGACTACATCGAATGAAAATAGCACATTGTTGGAATTGTGTGTTGAGCACTTTTATGCTGTTGTTACAAATATGAGAAGTTTGCCCTTACATTCCATTGGTTTTAATTGTCAAAAGTTTATGTGTAAAGCACAAGAGACATTCTATTTTGATGAAAGCAGAAGCATTAACTCTTTTCCAGAATCAGAAGAGCAATGTGTTTGTGAGAGATAATAACTGATAAAAAATTTTGCTTTAAGCTGGTTCAACCTAAGAAAACAATTTCTCTGCATGACCTTTTGAACACTTTATGTTCAAGTCCTTATTTCAACTGGGCAAAAGTGTGTAGTGAACCAAGATCTCCATGGCCACAAAGAGGTTTTGCTTATGGCAGAACACCCCAGCCATCATATCAAAGCAGCTTCAGCACTGTCCAGTAACATTCATATATTCATATTCAAAACAAAAATTATTCCTTATATTCCTTTGCATTATCCTTTCTCATTATAGTAAGAGAAAGATAAGAATAATGAATAGAGAAGATGTGTTCATACACAGGTCAGCACAGGGGACAAACATGACAGGGTTTATCTTCCTGCCTCCAGACTAGCAATCTCTCTTAAAGGAAAAAGTGTTTGTAAAGAATAAAAAGGAGACATACCTGGGTGCTAAAAGTATTCTAATATTTCTGTTTAAAACCAAAGATATCTCTGAGCAATTCCCACAGATACAATATTATAATTACTTTTAATAACTCAGCCTACAATTTCATATGTGTTTTACTACAATAGTTTAAGTGTTCAGTCTAGCACAGAAAAGGTCATCTACATGAGACAACAGAGACTGCATACAGAAAATCTACCCCTTGCTTATTGGAATACCAGATTCTTGCCCTTTTTTCCCAGTGCCTATTCTTGTGAATAGTACTGCCCTAGCTCCTAGGAAAAGGGGGCTCACAGTTTAGATTGTAGTAGGGTCATTTTTTTCACAAAAAGAAATTACTTAATAAGAAAAAAACAGAAGCCAAAGGAGATAATATCTTTAGCATATGCAGCATTTTCAAGTTACTTTCCATATTTTAAAAGTGTTCCTTCCCTTTTCCTTTGTAATATAATGCTTCTTCCTAATTTAATAACTTTCAAGATAATATTTGGCCTAAGAAATGACTGGAATAAACCTAAGAAATCTGTAACACTAAAAGACATTTTTGCGAAATTTAACATTAACATCTAAAATGCCAAGAGAACTTTCTTCCAATTTTGACATCTGTCTCTTATTTTTAAGCAATGGCTTTAAATGATTTCTCAGATGTTACACAGCATTTTTATCAAGTTCATGTTTTTATGCCTCCTAAATTGTATCTCCTACATTTCTGCAAGATATGTACTTCTTTCTTACTCAGTAACCCTAATCTTTTTCCCCCTCACAAAGTTCCAGCCATTGGAATGGTTTATGTGTGTTTCCAAGGGTAGGTACCTGGAGGTTCACATTTTATGTGTAACATGTACTACTGTAGTCTGTTAATTCAAAATAATTTGGAGGCAGAAGGATAAGCCACCAACATGTGGATAAAGCCCAAATCGCAACGCTGATTGTCATCCTCCTGTTTCCGTGCCTTAAGTGTGTGACATACCATGTGATGAATTACCGTGCATCAAAACAGCAATGTGTATGTATATGTGCGTAGTAGTCTATGGTAAATGTGGAATTATGAGAGTAATTAATTATCTCTATGGGCTAAGCCAGAGTTTCACAGCTGAGCTCATCTAGTTGGCTGCTTGCCACCCAAAGGTCAGCTTCTCTAACCCAGCTCAGTCTTCCTGTCCCCCTCCTGTGCTCTGCTCATTTCCTTCTGCCATGTGTGGCAGTTGTCAGGTTCTTTTGAGATCTGCTTTAGCTGAAATAGCTAAAAATAATCAAACCTGTTTACTGGTTTAGTTTTCTTCCATTCTAGAAAATTGAAAGAGCATTATAGGGATATTCCATCCGCATTAGGTTGAAAGGGTGAGCGCAGGAGGAACAGGTCCATAAATTGCCTAGAATGTTCCGTAGTCCATATTTTTAATTCCAGTCTTTGACACTAGCTATGAACACAAGTTGTTTGGATTTTTTTGAAACCTGCACCTTGTGTATGAAACAGAGACATTTGTTCCCTTATGTGGTTAAAAGTAAACTGCAGTCCTTGAAAATGAGCTGTGTTGCAATTTATCTTCTATAATTTTAAAGGGTTGATTATATCAGTGCACACTAGACATCTGAAAACTTTGGATTACTTAGTAGTTTGAGACATCTTAAGTTAAAATGTGATGTTCTGCAGGAAATCAGACTGGTCTGGGTTCAGATTTATTATGGCCAGTTAATTTCAAGATGTTTCATACTGGAAAACCTCACTGGAGAGAAGTGTGTGTTGTAGGAAGAGGTCAAGCATTTTTCATGTCTTAGGTTTTGAACATAGGGACACTTTTTCCAGCTTAATTAACTTCAGTATTGTGTCTTTTCCCTTGCAGTTTTTTGAAAGGAATCTGGTACTTGAATAACTGATGTCCTAATATGCTAATAAGGATTTAATAGTCCTATTTCAGTTACAGAGATTATATTTAGACAGCCTTGACCCAATGTCTTGTTGTTTTCTTCTGGTTCATAAAATGGGGTCTGTCTTGTATTTACTGCCCATTTTGAGAACAGAATAAGCTGTCGATCTCTGTTCATCCAGACCCCAAATTAAGAGCACCTTGCAATTGCTGTGTATTATATTTGCACATACACTGCCGTCTGCAGAGTGGCCTAAGAGAGGATTATGTGTCCTTAATGCCACCCATCTGGGTGGCCATCCTAAAAATAATCAGACAGTGCTACTGAAGGTAGTGCCTCAAGCACATTGACTGCAAGCACTGCCTACTGCACTTCCTTATAAACACAAAGCTATAATCTAAAATACATATTAATCACTTTATGCTCATTTTGATTCTGACTGCTTGAGTGTTGACCATGGCTTGCAGTTTTGCTCTCCCTGGCCTGTTCTGTTGTTAAAAGAACCCACTGTGTACAGTCTTTTCCCTTTCACCTGTTTTGCCACATTCTGGGGGTTAACAACCTCTATTTTTCAAACGAGCCATGCATATTTTGATACTGGGGTAGGAAAACTGTGAGCAGTGATACTTGTGCAATATTACCTCTCCAGAACTACTACCTAATTATAGCCTGAATCTTAAAAGATTATGTCCTAATGGATCCCATAGTACAGGTTTAAAGCTTGTTTTTGCAAAAGGCAGACATTCTTAGTTTAAGGTCTAGATGTTTTCTGTTTTCCCCAGCATTCTCATTGCTCTGCTTTTTTCCTTGCTGTAAATTGCTGAGTAGAGTTTTTTGAGTTTGATTTTTTTCATACCACTTTCTTCTGAAGCAAGTATCAGTGGTGGTTTCTGTGATCCATATAAGTATTAAGTACTGTAAAAAGATAAATACTGAGCTAAAAGATTACTTTAGTATGGTTTAGCCAAATTCTTGTTCCCTTGTTTCTTGTTCAGAAGCAATTTTCAGTAGATAAATGCTTTATCTGAATTGTGTGTATTTTTCTTTTCCCATGTTTCACCAAAAGTATTTGGTGATCTTATCATTGTTAGGGTTGAGCTGTCTCCCAGCCACCACTACCATTGTCAACATGGCTGATATTTCCATGAAAGACTTTAAGTGTGATTTCATATTTATTCTTGACCAAGCTCTGTTCGCTGATTTATTTATTTCTATAATGTAAAGTGAAAGTTGATAAAATGACAGTTGCTGGGCCATTGTGTGTCTGTGATATCCATGGCCATCCAGTGCAGAGATTGGAGTCACCAGTGACATTGCTTCCCCTCTCTGGTGGGAGAGTGGAGGAATGTGTCATGGCTGATGTGGTCCAGCCAAGCCACTTGGAGTGCAAGGGAGCAGATAACACTGAAAGATGCAAATATGAGGTACTGCTGCAGAATTTACTAGTTGAATTTGTTTTTGCTTTCTGTAACCATTTTCCAGGCTACGATCAGTTTTCAATAATGTCACTTCTACAGAAGATTACTTAATACAGAAATAAGTAGTTCTAATGCTGTTTCTTGGAAAATACTAAAAATCAAAATTCATCGCTTGGAACTGCTGTTGTGATTGGTAATAAATAAGAAACTCTCCTGGAAGGAATTGCATGTGGGGTATTGATAAGTAATTTATAGCTGAAAGATAAGTTCACTGGAAAATGGAAGTAACAAGGAAAAGGCTGGAGAGTTGCAATTTCCCATATGCTTGCAGAAAGTCACCAAGTTTGAACAGAGGCTGTATAAAAATACAGGGACACCAGATAGCAAACACTTTAATGAAAAATGTTGTCGTGTATAAAAGATGTCCAAAGCCAAGCGATATTTGATAGAGTGATGTTAATTTGGTGATTCCTAAACACAGCTCCATATAAGGTTATTTTTACTATGTCAGTCCATTCCATAAATATATTAGAAGATTTTATTCATTATATCCTCATATAATAGCTTGAAGTAAATTGAGAGTATGGCTTGAAGTTGTAGTGCACTGTAAATAAGTCAGGTACCGGCAGAATAGAAAGATAAATGACAATTTGAAGTTCTGACTCATGTATACCCTCATACACTTTGGAGATCCTTTAGGCTACCAATGGAAGATATGCTGAATCTTTAAAAATTTTATTCAGTAACTGACTGTTATGGGAAAATAAAGCTCAATCAGCAACATCAATGTTTAGGAGAAACAGTATTGTGTAGTACATTTCTCTCTCACTCCATCTTATATTGTTAAGGATATTCTCTTTTAATTTTTAATTCACAAAGTAATTTAGGGCATAGCTATCAAAACGCATAATTTCTTCTTCCAAGATGCTTTTAAATGGCGGCATTATCAATTTTCATGGTAAGCCATACTAATCTCTTTTACCAACCACAAAGCCTTGAACCTTGGATTTTAGGGATTCCTGGTATATCCGTTTTAAAATTAAGGAAGACTGTTTTCTTTGTAATCACTGCTTAGGTTTTCTGCACAAATAAAAAATTTTGTCATATTTAAAAATACATTTGCCTGTTTTAAATGCAAAAATGTGTTAAAAAGTAAGTGCTTTTAGATTCTTAATGCTATTGGAAGACAATACCAAATTAGGCATAAAGGAAGGACATTTTCTTTGGGGTACTGTCCAGCTTTCTTTGATTTTAATACTGCTTTTGTTGGTATGGTCTGTGAGGATAAGCATGGGAGTAGGGCTCATGGTCAGTGTGCAGATCTTTGCAGGTGATGACTGCCTGCAGCAGACCTCTTGGATCCTCTACCTCATAACTGAGGATTTTCTAAGAACATGCTGGGCTGCAGGATGACCTGTTTGAACAGACCTCCTTAAACAGGTTGTGAGCAGTCACAAAACTATTACCAATATGACTGCAAATTTCTGGAAAAAAAAGACTATTAATTGGCTTTTCTGAAGCACAAATATTCGTCTTCAGTCTTGAGCCCTGAATCTGCCCTTTTAAGGTTAGGGGCATGCCTAACTTTAGCAGTGTTGATCACTTTCTGAAAGTGTCTTCAGTGGTTTTATTTTGCTATACAGAAGTGAAAACACAAAAAGTAGTGAGCATATTGAGCAATATTGAGTAATTCCAGTGTCATGGGCTACATGACCAATCTGGTGAAAGGTGGGGTTTGATGTGTGCAGATTTCAGGTGCAGTGTGGAGTTGGAAGGAGAGGATCGGGAAAAGAATAATTTTGGGTGGGAACTTGGATGCCACAAGCTTCCATGGGAGAGAATTTGATGGTAACACCTTAGGGGAGATGCAGACTCGACATTAGGACATATTTGTTTACCAAGAAGTTAGTCAAGTACTGGAATGAGCTTCCTAGAAAGATGGTCGGTGTCCCAAACCTGCCAGTTTTTAAGAGGCGTAGGGACAATGCCCTTAGTAGCATGCTTTAACCTTTGTTCAGATCTGAAGTGATAAAGTAGTGGAGTAGATGATCGTTGTAAGTCCCTTCCAGCTGAATGAGTCTAGTTTAGTCTAGTAGATTCTATTCTATTCCAAAAGGATTGGAAAGTAACTGGCTGTAGAGTGGGAAAAGCAAGAGGGTTTGGTGAGTGGAACTTCCAGAGGCAAAGCATTGACACTCTGGGATTGGGAAGATGAGATCTGTGAGGAACTAGAACAAAAGGTGTAAAGGCAGAGGCTTTAGGGGAGAGAAGTTTGGGTGAGGAAGACTGGAGAGATAGGAGGCTCTGCAGCAAAATGGAACAATTCAATGTCAGCTTCTGGTACCAGAGGCCCCTTTCATCTCCCAGATACATGCATGGATTTGAAATACCTTTGCCCTCACTTTTTGCCCTCATAAAGCCCTGTATTTCAAATTTCAGGGACATTTTTCTTGAAACAAACACCAAACAGCTTTAAGATTCTGATTTTCCTTAAATTGCGTAGTTAACAAACAAACAAAGCCAGTATTGGTATTCTGTCCTTCCTCACTCCTCCTATATAGAAAGTCTACAAAGCATAATTAAGAGCTTTAGCTGTGACAGCTTTTATGCTTTTACAGATATGTTTTGGGGCATGTGGATTTATGTGTCAGTTCCTGCATGAGAATAAGATACATCTGAGAACCTCTGATAATGACAGCTGTAGTAGAATTGGGTCAAATGTGTTTAAGTAAATACACTACAGATACAACACAGTAAAAAATATAATCATCTGCAAGGAGATTGGGTGTGAAGTACACTTGTTAATACTGAGCAAGCTAATGAGTTCTTCTGAGTTATCACCATGCATTATTTAATTTCAGGTATGAAGAAGGTGTTTGGCAAAGATAAGCTTATACCTGCAGTTTAAAATATGAGCTGTAAGATAAGGCACAAAAGAAGTTGTATTGGTGGCTTCCTGTGCCAAATCTGGGTCCTTCTCTATTAATGTATAACACAGTAACTCTCTGATAAGAGGATTTTTTACTATATTGAGGTGAGTACTATGAAAATGTTTCAGCTTAGTCTAGCTGTGTCCATAGATTGTAGTGATAATAGTTGGCATGGAAAGGGCCATCTGGAATATTAATTGAAAGTTAATTTTTGTCACTTCAAAAGACAGTTTCCAAATCTTAAACTTTTAAGTATAACAAGGCAAACACTGCAACTGGCTGCTGAGAGCCTAAGTTCAAAGTAAGATTATGGAGCAAAATTTATTCATTAAAAATTACTGTGCAGAGTGTGAAAAATACCTGAAGCATTTTCTCACTCTAAAAATAGACAAATTATTTTAAAGAAAATCTTGGTAGGTAGAAAAAACCCCAACTTTTATGTAAGGTATCTGTTCAAATCTTGTTTAAAGGAAAAAAAAATTAGAGACAGTTTTTAATGCAGCCTCAGTTTTAAAGCTGTGTTAAGCTGCATCCCCCTCAAAAAGATGGTCATTTTTGTAACCCTCTTTGTACACTTTTTCATGCAGGTACATTTCCAATGTATTTAAACAAGAAGAGCAGACATCAAAATAGGTGAAAGAAAACTAATTATTTGTTTTCATCTAATTTTTCAGAGCTTTTGTGCAACACACTTTTTTGTAAAGGTCAAGTGGTTTTGCCTACTGCTATTGTAAGTGCTACAAGGCTATTTTGGAATATTTTAAACAGAAGTTTTTTGAGTACACAGGAAATGTTCATTATTAGTAATTTGTTAAATGATCAGGCTAGTAAAAGTCTAGCATATGATTAATCTGGGAGCCAAGTAGTATTTCTTTCAATTGGCTAAACAAGTAGGATAAAAACCTTATTCAAAATGCATCACCTTGGAAATGTAAGTGAATTACAGCAGAAATAGTTTTCTGATTGCGTACATTGCGTGAAGGAATATTTAAAGCACAGCTAAATCATTTTGCAGTTCAAGCACTGAATTTAACATAAGTGGAATGCTTAGTGCTATTTTAATCTTTTGTATAATTTCCCAAGACTTGAATGGAGTATCTTTTTCTGATTTGCAATAGTGTTTATTTCTTAATTATTCAATGTTTGCTAGTATAATTACAAAATAAAAGCAAAAATCAGCATATTTTATGAGGCATCTATAATCAACATTTCTTTTAATAGAAAACACTATGGTTGAGGGAGAGTTGTAATTGCTATGTATTTTAATCATTAATCTAATTTCTTTTTGGTGTCCAGCTACAGGAATTGGTGTTTTTCCTACCTTTTAGGTGAATGAAAGCTGTCCCTCGATAGAGGGAGTGTCTCCTTGCCAGTTGTCACCGAAAATCCCTGCTTTCTTAACTCAGATGTGCTCCTCTTGCAGCAGGCGTGATTCACAGGAGTGCTCAGCAGGCAATTCAAAGAGTTAGAAGGAAGCAGCCCTCTCATTCAAAAACCCTTTTTGGTGACTTTTGGACTTTCTAACTTACTGAAAAGCTGAGCTGAATCATATACTGGCTACTGACTGATGGATCTGCCTTCTGATTCAGTTCCAGGAGAGAATAATTTTTTGTTTCCCAGCAGAAAATGACTCCATATGAGGGGTGGAAGGGGTTTGGAGATTCTCACTTGTTTAACCTCCATGTTCTCATTTATCTGTGTTAAAGAGAAGCATGAAATTCGTTTGACATGTCTTTCTAATGGGATGGGCTTCTTCTGAGAGTAGAGAACAAATTCCTTTATGTTCTGTAACCAATAAAAATCCTTCTTATGAGAAAAAGTTACAGCATTTTCCTGTGGTTTTCAGTCTATTCATATTCTTGTAGCAAAACTCAGATTTCAGAAAGGGGAAACAAGCTTCCTGGAAGATCTTACACAAATGCCTTCATGTCTGTCATCCATTTCTCTGCTTCTGTTAATGTAAAGCTCAGATAGCAATACCTATGATTTTTTTTTTCCATATTAAAGAATGAGAGGTTAAATGTAAGATATTAGTGTTTCCTGGAATCCAAGAGAGTAATCTCAAATCAAGCTATTTTCCTCCTTTTCATTACCACTTCTGAATCTATAAATTCCTGTATTGAATTTGGATGATTTGAAAATTCTATCTTCTGAACACTGGTTTCATGGCCATGATAATCCTATACCTGACTTTCAAAGATGACTATGCTGTGCTTTATTAAGTTCATATAAGATCTCTCATGCTGATACTTTACTTCATTTAGCCTAAACAGTTCTTTGTTATCAGAGGATGAAAACCATGCCTTTGGAGTAAACTCAGTCACCGCCATTGCCCATGGGAGAAAAAGACATGAGAAAAGTATAAATCATTAAGATGACAGTGCAGGATCATCGTATCCCTTGGTTTAGGCAGATTCGTCTTTTTTTCAGTCATTGTTTCATTTTTATATTTCTCTGATATGTGATAGGTGGCTGTGACATGACGTGTGCCATTATTGTGTTGTTTCAAAATGCAATGTCAGAAAAGTTATATACCTCTATTAATTTACATAGACAACTCTAATTGTCATGTTCCCTGCACCTTAGCTTCAGAGATATTCCAAACCACTTTTCAAAATTTAGCGCAAAATACTTCATATTTTAGATATCAAAATTTTAGTCAGCTCCATGGCCTGGGATTTTATCTGTAACAATATGGGAAATACTTTTTACTATTGATTCTTTTTGTCAAGTAGCCAAAATCATAAGACTAGTTTGTCTGCACTTTTTGATCCTCCTTCTACGTGGAATGTATTCTTTGAGACCTACTAATCTGCCTGATTTAGTTCAGTTTAGTATGAGTCTGTCCACTCTAAGGATGAGCCATTTTCTGAGATAACATTAACTTCATTCAAATTAGAAGTCAGTTGCGACTCTAAACCTAAAACTCGCATTTTACTGAAAATTCTGGTTTAGTGCCATAGAGGAGACTTAGTGGGAATGCCAATGTTAGAGCATTGCTGCTCTGGAGGTATTGATCCCATTCATTTCTATGGAATTTTTGACACTAGTTCAGGAGAGACAAGCTTTTTCCTCCTGAACTGCAGAACTTCTCTGCATTTAAAGGCACAAGGTTGTCACAAGGCATGTCTCTTTCCAGGGGATCCTTCTTTTTTTGCTGTACCTTTTGTCATCATTCAGGGACTGAGCGCTTGACGTGCAGAAGGGCAGAACAAAAGGTCATGGTACCCATGAATGGGATTTCTCTTTATTAATAAGTTGGGGGGGGGGGGGGGGGGGGGGGGGCGGGGCGGGGGAATGGCAGGGAAAGGTGCACCAAATATTAATGGATATATGTGCCACAGCATCTCTCTGCCTCAGTGAACTGGGGATTTTTGTAGGATGGAAAAATAACAAAATGCCAGTATATCCTAGGAATCTGATGAATGTTCATAAATGTTTGTAAAACTCTGGGATGCCTTAATGGGTGGCAGTGCTGAAAGTGATAAGAAAGCCAGTATTAATACATTTGTGTGCAAAGTATATGCAAACATGTAGAAAAACATACTGAAATACGGTAATGAAACTGACATATTAAGAAGGAATATAAGATCTTTTTTTTGGAACTTCAGTCTCAGCTGTGTGCTTCGTTTAAAGGATGCATGCCTTTATTATAAATCTTATAATGAAAGTGACATTTCCGGTCCTGTTTGGCATGTATCTGAACTTCCTTAATGTATCCCTTTAAATTCACAGCTTAGGACTGCTGCATCTATAGTCCAGAGTGGTAAAGCTGTAGGAGTATTGAGAAAGATGAGAATTAGTGTCAGCAACAAAATCAACTATTGATTTCCATAAAATAGTTTCACTATATATTGTTCTGTATTCAGTCTATGTCTGTTCTGTATTGTTTTAAATTGAATGCACTTTTACTTGGCCTTTCACCCAGCACTGCTGGGTAGTTCGTATGGCTTGGATAAGGACAAGATAAAGAATCATTCCTTTGCAGTAAATCATTGCTTCTTTCCCTCTCCCTTCATGTTTTCCTAGTCACACTGCCATATGTCTGTTTCTTAGAAATTTTCACCCTACTTCAAAGCAAGATTTGTAATCTTGGGAGGCTTTCCTCTCCAGTATACCAAGGGAGCTTAGAACTGAGGAGCTCATTGCTTTTAGCTGTGACTGCTTTTCCATTGGGGGACAAACTTGCAGATGAAGTCCTCTTCATGCTAAGGAGACTTGCATTGAGTTTCTAGGCAAGAATAGTGAATTATATAATCCTACTGGCACAGCAGCACTATGTGGAAATAGAAAATGCATAGGAAGGATGGAATCTTTGAAGAATTTTATTACCTAAATCCATAATGCAAATTTCAGAAGCATGTATTTTAGATTGCTGCTGAAGTGTAAAACCAGAGTACTTTAACACCAGGAGACAGCTTGTGCCATTACATACATTTCAAAGATTTATATTATAAAAAGGATTTTTATTAATATGATTTTTATGTGCTGGTGGTTGTTGTTGCTGTTCCTGTTATCATGTGTGAGACAACTTATTCTTTGCACTCATGGCAGTAGCCAAACCATTTTCCTGACTCCCTCTACAAATAAAATTCTTTCAAAAGATTAAGAAATTGATTGTGATGCAGCCATCTGGTGTGGAAAATACTGACTCACTAGTGGAAGTTTAGGAGTCACTCAGTTAAGAGGTGGAAATGCCAACCCACCCTGGCTTGTAGGTTTGGAGCTTTATCTGTAGATTCATTCTTTTCATGCATTTTGCACAGCAAAGGAAATCCTTGAAGAACAAATATTTTTAATGCTGTTTACAAATGTTTTTCTGAATATAAACCAGGCCTGGGTTCCTGCCTTAAATTACTTGTCATTGTAATACCTGGAAATGCTTCCATAATCAAATCAATTGATATGAGTAGACTTCATTGCAGTAAATCCTGCGTATAGCAAACAGCTGCACAACTTTTTAATAGGCTTTTATTTATCTTAAATCAAATCATAGTCATGAACACTGTAGTAGTAGCATGTTTCATTCTTCAATCCCACCCTACTTGACATTTAACCACACATTTTCTTTTTTCCATTGATTTTTCTGTATCATTAGACCTTATGATCAACATTAAATCAGTGCCATAAAACAAACAAACACACACATGGCATGTGAAATCAGTGCTTTGTTATTCCAAATGCCTAGTTACTGACCCTATTATAATGATTTTAATGGCTGTTAGTTTTGTTTCTAGTAGAGATTCTAAGAGGTTGAATTCTGGTCCTTGTTGCAGAATTCTGTGTATTGTCTGAGTTGTGTTGGTCTGCTTTGGACAATGAACTTTGTATTCAAAGTGAGATTCTTATTTGATTTGTGGACGCATTGATAAATCATTTTCTACATCTTCAATCTTGATTTCTGTCTAAAAATTCACTCTTTTAGACAGGAATCAAAATACTAATTTCAACATGTGAATTATGTATCTCTATAACGTAGGCTGACCCTGGCTGTATGCCAGGTGCCCACCAAAGCTGCTCTGTCACTCCCTTCCTCATCAGCACAGGAAAGAGAAAATATAACAGAGTATATAAAATATATCAGAGTTTCCATTTTTCAGTGGTTGTACTGCTGATGGAAGAGAGCTCAAGCCAGAAAACTGCTGTTTCTCTAACTGTGTTGTAAAAGGCATAAAGTCACCCCAAAGAGATTTATCTTGATAGTTTCATCAGTCCTGATGACTTTCTAAGTTGCTGTGGGTTAGGACAGACCATCTATAACTAAGTAGTAATGCACATAGTAACCTTGTTCACAACAGAAAGGGAAAATATCTTCCTGGATTTTTTTTTTTCATGCAAGAGCTTAGATTTAAGGTATAAGGATATAATTTTAATGCATATGTGCAGTGCAGTTCAGCAGTAGATTTAACATAGTATCTGTTCTTGCTTTTCCTCACGGAAATTGTTGCAACTTAATGTTGCAAAAATCATACGTCTTGCTTCACTTGGGGATTGATTTTCAACCTCAAATTTGGAATTTCCTGCTTTTGGTCTATATTGGATCCTTTATGTTGCCTAATCTTAAGTATTATTAAAGTTGCAGGGCTTTTAAAAAGGAAATTAGGCAAACATTTATTGTTTTTTGATTTTTGTGGTTTTTAAAAGCTCATTTCATTTACTAGGTATTGATATTACAGATCTTAAGAATTATCTAATGTCTTATAAATCTAAAAAAATGGTGTTTCTTTTAAACAGTAGATCTAAATATGTGCCAAAATCATCATTCTGCAGTAAAAATCATGTTGTATTACTGAAACAATTACTTGTGTATTACTTGAAACAATGCAAGTGGCAAGGTTTGGTTTCTAGACGTGTTTTGATCTAGGTTGGGGGGACAGTTTGTTTCTTTAGTGGGTTTTAATTTTTTCATGGTTCAAAATCTTGAACTTTCCTACTAAGAGTTTACAATCCTAAAGTTAGCAAAGTTGCCTTGAGTATTCAAAACGGTACAATAAAGGCATATTTTTGATATTAACTGCAGTTTAGTCATTTTGTTTTGTTAGCACTATGTTAGTGGAATTTTATGAATACCTTTCTATCCTAAGTACAATATACTGCCATAAGAATTCTTGTGCAACCAAAGCAAGTGAAAAGCCTTTCTGTAATTTATCAATCCACTTTAAATATTTAATTGCTTTCTCAGCTGTTGATTATTGTAGTTTTGATGCTGATTAGGCCTTTGTTTACAGGTTGTCTGTCATATCTGATCTCACCTTTAGTTTAAACTATTCATGAGTTTTCCATAATATCTGTCATTTGAGAGTCTAAGGATTCCCAGGGAAACTAGAATGAGGCAAAACAAGACCTTCAAAGTCATGACTTGGTGATCTTGGAGGTCTTTCCCAATCTTTATGATTCTGTGATTCCATGTCATCTGCAGATACCAGAATTCTTTGTCATTCTCCTCTCTTGGTTATGTTGCTCTTGCTTCAAAACTTACTTTGTTTCAAGTTTGCTTCATTAATTAAATTTTGCATCATGCCTGTTTATACCATCATATGATAGATTAGCCAGACCACCTCTAGAATATTTTTCACAGGTAAATGTCCTTGAGGTACATCATTTTGTCTTTCACCCTTGTCATCATCTGTATTTATTTTAGCTATGATAATTTATTTCTAGTAGATGGTATTTCATTCAAATGCTTAAATATTTTTCAGTAGACTAACTTCAATAGAGATTTGATCTTTCTTAGAAATTACCCATGTATCTTCTGGATCTCCTTCTATAAAATAAAGAGAAAAATCTGTATGTATAAAACCTTCAAATAATTACATCTTTGCCCTGTGTTTTATTCAGTAATTCATTTCAGACTATCTTTTATAGTTAGTCTGATAAAATAATATTTACAACTTCTTACTGTTTACAGCAAAACTCAGTTCTTTATCTGTTTTGCAGTAACATTATCCCAAAGTTAACATTTATTTCTAACATCTCAAAAAGCCATGAGACTAAAACAATATTGATTTTCTAAACTTCTGAATCATGATACAAATATTCTAGGGTTTGTATTTTCTTTGTTTCAGTAGAGAAAGAGTCTTTATTTTTGCACAGAAGTTAAAATGGCATCTTAATAAAGATTATTTCATGTTCTGTTCTGTGGGAAACTGGGTGTTTCTTCAACAGTGGAAAAACTTGTGGTCTCTCTAAAGTTCTGGTTTCAATTTTGTCCTCAACTTCACTTTCCTATACTTAACTGACACTTCTTTCATCCATATGCTTGAAGTCTGCAATTCCATGCATCCATCAGATATGGTCCTCCCTTATGTATGTTCTTATTTTCTTTGCATGCAACCATGTCCCTTCAAACAAGCACCAAGCCATAAATGCGTAATAAATCATAGCTTGAAAAAATATTTTTGGTCCTTAAGCAGTCCTACATCTTAAAATGGTTTAGCCTGATCCCAGTCTTTAGCTTGGCTTATGCAGGTTTTTAATTCTTTGTGTAAGAATATGAAAATGCAAAGTAATTCTGAAAAAATAAACAGAGATGGGGGTGGAGGACAATTTGGTGGTTAGGAATGAAAGAACATGCAACACATACCTGAAATGAGCAAAATAAAAGAAATACACTCTTGGTTTGGTGCAAGCATTGTTTTTCATCATTTCCAGTTGCATAATGATAAAAAAGCTACAACTATCAAAGTTTGCAAAGAGGGAAGGATACTGCAAAATATTTCTGATCATCTGCTTTGCTTGAAGTATGAAAATACTTGGATAAGGAAGTATTGGCTGGAAGTTGTAATTTTGATAAGCTTTTAAGAGAGGTTGAGACAAATGTACAAAGCTGGAAGAGCAAGATTGTAATCTCAAGAGAAGAATCTGTACATCTCTTGATCAGGCTGCTGAGCATTTTACAACCATGGCAGTAAATACTTCCAGCCCAAGGTCCCAGTGCCTGTTACCAGCCAGACTCCCATAAAGCCATTGACATGTTTGGAAAATAAATGCATTTACATTCATAAGAAACCTAGACATTTCAGTGAGACTCTCCACAGAAATACACAGATAGATAAGCAGGAGGAAACAGAAGCACATGAAGCTTGAAACTGAATTTGTTAATGGTAAAGAGATTTAAAGCTAAGGCTTAAAGCACTTAAGTAAGCTACCACGTGACATTGAAGCATTGTGAAACCAATTAGAAAATATTGGCAGGTAGACAGACAGGAATGAGATACTAATGACATGTATAGTTCAGGCCTTTATTTTCCTATATATATTTATTAAAATATGTAAACTGGGGTTTTTTTCCAATGTGTATGAAATAGGAAGACATTGACACTTGCAGTGATTTTCTGGACTCCTCGAAAATGTACGTTTTTTCTTCATAAAGTAATCATAAAACCATATTCGCTTGACACGTTACAATTAGACTTTGACGTACATCATTTAACTTGAGAGCAGCTCAGTTGCTTAGAGCATGGTGCTAACACCAAGGTTGTAAATTTGATCCCTGCGGGGTTCATTTACTTACAAGATGGTCCTTATATGTGCCCTCCTACTCAGAATATTCTGTAATTTTGTGATTTGTTCTGACGCAGCTTCACATGGGCTCTATTTTAAAATAATTGTCTTTGAAAGATACACTTAATAGATAGTATACCTAGTTATAAATAACTTACTGTCCAAATAGTTTGTTTTGTCTGTTTTGGGTAAAATTGTCCCTAACATATTATCTTTATGTCTTCGACATGAAAAATGACACCATATCTTCACATAAGGGAACACAGCAAATTCATTCTAAAATCAGTTATTACATTTTCAATCATTACCATGTTCACATAAATGTTTTTCTATGAGACTCTTCAAGCTCTGTTTCAAACTTGCATAAGGACATCAGAAATTAAGTAGCTGTATCTCATAATGTACTTTAAACCTTCTATTTTATATGAAATTGCAAAAAGATATTTACTGAAACAAAATCAAGTTACAATGCTTATTTTAATTATGATATAGTATTTCACTAATTATTTACTTTGTTTAGGAGTGGTATATACCAGAAAAGTTCAAGACAAAAAAAAGTTGGAAGCACTCTTTAAAAGTCCATATGCTTGATCTGTCCAAATGAAAAAAAACTTTAAAGACATAGTGCATTTGAACATATTTCAAGAGAAGGCTCATTTATATTATTCAAATCACTCTTTCTTTGTTTCTCTCTTAAAAAATAAATAAATAAATAAATAAATAAATAAATAAATAAATAAATCAAACCAACAACTAAATATTTTATATTAATAAATTAACATGCCCCCATAGAACGGAATGTTAGCTTTGATTTCAGACATTTGGTTCTGTTACTGTCATCAGAATTGACAAATCTGTCATTTCCCTTTGAAAACCTGTATAAATATACTAGGGTACACTGGAAAAATATTTTAAGAGTTTGGAAGATGTCTTTTTGGTGCTGTTAAAATATAAAATGAAGGTTTTCAGGGAATTTCAGCCCATTTCCAAATTATAGTTAGGAATTTAGCTTTTGGGGTCTTCTTTCAAGCCAACATAAAGCTAGCAAGATTCTTCTGGCACACTTCTTCTTCTCAGGCCCTGCATCATGTAATTGTTTCATAAAACAGTCCAGATCACTTAAAACTGTTCAGGTTTCTGGCCTTCAGTAGCTTTTCCAGAAGGCACTCCCACAGCCTCACTATTCTCATGTTTGAGAAAATTTCCAGTGTAAATCTGTTCGTGGCAAGTTTCTAACCTGCTGCTGTTGTGGGTTTTAAGATTAAATTGTCCTTCTCCCTTGTGAGGGGGCGTCTAATGAAATTATGTATTTGACTATTCATACAGTACTTGCTCTTACAGTGTTTTCTTGCAAGACAAGCTGTGTTCTATTGACTCAGATGAGCTCTCACTAGTATTTCTACACTTGTATTAACTCTTTGCTGCCTCAATTGAATTTATCTAGTAGTATGTCTGAAGAAGTTATTTGTGTTTTGTGGAGTCCTGGATCAGAAGAAAAAAAAAAAAAAAACAAAAAAACCATGTTTTTCTCTTACCTGATTTCTGGCTGATGAGCTACTGAAAAGTAAATTTGCAAGAGTCCTTGGGGAGAATTTTTTTTTTTTTTAAAGTTAAGAACCTAAGGAAAATTTCCAAATGTACCTTATGAATGACTATAGAAAGATGGATGAATCTCCAAAGACTCTCCATTCGTCCCATCTAGACATGGGTCTAAAATAGATGATACAAAATATCAGTGGATTTGTTCACATCTTTCTATTGATTTTACAAAGAGCTGTGAAGTTACAAAGTTTTTAGATGGCTTGGATGAGTTGAATCCCATCTTGACTGGGGGTCACTGTACTTTGTACTTTCATCCCATGTTTAATATTCTGCTCCATTTTTTCCTTTGCATGGTGTTCTTCTCCCTGGCAGTGCTTCTCTTTTTTTTTTCTGAACTTCTTGTATTCATTCCTATTTTAGGGGTGAAATCACAAAAGTAAAATGAATATCAAGACTGCTTCAGGAGAAGCTCCACTGGAGTAATCTCTTTTAGCCCAGAGCTTCTCCTTTCAGCACAGTTCATTGGCATTTCCTCTGCAACACACTTTAGTCAGCACCTTCGCAGTCTTTTTCTAACCTTCTTTTTTTCCAGATTATCAAGTAATCTCCATTGTGACACCTTACCAAATGTTCTGCTGAAGTTCAGATAAAATCTAATCTCTTTCTGCAGTTCTTTTGTCTGGAAAATCAGGTATCCTATCAAAGGAAAAAATCAGGCTGGTCTGACATGACCTACCTTTAGTAAAGCCGTGTTACATTTTATTCTATTGTCCACTTATCTTCAAGGCATTAATTATTCTTTCCTTGAAATTTCATCATACAATTCACATGGAGTCTGAGGTGTGAAAGGATAAAAAATTTTGAGCAATTTTTTATTCTCCAGAGTTGGCAGAAATCCTGTTATGACTTGAGCATATTTTGTGGCTCTGCCTAAGTAACATCTTCATTAAAAATCTTTCTGTTGGATCTGGTATTAATTATATGGCCATTTTTCAGAGTTCTGAGATGAAAGGCAGCTTGCGAGTAGGCTCAAGTGCATTAAGCTGTTTAAGCTTTTCTTGTTCCTTTATTATGATTATGGACATATACTTACCTCACACATTGAATTCTTTGAGGACTTTCATTTAATTTGGGAATCACATTGGTTTCTACTGTGGTATTTCAACTAATTTGCTAGAGCTACTTTTATTCCCATTTTGGGTGAAAAAGTTGTTGGCATTTCCTTTAGCATTTTTTTTTCTTCAAGGAGCAGTTAATTTTACCATTTTAAGTTCTTTCTTTGTATCCAGTCGTTTTAGGCTTTCGGCTTTTTCAAATATTGTTATCTGTCCATTTGAATCTGGAGATGTGATATAAAGGGATTTCCCTTTCACTGAGATGCAAGTTTCAATAAATACTTGAATATTTGATATAAAGAAATTCAGGTGTCCTTCATCAGTGTGTTTTTTACCTTTTTTCTTTCTTCTTTTTTTTTTTTTTTGTTTGTTTGTTTGAGAGGACTAATATTTTCAAATGAATCACAAGGGAGCTCTTGAAAAGATGTTTTAAAGTATGTCCTCTCTGCCAAGTAGTTTATTTTCCTGGTAAAATAAATAGCTATGCACTTCTAATACTAAAAATAAGCTTATATTACTTGTACACTTTTAAGACAGTTTCTGGTTAATCAAAGCTTGTTTCCAGTGACTGTATCATTTCTGAAGTGGAAAGAAAAAGACCTTGATATAAGTGGCGAAACAACTTTTACAAAACACTTTGACTAAGATATGAAATTACTGTTTTAAGTCATTAAAAAGTAATAGACCAAAAGACATTTTGCGAAGGAAATGTAAGATATTACTGCTGTGGCATCACATTGCTCAATAACAATTACAGAACTATTGTGCTCGAAGTTCACCAGATGGATGTGGAAAGGCAAAATGCCTGTAGAAGCATGCCCCACAACAGTGGATGTGGTTCTCCCATGACATAGGGCCCTTTGCTGTCTACATTTAGAAGTGCTTTGAGATGCCATTGTGTTGAGCCATTTGCTTTACAGGAAAGGAGAAATGTAATTGTTTAATGCCATTTTGGACTGAAGTGCCTTCATTTGTTTCTCATGACTGACTGGACCATGATCCAAGCAACCTAGTTCAATAAATAAGGGAGTACAGTACAGTTACAAAGACTATCACAACTGAATATTTTCTTAGTAAATGAAAATACCTCACCATCAGTGACCCTTAGCTGCATATTTTTACTTCTGTATCAAGTGGAGAGAAAGATAATTATTTACCTAGTTTGTTCAAATGTTTAGTCAATGAGGTTTTGGAAAGTTGCTAACGAAGTAGAGAAGCCAATATTCCCTTTTGCAAATGTGAAAGGAGGCTGTTACGTGCCCCACTGGGAATATGCTGCACCACTTGCTGTATGCAAAAAGCTTTGCATTCCAATTAGACATCACCAGTTTCTTAATCCAGGTTACGGAATGAAGCAGAGACAGCTTTTGTTACCTGCTGAGGTATCCTGATGTTTAGGCCTGGGATCAGCTGCATACCCTGGTGGTTTTTTTAATTCTGTTTAACCTAATCTTAAAGAGATTTTATTAATTATTCGCAGAATTTTCAATAAAAGGCATAGTGCAAAGTTTAATGAGAAGACTGAATGCATGTAAAAGGAGTAACTCCACATAGCTTTGCTTAGCATAAATATTATTTCAAAGGTTTTTTTCATCCCCATGCCCCTGTCGGTGACTAATCAAGCTAAAACATCTCATTTTCCCCAGATTATGGATGTTTGCAGAAGACAGTCAAGATGTGGGGTGTATCTGCATAGTCAATGTTCATCTTGCATGAAAGAGAGGAGGAAGAGGATAGAAGATCATTTGTTTTCATACAGTCTTATACCTCTAGTCCTTTAGTATTCATCCACCCAATTAATTCTTGCCTAATCATTGCCATTTGTCCTGTTTTAGAGATGTTCATGTTTAATTAGCTCAGCTGAACAAATCACATCCTTCCAGCCAAACTGGCTTTCATGCAACTGAACACTGGACATTGACAATTAGGCATCTGTTGTCTGGATTCCTTTTTTGAAGCAAAGGAAAGAAACAGGCATTTGTAGCGTGTGACTCACATGATCTATTTTAGACATCTGTGTACATTCGAGTGGGAAGAGGAACATGCTGGAGACACCCGTTTGTCTCCATCGACTTATAAAAGAAGCCTTACCTTCCTGCACAGATTTAGGGACTGTCAGCCTTAGGTGGGGTGATTCTCGTCCCTAAGGCTTGTTCTTTTACTAGGCTGGGTTTTTACCATAGCAGTTATTCATGATTAAGTCCTCTCCTCATCTTGCAGAGCTGGGAAATTTCCATGTCCCAGAGAAAAACTTCTCATTCTTCCTCTTTGCTTACCCTGCAATTACAGTGCAGCCGTACGTTATGTACCTGGGACTGTGTCTGTAACTCAGGGGAGAGCTCTTGTTTTAGGACCAGTCCCAGAAGGGACCCATCAGTGCTTTGGAAAGTCTCCTTCTGCTTCAAGACACTGGGATAAAGGCAATGAAAATCTGCCCTGTAAGACGTGGGGCACAGACAGGAATTCCCAGCACTGCTCTTCTCTCTGATCTCATACAGTTCCAGGACTTTTCCAGCATTCTGCTTGCACCTGCAAATGCTCCCACGGCAAAGGGAAAGAAATTGGGGTAATCAATATGGAAATTCAAACAATGCAAAGCTTTCACAGAAATAGTGTTTGCACTAAGTAGAAACCATTGTAGATGTTCCAAAATTGGTGTAATTGTGGACAACTGTAGAGGGGAGTATTTAGGAACATCCTTAGTGTCTGAGTACAAACATCTTCAAACACTTTCTTTTAAGTTGAATCTGAATGTGTTAGCTCACATTCAATGATGAACTGATGCTGGCTTAAGGCTCCTAGGGTCTCATCTAGAACATCACATTAAATAAAGCACTGGTGTAGGATAGAAGCACTTTGCTGCTAAGATTTCTCTCCAAAAATATCATCAAGGTTAACTTTGTCCCCGCAGATTTTCTTTGAGGCTTCTATCACTTCAGCTTTATAAAGCATCAGGTGTTTGATCTGCATTTAGCATAAAACCAGCATGAAGTCATGATGTCAGCATAAAGAGCTTATTATAGTGAGCTTTGGGAAATGTGAAAGTAACGTGATTGTCCACACCTGACCTGCTGTAAAATTGTATTGTATTGGGTGATCTGCTAGACGACAGATCTGATATAAATGTCTGTGGAGCTTAGAGTTTATCCCCTTACACTTATGTGAACTTGTCTGCCTATTGCAAGGAGAATAAAGAGATAGTGATAATAAACCACCTAGTGAAGGTATTAGGATGACAAAGATACTTGTGTTGCAATGGCAGTAGTATTCTCTTCCCTTAAGGAAAATAAGTGAAGTTTTCTGGTGCCTGGGAGGAGTAACAAAAAGGGGATATTGTCATTGTAATTAAAAATAAAAAGAAAAAATTATTTAAATTAAACAATAGTGTTAGTGTTTGATATATTAATTTTTAATTCTGTATTTCCTGGTAGAAAAGGAATAAAGTAGACGTAGTGATCCCTTATTACCCCTTTGTCATTCAAACAATATTCTAATTTCTTGCTGGTGTAGATTTCATTCATTAAAAAACTAGTAATATTCTCAATATCTTAGCTAGTCATCTGTGTTACAAAGCACACTAGGGCTTTGGTTTTGAAAGCTAAAATATAGCAAGCTGTTAATGGAATTTATATTTGTGCTCCCAAGAGATTTAAATGAAGTCTTGAGGGTAACCACAACCCTTGGCAAGAACTCTCTTTCTTATTAAAGGTGACCTGGACAGAACTTGCTTTCATGCCACACTGAAATTGTCCAGAGAAAAGAATCTCTGTGGGAGACAACACATATTCTTCTTGTCTCCCTGCCTCTGGCCAGCCTGGCATAGCACTGCATCTTAGTCATTAGCAAGGGAGAGAAGGAAATCAGTACTTCCCAGTTCTGGAAAAGAAAACCACTGAAAAAAATATACTTACTAGAACCCACAAAATAATAATGGAGGGTTTGTTTGATCACCAACAGCTTACTCCTGACCTCATGAACTGGAAAATATTTTCTGTTGTCTTTGGGTAAGTTTTGTCAGTGAATTGTGTCAGGGTTTCTTGGGATGCATGAAGTAACTTAAAATGTGACTTACTTAGATTTTAAAACATTTATTTATTCAGTACACTTCAGTTTGCTAATTATTTAGCCCAAGCAGAAGCAATTAGCTGCCAGTAGAACATTAACAATAAGCTTTCTGTGATATTCCCTCTACAGAGTAAGCACCAGCATTAAATTCTTATTCTAAATCACCCACCTGGATCTGCCTCAGTCTCTGCACTAATAAAGGAGGAAAACTGCTGTGGAAAAGTTAAACAATATAAACAACACCCCTCCTACTGAAAAAAAAAAAAAAAAAAGTTATTTGCATACATCTTTTCTATCAAATAGATGTTTTACAGTACATTTATTTTTGCATTTACCTGGCTTGACGTTACTAAAACTGTTTTCTAAGTCCAAAGCAGAGATTTCCTAAATAAAAACTTTCCTGCTAAATAAAAGCTTTCTTTCTAAATATAAGCCTGAATTATAACAGTAAAGTGTATGATGTTATTTGAAATTGGATGTATAGTGTTATTATTGTACTAGTTTTTAATGAGGATGAAAAACAAAGAATACTGATGGGATACTACATCTACCTCTGTGCAGTGCCAGCTACTTTGCAACTGCTATCAAACTTTAAGAAAAACATATCAACTTCTTTTTAAAGAGAAGTTGAAAAAAAGCAAAATACTTAAGGAAGGATTGCAGAGGAAAAGGAAGCATAAGTTTTGTGTGCAGTTTTTAATGGCGGTAACTGATTTTCTGACAAAACTAAAAATAAAAAAATTATACATAATCATGTGCTATTTTTGGAGAATTATAAGCATCAAATAAACCTGTCAGGAGGCCAGATAACTGCTTGAACACAGAATTATCACTGGTAGCTTACATCAATCTTAGAGGGTGATTTGAACTGTCTTGCTGGTAGGTTTGAAAACAGTGTGAAATATATCCAGCCACTGGCCATATGGCATGCATCCACCTTCCAGCATGGAAGCCAGCATGGGGCACTAATGTGTATTTCAGAGGCAAACTAACTTCCAGATGGCTGGAGGATACCAGCCAGCTGCCTGCATGGACAGAGACAGAGAAACCAAAACTCAAGGGGAGAGCACTGCTGAAATCCTTTAAGTCTCCTGTGCCTTTGCACCGTTTGCCTTATAGAGCTCTGAGCAAAACCAAACAGGAAAGATCATAGACCTCTCACACTGCCAAATATTTTGTGGTCTCTGGGAGCTTGAGAGTTGAACTATGAGACCTGTGTGGTATGTGAGAGCGCTGGAAAGGATTGTTTGAAGTCGGGAGGCAGTGACAGCGCTGCTGGATCTCAGTAGCCTGCTGAGGTGCCAGACGGCCTCTTCCTTGGAGCTTAAAAAGGACAAGTGAAGTGATCCAAGAGCTAGCAAGTTTATCCCTTAAGGTCAGGTGAAGTACAAATTCCCTAATTGCACTGCTTACCAGAAGGAGGGGAAAATATTCTGTGGAGTTTGCAAAATCAGAGTTATATTTCTTTCTTTCAAGTATACCCTCCAATCTTTAAAAGTTCACTGTGATAGTTTTCCTTTTTTTGTCCTGTACTTTAGAAGCAGGAAAATACTTTGTCTAGGCATTAGAAATCCTCCCAATGCTGCCTGAAGGTGGCCAGGGCAATAAAGCATTCTCTGATACCTTTTTTGTTTCACAGACTTTTAACTGACTGAGATATAGCTGGAGGGTATGTTGTGAAGTACTGTCTTTTAGGCATTCTTTTTGCTTGCTCCTTGCACACAGATCTTTGCTTCTTGTAGTAATTGTGGTGATCAGATCTCTGGGATGCCTTTCTCCTATGGGATCATAATGTGTTAGGAGTGAGAGATATGAGCCTGTTTGCTACAACATTACCCATCAGACCAGCTCCAAAAAAACCTGTTGTGAATTCTGCTTTCAGCAGCTGTTACTGCTCCCTGGCCAGAAACCCAACTTACTCAAGAGGCTGCTCTTTTTTCCCTTCTCCCTCCTCTTCCCCGGCTGTCCTATGACTTTCTCCTCTCCTCCTCCTCCTCCCTCTTTTCTGCAACTCATTGTTTTTAGATTGAAAGCAGACACCAAAACCACCACAAACCTTTTTCTTTGGTTTGAAACAGCCCTTCCTGTGCATTCTGTGTATACAGAATGATTTGCTAGCAGTTTGGATCAGGCACCATTCCCTGGAGAGAGCGGGAAGGACTAAGACAATGTTCCGGCACCATTCCCTGGAGAGAGCGGGAAGGACTAAGACAATGTTCCTGCTGAAAAATTCTTTATGAGGAGAGGTTGCACTAATGGTAATGCAAAGACTACTCCTGACTTTAGAGGTCCCTCAAAAGCAAGTAGGGCATCAGCTGTGAAAAGAATCCCTTGGGATCTCACCACATAGTGATTGGCTGTGTATTCTGACCAAACTGGGCCCAGTGTAATGACATAAAGGGATTTTTATCATTACTGAATTTGAAAGTGTATTAAGGATGCAGGCATACATTGTCACTTGATCACTCCTTCAGAGGAGCTGCAAAGTTTCAGTTCCCATTTAAGACTCAGCAACAAGGTCACTTCTGAGTCAGGTCTAGTTTTTTCAGATATGACTCATCAGAGAGACAAGTGATTTGAGAGTCTTTTGTTTGATCCCTGCCTAGGTTTAGTCCCTAATGAAGGACAAGAGAATGTGTTTTTTCCAAGTAACTCAGTTCATTGCATGACGCGTTTGACTTTGATCATGTCTATTTTTATATATTTTTTTTTTTAGTCTTTAAGGGGAGTCTGTACAACTGAGCCTGTGATTTGTGCTGTGGAGAACTGTGAGTCAATTTTGTAAAACACAGTCAATGCCAAAAAATTGAAGTCAATACCAAATTATTAGGATTAGGCAAAGACATCAAGGCTGTTAGTTTTTCCTGCCATAGTCAGTAACAGAAGATTTTTCAGCTTTGTGAATGAAAATCTGCAACTGTCCAAATGATGCATATCCTCATTTTTTCTGCTGTTTGGTGCTCCTCATTGCACATTTCATCATAAATTGAAGGGCTTTCATTGAACGGTGCATTCCCAGCCGTTCCAGGTAATCTGACTAAATTCTTTTGCATCCTATTAAATGATGAAACACAGTAGCCAGGAGAGCTTTCAATAAAAGCATTCACTCCTCTTTGAAACTTGCTCCCTCTGGTGTTTCAGCAGAGCCAGTGCTTGGTGACTTTTAAATCCAGGGTTGTAATATAATTACATTACAGTAATGAGGACATCTGTAATCTGTAAAATTATTACAAAAACTTACCATATCTTACTTTTAAAAAATATTTTGTTCAGTCAGTGTTTTCACAGAGACACTCAGGTGTCCCTGCAGTGAATGCAAAGAGCCACGCACATACCTTCCCATCTTGATCTGAATGCTATCTGCCCTATATATAATCCTCTCATTTTACTATATTATTTCATTTCATTCCCAAGTTTTCTGGCCTTAAAGAAAAATAATTTGTCTAATTTTGGAACCTTTATATAGAAACCACTTGTTATTTGGTTTTTTTAATATAGTGTAATGCTATTTATATCTGTCAAGCTAGGAAAAAAATGGCATGTAAGCATGCTTCTGATTTAAATCATTCTCAGTTCTACTGTATTAGAATTTGGACTTGTTCTTACAACTCAAATAACATTGACTGGATAAAATATGAGGTACATATCATGTAGGCAAAATTTGTACATAGCAGTTGTAGTGTTTCTTGCGTGCCTAAGGTTGTAAGTCACTCAGATGAACTTCTTGCTGCACTGTGGGGAAATGCTGCCACCTGTTTGGTTTAGCTCTCTGCACTTAATAAGCCAGACTACTTTTCCCAGTCTAGGATTCCTGCCGTCTTCTTTATATCCATTTTGTTTGGCTCAAGCATAGGATTTTTAAAACAAGCTGGAAAGGAAGAGTGTAAACTTCCCAGGTGAGCATTGTGAAAGGTGTTTTTAGATTGGCGTGTTACATGGGGCATGTAGCTGAGCTTGCAGATGGCATAAAAAATTACTGCCTGTCAGGTGAGATGGAGTGACTGATTGTATATGTGCACATTAAACCTGTCCCCACAGTGAAATAAAATGCATGCCTAAATGAGGAAGTAAAGAAAGCAGGTACAGGTTCTCGTCTGCCAGATGCTTAGATTTGCTTATTTGATCTCTTGTAATCATCTGCAGAAGAAATTAAACTGAGAGCAGGAGTAGGAGCAAAATCAGCTTGTGTCTTCTAAGTGTGTAAAATACTATTAACTGATGCTCAGTCTCTTATATTGAGGAGAATAAGATCCTTGTAAACCCGTATGCCACTGAAGTCAGTGTGAGTTTTGTCATGGGACTATGAACAAATCCTTGAGGCATATTTATCAAGCTATAAAATATCTTACTTTAGTAGACTGTCAGCTATGGTCAAATACCGGCAGCTACACACATATGAAAGTGTCTAAAGCTAGAAAGAATCAGATGAAAGTTGTTTAGACAGCCTAATGCATGATATCTTTTGTTTCTATATAGTGCTGCCATTCTTTGGGCTAAAACATTTATGGAAGAATGCAACCATAGATTCTGATAAACCAAGAGGGACTTTTATTACCACAATGTTTCTGGTGAGCTAATCATGAAGGGCATGTGGTTAAACAAAAATTCCAAGAAAACTTATTATAAACTCTTCATATTTTTTTATTCATAACAGCATGTGATGCTGTCCTCATACTTTCTAACAATGCATTTCTGTAGAAGAATGATTGTGCATGTGGAAAAAGCCAGAAGTAATTCAGATGCCTAACAATTAAATGGACACATAAGAATTTATTGTCCTTTCTCTAAAGATTTTTGAAGTCTTTATATATAATTTAAAGTTTCTTTAAGTATAGTTACTGTGTTATTCTATTCACTAGCCCATAAGCTTGTAACTATAATGGTAATAATGGCTTTTTCCATATAAGTATATTTATCTTTCTCTACTAATACATCTTACGTGCATGTGTGTGTAATGTGCAAATTGGATTTTGTTTTATAGCAACTTTTAGCAATGAATACAGATATGGGCAAATTCTTGAAAGATCTACATATATCTGCTATGCTATTGTCAGACAAAGTAATGTCTGATACTCAAACTGTTTCTAATGCCTAAAAATTTCCACTTAAAAAGAAAATATTATTTTTACTTCTGTTTCTTTTTGCTTGAGTCCTTATACAGCAAAGAAATTCCTTTTAAAAAGCAGTTGTGATGTAGCTGCTATTGCTGATATAATTTAACATTGGCCCTGATAGGAGTGTTTTAATGAAAAAAACCATACTTTGTGTCCTATATCACTATAAACTGTCTAAAATCAGCATTAGTTCTGTTAGTTCTAGAGACATTTCCATACTCAATTCATTTCTTCTACCAGAAAGGAGGTAATAAAAGAAAGCTCACACAACACATGATATTAACACAAGAATCTGGCATTAATGTCAGTCCAAAAGAATAAGTGAATGATGATTAAAATGTTGTCTCGTTATCGGAGAATGTAAGGTGCTGAATGCAAACATGCTGTGCCTTTGTCACATGCAAACATGTCACTGCCTTTGGCAGGACTGGTAATTTAAAGACTAAAGAAGTGGGTCTCCTTATATGTCTGTTTTCTTGGGACTTAATAACCAGTCCCACAGTCTGGAAAACAAAAGAGCTGTTTGTGTGTCATCTGGTTTCTTCATAAATATTCAGGGAAGACTTTTGTTGCTCTGTGGAAACTGCCTCTACAAACATTTTAAATAGATAAATATGAATTTTTCATGCAGTCTTTGCTTTCATAAATACTCCATCCTGTTTGGCTAAGCCCCATGTTGTGGAATTTGAATGGCAGGACTTCTTTCCTTAGAGCTTACCATGGGTTTGAGTGGTAACCAGGCTTTTGCTTTCTGCTTTTTCTCATGAGACTGTTTAATTGAGGTTGTAGTGAGAGGGCAAGAGAATTGGAGCGGGGCTGTTGGTGGTGGAGGTACATGGAAACCCTCGTGCTCCGCAGCCTACCCACCCTGGAGAGCAGCGTGAGGATGCCCAGGAGTGCCCACTGCTGTAATGAGCAGGGCGGGCTCCCAGCCACCCACTGCCAGCTCTGCCGGCCGCTGCAAGAAATCTGAAAGTCCTGTGAAGTTTGCATTAACAGAAACAGCAACAGCCTTTTAAGATATATTCTGTAAATACACTATAAATGTAAGAGATACTCTGTAGTCACTTAAATATTTTGAGGGAGCTTTGGAACTAGGTGATCTTTAAGGTCCCTTCAAACGTAAACCATTCTACGATTCTATGATTTTATACCAAGTATACAAATTGCCTTTAATTTCCAGAATTTCCTGCCAGAGATCCGTACAAAAATGGCCTCAGAAAGCCAAGAGTTCTCATCTGTTTGATGTTGTTTGTATAATGTCAAAACAGGTGAAGAATCAAACCAGGGGAGGTAAGAATACAGAATCACAAACAGAGCACCAGAAAAATTTTCTTCATAACTTTTAAATAAATTTCTCTGGACTCTAAATGCCAATATTGTTACTGACAGATTGACCTGCAACGACCTTTCCAACAACACTTTAGGTATAATTTTAACTAATTTCTTCTTTTCCATTCTGTGTAGGAGAGTGATAGATTAAACACATAGGCTTTGCGTTTAGTTTTAGTTGTGCAATTTTTTAAGCATTCTTAATGGAGACTGTACATCTTGTTAAATTTCTGGAAAGCAGCTTTTCTTCTTTGTTCACAGGCTGATCACTCTGCCATAAAGTAATGGAATCTTTGTGCTCATGAAAATGGCATTAGGAATTAAGTGTTCCTCTCTCAACCTTCCCATGGCAAATGAGCTGGTACAAATGGGAGAGGGATGGTCTGCAATGAAAGTAGCATGAAGTCAGCAGTCTGTATGTCTCTCTTTTGTTTGGATAAGTTTCAGACTTCTTGTTCAGATTAGTAAAGGCTGTGTTATTAACAGATATGCGCTGCTGCTCTTTGCTGAATTCATTCCTTTTACTGCCTATGAGTAAATTTTTCTGAAGTGACCATAAGTATCATTATCCATATCACATTGATAAATGTGAACACTATCGTCACTCATTAAAGCAATGGATGGAGATGGGGATGCATATTCATCAGTAACAGGTAATCACAGTGCTTTAAGGAACTGTAGAAGATAAGCTGCATTTAGCACACCACTGCCAAAGCGGTGGGTTAGGTGTTCCTAACAGATAGCTTTCTACCCCCTTTCTGAACACCTGCACTGACAAAGATCATACAACCTCCTTGGCAGCTTTTCCAGTGCATCAGTACCATTAAAATCAGAAACCTCTTATCGTTTCTAATCTAGGTTTTCAGAAGTGTAAGGTCATTGCTTCTTGACTCATTGTCCTTGGTCTCAGAGGAGATACTATTCCTTTTGTCTTTTTTGACCCAAACATGAGCTTTCTACATGTTTGAAGACTATTATTTTCCTCTTAGATTTATGTTTAAGCTGTCAAATTGCCCAGTGTTTTCCATTAAGCCTTCCCCCACACCCACACCCTGACCTCTGATGCTTGCAGTTTGAGGGCCACTGCCATTTGGTGTCATTTCTGTGGAGCTGCACTTTTCGGTTCTGTTCTGCCTTTCGAAAATTCTGTCTAGAAATTTAAGAAGGTTTCAATAAGTGGAGAAAAGGGGGAAAATTAATAGCTGTGATTTGTGCTCCCGACAGCCATGGTGTGATGGTTGTTGATGGCAGGGAGGCTGCGGTGCTTCGAGGTGATAGTGCAGCCACCTCTGCGGTGCTGGTGCTGGTCCCACGGGGCCCCCCTCGCTAGATGGCACCAGCAGACCGATGGACCAGGGAGGGAATAGCGCCTGGGAGGACGAGTTCCTGCTCCGGGGAGTTGCTCTGTTTCCAGTGCTGTGTGGCTGCACTCTTGGGATGGAGAGCAAATACGCACACGTGGAAGCCTTGCTTCCTCCAGCTGTGTTGGCTTCTTAGAGATCAATGAATGCCTTTATACTGCGTCTCACTGCGGGGTCTGAATGTACCCTGACTCCTTGTCATTTAAGCTCTTTGAGTCTTATCCTGATGGCCCTTCTTGGTACGTCTTGCTGTTAATGTTTCTTTAATACATGGGGACTGGAAATACCCTTCTGCAGCCTCAGCCAGATTTTTGCAGCTCCGCGGGCCAAAACCATGAAAAGCACTTGGTGTGTGTATGATTTGAGAGCTGTATTAACAGGATAGCTAGTGTGAGATCCCAGGCAAGAAGAGCAAGGCTTTCATTTTATACATTAAAATGTGATGGTAAGCATAACAGAGAGTGGTACCTCACCTGTAGTAGGAATAGTTATTGTTGAACACTACTTGTACCTTATAAAAATAATGATTGCAGAAAGCACGTGACTGGTAACTTGGTGTATAAAAAGGCCAGTCATAAACATGAAAGGTGAATAGCCTGTTACAAGTCTCCCCTGGTCACAGTCTTCTGTAATGTCTCATTTTCTGATATGTTTTTCTAATACAATTTTAAATGCCTCGGTTCACACGTACTTCTTCCCCCTACCCCATTCTTGTGGTGCTTGTTGCTTGCAGTTTCCCACTGCCCCTCAGATTGTTTTTGAAACGTGGATGTGGCATCTGTATGGGAATGTTATGTAGGAAGGAAGGTTGGAATCTGCTCACAGCTTTTGGTCCATCTGTACCCATTTGGAAAGTTTGTAACTGTAGACCTGGAGAGTGGAATTAACACCCATTTGTTCTTGGCAGTACACAGTTTCTTGGGAGACAGAAAAGGATTATTTCGTGTTTTAAGAAAAAATACTCATTTTCTTTAATATATTCTTTAATATATGTATCTCTGTGTGTTAGTGTGTACATGTGCATGTATAAGAGGTATATGATTCTTCTGCTTCCAGGAAAAATATTTCTGAGAACTTTAACTTCATTCTTACTGCAACAAGGGCCTCAAAGTAGCTGATGCATTCAAAGCTTCAAAAAGAGTTTCATCTCTTTCCCAGAGCTATTTTAATTTGAGATCTCAGAAGCCGGGATTACCTGTAATGTCTTTTTGGTGAAGCAGTCCAGCTGAGTAGGATTTTTAGTTTACCAGCAACTGTAGTCTGTGTGTCTTTGTGAGATATCTATCTACTCTATTTTATTTCTTCATTATGCATTTCATTTCCACACCAAGCATAAAAGCACTTTTCACACAAGCCAATGGACTCAAGTAACCCTCATCAGATGCATAAATAAAATGGTACTTGAATATTTGACTTCCTGTCAAATTAGACTGCAGCAGCATCCTGAACAGATCCCATTTCCCACCTACTTAGCTGTATCCAGCTGAACAAAACAATTTCCCCCTTCCATCCTGAGCTGTTTTGCATTTTTTTTAAGATGTCTTTACCAGGGGATGTATTTTAAAGGTGTGTGAATGGATCCCAGGTAGAGTTTAACGGGTATCTAAGTATGCAAAGTTTGTTGGGAAAAGTAGGTGTTCAGTGAGAATACTTGTATTTTAAATAGAAGAATAATCTTGAATATATTCCTATGGCAAGTTGTATGACAGATGTGTGTGACAAACGTGTGTATAAGGATCAGTAACTTTAGCAGTCTGAATATCGGTGAAAATGGAGATTTCCAGAATTTTTATGGTAATTTCCCACTGATAGGTTGTCTTCCTATAAATATTAACACCTTGGCAATACTTATATGATCCATATAAATCTTTAACAGGAGGAAAAATGTGGGTTGTGTTGCCTTGAGCAATCACTATATCACCTTTCAGTCTTTTACTTCCAAGTGTAGGTAAGTGTGTTGCATAAAGCCCATCAGAAGACATTCTTGACAATGCAGATTTTTCCACCTGCAGTTTATTCATTTTAATTGTTCACACAGGGCGGTAGGGAAGACCTGGAGAATCAGACTAATTAAACTGAATATTTGTCCAGCAAAGGATACTTACCTCTGCACGAGTTTAGTTCTCAGCCCATGAGTTGCGAGAGTGTCATCAGAAATTGATCAGTCTCATAGAGTTTGATAAATTTGATCTGTTATACTGCAAACTAACATGGTAATGTAAAGCAAGGAAGTGAATTATTTTCAGAAATAAATAATTTTCTCTAAAATATAGCAACAGATCCTGTCCTACCTCCAAAGTTCATCCTTCCTGCTTTGTAGTGCACTGGGGAAACATTGCTATGTTGATATAAATATTAGCATAAAACCAGAAGGAAAAGAAAAAACAAGGAAAGAAAGAAATTCTGTCTCCAAGATTTGTGTATACAAAATGATGGAAGGTCATTCAAACATTGCACTCCTAAGAGTCTTGACTGTTCTGCATCCAGGACACTGCTGATGTGTGGTGGGAGATGAGGCAGGGCTAGCAAGCAGGAGGGTGAAGATTAGGAGCAGATTGAATGGGGTCCTTTCAGATAGAAAATGGTGGGGGTGTCAGGAAATGGTAGTTTTTAAGCCTGATTGAAAAGTTTTCAAGGAAAAATTGTTGAAAATATGTGTTTTCAAAAAATGATACAACGTCGCCTTGAAGCTGACTTTGGTTAGGGCCAGCCTTTAAACCTTGCACAGCCCTGAGGTTCTGGGCTGGCCACCAGAGGTCTTTGGTTCTACCCCCTGCTACATAGGGGGAAGGAGGGGGTGATGTTCAGCAAAGAGATGTCAGAGCAGTAATAGCTTCTAATTTAGACATTAAGACTTCCCTTTAAGTATAGCTAAAGGTTCTCTGCTGTTCCTGACAGCCTTTGTCATGGGAACCTCAGCTCAGAATCACAAGTGTGGGAGGGAGAGTGGTGGTTCCTGCCTTATACTATTAAACCAGAGGGAACAACATCTGTTCTTAGCTTCCTTAGGAAAATTTCTAGTCAATTGGTCCCTTTTTCGTTGGAGACCTATCTTTAGCTACCAAAGTATTTTAAATTTTGCAATAAATTTCTCATAGGCCACAGGAGTAGAAAGTAAGTAGAAGAGGAAATGACCCATGAAATATTTGCAGAGGTGATGTTTTGTGTGTGTTCTGCTAAAATGTTTCCTTCAGTGTATTAAGTGTTTATACAGCACTGCAGCCACTATTAATCCAAGTAGTCATGTTTTTCCTAGCCCACCGTGGACCCTTACCTTATGGTCACCCCCTTGAAATTAATCAAGCTGAGCATAGAGTTGTCATCACTGGAAAATAGTTTAATTTTAGAAAGTGTGTTCTATTTCTGCCTGACCAGAGCTGGATGTTGCTAAAAATATTGAGAACGTTAATGTTAACATGGGCGGTAAACATCTTCTTTAACATATACACAGGCAAAAGAGGCAAATGCAGAACCAGTTGATCCTGTAGTTCCACTGGTAATATGTGATTTGTTCAAAACTCAAGTGCCACATGCGAAGTGTTTACACTGTGATCATAAAAATCCCTACTTTTCTGACACCACAGGAGGAAAAGTTTTCTCCTTAATTTGATTGGACATCCTAATATATGTTCCCTATTTATGGGTATGCATTATTAATAGAATGCAACCTCTCCTTAATACTGGTTTGTTTCTCATTTTTCCTCATATTTCCTACCTCCTCTCTTCTGTCTGATTTTTAGGGATTTTTTCCCTTTTCTACCCCATTTCTGTTTCATTTGTATATAGAAGAGCATCTTGAATGATACTGTTTTGCAAGCAGCTGTGCATATTTCTGGGCACATAAGCTAATTCTTAGCTACAACAAGCAGAGGTTCATCAGGTTGCAAAGTTCAGCCTTGTGACAGGCAGCAACTCACTGAGGTGTCATTCTGGATTTCTGGTCTCCACTGGCCAAGCCACCCATACTCCTTTTTCCCCCCTCTTTTATCACAGAAATATTGCTTTTCTCTTTTTTCAGGTGAGAATAGAGATTTGGTACTATTATATTAAAATCTCCTTTGTCTTCAAATTTAGTATCCTCTTTTCATGTCTGCTCCTAATAAAGAGCTGGTATTCTTCCTGCCTGAACTGGACCAGGATCTTTAGCCCTTTGACCTTTTAAGAAATGGCATAGTTTTTCTAAAGAATTTCTCAGCCTTTCTAAAGAATTGAGATAATTGCAGAAAACATAAAAACTCAGAATATTTGACATCCGTCACTCTTCATTTCTGCTCTTACGATATTTGCCTCTTCATAACCTCCTGTCTTCCAGGACTGTCATCCTTTTATTCTGTTTTTAAAAGTTTTTATCTCCTGGGGGGAGGCGAGGATGATTTATTTCTTCCTGCTGCTCCCTGTTCCTGATATCTGCCTCATCCCAGGCCTCCAGAATGTAACCATATTTTGTCCAGTCATCCCTGCATCATCCTTCACTTCTTATCTTACTTTATGTTTACTTTTCCTTCCCTCTGTCTCTCATTTTGCTTTTGCTGTTCCTACTAGAACACACACTTCAACTTAAATAAGAGGAAGTAAAAGACAAACTTGCCTGATGTAATTTTAACTATCACCCCTTTTCTCCTCTACTTGCTTTCATTAGATGAAATTTAAATTCTTTTGCAGAATCTTCTGTGATGAAGGTGTTTTTCTTGTGTTTCTGTTGAATGCTCGTGGATAGTTGTTAAGTTAGTTTATTTAGACAAGAGAAGACAGCAACAATGGTCAAAGTGTCTCTGTTCACTCTAAAAACCTGAAGTGCTGTGAGGCTGCAGTCGATAGGAATATACAATTAATATAGTTGTCTGTATCAATGCTGATTGTGACATTCATTGCAAATCTACTCTGTTAATCAAATTAATAACTGTTACCTGCAAGCCTGTATTAAGACAAAAATTTGGGAAGAACTCTAAGTTCTTACTCATGACAGAGCTACAGAGATTTTGTCTATGGGTATTAATAGCTAAGTTATCATATTGCCTTGGGTTTTAAAAGTCACATTCCCAAATACTACTCTCATTGTAAGAGATTGTTAGTTGTTAAAGCCACTAAATACAAGCTACAAATTGGCAGCTGAAAGTTTATTTTTCTTGGGTGAATTCTAGGGATTTTTTTTAGCCTCATACTTCTCTGCTTAGCTAAATTGTATAAATAGCGGATAAATTAATTTAATCAAGTAGGTGCCCTTGGAAGCAGTGACAATACTAAGAAATACACTGTTCCTGTGTTTTAGCTCTGGACTGAAATCTTTCCAGAAACGTGCCTCTTGAACATTTGCCCACTTTATAATCCAAATAACAGTTAAGAGATGAAAACTGCAGTGTCCTGGCAGTGAGGATTTACAGACATTGAGTCCGAAGGAGTCCAGAGCCAGTGGATGTGAACTGACCCTGCCAGGGAGAAGCGGTGTAATGCAGAGCACAAGAGAAATCCATAATTTCTTTTTTCCACAAATACAGGTATTATATTAGAACATCAAACTGCATACTTCAATAAAATAATTTTGTGACTGTAGTAGAGGAGAGTGGTTGGATTAAGGACTGGATTATTGTCTGTGCTGGAAGGCACAAGCATTGTAAAAGCTCTTTCTGGGTTTGGTCTGCTGGCTGAGCATTTCGTGTTTCCTGCTACGTAATTCCCATCACACTTGCTATCACAGCTGTGTTACCCACAGTTAAACTGCAAGTCAAGGTGATGTGAAGAACGTCCTGATGGAATTAAAATGTCAGATAAGACAAGAAAAAATAAACTCCAGACTGGACACTAAGAGAACCTCTGATAATATAGATGGAGGAAATTATATTGCTTTGAAAATACACGGACTTTGATCTGATAAGAGGCTCTGGCAGGACTTTAATATATGGTGGTTCTAGACAATTAATTTCAATTGCTTATATTTCTATATTCAGCTTAAAAAATGTATTTTTTTTTTCTGAAAGGATACTTGCTGGACTGAAAAGGCAATTGTTACTTTTAAAAGTACATTTGGAAGATGATTGTAAATCCCTACAGAGGCTACAAGTCCCCTACTTTGATACAGTGAATTTGTGGACCAACAAAACTTTTCTAAAGTTTGCTTATAGTCCCATTTTTGAGAGCATTTTGCACTTTGGATGGTCCATAAGCATTATCAAGAAGCTATTGCAGGCTAGAGAAATTTCTTCCTCCTCAAGAACAGTGTTATTCTGAAAAATTTTTTTGTTTGTTTTTCAAGAATGGGTCTGTATGACAGGTTACTATTGGCTCATTTTTGCCTTTGCTCTCGGCTCTGATAAAATTATATCTTTTCCAATTTCTCACTGGTGCTTTGCTTAATATAATTTTCTTTTTATTTTTATGATTTTTATGGTTTGAAAAACATATGTTTCTGTTAGAAAAACATAGTGCAACATATATCATAGTGAGAAAAAGTGGTTTTGTTTGTCATTAGGAAATAATTCCATTTAATTCTGAAGGCTTGACATGATGCTATTTCTCTATCACATGTTAAAGCTTCCACAATTCTTTTTGCCAACAAGGTGCCTGTGGCTCTACTATCCTACTCAAAGCTGTCTCTTGCTCAGGGATAATGAGCAAGTTTTACAGCTTTTATTTTATTTGGCTTCCAATCCAATCTTGCAGGCTTCGGTCGTTAAACTCATTTACAGGTATGAGTTTGTATTCCACCAAACTGTCTTCACCAGATGCAATAGTATGTTGGGAATTAATTCAAACTCTGCTTTCCTGGGCCATGCTGGCCTAATTACAGTAGAGTATGCTTTAATGAGGGTTCATCTGAGCTGCCTCTGCCTGATATGGCAAACAGCCCAGAGGCAAATTTGAGATCCCAGTGTCAAGAACTGATTCATTGCTTGTGTGCAATTAACAGCTGGGCTTTGGGATCTGGATAGAAAGCTAGAATAAGACTCCCTTTCAGCTCATATATTGAATCCAGAGGTGTTGGCCTTTTACAGATGTAACGCAAAGGCCAAATATAATAGATTTATCACGTAGAAGATTCTGCACATATTATGGGCAAAGAAGACAGTGTGGATTAAATTAGCTCACAATCTTTAAATTATACATCAAAGAATGGCCACAGAGGGCAGAAGGCATTTCATAAGGAAAGAAAAACAAAGAGTGTCCAAGAGTAAAACAGATCTTTTTGTCTGAGGGTAAAAAGAGTGATACGTCACTGGTTATGAAAATGAACTTTACCATCTTTATTTTAATCATTTGAACCTGTGAAAGCTAATGCCAAGCCTGCTTTGTGTGTCCCCCTTAATTCATATCTAATGTTGTGCACTTTCCAAAACACCAAAAAAGAAAAGTTGTCATAGTATAGCATATAAAATATAATTATTAATGATATTACTGAAAAAAAATTCAGTTTTTGTTCCTAGAAACCATATTGCTCATCCCAAACAATATTCATGCCCCAGGAAAGAAGGAGGAAAAACACAACAGGAAGCCTTCTTTCGTAAATCTGCTTTGTTTAATCAAAAAAATCATTGTTCTTGGCTAGTTCTCAAGGCAAATGTCATGGCATCCCATAATGCCGGCTGCAGAACAGGCTCGTATTCCCCTGCTACACACTGTTACACAGCCTGACCTAAATACAACGAAGAACTGGAATAGTGACCTGGTTGCAAGTTGGGCGATTTTGTTTGAGAGACTCTCCTCAGATATACTAGTCCAGTTTTTTGGAAGACGTTTGTCAAGCCGTAGTACAAAATAATACATTTTTGCCTCCTGTCTGGTTCCAGGGATAACAGCCAACTTGAAACTTCTTTTGGAAGACTTTTGTTCCCTGCCGTCTGTAGATGTTTGAATGTGTAGTGTATGAAATGGTGTTATGTTTAGCACCCAGCATCTTTCAGTCTTTCTTTGATACTACTGTTTCAAACATGCATGTTCTCTTTCATTAAATAGCTAAAGTTCAAGTGGTTTAAATCTTATTTTTTTTCAAACTAGAGAACAGCATTACTCACATACCAGAAGGCTAAGTAATGTCTGGGATTTATTAAATCATTCAGCAAAGTTGACCACAGACAGTTGCATATAGAACAAGTGCTGGAAGAAAAATAATCTATGATGATGTTCATTATATTATAACACACACAGACTTAGAGCCAAATACTTGGTATCATTTCTGTCTCTACAATTATTGTATTTCTTTTTAAACCTTTAACTAGCTTGACAGTTTTGGTTATAGAGGGTTTGAGCACAGAGGAAATATGTAGGTAATTTTAATGTTAATTTGACATCTTGGTAAAGCAACTGTGGGCTATAACAAGATGAATATTTATTGGTGACTTTAATGAGTAGGTAACTTTTACTGCCAAGTTAGTGTTGTTGCACACTTTTAAAAATCTTACATTCCAAGTGTATTTGCAAAATTCTATTTCTGTTTTATTTGGCAAAAAAGGCATTATTGAAGCTGGAATTGGAACTGGGTGGTTTTTTGCATGTGTTCTTAGCATTCCAAATACTTATGAGTCTTTGACAGTTTTATCAACCTTTCATAGATAAACTGCTGCTTGTGAAAAATGCAAAAATAGTAAAATGGATGTTACTGATCAGTCAATGCTAATATAAAGTGTCAGAAGTAACTGAACAGATATTTTTCAGAATTTCAGGTCCTTACCACTTTTTAAATATTAAACTCATTTTACAATTACAAATTAAGTATCTAAAAATTGAGCAAAAGCATCAAGAAATAATTATTTCCTGCATAAAACTATAAACTGCAGTTTCTGTGCTATTAACTATTATGAGCAAAAGAACATCAAACAAAATAACTATGGAAATTCCATAATAAAAGAGAAAAGTCATGCAAATTTATTTCTGCTACAGTGAATCTTCTGGTTTGATTGGGGGTTTTTGTTTATATTAAGTTACAGCCCAGGGAAAATTTTACACTTTGCTTTGCCTTTTTTTAATTGTGTCATTTGCACATAAAAGGATATTTGTTGTGTGGATTAAGTGGTTTGTGAGCAGGATTGGATAACATAATTATGTTTTAATTTTTTTAGAAAACTGTGGGACGTATTTCCCAGAAGTAAAAAATCATCCAGACAAATATTTACAAAAATGTCCCGAGTCTGTAAAAAAGTGGCTGAAACAACTGAAGAATGCTGGGAAGATTCTGCTATTAATTACTAGTTCTCACAGTGACTACTGCAGGCTGCTGTGTGAACACGTTCTTGGGTAAGTGCAAAGCCCGTTTCAAATTATATCTGCCAAACAGCAACTGGAGATAAGCTTGAGATGTTGGGAAGCTAATTTGAGTTTTGTTTATGTGTGGTGAATTAATTGGTTCTGAGTTTTCTGGTGGACCCCTGTCCAGGAGTGTTACAGGGTACCTGAGACAAAGTAATCCATCTGTGAGCCTGTGAGCTGTGTCTGACCCACAGCACACTCATATCCTGCATCTTTTTGGGGGCATCATGATGGGATTGCAGATGCCAGGGAATTATCCTTCAGGTCAATATCCAATGCATCATCTGATTCCTAAGTTTATCATAAACTTTTTCTAGTCTGTCTTATTCAAGCCACTTCCTTTCTTGTTTCTCCAGCAGTGAATGCAACCAATAGTACTATTTCATTTCCTTGCAGTAAATCTGTAGGAAAAGCTTACCAATATCTTTTCCCATTAGTGGTTTCCAAAAGATGGCTGTGCATGAGAAATATGCTTTATCACAGCAGAAAAGATAAAACAGACAGTTCATTGCACTTGGCAACTGGCTGAAATCGTACTTGCTGTTCACACCAGCTTTTTTTAGCATAATGTTAAGAACATTTGACTGGTCAAGTCAAATTCCATGAAATTCTGCAGAACCATCTCTTACCTAGTAAAAATATTAATCAGTGATGCAAATAGTGAGGGAGGTGACAGGGTGACACTATTAATTTATTATTAATAAAAGAAACAAAGGAGTTCAATGTGAGCCAACCTCAGCTATCAGGATATGCCAGGGAACAGCAGAGTGAATACGTACAGAAAATCACAGGTAAGGTAAAAGACAGAGCTACCTTCCAAAACCAGTACTGCCAGTATCACTTCTCTTCTGTACTCTCTAGGCTAAATGCTAAAATGAAGCATCAACTGTGCCAGCTCTCACTGCTTTTTCATGAACATTATACTTGCTCATTTGAGGGGCAATCCTGACAAAAAGCAATTCTCCTTATGAACAAGAAGCCTCTGTATTAACTCTTTGGTGTAGACCTGTCTAGTTATTTTCTAAATGAAAATTTGGTATGAAAGTAAATTCTTGGCCACATACAATGATTTTGGCTTTCTATTCCTTGGTGAGTAGTGTTCAGCTGTTTAGGGCAGCTGTAGAAATCCTGCAGAAGACAGTAAGCAAGGTATCAGAGTCAGTTGCCTTTCAAAAGACAGAAAGGTGTTCTGCTGGAAGGATTCTGCATCACTCTTTCTTTCCACATAAGTGTAGGATGTTCTACAGTATTTATTACAATCATATTTTCCAGTGATTCGTGCAGTGTGGCTTCCAAGTAGCTTCTGGAGAACTGAGTACTCCACTGTCCATTAGGCATTATTGAAGTGGGTTTTTTTCCTGAAAATCTATATTTTTAATTTATTTTGTTTGTTCCATGCCTCTTATAGCAGACAAAAAGACTCCACATACCTGTGCTTCTTCTTGCTGTGCTGGAATGTTGTTTAGGTTCACACCTATCATCCTTGCCCTTAACTTTAATTTAACCAGGCTAACTGCATTTTGTTCTTGACATCAACACTAATGAATTGCACCTACGTAGTCCTTTATTAATTTCTATCCCTACTTCTTTCAATCAATCATTATGATACTGAGAAGTCCAAAACTGTATTGTATTAAATTAAAAAACCCTAATGATAAAGATGAAAAACAGAAATGCATATGAAATTTTGGCCACCTACTCCTATTATCTAAGGATAATTCTGTATAATTCTTTACTTATTTTGTTAAGAATTTTTTGGCTAAGAAAATTATTTTCTTCATAACATCTGTGCTGGGAAATTCATGCTTAAGTGTATCACTTACCATTCCATGAGCCAAATATCCCAGTTGTGTTCATCTGACGAAGTTGTCCTTAACTAAAAGACATTTTGGTAGGGAGAGGAAGTGTAAGAAAAATACTCCTTTGGAAATAAAATGTCTCCCAGCCAGAGCACAGACATACTGCTGGGACCAGTATGTAAGGCAGGTAAATCTACAGAACCAAGTGCCAGTTCATTCACACAGCAGCAACATCATGGTGTGGCTTTTCAGCCTTACCTGCCACAAGGATGTTGTGCAGGTAACTGAGTGTTTAACTCTTGGCAGGAGCACACCTAGAGATGAGTCAGTCAAGTATTTCACCTTTTCATGAATGTTAGCCATCTAAAAGCTAGGAACTTTTTGAAGCTGGTAATTTTATTTCCCTCTGTGGTTAGTGGAGAGAAAAAACACTGGGCATTATCCTTGGCAATTCATTCTGCATTGTAGAATTATGTCTGAAATAAGTGGGATGAATTACCTTTCAAGAATGTGGATGTTTCTCCATTGGCTTCACCTGTGTTGTCAATCACTACCTGAATTCAGTGTGCAATTTTTAGGAGGTTAAAGTTACACTACATATATGAGATACATCCTGCCCTTTGTTTTAGCTGTTTGGTGTAACCACAGGCCACTCTACCAATCACAGGCAGTAACTGCAACAGATTTGATTTATGTATAGTGTTACATAATAATGTAACACAAGGTCTCTCATAAAAACAGTAGCTTTATAGGTGAGATTTGATATATTGTTTAAAGAAAGGCCACAGACAACACGTCTCCTCACACAAAGTGTAGTTTTTCCACAGATCAATTAAAAGTTACCAAGTCTTCTGAAAACTCTATTTCTTTTGTTTCAAATTTTTTAAACAAAGCGCTTGCCACTGTTTCCACAAATCTTAGAATCATAGAATCATTTAGGTTGGAAAAGACCTTTAAGGTCATTGAGTCCAAGCACTAACCAAGCACCTCTGTGTTCTCTGCTAAGCCATATCACCAAGTGCCACATCCACACATTATTTGAACACTTCCAGGGATGGTGACTCCACCACCATCCTGGGCAGCCTATTCCAATGCCTGACCACCCTCTGTGTGAAGAAATTTTTCCTAAAGTCAAATCTAAACCTGTCCTGGTGCAACTTGAGGCCATTTCCTGTCATCTTCTCACTTATTAATTGTTCTTTCTTGTGCTTCTGAAAAGTTTGCTTTATTTTGCAAATTCATGCTTAACTTACCCATGGAAGCATTATTTGTAGCAGATGCTAATTTGAAAAGTTTATCTCTGTCGATACTTTTCACTTAAGTACAGAAGAGCCAGTACTGTTTGCTCAGCTTCTGGAATCTTCCACATGGAAGTAAATTTTTAAAACCCGCCACTGTAATATTTGACAATGGTTCTTTTACAACGACAAGTGTTTACATCTGGTCACAAGTGGAGAAAAATAGACAAACCTAAGATTTCATAAGAGGAAGTAAATTTAAAGGACTTTTATTTTTAAGGCTGGAAAGTAATTTTGAGCACAAACCAAAAGCTCTCGCTCATAGGGAGTGCATTCAGTTTTTGATAAGATATCTCAGTCCCATGGAAGATGGTGAATTTTTTGAAAGTGATACAGTTAACTGGTTTACTTCCAGCAAACTTCCTCTACTGCTGATAGCATTTCAGTGCCTGTGTTCATCCTGAACTTGCCATTTCTGATTTTTTGTTCCATTCAAGAGTATTCATCATTTTTTGCATGTTGTAAGCAATGAAGTCACCTATGCAATGGAATATTTCTAATAAAATAAAGCACACCATAGATGAGGAATGTTTACATTTTCTTATATACCATGCTGAGACATTCAAACCCATTTAAATTGATGGGATTTCCACAGTTCATATACCAATCTGTATATATGGACTTAACAGTCTTTGAAAAATCTGAATTTAGTGGTGGAATTCAGCTGGCAGATAGAGACTCAAAGCTGATGGGTGTTTCTTTGTAGTCACATGTCCAACCTCCCTGTAACCAGCAGGGATGTAGTGAAAGCAGCGAGTGGAGTCTGAAGAGGGAGTTCAGCTATCAAAATGGCGCTTCAATTTTGGAAGATGTGAAATCCCACTTTAAACTTCATTGGTTGTGAATTAGATCTCTGTTGTCTGCCAATGACATCTTAGGGCTGTGCATTCCTACAGTATGTACACCAGCAATGTAAGCACCTGTGTTTAAATGTCTCCAGTTACTTCCTACCCCATCACTTCGCTTCATTTATTCTTCTTTGTAAAGAAAATCCCTCATTTACAATTTCCTGTGCATGTCTATGCATATGTTGCCTTCTCAGATTAAAAAGATGTCATCTGTTACATGTTGTCCTGAGATCAAGGAATATCCTTTTACAAATAATGAGTGATCCCAAATATACAGCACTGTGGGTTTGACTCCCTTTTGACAACCTCAGGAAAATAAGGGCAATAATGACACTGTACAACCACTGGGAAAAAAAATGACAGAAGCAAGTGCCTTAAAGAAGTGCTTTGATATTTTCTTAAGTCTTTAAGAGTACTTTGTGACATCTTAGCTAATTCATTAGTTTAACTGATCAAATTTCCTGTACTTTCTAGGAATGATTTCGAAGAGTACTTTGACATTTTGATCACAAATGCTTTGAAACCTGGTTTCTTCTCCCATACGCCAAACCAAAGACCTTTCCGAACTCTTGGTAAGTTGCTGCACTGGCAGTGGGGTGGGAAGTGGACCCTTAAAATTCTGTTAAGACTGAGGAGCACTGATAAATTAGGAATTACAGTGTTGAGGACCATTAAAAGGCAGAGCTGTGTTTGAGGCTCAGATATTGCATCATTAATGAAAAAGAATCTTTTTCTTTATTATACTGACAGGGTCATGCACAGAAAATGAAATTCACTTCTGGGAAAAAAACATAGCAGAAATATTTAAAGAATTTAAAGGAAATTCAGAGAACTGTACAAATGAAATTGCAAAGCTGAAGGAAAGGATTTATGATGAAAATCTGACAGCATTAAGTGTGTTTATTTTGGCTAAATAATGGCAGAGTAGGTAAAAAGGAAGTGCCCCTGTACTCACTTAATTTAATTAAAACAATCTGCAACACTTGGCAATGTTGTCCATTAGGTAATTAAGGTTGTAACACGAGGTTTGTAAGAGCAGTGTTCATTGAACTACAAATAACAATGTAACATTGCTGAAGGCAGTTAATTTTTCCATATTTTGGTAAATACCTTTATGATTAAGTGTCACCTGAAAACTAATCTTATAGCCAAAATAACTGAAGTCAGCATACACTGAATTATATTTTATCATTTTATGACAGGAAAGTCAGCATTCCAGCCCCAAAGAAATTTTGCATGTGGGACTTTTACAGTAAAACTGAAACAAGCAGCAGAAATACATATTGAAACTACATTTTAATGTTTCACGTATTTCTATAGGAAAATAAGTAAGAAGTATCTTAAGTGTGATTTTTAAAGGATTGGTTCAAATAGTTGCCAAGTTGACAATTTGAGAAGAAAATCATCTCAGAAGGAAAATTTAAACTATTTATATGAAAGGAGGGAGAGGAGTAAAATTATAAAGGTGAAATAGGCTCAGTCCTGCTACCATTTGGTTTAGTTCTGTATGAGGCAAATTGAAAATAAAAAGTAATTCACTTTGGATTTCTTTTAAACAATCTGATTAGCCTGACTTCCTAAGGAAATCCTGCTGTGTCCCTGTCAGTAATCCAGCCAGCAACTTTTGAACCTGTTGGACAGTTTCAGTAAATTTAATTGCCAAAAAGCTCCAAGATACTTCAATGAGGTGGGGTTTTTTCTGTGCAAACAGGGGCAGAATAGAAGGAGAAAACCAAGTTCCTCCCTCTGTTAATATTGTGTAGCATTGGCTTAACGACCACATTGCACTGTAAGGACCAATTTCCATGAAGCTGTTTTTTCTCTGCGTTCAGACAGGAACAGCATTCCCTGGAGTACCCTTACTGAGTTAGTGGTTTTCATTAACTTTATATCTTGACAATGCAAAGAGGCTCCAGTGATGGTCAATTGCTCATTGCATTAATACCTTATAAATGCAAAATAAAAAGTAGTTTCTGTTCTGGACATCTCACTATCTAAATAGATAAGGGACACAAACATGACTAAAGCAATCATCAGATAAATAATTTGAAACTACTAACCTGGGAGTGATTTTTTTTTTAATATATTTGTATTTGATTGACAGTAACTGTTTTCTTCTGAAAGACCAAACACAACATTCCAAGCAAGGAATTATAGACATAGGACAGGTTTGTAGAGGCATGTTTAAAAGTACCATAGAGCTTGTTTAAGAGTACGTGAAGTTTAAACTGTAAAAGTTGGAGTGTTTATATGAGAAAATGCCTGAAATTATAATACATTTTTATGTTTATTTTGCTGCCCTCCCTCTGTGTTCCTCACAGCAGCTGAAACAGTATATGGTGAAGCTTCTAATACGTTGACTGGGAGCAGTTTTCCAGTTTTCAGAATTTTTTTAAGGCTTTCTTTCATATCATAACCACCGAAAATTCAAAATTTCAGTTTCTAGTTTATTTCTTCCTGTTGGCACTAGACTTCAGGCAGAAGAGTTTGGCCACTGTGCTGCAGATCAGGGAGACAAAACTTCCTTATTTTTGCTTTGAGAAAGGAAAAATCTGGAGGTAGACATCATAGTAAATATTTGCTTAAAGCACAGAGACAAAACTTTTGCTAATGAAATATAAGGGAAAATAGCTTGTTCTAGGAAGAAATGTGTTGTAGAAAATGAACGGAAGGAAGTGCTTGTCATTGCTATCCATTTCTCCAGGTCTGAGTCTCAGCTATGTTCTTCCAACCATAAGTAGGACTGAGTTGCAATAAATTCCTAATGATACCATATTTTATTGTGTTATAAATGGACTTACGGATAAGGCACAAAATACAGAATGTGTTCTTAATTTCAGACATCCCAAGTGTTGTATTGTGTGCTGGAGCTAAATGTTATTTATCGGTAACAGGATTTCTGCTGCAGATTTACTGAAGGAAAGGTTTTGAAGTTTACTAAAGAGAAGGATAAATTCAGTGCATAAGTTCAAAAGGCAGTTGTGTTCAGTAGACATTTGAAGGAGAACGAGAAACAGGACGAGATGACAAAGGAGGCATTGTCTGGAAATGTGATCTTGGGTAACTGCTCTGAAGAAGTGTTTTTTTTCAGTAAACAAGTAATGTTAGAGCTAATCCATTTAGAAACCATGAAAAATTATTTTAATTGCACAATTAAAATTGCATCACTACTTCATTTGAGTTTCAAGATGTGCATCATTTAAAGCCACCAAAACACTGTTTGAAATCGTAAAAGATTTGTGTGACTTGGGCACTGAAAAGCTCAATAATTAGTTACTTTTTTTTGCATAATTGTCTTTCAAAGCACCATTCTGTGAAGTGAAGGAACAGTTTATATGTATCTTTACAGATTTTAGGACAGCTACACTTATTTTTACCTGGCAAAAAAGTTTTTATAATTGTAGCAGAGGACATAATTTGTGAGAACAGTGCTATACATAAAAAACTCCCCAAATTTTGCTAGCATTGTATGAATACTCCATAATTTACTTCTTATTCACAAGGCTGTACTTTCTTTTACACAGAGAAATTCTTCTCATTGTTTTTGAAAGTACTAATAATATCTTGAGCCATGGGATCTAAGGATCAGGTTGAAAATGTTTGTGTAAATCCTGTGTTGACAATGAAGGATTTTCTTTGCTTTCAACAGCTACATCCAGCTTAAAATAATTTATCATTCCATGAAGGGCTTGAAGGAATATAAATAGAAAATATCGTTGTGAATTATATGATAATCTGCAATACATGAAGATTTCTGTACATTTTACAACAGAGCTTTCCCTTTATCACATCACTTTTTTATGTATATCAAATTACTAGCCTGACTGCCTGCTCTGGTCATTGCCAAATATATCTTTTACAATCCAAAATTATAATTGAAATGCTAAAGATAACCCTTAATTCCCTGAAAGTCTTCTCTAAGTCTGCATTCACAGAGAATTCTGCTTGGTCTTAAAGAAGGCTTATATATCTTTTATTTTCAGCTCAGGCACAGTTACTGTCTTTTCTGATCAGGTTTTTTTTTCATAAATTGAAAATGTATTGCTGACTGTTCAGTGTCTGCATTCAAAACACATACTTAAATATTGTGTATCGCCTCATGTGTATGTGTATATAGCTGTACAGGCTGAAAACAATCCTATAGATGGAGTGCCAGTGGATGCCACATTTCTGTGAGTTCGTGTGCCTTTATCCTATGCTCAGAAACAAAACCCTGTCGTTCTCATGCAGAGAGTCTCAGGTTTTCAAAGCCTGCTTTCAATTGCACTTGCAGGCAGTCTGCCTTATTCCTGAACCTGAATTTCTGTCCAGCTTAAGGTGCCTCTGCTGCAGAATGCAGCTTCCAATTTAAGAAACTTTCAGTCCTCCAATTTTTTATTATTTTCTCATAGCTAACAATTCTGTGCAGAAGCTTTTTTCCTCCTTCAGTCATTCTTCTCTAGCCTTCTAAAAATACAACAAAATTCTATGAGCCAAAAGGACCAATTAGAAAAGAAAATAAGGGGATATGGTATAAAACACCATACCTCTAGACTGAAGACCATGTTTGATTATTAGGGACAGCAAAGCTTCAGAAGGTGGTGATCCCATGTCTGCTATTTGAGTTTTCTTTTGCCATCTTTTGTGACATCTGCGCTTGACTCTGTCAGAGATGGGCTACAGAACTGGGTGGAGAATCAGGGCTGTTCCTGTATAACTGGGTTTTTGCATTTATGTTCTAAGGATATTTAGGCCTGAAGACGGGCATTAGGAAGGAAGTTCCTTCCTTTGTAAGGAATTTAACTTCTTTTTAGGTTATTCTTTTTATTTGCAATTTCTGTCTTTACCACCAGAAGAAAATCAAAATACTACCCTGTAAATTTTGTAAGACCTTAGTAAAACTATAAAATATACATTAAAATGTGGAAATTTTGAAACATTATGTAGCACTATTTTATATATCTCCAACAGTCTTGCATTATTCACTCACTTGAAGAACTTAAATGCCACCTCTAGAAAATTTTGTTAAAATTTTCAGTCAAAACACATTGAGTTGGATCTACAATATAGCTCAATTGCTATAATTGCTGTATAATAGCTATCTCAGTTACTACCCTTCCCAGTGAAAGCTACCTTGATAAGAAAATAGAATTCAATTTTTTTTCACATCAGCCTGTGGGGTTAAAGCATGAAAGCATTAGCTAGTCTTTTTTGCTATTTCAGTTGTTCCAATTATACTTTCTTACCAATCTTGTGCCCCTGTGCTTGTTGCTGTTCTTCTGGAGGTGGTGCCTCTTCATGTGAGTCTGTCTGGAAATATTCTATAACGTGAGGCCACATAATAATGAATTTTTGCTGAGAGCTTGTGACAGTGTCATTTAAAGGTTGTGCTGGCTGCACACTGCATTATTCAAGAGATATAAAGTCTACAACCATTTCCAATATCTCTTCTACAATGACTGCCTTTATATTGTTATGACATCCCGCAGTGCCATATGGCCCATAAAATCAATGCTATTCTTTTTAAGGGAAATGCTGTTTAGCAATTCTTTAAAGTGTATTGGCACTGTTTTTCATGTGTTTTCCAGCTATTTAGGAAAGAAAAAGAAGGATTATAACGAACAAGCAATGATAATTTATACTCTAGTTTTCAAACTAGATCTTTTTGTACCTCATGAGATCATGATATTAAGATCAAAAGCCTGTTACTGCTCTAAGATCAGAAACAGGTTCTGCATGAATCTGGCAGTAGGAGGTCCACTGCTGAAAGGGATAAAGTATCTTGTTCTATACCCAAGCCACCGAGAAATAATTCCCTAGTCTTATCTCAGCCAGAGATTTTCATTTTATCCATGATTTCTGGAGAAAAAGGAATTTCTTTTTAAGCAACTAGTTGGTATGGATGATTATATAGAAAGATCTTCATATTCAATGATAGAATCTGACCATTTTTAATTTTTATTATGAAAAATTATAAGGATTATGGTAGCACCTTATACAGATGGTTCCTTCAGGTGACACCCTCTTTGGCAACATGACCAATGCCTGACTCCACTTTCTGAAAAGCAGGCTAGGGCAGGCCAGTAGAGCTAACAGTGGGAGACACAGACAAAGAAATTTCATCTCATATACTGGGGTTTGTTTTTATACAGATATGCATAATCCACTGGAGAAGCTTGGAGAATGTTTCTAAAAATCCATAATGTCAGGCTTCTTGTATGACTGTTTCACCTCCTACCCTTTGTTTAAATGATCTTAGTCTAAAACTATTCCACTTTGTGTACTGCCTTTGCAAAGATATCAGGCACTCCACAGATTTTTTTTCCTGACAGTGTAAACAGCTGTCTCAGAAGCCTCTAGTTTCCTGATATTTTTTATGTGCTGTAGACAAACATTTAAAAAATCAACAGATGTTACCTTGTAATCAAATGGATTTACCAATTAATCTTTTCAAGTGTTTCTAGATAGTTCATATGTGTAGTTTGAAATCAACACTTTGGGAATCATTTGAGAATAGAAGCAATCATTTCCTATTATGTCATCAATGTTTGTAATTAAGCCCTGGGATAGTTAAGATGGAAGTCTTTTAGCTGATGGGTTGAGGACTTCTTTTGTAACCGTTAAATTCTGTTTAATTTTTTATAAATATAGTGTTAGTGGACTGTAACCATTTGGATTTTGGGTTTTATGTATTCAGTACAATATTCTATGTGAAAGCATTTAAAATAGGTGCAGAATAAAGCTGGGCCAGCACATACTCACATACTTTGCAGAGCAGGCTGTTAAAATCACAGGCTTCTTTTTTTCTGATAGGTTCAAAAATCCTTGGCTATCATATTGGATGGTCTTTGCATCACAAAAACAAATGTTTTTGTTCCATTACAGAGATAAGGAATTAGAAGTTGACGATGCACAAATGATTGCTAATTGGCAGGGTATGATTTATAACCCTTTTGTGAAATGCGGGAGGCACTCTACAGTTTGCACTGATGGTGTGTGTATCCACTGCTACAGTGACATGGTTAAATTGGTGTCATTTCTTCAAGCTCTGACTCTGTAGTAGTTAGATCATGTGGTAGCCAAAGAATGACCTTCCCTTACAGCACATCTCTCTTGGCAATCTGAGCTGGAAAGCCATTCCTTTTCTTAGGAAGAGGAATGGAGAGAGTGCATTTTGTCCTGTTTGGGGTTGTTTTTTGAATGGGCTTTACTGGTATTTACTTCAGAAGTGCTGTGAGGCCAGATTGCCGTCACATTGTTTATACAAATTTGTTTATACAAATGACAGGTTTCACTCAGGCATTTTACAACACATCAGAAGCTGGAGGTTGAGCAGCCAAGCTCGGTTGCTATTTCTACCAGGAGGACACATGTTGGCCTGACTACAGCAATTCACTGTAAACCTGGAGCATGGGCCAAGGGCTGGAATTTCAGCTGATGCCTGAAATTGGCCATGGGAGGTACCTGGTTATCAGCTGAACCTGCCATTGGAAATTGGGCTGGGTGCTCCTTCTTGAGCTCCTTTGGCTCAACAATTTTAGCAAGAAGAGCTACCAGGACACAGGCTAATTCTTTAACATTTACTCTGTCCAAGCACTGAGGCTTATGCAATCTCATGGAATGTGTGGGTAGGAATTTCCGCCCATCCCCTACTGCAAAACTATCAATACTGCAATTTCAACCACATTTGAGTCTGGCCTAGCATTCTCAGAGATATCACAGCCTCAACGGGCTGGAGAGGAAAAGATGGCTCTATCGCTGCCAGTGCAGAGAAGGGCTGCAGTATAAGCTTCCCCTTGATTAGAAATAGGAGTATCTGTCAAGGAGAGCCTTAGCTACAAATGACCCAGTGACTGGAAAAGCACCCGTGAGACTCTGCACCCTATTAGACATTCAGTGAATGCAACAGCAAGGAACAACTTCATAGGAAATAGGCCCCATTATTTCCATTGTTGTTCATAAACAACTCCTTGTCTGTTTAAAAATCTTTAAAAAATTGAAGAATTAAACAGTCTTTGAAGTAAGGTATCTCTGTTGCTGGGTATTGAGATGAATGCTGAACTGTGGATGCATTCTCCAATGCCCATCCTTCTTTAAAAGAAAAAAACTTGTAGTAAATGTGTCAGGCCAAGGTCTTTATATGTTTGTGTAGTGTTCAAAGTACCTCAGAGGATAAAAGAAGTTATTCATCCAAAAATCAAAACAGTGAAAAACTGCAACTTGCTTCTGCATAAAGACAGCAGGGGTTGCTTCAGCTGATTACCTTTGATATTAAATAGCGTGTTTGGCACAAAGCTGATAAGAATATTACGGAAAGCTAGTTCAAAGAAAGTTAAAACTGCTGCTTTCAAAAGCATGGTATCAACAATATTCCTTTTGTTAAAACTGGAAAACATGTTTAGCATAATTGCCAAGTACTCTAAAACAGAATTCTTTGTGTACGAAGAGTATATTTTCATTTTCAAAAGGAGTTACAGTAACTCCTACAGTAACACTACTACAAAATCCTAGCTGTTGATTATATCATGTTATAGTCAAGGCCTTGAAGGATAAGGCTCAAACCCCTTTTCTTTAAGGTATTGTGCAAGGATGTGATAAGAGTCAATTTCTGTCTTCAAGGAGCCCACGGGCAGACCAGATAAACAAATGGTAGAAAAACAAAAGTACTGGCTTTTCTGTTAGAGTCGAGGAGCCGAGATATTGAATGACTTCCCCTGAATCGTATCTCTGGCAGATCTCCATATTCACCTAAGATATCTAATGTCCTAATCCAGAAGCAGTGAAGAACTGTAAGCTGAGTTTGAATAAAGACTCATCAGTCTTGACTGTGAAAATCCTTTTAGCCCTTTTTAAAGATTTAGCATAATGGGAAGAAAATTAAGATAACGTTATTTCAATCAATTCTGCTAGATTTAATTTTTATGGTTCAGTAATATATCCTTTATTAGTTCAAGGAATTGGACCCATGAACTTTATGTGCCCTATACTGAAATTAATAAAACTATTCAATAGTTATCTAGTAATTATTTCAAAATATTGAAAGGGGTAAGCTTGATTAGTTGCTTATTTTGGAAGACAGTTGCATGCCAGTGGTTCAGGCCATATTTATGTTTCATTTTAATGGAAGATACTTCCTTCATAGAGAAGTATGTCAAATGCCTTTAAACACATACTCCTTATGATTGGGAGGTCATTAAAAGTAAACATCTACAGAAAAGCCTCACTTGTAGTTTTGTGGTCACCTTCTGGTGTCATTTCTTTATTGTCTTTTAGTATGCTAGCAGAGAGTGGAACCATGATACAGTCCAATCTGGATTGTAGCAGAGTGATAAGGCAGAACTCCTGCACTTAGGAAGCCAGATTAATCAAAAAAAAGCATCTTCTTTTTACAGCAGAATGAGTTGCTATGGCCCTGTCAGCTCAATCCTCTCTCTCATGTGGGTGTCCACAGAACATAAATTGCCATATCCTAAGTCTGTGTTTTCAAAACCAAAGCCTAAATACCTAAATGACCACTCTGTATTCCAGACAAAACTGCGTTCAGCAAACAGATTATCTGGCTTAAGGGAATTCTCCTTCAAGACATGAAAATGTTATTAAGAGGAGATGATTTTTTCTTCTCTACTCTGTGAAGAGACACAAGATTTAGAAGCAAAGCAGTCAACACTCAACTTAGACCACGTTTATAATGTGATAATAATACATAATGCATAAAATGCTTGGGATTTATGGAAGATTTTGCACTGAATGTGTAGATCCAGTTCTGCATGGAACACAAAAGCAAATTCACATTTCCATATATGAGCAAGACTTGCCAAGCTAACCCTCCTCAGCCCTGGGATTAGTTCAGTTTATTAGAGCATGGTGCTAATAACGACAAGGTCATGGGTTTGATTCAACAGTAGTAGCACCCATTCTGAAATAATACCTTGAGTTTTCATGTTTGTGCTTCCATGGAAATGCTGAAGAATGTCTAGCAATTTTTAATACAGATAATTTGATTCAATAACCAAAAAGTCTAGGCTAGAAAGGGTGGAGGGTTTTAATACTCTTTCCAGTTATGAATGTCTTTTCACCTTCATTCTATTTCCCAGCACATATAAGAGTGTCCATCAAGAGTGTCCATGACTGGAGGGGAAGAACTAAATTGGAAATTTCAAAAGACTGAAAGAAACACTAGGGAGACAAACCATGCACAACCCAACAGCTGTTCTGGCATTAAGAGTATACATAATTCCATTTGATTTCTTTTGTGCAATTTTATTATTAGATGGTTAAACAGATACATTTTATTTTGTCCCTGGAATAATAAATATCCCTCCGGAAAGCTTACAAACTTATGTAGATTATTACCAGACTCTACTGCTGTTTCTAAGTAGGATGCTACACACTTGGTAGCAAATTCAAAACCTGGCTTTTCTTCTTGTCAAATCTGTATCAGAGAAATGGATCGTTTTCAGAAGCTATTTTTTACATGGAGTTGCAAACCTCTCCCTGTCGTGGCTTCACCCCAGTCAGCAGCCAAGCCACTCATTCATTCCCCCACCAGTGGGATTGGAGAGAGAATCAGAGTGGTAAACCTGTGGGTTGAGATAAAGACAGTTTAATGGTGAAAGCAAAAGCTGCCACTCAGCAAAACAAAACAATTCACAGCTTCCCATGGGCAGGAAGGTGTTCAGCCATCTCCAGGAGAGCAGGGCCCCATCACAAGTAACAGTGATTTGGGAAAGCAAATGCCATCACTCCAAATGAGTCTCCATTCCTTCTTCTGCCCCTCATTTTATATACTGAACATGATGTCATATGATATGGAATATCCCTTTGGTCAGTTTGGGTCACCTGTCCCAGGTGTGTCTCCTCCCAAACTCCTATGCACCTCCAATTTTCTAGCCAGCATGGAAGTACAAAAAGCAGAAGAGGCCTTGACCCTGTATAAGCTCAGGAATAACAAAAACATTTCTATTATCACTGTGTTCAGCACAAATCCAAAACACAGCCCCCTACCAGCCACTCTGAAGAAAATTAACCCTCCCCCAGCCAAAACCAGCACACTCCCTCAAACAAAAATTGCCTCAGGACTACATTGTAAGGGTGATATATATGGCAATATGTCAAAATTCACAGAGGTCTATTTTGAAACAATTAAATACCAGGAATAGGCACAGAATCCCCAGTGTGCAGGAGCTACTTTGGCTATCTGTCATTTATTCTCAGCCAAGTCCCACTGTAGGCAATGAAGAGGCAGCAGACGGGGTCATTTTGGGCTGTGCAGTGCCCAAACAGCAGTGCCTGCACTGCACAGAAGACATTGGCCCATTGGCCCAGGGCTGTGCTTGCTCTTGTAGAGCCATGGCACTTCACACTGTGTTTCTACACCTGGGTTTGAATCCCACCTGAGGTGTGCTCACTGCCTAATTACAGACCTGCAGTGCTAATCAAGAGCCCCAAGGAGCCTGAAGATCTTGCAGAAGTGGCACAGGACCTATGGAAGTTGGGATGCCTGAGGGAATGGGTCAATACAAGTTTGTAAACTTTACTGGTCTGCTAAGATTTGGTGCAAACCCATGAGAAATAACCTCACATTATAGCTCTTAAACAGATGTCAAAATCCAAATGGAATTCCTGTAAGAAAGAAAAATTACTTATGAATGGGGACTTAAGAGTATGACTTTGCAGGGAAAAAACATTCTTTGACATATCACATGCATAAATAATACGTGATAGAAGTTGGGGGGTTTATTTATCTCTGTTCTTCATGTGGTTTTATTCATCTTTATTCTCCATGTAATTGTTTTCATCTGTAGAATTCAAAAAGAAGTAGATGATTAGACAGAGAACCTCATAAAGAGTTACCTTGTGATTTGATTCATAACTAATTTGGAAATTGGAACTGAGGCAGTTTGTAGTAAAGCAAAAATAAATTTTTTGTATGGTACATTCCTGGCAGAGCAAGAGCTGGCAACCACTGCAGAAAGCTTCCCTTCAGCACAGTTTCCGTGAATCTGCATGTGCTGGTTTTGATTAAGGAGCTCTGGAGTTCTCTTGTGTGTTCTTCCAAAATGTCAAGCTTTTGTTAAGGTTAGTCTGTAGAATTGTTTTTTGCAGAAAGTATGTTTTGGTTTTTGTACTGCAGGTCTGCTGTTGGAAGCAAGTAGTGAAAGGAGCTGGTTAGGAAGCCCTAGAAATGAGCTGAGAACATGGGGAGGAATCATGACCAAAGCCTGAGCTGAGATCTGCATCGGTTTGATATGACAGCGAATCTCTGCCTCAGATTCCCAGTTTCTAAATATTGCAGCTTTCCCAATGTTTATGAAGCACCCAGCAGAACTGCAAAGTGGGAAGTGGCAGAGGAGAGCTACAACAAAAAGCAGATGTGGATTTATTGCACATGGGGGAAATATCAAGCGTGTAGAGAGTCACCTTGTTCAGGAGCAGCTCTGCCTTTTCCACCAAGTACAGGGAAATAATAGGACAGAGAATATGAAAATAGACATTTCTTGGCTAGTAAGTGATCATGGGACACTGCATTGTTTAGGTGAGTAGCAAGTCCTCTGTAGCTAATGTTCCAAAGGGAATTAGTTCTTTGAAACCTGAAAGCTCAAAAAAGTGATGCACCATCTTCTTCCTCATTCTCTTTGTTCTTCAATCTGCCTTTATTATTCACCTTGGGCTCCAGATGTCCTAAACTTCAATATGTATGTTGCATGTTTTTCTAGGTAGAGTTAGCGATCCCAGGACTTTTGATTACTAAACATGTTCATTTTAATGTGATTCTTATCTGCTGTAAAACCACTTCATATATTATTAGTGTCCACAGATTCCAGGTGCCTCTCTGATACTGCCAGACTAAGGCTGAACTCTCCAAGATTATTATTTTTTCTGGAATAATTGTAGCAAGAGATTTTATCTGTGAAATTCTTGCATAGAGAGATCTGGCACAATGCTCTTGGTTCTGAGAAACAAGGTAAAGCACATTTTCATACAGATACTGAGTGGTTTTTCAAACCACACAAAATGCACAAATAAGGAACTAGAAAGGTATTCACAGAATCATAGAATGATTTGGCTTGGAAGGGGACCTTGAAGATCATCTAGTTCCAACTCCCTGCTGTAGACAGGGACACCTTCAGGTAGACCAGGTTACTCTGAGCCCCATCCAACCTGGCCTTGAACACCTCCAGGGAAGGGTCATCCACAACTTCCCTGAGCAATCTGTTCCAGTGCATCACCACCCTTACAGTAAAGAATTTTTTTCTAATATCTAATCCAAAGCTACTCTCAATTTAAACACATTTCCCATTGTACTGTCACTACGTGTCCTTGTAAATATTCTTACCCCATCTTTCCTGTAAATTCCCTTCAAGGTGGCAATTAGGTCACCCCCAAGCCTTCTCTTCTCCAGGCTGAACAATCACTGTTCTCTCAGCCTTTCCTCAGAGGAGAGGTGCTCCATCCCCCTGATCAACTTTGTGGCCTTCCTCTGGAGTACGTCCATGTCCTTCCTGTGCTGAAGATCCCGGAGCTGGATGCAGTATTCCCGGTGGGGTCTCAGGAGAGAAGGGTGGGGGGGGACCGTGTCAAAGGACTTACAGGAGTCCAGATAAATATCATTTGTAGCTTTTCCCTTATCCACTGTTGTAGCTGCTCCGTCATAGAAGGCCACTAGGTTGGTCAGACAGGATTTTCCCTTGGTGAAGCCATGCTGGCTATCTGGAATCACCTCCCTGTCCTCCTTGTACCTTAGGAAGTGTCAGAGAAATCATTTCTCTTTACTTCTTCAGAAGATTCATTACCACAAATCTTGCATGTTAGTTTTCTCTTCAAAGGATAGCTAAACATACTTTGCCAGAAAGGAACAGTTTCCATTTTTACTTGCCGTCTCCAGCCCAGTTGCATTGTTCTGAGATTTACAGTGTTTCACACGTAAGAACTCTTCCTGTTTGTTAGAACATTCATTTCCTAACATTTTTTAATTTGTTTATTAAATATGAAGTTGTACTGTATCTCAACATATCCTACAGGAACAAGATTTCATGTTGATTTTCATTCTGGTGTTACCTGACGCACCTGGCTCCTTAGCAGACCTTAAACAGCTTCTGAAATCTCTGCTGTTTTTTGTAACCCTGTCACACTCTTTGTCCCTCCTTTGAATTCATCCATGACTGTGTCATGTCAGGGCCATGAAATTGTCTCCAGACCTCAAGACCGAACTTGTTGTCATGTCTCTGTCTTCCATCACATCCACACACCTTCTCCTTCCCTTCTTTTGTAATGTTTTTATCTAGAAGGAATAGTAACTATATAAAATGCAGTAGAATCTGTAATAAAATCATCTAAGGGTCATCCTTACTGCACAAAAATTGCAAAATCCCCATTGGAATTCATTGATGGTACATGAACAGAGATGCAGCTCCAAGGGGAGAGTATAAAATCAGTGTTAGGTCCCAAACTCTTTCGGTGCCTCTTGAACATTTTGTTAAGCAAAGAGAAACAAAATATAAGGCAGAAAATGTATCAGGAAAAAAGTGTATTTGCTACTGAACAAGACCACCCAGTGTGATTGTGGGTATGTTTGATATTCTTTCATATCTGTAATCTTAAACTATTAGTGGCAGTTTCTATATTTTCTAAGAGAAAATGGCCCTTATGTATTTAATGCCATTATATTCTATTTAAACATTTTTTCTTTGATTGTTACTTGAAGTGCCAAGTGTTGTTAATAACCGATAAAAATACTTACTATTTAGTACATGTGTGAAGCAATGCCAAGGTAGTCTCTTCCCTGACAGATGTATTCAAATGGTAATTCAAATTTAATATCAGTATTCTGATACTGATATTAAATTCTGCTTCTCTGCTACCATCTGATAAGGGTCAACAGGAGCCAGAACCTCTCTCTCAGTAGTCTCAGATGTTAACTTTTCTTTCCAGAGAAAAAGAAAGATTATTCTAAGGCATCCCATTTTCCTTAGAAATACTGGGTTTGGGCAGGGTTCTTCTACTTAATTAGTAAAGCTGAGCAAAGCTTTAATAACCACTATCTGCAGCTATACTTGTACAGTTATTAACAGGCAGAAAGCTGTGTGGGTTTGTTTATTTGTTTATTTATTTTTAATTCCCAAATTTATTTTTCTGCATTTGGAATCTTAAATCTTAAGTTAGGCTTTAAAGGCTGAGATAAAACTGCCCCTCTTCAGAGGCAGCCAATATTTGGAGCTGGAACTTCAGAGAGAATAAATCAATAAAATTAGAGTAGGGTTTTGTGACAGTGTAATAAATTAGGAAAAAGAGAAACGAACTACTTATAAATCATAAATCAACCTGGCTGTATAAATAGTTTTCATATAAAAGTTAATGAAAATATCTATTGTGTGTTCCAGACAAATGAGTATGTGTGATAACTATGCATGCTCATGTCTCCTATGCAATCATTATCCGTTTTGAAATAACATATTTAAGGAATTGAAAAAATTAAAAGCAAAGGCCCCTTGCAGCAGGGTCGCTATATTGCTTTGTGGGGATACTTTTGTTCAGAATCAAATTGTCTATTCCAGTTGTCATATATATTTTATCCCTCAAGTATTAAGATATAGGGAAAAAAATCTTAGTCTTTCTGTAACCGAGGATTAAAGAACTTCTGTTCTTTTTTTGATCCTTGGGGTTTTTTCCTAAATCTAAGGCCAAGGTAAATGATAGCAGGGAGTTTTTCCCCATTACACTTCAGTGTCAATTTCCAGTGGGGAAGAGTGTGGTCTAAGACCAAATTTCAATATGCCTTATTTCAGTAGGTATTACTAGAGAAACTTAAAAGGTTCGGATGAACTGGAAGATTACAGACAACACTGCAAAGATGCTTTGGGTGTCCCCCATACTGTTGCAAAGTAGAAGCTTTCTGATTTATAAATGCAATTAAATAAAATTATGGAAAACCCTCACCAAATTTGCACATCAACTACAATTAAAAATGAACTTGTAAGAGAATAATTTTTCAAGAAATTATTTTTCTTTTCTGAGAAAGAAACAGCTTTGCTTCTGTTGCATCATATCAATGTTTTAAATAGAAACACTTTGTTTAGCCAGACTGTTCCTGGGAAGACAAAAAGTTAATGCTTTGACAGATTTGAAAATAAATTACTTAATCTGTAGGGAACTGTTAGTTCCTGTAACACAGCAATCAAAACCTTCTAGAGAAACTTATTTGCTGACTTTTCTAAAGGAATTACTGATTTTCTTATAAACAAGTAAAACTTCAGAGAAACTTACTTGCTGACATTTCTAAAGAAACTACTGATTTTCTTGCAAATGAGTAAAACTTCAGAGAAACTTACTTGCTGACCTCTCTAAAGGAACTACTGATTTTCTTGCAAATGAGTAAAACTTCAGAGAAACTTACTTGCTGACCTCTCTAAAGGAACTACTGATTTTCTTGCAAACGAGTAAAGCTTCAATCTTATCTCTACATAGCCTGTTTCTTAGCACAATTTAGGCAGTAGGGCAGAATTTAATAAAAGCATAAAAGGCTTTGGTAAAACAAAAAATGTTAAAACTTTCTTTTTTTTTAATTTCTGCTCAAAGGATTTTGTGGTTTTTGCATATGCCCAGGGCAAAATGAAAATACACTGTCTTGTGCTTTAGTCTTACCAGGCCTTTCAAAATAGCGAAAGAACAGAAGTCCTTCCTGAGAAAAGTAATTGTTAGTAATGTGATAAACAGTACTTATTAATTATAATGAAATAGTTTATTTGTTTCCACAGGGTGGTATCTCTATTTTCCTCAGCTTTATTTAGGGTGTTCTTCCAGAGTATTGCCAGCTTTTAGTAGTAGTGTTATTTAGTCCTCCATATGATCAAACACATACATGTTGGGATTGTTATGCATAAGAAAGATGTATTACTGCCTATGTAAATTTTAAAATCATGTTCCAGTTTTCAAATCTAAATTTTTACTTTGATTAGTTCAGGCTCACTCTCACCAACCATAAGCCACCCCAAAAGAGGCAGAATGATGCAAAGACAGGAAGGGGAAGAGATCTTCAGGGTTTTTCTGGGGGGAAAAAAAAAACAGATTGGATAGCCAAGAATGGAGATGGCCAAAATCACCAGTCAGCTTGGGAAGCCTTAACCTTTCATTTCAGCACATCATGTCAAGGGAATAATTTGTTCTTTATCATTTCCCTGCAGTCATCCAGTCAGACAGGGGACTGACAAATGCTGATGCACAGGCAGATGGATTTCACAGCTGCTTCCAGGGCATAGAAGTAATTCAGGGATGGCAAATCACTAATGCCTGAGTGAATCCTGAAAACCACACAGCAAAGTTGGTTGGTTACACAGGAAGTTTGGGTGATACCCTAATAAGGGTGCCCATAGGGTATGAAGTTTTACCTCCAGGAAACTTGTAAGTACTTGCTTTCTTCATGGAGGACATGCCCACAGGGAAACTCTACAGCTTATGTCATCCCATCTTGTTACACCTTTGCAAATGGAAGAACCCTCCTGTGCAGGCCCCTTTTTCCTTCTAAAAGGATGAACTTTCCTGCACTGATTTCCCTTTTTGAAAGGAAAGTTTGTCTTTCTTAAGTGAGCTCAAAATGCTATCCAGAATCAGACTGTATTTGCAAGTGAGACTGAAACATAACTCAGCTTTTATATTAATGCGCTCAGGGTCTGAAATGACATTATTCTAAATTGCAGAGGGGCCAATCAGTGTGATAGTTGTGGACGAGAGAATGGACTTGTTTTACAGTAACCCCCGTGGTGGTAACCAGAGGTTCAGTTGCTGAGCACATGAGCCCATCTGCGTGAGGTGCCTGCAGGCAGTGGGAGCCCACCAGAGCTGCCCATGGGCAAGAAGAGGCAGGAACACGTACAGGCACGAGCAGCAACACAGTTGACACATGTTTTTCATTCTATTGCACAGCTCAAAGGGAAAAAAAAATACCAGTAATCCTAATAGCCAGCCTAACTAGGTCTGTGTGGATATGGGCTAAAGGCTGTCCAGAGAAAGGTAGAAGGAGGGGCTGTAGGGGGGCTGTATGCACATTGTGGTTAAACCCAGCACACTTATGGCTGGCAGGGCCTCTTGGCACTTGGAATTACTTTCTTCCCCTGGTCTCTGCCCAGTCAAGTCGATGTGAGGTGTCCTTGGGCTCTCTGGTGAGTCACTGGCGGGTCCTGGCCCCAGTGCGCAGCCAACACTCACTGCAGGGCACCCAGCCAGAGAGGCAGCACAGGGCGGTGCCGCAGGGGTGGTGAACTGATGAAAATTTACCCAGATGTAGGTATGATTCAGTGCAGGTGAATAACTCTTGAAACATAAATTCACCCTCACCTCAGCTTCTCTTAACCTTGGGCTTCCCAACCGAGAGCCCTATCCCATGGGCTGGGGTCTAACAGTGTGAGCACCATCCAGGCTGGGGATAGATCCCCACGTTCAGACCCTGTCCATCCCAGCAGGTATAACCCATAAGAGGACACAGGACAGATGGCAGTAAACAAGCTGTGCAAAGTCTTTCCCAAAAAATGACTCTTTGCCAAAGTAAATTACCATCAGTTGTCATTTAAATGAGAATAAGCTTCACTGATTACTTTTTGCATAATCATTCCGAATGAAACCAGATGCTGCTCAGGCCATGTTTTAAAGCTGCAATGCACATTTAAGGGTAGGCAAGGAAATTCTCACAAAAAAAAGGATGTTGAGTCTTGTTAGTGAATTGGTTTATCTGAAAAAGCTTATCTTTTATTGGTGATGAAAGTATATTTCTGAATCAGCAACCATTTCTCAAGCTGTTAGGCAAAGCTATATACAACTTGCCATCCCAGCAATGTTAATTTTGCCCCAGCATGAGTCAAGCTTTCGTTGTTGTTTTTAAAAAGGAACAGTAACTTCCCCTCAGGAAGACTGCTCTGAATCACCATTAGGTTTGGCAAAGTGTTTTAACGGAATGATCTTCTGAGTTTAATTATTTTAATTTTACTTGCTTGGGACCTTTACATGTCTTGACGTGGCACGTTTTCAGTCTACAGCCAGGAATCTGGGTTTCAGTGATATATGAGGCTTCAGAAGGAAGCAAGTCACTCTATCTAAATCATCAGAGAAATTCTTTTTGGTTATCTGGTCTGTTTGAAATTGTCAGGACATCTCCTTTTCCTCCCAGCTTATGAGACCTAAAGCATCCCCGCCTGTGTATGTTGCTTCCTGCTGGAAGAATATTTATAGCATTTCTGACCTTTGAATGAACTTTTAAGAATCAATAAAAGCAAAGTGGAAAGAAGGTCAGCAGCACTTTTCCTCTTAACTGAGTGTAGCCAGTGTTCAGCCTGGAATATCTAAAATATATTAGGATCTACCATAATCACATTTATGCAGTATTTTTACAGGAAATTTGCAGAATTCTTCAGTGCTGTCATGTAGATACCATCTGAAGGATACAAGGCCAGAGCCAGTGGTGTCATTGATAGGTTCATTGATGAATTTTTACACGGCAGAACTTCTACAAAAAGCTTTAAGAGGCAGTGCTGAAGAATAATTTTCTTAGCTATATTTTGCCACTGGGCAAATGTAAGTGAATTAGAAACTGTTCTTGTTAATGACTTATCACAACTGAAACGCCATCCATTCCCTCCCACTTCAGATTACAGTAATAAAATTGACACAGTCACTCCTCAATGTGTGAACACAAGCAGCCATACAAGATAGTTCAAGGTAAGGTTTGTCCATTCAGGGTTGTTATCCCTATGACCCTACAGCTCACAACTCAAGTATTTTAAAGGACCTTTCCTAATTCCTCAAAACTCTGAAGCTCCTTCCAAAATCAAAGTGTTCCCATAATGAATTAGACATCTCAATGCTGTTTGCTGCCTCCTTCTAAAGGGGAAATTAATTTCCCTTTATTTCATCGCCTAAAAGCAAAGTTTCTAACTTAATTAAATCCTTTCCTGCTCCAGAGCTGGCACCTCTAGAAAATGCTTCTTTCACTCTTTTGCTTACCACAGGGTCCTGGCCAACTAGTTCAGATTGTAACTGTGAATTAGAAGCCTAAATTCCAGATGCCTGGAGTTAAGTGAGATGAATCCCATTGCTAGGGGTGACAGTAATAGCTCTCACAGAGTCAGAGGCCTTCTACCTTGTAATTAGAGTGAATTGTTCCAGTCAGGACTTCCCCTCATGCCATTCTGTAGAGGCAATAAAGCAAAGTTTTGCTCTTTGCTGGAGCCTCCTTATGCTCCTGTAATACCTAGGGGTCCAGTTTGCAAATGCAGTGTTGTTATTATGAAAATACCTCTCATAAAAGCTCCATTTTTCTCCAATATTTTCCTGATTGACTGAATGGTGAGACAGTGATAGCTATACAAATTTTCACAAATTTCTAAAATCTTTATAATATCTCAAAAGAGTTGTTTTCATAAGTTTCTTTTTCTATGTCCATGTCATTTAAAGATTGTGTCTATTTGTTCAGTCAACCATACAAATATGTCTAAAAATACAAGGAAAATAAAATAAAGTTACTGTTTTGACAACTTCTGTTTGCTTGAAAGTTGTTTGATCAAAGGTTTTAATAATGAGGAAATTAGGAGTTCTTTTAATGGAGGCTATCATATTTATTATTATTATTATCATTACGTTCCTGAAGAACAACAAAGGAAAAGACATTTCCACACAAGTTCTACATGAATTCTTAATGTCAACTTTGAATTTCCTTGTTTTTTCCTAGTTTATAAAACACCCTTAATATAGAATTGTTTTGTCTCTGTTTCTTCAAATTCGTAGATGCATAATATTAAAGAATGATTTCTTTCCTCTGTCCACATACCCATTTCCCTCTTTTTGCTTCTTTTTTAATTTCTTTCAAAGACCAATGTATTGCGCCATGTACATCTCCAGTGCTGTTAAACATAAAGCTGTCTTAGCATTTTGCCATTCTCCAAAATTTGCATTTCAGCTTTCAGCAGTCTCTAACCAAGAAAAAGTTGCTCTCTTCTTCTTATTTCTAACATATTTTAAGTATTTTGAAAATTTCTATAAAGCAGGAGAAAAACTGATGCTACACCTAAGTCAGATCTAAGTACTGTATTGGTTTCTAACTCTTCTGTCTCTACCATAAAATTAAGACGTTTCAGACTAAATAACAAAATCAACCTTTTGTTTCACCAGTTCAAGAGACAAAAGACATTAATATTAATATTTCTGTTGAAATCATGGTTTATCGGTTCACTGAGACTAATATTTTGGCTCCAGCAAGGAGCTAAAAGGAGTCCACCTGGCAATAGCACATGGATCTGAAAAATCAACAAGGTTATGTGGACACTGGGACAGATCCCAGATCCATGCTTTGGAGCCAGCCAGAGACAAAGCCTATGGCACAGCAGGGTGGTGACCAGGGGGTTTCAGTTTCTACTGATTTTTCTAATTCACTGACACTGCCAGAGTGAATACATCTCAATGTGTATTATACCACCACCAGCAACATTGTCCACTCATCATTTCTTCAGAACTTGATGATAACTGAAACTGCTGATGGTTTGTGCTGATCTCAGGCTGGTGAATGCCCTTAAGAGCTACTTCAGCCTGTTTTGTTGGGTTTATGTCAGTGTTTAAAAGCTATAGGTCATTTTTGTGCATGTCAAGGTACATGATGTCTCTTAAAGTCTGTTTTAGCTCATGGTTTCACCTTACGTCTGTAGCAGCTCCATCAGTCTGGTCGGTGTGGCCTCCTACCTTCACTGCTGCAGTGTTTGGATGGCAAAGCCCATGACTTTAATTCCTTAGGTCTTCTGTAGCCAGTGCAGACGAGGCTCAGCTGCTTCTTTTCTCACAAATGTCTGCCTACCCTCAGCTACCAAACACCTTGACTGAATCCACAGTCAGTACCAGAACCTGAGCCAGACTCTGAGGCTGGTTTAGTGTCGGAATAGACCAGCTGTGCACAGGCAGCTTGTCACACGTGTCACAAGGACAGGAGGATGGGCTGCTCTCACTAAACAGCATGCAATTTTGCTTGGTGATTTCAGAGAATGACGAGGAGCAGGAGGCTCTGCTGTCACTGGACAAGCCTGGTTGGTATTCCCAAGGTAATGCTATCCAGCTTTATGATCTACTGAAGAAGATGACTGGCAAGTTGGATCCCAAGGTATGTTACAAGTGAGAGTAAATCTTTCTGAAAATACTCTGTTTCAGTCAAAAATTCACCAGACAAACTTTCATTAAAGTTATTGATGTGATTGGTCGCAAATGTCTATTGTGGTTACACTTGCTGCTAACAACCTGCAGCCCAGAACTGGAAATAGCATATTTGCCTTCTTATCAGTGGAATATGTAAACTTTCTAGTTGTTCTATTTTGTATGCATGGTTAAGCATTTCAGCAGCTTTGGGAAGAATCAGGTTGTAATCAGGAAATCTCCCTGAGGAAACAGATCAAATAAAGATGGCATCAGAGAAAACTAGGATTATGTTGTTTTAAGTACAGATCTGGATAGATGAAAATGCCACTGAAGACAGTGTGACAACATTTTTCATAGTGAATAAAACCCTCCCGGGACACAGAAGAGTTCAGAGTCACCAAGAAGTGCTTCATGTTCTCTCTTGTTTCCAGTGTAGTCTAGAACTTGTTCCAGTTTAGTGTATTTTCTTGGTAGTCTTTCCACTGCTTCCCAACAGGCTATTTCTGTCAGTCAAAAAACTCACACTTCCTTTTGCTGGTCCCAGTCAGGCATCCCTTTCCAATTACCCTGGAAGGCAAGAGCAAGGAGGATGTGTGGGGCCAGCCTTTCCCTTATGGAGCTAGTTGAAGATAAAACCCCAAACTTGACATTAATAAGATCTCTGCATGTCATGACCAAGTGTAAACATGGAGGAATTTTTATTAGGTTGTTTTAAGGCTGTTTTTCTCTCTCTGTGTAAAGCAGTTTGCTTGTGTTTTCTTCATATACAGTGAACTTCTAATTTGCTTCTTCCCTTGTAGGTTGTTTATTTTGGTGACAGTATGCACTCAGATATTTTCCCAGCTCGTCACTATAGCAACTGGGAAACTGTCTTCATCTTGGAGGAGCTTCTAGGGGACAAAGGTATAGTGCCTGCGAAGGCTGAATCTGAGCCTCTGGAGAAGAAAGGAAAATATGAGGTAAGGGTTCCTTGCAGGTCATTCCTGGAACAGAATAAAGTAAATTACAAAAAAGCCTCATGTCACCTGCACTAAGAATGAAGCTGCTTATTTACCAGGGTGCTGGCAGCATCAGCATCCCCCACAGATGCATCCTCCTTGTCCTACCAGGAGGATGCCGTTCTGTCCCAGCTCAGCAGCACGTGGATGACACAGCACCTCTGGACCTAAGCCATGGATCTCAGAAAAAGAGCCCTGTGTGCTCTCCCTTAGCAAGAACCTTTTTAGGAGCAAGATCCTGCCCTCCATCCCACAAGGAGAGATTTCATGCCCACTTATCACAAGTCCAACGCCTGAACTCTGCTGAGTTCATGATGTTTCTCTGTGTGTTGTGGCCAACTGTAAACACGGAGAAATTTTTGTTGCATTGTTTTAAAGGTTGCTTTCTCTCTCTGTGAAGCACAGTTTGCTTGTGCGTTCCTCATATACAAAGAAGTTTTCATTTGCTTCTTCCCTCGTAGGTTATTTTGGTGACAGCTATGCTCAGATAAGAGGGACTGCTTCAAACTCTGGTCCAGTGCAGACTTAGTGAGGGTTACCTCAGATAAATAATGCGATTTTCAGGTTGATCACAGTTGAGATGCAGGGCCTCAGCACTACTGCCACCCTTTAATTCTCCCACAGAAGGTGGAAAGTTACTGTGGTTTCTTCTTCCCTCTGCTGCCAAAGACCAAAGTAGATAGGGAACAGCACTGAGATGGATGATGAGACAGTGTTGTACCTCCAGCAGGTCCCTTGTAGGTAAGAGCTACAGTGGAGCTTCACTCTCCATTTGGAGAGTTTCTTAATTTCATATGCTGCTAAATAAATAGGTCATTTTCTTCTAATTGCAGAGAGATATGTATGCTTTTTGCACTTCACTTTGTAAAGCATTAAATTTTATTTTTCTTTTAAAAGAATTACTCTTTGTGATTAAAAGTTAACTTACCAATAGAAAAGATTTGGGGGTCACTTTTATACTAGGTATATTTTTAATCTAAGTGTTGTAAAAGCTCCTGGTTTTAATGGAGAAAAGGATATCTTCAATGGGACTAAAACAATATAGATGTGATATCTCTTTCTTTATTTTTTTAATGGATGTATCTCATATTTTCCCCCACTATCCTGATTTCTAAACTAAGGTCAGGGAAGGACATTTCAGTCACTAAAATAAAGAAATGTAATCATTAATATTTAGGCTTTTTCCTGGGTTGTAGAAAAACAAAAATGAAGACAAAATAATCAATCGCCTATCAAGAGAATGTGTTTCTCACTAAGAAGGGGACTCAGGGGAGGAAGACCAGTAGCACTTCAGAGGCTAATACAATTTGATTTAAGTAATTTATATTTTTAAAATAACTGATTTTCCTCCATAAATTTGTTCATTCTCTGACTGGCGATTCTGCTGCATTGCTGCGTAAAACTTACATCTCTACGAGGTTTGGGGGATTTGTTCAATATGGTTTCCTAAGCACGTCCAATATGTGCTTTTGAAGCACACATTTTTAAACAAAGAGACAGAAAGTGGTTCTTTTCCTGGAAGTACAAAAGAAAACTAATGGAGAGATGTGTTGCAAGCCCATGAAGACAATTTGGTTTTCCCTTGTTGCAGCACTGCTGCTTGACTGCTCACAAGATCCATCTTCTCTATCACAGCAGCTGTCAAGCAGCAAATTGAGACTTTTAGACAGGTGCTTGACATTTCACTGACACTGTAGCATTCTTGATAAGAGATTGCAGTATCTGGGGGAGACACCACCCCTACCACACACACCCCCTGTTCCGCTTACATCCGCTACCAGTGACAGCGAGCAAGCAAGGGAGAAATGAATTGCGTTGATTAAAGGAACCTGAACCAGGGGGGCCGTGGCAGGTCAGTGGTGTTATTTCATTACCATGCTGCTCACTGGAGTCTGAACCACAGGTCACATCCATATCTCTGCAGTTGACTGGACACCACTAACTTAACAGGACTAGTTCAAAGGGACTCCCTTTACAAGCCTATGAGAGTTTTATTTTCATTTCCCCCAAGCAACTTCTCTCATTAACCCTTTGGTTAAGAAGGGAGAAAAGCCAATTCAAAGGATTGTACAAAGTCAGGTGTTTCTGGAAAATTAGTAAAAAACAGATTTCATCTGGTTAATCAGCGTTAGCATTCATTGGCAATAAAAAATACACTACTACTGTAGATTTTCCATGCCATGCTGTGTGTGCAGAGAGGGACTGAAAACATCATACATGATGCAATCCTCACTTCTATCACTCTTTACAAAATACTAATAAAGAAATAAAGTATTGCTTTAATTGGCAATTGGCATCTTTCAGAAAGAAATTACAAAAATCTGGTTTAGTTGTTTGACTGGTGTTTCATCACTAACAGAGAGAGGGGAAGAAAACAACCTCCTCACACACATAGTGGGAGACTTGTAATTTCCATTTTCATTTGCAGTTTTTGTCTTTTCCCTTCAATTAAATGTATGATATAAGCCAGATACACATAACTGTGAAATTGTGGTAACAACTGCCGTTCTTTCAAGTACGAGTCATAACCAAATAAGCAATAGAATAGCAAACTAAAAACTATTTATGCAGTTACTTGGCTCCTAAGTAAATTACAGCATGCAGGGTGAATATGAAGCATTGTGTTGAAACAAGATTTCCTACCCCCCTCCCAGAAATGGGGGTTTGTTTGCTTGGCTGGAGGTTTTGGTTTTGCATTCTGTTCTTTAAATGTGTGATCAGTTCCATCAATGAAAACTCAAAGGAAAGCTGGAATTTGTCCCAGAATTTCCAGGGAAATTATTACAGAGGAGCTGTCAGTGTGTAAAAACCTTAGGCTATATAAATGAATGGAGCAGAAATCAAAGAATTTAATGGTGGATATAGTCAATCATTTTGTAGTTAGAAGGGAGAACTTAATTTTTACAATATTGCCTAATGACTGGTTGGTTGTAGAGGTCAGGGCTGTCATCCCCCTGAATTTCCATTTACTCCCATGGTGTGACCATAGATAAGGCTATTTGCTTTCTGCCTTTTGGCTCTGTTTGTCTGTATTCCTGTTTATCTTTGACACAAATCTAACAGTACTTTCAGGAACGACCTGATGGGCTGTTGTGAAGCCTAGTGAGTTAAAGTAATATTCTTTGGGCAATACCCTGAAGTGCAGTACATTTTAAGTCTGCTTATAATGATCCCTGGTGTAGTTTAGATACAATAATCATGGGTGAAATGTTTCATGTTTGCATGATGTGTATGGGGGCAGGTTCTGTGCAACAAAAGTCAGACCAGTAGCTGGCTTGTCCATTTGCACACCCAGAATGGGTGTGTTAGTCAGGGACATCCCATTGTTGTGGCCAGCACAGCTGTGCTGACAGAAACATCTCAAATTCTTACTGCTACACCAGCAAAACTGTATTTTGAGTGTGGATATTTTTCTGGCATCAAGGGTCAGTGGTGATGTTACTACCTTGTCACAAAGCATACAATCATCAGTACCATCACTCATATTGGATGCAGTAAAATATTCCTCATGCTCTCTGCTTGGTACAAAGATGATGGCATAGATGGCAAATCTGCATTTAAATAAAGCCCTTAAAAATGCTAACAGCTTGATATTCCTCTCCTGTCTCCTTTGCGTCTTTCTTTCTTTCATCCCTTTACCAATTATAGAAAAACTTCAGAGCTCAGCTCCCTGCTAATTTGTATTTTAGAAAGGTCATTTGTAAGTTGACAAATCAGTGTTACCCAAGGGTCCTATTAACAGAGTCTGTCTGCTCTGTTAACAGGCCCTATTTATCTGCAGTTAGCAAAGCAAAAGTGATAGTAGGTATTCCAGGTGTTTTGACTTTGTGGAAGGCCCTGGAACTTGGGGATTCCTGGTACCATCCTTATTTTCCTGAAGTATAGATGTTTTCTTTGAGGCTTTTTACCCTCAACTGACACAATCAGCATCTGACCTGCTGCTGTCTGACCAATATGCCTGAGATCAAACCCATATATTTGGGGGATTTGCATGAGAAAGAGGGATTGCTCAGCCTATTCCAGGATCCTCTGTCCTGCTGTGAGAGCAAATTCTGTGAATGGGGATTGCAGGAGTGGCAGATGCATCTTCCAGAGCTCCTCAGCCCCACTGCTGGGGGCATGTGCCTCTGGGTGTGTGAGTAGCCACAGTAAGAGGAGACTTTTGCTTCATTTCACAGATGTACAGATTCATGGCATGTGGTGTGTCCTTCACTGCAGGCTATGATGTGAGCTGCAGGTGAAACAAGGACATCTTCTAGGCTTCAGTTAGTGATGGAAGGGGGAGTGATGTCTGATGTTTCCTAAGGATGTGGTCAAAGTTTTGACTGCTCTTTCCAGATTTGAAGTCAAGGTTTAGTCTGCCAGACCTGCCCTGTCATGTGGAGATAAGCCAGTAGCAAAATGATGAGAGCTCTCTACCAGCTGACTTGATGAAAAGTCTCATATCTAATTGGGTTTGATTTTACCAAAGACTTGGGTTGTAAATCCAAAATGTAACTCCCTCCTCAATAAGGAAGAAATTCCCACTCTAGGATCAAACTTCTGAAAAAATCAGTTCATTTCCTCAGGTTGCATTTTTAATCGTCCACTGTACTGACCATCCATTTCAGAAAGCAGAACTCTCACATTTTCCCTCCTGTCAGCAAACAGTCTTTTGTGCAAATGTTTATGTGGGCCAGTAGTGCGGTGGTTGTTTTGATTAATCACCTGAACAGCTGTAGCAGCTTTAAGAGTTTTCTGCATGTTTCATCCAGCTGGCAAACAGAATTTAATTCATCAGAGCATCTACATTTAATTATAACTGATGTAAAATCCTGGGATTTGCATGGAAAGATAAGACTTGGTGGGGGGAAAAAAAAGAAAGATGCTGTCCCTTTGTGTAAGGAAAAAAAAAAAAAAAAGAAAGAAAAAAACCCAAAGAAAAAAAGCCCAGGACTTCATTTAAACGCTTATTTTGAAACAAAAGAGAGGAGGTTTTTCCAACTTATTTCCATCAGAAGACAAAAATTAATATCTCTATTTGTTGAAATCAGTACTTCCTCCACCCCAGCTATACTCAAAGGAAAAACTGTAGTGCAGACTCATGGAAAGACTGGCTCTGTGTTTACTGGTGTGGTCTGTTCAGCTGCATCAACAGCTTCCTTGTGATCAAAAGATACAGGCCTCTGTCATAAACACAAATCATTTCAGCAGGTTCTTGAAACTGCTAGGAGAGGGGTTAAATGGAGAATAAAGTACAAAAGTTGACAAACCTGGAGGCACACGCTACGGTATCTGTGCTCGGCAGGTCTGAGAAGTTACTTTGCACGCAAATGACTTTAACAGATTTTCTATAGTGTAGTTTTGTTTCCCATTTTTTCATCTTTTTATAGATGTGTCCTGGCATTTTTTTTCAGTATATAGCAGGTTTCAAGATGAACTGGTACAAAAATCCGTTTTCCCAATGCTGCTTTAATGCTTTCTTTAAAACATAATTAGTCTAGATTTTATCCGAAAACATACATTAGAAAAAATAATTTTCCACAATTTGCTAAGCAATTGAATGTCTCTCCATGGATTCTCTGGCTCTGTTTTCACTCATTCCTCAGCTCAGAAAGAGATAACACAGGTGGCATGATGCATTCTTTGCAGTTATTTCACTCAGCATCAGGAAGCTCCTTTTCCCCCAGGAGGAGGTCCCAGCTGTGTTACAGTCTGTGCTGCATCTGCCCAGCCTCTCCAGCAGAGAGCAATTCACATTATCAAAAATAGAAAAATAGAGAAAATAGAAGGGGTTTTCTTAAAGGGTTTAAAAGATGTTTAAAGTTAACATTTTATGTGCTAGGGAATCCATAAATTGCATAAACAGGAGCTTGGGGACTTACGGGAAAAAGATTGTTATTGTCTTTATATTTTAAAGTCACATTGCTCCAGAGATACAATATAGGCTTCCCAGAAAATCAGATAAATACTAGAGTACCTTAAACAAATGCCTGTAGATAAATAAACTTTTTTTCGTGCCTTTTTTTTTTTTTTTTTTTTTTTTTTTTTTTTTTTGCTTACATATTTATTTATTTTTCTTTCAGGGAGATCAGCTCAAAGTTCCTTACTTTGTATCTAAACAGTGGGGCTCTTTCTTCATGGACAGAGTGCCAGGCCCAGAAAATGCAGAGGAGACCTTAGTTCACACATGGTCCTGTAAATGTATTAGTACTTACAGCACTATTGCAATCCCTAGTCTGGAAGCAATAGCAGGTAAGGAAGATGGTTTGTTTTGGTTTTTTTTCTGATGAGCATATAGTATTCATAGTACATCTGTGGTGCTGTAGATCTGGTTTTGAGGTTATATGTGTCTAAAATACATTCAAAATACTCTGCTCATATGATACAACACTTAGCACTAGTGGCCACTTTGATGTTTGTGCTTTTAATTGTTGTCTGATAAACCAGGGGGTTTGTTCTTGTCTGCAAATGTTAGATGTTTAATTGATTCTCTGTTAGAAAGAGGGAGAAACATTTAAGAGACTGTAGATTAGTTCTAAACTTGGTCTGGACTTCCCCACTGTGTTTTGCTGTTTCTGCTTTCAGTGGTGCATTACATTTGAAACAAAGAGCATGCAAAATTACTTGGGGGTGTTATACTTAAAAATATGTTTCTCACTGATCTGGCTTGTTACACTTCCCCAATCAGCTCACTCTAACTTTGCAACTGCAGTACATACCTGTGGATTACGAAGTGGTGGTGAAGACCTTCTATCTATAGGTGCTCAATCTATCATTTTGCATTACTGAACTTTGTCACTACCCATACCTAAAAGAATAAACAAATTATTAAATGAATGAAGAAGACAGCAAGCATTTACTTAACTAATCCCTCCGTTCAGCATCTGTTGCCAGCTTCATGCTTAAGACCAAGGAATAAAATGTTTGTTGCAAGACAGCATTTCAGACTTGCCCAGCAGTTGCTTCTAGAGCAGGACAAGTGATGGACGTTTTCTTTGAACCATATTTCTCACATGCACTTACATTGTAAGGATATGTCAAAACAGAACAACCATAGCATGCCACAATTTTTTTATGCTCCTGGTATTTGCCATTTTGCAGTCTTTTTCAGCCTAAAAGCACAAAGCCCAAATATACCAAGAGAAAATGCCAACAGAAGATAACTTCTGTAAGACTCCCATCTAATACCTTTTCCAGAGTCATACTGTGGCTTGCTTTGGAAGTGTTGGCCAAGAGAAAACACATTGGTCAGCCACAGTCTGAAACTCTGCCTCCCAGCCAGCTTCCCCCCAGCTCAGTTTACTGGACTAGCAAGGGCTCTCAACCACAACTGTACCACTAACTTTCCAGTGACAGATGAAAGGGTAAGAACCAGAAAGGCAAATCTGGGCAGTTAGTGAGAAGGACAGCTGCCTGTCATCAGCAGTGGAGCTCTTCCAAAGCCTCTTTCTCCATTAGTCCCTCGCTGCATTGAACCAGTGCTGGGGCAAGGGCTCATGTCTGTGAAAGTTAAACACCAGTGCTAAAGGACAGGGGAGAAATAATGTTTTAAACTTGCAGCTGTGTGTCTGACAGCAGACTCAAAGTTGAAGGTACGAGAACATCTCTGCTTTCTTACAGAGAGCGGTATTTATTGTTTATATGTGCAGAAGAGCAGATGTTCATTATTATGGATGTTGAGGAATTCCTGACTCCTCTTGAATACCTTGTCTGACTCCTGTCACAGCAAGCTGTGAGAGCCCCTGCTTTGCCAAGCCCTGAAGTTTTTGTCTGCAGCTGTAAGTCATATCTTAGCTGCAGCTATTTGGGAATAACCAGCTAGAAGAGACTGAAACGGGTTATGCGAGTTTGATGCGCTCCAGCTTTTCCTTTGCTATTCATCTGCTTTAATTACCAGCAGAGGACTTTCCACTGCCAAGCTGCAAAAACGCAGGCCTTTCCTCAAGATCCCCTGAGCCCAAACATGCAGCCAGGCTGCCACCATGCTGACCACATGAACCCAGCTCCCAACCAGCGCTGTGCTGACTGTGGCAGCTCAACCCCGGCTGGCTCAGTCCTGGCAGCACCTGGCTCAGCCTGACCCAGCCAAACAAGCTGCCACCTCACTGGAGGTGCACTGCAGCCTCCTGTGAACTGGGGGTGGACAAGGGTTTCTCTATCAGCAATGTCCGACCTGTCTTTTATATGCCTACATGAGCAGCACTAAGTGCCACGTACAAGTCAGTATCCCAAAAGCTTGTGATCTGCAAAAATATTTGGTGAAATGCAGAGGATTGCTGCACTGCTGACTTTAAGATTGATTCTTGTCGTTTGGATGTGACGAGTATCTGTGCATAAAGAACAGCTTGGTTTATTTCTCAAGACTCATTGAAAAAGATTTTTCCAAAAACTATTCAATGTTACTCAATACTAGCAATGTTTTACAAAAATAACACAGTTTTCATCAAAATTCATATGAGAATTCTTTTCAGAGCATTATCAGAAATTAATGTTGGGTAATAAAACCCTTCAAACCTGTTTCCCTTTTTTTAAATTGAGGAAATATTAAAAAATAAGCTGTAGAACTGAATTGAGAAGTTGGCACAGAAATAACTCTGACAGTTCTCTTTTTTAACCAACATGTTCTAAGTTTGGTGTAGATGCCTTCTGATAGTTTCACCTGAAGAATTTATATGTTAAACTGAAGAGAATGATCTGATAATTAGCAAAGAGCATTGTAGGAAAAGGGTTTCACAGGGAATGCTTCTGTTGGAGTTTTTTTCCAAAGAGTTCAAAGATGCATTAGAAGTTTTTAACTTTAATCTCGCCTCTGACAAGGACAATATTAGTGGAATTGCAGATGATTGCACCACAGTTTGTCATCTAAACTCCCCTGAGAGTCCCTGAAGAGAAATTGGTGTTTTTCTTGTGCTTGAAAAAGTATATTTCATTTACTGCTAGAATTGCTCAGGGAGACCTTCTTCAATACCTTCTGTGTAGTTTCCTCAGTTTGGAGGGGAAATCAGATAGAGGTTATTCTGACACTACAGGGTTAATAAAATAGTAGAAGCCAATGTCCCTACTCCTATTCTGCATGCCTCACTCAAAAATCCATCTGTTTCTCCACTTTTCTGACATTGAGTCTCTCCTCATTTACAACTCCCTTGCAGATTTTGACCATTTTAAAGCACAATGATATCATGAAACAGATTTTCCAAACCACAGTCCATTACCGTGGGAATGTTACTTTAGAGCTCCCACATGAAAATTAAAAGGTGTAGGGGTCTCTCTGAAAAATGGAGTTTTGTATAAACCACAGTTTCTAGGACATCATTTTCCCCTTCAGAAAGTTAGGTATGAGGCAAGTAGAGGAGGATTACTCCTTATCTTTCCTACCTGAATAATTTGAACTTTACCTTCAAGGGTGGCAACTGCTATTCTGTGACCATGTGATCGAATTTCCAGATCCCCATGTAAATAATTGTATTTCCTGCATAACATATGTATTCCAACAATAATTTCAATTATTAAAAAAAACCATCTCAGATTGTTTTTTGATTAACAGTTCTTTGATCCCAAAATATGATATGCATACTTCAAGCTAATGCTTTTCCTTTCCATCTCATTACATTTGGTATTTTTATAAAAGTCACACTTCAGAAAATTCCATGAGGAGTTTTAGAGCTCAGAGGGGAATTTTGGCAAGTTTTTTTGTTCTTCATTGCAAAGAAAAGGTTAAGAAAGTGGGCTCTAAATCGTAATAAGGAGAACGTAAAAAACCTTTTTTCTAATTTCGTGATTGTTAACCTAATGTCCTGAACTTGTCTCATAACCTCTAAATGGTGAAGTTTGTCATCAGATTAAAAACTACTGCGAACAAGAAAAGGCGATTGAGCGATGCTGCAGCTCAAGAGAGTCTCATTTCAGAGAAGAATTAGTGCAAATGTAAATGTTTTATGGAGACAGAGTTCATTTCACACTTTGGAGATTTGATAACCAAGCTTGTGTCATGCATGAGGATAATGCATTTTTTAAAATCTTGCGTGCAATATGAAATCTTATCAGGGTTTGCCCATATGGCTGCATAAGTTTTTCTTCATGCCTTTTTGTTATTTCAATATAGCTAAAACAAGAGAAAAATCTCCATTATAATTTACCAAAGCTGTCTCTTTAAAGATGCCTACAGATCTGTACCCTGCCACTTTCTGCAGGAGTTTGAGTCGTCAGCCTGCTTGCTGTATAAATATAATGATAAAATTGCCAGTGAACCATGACAAAGAAGTTCATGTTTCTGCTTAGAGCTGCAAATTATCTGCACAATGGAAAGCTCAAGGCAGCCGTGGCTGGGGCTCCAGAACTGGCAATGTGCAGGTTGCAGATACACGGGTCTGCCCAGCAGAGATCAACTACAAATTGCAAACTTCACACACCATCTTCCACGTGTATTTTAAAGGCGAATGCCCGGGGGGAATCAGTTATTACAATGGAAGACATGAATTTCACTAAGCATGTAGCCATATACTGATTTCTATATCCTGAACAGCATCATTCGTAATTATTGCTGAAGTGAAAAAAAAAAAAAATCCCCATGTTTTAGCACATTATTTCTATGTTTTTTTATTGACATTACCCACTTAAAGTCAAATCCACCTCCTTTTAAAATTAAATTAGTCCTTGCTGTAACCAGACTGATAATTGTGCTCTTATTCATATATTACAATAATATATAATTTCCTTAAACACATAGAACTATCTATATTATGCATTACTAGTCAGCTATAACCTTTTCTATTTAATGCCTTATTTTACAACTGTGCTTTTACTTGCCAGCTTCAGTGTAAGAATGTATCTATACAATAACATCCAAAGACTAAGTTTATCAAAGTGCTTTGAGGACTTTAACTGCTTTGGGAATTTGCTGCTACAAATAATAGTTTCTACTATAAGGCCAAAGAGGTCATTTTTATAATTAAACCTTTTATGCAAAAAAAGTATTCTTATGCCTGGTGAAAAATTGGTGTACATACACAACAGCAACACTTCTGAGGTTTTGTGGTCCTGAGGTTTCATACAAGGAAGAAACAGATAACAAAGATAACTGGCTAGAGAGAAGATATGCATTCTATATGTATGAACAGTATCTTGATCTGTCACTTGAAAAACATCAGATAACGTAAATCTGATATTTGTTCCAGTAAACTAGTTTCAGTCTTCTTCTTTTAAGAAAAAAAAGAGAGAAGCATGCCCAACACAAACAACAAATATAATGCATCTATTTTTTCAGCTAAAATATACAGCTGAAATCAAAAATAAACTGAATTTTAACCATAACAAATTATTGTTCAATAAATCAGGACTAGCTTATAAAAAGTCTTCAGGACCTAATTACTTCCCAAATGGTCTGAAACCTCATCTTTGCCACAGGATTTAACTACTTGATAGTAATTTTCAGTGTAGAAAGGACAGTATTCAGTGTATTACAGTTTGTTCAGCGTTTCCTTCCTTTTCCAGAAAGGTGTATTGACTTGTGCCCCTGAAGACCGTGTCAAATCATGCAGAACCCAAAAGATTACTTCCTAGCCAATAGCTGACAGAAATGTTCCTGCCATCGTTATTCTGCTCTATGAGATGTCAAAGTACAGCCACCTTGAAAAGATTAAAGGGAGAACTCATGAGCAACTCATTAAGAAAGGGCGAACCACTCAGTCATTTCTGCTTTAAAGTTATCCTTCAACTCAGGCAGCATAATTTCATTTGCAGGCTGTAATTAAAGCTATAATTGGGTTTTGACTGGATCGCAGGCTTGTGGAGTGGGTTTAGACTGACACTTTAAAAATCCTGGTTGTAATACAAAGTTTTGATAATTTTAGAGTGCGAAAAAATAGTGAAAATAGGTAAATCACTAAGTATTGAAAGTACTTGTTTGACCAGGTCAAAATTTTACATAACCTGCAAACTCACACATACAAAAAAAGTTGCTGGAAGCATTTACATACTCTGGATTAGTGCCTAACATATTCCCTCTGGATAAGATGGTCACACATGAACAAAAAACAATGTAGGCCTTGTCTTCATGTGTGTCTGCGTGTGGATTTTTACTTTAAGGTAAACAATGTTTTTCACTTATCCAGAGGAAAAATCAGGGAAAGGGAAGGAAGAAATTTGTTTCACAACAGAGGGGGGACATGATGAGATTAACCCAAGTTTGGAAAGGAAGGTTGATCTTGGTGAGTTGACCTAAAAATGAAAGCAAAAGGGTGTACCATCTCTGCATTTGCCTTAATATAGCTCCTTCACAGTCTCAAAATGCACCTCCTGGGTTTTTTAATCAATCAGAAATGCGTTTCAGCTCAAACAATTGTTTCTTTCCAGGCTAACTTCTTCAACCTACCTCAGAAGCCCTTCCTCCTGCCCTAAGATCCAGAATGAGTCATTCACACAGAAATTAATTAACAGATCCCTGAAAGACTAACATCTCCTAGTCGGATCTTGGCATTCTCTTAAGATTTTTTTTTTTTTTAGATTAAGTTTTCATCTAGATATTTAAAAATATTATAGTCTAATATTTTCTTTTGATCAATTCCAGATCAAGCAAAGAACCACACAGGGCTCTTTTCTTACAAGATCTTGAAAAAACACTGTTTAAATTAAACAAAAATGAGAAAAATTTCCCTCACTTACAAATAATGAGTTTCCTCATATAAACCCAAAACAGTGAAGGAATTTCTAAGGCTTTCCTTCACTGCAGACTCTTATCAGGCTCAGCTGCGAGTTGCTGCACGCCTTGTGTACAGCTGTTTTGTTCAGGAAGGGGTCAGCAGTCCCTTGGCCATAGGGTAGACCCAAAGACATGTGCATTGCTATTCCCAAGATAATTGCAGTGAAACTGCACGCCACGAGCAATGGCAGCAGCCGTGATGGGACAGTCATTCCACCCCCAGGCACTCATCCATCTGCAAAACTCTGGCAGTGGAGCTGCTGCTGCACATATCCCTGCAGTTTGCCCCTTGGGTTTTCTCCAATGTTTCTGTGTTAGATGCCACAGAAGAGTGACCAGTGACAAACCCCAGTGGCCCTGAAGCTCTTGCTCAGGCCAAGCTCTCACCACAAACATCTGCTGGCAGTGCCACGGGCGTGATCTCCAACCAACACACCTGTGTTGGCAAAGGCTCTTGTGTAAGTGCAATTAAAGCAGCGAACCTGCACTTTTACTGAGACTAGTTTTGGTCTTTATTCCTGCATGCCCAGGAGCAAACTGCACTGGCTCATATCATACCCAAACTCAGAAGCTTTCTCCTATGGAGCATCCCCATACTGAGGAGTCCCCCCTTTCCCATATAACACCACACAGATACTCTCCCCCTCTCCAGCTTTTGAGTTATGGAGTACACAGACAGAAACAATGACTTTCATGTATTTGACAGAAGGAATGCTCTCCTTGTGCTGCCTTCACTCTTTTGGGAGCTTTGCTTTAGTACAGCAAACATCTGACCTCCTGCTAAGGAAAATCAGCCTTAGAAGTCTTTCTAAAAATAACTGCTATCAGATAAATCTACTTGTGACCTTGGGTTTTTTTCTTTTTGCCTCTAATATGCCTCTTACATCCTGAGCTTTTAGTGCAAGTGCTGCTTTGACTGTTGCAAAATAGAGATGGGTGAGGCGATAAAAGCATTTAGTATTTAAGAAAACACCCGTTACAGGTTACCCTCAGACTGGCAAGTCAGGTCACTTGAAGGCACAACCAAACTGGAGCTCCCCGACAGCAATTGTGCTTACTTCTCTGTTAAGAAATAATTATTAGAAATTGTTATCATTAAGAAATTAACATTTTCTTTCAACAGCAACTTTGAAATACAATGAAAGATTTATGATAAAGCTTCTAAGCCAGCATAAATTGTGGAAAACCCTGTATAAGCAAAAGAACTGGTTTGGGCAAACTATAGGGTTTGCCCTCTGCCCCTATGGTTACATCACCTGAGTGATGAGATGTGAGATAGGACTCTCTATTTTCTGAAATTTGCCACAATTAAGCAGCTTAAAGATTTTTTCAAACTTGGGTATCACTAACAAGATTTTAGTTCTTTTCCTTGTGCCTTTTCCTTGGTGATAATCAGGGGGATATATTTGGATTCACTTAAGAACACAACCCTGCTGTTTACTAGGAGGCTTCTGCAGCATCTGGCGCCAGCCCTGCTCACTGGCAGGGAGCAGACCTCGGGGTGGAGGGAGAGTTCTGCTTTCTGTAGAGCTTCTCACTCGTCACGGGGATGCTGCTGTGGTGTCATGATGAAAAAATGTTGGCTTTGCTTTTGTTGGTCAATACTGAAAAATGATTCCTGACATTTCTGCGGTGTATTTTGGGAGAAATCTGTTTCAGTCTTGGACTGTGCTTTTAATTGAAAAACAATTACATCCATCTAAAGTGCTTAGTTAAGATTTTATTTGTTTAATGTATTGGTTTGTTCAAGGAAATTTAAAAACATTAGAGTAGTAAGTTTATCAAGCAGGCCTGTGTCTGGATTAAATTAAAATTGTCTTCCATTCAGTTACTCAAATATTTTCCTGATCACTCATTGAGAATATTATATTTTCCCTTCTTCTTGTGGTTTCTCTTCCTTACTGGTGGGTGGAACTCCAAGTCTTCCTCTGATAAAAGCTTGTGGCATTCATTTAGCTGGCCTACACTAAGTGCACAACACACAGACACTGAGATGTTGTCAGCTTTGTAACTGTGACAGAAATACAACCATAACTCCTAAGTATATGCATGGCTAGGGGTATACATAAACACCAGAACACGATGTTGTAATTAATGTCACTTAATACCTGGATCTGGATAACCAAACGCAGTGACTGACAGTAGTTGCTGTTCGAACATCATGATTGTTATTTTGTTCACACCAGAGCTGCTGCAGTCCTGTAAGGGAGGTAGGGCAGGGCAGGAGCTCTTCTGAGCTCAGGCAAAGGCACATGACCTGTGAGGGTTGCCCAAGCCATTGGGAAAAGCTAATAACACTGAAAGGGCACCATAAAGGAAACCAGTCTTCATCACTCATTTGCACTCAGGCTGGTGTGGGAGCAAAGAAAGGAGCAGGACAGGAATTCAGGCCAAATACATCTAATAACTTGCATTTCTGTAGATCTAGGACCCTCTGTACTCCTCTGGGACTCTCTTGGGATCATCCATATCTGATTTCTAGGAGTCTTTGGCTCTCAAAGTGAATACCCTATTTGTCTTGGTTAAAAAAAATAGTCTGGGTGGAATTACCTAAGAATGATAGAAAAATTCTGGGACTGTGATTCTCAGGTAATTGGGTAGAGTCATCCAGATTCTTCCAGTCTCAAGCTGTTTGGTTTGCTCTAGTTTGGATAGAGGCAATATTGGATGAGTTTTGTGCTGAATTCATTATCAGTGTGGGTTAGGACTCATTAGAGCCTTGCTGTCAAATTATATCTCAAAGAGGACTACATATCTGCTGCCTGCCTGATTTATGACTCTCCATCAGGGTTAGGTGAGAAGTTGGTTGCCAAGATGCAAAGGTCTTCCACCACAGCAGCAGCTGTGAGCATGCACAATTGCAAACCCTGAAGTATTTACTGGGAAAAAAACACTAGGAAAATAACAACTTGGAAATAAGCGACTATTTTTTTTTTCCTGAGACTGGCTTTATTATCAAAAACTGTATCTACTTTTTTTCCATGCTTTTGCAAAATGGGTATGGATATTTTCTAGTCATATTCCAAAGTCAGCTTGCTGAGACAAAAGCAATAATTGAATTGATAGAATGGGGTGCGAATGTATAAAAATGTGCTTATTCTCTTTTGGAGCCTTTTGCACTGTATATGGAATGGTTTGGGTGTTTAAGCTGATTATGTAAAGCTAGTTTAACAGGAAGTATCAACGAAATTCCTATTTTGATGCAGCTGGTTCTTTTCCTTAGCAATAAGCAACTCTGTAGCAAGTTTGCCCCATTTGTGCTCCTCTTTGATTGAACTGCTCTTGGGAGACTCCAGACTGCTAGATTTTTAAGCTAGTAAAAGCTTTTCTGTAAAAGTAACTGTATGGCATTTGATTTTTATAGCTCGTAAAGATATTTGGAAATATTTGCTTTCTTTTTCAATTTATTTTGTTATTTTTGAAACCTTTGTTTTAAACTGAGTGTCATAAATAGACTCAGCAGCTGGTACATAAATCCACTGGGCCTTCTGCGTACTAGGAAAACGTCTGCCTGTTCTGCCATGCTCAGAGCAAGCTCCAGAGATTTTCCTGACTCAGACAAAATGAGAAAATTGACTTCTTTGACAAGCTAAAATCACCCACTTAAATAATTCTCTTTCAATTAACTTTTCTCCTATTCCTACTTTATTCCATCCTCTAGCTAATTTTTCAGCTTGATCTAAGAACTCATTTGCTTGCTGTATTATGTTTAATATGAGTTTAAAGCTGCAGACCTGGATGCTGTCCTGGTGCCTTGCCTGAGAATTGCTTGTGAAACAGAACTGAATTTCCTGTTGTTTGTGCCGAAATTACTAAAATTGTGGTTTGCTGTTTCATAAAAGCTGCTGAGTGGAAAAACAAAAATTGCAGCGTGTAGTGACAGGATGTCACCTCGCCAGATTTACTCCAAGTTAAAAAAAAGTTGCAATTAATAACTTACTGTACAGATGAACTGAATAATAGCTTTTATGTTTTACTTTGGTTCTAAACAGACAACCTGGAAAGGAGCTAACTCTGTTTAGGGGGACGTTGTATTTTCTTTTTTCTTTTATTGGAAAAGGAATTGTTTCTTACACTAAGTTTTGTTTGTATGTTTTTTAATTTGGTTTCTTGAACTTTGAGTACGAGGTGAGCACAGGAAGTATCAGTTTTCTGGCTGTGAGGGTGGGCGGGTCACTGTTGGCAGCAAAGGCTTTTTAAAAAGCTACAGAAAAGAAAGCTTTGACTGTTCAGAACTATTTTAATGCATTCAATGTTCTTTACAGACTGGAAGTGATGAGTACACCAAGTTACAAGTGCACATTTCTAAGAATGCTTGATACAAAATGATGTTGTTAACACTGGACTGCAAGAAGGTCTAAGAGCAGGTGCCTTTGGGGAATCTTGCTTCAATAACCATGAAAAACAAAAAAAAAAGGAACTGATTCTTTGTTTTATACATAGCTCTTCTATGAGTAGATTGCTGAGATAAAAGAGAACAATGACAAATTGAAGAATGAATGTGAAGGTGTACTGGGAGAAAAACTCCGTCTAGGCTCCATGAAGATTTTTGATTAGTATTTAAGCATTAGTTAAATAATTTTCTCTCACTAGCATTATTTCAGCAATCAAGGAACTGAATATCCTTTTCTGCAGTTGAATAAACTCTGAAAGTCAATCCTGTGAACAGCTGAAGATGTCAAATAAATGTGTAATCATGCAATCTGATTGAATTCTGATGCTGGTGAGCAAACAGCTCAAGGTTTTAAGAAGTACTGCTATTCACCACAGGCTTATTTTTTATGTGATACAGGCTGTGTTGCTAATCAGATGTGGTATGTTTCTGTCTTGCAGATTTACCGCTGGATTATAGATTTACACGATTTTCCTCAAATAGTTCAGCAGCTGCTGGGTACTACCCAAGCCCTCCAAGAGCACTGCTGCCAAATGAGGACTCAGTGACTATGAAATAGGTTGTCGGCTTTTTCCTTAAATTACCCTGTGGCCCTTACTTAAACTGCTATCAAATGCTAATTGGTGAAAATGCTGTGTGATGCTTCATAAAATAGAGTGATGGATTAAAGCAGACTCCTGTGTAGATTTGTGTTTCACTTGTTTCTCTAGCCCAGCCAGAAGAGGTGAGCGATGCATCCTTCTCTCTAGGTCTTCTGACCACCACTACCCTTCACAAAGTGCTGTTGGCTTTTTCCATGCACTGCCTTCAGGAGAAATGTAATAGGAATAGCTCATCCCAAGTTACATTCTACATTTTTGAGGACATTTTAGGTACTATCCCTATGTAAGGTGATGCTGTTGCTACCATAAGCCCCAGGGAAGACACAAAACAGACCCTGAGCCATATTTCAATTAAGAGTTACCTTGGACAGCCCAGGTAATCACCATAGACCAATGTTTTGCGGGCTCTGAGGAATTTATTCTCCCACTGTAACTATTCTTGGAGATAGAGAAAGACTGAGTCCCCAAGAGAAAGATGCATCATACTCAAAGAGGGACTTGAATGGGATTTAGGCAACTAAATGCTGACTGATCATTCTGAAAGCCTTTGTCATGTGCTTAGTCTGGAATACCTCAAGGATCAGAGCTCTTCTGCAGAAGGAGGGAAACCTACAGTTTCCTTCTCTGATGGAGTGGATTCAAGCCTGTAATCTCCACCTCCCTGGGAAATCTTTCCAAGAGTGGGAAGGATATAGAAAGCAGCCTCAGCCAGAAGAGGAGCAGGACCTAAGGCATAAACTGAATATTGCTAATTTAAGCAAACAGGAATCCTGTTCTCTGTTGATTTAGATTTGTTCTCCAGCACTTAGAACGGGAAGCCCTCAGTAACTAGCACAGGCTAGCAGATGCAAAAACATGTCAAATACTTGTTTAGTCAGCAGTTTTGTCACACTAGGATGGCAGAATTTTGGATAAATTTCCCTCAATGTTTAAAGAACAGTAAACAGAAACTTAATTTTCGTGTTTCCAGGGGAAAGAACTCACTTTGTTAGGCCTAGATAATTACCAGAATAGATTCAACTTAATTTGTGTCAACACAGTTCACTCTGTATCTTTGCAGCTTCACCAGCTAAAACATTTTGTGTCAGAATCAGACACAAACACCATTCCGCCTCATTTCAGAGATACCAGCCTCTGTCTGCGTAGTTTTTTCCTGCCTTTACATAGAATGTTATTTTTACATTCTTGTGGACCAGTATACTTGCAAGTAATAAACAACATTTCCAAATTAGCATTAAGCATTGGTTTATTGAAAGGGAAACATAAAACAAATGGGGACAAAATTAAGAAAAACTTTCTTTAAGACCAGGTGGTTTAGGAATGAAAATGAAAGTGCCATTGTGCTCCTCATAAACTGTAGGCTGAAAATATTTGACTGAAGATGGTAACGGTTATTAAGAGTTGAGTTTATTTGGAAATTTTTTGATTCGCATCAATGTGTTCAGCAGAAAATCTGCCTCATGACAGGGATATGATTTGTATTAAGGAGATACTCAGATTAAAATCTCAGATCCCTGATGACAGCATTATTGAAATTCTAACCTGAATCAAGTTATCTTCTGCAATTAATTTCTGACTAATTTATGGTGCAAAGCCATATTGTGTACCTTCACACTTCTGTTGTTATGAATTTGGAACTGATTTCTGTGGGTTGGGGATTTTTTTTTTTCTTGTTTTTTCTATAAGAAAGCTAATTGAATTGTTAAAGAAAATCAGACCGAAAATCTTCTGTGTCCTTGGATCCTGGTGTCTCAGTGGAGCAGTATTTTTTTAAATGGAAATATGGCAGATTCTAAGGACAGCCTGAACACAAAGCTCACCAGAAGAAATACATACGCCCATCCTTGAGAAAGGCTGTCACCAGCCATTTGCACTTGCTGCCAGAAGGACCTCACAGTAACAGAGGGAGAAGAGGAGAACAGAAAGCTACTGTAAGTGTGACTCCATGTGCCAGCATAGTCTGTGGCTGCAGGAAAACTTGGGAAAAATAACTGAAGTGGTTGCCCAAAAAGTAGAGTTCCTCTTACTAAGGACTCTTCTATTCAAAAATCTGAAAATTATACGGGTCTTATCGCAAAGCAGAGATTGGCAATGGAGCAATGAGGAGGCAATCAGTGCTGTGGAAATGGCATGAAGAACCAGGGAGAAGAAATGCACATGGCAGAAAATTGGTAGACAGCTGGCCATATTTGATATGACACTGTAAAGACACCATCTTAGCTTTTTTCCTTATTCCTTTCTCTCTTTTTTGTTTTTGTTTTTGTTTTTTTTTAATCTCTGAATTGTCTTGCTTTCTCTCATGAGAGGCCATTGACAGGAAGATTGCTGAAGTGCCTGCAAAACTAACTTGAGCATCAGCAGGGAGACATAAAGTTGTAAAGTTTCCTTAAAATCACTGTGTCTGGCTAGACAGCCCTGAAAGTCAGTTTTGCTTACAACTTGAGATGAAAACCAAGTCTCCTTTGGTGCCTGTTTTGGTATAAAGCATATGTGTCTGAATTTTAAAATAAAGAGAATTTTTTTCTGAAAACAAATAAACAAACATGTTCCTGAATTTACCTTATAGCTGAGCAGCAAAAAGAGAAAGGGGAGACAAGCTTGTCTCAAAGCAGTGTAAGGAGAGGTTTTGCTATAGCCTCGAACAAAACAAAACTTGACTCACTCAGCATAAGACATAAAATCAACCAAAAACTTTAATAAATTAATACCTTTAATACTGATAAGGAAGTCACCTTTAATACACAACAGAGCTCAGTGCGGGTTTCCTGAATAGGGCTTCTTCCTGGAAACTGAAGGATTCTTCATCCCCAGTGGGAAGTTAAATAAACAAACACGGGCAGATTATCCATGGCAGACATGGGGCACTGCTGGACACACGATTTTCTGAGACTGCTCCTTCCTCAGGCTGGTGGGGCTCTCCAGCTCGCCTGAGTCCCAGGTCTGTGATGGTGCAGTAGTGAATGCTAAGGGAATTCCCAGGAAGATTTGTCTGATGACAGGTGCCCAGAATCAGCATTTGCAAAACTAGTTTAAATCTTTCCTCCTGAGGCCAAGTATGCATTAAATCATACCAAGGTAAACAACAGCAGAGTGTAAGAATATGTTAATTAGCAGAGATGCCACCAGCAGGAAGGTGACAGCTGAGCTTGCCTTTTGCCACCACAGGGAACAAAAACACAGTAACTGTAAAAAACACACTTTTGTACACAAACTTGATGTTTTACACAGCACAGTTTCTCAGAAAGTCAGGTTTAGAGATGAAGTCACCTCTGTGCAAGAAGGTAAAAGCCTCACACGCTTCACCATAGGGATCAGATGGGAAGATGTTGCTTCTGACTTCGCTGGGAAGAGAGTATGGCGTAGGGCAGCCTGCTGCTCCTCAGCATCATGGAAGGAGCAGGACAAGTTTTGTTGTACTTTTAAGCAGCTGACTTTTAAAACAAAATATGCCTCTTTCTATATACATGCCTGGGGGCAAATAGCATTTCAGCTGACTCACGGCATAAGGTTTAGGAGGGAAAGCACATGGCTAAGCTACAGGAACCTTACCTCTGCAGAGAGCCAGCTGTAATGGTATAATGGCTAAAATGGTGTAGCCACAGACATCTATTGTTAACGATTGGCCACAAACCAGCCCTTCCAGCAAGCACATAGCTGATCCAGAGCCCCCGGGGGAAAGGCTCAATCCCATTATAAATCCAGTTGCCTGTAATTTTGTTTTCTGCAGTTCTAAGTAAGTGGAACATCAAACCCCCTTGGTGAGTCACAGGAGAGAAAAAAAATTAAAAAGAGATTTTCTTCTGAATGTTTTTGGTGCAAGAAACAAATCCTGTTTTTCGGTAAGCATTATAAATAGAATGTTTAACTGGAAAACGGAGCCTGGATAAGGGCCAAAATAAGATGGAATCCAGGAAGTTAAACAGACTCAGAGATTTCCAGCCCTAAAAGCTTGCTAGCATCTTTACAGGGCAAACTGGGGATTCCTGTCTGCAGGACTAGAGCTGTGGCCAGCATGACCGATCATTTCCCTGAACATGGGACAAAGGTGTAAAGCAAATCTTTCCAGTATGAAGTGGGTACCCATGGCAGTTCTCTGGCAGCCATGGCAAGACCACAGAGGTTTTGCAGCTGGCCAGATGTCACAGTTCACAGAAGGGCAAACATCTGAAGCAGCGCATTTAACTTCTGCCCCGCTGCAGCTGAACTGATTTAATCAGAACTGTGCTAAAAATCCCTCACGCCTCCCACTCCCGCTGCCGCAGCGCACACGGGGCTCTCTCACACATGGCCATGACGACTTTTAAGTACTTGCACAGGGGTGAGAAACCATCGCAACCACTTCAAAATGATGTGATGGCTTCCAGCCCCTTCTGCAAATTAGAGGTTGCAAGACACAAAATGGCAGCAGCACAAATGGAGCGGCAGCCTGCACAGCAGCTCCAACAGTGCAGCCAGAGTAGATTCTCCAGCCAGAAAGGTATTTCTGCTTCCCACTGGCTACTAAATGCTAGTAAAAACACTTAAAACTCCATTTGATTCCCCCTTACAAGGCTGGGAACTTACATTCCTTTTTAGAGTGAAAAAAATCATAAACTATCTTACACTGTATACAGGAGGAAAAGATATAGATGTTCTTGTTCAAAATTAATGAGAGTGGTATTTTCAGGGTGTATTTTAGGAAAATAAGTCCATTAACTTTCAGTAGACCTTGTTCTGTCACATCAGTAAAGGAGCTCAAAAAATTGGGACTCCATGTGCCCAATAAACTTACGTTAAAAGATCTCTGAGGAATAAAAGTACAGGTGAATATAGCAATTCTTTTCTTGCCTTATCTCAAAATAATACCTGAGAGTTTCAGTTTTCTTTCTATATCATTCCCTGTAGCTTCAGCCCACAATGAGAAATTAAATGTGCACTCCCAGGTGCTAAGCACCCTGCAAATTATATTAATCCAGAGAAAGAAGATGCTACTGCAAATTTTGTGAAAAGAAACAGTATGTTATGAAATTAAGAGATAAAAAATTCTTTATCTTACTTACTCTGACAGAAGCCCCAAAAATACCTACTGGAGGGCTGCCGTTGAAGCAACTGCAGCAACGTTGAAGACAGCAGCAGTGAATTTCTATCCCTGTTTTTTCCCTCAAAGCTGCCAGAAAATGTATACACATGAACAGGCAGCTGCCCAGAACATGTATATAGCAATTAAAGGGTAGGATGGCATGACATGGAAACCCAGAGACTAAGGGAATGAGGGAATTATCTGCATTTCATAGGAGGTGTGGAGTTTTAGGTCAGTTAAATAAATTAAGTATTCCTAGGCAGTAAGCAGGGAAATCTCTAGATCAGGAGCAGACAGGTGATGGAAAATGGAGTATAGATGAAGCTCAAGGACAAAAAGGCTGAGGGTCAGAATGAGCTGACAATAACAGTTCAACAAGGCAATAGATGGCTAGATGGGTATCAGGGAACTGAGATTACATATATCTCAGAAAATAATAATTAGCAAAATATATCTATTGCGGGGGATTTTCCTGTTTCCTCTAATCTTTCCTCTGTTATTGTGCAGGACTTGGAGATAGCTGATATATTGCTAATAATAATCCATATACAAAATGAGAAGGAAAAATAACGCAAAGACAATTACATGAATTTAGGAAAATAGACTTATTAACTGTTAATATGACCATTATTAGGTAGATATTCTTAAATGCAACTGTAAAAATATTTGTATGCATGTATACGTATTTGTGTGCACACATTTACAAACCCCTGCTGTGCAGAGCACTGCCAGGAGCTCAATAAATACAGATTGTGTATATGAGTGACCCATCACAAGGTGGTTACAGGGCCCCCTGAAATACTCAACAGCAGTGTCCCAAAAGCCCCAGAACAATACACACAATAACCAATTATTGGTGCAGATTAGTACAACAACCTCATGAAGACCCTAAAACTAAGAGCAGTGGTGGAGCTGTCTTTAGGGAATAAGAATGACTGCAACAAGAGCCACCAGTCACTGAGCACCATTGCTTTAGCATCCAGTGTGAAGAATTGATCGCTACAGTAGACTCTAGTGATGCAGAGGTAAGTATTATATTTAAGTGAAAATTAATTTTTAATTACCTTCTTTGTGTTTGATCTAATATCTCACTCTCGAGTCTTGGCTGCAGTAAATAGAATGCAGTAAATCAGAGGGAGAAGATTACAAAGAGAAACGGAGAATCAGTGACAAGTTCAAATACAGTCTCTGAGACAAACCTTTTTCGTGTACTTGTCACTACTGTAGGGAAGAGGAGAGAGACACAGGACTATGAAATTCTAGTACCGGGGTGAGGATAAGTAAGCAACTTGTAAAAAATTTCATTAATTCCAGCAGTTATTTAGTCAGCTTGGCTTTCCACATACCAAGTGGCTTCATAAAATAGGTGGATTCCAGCCTTAAAAATGCCTTTCTCTGAAAACAGCATTCTACAAATGGAAAACATCATTGTGACATACCTGGCATCCAGAGAGGGAGATTGTGGCAGTCAGCTCTAAGAGAGCACTGATGAGGTCTGGCTTTGGAAGGTTCCTCTTGGTGTGAGCATTAACAGTTTGTGCTCCCTGGGGATGGTGCTTGGTATGTAACACCGAAGAAATTTGGAAGGAAAGAAGCTGACTCTCATCATACATGTTGAGAAAGGTCAGACATTTGAAAACATAAAGTAACAACCAATTCAAATAAATAAAAAGCCACATGCTGCTGGAGAGTTGCCCCTCTCCAACCTGTTTTGATCATCAGCAGAGAAAAGAATGGATATGTGCTAAAGAAGGAGCAGGCCAGTTAGGCAGCCGGACAGCTGCTAGAAGAAGATAAACCTAAACCCTGTTGACATCCACAGCAGTGTAAAAGCAGTAACGTGGATTCTGCTGTTAAAAGGCACAGAACAGATGATGGAAGTAATTTTTTATTGGGTCAAGCTATTTCTTGGCATCTCCCATTTAAGTGCCTGTGTACCTGCTTTATGGTTGCTGTCTTCCTGACCTGTCTCAGGACCATGAATCTGTCTCCACTCACCAATGTTTTACCTCATTATTGATGCTGCAGCTTCCCATTCCTTAAGAAATCTGCAGGGATTTTTTTTCATCTGACTTTCTGTCTGCTGGCCTCAGGCTAAACTAGGCTGAACACATGGTGAGAGCAAGGAAGAGGGAAAGAAAGGAAATGTAAAGCAGAGAAAGATGTCCCATTTACATACAAAGAAGAGCTATTTAGGAAACATCTAGTGTTTTCCTCTTCCAGCTACCCTCCTGATACTTTGGCTACCACGAAGTAGGAGAGTAAAAGGCTGCATCTGTGGGAAAGAGAGAAGCGTTTCCAGTCTGCAGATGTAGAAGGAGATAGAGGATTTTCCTCACTGAGACAAATTGTTTTATACCACACTGAATGTGCCCCAACCAGATAGGTACCCTGATGAGCTTAGACAAGATTTCCAGATTTCCAAAATTTCATGGAAATCAGCCCTAAGAATCAGACTCTTTTGGATTCTTAGGGCTGATTTCAGGCGATTCCCTTTCATCCTAGTTTTTGAGCTGTGACTATTTCTGCCCATTGCCTGCAGTGAGCCAGAACCCCAAAATGTCCAAGCAGTAAATGGAATGAATCATGCAACAGTCTCATAAACTTGAAAGATGTAGTAGGAACAACCAAGTTAGGACACTGTCTGGTTGACACCCTGGGTGGAAAAGAGGAGATAGCCAACATTCCCCCATATGTGTCTGGAACTGGGATAAGATTGGAAAATTAAAGCTGCCTTCATGTGGCACTAATATAGTCCAGGGGGAAGAGTTGGGCAGAACATCTCAGATCAAGGAGGGCAGGGTAAACATTATGCAACTATCCAGATTTGCAGTTCTGCTGTTCAGCTACAAGAAGAGACTGTGCTCTTGTCCTACAGGTTTCAGGTCACAGCACTAAGATCAGAAATTATCACAGCTGGACACAAAAGGCAAAGAAAACACAAGGGTTATGGTCATAACCAAATCAATTGTTTTGAAGAATTAGTGGAAGAATCTAGAGAATTTTTTGCTTTTCTCTTTCATTTGAAGAGTTTTGTCACTTAATGACAAATGTAGAAGTGTTTCTTACATGAAAATTAGAGACCAAACAGATCCCACAGAGAACACAGAGGTCCTTAGTGAGAGGGGCATACTTAAAACAACAAAAAAACACAAAACAAACCAAACAAAATCAAACAAACAAACAAAAAAGACCAAAAACCAACCAACCAAAAAAAAAAAACCAAAACAAAAACCAAACAAAAAAAAAAAAAAAAAAAAAAAACAAAACAAACAAAAAAAAACCCACAAAAAAAAAACAAAAACAAAAACAAAAAAAAAAAAAGCCAAGAACACCAAGGAAAATTCAAAGAAGAAAAAATGCTGCTGCATAGGCTGGGCAGAAAGAAAGAAAAGGATGGCCAAGGCTGCATTTGTGGAACAGGTAGAACGATAACTAACATCTTCAGTCACAAAGAGAAACAAACTCCAAACATCCAACCTCCAAAAAGTGAGAACCAAAGGCTTTTAAATGTATGAAGCATCATCAGACACTTGGTGTGTCCTCCAGAATGAGCCCTACATCACTCACTCAATGCAGCCCTGTTGCCTCCTTTCTCATTGCCCTACTGAGGCAACCAGGGCTTGTTCCCTCTTCACATCCTCGTGATCCAGCTTGTCAATGCAGCAGGAAAAGAAAGTGTATTTCCCTTCCCTGCAAGCCACGTATATGTACAGGGCCTTCTTGGAAGGCCTTTTCACTTCTGAAAGAAAAAAGGATAGATGCTACCAAGAGGTGGCTGCTCACAGCGTCTCTGAAGCTGCAGGCCTTTTCAAGACATGCACTGTACTTAGGTGTACAGTGACTTCTGTGAGAGTGACCCAAAAAACTTGCCATTGCTGGAAAAGAGCAGCATTTCCCACATATGTTTGGCTCAGTCACACAGACACCAGACACTGCATGTAATGTGGCTTGCCGTAAAGACCAAGGAAAAATAATGAGCGTGTGACGCAGGAGTACAACAGTGTCTGACCTGAACAGTTTTCAAACAATTTCCATGAAACGTACTCTGCACAACTGGCCAAGTCAATGGTCTTAGCTCCAATAGGTAAATTTAGCTCTTTTCCTAAATCCATTCTGGAGCAATGCCACCCAAAAGGTCAGGTTGCTGTATGTTTCATCTCACATTATGCAATTTAAGGAAATGACAGTTACAAAAACTATTAACCTCAGTGGGACTTTTCCAATAAAATTAAATTAAGAATTTTTTTTTTTTAAGGAACAAATTAACTAGGGTTCTGATACTTGGAAGGAGAGAGGCAGTAAGAGATTTCAGGGACAGAAGCACCAAGGGAATGGAAAACATATGATGGTATGTTACTGAGTCAGTCATTTAAACAACTTTATGGTTAGTGGCAAGAATAGATAGCCTTGGGACATGATTCATCACATCCTAATGAAGACGTCTAAAACAGGTCAGATGAATTCTGCTGTAAAAGAATTTATTTTTCACTGCAGTGTTATAAACAGAGTCTAACGTGCCTAGATCAGAGGTAGTTGCCAGTCAAGTACAGAACAAAAGTGCATGACACGTTCAGAGGTTAGATGGATCCCACCCAGAGTTGCTGCTCCAAATTGACATTGCTTCATTGTTTAATTGTTTTCTTCTTGCTGTCATCACTGAATTCACTGGCATGCAGCAAGGCTAGCAAACCACTGAGCGAAACTCAACCTCAGCAAGAGGGGTTATACCCATGGCTAAAGAAGTGAAGGGTAAAGGGAGATCAAAGACGATCTGTAATCTTGCCTGTGCAAGTAGCATTTTGAACATAATCACACAAAACAGGACGTTGACAGGTCATCTGGTCCACCCCTTGCTCTGAGGCAATATTCATCAGACTTTCTAGATCTGAACCGTTCTTGTCAAATATATGTCCAACTTGCACTCAAAAAGCCTCCAGGGAGAGAGGCGCTGTTCACTCCTTTATTTACTCTTACAAATATTTTTTATCCTAGCTAGCCTAAATTTCTCTTACTGCAATTTACATGCTGTTTTCAGAGGATAAGGATAAGAGATTATTATCTACTTTTTAGCAGCTTTTACATAGCTGAAGGTAATCTTCCTCCAGCTTCTATTCCTGAGGCTAATTTTTTTCAGTCTTTCACTATACATGATGCTTGCTAAAGCCGGAGCTATTTTCATTTCAAAATTACTAGTGGCAATGCTGAAATTAATCTAGTCTGGACAGACCTTGCCTCTCTTAGATATCACTGAATCGTCCTAGAACTTTTAATTTATCTATTTAGCCTGTCAACCACTCTGAGTTACTGAGAAGTAAAATGAGCCCCTTTTTCCACAAGAGGACATAAGGCAGAGCGGACTTGTGGCTCTCCACTCTCTTGGTATCTCCACCATGTTCTAACTGTGCACCAGAGCGAGATCCGAGCAGCGCATCCAACTTCATCCCTCATGAGGCAGAAAACCAAGAGCCCATGCTTTAAGGGAGCCGTGGTGTGCTTTGCCCAAGTCTACAGTCATGACAGGGCAGCACAGGGCAGCTTTTCTATAATACAGAGAGATCCATGCACACACCAAGGGCAGGATTTCAAAAGCCATTCAGACATTATGTTTTTCAGAACTATAAGGGCTAATTGCATTTAACCTAGAGTCAGGTACTTAATATATTTACATACCTAATGATGCAGACGTGACAAGTACTTAAACACCTTCCTCCTGATCACTTTAGGCACCCTGGTAATTTCAGAAATTCCCGTAGAATCAGCCTATTAGCCACATCTGGTCTGACTGTGAGAGTCTGCTGCTCTTCACATGTCCACGTGTATCGCAACATCAATATTTCACAACTCTACTATCAATTCCGTAGAGCCTAATGCCATTCAAATAGGTGTTTAGGAACATATCTTCTAATGATTAATCTAGTGTTTGCATGACTGAAACTGAAGTACTTACTGCTTTTAGGCATGTCATTACTGGTAAAAAAAGCAAGGCTTCATTCCAGATTCTGGCACTGCTCTTGGAGTTTGCAGCAACAGCTTGTGGATCCCTGCTCTTTAGGGCTGAGATTATCAATAGATATTGATGAGAAAGACAGGAGGAATGAAAGGGTGAAGGGAAATCTACAGTTTCATCTAGTTTCCACAAGTTTATTAGTCCTGATAGAACAGCAGGAAGTCACATTTTAAACCTCAAGGAACCTGTCTAAAACCATTGTCAGAAAATATGAATTTTGCATTTTAGAGCAGGGAACGGAGCACTTATGAGCCTGCTGACTGATTCAGTAACATCAGTGAACACATTACTAAAATAAGGAATACACTTTGTGAAATGCAGACTTCAGGTAGTTGGAGACCGTCCTGATCTATCACATGTAAATATTTTTATTTTCATTATGTAGTCGATAAAACACACTCAGCTTTCAAAACCCAACAAAAATTTGGAATTCTTCACTTTGAACTTTGTCTTGGCTATAGTGACTGAGAAAGAAAAGAGAATGTTCCAAAGAATAATTTATTTTATGCTCTTTTATATTACTTTCGGAAGTATCTTCAATTGTGTGACTGCAAAAAATGTCGGGATGGCTGACTTGAACAGTCACGGTGTTTCACTTTTTTTTTTTTCCCCCTTCTTTTACACGGGAAACGTTTATCTAAGTAGCCACACCACACTTAAAAGAGCAGATTGACAAATCGGCTTTTTGTTTCTTTGCTGGCTTGAGGGGACTTTTGGGTGGGAGGTCCTCTTCCTCTCATGCAGTATGGTGACAGCACTAGGGATGGACAATGAATATGAATGGGACACCCGGGATGCTGCCACCTCCACAGCCGCCCTGCCCGTCCGTGGTACCGCCGCCGTACTCTAGCTCCAGGGAATCCTGTGCCAACACTCCGGCGTTGGAACCCAAACATTCCCCGCGGAGGAACGAGTCCTCCCGCTAAAAGGGAGAATTAGGGCATTTCCGTGAAGTTGGAGCCGGGGAGGAACGGGCGGGGGAGGAAAAGCCGTGTGCGCGCCAGGGATAAACACAAGGGCACAGCCGGAGCGAGAGCAGCGCCGGGGCCGGAGCGGGACAGCTGCGGGGCGGCTCCACCGAGCCGTGCCGCCATGGCGTGAGGGGGAAGAAGGAGGAGGAGGAGGAGGACGGGGAGAGGTACGGAAGGAGGGCGGGGAAGCGGGAGGTGGAGCGGGAGGGGGGGAGTCACTTTCTTCCTGCGCTGAAAAACGCACCCCTCACCCCCTCCCCGCTCCGTCCCCCGGGGCTGCGGAGAAGAAACTTTCTGGCAGGCGAGAGGCGGCGGGGGCCGGGCAGGGGCCGCGGGCGGTGAGTGCCCGTGCGGAGCGCAGCGCTGCCGTGCTGTGCCTCCATCCCGCCGCGGCTCCCGGGGCTGCTGGCGGCGGGGCGGGAGTGCGCCGGGGCGGGGCGGGGGCGCCGCTGGCCGCCGGCTTCGGGAAGGGGCGGGCGGTCCCGGCGCTGCCCCCGGCACACGTCCCGAGGCCGTGCGGCGCCCGGGGCAGCGGCGGGAGCGGCTCCAGGTGCTGGCGGGGCCGGGCAGCGGGACCAGGTCGGCCGGGAGCGGGGTGGGCGCCGGGCGGGGGCCGGGGCGTCCCGCGGGGAGCAGCTCCCGGCAGGCACGGGCTCTTGCCGGCCGTCCCCGGCGGAGCGGGGCTGCTGTGGGCACCCAGGGGACGGGCCCCGCATGTCGCAGGGAGCTGGGGGCGTGCGGGGGACGTGGCGCTTTCTGTGCGAGCCTCACCTGTGGGCGCCGCGGGTAACAGCTCCGCTCCTCCGCAGCACCGCGACCGCCAGCGCCTCCGAGCCTTGGCCGCCGACTTCAGCCTCCCAAACACGCGCGTGTGAAAGGTAAGCGGTGGCATCCCTGTGCTGCACCTAGGCAAGCTGAGAGACAGGGACAGAGCGACTTGCCCGATGCAACTTCCTGCCGCTTCTTTTTCTACTTCTTTTTTCTTTTATTTTTTTTTTTTTTTTTTTTTTTAATTGGAAAAGTTTTAAGTAACCTGGGACCAGAGCTGTCAACTCGAGAAGCTCAGTCTTCTCAACCCCAGGCAGCGAGTTGCAATTCCTGTATCTAGTATTGCATGAAAGTAGTGCATCATCGCTTGGTGTGTCTCATGCCAACTCTTAAAATTCAATATGGTATGAATGAAAGTAGCCACCCTCTCTGTTCTTCTGTCATTCCCTCTTGAAGCAATATAAAGCTGTGACATTTTCCTGCGTTTACAAGTTGGAGTGGCTTGGTTTTTAGCCATAAGCAATGGCAACATAAAAAGTAGACACAACTGTGAATGAAATACAAGAAATATTGCTCAACTTGGAGATTTTTCAGTCACACTAAGAAGATCAACTACAATTTAAATAACACAAAAATTTTAGTATAGTCTAAACAAAGACAGAGAAAATCTCAGCCTGAATAGTGCCACATTATGTTTATCATGCCAACTATTATTATAACTCATTGCAGTTTTTCAAAAAAGGAACAATTCAGCTGAAGGGCAGCAGTGGGAGTCAATAATTCAGATGCTGTTTATTAGTCTGAAAGACTCTAGCTGGGTAGCCTTGGGCAAGTCACTCCACCTCGCCGTGGCTCTGTTTTCTTCCTCATAAAACAGATAAATGTGCTTGCTTGCTTCACAGGGGTGTTGAGAAGTTTAATTAATTAATTTGTTTCATAACGACTTGTAGATACTTGGGTGCATCTTTCTACAGAAGTGCTAAGTATTATTTCAACTATGAGTTTCATTACTGTGTCTCATTGCTTGAATGTGTTTTTCTTCAGTGACCTGAATTAGTTAAGTTTTTAGGAGAAGTCAACAAAGTAGTAAGTCTGGATTGGGATTGTCTTGACTCTCTGTAAACTTCATGGAGATGCGAAACCAAAATATACTAACCACGGTGTATTTTAATGGGGCAGAGCTACTGGTCCTTTAAAAAATGTCAATTTTTTTGTTATTCAAAGTAAGAGATTGCCTTTGTTGTTTTGTTTGAAGTTTTGTGGTGTTTTGTATAATTTTGAATTGCCGCGAGAAACACCTTAATGCTCTTAAGATAATAAAAGAGAAAGATACGAGAATAGTTTATAAACATGTCTGTATTCTCTACTGTGAACACTGACCTCAGAAGACACTTGGTGGTGATTTTCCACTAGGCATTCATATACAGTCTCCTTTACAACCTGTTCTTTGGTTATAGAGAATGTTGCAAGAAAGAAATGCATGAACTGAATCATTGATTGCCTATGGTAAAAGTTGATAGATTTTGGTTGCCTAGGCAGGCTCAGTCTTTACTACAGTGTATATTAGTTATTGTAACTAGATATTGAGTAAATATCTGCACTACAATGGGGAGGAAAATGTTTTTAATTACCTGGTCAAATGTTAGATGTGATTTTCATAGGCTGCATACAGTTATAAGTAAAAAGGAGTAGCTGAAAGCTGGCTTTAGAGTGACATCTTGGGTTTGGTACTTTTTAAAGGCTCATGAGGTTTCTGTGTACCATTTCTTTTCCTCGAGGACAACGGCACCAAGTGCATAACCTTTTTTAAAACTGAATTCAAATAAAACCTGGATCAGTGGTGGTAGAAAGTCATTCATATCACCGGGCAGGTGTTGGGTTGTGAATGAACATAGGGAGTTTATATCCTAGTAGAGAAATGGTCACATCCATCAATACCCAGCAGTCTGACCAGTAAAAACTAGGGTTAAATGAGGAGGTAAATGTGTCCATAAAACTGAAGTGTGCCTTTCCTCAGAAGTGATTGCATTTAACTAAAATTCAGTCACATCCTTAGGCTTGTGTATGGAAACTTGCACATCTGGCACCCACAACATACTATAGTAATGAGCAGAAATAAATCTAGTTACTATTGCTATTGTTCCTGGATATTTTGCAATAAAGTCCTTTGGGGGCGGGGGGAGGAGCCTGAAGGAGTTAAAAAATAAAGAAAAAAACAGCTTTCCATAACCATTGTTTTCTTGTTTAAACTTCGTAATCCAAGTGTCTAGTGAGTGAAAGAGATCATGACTTTCTCTTAGCAAGTTGTATTTAATTAGTAAATATGGTATCAGCAAATTTGTCCAGGCCGCTTCTTTGCTGTGTCCATTCAGCTGAGGTAGATTAAAGAGTGTAGTTACAGCAGTGGAGTCCCCCAAATGTTAAACCATGGTGCCAGTTTCTGTTCAAGACTGTAGCCACATAGATTCTGCATTTGACTCCCTTTGAGCCAGTTTTCTGTTTATATGGGTAAGCTTTGTGCTGGTGTCTCTTAGCCCAGCTGAACCCAGCTGGATTATGGTGAGGTGTGACAGTGCTGCATTAGTAAGAACCCAAACCCTTGTGTGCTGCACTTTGAGCAGATTTGGTTACGTACTCAGGATGAGAACTGGGCAGAGAAGGGAGCTAAAGGAAAAAGGAAATTTGAACTAAAGGAAATTTATCCAATGCTACCAGAGATGTCTCTCATGAATGCTTTGTCAGTAAAAGCTTAGCAGAAATGAAGTGTTGGTAACGGAGAGCTGACCAAAGGGGTCTGGTCATTTTGGGGATCACATGAAGGACAGGGCACTGGAAATAATTTCTCACATCAGGTGCTGGCATGACGCTTTCATCCGCTCTTGGGACATGGTCAAGTGTGAAAGCACAGGCACAATGTGACTATCATGTACACAGTCTGAAATTATCTTTGTTTGGTGTTTCTGTTTTTCCCCTTGCTTAGGCTCAGAGTATGCAGTAGGAATCAGCGCTAGCATTGTTTAGAGTAGGCAAAGGATTGTAGGGACCATGGTCACTTGACTCAGGCAGGTGTTGTATCTCAGTACAGGAGAAATGTAATTTAACATACAAGTTCTTTCACCATGGTTGTCCTGGCTTAGGCTCTTATTTTGTTTGTGGGATTTTTATCAGAAATATTAAAAATGTTGAACTTTATATAAACCTGGTATGCCTTATTAAGCCTTCTAATCAAGTGGCTGCCTATAGGTGTTAAAGTATTTTGAAAAGTTGTTTACAAGCATTTCTGTGGATATCATGTTCCTTTAAAGCCTTTTAATCATATCTTTGCAATCATGGTTCATAACACTTTTTGCCAAAATGATCTGTCTGGTTTCAGTTCTGCTATGAGAGCCATGCCTGCACAACTTACAGTCAGAAATGAGATCATAAGATTCTAAATTTCAAAATTAACCCATAATTTAATGGTTGTGTTGACACCTGCTCACAGATTGCTCATGCACACTGTGAGTAGCTACATTTTGCAGGACTAGTGTAGCTGTTTAACTCCTATCTGCAGCTGAAGCTTCTGTCCTTGAAAATGTAGTCATCACTTTTATTGAAGCTTTTTTTAAGGGTATTGTGGGAGCACTGAGAACAATAATAGCCCTGAAGGAACTACAGGACAATACATTTTATTCTCTCTCCAGGTCTGTACCCTGAAAAAAGCAGTTCCAACTGGGTACATGTCTATAGGGAGAGAGAAGAGCTATATACTCTATCTCTCTATGGAGAAACCCTAGATAATGAGATAGCAGCAGAGATAACAAAAAAATTGTACCAATAATAACGAAAAATAAACTCATCTGTAGAGAGATGCAAGTACCAGGTAGGGTGGTACAATTTAGGTCCACAGTGATGTTCATCCTGTAACAAATGTAGTTCTTCTGTGTGAGTACACATTTGGGGTCTGCATACTCACACTCTTAAGATTATATGTAGGTAGTATAAAAGCAAGTGTTGGTTTAAATTGCTTAAATGGCAAACTCCTTAGGTTCATAAATTGACTAGCATCAGCATCTTTGGACGTTTCTGGTGCTCCTATATGCTGTCACGATAATTTAACATGTATGATTGACATGGCATAATCCCAGCTGGCAACTCAGCCCCGCACAGCTACTTGTTCACTCCCCTCAGTGGGATGAGGAAGAGAATTGGAAGAACAAAAGTGAGAACACTCTTGGGTTGACATGCAGTTGGTTTAATAGATAAAAGCCGTGCAAAACAAAGAATTCATTCACCACTTCCCATGGGCAGGCAGGTGTTCAGCCATCCCCAGGAAAGCACAGTTCCATCACATGTAGTGGTTACTTGGGAAGATAAATGCTGCAACTCTGAACTCGCCTCTCTTTCTTCTTCTTTCACAATATTATATGCTAAGCATGACATCATATGTTATGGAATATCCCTGTGGTCGGTTGGGATCAGCTGTCCTGACTGCCCCTCCCAACTCCTTGTGCATCCTCAGCCCCCTTGCTGGTGGGATGGGGGAAGAGACAGAAAAGTCCTTGACTGTATAAATGTTGCTCAGCAGTAACTAAAACATCCCTACATTATCAACACTGTTTCCAGCACAAATCCAAAACATAGCCAGTACCAGCTACTATGAAGGAAATTAATTCTAGCCTAGCCAAAACCATCACAATAAAAATAACAAAAGATTAATACAGTTTTGTATGCAACACTGAGTCATAAACAGGATATGGAAACATGAAGTGAGTTTTGATACCGTAGCCATTGAAGGATATGATGCATTTTAGAATTCCTATCTATTAATACAAAGTCCTGTAGAAATGCTTTACAAATAAAAATATTTACTCGGCTACTCAAGTCTGTAGATAGATATAGATATACAGAGAGTGACAACTGGCTTTGTAAAACTCCAGCAGAATCACATCATTTGTTTACAACATCTTGAAGACAATTGAATGGAGTACAATTAAAACAATAAGGAGGGAATATTGAAGCTGTTAATTTTACATAGGCAAGGAGAACAACAAATGGGGGGACTTAAAACATTTACAAGTATTTGGAAGAGTAAAGGTCAAGGCCAGAAGACTTAGTTGGAAAGAGGATAGAAGTTAAAGTCTGAAATGAAAACACTTGTTTTGGTATCAGAAGTTTCTGGTGTTGTAATCAGCCTCCTCAGAAGTGAGGGAAGATGGATGGCATGCAACTCCCTGGGGCGGGTTAGGCACAAGGAGGAATACTGACAGCAGTAAATTGGCTTTCCCCTTTTGCATGTATGCTTATTTTTTCCTGTCCTTTATTTGCACCTCCTGGGCATTGCCATCACCCTGTGAAGTTTTTCCAGTTCTTCCTGTGCTCTGTGATTGTACCACTGGATCCACACAGAGGCTCCTGTCTGCCCCAAACGTTCTGTTCCCTCACTCCCTTCTCGTGATGGGTGGTTGTGTCTCAGGGCTGTGGGCTGCTGTCAGCAGAAACCCTAAGCATCGTTCCTAATACCCCACACCAAAGAGTTCACAGCCTTACCAGCCCTGAGTGCGTCTCTGTGCGAGGGCCAGGAAGACAAGTTACTTCTTGGTGGCTGCCAAAGGAATATTGTTTCACCACCCAGCTTGTGCAGGAGCCTTTGTTCTGTGTTTCTGAAATGCTTGTTGCTGTCATAGTCACAAGCCCTAAAAGTGCCCTACGTGCAATAACAGTGCAACACAGTTTGATTGACTTCTGGGGCATTTATGGAGCAGACAAAGGGAAGGAGAATATCCTCCTGGCCTAGATAAAAATTCTCAAACTGCCTTCCTATAGTGTTAACGTCTGTGAAAACATCTCTGAAGTAAATGCAAATCCTAATTTTAATTATTGAAATGGCCTTTTGAAATTATGTCAGCACAGGATATAGTGCTGGTGTTCTAGAGGAAGTCTTTCTGTGGTATCTTATAGTTGTATGCCTTTGATGGTAAAAGTGAGTGGACATTCATTCACTGAATGTGGATGCCTTAACAGGCATGTCTGAACTGGTTGGGAATGATTGTCTTCAGGATTCTAGATATTCTAGCCCTTAGTCATTCTACAGAGTGAAGTATGGAATAAAAGATCCCAGTAAGGGCTAGGAATACTAGTGTTAGTGCAACTAAAATATTACTGAGAAAGCATTTTTACAGGAGGATAAATTACAAAATAGAAGAAACTTCTAAATTTCCAAATTATGGTTTGGACATGCAGATGATTTAAATCATGTTTTTGCTTGAGGCAGAGAGAAGGTTACACATTCAGTGTGTATGCCCTGTTAGTTTATATATACAGTGATAAAATAGACAATAAAGCTTTTAACTGAAAGGAATTGACAGATGAAACTTCCATCATAGATATCTTACGCATCCTACTGTGAACTTATAAGAATACTTTGCAGTTGTCATCTCCCCTGTATCATGGTGGAGAATGAACGCAACCCTTCATTCTCCCGGAGTTGTGGTGTGACACGGCTGTGTACTGCTCTACACAGACCTGTTTAATTTTGTGTTAGATCAAAGGACAGACACAAGTTTAAATCTTGACTGCTGACATGATGCCATAGACTGATAATCCCTATAGGAACTGGCTGTTTCTAGTTGCTGTTAGGATTTTCATAGCACAGCTTTTAGTCAGACATAGAAGCTGATACAAAGCTTCTTTCAAGGTGTTTCAGATCATTTCAGAACGAGTGCAATACTAACACCTGGGTACCTGAGCTATACTTTATTTATGGCAGATGTAATTCTGAATTATATTTGGAATTTCAGTATTTAAGTTTTGAAATACCTTTGAAATTATATAATTGTGATGTAGCATGTTTTTCATAGTGAAAAAATCAGAGGAAGAAATGAAGTAATGTCCCCTGGTGGCTAAGGTCGTAATAGGTGTTTTTCAAGTTTTAAGCAGTGATTTTTACACCTTTTCAGTATTTTTATTGGAGAGACAGATTTGGTTTTAGCTCACCAACCAAAAGGAGAGTGAAGGACTCCTGACTGCTCCTCACTCTTGGGACATAGGAGTTTCCTGCCCTGGTGTCCTACCCTGCAGCTTTGAAGGGGACTCAGCAGTACTGCTTGTTGATATAGAAGCTATACAGCTTGGGACTTTGGTCAATAGATTTATTGTGATTATTACAGCATAAAGAGAAGCTTATAGTTTTATTGGTTCTGTTCCATCTGCCACGTAATTATGCTGTATTGGATGTTTCTCTGGAGCCAATTATATATATGGGAATTAGTCTTATTGACCCTTTCACCTCTCTGTTTTCATGGATGTACCCTACAGTGTTTAGTACTAAAATGCCATTGGATTCAGTTAGAAAACTTAATTGCTCTTCCATTTTTAAATATGTTTGCAAAATATTTAGATTGATGATAAAACTGACTTTGTTGAACAAAATAGCTCTTCAGTTGATGTAACTGTCATGATTTTAGAATGTTGCCATTATATAATGTTACCAAAATTTCCAATTAATAGTCCATTTTATAGATGCTGCTCCTCTCATCAGCAGCAAAGTCAATTGCAATATGTGTGGAAAGAGATTTCAGATATTTGGACAAAGTGCAAAAAAAGGAGTTCCTACAGAAGTTTGCTTTTCTCCGCTGTAATCTAACCTACCGCTCCTCGTGTTACATTTTGGCAGTTGTCAGCATTGGGACAAAAAATTGCACTTCCCTCTCCATTTAATGGAACAAGATTCCACACATGTCTCATTGCAATGTTACCAATTAGTTTCACAGTTTTGGTAGGACAGCAGCAGTTTCTGATGGTTGACCATTTCTTGTTAAAATATCTCTGACTTTCTTACCTGTTTTAGCATTGGGTACTAAAATCGCTTATTTTAATTTTAATACCAGTCCTTGTAATGTAATTTTTTACAAAACTGAAGTTACACTGTTGTTCAAAATGGAACTGCGTGTTACAATATTACAAGCATTTAAAAAAAATTGAGTAAAAAACCTTCATTTTCACTGTCAATAATTTATGAAATGCAAAAATATTATGAAATCTTCGTCCATGCTGATTCAGAGGTCATTCTCTAACGTAAAAAGTTTGCACACTGAACCTGAAGATTTGATTTTGTCAGTGTGGTGGAGCAGGTTTTCTTTTAAATCTTTGAACACATTTCTTACACAAACATTTGTTTCTCAGGTAATGATAATAAGACCTGTAGCTTTTGTGAAAAACAGTAGCTTCCCAGAAGAAGACAAAAAGTCGATGTGTTCATGTCCCAGCCCTGGGCTCTGGGAAGATCTTTTATTCAGAAACCTGAGTAGTCTGTGGTGTTGTAATGCCTCCAGTTCGTGGAAGTTTTAGTCACTTGAAATCCCACCTTTTATGTTGCTGACTGTAGGTGTTGACAAGATGCCCATGTCAGAGTTGAGTCATGGGCTAGCGTGGGAAATGCCAGCAGAGACACCTGCAGTTCCTGCTTTTTAAGAAGTGATGGAAGTGTGGTCCCAGGAAAAAGCAGCTACAAAGCAGAGTGGCTCTTCAGAGCTGATACTACAGAAAGGCACAGTTCTTTACCTGTTTTTAGTTTTTAATCACCCACAAGAAGGTCAGATTGCTTCAAGGGCAGCTGTGCAAGCGGTGATCCTAACAGTGCCATAATTTCCTCTCCCTGCTCCTCTGCCCCTCTCTCACTCCTCTGCTTCCACTGATGAAGCGATATTTCTGTGCACATGTGGCAGGAGTAAATGGGCCTCTCTTCTCTTTTAAATAGTTTATTTGGTGGAGTTTTCTGTATAAACCAATGTTTAGTTTAGTTAGTGGTTTCAGTTTTGCAATACTTATTTACTACAATTGAGCATCTACCAGTTAATGCAGATGGGGAGAGGTAAAATAGTTAAGATTTAATCTGATTTGGGTGGGTTTTTTTCTGGAATAATTAATGTTTTTTACTGTTTGTTTCTGCTGGCAGTGGAGTGGAAATCATGTGAAATGCTCTTTCAATCTAGGACTAAGTGACAACATTTTCAAAGCATATTGTATATTAGCATTTTCTTCCATGGGCAAGCATCCTTTATTCTCCTTTTAATTTTCAATACTTTATCAGGTCATGGTTTCCCAACTGAATAGAAACCGCTCGTTTTCAGAAAAGTTTGAGTTGCTTGGTAAAGTTTTTCTTGGAAGATGTGGCTGGTCATGATGTAGTGTAATGTGAGAGTAAGAAATTCCTCTAGCTTTAAAAAATGGTATTGTGAGTTCACATTAAATGATCACAAGGCCCAGACTCCTTTCAAGCCCTGTGTATCAAGCGAACTTGTAGCAGGTTCACTCAGAACTGATAAGTTGGCACTTAAGTGGAGTTATTTACATAGATCCACAGATCCAACTTCACCTAAGCTGTGCAGATAATCAAGATTCAGAAGTTTCCATGGGAAATAAGGTGTGCTCCTTTCCAGCTGCCTCCTCCCATCCATCAGTCACACCAGACTGAGCCCTGCTAAGTTATGGGACAGTGCTCAATGTCCTTACTGAGTTTGTGGCTGCTGAGTTATTCTCTTCATGTCATGGAAAGGGTGTCAGTATAATTTAGCCAAGAATAAATTATTTTGTACTTCTGCTTTTGTCACTACCTATTGACTTTCTTCCAGATCTTGACTCTGAATAGGCTGCTTATGAATTTACAATAGATTGGTCTTCCAGTTATTTTGTTGTTAGCCTAACCAATGTGGTTCCTTCTCATGTAAAGGTAGAAGAAAAAGGGTTTACCTTCGCTATGAAATGTGCACATGAATGAAGGGTGAAAATGGGGGAGGCTATTGAATGCTTAAGAGTACAGGCTATGCCTTCTTGGCAACACTGGATGTGTTTGACGGTGTAATGCTGGGAAATGTGTGTTCAGATTTGCAAAGGGGTAGTTCTGGGAAACCTTACTGTATATTCCCTAATTGGTGGTCAGAAATACCTTAATTTAGGGAACTCTTAAAACCATCCCTAAATTTATGCGTGTTCTTAATTCTTACTGATGTGCAGAAGTACTGAGTGAAATAAAACCAAAGGAAAGAATGCATTAAGTCCTTACTGCTAGCTGGGATTTTTTTCTGCTTGTGTAAGCCAGGCAACTTTTTCAATATATGGTTAACACAGAAAAAGCTACAAGCATTTTTAGCTTTTTTGGGGGGTATTTTTACGGTACTTTCCTCTGCCCACAGTTCTAAAGAATCACAGAGGCTTAAAAAAAAACTACAGTGGCATTTTTTATTATTATGACAAAGCAGTTTTTTCATCAATTAAAAAGATTACATTGTGTTTGACTGTAATGTACTGGTTTAGCTGGTTTTAACCTCCTTCCTCTCAAAACGTACTGTTGTATAGTTTCCTTCATTATAGAGAAGAATACAAGTAGATTTGAGTATGTCTGGATAAACTGTGGTGCATGTTTCTTTTTGAATGTGTTTATGTGGTCAGACTATGTAGATATAGTAAAAGTGTTACCAAGTAAACCAGCCTGTGGTAATGTGTCCTGTAATAACTGCTTTTCATCCAAGACAGGGCCAAATGTTCTTGCAAAATGCCTTAAAATACTATGAAAATGTCGTCTTCCATTGCGCTCTGTTTAAGCAATTATGCTGCTCACTGTAATAGATAAATTTAAGCAGTTACAGGGTGCGATATTATTTGTGTCCTAGGTACTAATGTACAAGAAATTATGTATTTCTTGGCCAAAGATATTTACTCCCAGATTAATTTTAGGAGCTGAGCACAAAAATCTAGAGGGCCTGGGTACCCTGTAGTCACGAAGGGTCCTTGTCTTTCAAAGTTGTCTCATATTAATGATTTTGTTGAAACAGGATGTGGGTCTCTAAGTAAGATTTTAGCAGCCTAAGTTTTTGTTAGAAAATTTTGGCTATAGAATAAGGACCTGTGGGGAGAAGTAAAAGGTTGCTTTGTACCTTAACTTCTTACAAGTTTTATGATGGAATCCTATGAAACAGGTTTTCCATGGCACAAAAAAATTGTATTTGTTTTTAGGTTTTCTTTCCTTCTATTTCCCCTTTTAATAATTGAAAACTACTGTTCATTATTTACATAAAACTGTCTCACTTGAGCCTGCTTTCCATAACCTTTTCCCTCGTAAGAATTCTAGGAATTTGCTGGCTTTCCTCAGGGGGACCTTGGCCATGTTTTATCTGTGACTTTAGGCCAGATAGTTGGTAATTTCTATAAAGTAACATACTATGTTTAAATAGTTGCATTTACCAATGAATAGGTTTCCCATTTGAGCACATTTCAAGAAGTCATGTACATAGAAGAATATGCATTTTAATTCAATGTTCAGCCTTCTCAGTAATTGGCAGTAAATCTCCACATGTAAAATGGAAAGCCCCTTGGAAAAAAAATACTAATAATGCAAACCCCTAAATGCCTGGGAGGCAAGGTATTTCAGCTGTTTTTCTAAGACTCTGCCACTTACTGTTTCCCTTTTTGATTCTTGACTTGTTCTTTTTTTAAAATGAGGACGTGTCAGAACCGGAGGCCTTAAGCACGGTGTAAAGTGACCCCGGCATAAACTTCCAGCATTCCTCATCTTTCCCTCTCCAGCTGCTAACATCAGCCAAGGCAGCACGCAGGCTTGGCTGCCGCCAGCTCCCTGGCTCTCCCCTTTCCTCCTCCCTCCCTGCTCTTCTCCGCTTGCCAGTACAGTCAGCGCTGCTTCTTATTAGGCACCGTTGCAATTATTTGAAATCTCGAGTACAAGAGCTGTTGTTGTGTCCCTTCACCTGGTGTCACCACTAGAGGGAAAGATGCGGGAGGAAGGGGCTTTCTTCAAAGTGTACAGCTTTTTCTCTTGGGTGAATGGCTCAGTAGGCATTTCATCTGAAGTATTCATATAGAAATTATTTGGAAGTCACCTGGACAATGCATGGGATTCTTCAGATGGAATCGTGTTTCTGAGAGAGGCTCCTGAGCTACAGAGTCTCACAGATTCATTTTCTAACTCATTCTTTCACGTCTGTCTATCGCAGGACATTTCAAAGATGGTTTGGCTGCCATTGAGACCTGGAGATCTGATGCCACAATGAGGACTCACACACGGGGAGCCCCAAGTGTGTTTTTCATACACGCGGTTTGCTTTGCCTTTGCCTGCGGTGCCAGGGAGGACCGAGACGCGATGGTTCCTTTTGTCAATGCCAACTATGACAGCTACCCCATGCTCTACTTCTCCAAGGGGGACGTGGAGACTCTGCGTCTCCAGGCCAGCACCACGCACCAGCACATCGCGGCTCGTCTGATTGAAGCGGTGCAGACCATGCTGTCGAATCCCCTGGAGTACCTTCCTCCCTGGGAACCAAAGGAGTTCAGCGCTCGCTGGAATGAAATTTATGGCAATAACCTTGGGGCCCTGGCAATGTTCTGTGTGCTCTTCCCCGAAAACATCGAGGCCATCAATATGGCCAAGGATTACATGGAGAGGATGGCGGCTCAGCCTAGTTGGTAGATTTTTGTCTTCTTTTTTTTTTAAGTTGTTCTTACTGTATAAACTACTTCCAGTTGGAAGAGTGAGTGGATGAGTGTATTGCTTAAATTATGTCAGTTGTTCTAACATTCTATTCATTTTAACGTTGGTTAACTTGCTGAATGCATTTACTCTCATCTGGACCAGCAGTGACTCACAGCTTTTCACCTTTACTGGATTTACCTTCTTGAAACTTGATGCTGAAAGGAGCATGACCCTTGTGCACCACTCTAATTGCTGTAAAAAAAAAAAGTAATCTAAACTCACTCTCAATCAGAAGGAAGGGTTTCACATCTGGTTTGTGGCAAGAAGTGCTAAAAGTGTTATTTTTTTAGGGTTTTTTTCCCAGATTCATACATATCTTTTGGGTAATTCTTCCTTAGGAGGAATTCAGGAAAGGGAGACCTATGAAAAAGGTATCATTAGGTGTAGATAAAAATACACCTTGTAGACCGTGGTCCAGGACTGCCGTCACTGTGAATAGGTCAGAGGAGAGGAATGTGGGCTTTGCCAGGACAGTGGCTCCTGCCCAGGGCAGCAAGCTGGAGCTGGTTGGGGCACTGCTCCCTTCTGTCATAGCTGATGTTCTACAGCTCTGTGGTGACAGCAGCTCAGCTGAAGTGTGAGGCAAGATTCAGATCAGCACAGAAAGAGATGCATTGGCTGTTCAAGCAGTATTCATTTCTCAAACTACTGTTCCTTACCTTCCAGTAACTAACTAGTAGTGTCCTATAAATGGCATCCATCTGTGGATCATGATGGAATTATGCTGAATTTGAGCTAGCATAATTTGGGATCTCTATCCTCCTGATGGGCATGATTGAAAGCACATTTCAGTGTTTAGGTTCCCCTACACTAAGTACTAAAATGGTGAATGCCACATAAATATATGAGCTAGAGCAGAAGAAGTGATGGGAGAGAGAAGGGGCACGCTGGTCATATATTGCCTACATGTCACAGAAGAGAGGACTTGGATGTGGGATTTGGGAAGAGAAGTATTGTCACAACAATGGTGGTAATTTCCAAAATCTTCTACTGAAGCATAGCAATACAAAGCTTCAGTCTTACTTAGCTGAGGGGGCTGTGTGTTTCTACTGGCACACTGACAGAGGGATATAGCTTACAGAGGTGAATCCAAGGATGTGTGACCATCTCCAATAGGAGACAGACTGCTCCAAAGTCAACACCTTCCTCCTCAGTTTCATTGTTCACACTCTTTCTTAACTTGTTTTGGGTAGTGTATAGTTACATGGCCATCTGTTTTAATGAAATAAGAAAGAGGGGGAAGCATTATTTCAAGTAGGAGAACTTGTTTGTGTCTGGTATATTTCAATTTCCTACATCTCACTCTCTGTCTCCACATTACTTAAGTTCCTTGTGTCCTGTGATTCCTGCCCTGAATTAATTGTAGTTGTTCTGTCTCTTGTTATAATGATCTCCTTTGTCCCAGCTGACCAGATGCTAATCAGAACCAAGCAGATATCCCATTTCCACTTGTCTTTGATATTTTTTACCTGCCTCAAACTACTGTTTTTCTCAAGCAAGTATCTTGTATTACCTTGGTGAAAAAGAAGCCATGCTTTTCCCATCTTTCCTTTCTGACGTAGACATCCCATTCAGCAATCAGTCAAGGTTTGATCAGAGTTCTCAGCTTTGCAAAAGAAGCGTCTGCAATGTGCTTAGGGGAAGTGCAGAAGGAGGAAATCATAAACATAGGTGATAGGACTGGGCTAAGCTGCCCTTTGTGTAACCTCCAGCTGGCCAGCTCTTCAAATGCTGTGACAGGAACATGGATCTGGTTTCCATTCTTGTTTTCCCCATGAGAACTTATATCTGAACACTGTCAACATGGAGTTTATACTATAGCTCCATCAGTGATGGCAGTAATACAGATCTCTCTCCCTGGTCCAGCAGTGGTTTTCAGAAAAGTAGGGATGTGACATCTCTGAGGCATGTACTGCACTGTCTGGCTTTGCTCAAATAGGGTAGCAGGTTCAGAAGCTGAAGGAGTGGGCAGACAGATTATGTAAATCTGTTCTTCCTAAGAAACTCAAAAGTACCAGAAAATGTTACTGCACGCACTTCTCCACTTAGGATAAGACTAGGAGAATAAACATGATAAATAGGAATTGTGGCTGTTATATGAGCTGTTCTGGCAGTGTCACAGTAGTGGAATTTTTTGTCCCATCTATCTAGGCATCTTTGGCTTTCTTCAGAAAATTGGGAAATTGGGAAAATACTGTTCTGGGTGATAGGTTATGACTGTTGTCCTTCTGAAATAATTTGAGGGCACATGTGTTTTGATCAGGAAGGTGGAAAGAAGGAGCAGTCTTGATGTTGCCTGACTTTGGAGCCTTGAATGTTAGGAGAGTCATCTGCCAGAACTCCTTATTTAATCAGTAAAGAGGGTTTTTCCAAAGAGGTATCAATAAGGTAAGTAAAACAGGTCTCTCCTTAGATCTGCTCCATAATGTCGGTGCCAGGACTGCCATGTAAATTTCTTGGATAAAATGTCTTTTTTATCACGGAGAGATTTCATCAACATGTCGGAAAGTTAAATCTGGCATTGGCAGCTTGATTCTTTCAGCAGTGTAATTCTTTTCATTTCTGCTGTCATGGCACTGACTCTAAAATAGCTTTTGAATTAAAAAAAAAAATGCATCTTAATGAGTTTCCTCTAATTTTTGTGGCAATGTTAAGTAAAATTGAAGCCTTACCAGAAAACAGAATTGTATGTTTTTAGCATGTGCAGTAATTGAATAAAAGAAATATGGTTTAAAATGTCACTGGTTATTTGTTCCAGAATGCTAGGAGATTAAGGAGACTGACATTTTAAATTTCTTCTTTACATTAGTGGAATCCCCAATAGTCCAAATATCATTCAATAACCCAGGATACAATTGTGAGAAAATCTACTCGTAATTGATATATACATGGAAAGGGCATATAATTAAGCACTCTTGTCCTTTCTCATCTATTAGAATAGTCATTTTATGTCACATAATAAAGTACAGCCTTAACTGATTTCCCGTTTGTGTCAACTAACAGGGGTTGAGCCGTTTGTCATAACAACCCCTGTTGATAGGCATGCTGCTCATTAGCAGAGCATCCCTAATGGCTACATCCTGGAGTAGGTTTACATTTTAAAATAAACAGAGGGGCACTGGATAATAGCTAACTATAACAATCACCCAAAATAATATGGGAACGACACTGTTCTGGAGACTAGCAACAGCAAATAAATGTGCATTGATATTTTAGTTAAAATAGATGAGCGTTGATGATTTTACCTGTAAAAATTAAAAGCTGTTATTAAGTAAACCGCTTGGTTTTCCATGGATTAGATATCTAGATACTGTCTAAAATCTTATGGAAAGTTTGTCCTTATATTTGAACCATATTATCTTCTTTTAGAGGGAACAGAGGATATTGATATATTTTCTGGCATTTTATCGCTGACTGGCCCCTAGGGCACTCCCCACCAGAAGGGTGTTTTGGCCGAGGGGATCTGTACTCGTGATTCTTTCCATATGCCGCTAGCTCGTCCTGTTCCCATACTGAGTGGAATGATGTAATCGGAATCACACATTGTGCAGAAATAAGAGTTCGGTCAGATTCTCTGTTTTGGACAAAGTGGTGAAAAACTTTCTTCTTTACTAAGCCCACCTTACAAACAAATGCCTTGGAAATTCACAAGTTCTGCACCCTTCTTGCAGCAGGAGAGATGTCCCAATTTGCAGTCACCAGAAAGAGATTTCTGTGGGTTTGGGTTTGGGGTTTTTTGGTTGTTTTGGTTTTTTTTGCACATAGTTGATGCCCCATTTTTAAAGACAAGTATGTTACCAATGTGCAGTAAGGTGTGGGATTTAACAGTAAGGCAGCTCTGTGGGTTTCACAGGGCAGATAATTACTGTCAAGTACATGCAGACATTCCAGGGAAATAGCAGCAACTAAGCAGAAGTTAACAGGAGGCTTTGGCATAACAAATCTGTGACCTTTCTGCTGTTTTCTTATAAACTAGCAATCATGTAGCCTTCTGTTAGTCACTGTTTATTAGAAAGTAGTGGAGCATCCTATAGGACCCTTGCTGTTAGTATCCAGATGGTGCTAGATGTTGAACAATACAGATTACAAAGTAAAAACAGATACACTTAAATAATTAAACATGTAGATAATCATTTAACTAAAATAAATTCATATATGCCAAGTTGAAATAAAGCAAGTCTCTGTGTTGACACCAGAAATTTGTAATATCTGTTTGACTCCCAATAATCAACCAGCAGTCACATTCAAAGAACACTTATGGGGGCTTTGTAAGACTGTGGAATACAAGTTAGTATAAAAGAAGTTTGGGGGATGCTGATACTCTGTCTCCTACAGAGAGGAAGAAAAAGGAAAGGAAGGGTAGGAGGATGAATTTGGTATCTGGAATATGTATTATGTTAGTAAGTGAAATATCAAAATGTTTAAAAATAGAAATTCTGCATGTCTGTGAAATTAAATGGCTAGCTGGATTTTAGAGAGCTTCTCTAATACCTTTGTTTTAAATTGATGTAGGAGATAAATTGGTGCTGAAGTTCTGTGATAACTACAGGGAGCTCACTTTGTGGCATGACTGGTATAAAAATTTGCTAAAACTAGAACTAGAGGTAATCTCTTGAAATAATAACATAATTAAATTTCTGTCTGCTTAATATGACACTGAGAACAACTAAAACAGAGTCAGTTCTAGTTTGTTAGTGTGTCAACACAGAAGCATCATGATGGGTGCTAAAAGCAAGCCCTGTGTAAAAAGGACCCTCCTGTGATCAAAACCAAAAATGAGGGAAGATCTGAAAGAAGCTTTAGAAGCATCAGTATGATGATTGTAGACCTATAAGAAAACAGAGGCAAAGAGGTTGAAAAGTAGGTTAAGATTTTTAAGGAACTAAAGTTTTAATTGCCTCCCCTAAGCACCTAAGCCGTACAACTCTATTTTTATAGTAAGCTCTTAAAACTTCTGTTTATATGTTGCCCCTTTTTTCTATACTGACTTGAATGTAACCTTTTACATTTAACCACTCCTTTGCCTTTCTTCCTGTCAACTGAGCTGCAATGAGCACATCCATGTCAGATTGGCTGCTGCTGTAACATGACTGGTAAGGGGAGAGGGGCAAACTTGTTTTACCTTAGACACCAGAAACATAAATCATCAGTTTTTCAAGTATGTTTTTATTCTCAACATTTTTGTTGTTGCAAATGATTGAGCACTAAAGTTGTGCAGATAATGGGGGTTTTGTTTTGGCAGCCAGCCAGAAGAATGTGGAAAGGGTAAAAGCTGAGAGGTTGGTTTTTTTAAAAAGTGCCTTCCTTTTGCTTCCCAAAAAGACAGTTGTAGAATATTGCTTCATTTATTAAGAAAATATTCAATTTGAGCACAGGAAAATAATTTGTTTTGGAGACTTTGTGAGAAAAATATTTAAGTTTTGGTCTAGTTTATAAAATAAATGTTGGTGGTCTCATTCCCCTTGGCAGGTGTGCTCCCTCTTGATACGTATGCTTTGTCTAGCCAGGGAAGAGTATTTCTCTTTCTTGCCTGATGGGAGGTTTAAAGCTGTATCTCCTTCCCTAAGAAGTGGGTCAGGACAACAGCAAGAGTGCAAAGGCATTGCCCTTGGCATTTGGAATACTGTACAATTGCACAAGCTATCCCAGGGTCAAGAGGTCAGTTGGCCTCATTATGTGCCTCGTTTGCATCCCCACTTGGCATTTAGTGTGCATTAAACTCAACCATGCGGTGAGCTGGCTACCATGCCTGAGGTAGATGGCATCGAAAGGCACTACAGGGCTGTCTTAGAGCTAATTTTAACCTGTAAGCCATTAGAAAAGAGTCCTGAGCCATTTCCTTTGCATACACCTAGTGAGATTGAGAATTTCAGTGCTGAGGAGGGAGTAATGACATCCTTCCTTCAGCCTCCACCTCCAGGAGTTATTCTGCAATTTGTCGTGGGAAAGTTTGGAGCATGAAAGTTCAGGATGAGGATTACTTGTGTAATGCATGTGGATGTGCTTAATTCTTCATTTCGCATGCACTGATAACCTTGTTAGTTGTTGACCTAGAGGCCAAAAATCAGATCTCACACTGCTTGAAAGGGTATTCTATATCTCAGATTAAAAAGGGTTATTTTCCTATTTACTTCAATTTGTTCTTAAGGACTGGATACACAGTGAAGGAAAGATGACTCTAAACATTCCACAGGCCATTATCAAGGAACTCACTTGAGCGGTAGTTTGATTTAAATCCTGCCTTGAACTGGTCAGACAGTGTTTTTTTTCCTTTTGGCTTATATTTCTGAGAGAAATGCCAACACAATTGTAGAAAAATGGAATGGTTTGGGTTGGAAGGGCCTTAAAAACCATCTAGTGCCAATCCCCCTGCTGTGGCCAGAGACACCTTGGACTAGACAAGGTTGCTGAAAGTCCCATCCAACCTGGCCATGAACACTTCCAATTTTGGGGCATCCACAACTTCTCTGGGCAGCCAGAGAAGTGCCTCACCATCCTCACAGTCAAGAATTTCTTTCTAACACTTAATCTACATCCGTCCTTTTTTAGTTTAAAACCATTCCCCCTTGGTTTATCATTATCTGCCCATGCAGAAACCCTCTTTTTATATGCCCCCCTTTAGGTACTAGAAGGTCACACTGGAGACTTCTCTTTTCCAGGCTGAACAACCCCATCTCTCTTAAACGGTCTGCACAGGAGAGGTGCTCCAGCCCTCTGCGTGTCCGTGGCCTCCTCTGGGCTCACTCCAACAGGTCCATGACCTTCTTATGTCGAGGACCCCAGAGCAGTTTGCAGCACTCCAGGTGGGGTCTCACCAGGGCAGAGTAGAGGAGCAGAATCCACTCCCTTGCCCTGCTGGCCACACTGCTTTTGATGAGCCCAGGACACAATTGGGTTTCTGGGCTGCAGGTACACATCACTGGGTCATGTCCAGCTTTTCATCCACCTGAACCCCAAATCCACCTTTGTAGAGCAGTTCTCAGTGAATTCTTCTCCCAGTCTGTACTGATGTCTGGGATTTCCCCAACCCAGGTGACTCTGCTTTCAGTAAAGTAGTTATTTAGTAGTGAGTTGTGAGAAATTGCAGAAACCCATTTCTACTGAGAGGAGACCCATGTTGTCAAGAAATTGAAAGGTTGTAGTAATCTTGGCTTTGTTGGTGGTAGTGGTTTTTACTTTCCATCCAAAATTATATGCAAGTGATATACTTATTCAGAGCTTGGAATTGCATTTCATGAAGGTGCTGTGTATACATAAAACACCTGCAGCGCTTGCATGATGGTTCTTGGTGCCATAAATTGATCACTGGAAAACAGTGTCTTAACCCTGCCTTCAGATTCATTGTTCATTGTAGAAGGTGGCAAACATAAAACAGATAAACTACATTGCACCATGCTAAAATTCTCAACAAGTGTAGGAAAACCATACTGCTTATCCATTATTCCAGCCTTATCCATGATCTGTTTATTTCTCCAGTTTCTTCATGGAGGATTTATATCAAACTCTAAATGTTTAAATAAAGTAACAAAAATAATTTATATGACACAGGTGAACAAAACTTTAAAGAACACCCCAGGCATATATCTATCCTGTGCCATCCACAGGATTTGTCCAGACAGCAGGTTTTTTGTGGAGAACAATGCATATGGCTTTGGATGTTTTTGGAGTTTAATCATGAGGTAGCACACCTGTTCAGCACTTCTTGCTTTTTCATAAACTACCTCAAGTCTCTAGATAGGCACCTCTTCCAAATATATGGATGTAAGTGTAAAAAGGTATTGTAGGGATGTTTTAGGTGGTATTTTAAAATATGTTTTAGAATTTTTTGAACAGTTGCCTTTGCTCAAAGTGCATATGTCTGCAACTAAGTAGTTGTTCTATATTAAAGAATCCATTATAGGTGTTTTTATTTACTTTAGATTTTTTATTTTTGTTGTTTGTTTGGTTTTGTTAGTTTTCGTAACATCTGATGCCATTAAAGGATGACAAGCTGCATAGCTGTGAGGTAGCGGTTACTTGCTGTTGTCAGACAGTTAATTGTGAAGCTGCAGTTCATACTCTCTGATATTAAGTTTTAGTCCTGAGTGGCTTAGAAAATAGCTTGTTTTACAAGGCAAAGCATTAGCATACTTTTACCTATCTTTACTCGTATAAATACACGCAACTTTTCTTACTAATTAATAGTTAGCCATGAAAACACTTTTTTTCACATATGTTCGGTGCATGCCTGTGGCTCTGTGTTTTCCCACAGCTTATCAGCCAGGCTATTTACAAAATCTGACACCGGGAGATGCATTTGAAAAATGAGAATATAATTTAGATACAAAAACCACATAAAGCTTGCTCCTTGACCATTCTTCTTGTGAATCATGTCCCATATGTTTGGTGTACATGGCGTGGTTCTCTTGAAACTAAGTTAAGGGGGGTGCACTGATTTATAGCAACTAAAGAATTGTTTCTTCAAAAGAGTTTCATCCTAAGAACAGATGTTGACTGTGGGTTTGTACATTTAGAAATTAAGATCCTTAAATCATCATCTTTAATTTTTTCTATTAATTGTGTATGAACCTCCTCTGTGAAATTTTATACAAGACTTAACTGTACAGAATTGCAATTTGAGGGAAGTTATGACAAAATTGCTTGTCTAACCCAAGCTGGATAATGATGTCAGTATGTATGATTAGGGAGCCTAAGTTAAAAGTTTTTACACTGAAACGCTGTGGGTTTTGGTCTGGTTCTTTTTTGTTGGTTTTTTGTTTGGTTGGGGTTTTTTTTCTTTTTGTTGTTGTTGTTGGGTTTTTTTGGTTGCTTGGTTTTGGGGTTTTGTTGTTTTTGTTTTGGAGGGGTTTGTTTTGTTTTTGTTTTTGTGGGGTTTTTTTGTTTTGTTTTGGTTGGTTGGTTGGTTTTTTTTCCTGAAAAAATCAGGAGCCTAAATGCAGTTATAACTTAGCAATTTAGCACTTCCCATATAGAAGAGTGCTTTCTATTTTGTCAGAAGCGGTGCCATGGAGACTAATATACTCTCTTATGCTGTAGAATTTGATGCAGTATTCTGTTACAAACTAAACATTAAGTTAGCATACACCTGAACAGGGAAAGTTACAATAAATCACTTCCACTGGCAGATCCTATTTTAAATGAAGTCAGGTAAAGATCAGGTTTAAGCAGAATATGTTTACACGGAATCTAATTAGGAGCTTGTATGTTGTTAAAAGGATACTGAACTTTGAAATAAATATTTTAAATTAGCTCAAATTCTTTCATTGAACTTTTCTTTCACGGTAATGTACAGCTTAGCCTCAAACTCTTTGTAATTGTTCCAAACAGATGCCTTTAAAGTGAAATTTCCTGTACCCATTTGAACTCTGATTTTGGAATATGCAAAGGTTTAGTGAAACTAAAAATACTTTGGAAATTAGAATTCATTATATAGCTGATCAAAGGAATATTTCTGTGTCAAAGGATTCCTGGCAGTAATCATGGTGCCAGAGTGTTGCATATAATTGGCACAAAATGCAACTTTACTTTCATGTATAGGATCAACAACATTTTAAGAGCTTTTTCAATTATAAGGAAAGATGATAAAGCTGAAATAGAGAATTGAGATTGACAAATAACCAGATAACTCAGATTTATGAATCTAATTTAAAAAGCTGAGACAAATATTTCCTCTTAAAAAAGGAAAAAAGAATGTTTAACTTCATTGCAAGCAGAAGATAGGATCAAAGCTGAGAGAAGATGAACAGTTAAAACTGTTGTAAATTCAGTTAATCAAAATGCATACGTAGCGTTTCCTTACATGCAAGTATGAATGTGCCAAATTTGAGTTCTTCCAATAATGTTAAACATGCTGAAATAAAAATTAAAGGTCATTTTTTTTCTCACTGCACGTCTTTTACCATCATTGCAGTGCCTTAGGCTGATGGTCATAATTTCTACATGGTTTATTAATGCATTTGGAATGCCAATAAATGATTCTGTAGCAGAATTTTTTTGTTTTATCTTACTCTTTTGGGATTTTTTTCTCATCTGTTCACACTGCTGCTTACGCAAACAAAGATGAAATCATGTTTATAGAATCATAGAACAGTTGAAGCTGGAATGTGTGTGCCTTCAGGAGCACAGCACTGTTTCTGCTGATTGTAGTAGGACACTCATCTCAACAATTTAAAATCCATTTCTGTAATAAAAAATATATTGCAAAAAAAGTGAAAGAGGAGAACAAGCATGAAAGCAATTGATTATTGTTCAATTTATCGAAGTTTTATTTTCACTATGCATTCCTTCACATTTCCTTTTCTGTCAAACTATGGCCTGGAAGTACTGCAAGTACTGCAAAACTAAAGTCTTTGATACACAATTTATGCCTGAGTTAAGAGGAATATTTGTTTTATACAACCTATATTATGAATTTTCATGCTATAAATTAACTATTTTGCTAAGTTCAGTGTAATCATTGGATACAAGCCAATGATTTATTTATTAAGCATATACATATCACAGTACAGTAAGGGGTTGAAACTAAGTAGGTGAAACTCAATTAATTGCCATCTTTCTTTATTGACAGGCTGGTGAAGGATGCCCCCTGGGATGAGGTCCCTCTTGCTCACTCCTTGGTTGGTTTTGCCACTGCATATGACTTCTTGTACAGCTACCTTAGCAAGATTCAACAGGAAAGATTTCTTGAAGTAATTGCCAATGCCTCAGGATATATGTATGAAACATCATACAGGCGTGGATGGGGCTTCCAGTACCTTCACAACCACCAGCCTACCAACTGTGTGGCCCTGCTGGCTGGGAGCCTGATTCTAATGAATCAAGGTATGTGCTAAGCCATAGGAATGCTTTTTCTGAAGTGTATCATCTCAAAGCAGCCACTTACGCAGCAAAGTTCAGGATTTGATGAAAATACTTCTTCGGTTTGTTCTTTTGCTGCTTAGTAAAATTTAATTTACTGAATAGAACAAAAGGCTGTGGGCAGATGTACAGGGCATGATGTGTGTGTATATAAATTCAGTTTTCTAAGTGATTCTGAAATTCTTACCTCACAGTTTGTAAGAGTTAAAAAATCCCCTTGTGTACATTTCGTCCAGTCCAGGTTTATGGACAGTGTCTTTCAGAGTAGATTATCAATGAAGAATGATGCAATTGGTCTCCTTACACAAAGCACTGTGAAAGTCAGTGGTCAGAATCACCCAGCACTTGGAGCTGGGAGCCAGACAACAGGATAACCTGGAGTTTCATCCTAGGCTTCTGTGCTGTCTCCTGGCAGAGCTGCCATTGTGTAACTTTATCCTCCCAAATGCCACAGCTTAAGACCTTTCTTCTCAGCAGCCATTTCTATGGAGATAAGCAAGGCTGTAGTTTTTTTCCCTCTGAACCCTGCCGTGGCACCCCATAACCAATGTCTGTGCCAGGTGTCCTCTTCTTCTTTGCTTTGGGGACATAAAACCATCCTTCCCATTTCCAAGATGCATACCCTGGCCAGTAGCTTTTGCCTGCTCTATTGGGGGGCTATCCCTGTCCTCCTGGAGAATGCAAGTCACGGAGTCAGAGAGAGAGAGCAGGTAAGCAATTCTGACTTTAAACTCCAGTGGTACTTCAGCTGAGAGATGGAAGTCATGGAGCCAGCTCCTGCTTTTATAAGAATGAATCAGTATTTCATCAGGTGATTATTTTATATGTGCTGGAAGTATTTTGAAAGCATGATTCCCAATGGAATTACTTACATGCTTGAAGTCAAGGAACATCTAGTTTCTGGATGCTGATGGTGTTGCCAAGATGCTCAGCTCTGCCAAGCACAGGCACATCTGCACATCGCTGGAGCTTACAAATGCCCAAAGAAGTGTGACAAAAAGCTGTGGCACCTACTGTGTTTGGAGGGTCATTTTTTGCTAAGTACCTGTCAAAACAAACACACTGACTGATGTGTGTATGCTGAAAAGCATCAAGAACACATGTGGAAGTTATTCCCTATCCTCCTGTCTTGCCTTCCACAAATTTAAGACTCAGGCCATGTTTATTCAGTGGGTTTTGCTAAATTTCATGTAATTCCATCCTTCCCTAAGTCTTTGTTGGTGCAGAATGCTGGCAGTTTGCAAGATGATTCTGCTTTTCATTAGACTAGAGACTGTAAGTATGCCTTGTGACAAACAACAGTAACATGACAAAGCTGGGCAATTTTTTTTTTCACTAAAGTGATGGTGTTTGGGGGGAGGGGGTAGGAAAAAAAAGCAGGAAATTCATGAATTCTTGAGCAATTTGAAAATAGTAGTAATATTTCAAATGAAAATAGGTCAAAATAGACTGTATATTTCTAAATTAAAATTCTGTTTTTTCAATATAGAGCAATTTTATTTTTTAAAAAATAGCAACTTAAACGAAGGTTTTCTGAAATAAGAAAATATTTAAAACCTATAATTTCGATATGAAAGACATAATCTGAAAGAGAAACAAAAAAGAAGGAGAAAAGGAACGAACGTATTATGCTTTTGCATCAGATACATAGCAATTGCAATTAATGTATCCCAGTGTAGACCTTTCTCATGGAAGATTTAAATTCCATCTGGTAAGTTTAAACACAATTCAGCTATTGAAACTTGTAAAGACTAAATAAGCATGTAAATGTTGCCATAGGACTGAAAAATTAAACTAATTAAAATTAATTGTAGGCACATGCATGTAGTGAAGACTTTGCACTTAGATACGCAAAACAGAAACTTGAGTAAGGCCTTGATATAGATACACAAGTACCTGGTTTATATACTACTAAATTTAGGAGAGATTTGTTCTGGTTTGTTATGTATCCTGACACAGTGTTGAGTCCTTTACTTTTTCCTTTCAATGTATTATTATTCTTTTAGTATACTACAAGTACAGCACTATAGCATAGATATACACTAAGTAAACAGAACATTAGTGCATTACAATGGTAAATGGACTGTGCTGAACCATGGAAAATAACATTCCTGCAGCAGTCAAAAACTAGCCATTGTAGCTGTTATGTCACAAGGGAAAACAAAAGTAGAAACATTCAGGGTATTATTCTGACAGACCACTGTGCTGCCATCTCCATCAGAGTAATGCAAGAGTGTCATAATAGCTGTGAGTAAAGGGAAAGTAAATAGTACCACTGCCCCTGTTGCTCAGCCATTCCCCATCACAGTTTTCTCTTCAGCCAGGCATTTAAAATACCACATTAGATTCAGGTTGTCTGTTTTGCTTAGATGCTGCTTTTTTTTTTCTCTTTGTTAACTGAGCAGAATTTGGCAGCCTTGACTGGTAGGATGCCTGAATTACTCATCACTCTGCTGAGTATAAATACAGTATGAAACACTCTGAGTAACAGGATTGAATGTAGTTCCTTTTCCCTTAGCCGGGCACATGTGCTTCATTCAGCAGGCACTGCTTCACCACGCAGTGGGGTGTAATGTGTGCCAGCTGAGCTTTGCTATAGGGTGGAATAATGTCTGGTTAAATCTGTGTCCAGACACTTTGAGCTGGGACAGCACTGAGTTGCCATGTGGAAGCACAAGGCAGTTGATCTCTGTTTAGTCCTACCTCTCTTGCTACTCAGTCCAACAGAAAATAAGAGCAAGTCATGTTGCCTTTCCTCTGCTGGGTTCCATGTGCTGATTTCTGCAATACATAAATGCAGTGCTGAGGCCCTCATGCTTGTGTTTAGTGAAGGCAGACTGGCACTGAGGTGGTTTCTCATGACCTCTTCCCAGGTCTTGATTTGTGTAGAGCGGACCAAAACAGTAAAATCTCTGAAATGCTTTTCTTTAGAAAAACTAAAACTGCTTAGGGCTTCTATATGTGGAGGCTGAGAATTTATCTACTTGGAAGACTAATTTTATTCTGGAATTGAGGAATCTACTTTTGGAATTACCCATGCAAAGCTCTTCTAAAATAGCTTTTATTTGGATAACCCTTTGGGTTGTACAACAAACTGAAAATATAAGTAGAACAGAGCAGGTCTTAAAATAGAGCATGAGTTAGTAGAATATCAGTTAAGTGCAGCTCAAATGTGAACTTTTTTACTTTTTCAGTCTCTGTGGATCTCCTTACCATGCTGGTGATCCTGACAGTGAAAAATGATCAGAATTGTTGCGTTATTGGAGCCCTCTAGTGGGGCCATTGGTTTGTTTTCATACAGCTTTAATTTGAAATGCAATAGCCTTGGTTTGCCTCTTCCCTTTTTGCATGTCCTGAATGCATTAAGGGAATTTTCTTTTTAAGTTGTAAAGCATAGTGCCACATTATTGGGAAACGTGTTTGATAGATTTTCCCCTCCTCATGTGACCCTGCTTTGCTGTGTTTAAATGCAGTGTTTTATTTTTCACCCTAGAAGTACAGGGGTGCTGCAGCAGTAGGTTGCTGTGAAGGATCCCAGTGTGGGAGTGCAGATGTCACCATCTCTGAACTGTTGTGTTGTAATTAGTTTTGCCAACGTCTTTTTCTTTCAGGCTACCTTCAGGAAGCTTACTTGTGGACCAAGCAAGTGTTGGCAATCATGGAGAAGTCCGTCGTCCTGCTGCAGGAGGTCACAGATGGCTCCCTCTATGAAGGGGTGGCTTATGGCAGCTACACAACCAGATCACTGTTTCAGTACATGTTTCTTGTCCAAAGGCATTTTGACATCAATCACTTCAGCCACCCCTGGCTCAAGCAGCACTTTGCATTTATGTACAGGACTGTCCTGCCAGGTAGGTCCTTTGGGTGAATGAAGATGAATGTTTTTATTTTTGAAGCAGCAATAAATTTCATACTTGAAATAGGCCATTTTAAAACAACGCCCTACTTGGATTTTTTTTTTAAAGTAACTATTACCTTGGATTTTACCTTCATTATTCATCAAAACAAGGACATCTGTAATTATCGCTGCTTATTCCACCTTCCACTAGCCCAGGTTGCTCAAAGCCCCATCCAGCCTTGCTTTGAGCAATGCCAGGTGTGGGACACCCACAATTTCTCTGGGCACCCTGTTCAAGTGCTTCACCAGCCCCACAGGAAAGAACCTCTTCCTTATATCTAAACTAGATGCACCCTCTTTCGGTTTAAAGCTGTTACCCCTTGTGTTGCTTATTTGCAGGACATTTCATTAGGAGCTTATATTTCTCAAATTTCTGGTTAAAAAAGCTTAGATAACTCTCTTGGAACCCCAGATCTACCCATGTATGTAAGGGGGCTGAACGCAGCTTTGTCATACCAGCACAGGCACATAAGGGATTGTGCTGACTCTGTGTGAGACTTCAGGCATCCTTTGGGGAGAGGTTCCTAAGGGTGAAATGAGCTCATGCTGATGGTTTCAAGGCGAAGCTGATTTCTTTGTTCCCTGAGGGCACCTCTGGTTTATTCATTTGGAGAGTATAGGTTCACATAAAAGTGAAAGCTGTAAGGGAAAGCTTAAAGGTTTGAGTGAGGAAAGGAAGCAGATGGGACATTGCATCCCATATTTTGTGTAATACTTTGGCTGTCTGTAGCCCAAAGCCAAAGAAGAAAGGTGAACATTCAAGTTAGCTGCAGCAGAAGGAAACAGCTCCTGTGTAACCTATTTATGGCTCATTAACAAGCAAGTCTATAAACATCTGAAAAAGCTGCTTCTGTTTGCACTGCTTGGCTTCACCGTCACGCTCTTCAAAAGCATCTTTGTATGCTTATTTGTTCTTTCTTACATTCCTTTTCCACTTTTTCCCAAGGGTTCCAGAGAACCGTGGCCATCGCGGATTCCAACTATAACTGGTTCTACGGGCCGGAGAGCCAGCTGGTGTTTCTCGACAAATTCGTCATGCGCAATGGCAGTGGGAACTGGTTGGCAGAGCAGATCAGAAGGAACCGAGTGGTGGAGGGCCCGGGCACACCATCCAAAGGGCAGAGGTGGTGCACCCTCCACACTGAATTTCTCTGGTATGAAAGGGAATGAGTGGGCTCAAAAGGAACCTGGCAGCTATTTGGTGCTAGTGATAATTCATTATCTTTAGATTTGCACTGGGATGAGGCTGTCGATGTGCCAACCAGGGTCATGAGGCACAGAAGAACTTTACTCAGCACAGGTACACAATACGGGTTGCTGCAGGGAGCACCCTGGTCATGTCCTACATCTGCTTTTATGGTTTCTTTCCACTGTCTTTTGCCTCCACAGAATACAGGTCATTCCAAAGAAACTGAAAATTCACCTGCATGTAGTCTTTGTTTAATTTGGTCTATTCTAATAGGGTTTACTCCTGTTGTGTTCTTTTATAATTAATTAGGTAAATATTTAAAGCATAGTTTTCTTTCAGAAGTTCTGTGAAATAGTATAAACTTTCTTTTAAAAGCTAAAGTAATCCAAGCGGTAAGGCTACTGTTAACTAGATTTGCGGACTAATTTTCAAGTTATGCTTGGAGAAAATGCTATGCTAGATATCTACACGGATGTTTTTCCATGCAATTTACAGTTATGCTAACTTCTATGTCAATCTTCTAAAAGTAAGAAATTAAAAGACTCAAGAAGCTGTAGATCCATATATGAATTCCCTTAGTTTGTGGAGGTAACAGGTATATTTTCAAGGAGTCAGTGTAGTTCTATTTCTCTCTCTTGCAAGAAAAATCTAATTGAATATCTTGGTTTGCATTTATGATGTGCACATTAGAGTGCATGTTTGTTAGGCTCCAAGTAGCATGTATCTTTTTATTTGCAAAATACAGAATCTCTCCTCTGAAACCTCATCCCATCATTGTTTTCTCCTGTGTCTTCATGGAAATCCTGGGGCTGTCTAGGGCCTGCCAGAAACTCCTGGCCAGCTGTAAAGAATAAATCTGATTCCGGAACCATCTAACAAATGTTACTGGGCTTAATGATGGTTTTGTTTGTTTTGATTGCTTAAAAACAATGCCAGAAGGTTTTGTTTTCCTTGGTTGTTCTGTTTTGGTTTGGGTTTTTGTTGTTTTAACTCCCATAGATAAAATTGTGGGCATTTTAACCTCTTCTGGAATTAAGGCTTCTTTTAAAACAAAATGTCTTGTAGCTTACAATTTATACAAGAAAAACCATGAAAATTTTTCTTCAACCTAGTTTGGAGAAAGAAACTAACGTACATTAACTGATGTAAATAATAAATAGTAATTCTTTAGAATGCCTTTTCATTAATTTTTAATTTATTGCCTATTCTGTTTGAAGACTACAGAGTTCTGTAATCATCATTTTGGGGAAACAGATACTCTGCTTCTTTTCGTTAAGTAGTCAGTAAATAGGCACAAATGCTGATGTCTAGTGCAGAATAGACAGTGTCTACAGCCTGGTCCTAATCTGCCTTTTTTAAAGATCTATGTTGCAGTCAGTAGTTTTACAACAATACAAGACAAAACACGGCTAGTTTGAAATTAGCGGTACTCTTGTTTTTGAACTGCAGAAAGACTGCTTGCTTTAAATGCGGAGCAGATGCTCTCAGCTGTTATTCTGTAAAAAGTGCACAACTAATTTGTGTAGGGAATGGTATGATGAATGCTAATTACAACTGTATGATTAGGAAGCATAAGCGTGGGCTTTATATTGTTGGGTTACCACTTGATGTAAGTATTGAATGGTTTTTTGAGTTTTGTACAGGTGGTGATAATGGAATCAGTCAAGTGATTTGTAACCCCATTTTTCTCATGTTTTTCTGCAGGTATGATGCCAGCTTGCGCTCTGTACCTCCACCAGACTACGGGGTTCCTAAGCTGCATTACTTTGAGGACTGGGGAGTGGTAACTTATGGAAGTGCTTTGCCAGCTGAAATCAACAGGCCTTTCCTTTCCTTCAAGTCAGGAAAGCTGGGAGGACGTGCAATATATGATATTGTTCATAAGAACAAGTACAAAGAGTGGATTAAGGGGTGGAGGAACTTTAATGCTGGCCATGAACACCCAGACCAGAACTCCTTTACTTTTGCTCCCAATGGTGTACCTTTCATAACAGAAGCTCTGTATGGGCCAAAATATACTTTTTTTAATAATGTCTTGATGTTTTCCCCTGCTGTGTCTAAGAGCTGCTTCTCCCCATGGGAAGGGCAGATTACAGAAGACTGTTCCTCAAAGTGGCTTAAATATAAACGTGACTCGGCTGGCGACTGTCAGGGACGAGTGGTTGCTGCCACGGAGAGAAGTGGGGTGGTTTTTATCAGGGGAGAAGGAGTGGGTGCATACAATCCTAATCTGAAGCTGAGAAAATTGCAACGAAACCTCATACTTCTCCATCCCCAGCTTCTCTTGCTGGTGGACCAAATCCACCTAGAAGATGACAGCCCTCTGGAGGCAGCGACCAGTTTCTTCCACAATGTGGATATGCCTTTTGAAGAAACAGTTGTTGACGATGTCCATGGGGCTTTTATTAGGCACCGTGATGGGATATATAAGATGTACTGGATGGACGACACTGGCCACAGTGAGAAAGCCACCATTGCCTCAAGGATGTATCCCCGGGGCTACCCCTACAACGGAACGAACTACGTGAATGTAACGACCCTGCTGCGGCACCCCGTCACGAGGGCCATTTACCTTTTCATTGGGCCCTCTGTGGACGTGCAGAGCTTCACCGTGCGTGGAGATTCTCCGCAGCTGGATGTTTTTGTGACCACTGGTGAGCACGCCTACGCCGTGTACCTGTGGCCCGTTGAGGACGGGTCCCGCTCTGCCTTTGCACAGGTTATCGCAGACCGCCAGAAAATTGTCTTTGACCGAGCCTCCGCCATTAGGAGCTCTGCAGTGCCAGAAGTGAAGGACTACGTAGGGATCGTGGAGAGGAACCTGCAACATTTTAAGCCTGTTTTCCAGCAGCTTGAGAAGCAGATCCTGTCTCGTGTACGCAACAAAGCCAGCTTTAGGAAGACTGCTGAGCGCCTGCTGAGGTTTTCAGATAAGAGACAGACAGAGGAGGCCATTGACAGGATATTTGCAATCTCACAGAGGCAGCAGCAGCAGCAGCGTGGCAGAGCAAAGAAAAACAGAAAGGTAGCCAAAGGCTACAAATTTGTTGATGCCGTTCCTGACATTTTTGCACAAATTGAGGTAAACGAAAGAAAAGTGCGACAAAAGGCACAGACTCAAGCACAAAAAGAGTTGCCTGTAGACGAAGATGAGGAAATGAAAGATCTTCTGGATTTTGCAGATATCACTTATGTGAAGCACAAAACTGGGCTGTCAATCAAAGGCCGATCAGGGCTGGCACAGATGGTGACGACTGCTCGAAGTAGTGCCCCATCAATATCAGCTTCTTATACCCGCCTCTTTCTAATTCTCAACATTGCTATTTTTTTTGTCATGTTAGCAATGCAGCTCACGTATTTTCAGAAGGCCAAGAGACTCCATGGCCAAAGATGTCTGTATGCAATACTTTTAGTAGATAGCTGTATATTATTGTGGCTGTATTCTTCCTGTTCTCAGTCACAATGTTAGCAGAAGACCTCTACTAGTTGACCAGTTTATGGTCATATATGTCTATGCAAAAGCATTAACCCTAATAGGGCCAAAGTTTATCTCTTCTCTTTCTTTTTTTTTTTTTTCCTTTTTTGAAACATTCCAAAAACGGCTGGGGAAAGATTGTTTTCAGACCAGAAGGGATTAAAAAATAGGGCAAGCAATGAATATCTCAGAAAACTCAGTACTTGTTAAGTACTCCTCCTTTGTGTTTGGAGTTGGGCCTCACATCTAAGGGAATGTTATGCTTTGTTCATCAGAGTTCAGTAATGTAAAGTTGTAATTATTTTTTTGGTGAGAAGAGCCCTCTTAACAGGTTTGTTTCTAAGGTCTTTTTTTATACAGAATTTGGTCTGCATGTAGTGAGTTTCCACTTCAGGCTGCTAGAGATGTCTCTGGACATTCTCTTAAGATGAGGACATTCAAACGTGTATAAGAGGCAGATCTTAGCAGTAGACTTCATTTCTTTGAAGAAAGAAAACCAAAGAAAGACTCAATATGGGACACTCCTGTATCATTATAGCAGACCCTTATATCATGTCATCTCTTTCATGCTTCACAATCTGGCACAGTGGGAAAATGACAATCACATCAGTGCTTGCCAAGTGAGGGGCACATCACAAGTAGGCAGTAGTAGAAGGCAAATATGGGGTTAACTCAAAGTAGAACACAATGCAATTCTCAGGAAAAAAAAATACATTTTAGCCAAGTATATAAGCTGTAGAAGGCTGAATGCTGTAGGGTCTGTTCTCCATTTTACAAGGCAGGGTTCACAAAAGTTTTCTATAGTTTGAAGCATCTCTTAATAGGGAAATAATGTCCTAGATCACTGCCCTTCCATATGTAACTTTAAAAATACAAAGAACCAAAGCAATCCTGTGGTAACCTCAGCAACTGCCAGTATGGAAAAATATGTGTTAAGGAAGTATTTAATGTCTTTTGTCTGTTCACATGGCTAGAAAGAGGACAGTTAAAATTTTGTGAACAGCCTGTTCTCTATAAAACACCAGCAAGGGTTCTGCAAGCTCTTGGTGGCCCCAGGTCAATTATTTGGGGATTAGTGGTAAATGGAATCATGTGGTTTATGACAAAAATAAGTTTGACATCTCCACATATATTCCCCTCTGTTCATTAAACTAATTTCAAAAATTCATAGCTATTTGAGGGAATGGAAGCTCTGTGGAATTGGGGCATACCTGTATGTCTTTACAGAAAAACAATTCTTCAGTACATTTGCTAAATAAAAGCATTATAATTATGGAAAAGTTGTTTTTCTTTTATTTTTTTTTCCTGATAATTACAGTAATTATGTTCATCAGTACTTGGTTCAAACACAAACCTTTGCTTCCTCTTCTTTACACCATTTAGATGTATGTTACCGACGTTACTCTTGTTTAGCCTTCTGCAAGTCTGTGTGTGGAAATGTGAAAAGCTTTCCTTGTCTAGATATCTTCAGTGAATAGATCAGAATATTTTCACTAAGTTCCAGCTACTGAGCCAGTTCTGAGCTCTGTATTCACATAAATAAGCTCTACTGCAGTCTCCAGTGCCTGGATTTTATTCAATTGAATTTGTTACATATAATCTGAGCAAAGATTTAGGTACCCAGTTAATTTCTGATCCATAGTCACTGGATTATGAGAGCCTTCAGACAGTAACTCAGCCCATCTAAGGCCTTGGAACACCTTCAAGACATACCTTTCCCTTTTCCCTAATTGCAAAAGTCACGTGAGGTGGTTAATTGTCTATTCAACTCGCTCACTTTGTTTCTTAAGGCAAAGGGAGCTGAGCCTGGGGAGTATCACCCGTACAGCTCCATGCTGGTAGTGGTGCCTGCTGAAAGCAACTAAACTGTGACAGGCTGTGGATAACTGGAAATCTCTTTATTTCTGCCTATGCACTGTGATGACATAAAGACATGCGAAAATAGCTGTTGGTTTATGTTCAATTTTAAAGACACTGTTAGTTTTTCAATATTAGGTGATGCTATTGTTTGCCATGAGACACCAAAAAATCAAAAGTTTATTTCATGTCTACATACATTTATCTTGTGCCAATTTGCTATTGCTTTGAGCAACCAGCTATATAGAAAGCCAGCCTGCAGTCTAGAAGACTTGAGAAATACCTGCAATTCTTTGTCTGCTTTGTAGTGCGGCATCTAAATTCTAGCATGGGATTTGTGTAGCTGTCAAGTGAAACTGCAGAGATTAGAAATTAAGATACGATTTTGCACGTAGACTCTCATTTTCACTACATTTCCCTGTACAGTTCCAGCAATGCAAAGCGAAAGTGGTGGTCGCAAGAGCTGCCCATGCTCACAGCCATGTCTTAAAGCAGCTTTTAAAGAAGACCAGCATTCAAATGAATGGTGTATGTGCAATGGTACGGTGAGGGGAAATGAAATGCAGCAGCCTGACCTCTGGAGTGAGAGACCAGACCCATTGCAGCATGAAGTGTGCATCCAGGGGTTTTCCAGCCTGTGCTTGGTTTGCATCTGTTAAGGATTTGTGTGTATTTGACTCATTACTTGCTGCTCTGAACTTGACTTGCACAGATGAAACTTTGATTCAGATTGGGCAACTAAAGGAGCAAATTAAGCCTTGATTGTGCTGACTGTCTTTTAGATACGAAAAGAATTCTTACTTATTCTTTTCCAGGCCAGAGCCTTTAAAAAGTCCTTCTCCAGTGGTTATGTAAGTTTTGTTTCCACTCTTTTTTTCCATTCTTGTCTCTCTCATTACTTACCAAGGACTGTAACTTTTTAATGGATTTTGAAACAGACAGAAGAACAGATGGTTCTATGCCATCAGTAATGTGGCATGGGCACTGGGGTGTTGGGTAGAAGTGTCTGTGTCACAGTAAAGAAACAGTTCAAGGCCTCAGGTGGCAGCGTACACTGAAAAATCCAAGCTGCCCTTGCTTCTCTAGGAAATGCAGTGAGGAAGAGCAGGTAAATGGGATCAGCCCAACAGCCCTACTGGGGAAGGGGGGGTGTTCCTCAACACTTGCTTATGCAGGAGAGGATGCTCTCCTCACCTTTGCGTCCTTCACCTGAACTGCAGGAGAGAAGCAGCCTCGGTGAGCTCTGTGTCCGTGGTAGAGGCATTTGGCACTGGGTTCATCTAGACTGCCTATACTGAACAACTTTTGAAATGTCACTGTATGGTACTCAGCAGCAAAGTTATTTTTCACTCCCTATTTTAAATGGAGTAATAAGACTGAGGTGTTTCTGGCACATGCCTCTGCACCCATTCTTATTCCGCTTCTTTTTCATTTCTGAAAATGTTAATTTTCTGCATCTCTGGCCACAGGAAAAAGTGACTATCCAAAAACTGGGTATATGTGGATGGGTTCCTGTATTCATCTGAGACCCTGCTGACTTCACTCAATTTCTCTTCAATAGCTGCTGTTCAGTCATGCATGCTTCATTTCAGGTCTGCAGTCTAATTTAGTCTAAAGTTAATTCACTGTATTCTGAACAAAGAAAATGCAATTCTGCCCACAGGTAATGGTGTATATGTTTGAGGGTGGAAGTGGAATCTGGTTCTTAGATTTTTTAATGATTTTTGAGCCCAGCTAAAAAATGTCTATCTATGTTATATACATCATTGTGACTCAAGCAAAGAGAAAGGAGCACATTACTTCATTTCTTGAAACTTGTAAGATCAAAGCCTATTCTGAAGAATTATATGTCTGAAATACATCACATTCTTCTGTTGGCCTATGTATTTTCCACTGATTAAGAGATTTTTCTTAGTGTTTGAAAGTGTATAAAGTCTGGAAAATAACCATATTTCTGCACCAGGACATTACATTCACATTTATTTGGTCTGCAAAAGGCTGAGTTGGGATCAAACATACTTTTGTCTAACTTTAATCCCTTTGCTCTGGCTAGTCTGTTAAAATCAGTGGGGTAACTTCAGGCTGGCAAGTCAGACTGAGCTAATGGAGCCAAGATGTCATTTTCTGTCCCTTCTTGGCAGCTGATTCCAGGAGCTCTCTGCAGCAGAAGGCCTATGCAATCCAGTGCTGGTTATGTCTGTACTCTCATCAGCAGAGAGACTGTTTCCCAAATTATTTCAACCTTGAAACAAGTCATGTCAAAGCACTTCAAAAAATGAGCCCTGGACCCTCTCAAGGAAGGAACAAAATGATTATCTGCTTCAGGCAGGCAGGAGAGCTGGGCCTAACTACACAATATATAAGTGAATTCCTTCAGCTAAATGCATGTGTAGCATTTTCCCCAGATGCTGCCTTTCCTGCCAGATTCTTCAGGCTGATAAAGGAAAATAGTATCCATAGCATTTATGATGATTTTCCAGAAGTTTAGGACACAGAGAAAAATTGCTAGCATTTGAAATACATCATTATATAAGATATTTAGCATCATATTTTTGCCTTTTTTCCCCTTTGACTTGTACCCGAAACCTTCAGTGATTTTATTGGTTTCAGTCATAACTGACCCTGGGACAACCAAGAGGAAAACTGTCCCAGTCTAAGCCCCAGGGCTGTGTTACCATGAATAATGATCCACAACAAAAGTATATACAAATTTATGACTGTGCCCAAAATAGTAATGTACATTTTTTCACCAAACATTCCATACTCAGTCTAGCTTGATGCCTACCACCAGCTGGAAGGCATTCTTCAAGGAGATAGAATGATTCTAAAATCACAAGTGTAAAACCCCAGGTTTCCCACTTTGTCTTCATTAAAACTGTAACACAGGAAGCGAGGAATGCCAGAAGAGGTGGGCCCACTGGATATGCCTTCAGGAAATGCCAGTGATGAAAACTTGAGGAGGATTGGGGCATGGAAACTTCCCTACACTCCCCAACTGCTGTGAGAGTAAGCTAGATTAATTCACCCTGTAGGAAGAGGCAATATGTGATCAGCGTATGCATTCTTTTTCTCCCTAAAGAACAGGACTATCATTGGGATGAGGAGCTGAAATATTTTGAAATCTTTGGGACATAAGGAAGGCCAAGTTGCTACATGATCTAGTAAAGATGCTAAAGCAGTTATAGCAGATCTTTGCTGTTCACTGTAGTCTAGAACTATGTGCACTTCTCTCATGCTTGTTGTTTTTATATGACATAAGCCTTATTTTGATCAAGTAAAGTAATTTTCTAACTTATTAGGTTTGTCATGGAGTTTCCTCTGGTGGACTCTACTGCAGGTTGGTAGCAATGGGAAAATGGGCAGAGGACCAGAGTCTCTGGGAGGGCACTTAAAGAGCTCTGCCTTTATGTAAGCTAGAGGACTATAGAAGATGTCCAATAATGCTATAAAATAGAGCTGCAAATGCCACGCAAATAAAATAACAATGATAATGGAGTATTTGAACATTACAGAATAAATGAGGGCAGACCAAGAGACTTGGAAAGTCACTGCTAACATAAAATATAGGCAACTGGGAATACTTTCTCCTTATGTGCCATATATCATTCTTTCCTTTTGAATCATATCTTCCTATTAAAAAAATGGAAAATGCACACACAAGTGCTGTTGAGTGTAATAGAGTTCAGCCTTTAATGCAAGCCAGACAGAGTTACCATAGAGCCTGACACAGCTTGTACAATTTGTGGTAAGCTGAAACAGCTTGGGTATTCTGTCGCTCAGGATTAGATTGATTAGAAAAATACATGAGCCAGGGAGGTTGAGGATCAGAAGGCAGACACTTTTCAATTTTTTGACAACTTTGAAAAGGATAGGGTCTCAGTTCTTGGGCTGCATTGCTGCTAGGAAAAAAAACATCTGTAAGCAACAAAATTTTGGCAGCAAAGGAACCCAGGATGGGAAACTGGAGACTATGATGTACTACCATGAACTAAAGAAATACTTAATTTTTTCAAGTTTAAAAAGAGGAAGAGGATTAATTGAATGGAAAAGTAAAGAGCATGTTTTGTAGCACATGATCAGACACCATGAGGACACACATATACGCACACATGGAGTGCCACAGATCAAATCTGTTTGACAGGACAAGGGGGAATGGCCTTAAGATGAAAAAAGGCGGATTTAGATTATGTATCAGGAAGAAATTCTTTACTGTGAGGGTGGTGAGGCTCTGGAACTGGTTGCCCAGAGAGGTTTTGCCCCATCCCTGGCAGTGTTGGGGCCCTGAGTAACCTGGTCCAGTGGAAGGTTCCCAGCACATGGCAGGGAGGATTGGAACTGGATGATCTTTCAAGTCTCTTCCAACTGAGACCTTTCTATTGTTCTATGACTCTGTGAACTCCCAGCTCTTCAGCAATTCCAAGGCAGCAAGGTATGATGGTGTAACCCAAAGAAAGCAAGGACACATGGAATACAAAACATCTATAACAAGAGTATAGAAATATTTTGGGTTTAATGTGCTTGAATTTGCAAAGTAACTTGATGGTATTTAGTTTTCCATAGTAAATTAAACGGACTGAGCTTTTATTTCTTAGAACTGACTAGTTAACTACCCATGGTGATTTACCTGATTAGTCTTAAATATAATCTGCCTCACCAAGGCTGCTTGATTTTGTCATTAAACATGACAACTTCTACCTTTCTAATCCTATGCTTCTATCATATATTTTCTTATAAGCTCAGCAAATATTTGTCACTTAATCCACAGTCAGCATTAAAGAATCACACAGATTTATTTATGGCTCATATAGATTGTAGATTGAACAGTAAAACCCTCATACAGCTGGTTGCTGCAGGACATTTGGATTGGGTCACAGGACTCTCCCCAAATGAAACTTGTAGCGGACCCATAGTGTTAAAAGAGCAGCAGTAAATAATGGCAAGGGAAAATTGGTGCCATGGCTTATGTGTCTCTGTGCCAGAGCTCACCCATCAGAGCCTCCTTCAGAGCCATGCTTGGTTTTCCAGGACTGTTTCCTTCCTACCCATTAAAATTCATTTTCAGCCAAAAACTGCTAATAAATGTAATGCCTTAAAATAGCAGTATAATGTACACAAATGCTTGTAAGCTGTGCAGGCCCAGGCACAGTGCTACTTCTCAGGCTGCTACTCTACTAAGTATTAGTACTATTAATGATTTATGTGGTGCCACTGAGCTGTGTGACGCTTCACAAACTTGTAAGAAGGCTGGTTCAACCATAAAGTCAGAATAACTTCCTCGGTTTCACAGACTGAGGCAATGGGCCTCCAGGGGAGGTCAGTCCACCTGGAGGGTAGGTGCAGAGCTGCTTGTGGACAGGACCTCCAACGTGTTAAGCATTAATTTCACCCGGAACGAGACAAAAGGCATTGCAAGAATTTTCCTTGAATAAAAAGGCTTATTATCCATGAGTCTTGCTGAACTGGAGAAATGCAGCTTACAGCTCTTTCGGTTGAAGAAGCAAGTCCAGTTAGTATAAACCAAAAACCAGAGCAGAGGTGCTCTTTTCCATTGCATCCATGAATGTACAAAATATTTGAGTATTAATACGAAGAGGGAGTTGAGTTTGATATGACTAATGAGAGGAATTTAGGACAGGATGGCCCTTGGATGTAGCAGCTAGAAGAATGACTTATAGGAAAACAAAACCAGTCTTTTCCTATTCTGAACAATTAGCAAATGTTCCAGAAAAAGAAATTAAAAAATAACCTAATGTAAGGACCTACTAATGTAACTAAAACAAGATCTGAACAATATGTACTGGTAAAGCCCCCCAGCGTGCATAAGCACACTTACACACACTGCATTTATGACCAGTGTTATGCATTTTACTGAACCACAGAATTAGTTCAGACTACAGCTTTTTCCACATAGAAAATGATTGAGGATCATTCATCTGGAAATGAAAGGATAGAAATTGAAATGTCAAAGAGAAAACAAAATATTAAACAAGTCCATTTGTTTTCAGCTGACTCCTTCATTTTAATAAAGAATATTTCAAAACAGAAAGATGTTTCAAATAACAAAAATAAGCATTTTGTTCTAAAAATTTCCATCTTTTAAATTCTAGCATTGTTCCCATCCTCCTTGGAATACATGAAATTTAATGCAAATCAATGTAAAAACAACAATTAAATTGGAATTCTGGGTCCTTAAACAGAAAACTGTTTTTCTGAATACTTTCCATATAATGCTTTGCAGCTGTTGTGGCCAGACAAGTGTTAATTTAGAGGGCAAGAAAGAGCTGTGCTGGGAGGAGAGAGCTCTGAGTGAACAGGAACTCTGTAACCCGCTGGCCCCACAGCTCCTCACACCCAGGAGCCCCCCAGCTCCCAAAACTGCCACCGGCTGGGCTCGCCCTGGCCACCCCTGCACCCCACTTGGCTCCCAGCACAGCTGCTCCCCCACTTCCCAACTAGGGTGGTCTCTCATCCCTTGCCCACCACTCTCTGTGATTATTTACTGGAAACATGTTTTCTTGGACAAGGGTTAATCCTTTTTCATGCAGAGCTCCCCTCCCTTTTCCCAGGAAGCTTGTTCCTGAAATCGTATTTTATTACAGATAAATAAAACACTGCTAAAATTAGGCTCAGAAAGAGAAGTAGCAGGGTTTCTTGGCTCTGCACTTTCCTCTGTGTGGTCGTAATCTGTTCCAGAGAGCTGCCTCTGGTCCTTTGGCTCTCTTGTTAAACCAGTGGCTCTTGGAGGCAGCCCATGTCCCTGTCTTTGTCAGGATGTGCCTTTGCAGCAATTTCACCTTGAATCTGTTATTTCTGCCGTGCTGACATCGAATCATAGAATCATCGAAAAGGTTTGGGCTGGAAGGGTCCTTAAAGATCATCCAGTTCCAACCCCCCTGCCATGGGCAGGGACAGTTTCCATGAGACAAGGCTCCTCAAAACCCCATCCAACCTGTCCTGGAACAATTCCAGGGATGGAGCATCTGCTAAGACTTTTTCAGCTATGGTGAATTCTGGTTTAAAGGTGAGTTAATCACAGTCCCTAACTGTCTCTAAGTAAAAATCAAGGTAGCAGTATTTGCCAACAATGCAAAGTTATTCTTGATATTTAAAAATGCACCTCTGCTTTAAAGAACTGGAGAGAGTTTTTTAGGCTGCCTGACCGTGAAGCAAAATGGCATGTCTGATTCAGTACAGAAGTGAAAACCAAAGTGAAACCAAGTCCTAACTTCATATATACACTAATAGACTCTGAGCTTGCTGAGACTACCCCTCAAGGGCTAAAGGTGTTTTTTATTATAATGCATAGCTCGCTAAAATATTGATTCATGAACAATCAAAAAAAATTAAAATTCTAGAAATTATTGCAAGGAAATAGAAAGCAAATGTCAGTGTGCCTATGTAGCAAACCGTCATTCAGTTGCATCTTCAATGCACTGGAAATCTGATACACATTGTATTTGTCCTCATGTGAAAAATGGTATCTGAATCCTAGAGAGTAGCTCAGGTGGCAAATGGATACAAAAAGTATACAAAGGTATTCATCAGATGAGGAATGATTGTAATAGGGGTTCCTCACCCTGGGAAAGAGAGGGTGAAGTGAAGGTGTGCAAGACCGTGAGTTGATGAAGACACTAAGGATCCACTCTTTTTTCTCTTTCCCTTCCAGATCTTGGGAGCATCAAATGGGATCGTGTCAGGTTTGAATGAAGGTTAAGCACACTTGCTATACAATATTTTGGTTGTCAGTAAGCCTGCACGGGTTAAAACAACAGGCGTTAGATTTCAAAGGAAATCACTGAAATGCAGACTCACAGGGTGTGAGTGCATTGCCGAGTTTCCTTTCCCTGTCTCTGTGCTCCTCCCTCAGCTATTGGCTGTAACTGAGATATGGCCAGACTAACCTTGGGTCTGATCCATTCTTCCTGGTTTTACATCCTCTTTGGTTGCTATGGCATTGTATTACACTGCTCCATAATAAGAAAGTCTTCTCCAGACCAAGGCAAGCGTTCCTTTTAGCAGCACGTTTTCCTCTGCAGCAGCAGCAGCAGCTCAGCACTGAGCATGGCACATTTGGCGCGAGCCTGGCAGCCACCTGAAACAGCACTGCCTGCTCTGGAACCTCTGTGCCATCCTCTCAGCTGCCCAAAGAGCTGAAATGGGAATTGAGAATTTTAAAACCCCAGATCTCCAGAATACCCTTTTTGTTTATTGGAGTTTATCAGGCCTTGCCCAGCAAGACCCAAAGCCACAGTGGTTTAAAGATTAAACAAACATCAAGGTTCAGCTGCCCTTCCCCTTGGCAAAGGCAAGCAAATCCATGACTAAATGTTACTTAAAACTAAAAAAAAATTAAGAGTTATATAATTTCCAACATAACTATTTAAAAAAGATTGATTGATTGATTGATTGATTGATTATCATGAAAAATTGACATTATTACAGTTGAATTTTCTTCCATAAGAGAACAAGCCATATTGTATTGTTAAAAATAAGGCAGGATAAAAATCTGTATACAGTTGTGGGTGGTTTTTCACATTTTATCCCCACTTTGAATATGATGCCTCACTGAAAAGTTTCACTGAAAAGATAATGAGGTTTAAGCCATTGCTAGTTACAATGCATGTGCAGACAAACACAAACTATTTTTATGGACACAAATCTTGTTGTTTTGCTGTTGATAACTGCAGTGGGTTTCCGGTGTGGTGTCTGATTGCCTGCAGTGAGCACATGCTCTTATTTCCTCTACGAAGGGCTGGTTCTATGCCCCACTGCATCACCACCACCAACAGAAACTGAAAGCTCTGCGACCCTCTCTAAGCCGTGTGCGCTGCAGGACTTGTCTCACTTTTTTTCCTTTTCCAACAGAGATTTTTCTCTCCTCAAAGTAAGGGGAGGCAGAAAATGCAGAGGCTGGCTAAGGCACTGGATTTCTGCATCCGCCACCAGGCCATTGTGCATTACAGCATTGTGTCCCTGCTGACAGCTGGCAGCGAACAGATCTTCTCGTCTGTGGTGTTCAAGTGTCCCTGCAATTCTGAGAACATGCTGTATGGCTCTTCCTTCATCTTAGTGCCTGCCTTCGTCCTCCTGCTGCTCGGCTACATGGTGAACGCCAGGACATGGCGCCTGCTGACGGGAAGCTGCTCTTCAGAGAAGTGTCTTCAGTGCAGCTCCTGGGGAACCTGCACCCTCTCCTGCAAGGTGCTGGTGCTGGTGACAGCCAGAGCCTCGGTGGCCCCCCTCACCTGGATAGCAGTGGCCCTGCTCGGAGCCAACTTCTACGAGTGCGCGGCCAGTGGGAGCAGCTGGACAAAGCGCATCTTCTGTGAAGATAAAGGACCTGAGAAGGAAAACTGCACTCAAGATCTGCTCAAAATACCTTGTGATGCGAAATCATCACCATATTTACAAAGTGAACGGCACAGCCTTCAGGCAGAGTCCCAGGTAAAGCCTCCCTGCTTTTCTCCTCGCTCTATGGGCTTCAACCCTGGCTGCTCAATATGCAGTGGTTCCTGCTGGGAACTGCAAACTGTCCTTCTCTCATAGGTTATACAATATCATGTACCAAAAGCATACAGCTAGCAAAAATTCATTAGTGAAAAGATAGTAACAGAAAATCAATAGTTGTGTACTTATGCTACTTTCTGGTTTTACACGTTTGCACAGTAATTGTTTGGCACTGCCATTTACAAAACCTCATTCAAAGCTGGGCAGGGAACCAGCCTAGAGAATGGGACTTTCCAAGTTTTCTTCTCCGTTAACTTAGACGTGGTGTGAATTCTTCTCCTTCTCCACTTTTACGCCTCTCAATGACTCCAACTTCTGTAAATAGGCATTAATCAAGGGGAAGTGAGATCGCTAAGACAGGAAGCTGATGTCTCCTTGCAACAGAGTTGTTGTAAGGAGACATCTGGAAAGAGAAAAAAATCAGGACATCTTGTTAGACTGTAAATCTCAATGCTGGAACCTTCTAATAATTTCACACTTGTATTCTAGAAGAAGAGTTAAAATATATATCCGTATTGTTAAAGTTTCTTGTGCTGAAGGCAAACTGCATGATCAAACAATAACACTTGTGGATTTTTTCTTGTCGGGAGTAAAACGAAACCTCCAAATTTTGGCAGCACTTCAGTTTTGTTTCTACATTTGTGTGGATCTTGTCTTAAGTCCTGTAGGAAAATCAGGTTTTCAACTTTTTTTCAGGAAAACATTAAGGGTTGGTTAAGGGTGTTAAGTTTATAAGAGTTTATAATTACTTTGATTTTTGTAAGTTCCTGTTTAGTACAAATGTTTATTAAAACAAAAGAAATGTGTTTATATTTGTTAAATACTTAGCGTGCTGCTTTCTCCAAGAAAAAGACTGGGAAGGGGCAAACTCTAAGCCATTGAATTCAGATAGGATAAGAAAGGAGCAAAACCAAGGAAGATGGACTATTACTGGCATTGTAGTGGCATCTAAAAGAGACATCCAGTCAAACAAAAATAGAAAAAGGGTGTGAGTGCATTTTTATTACTGACCACTGTTTTTAATATCCAATCTACTTTCAACAAAATTAAGAACAAAAAGAACACAAACTCCTTTTCCCTTAGCACTCAATGCTTTTTCATTAGGAAAAAAGTCATCCCGAGGAGAAAGAGCATGTTTCAGGTTCTCTGCCTGGAGCTTCTACTTAAGTACCCCTGGGTAAAGGAGGGACCAGCATCTACTAGGACACCTGTTTTTGATGGGACTTGTCTAAGGATGTTAAAATCAGGTATAAAACAAGAATGAATTCTCATATGCAATATCCAGATCTGTGTCCTGCCTACAAAACATACAGGACACAACTTCTCCTCTGTGTTGCACCAAAGTTAGCTGTGTTTGCAGGCTCAGACATCAGGGAGAGTAGCTACCTTCCACGAGAACACAGCCAGCAGGAGCTCTGATGCACAGCACAAGGCAGACAGGGTGATTCTGCACCCTCTGTACCATAAATCTGACTGCAACCACAGAAACTGATGATCAGTATCTTGCCTTAAAACTTAGGAAAGCTGGATATAACTGAGTAAATAACTTCTGTCCACCTTTTCTTTTTTTGGTATTCATCCTTAATCCATCGAGATCAGCTCAGGGGTGCAGAAGCTCTGTATGTCTGACTGAATTGTGTGCATGGGATCCCCTCTTTTGGCAGAAAGCAGTTACATGCACTCCAGGGTGTCTGCTTACAGTTTTCATATTTCTTCAATGATATGTTCTATACTTCCACATATGACCATGTCAAAACACCATTAACATATCCATCTCTTTTCCAAGCTGATAGGATGGTTCCTGATAGCCAGCATCATGACTGTGGCACTGATTTCAACATGTGTCAGCCACTGTTGCTCCCCAGTCAGCTATCTTCAGCGCAAGTTCTGGAAAATTTACTTAAAAAAAGAAGAGGAGCTCTTTGAGAGCAAAGCCAAAGAGCATGCAACCAAGCTGGCAGAAATAAACACAGAATGCTTTTTCAAAGCCACTGACCCAGCACCATTTCATACTCCCAGCAACAAAGATTGGTGGAAGATTTCGTTCTTGTATACCTTCAAGCCACAAGAGCAGTATTACAGCATGATACACAAGCACGTGAGCACAGACAGAGGCAACAGTGCCAAATTTGAGGAAGAAGGTCAGCATCTCACTGTTTTATCATTTGTGGATGAAGCACACGCAGGTGATTCAGGGATGTAATGAAATAAATCCTTTGCAATGCTGGCAGTTTTTTAACCCAACTGATGTAAGAAGAGTCTTATTTTCTGCTTTTACTGAAATCTATGCAAATCAAATGTGAAAGCTGATAGTTGTAACCCTTGGCAGATTTGCTTTTAAATACATTTTAATACTTTTACTTAAGTACATTTAAATAGGAGTTTTCTTATGTTGTTGTCCATTAGGAAATCATGTGTAAAATAATCAGCATCTACAAAGATGTCAGCATATACTATGTCAAATTATTACTAAGCACCTTAAAAGCACTTGGCAGATGGAGTGACAATATGAAACCTTATCAAAGAGACAAAAAGAATGGAAGATTTGATCAGAAATTCAGCTTAGTTTATTATCTCTCTCTTTACAATGAATCTTTAAGTGAAGCTTAGAGCAAACTGCAGATTAAAATATTTAGCTTGTGTAGAGGGGTTAGGCTTATGCATAAAATGGCAATGTAGGCAAAGCTTATATAATAACAAACATTAATTAACATTAAAAGCATATTCATATATTTAAGGACATTAAAAATCTGCAAATCGTATTAGCAAGCAGTAATATTCTTATCAAAGAACATCTAATTATAAGAAACAAAATTTCCAGTGGACAATAACAAATTTCACTTTTCCTCTGAAAAGCTTTTGTTTAAGAGAACATTTTAAAGATGTGTCAGATTGATTGGTCCGAGCTGTCCTTTTACTCCTCCCAGAAATCCTCTCTTTGTACACAATGAACTCAGAAATTATTCAGACAGATAGAGAGGAATCCCAAGAAGTTATTTGTTACATTCATTTTGCTAGGAAGAAAGAAGGGAAGAGCCTTGGAAGCTTCTTTCTCACTGTACTGAAAATAAAGCACATAAAGATTTAAACAAGATTTAATTCTGTATGTAGAAAAGAATTTTAAAAAGCATTCATTTTGTCACAGTCACTGGCTTGCTCAGTATTATTTTCCTTGTAAAAACTTGATGATAATGGAGTAGCAGTACAGGTTGGGGGCTAACCTCTTAGAGAGCATCTCAGTGGAGAAGGACCTGGATGTGTCGGTGCATGACAAGCTGACTGTGAGCCAGCAGTGCCCTTGCAGCCAGGAGGGCCAGTGGGATCCTGGGATGCATTGGGATGAGTGTGGACAGGAGCTCAAGAGAACTCCTCCCCATCTACTCGGCCCTGGTGAGGCACATCTGGAGTTCTGGGTCCAGTTCTGGGCTCCTCAGTGCAAGAAAGACAAGGAGCTACTGCAGAGGGCCCAGCAGAAGGGCCTCAAAGATGATTGGAGGTCTGAAGCACCTCTCTTATGAGGAGAGACTGTGGGAGCTGAGCCTGTTTAGTTCTGGACAAGAGAAGACTGAGAGGGGATATCATTAATGCATCTCAAAGGTGAGTGCCAAGAGGAGGGTGCCAGAGTTTTTCCAGTGGTGCCCAGTGACAGAAGGAGAAGTAGCAACCACAAACTAAAGCACAAGAAGTTTCACCTCACCATGAGAAGAACTTCTTTATGTTCAAGGTGGCAGAGCAGTGGAACAGGCTGCCTGGGGCGTCGTGGAGTCTCCCTCTCTGGAGACATTCAAAACCCACCTGGACACATTCTTGTGTCACCTGCTGTAAGTGATCCTGCCTTGGCAAGGGGTTTGGAATAGATGACCTTCAGAGGTCACTTCCAACCCTAGCAATTCTGTAAGAAAACAAGGACAATATAGGTTATTCACTTTCAATATAACAATAGGGAAAAAGAGGAGAATATTTGCCTAGTCTTGCTGGAAGAGGAAAAATGATCATTGCCAATAAAAAACCTTTATTGTGGTCAGCTGTGGTTGCACTGTTTTGAAATTCTTTCTGCTCTTTCTCAGGGAGAACATAGATAAGTTGCATTCTTTTACTTTCTTAATCTCTGTGTTTGGTATCAGGTGTTATTTGGCTGTGACCAATGGTTTTAGGAGGTGGATTTCTTTTCTGACCAATAGTTGCTAGAATATTAATGGTATAAAAACCCTTCTTGTAAATAAACTTTCCCTTTCGCCATCTTGACGTCGTCTGCCTGCCTTCTTCTCTCAGCCAGCTCCTGCAGCCTCGGGGAAACTAAGCCATATTTGGTGACGCCGTCGTGTGTTTCTGCGGTAGGACTAACCCTCCCTACCCACCTTTTTCCCCTCCCTCCCTCCCGGGTTTGGGGACATCATGTCGGACTCAGCTGACGAGTCGGGGGCTCCCTCGGACTCTGGCCACGATGTTTGGGACCCCGTCCGAGCTAGGATCAATGATGATCTGCTCGGTGACTTATTATCCTGGTTTCAAAGGAAAGGATATTTTAATCTTTCCCGGGACCTGCCCTCGTTCAGGGCGTGGCTTCGGCTCGGTGATTTGTTGTGGGCGGAGTTCTCTTTCGGCGAAGTTGATATTATTCGTCTGTGCCCTGTTTGGAGACGGGTTCTGGACTTTTTAAAAGATGAAGCCCCGAGGCTCGGAGAAGCTATCTCTCCCTTACGCTCAGCCCCCCCGTCCCCCCCTAGCCGTTCCCGGATTGACAGGTTTGCCCCTCCCCCGGACGCGCCTGGGAGGTACCTTTCACCCGGAGACTTTAAGCCGCTAAGGTACCCTACCCCACAAGAGGCACTGCTTGACTTTCTGGCCCGAGGAAAGGCGGCGGGGGCGGCGGGAGCCGCTCCGGCCTCTGCTGTGGGTGGGCCTTCCCTGCTCCATCCCCGAGGAGCGGGGGGGCCACGCGCCCGCCATGCCCGTGGTGGCTCGCTGTCCTCCGATGATGACGTCACTCGGCCAGCGCCGGCGGCAGCTGTTGGACTGCCCAGCACGGCGCAGTGCGCCTGCGCCCCCGCGCGGGGGGGGGGACCGCGCAGCCCCCGCCTGTTCGCCTCTCTGTTCGGACGCTGGTCCACGCGGCGCAGCCGGCCCCGTTCAGCCAGCCCGGCGCTGTGGGATGTGTCCCGACCGCGGCCGCTGCGTGCCAGACCGAGGCCGAACCAGCAAGTGCCCTGCCCGCGCCCCGCGCCCCGCGCGCCGCTGGCGCGCATGCGCAGACGGTGGCGGGCGCGGGAGGGTTCGCGGAGCCGTTTGAATCTGCTCCTGCCGCGTCTGCCCTGCCCCGTATTGAACAGGAACCGTCGGTGCCCCCCCACGGGGGTTTGTTCTCCCCCCCCATCACGGCGAGAGCGGCCGGCCCCGGCCCCGGGGCCGCGGGACAGGCAGGCTCGGGGCCGGGCTCGGACTGGCCCCTGGGGGGCGGTCCCTGCGGCGCAGCAGCAGCGCCGCCAATTGAGATGCCGTGTTTAACCCCTGCATGCCTGCCTGAAATTCTGGATCGCATCTTTCAAAAGCTTGATCTCGTTCCTGTGACTTTGCAGCGTGTGTTGGAGCACATGGATGTTTTCCCGGTCTTGTTGGACCGTGTGTTGCGAAGATTTGATAGTGTTTCTGATACTCTTTTGGAATTATTGGATCTTGCTCGTCAAAGCAGGCTTGATAGGCAGTCATCTGATTCCAGGGCTGCTTCTCTGGCCAGTTGGCATTCCTCAGACAATCGTGGCTTGCTTACCATAGTCACAGAACATGCAGGATCCGTGCCCTCTACCCCTTCTTCTGACTCAGAAGGCGTAGGTGCTGTCCCGCGTCCCTCCATTCCCCAGAATATATCGTCTGTGGAGGTCCTCTATCCCCAGCCACTGCCCATACTCCATGAGCCTCCGTCCTTTGTAGTAGGGGCAGGGGATGAGGCCCGCATGGAAGATTCAGATACGGATGTAGACACCCTCTCTGGCCGTGGGAAGAAGAGAGAGGTAACACAGAGGAGGAAGAAGCGGCTGCTGCAGACCCAGCCGTGGCCTAGCCGTGAATGCTCGCTTACCTTAAAGACACGGACTTCAAGAAAATATTGGGACTTTGTTAAAGTCGCGGCTTTGAACGCGGGGAATTGGGATCTCTTCACACGCATGAGAATGTCTCAGCCTCTGCCTGACGCAATGGACACTGAGGTGACAGCCGTGGTGCCCTCAGCAGATGAGCCCATAGCCCAGGCTGACACTAATGCTCTGCAAGGCGATGCTCAGGCCTTTCCAGTGTATAAAGCACTCCCAAACACAGGCGACACAGATAGCCATCGTATTATAGCTTGGAGGGTGGTCGAGGATCTGCAGAACAAAGTGGCAAGATATGGACTTGGGTCTCCTGAGGTCATGCAACTTGTTCGGGCAATTAATAGTGACCTCTTGGCACCTTATGATATCAGGCACTTGGCCCAAGTCCTCCTTCACCCTATGCAATTTGCAGTTTTTGAAAATAATTGGAGACAAGCAGCTCAGAGGGCGGCAGAAGAAAATTTGCGCTTACATCCTGCCAGCCCTAGACAGGGGGCTGGAGTGGAAGTTCTGATGGGACTTAAACCCTACGACAATCCTGACCTGCAGGCCAGATGGGCTCCTGAAGTGTTGGAGCAGGCTCAAAAAGTTGGCTTCAGTGCCCTTCTCAAGACATTCAATATGGCGGAGCGAAAGATATCATATACCATGATACGACAAGGCTCATTTGAACCATTTCTCTCCTTTTTGGAACGCTTGGCAGCTGCTTTGGAACGACAAGTAGAAGATGAGACTGTGAGAGAAGTGCTGTGCAAACAACTGGCAAGAGACAATGCCAACGACGACTGCAAGAGAATTATACAGACATTGCGAGGCGATGTCACCGTTGCACAGATGGCTGAGGCGTGCTCCGAGGTGATACCACGAGGCTCGAGGAAGCCCGCCTTGGCTGCGTTTCTGTCACCTGGTCAGGCAAACCCTGGCGGTAGGCAGAAGCGGCCCAAGCCTGGGAACAAACGAAGGCGATCTAAATCGCAGAAAAAGGGAAATGCAGGGACTGTGGTTTCCCAGTGTGAGAGGTGTGATAGACCAGGGCATTCTGCGAAATACTGCAGAGCTAGATACCATGTAGACGGCCAACCTTTGTCGGGAAACGGGAGGGGAGGCGCAAAACGGGGGTACCGCCCTCCATCCCGATCAATCCCCCAAAACAGGCTGCAACCACTGGCTTATCCAGTCAGTGTGCCGCCTCAGGGCCAGCCCGGGCCAACGTCGCCAGTGTCGGCCCCTTCGGCCAGTGTGGAGACGGTGCCCAAGGGCCAGCCCGAGTCAACGTCTACACAGCCAGGACAGTTGTCCTAGACTCTGGTAGCCTTCACAGAGTCCCCTTGGATGTGCACGAACCCCTGAGCCCGGGGTATGGTGCTCTCCTGGTGGGGAGGCCTGAGGTCACCCACCAGGGAATCTTTGTTCATCCAGACGTTATAGATGGGGATTCTGTGGGCCAGATTCATGCTATGGTTTCTACACCAAGCCCCCCTATCACAATCCCTGAGAAAACTCTCATTGCTAATTTAGTGCCTTTTGAGTCTCCTGTTCCTAGGGCAGAGCAGCAAGTATGCGGAAGCAGCGACGCTGAGATTCCGGACCTTCCGCAGATCTGCTGGGCCGCAGACATCTCTAATCAGAGACCACAGCTGACGTGCACTCTGATCCTGCCAAGAGCCCACCCCCGTCGAATTCGACTTCGAGGTTTGCTCGACACAGGTGCCGATGTAACAATTCTTTCCTCCTCTTCATGGCCTTCTACATGGCCTCTAGCCCCTGTGGGGTCCGCTGTTGCGGGATTGGGAGGAACCCCACGGAGCCACTTAAGTGAACGGCATGTGTTGGTGAAAGACCCGGAGGGTCGCACGGCTGTAATCCAGCCCTATGTTACTTCGGCCCCACTTAACCTCTGGGGGAGGGATGTATTGGCAGCATGGGGAGTTTGGATTGGAACAAATTTTTAATAGGGGTCACTGTACGCAAGGGCGCACCATATCGCACGCTATCCTTGCGATGGCTGACTGAAACACCCGTATGGGAACCACAGTGGCCCTTGCCCAAAGAGAAATTAGTCGCCCTTTGTCAGCTGGTTCAGGAACAATTGCAACAGGGACACATTGAGCCTTCTACTAGTCCCTGGAATACCCCCGTCTTCGTAGTTAAGAAAAAATCGGGGAAATGGCGATTGCTGCAAGATCTTCGCAAAGTTAATGCAGTGATGGAAAGCATGGGGGCTTTACAGCCTGGTATGCCCTCACCCACAATGATCCCCACAAAGTGGGAAATCTTGATCATTGATTTGAAGGATTGTTTTTTCACAATTCCTTTGCACCCCAACGACAGACCAAAATTTGCCTTTACGGTGCCCGCAATTAACAATGCTGAGCCTGTAAAGAGATTTCAATGGAAAGTGTTACCTCAGGGTATGAAAAATAGCCCAACAATCTGTCAATGGTATGTTGCTCAGGCTTTGTCTGGAGTCCGTGAGCAGTTTCCTGAGGCACTCTGCTACCACTATATGGATGATATCCTGGTGGCAGCGTCCACCCAGGATGAGTTGCGGAGGATACAGCCTCGACTGCTTGCTGCCCTGCACTCCTATGGTTTGCAAGTGGCCCCAGACAAGGTTCAACAACAGCCTCCTTGGAAATATTTGGGGGTCAAAATTTTGGATCAGACTGTACAACACCAAGAGGTGCAATTTTCAGACACTATCAAAACTCTGAATGATGCCCAGAAGTTGCTTGGTACTATTAATTGGTTACGTCCTTATTTAGGACTGACCGCCTCACAACTTTCCCCGCTTTTTAATATTTTAAAGGGGGACCCTGATCTGAATTCACCTCGAAAATTGACCCCGGAGGCGCGAAGAGTGTTGAATGAGGTGCAACAAGCTGTTTCTGCTCGTCAGGTTTATCGAGTAGATCCCTCTGTTGATATCACTGTTTTTATCACTGCTCCAGATCTCCATCCCACAGGTATCATCGGCCAATGGAACAAAAAATGGGCCGACCCTCTGCACGTTCTGGAATGGGTCTTTCTGCCCCATCAGCCAAAAAAGACAGCACCCACGCTGTTCGAATTGGTCGCGTGTTTGATAATCAAATGCCGTCATCGGTGTCTGCAGTTGATGGCTGCAGATCCGGCGACCATCATAATCCCAATTACAAGGGACATCTTTGAATGGGGCCTTGCTAACAGCGCTCCTTTGCAAAGTGCACTGCAGAACTTTTCAGGGCAGATTGCTTATCACCTGCCCAGTCATAAATTATTGCAATTGGCAAATTTAACTAGCCTTGCCTTGCGACCAAAGAACAGTCGGGTGCCAGTGCGTGGACCCCCTGTCTTTACGGATGGTTCTGGGAAAACAGGAAAAGCCATTGTTACCTGGAAGGAGGGATCCGAATGGCAGGTGCTGAAAAGCCATGAGTCAGGCTCTGCCCAACTGGTTGAATTGAAGGCAGTTGCCTTGGCCTTTCAGCGGTTCTCTCAGGTGCCTTTGAATTTGGTCACAGATTCTGCTTATGTAGCAGACATAACCAAACGTCTAGATTGTTCACTTCTAAAGGAAGTCAATAATGCGGCTCTGTTTTCATTATTACAAGCTTTGTGGAATGCAATTCAGGCTCGAACACATCCATATTACATTTTGCACATTCGAAGCCACACTAAATTGCCAGGTTTTATAACAGAAGGCAATGCCAGGGCTGATAGGCTAGCCAATCCTGCATGGATGGCGCCTCAGCCTGACAAAATTGCACAAGCCAAAGCTTCCCATGATTTCTTCCACCAGAGTGCACATACTCTGCAAAAGCAGTTTCAATTGACGCCAACCGAGGCTCGTGACATTGTCAGCGCTTGTGCTGATTGCCACGGACTCGCTGCACCTCTGCCACGAGGGGTAAACCCCAGAGGCCTAAAGGCCCTGCAGCTTTGGCAGACCGATGTGACACACATCCCTGAATTTGGCCGATTTAAGTATGTGCATGTGTCTATTGACACCTTCTCCTCAGCCATGTGGGCAACTGCTCACACTGGAGAAAAGGGCCGTGATGTCATTGCCCATTGGAAATTGGCCTTCTCGGTCTTGGACGTGCCATCTGCGGTGAAAACCGACAATGGCCCTGCCTACGCGTCGCAGAAGACGTGGCAGTTCTTGCACCTATGGGGTGTGGACCATAAATTTGGTATTCCACATTCCCCAACTGGTCAGGCAATTGTGGAACGTGCGCATGGTACTCTGAAGCGCGTTCTGGAAAAACAAAAAGGGGGAATGCATGGGGAATCACCACAGAGCCGGCTGGAAAAAGCCTTGTATACAATTAATCACCTCACTGTGCCACCAAATTCGAATAATCCTGTCATTTTGAACCATTTTCTCTCATTGGAGTCATCGGGCGAGTCGCTCTTGCCCCGGGCGAAGGTTTGGATTCGAAACCTACTCACTAACGCCTGGGAAGGCCCCCATGAGCTTATTACTTGGGGCCGTGGATATGCTTGCGTTTCCACAGATACTGGAGTGCAGTGGCTGCCTGTGAGATGCGTTCGTCCTGATCTGCGACTTCAGAAGCAGAACCAGCAACCTCAGAACAATGATCAAGATGCTGACCATCATGCAGATGGCCCTTCTACAAGCAGAGACTGAATTTTTATCTTTATTATGGAGTCAGAAAATCAAGAACTTTCAATAGAACTAAGTTTTGATAGATGTATCATTTATGGCATTGCTTGAAAGTCTCCCTGTTCATCTTCAATCAGCGGCTGGTTTGGGCCCTGTCAGTGGCTGGCCACTACTGGCAGACCCCTTGCCGGTATTTAATTCGGGATCTCCTTGGTAGCTGGCCACTGCCAAGCAGATCCTTCATGCTGAGCTCATTTTCCCTTCTTAGGGAACTAGTGGGGACCGCAAACAATACCTTTGTTTGCTTTTCTTTTTTAAAAAACAAAAAGGGGGAATTGTGGTTGCACTGTTTTGAAATTCTTTCTGCTCTTTCTCAGGGAGAACATAGATAAGTTGCATTCTTTTACTTTCTTAATCTCTGTGTTTGGTATCAGGTGTTATTTGGCTGTGACCAATGGTTTTAGGAGGTGGATTTCTTTTCTGACCAATAGTTGCTAGAATATTAATGGTATAAAAACCCTTCTTGTAAATAAACTTTCCCTTTCGCCATCTTGATGTCGTCTGCCTGCCTTCTTCTCTCAGCCAGCTCCTGCAGCCTCGGGGAAACTAAGCCATAGTCAGCCACACGTCCATCCCAACCAGCTGGTCATAACCAGTAAAACCCCACTGAGGGCTCTTGCACAGGCAGCGAAATCAGACAAATTCCACAAGATCTTTCATCTCTAATTGAAAAAAAAAAAAGAAAAAAAAAATGAAAAAAAGGCAGGGAAACTTGTTACTGGTTATAACATATTGTTACATGTTTTATACCTTGCCACTTCTTACTGGTAGCAGGCAACAGCAGTTAGGCTGAGACCAAGGCTGGGTAATGAATGCTTTAGTTTTTGTTCCCTACAAAATTGCTCTCTTAAAGCTCCGTTACGCTCTGCCACCACTGTACCACACTGCTATGACAAACCAAGGGAGAGAGATTATCATGAGGACTGTACAGTCTGGTGAGAATGAGCCTTGCTGTCCCCAAGGTAAGAGTTGCCCTCACTTAGAGAGTTTCAGAGGTAAACAGATGGAGGTAAAAATAGCAAAAGAAGGTACAAATCACATTGATACAATCAGAGTTAACTCGTGGCTACACTGAACTTAATTGTTTGTATTTCAGTTTAAAACAAACATTTTGGCGAGAAGAGGGTAAACTGGCTTTGTGGATAGGGTGCTGTGCTAGGACCTGGGGTTTTGTCCTACCCTTACCTAGACATTTTGCATTACACCAAACAACTTTAAACCTTTCCTATAACTTGGGTCTCTGTGAAGTTGCTCCTTCTCTACTTCCCAGTCATGTTGTGGTAAGAAGTCCACAGTCAAGAAGAAGATGTTCGACATCTGGTGGTGAAGGCCAGGTAAGGGTAGACAACACGACCACCAAACCAGCTGAGTGGCAATCTCAGAATTTTTATTTAAGTTTCTTTAGGTGGATACAGATCCACAGTGACTACACATTAGATACATCATGCTTTGTTCAGTTTGGTCACAAGATCAGTGCTCTCGGAGAGAAGGCTGACATGAAAAGGCCCATGGCTTGGAGAGACACAAGCACTGCTGCGGCCGTCAAAGTGCTGCAGCATGGTGTGCACACAGGACTGAACAGGAGTGCCAGCAAAACTGTGGGGCCTGAAGAGCTGCAAGGAACACAGCCAGCTCCTGCTGTCAGTGAAGCCACATCCCTCTCGTTTCAAAGACAGTAGGATATGCAGTGTGGAGGACAGTGAATGGCAAACCATTACACATCAATACATGCACCTTGAGCAAGACACTGCATACAGATATCACAGCTGATGAATCCTTTATAGATGGCCACACACAGCCAGGGAAATAAAGCAGCCATGCTTTGAAACATTACTGACAAACTGTGGTGGTTTTGGCACACAAACAAAATGGGAAAAGGTCGTCATTTTTATCTAACAACAGTTGGTATACAATTGAATATTTAGCACACACTAAATATTGAGATAAAATTTTCATTAAGCTCAAGAGCACGTGTATGTGAGGAGGAAGGGCAGGTAATTTTGATCTTTTTTACTGACATTTGTGTCATGACAATTGCTCTCCCCGACTCTGCCCCTCCTCTTTGCTGCCCAGCTCTCTTCATCTTTCCACCAGGTGACTGTTGCAGCTGGTTCAGCAAAGCCATTTTTACCCTGCATCTCTTCTTTTGAAACAAAAGGCACAGAATATCCCTCAGCAAGGGTTTCTCCCAATATTTCTTTCATTTGTTCCTTTTGTGCTTTCTGTCTTCAGGCTTCCTTAAAAATGTAATTCCTATTTCTGTCACAGCATCACCCTTCAGCCTGTCCTGGAGGAAGGTAACTTCTGCTGCTAAGTGAACCTAGAAAGAATCAGGTCTGATTAGGTACGCTAAGAAATGACCAGTTTTCCACCTCCTCCAGTATAATGAGCTTTTCCTCTCTCTCTTACCACAAGAGGACCCCCTTTCTCAGATTTCATAGGAAACAGATTTCTAGAGTGTTTTAACATAGCTTTCCCAACTAAGCTAATAAAAAGGACATTTATGTACACTGGAATTTGTATAATATATTACCCTTCATCCCAGTGCTTTGCTTTCTTCTGAGACCCTAAATTGCATACTTGATGATTTTGTCATCACAGAATTTCCTGGTCATGTACTAAGACTTACGATATCATACTTTTGTTAATTAGTCTTGTATCAGATACTATAATTCTGAGACTGATGTATATAAATAACACTGCAGGGTTGAGATTTTCCCTCCTGAAATATAAGATAAATGCCAAATTGGATATTGACAGAAACATAAAGTAGCCCAAAAATAATCTCCCCAAAGAATCTCTACAGGTCAGAAATTTTCAAATGATACCCTTTATTTACATTCTTGTAAAAATCTTAAATTTAGGAACAAAATTTGGAGTGCCATCTGCTACACTTCTGATGCTTTTGTTTTAACATTATTCTCATCCACACTTTGTTCTCCCTTTCAGCAGATACCACGGTAACCTGAGAATATTATTTATCTTTGGGTATTTGGAAAGAATCAGGGATGACTATTACTGGCTACAGCTGTGCAGGAAAGTGTGACAGGCTCCAGGAGCAGTGGAGGAACCCAGCATGCCCCCTGTTCCTCCACTTTAAGTGCTATCTGGTTTCCTGATCCCACCTGGCTTTTGCACCCAATTCAGCCCCTGAACAGCCAGGCAGGGACAGTGTGGAGGTGACCTAAACGATGTACTTCTCTACCTAAGGATAGGTAGGATCAGGCTCAGCCTTGTCCTCTTTTATCTAGACATTTAACCTAAGAGGTTAAACAGTACTGCGTTTCCTTCATTCATCTGAACAAGTGATTTTGTCCTCCCTTGCTTCTGTGAATTAACAAAGCATGGAGAAAACAGATGTGCACTTCCTTACCATTTCCAAGGCACCCCGAATCACCCCACAGAGGAGGTTACAATAGCAAAGAGATGCTCGTTCTGCTGGCAGCTCCTCCACAAATTCCACTAGCGGGTTTTTGTCCAGGATTAAGGAGAATTCATTCCCCATGGCACTATTGCAGCTCACACTAGGGGTGACCCCAAGGTACATCTTGAAAGCAACCTGCAAAAGAATGAAACTTGGCTGTTTGAACATATTGTGTGCAAACCAGAGGTAAAAATTTAGAAAGCAGCATGCAGTAGACCAATTTTACCCTAGGAAGAAAGAGGGGAGAGCTAGACAGGTGAAAAATCAAGGTGTGTTTGTCTCTTCTGTGATCAGCTTGAGCCAGCAATGCAAATCCAGAGTTATGCGATGCTCCAGGCAAACACAGCAGAGAGCTGTTTGTCTTTGATGTTCCTACATTTACAACCCCATACAAAGTGGTTTTACTGTTATCACTCGTCTGCTTTCTGTCTGCTTTCAGTCATGTCATATTCCCTTGGGACCATTAGCATCTATATGAGCTCATTCACTACCTCGCCAGCAACTTTTATAATCACAGCTCCAGATCTCCTGCAACCGGTCAAGCGTGTGCGTTTTCACCCTGATCTCCATCTGCAGTCACTAAAAAAAAAACAAACAGCCCACGAAGGACAAGAATGCCAAGACTGCAAACTCCCTTGGTTACACAGAGCTCTGCTCGCTTTCTCTCCGCCACCGGTGAATGTGACTGTAAATGAGCAACATCTGCCGCGCCAGCTGCGGGGTCCGTGCGAGCGCCCTTCGCAGCCCGTGACATCACGGCGTTATCTCAGCAGGGCGTGGGCAGGCGGGACAGCAGCAGGCTGCTCGGCCTCGGGAGAGCTCTGCACACCGCCGCCAGCCCAGAGAAACTCTTGATTTTCACCCCTTCAGTGAGTATCAGACATGGATGCTTTCCAGACAATCCTCAAGTTCTTTATGAACCGGAAAACCGCTATAGGTTACAGTTTTATGGCGCTGCTGACAATGGGAGGTGAGCGTGTGTTTTCTCTCGTTGCTTTCAGATGCCCTTGCAGCAATGAAAACTTCAGGTACGGTTTGGTGTTTCTCTTCTCGCCAGCTCTCGTTTTGCTAGTTATTGGATACTTCTTGAACAGCAAGACCTGGAAACTCTTTACAGGCTGCTGGGTGAATCCCAGGAAAATATTCCCCAGAGGGAATGTCTGCCATTTCTTTTACGTCTTTGGACAAATCACTTTAAATGCTCTGGTAGCCCCAGTGATGTGGCTTTCTGTGGCTTTGCTCAACGGGACTTTTTACGAATGTGCCATGAGTGGCTTGGATAATCCTGCCTACTTGAACGCGGTTTGCCACAGCAAATCTGAAAAGTGCTTTGGAGAGCTACACAAGGTAGCCTGTGACAAAAGCTCCATGCCCTTTTCAGAGAGTGACGAATTGAAACGAACTCTTCAAGCACAGTCCCAGGTAAGAAAAATTATAATTAAAGAGCATTATCCAGATTGCACTGCTGATGGGAATTATCTGTGGAAGATCCTGATGTCAGATGTTGTGTTAAAACCGTTGGCTTCGTGTAAACAATGTTTTGGCAGCTTGGCAAAATACAATCAATCCATGTTTTGGTTCAGTTTGAGCTGCTCCATGTTTCCCAGGGGGCCCCACTGGTGGCAGGGTCAATAAGACCAGAATGCCTAAAGCTTTCTTCCTGAATGGAGATTACTCTAACAAAGAAAAGAAAAACCAACTGGATTGATTAGGAGGCTGCATGAACAGATGTCACCCCATTAAAGGGGTCTGTCCTATTAAAAAATTCATGCCTATTAAAAAATTTATGCCATAGTCTTCTATTTTAACCATTGTGATATCTGTAGTGAAATCTTAGGCCACTAACAGCAGAAAAATGCTGGAAAATAAGATATGTGAAATATTTGTGATTTCTTACATAATGTGTTTCTATTTGTGTTCCTTACTTTCATGATGCCAAATGTGAGCATGTTTTTGTCCTGCTTGGAGGAAGTGAGAAACAATAAAGCAAGCAGATAATGCAAAGATGAGATCTTATTATATTTTACAATATTTGTGCAATACAGTTTTGTTCTCTGCATTTTAACATAAATAAATTCAGAGACAAAAAATCAAAACAGAGGAGAAAATAAATACTACAGAAAAGGGTAAACAAAGGAAAACACTCCGTGAAGCCAACAAGTTTTTGTCAAGAATTGCATCCATCTGGAACAATTTCCTCTTCAAGAGTAGGTTTTATTTTCAAGTCCTCATGCAAATAAGATAAAGCCTGCACTGCAGACAAAGCAATTTGATAGTTTTAGAAGAAAACAATGAACAGTGCTTAAGACTTTTAAGTTGTATGCATAAGAAAGAGTGACTCAGTTTCAGCATGAGAATATATGAGTTGATTTGCCAAGCTGGAAGAAAGAGAAAAATTGCTAAAAAGAGCAATTTCTCAAATACCCATATAAATCATCAGTCAGTACAAACTGGGAAAAAATACATCAGTCAGTGCACAGATTGGGAAAAATAAAAGAAAGCTCTAACTATTCTTCCACACCAGGTCCTGAGAATAGTTGTTTGTCAAGCTTCTCTGTTTCACAGACTTCCTGAGGAAATTCTCTATATTCCATCAGCTAAATACAGATTTTTACTGGTGGTTATTTTTTTAACATCAGTGCAAAGGTTCACATGAGAAAGGTTGCAGCTCTCCATATCAACACCATTAGGGCATGGGAAATTAGTTCCAGTGCATATGAGTTTCTAAACCCTGAAATATTTGTTCCACATTGGAACTTCTTCCAGTGTTTGAAAACAAATGCCTTTTTTTTTTTTTTTTTAATATACATTGCAGCAGAGTAGATGAGTAAATGACTAGGCCAGTGGCACAAGGCAGGGAAAAATTGTGTTCACATCTCTTCTCTCCTTAGAGGAGAAAATCCCTCAACAACAATTTCAAGCACAGTTTTCCACCCTCTCCTTTGCTGAGGAAGTAATCTTGGAAGTAGCTCATTCTTTTAAAATGATCTTAACAGAATTTTGTCAAAATCTGAAGCTGCTACAGAAAAAAAAAAAAAGTTGAGTGACACTGGAAAAGGATATTTCAGCAAAAATAAAATCCTCTGAAAATACAGCAATGATCTGGAATCAGTGTGTAGATGAATTCGGTTCTATTCCAGTGCTACCACAGATCTACTAATGCACGTGCCCTCCCCTCCTAGCATTCTCACGGGACTGGACACAAAAGTAGTTTTTAAGCCAGTTTTGGCATAAAAATTGTTTTCCACAGCAAAGGATTGATTCATCAAAGTAAAAATATTTAACAAGAATGGCACAGAGTTCAGTGAATCACTTGGCAAAAGAACTGGGGAACATTTTAAATTTAAGACCATCTTCTCTATTCCAGTTAGTTAATTAATGTAGTTGTTGTGTTGGAGGTTTTTTTTTTTTTTTTAATTAAAAAGAAATCAGAAAACAGCACATCTAACAGTGGTCACAGTTTAAAATGTTGATTGATCTGGGACAAAAGTTACTTGCCCTTGTTAGTTTCGTAGTTCTTCATTATTCAAAATTAGTAATTCTTGTTGGGTAGTTTTATTTAATGCTTTCAGGAGAGAGAAAACACTTTAGCCTTTACCAAAGAGACACCAAAAAGAGCACTATTGAGAAGCCTCTATGCTGATGGGCAATTTCTCCCCTTCAGTCCCCATGTGGACATCCCATTAACATCAATGTCAGCACCGAATGCAAACAAAGTGTGGTCACTCTGTCAGACATTTGTGATTGAAGTAGCATTTTCACTTGGGTCTTTTTAACCTGAAACTGATTTCCTTTGTCTTCCCAGATTTTAGGCTGGTGTGTGATAGTTACCACAGCTCTTCTCTCCCTGCTAACCACTTGCTGTGCCAGCTGCCAGTCAAAAGTCAGCCACCTCCAGCTGATGTTCTGGAGAGTGTATGAGGGGACAGAGAAGGAGCAACTGGAGCAGATTTTCCAGCTCTATGCCACCAAGCTGAGTGAGCGAAACCTGAAGTGCTTTTTTGAAAACAAGGAACCAGAACCCATTTCCCTGCCCGCTTTTCAGGCATGGGAGGATGCTTCCCAGCTCTACTCTTTCAGCAGCAGCAAACAGCACTATAGCACAATTCATAAGCTAGTTGAAGAAGGCCAGAAAGGAGTCAATGAGGAAAGAGAGACAATGCTGGACTGTGTGGACAGAAGGGAAATACCATAGATTAAGTATATTTCCAGCTTTTTTATATCTTCTTACTATGGCATACTTGTAGCTGGTTTCATTTCTATATTTTTTCACAATGGCCTCTTTCTTCTTCATCATGTTCCCTCCCAGTTAGATACTTGCTCCAAAAGGATGGAACGAAATTATTTCCCTACACGAGTGAAAAGGCTGCAGTAACGCATGGCACCCAGGGTTCATGTCACTGGCTCTGCATCAAGAGCTGACAGTAGAAAGAGATGAATAATGACTTCTACAAGAGGGTTTTAACAATATGCTATGTAAAATGTGCTATATTGTGCTCTTCATATGTAAATTAAGAGACCATCAATAAGTAAAGTCATTTAAAGCATGTGAATATAATAACAGAAGATGTGTGTGGCTTTCTGACAGCCCACAGAAAGCAAAGGTTTTCCGTTCAGGTCATTTCCAGGCCAATTGCAGGTGCAGCCTTGTTTTGAAGCACCAGCGATCCCACAAGGCTTCTCTGACTTTGGATGCTTTGCCTGTGTAGAACATCTCCCTGTTATCTTCTCCCACTCCAGACTTTTTCTTTGTATGGAAATAAAGTTCTAGTTTTGAGCAAGTTTCATGCACTGGGTGCAGCCTGTAGTGCTGTAATATTGTTTGTACTGGGCCTGCAGCCAGTGTACAACAGAGAGTCTGGAAGGAAATTCCACTTTTTAAGACAAGAAAATATTTTTGCAGAAGACTTATTTCCTTTTTTTTTTAATATCCTAGGAAAACTTAGTATCTGGAGCAAGAAGAACCAGCAGGTGAGAAAACTGCCAGTCAGTGCCTCTGACAAATGGATTTCACCCCAGAGCCTTGTGCTTTACCTCACCCACTTGGAATTCATCACGTGGCTCTCACGCAGGGTGCTCAGAGTATTCGCAAACGCTGTATAAAAGGAGAACAAAGTTACTTTCCCTGGGGTGGCTGGGCAGACTTTCGTGCAGCATTTTATTGCCAGTCTCTCCAAGTCTGCAAAGAATCATAGTTTTGCTGTGCTTTTACCATGCTCTTCTCAACAAACCAGGGTATTCTGCCCAGCTGTTCTCGTACCCATTGTGCTTCTTCAGCAGGTAAAAGCATCCATATGCATATACAGACCGTTACTCTTTATGAAATAAAATCCAAGAGCTAATTCAACTCTCTGCTTAGAATTTTCTCTATATGTTTTCAAGAGTTTGTGACCTTTGAGACAATGTTTTAAGGTCATTTTATCCCACATGACCCACTCAGCAGCACACTTACAACATGTTATATGCTTAAATGCTCCTGCTGCAGCTGAAAGCACAGATGCAAAGCTGCCAAAATGAAAGTCACAACAGCAGATGTGTCTGACACTGTGCCTGGCCACATACACCAACCATTTTCTCTCCAGGATCCTTTCCTGGTAGAGATTCTACCTACTTCCAGGGTATATGACCCTTCCCATTTGTCTGGTTTTATCTTTCCTACGAGAACTACCCCAACATCTTCTGTCCAGCCCCACTTTGCCTCCTCCCTGCACATAAGGGGAGAGAAGACACCCCTTAACAGGACTGCCCCACTGCCTGGGCCAAACTTCCAAAACTGTATTTCCACCTCCTTCCTCAAGAAATCAAAGCAAATAGGGATGCAACGGGGAGGACAACAAGTAGGTTAATGAGTTGATCAAAGAAATATGGGAAACAAGTGGGCTGATGGAAAGATAAGGCCTTCAGTGTGATGTAACAGCTGGGACACAGAGGTAAAAGCAATGCTGATAGAGGGAAGGGGTGGGAGGGCAGAGAGATCCCACTTAGAGCGTTTGGCATCCTCTTTTCCCTCAAAAGAAAGCTCAGGGCTCTGCACCTGAGCAGCCTGGGTCATCTGAAATGGCAGCACTTCCAGCCCTATCTTCTGCTTTATTGTGGAGAGACAAATCCAAGGTGAATTCCTCCTCTCCTCCTCCAGCCCCAAGAGCAGCTGCTGAACAATTTGTGCTGCATTGTGTGCCTGGTAGGAGCCCATCTCCCACTGATCCTCATTCCCAGGGCTGTGTGACTCTTTTGTCTCACCAAAATGCCTGTGACTTAATGCATTTTCCATGTGGATCCTGGAACACTTCTATAAAAACAGACTGAAATAACAGCCAGTTTGACCCTACGTTTTCAGCTGGAATGTGGGTTTGGCAAATTTAACTTTGTCCTTCAATGTCCTTCAAGGGGCTATTGCAAAAGCTTTTTTCTATCAACATTGTCCCTAAATTCAGCAGCTACCTTGGCAGCTCAGAAAGAGACAGACTATTGTCAACACTGTCCAAAACAAACTGGAGAAGAAAAAAAAAAAAAAAAACCCAACAAATAAAATCAAACAGCAAAATCAACATTTTCTGCTGGAAAATTTAGATTTTGCATGAATTCTGATACCCATCAAAATATGAATACACAAGAAAACAGGAAACTTCTGTGAGAATTAACTCTGTGCTCTGTCCCTCAGTTTACTCATTAAAATTCTCTTAACTCTTCTTCCACTATACAACTGCTGCTCCATCAAACTTGAAGTATTTGTTATAAGAATAAAGACTTTTTAAGCATGCTAAGCCCTCATATGCTTTCAATTTCATTTCAGCTGTACTTTGCATTATAGTATGATGAATCTGTCCAAATTCTATGGTTAAAATTTCCTGTGTAAAAGAGAACTTGCATGGAAACTATGCAAAAGAAGTAGCTGGTTTGCAATGAAGCATCAAATTAAGGCCAAATTGCAAAGTTATAAAGTCAAAATTGTGAAAATGTCTTGGCAGGAACAATAATTTAAGTGCATAGATAAGCAATTAAATGAATATAAATGATTTTTTTTTTAACCAGGCTATAGCTGGACAGCAACTACTTTAAAACTACAATTTACAGCTTCTCAGAGGCTAAAACAAAGGTCTTTTCAGTCTTTGTGACTCCAAAAGACTGGAAAGTAAAATGAATGAGGTGGTTTAAAAATTGCATCCATAAATCTGTCTCATTTTTGTCTATGAAATGGAAGAAAAGTATCTGTTTAGACACGTACATAGACTTGCCACCAAAATGATGCCCATATAAAGCAAAATCTCTCTTTCGAAAATGTTACTTGCAACTCTATGACATTATATATTGCTTAATGAGAAAATGAGACCTATACTGTCAGAATTAAAAATGTATCAGTGCCTTTTTTCAAAGTTTCAACCAGCATTCCATCTCTCTCAAGCAGCAAGAATAAAATTCATTAACATTTTGATGGTGCTCAGACAATCTAGAGTTACAGAAATATTTAGGGAGCCACTAACTTATCAGTCCCTCTACATACTGCTGGGGACATTTCACTACCATACATCTTATGCATGTCATGATGCCAAGTAAGCACAGACTGTTAAAAAAAATTAAAACCGTGATTTCAGATGGCATAATAGCAAGATTAATGAAGGACCAGAATTAATTTACTTAGAAGGGGAAAGGCAGCCAAAATAATATTTCTGCTAGCATACTTTTCATTCTTAGTATTTTTCCAGTCAGTGTTTGGAAAGAGGAAAATGCTTTAAAGGTCTTGCCATCTGTTGCCAATTCCAAACTTCTCTTACAAACTTTTCTTTATCTTCACTCTGCAGCACTTCATTTTTCAGTTTACTGTCTACCGCTTAGCACAGCAACCTGCTGTACACATATCCCTCTCCCTGCTGAGACCTGAAAAACATATACCAGTCTCATAAATTCTGCCAGCTGCTGCCAGACCTTCAAACTGGCCATATGTCAATATAGAGGGACCTTGTGTGGCAGCACCTTCTATGATAAGGGGAATCACATCTCTTGTCCTACAGCTCTGGGCTGGGGGGTGACATGGGTGGATTACCCCATCCCTTGTTATCCCCAGGGAGCTGTCTTCAAAAGCTCTGGAGATGTCCATTTCCTGCATTCACAGGGTACGGAATGTCAACACTAAAGCCCATCTCTGCAGCCACTGCTTTTCAGGAACAGATCTATCCTAGGCACAGCACTGTTTAATCCAGCAGTGGAGCCTGTGAGCCAGCACCAGCTCGCTCTGGACCACAGGGTGTGGTCTGGCTGCTTCCACCTCTGGCACACACAAACACCTCCTGGTGCTAGAGAAAGTAGTATTAAGATTAGATCTAAAACCAGAACCTGTTTATTTTTTGCAACTCATTTGATCAGATCAATGATACCAAGTTCCTATGAGGAGGAATTGAATTAAAAATTTGATTTTGCATGATTATGGAGCAAAATTATCACCCTCATTTCAAAAGTAATCCTCAGTTATATTCAGATCCAAATTCTGAATCCCATCTTGGGCATGACTTCTTCAGCTGGGCTTTGTTCTTAATACCATTCCTCGGTTTCCATTTTTTACCCCAATTTGCCAGAAGGCCTTCTCTTACATGTCCTGTTTCATCTCTTTCTTAATTTAATCCCAACTGTAACCATGCCAAGTCACAGGACCAACACAAGAAGTGAGTGAACACCATGGGAACTCAGTGCAGAAGGGCTCACTTTGGCTCCTCGTCAAAACTTGTTGGCCCTTCTCCAGTCCAGTGCAAGGTAGCAGTAAAGCCCAGGCTTTGCAGTCTGAATCAGTGGTGGAAGAACCTTTCCTCCAGTATTTACTTCTTAATCTGGAAAGCTGGCTTTGTAGTCCTCATTTTATGTTTTTTTCTTTTGCTTCATCTCTTTCCATTTCCCCGGGGAACACCCACAGCCTGATCTTACAGATTTCTTTGTTTCCCAAAGGACTGCAGGATAACAGCCATGTTTACAGGAGGTTTGGCTCTAGCTTCTTGAATTGCTTGACAGTCTTAGTTACTTTAACTTTGAGCTGGTTTTACTCATCCTCAAACAGACTTATACCTCTGAAGACTTAGGGCAGTTAAGTATTTAAGCACTTTCTCCTGGCTGGGAACCCTCCTGCTGAAGAGTTAAGGAGATCATGTAAACACCTCTGTGATTCTGAACTAAAAAACTTTAACAGGGCATTTGCAGTTACTTACTGGGTCACTTTACGCATGTTTTGTTAGTATGTGGCTCAGACAAATGTGCTTGAAGATTATTTAAAAATTGTTTTGCCAAAGAAGTGTGAAAATGTTGTCCATATCACATTTTGCCTCAGAAATGTTATACTCCTACGACAGAACTCCTCTTTTAGTTTGCTAAAAATAGTCTTTCGAAGGGACAGTGAGTGCCTTAAAGTTTGTTCCAATCTTTGCAAGTAATTTTTTACTCCTCTTAGTAAGTCTCTATTGAAGTACAACCTGCAGAGAAATAGTGTCTTTTTCCGTTGTTAATGCCTCACTGTATTTTGCTGTTGAATACCCTGTACTTAAAATGATGGTTCATCTGTAATAATGCATTTGTAAAGAAGGGAACAATGAGGAATAAGATCCAGAAAAACAGATATCTCACTTATATGTGAAAATGAAGTACCAATACCAACTGAAGAAGTGAACAAAAGTGTGATTTTGCAGCTTGGTATCGTTTTTTTAATGAGGCAGTGTATTTTAAAACAGTAATTGAAATGCTGCTTGTCTCATGAGTTCATTCAGCTGTTCTCACTGGTTCCAGTGGATCCTCTGTCCCAGCTCAGCTGCTTGCCAGGAGGAATTTTGTTATATATCATTCTTATTTAAATTTCTCTTTGAAATTCTCAGGAATTCTAACTTGCCCATGGGAGCAAAAGTACATCTTTAGAAACCTGTGTCATTCTCATCTGACAGAAGTGTGAACAACTACTAGATAAAAGGGAATTTTCTGTCAAAGTAGGTGAAAGTACATGCTCTGATTTTATCTTTTTTATTATATTATTAGATTTGTGGGGAGTCAGGAAAATGTTCCTCTCATTTTCCTTTCTTGCCATTCTTCTTTTCTACCACTGAGATTTTTTTTTCCCCAGAAAATCCTACAGCTTATTCTTAATATTACCGTTTTAAAATTAAAAGATATCTAAGGTAATTATGGAGATGATGAGAAGAGTCAAATGGCAGAAGTAAGTGTATAAAGTTTAAGATCTCTATGAGATGGTTAAGAGTTATGCTCCTAGGAAGAGAAAAAAGGAAGGGAATATATAATTTGAAGTTTGTTAAAGCTGGATGATTTTTTTGTCACGTGTTGCATTCTCTAACAAGAGTAGAAGAAATCATCTTAAACCACAACAAACAAAACAAAGAACATCTTTTTACTTATTTTAATGTCTGCTAGAAATAGAAGAATTTTAATTTCAGTTTAGAAACTGATTTTAGGGTCAGTTTAGGTCAGGGGCTGGCAACCTCTCGCAGGTGGCACCCCACTTTGTGTTGTGTGTTCTGGAGTTGTAGATGAGGAAAAGGCTGTATTTCAACCATTGGAAGCGTGGCCATGATTGAGGAATGTTTTTTGATATGACAATCATGATACAGCAGAAAATGTAGGTAACTGTCCTGGAGCAAATTGAGAGAGGAGGGGAAAGCTAAGACCACTGAAACTGATGACACTCTAGAAAATGCAAATCTTATTTACCTGTGCAATCATGTCTGCAGTTTCAGAGTAACTGCGGCACCTTTTCACAGCTGAACGAGCCAAAAAGTCATCAATCAGCCTTATGCCAATGCTGTATCCCCTAAGGAGGAAACAAGGCAAGTTAACATTCAAAATGGGGAGCTTCTTTCCACCTACCATCTCCCTAATGTGCCTCCGTGCTTCCTCAGCAAAACAGCTGCATGTTCCTAACTGAGTGACTTAAATGACAATAGATTTTGCTGGTCTATATTCTTTTTTCAACCACATTTTGCAGCACAGTGGGACTGCTGTTCAGGTAGTCATTTAAGGAATCATACTTCTTTAAGCACGATACTCTTGGCAAGGATGATATGAATTGTCTATACAGTTTGTCTATTCCTATTTAATTCCTCAGAGAATTAAAAATCTAATTGTTGATCTTGATTCACAAATTAGTGTTATTTCTGTTGACAGAATATTGAACATTTTTCCTGTTTTCTTTGTAACCATAGACAGAATGCTGAAACTTGTAAGATTACAAACAAAAAGCTGAAAGGTAATATATACGTAGGCAAATAGCATTGTGGATAAAGCTGAGCATTTAAAGCAGTACTTACATTCTATCTAAACAGGCATTGACATCTTCATCTTTTTCATAGTCCTTGCACAGCTGGGCTACCAAAGCCCCATATGTCAGTACAAAAAGTTCTCTGCTCTGTCAGAAAACATGAAAATCGAAAATGAAATGAATAAGAATCCAACTTTTCCATGGTTTTGAGCTGCTGCTGTATTAAAGGCAAGCAAAAATGACATTTACATTAATAAAGAAATTTTTGTCCATGGATACACAATCACTGAAATCCACATTTCAGATGTGACAGAATCTTTATTGATCCTCACTTGAATTTGTAAGGGATTTTTCTTGTCAGAAGTACCATTTCTTGGTATACTCAGAATTACTATCATCAGGTGCATTCTTGCATCTTATGAGTGTATGTGTGTTGGATTGACAAATGCTGTCAAGTGCCATCCAAGAATAATGACAAACAGCTGCAGGAGCAGTAATAGAGGCAATAAGCTATAATCCTTTTGCAGTAGGAACGACAGCCAACAATGGTAGGGTTGATCTGATTCAAATCATTAGCTGCTCTCTCCAAAAAAGTAAAAAGTAGATAAAAAGTATAGCTCAGAATGATAAAAAAATACTATAATTCAGTACAAGTGTAAAGCACAACCACAAGATGAAGGGGATGGGCAAGAATTACAGCCCCTTGCCCATGGAACATGGAGAACTGAAGATGTCAAAGGTATATCTCTGCACTGGTCCTGTCACAAGTACTAGAGTGGGGTCTACAGCTGTGCAACAATCTGGAGGAAAGCTTCCTTCTCTCCCTGCCCTGCCAGATCACGTCCATGCACTGCAGAACTGTCTGTGTTTAGCAGGAGTAGCAGCTGGCCTTTAGGCAAGAGATTAGGTTAACTCTTCCTAAACATCTTGGACAGGAAATAATTAAAGGAAGTTCTACAGCCCTGTGGCATGTGGTCAGACCAGAGCCACTCTTTCTCTCTAGCCTGTGGAAAAATAATAGTGAATACCAATAAAAACAATAGAACAAATCACACTAACAACGTAAGAACAGCTTGGTGGAAAGACTTCTTCCTGCTTCCTTTGCATCAAAAGTTTGGCGTTTAATCAGTGTTGCTGTTTCAACAAGTCACTGTTCAAAATCTTAAGCAGTATGGAACCATTTTCCAAACTCATTTTGCTGATAACTAGTGTTTAAAATAATATTGTACTGTTTGCCAAATTCTCATTAACAAGCTTGCGATGGAGTAAATGGATGTCATACAGGTATTGTTATTATTGTTCAGCAAAAAGTCTCTGTTCTAATAAGAAAATTACCTTAAAGAAACTTAAGCATACTATAATCATATTTATCAACCACACTTGTAATCCATTGGAATACTTTTTGACCATAAACTTAGGTACATTCAGTGGAGACCTCTGTCCTCTTTTCAGAAATGGATACAACATTGTCTTAAAGCCTACTGGAATTTTTCCACTGCCCAATTCCTGTCAAAAATCACCATTCACCATACAGAAAGCCCAAAGGCTCAAAATCCCTGAAGAAAGGTTTGCGTGGTATTGAACCATTCAAGCACAGAATAGAGATCTCCTTCTCTCTGTGTTTCATTGCATGACTATCTAACCACAGAGGTACATAAATTTACCTGGCATTTCTATCTTAGGCCATAAATCACCTGAAGCACTTAGACCTCTGCTGATGGACAGATTGCAGTCTCAGAGACTTTGTGCCCCTTTTTTGTAAGCCTGTACAGAATCACAGCATTAGGAACAGTAGCCATAAATGCTGCCAGCAGCTCTGCTCTTGTACCACCAATCTTATTGTTATCCTTTCAGTACTTTCAGATTGTTCAGAAATAAGAGAGTATAAAATGCAATAATAGCTTATTCTTACTCCATGCACAATTTTAATAACACATTACAAATACATCTTACTATTTTGTGGTTCTCCTGTTTTCTTCCTGGTGACCGAGACATGTTGGTCATATAACTCCTGATGTACTTGATTGTCAGTTTATATCTTTTCTTTCTCTAGCAGCATAGTTTTCTCTCCATCATTGTATTTTCTTTTCTCTTCTCTACAGTTTTCTCCCCTCTGCTCTTCTGTCTTTTGCGTGAGATGTGTTTGCTGCAGGCTGAAATGCTGTTGATGCTCCTCCTATTCTCTAAGTGTACCGAGACCTTTGGGAGGAATTTGACTGGCACCAGATCTGCCACTGTCCTCAACACAAATAACCACTCTGCCCAGAGGAATTGTTTGTAATCAAATACACAGCTAACAGACATCGGAAGTCAAGCAGGACAGCCCCAAGAGATTCACAGGTCTTACATTTTTACGGACAGCAAATTCATTCTTTTGTTTGTATCAGACTTTGGTGTTTGGAGAGCTAACAAAAACTTCCTCTCTGAAGAATAAAAACACAATTGCAAGATACTGCTGTACAAGGGAATTAAAAATGTGTTGTTTTCAATCTAAAGAAGCTATAGTCTTCTGCCAGCTCTGGCTGCTGTAGTCTGGTGAGCTGAAGTCTGCCAAAGCAGGGGAAGTGTGGCTTTTAAGGCATTGCTACCAGCATGTTTGTGTAAAGCTGCCAGGACAGATCGAGACAATCCTGGTTATTTTTTTATCCAATAAATACCAAAATCCTCTCTGTGGGGAAACTAAGTGCAACTGGTAGGACTATGGCAGGAAAGCTGGAGAACACAGCTTCTTTGCACCACAGACACATCACACCACTAATAATAACAGCTTTTGGAAGAAAGAGATGACTGAGTTTTTACTAGACCAGGTGGAGAAGGGAGCTGAAACCAGTCTCTCCCTTCTGCCATGGTTGCTTTATTTCAATAAAAAGCAAGCAGGAGAATAAGAACGCTTTGCTGTGTATGGGAAGGTGGAACATGTCTTCCAATAACTAAGTTTTAAAATAAATGACAAACCATTCTCACTCCTTACAAAAAAAAATCTCTTTTCCTCATAAGTGAGGTTACTGGCAGTGAGCTCAAGCTGACAGAGCCCTGCAATATGAAAAGCAAAATCATGACTAAGGTTTGGTCATGTATCCTATTTGCCTCAGATGTCAGCTATAAGCATCTTTTTGCCTCAGAGACCAGCCAGCTGTCACCTCAGGTAGTGGTACTTTGGATCACATCCAGTCCTAAGTCTTCCTGGGAATTGGATGAAGAGCCTAAATGTCTACCTCAGGACCCTGGGTTCCTCTGAAAAGGCAAGTACTTAAAGGTTTGATGTGCCGCCCAAGCTCTTAATTGGATCCAAGCCTGTAATTTGTTCCATAATAGGATGACCCAGCAGGATCATTTACGGCAGAGCATGAAAGCAAATGCCAAAAAAGTGAAAATGCAGAAGTACAGAGTTGCTGTATTGATTGTATAAATTGCCTCATTCAACAGCCTTAGTCTGACTATTAATATTTCAATGTTGAACACCACTTCAGTTTCACATCTAATGTGTTTCTTGAGTAAACAAGTGATGCTTGGGAAAGCCTTCCTCCTTTAGAAACAAGATAAGACACAGATTCCCAAAGAAATCTCAGAAGGAATCAATCAGAAATTTTAAAATTAACTGAGGAGTAATGGATGACTTTTATAAAATAATTTTGTAATAGCCTCATAGGTTTATTTCACGGATTTTTTTTCAAAATATAATGTCACTAGTACCAAAAAAAAGTTGCTGAAAATCCTGTGATACTGAAAGAAAATGAAGGTTTAAAATGGCAATATTCAGACAGCACTGGGATTTCATTGTGCTATTACTCTGTCCAAACAACTAAGAGCTTAAAAAGTTCCAGAAAAACTGTGACAAAGTGCTGCTGGATGTTTCAGCACATTTGTCTACTGCTTTTAATTTTGTGTAACAGTGTCACGTTGTTTGAGAGCCAGTTACCAGACGGACATCTTTCTCGGGTGGTGAATGGGGACGAGACAAGCAGGTGTCCACCCTAACAGTGCACTGGAGGAACACAGTCCTGCCAGAAAGACACATATAACATGCCATCCATGTGTACAACAGCTGAGAAAGTGTCTCTGCCAGCCAAGCAGACACCATGGGTGCTAAAACTGCTGTTTGAGATGAAACTTATTAGCAACCCTCTCTGCAAGGGGAGAGAATAGGTTGTGCAGACAGGCATTCTTTTATCACACGACCAAGTCCACACATGCTGGAGATAGACATCTGTAATGGGAAGACAATTTTCTCCATAAACTTTCTGGCTAACTTTTTTTCTGTTCTTGATAAGACTGTTTATATGACAGACAGTCAGACTTCTCAGTACTCAAACACAAGTATTTGCAGATTCGGATCAGCCTAGGTTATGTAATGCATAGAACTACTGGATAGCATGACCATAGAAAAAGGGCGAACCTGAGAAAATCAGCAAGAGTGAAATGTTTTCAATTTTCAGGCCCCTGCTTAAGGCTTGATTTGTGAGAGGTGCTTGGAGCCCAGGTCATATATCCCAATATCCACAAGCCAGCTTTGGGAATGCTTAAATGAAAAATTTCTGTCTCTATCCATGCAATGGGACTGACTATACATGCAGAAAATCTTAAAACTTGTAATATCAAGCATGCTATATAAACGCCAGCTGGCTTGACACTTTGTGAAGTGAATAGCTGATTATATATATATTATAAAAAAACAAAACCCCAAAACCAAAAGACTCACCCAACTTTCCAAAGGAAACATTCAGCACTGTTGGGAAAAGATACACGCCAGCTGCTTGCCATCTACAGGTGAAACACTAAAATCCTTCTGATCCAGCAGCTAACTACATCTCAGACACCAGTGTTTGGAGAACAAATTGCCCCAGAACTGATATTAAATGCAAACAGCCTTGGGATTCCAAACATTGTGCAACTTATGGAATATTTTATAAGTTCATTTTAAAGTGGAAGCATTTATAATGCTTCTTCTTGTTTTTTTAAATCAGTCCATTTGCCAAGGATTTGTTTGGATGATCTTTAATGAAGAATAGCTGGAAGGCTCCTTTTTTTTTCCTTCCTAGTCTCATGCCATGTTTCTGCTAATTACTGTTGATTAGCAAACAGCTTGGCAATTAACACTGACAGGTTAGCCATCAGTTTGATAGCCTTGCATGTCATCCAAAAGGTAGGGGAATTTATTGTTAATTTCAGACAATTAGAAAGGGGTTGGCAGAGATCACAACAGCCTAAAAGCTCAATTTTCTAGAACAGCTGAGATAAATTACTGAATCAATTAAAACACATCAGTGGATGTCTGCAAGCATACTTAAAGCTAGCAAATAAGCCACTGAAAATTAGTGGGAGGAGAAAGACTAGCAGGGGATTTTTTGGTGTTGTGGTTGATGGTATTCTTTTCAAGCTGTTGGAGTTTATTCTGCTTTGCCATTAATACTAGTTAAATATAGCTAGTGTTGATTTAAAGCAAAAGAATCTGGTAAAGAATAGGATCTAAAATGACTTTCCTTCCAAAGTGGTTAATTTTTCTAAAAGGCAAAGAGGTTGTTATTGCTAATGCGGTAATTGCAATATTGACAATTGGCGGGCAGCAACTTTTCTCTTTTTTCACATTCAGCTGTCCCTGTCATGTTGGACAGAACCTTATCTATGGGCTGGCTTTCCTAGGAGTGCCTGCACTGATCCTCCTGATTGTTGGCTATGCCCTGAACAGCCAGACTTGGAGGCTGGTCACAGGCAAAAGGTCTCATTTTGAGAAGGTGACTTCATCAAACCGGTTGCTGAAATACAAACTGGTTTGCTTTGTCTTGTGCAGCATCACTGGGAGGGCACTGGTTGCTCCAGTAACGTGGCTTGCAGTCACCCTGATAAATGGCTCATATTATGTCTGTGCCATGAGTGAGTATGTCCCTGTGTATTATTATGGAGCTGATCCCAATGTCACCTCTGGTGAACGCAGCAGGATATTAGTGACGTTTCCCTGCAGTCAGCTGGTTCCTCCAGAGCTGAGCCGGGCAAGAGACGAAGTGATCCTCCTCCTCCGATACCAGTCACAAGTGAGTAACTTGTGTTGCCTGTGAACCTAATGATGAGAGGTGGAGTTAATTCAGCAGGCAAAGTGTGAGGATAAAACGAGATCCGTGTCCTCTGTCTGGAGCGCTAAACCTGAGTGCTTTGAAGCCTACTTTTTACTTTAAGTGGAACTGAACTTTAGGTATGTAAACTACTACCTCTGGTTATCCCATTTGTTACCTGCTATCAAAGGATATATTCTTCCTTGTGTGGCATCCTGAAAAGATATCCTTACAATCAAGTAAGACAAATGGAAGTTCAAGAGACAGGGAGGGTATGAAGTTTCTTCATTAAAGCAGAAGAAACTTGTGAGTAAGAGGCCCAGGCTGTGTAAGCTTCATGGGAACTGATGTAAAATCTTGGGTTTTAGATCAGATTTAATTCTAAAAGTTTGCATGCTGGGTAGATAACAGGGGAAGCATTAAGTTGTCACTACAGAGAAAATTGGTTTTAAACAGGCTATAAGCTAATATAGTCTAGGACTTAGATGGCTTATCTAATAATAATAGCTGTGAAAGTGATATTCTTAAAACTATACAACAAAACTTTCTTCAACTTGACAGGAACAAGTGATTTCACTACACAGCTGCCTCCACTAGGCATGGACTGGGTTTGGTGGCAACAGACCCTTTCTAGGCTTATACCTTGTTAATGATATTACTCAGGAAAAGCAAGTAAAGATTGCGGGTTTTCTGGTGCTCAGAAGTTACCACTGTGAGTATTTTCAGCTGTAACAGCTCTTTTCTTTTTTTTTTTTTTTCTTTCTTTCTGTAAGGTGGCTGGCTGGCTTGTGATTGCTGTGGTAGTCATCACTGTCTTCCTTTCTTACTGCCTGGCAAGCTGTTTCTCCCCGCTCAGCTTTCTACATTTCAGATACTGGAGCAGCTATGTCCACAATGAGCAGGAGCTTTTTGATGAGGCGACGGAGCAGCACTCCAGGCTCTATGCCATGCAGCATGTGAGGAAGTTCTTTGGCTTTGTCCCAGGAAGTGAGAATGTAAAGGAAATTCGCATCCCATCTCTCAGGGAGTGGCAAGCCATTTCTGGACTGGCCTTTCTAAAGCGAGTGGATGAGGAGCACTACGATTACAGCCTCCTCCATGACTGGGCACTCAAGGAGCGTGCAAATGGAAAATATCTGAGGGTTGATGAAGACTCTGGGATCGTAACACAGCTCTGAAGATCCAGGCCCCCACAATACCTTGCAGAAAAGCAGGAACTTGTCTAGCTCTGTATCAGACCTGAGCTGCTCTGGAACTTTCCAATACACTCTTACATTCATATATAAAGTGTGTGAACAAGTGCATCTTGTTAATGTAGTCCGTTTAGCACATGCTTACAGATCCCTTCACTGATGGCATTTTGGCACCTGTGGGATGTGGTGATCTATGTCTAGATTAGGGTGGGCTATTTCAAGCTTCAGATCTCTGCTTTCTAATAGTTGTACTAAAAGGATATGTACTGGGAAAGTTATTTGCAAATGCTTTTTAATTTTTTTTCTTTCCTTTAAAAAGCTCTTTAATAGATAGACCCTGATTGTATCCTATGAATTGGTCCATTCTGTATAGAGCAAGGGCAGCTATCCAGCTTTTCCTTAGTGACACCTAGCAGAAATTACTTATTTCTCCTCTTCCACTTTTGTCTTGTATTAAGTACACTGAGCTAACTACTAGTTAAGATTGAGGATACAGTTGCAGACAGGAAACATACAGGGAAATTTTATCATCAAAGGCTGTGTTTAGATACAATGATGACAGAATTTTCAATTCTGGTAAGGAAAAAAATCCCCACTGAGGCACAGGATGGAAGTGTGTAACACGTAGCAGCTGTATGAACACTTGACATATGGCAAACTGAGTTGAAATACATTCTGGCTGAAAGCAATAGCAAGGTCAGTCTCCCTTTTGGAAATACTTCAAAATCTCTAAGGTGTTTGTATGTTTGCCTACTGTACAAATAGCAAACCAGGATGAGAAAAATCTCCCTCTGTGCAATAGGGTTTGCTTTGCCTCTGAAAAACTAGTAATTTATACATATTGAATATCAGTGAACAATACTGTGATTAAAAACTGAATTTTGTGAAACAAGGCTTTAATGATGTTTTTGTGTTAATTCAGTTTGGTATGACGTGATATTACTCATCTCATCTCTAACTCCCTGTGCAGATGTTTCCAACTCTAAGGGGGAGGGCAGTATATACCATAATTTTCTTAATGCTTCCTGTATTGCCATGTACACATATACATGTGGGCTCCAAAGCTACATGCTACACTATAGGATGCTATCTGCTACTTATAAGTGACCCCAGGGGCTTGAAGTGGAAAAATCTTAATTATTTAGTACATTTTACTAGAAAATTGAGGAGACAGAACTGCTCTGTCACTCCTTTCCTCATCTGGATAGCGCAGAGAGAATACAAGGAAAGGCTCATGGGTTGAAATAAGGGCAGGGAGAGATCACTCAGCAATTACTGTCACAGGCAAAACAGACTCCACTCAGCGAAATTAGTTTATTTTATTACCAGTGAAATCAGAGTAGGATAATGGGAACCAAACCCAAACCTTAAAGTACCTTTCCCCACCATCTTCCTTCTTCCTGGGCTCTATTCCACTCACAAGTTTTCTACCTCCTCTACTCCAGCGGTGCAAGGGGTGTGAGGGGGTCACAGTCAGTTCATCACACATTGTCTCTGCTGCTCCTTCCTCCTTGTGTGAGGGGGCTCCTTGCACTCTTTCCCTGCTCCAGTGTGGGTTGCCTCCCTCCAGGAGACAGTCCTCTGCCAACTTCTCCAGTCTGGGCCCTTTCCAGAAGCTGTGGCTCTTCATGAACTGCTCCAGGGGCCAGCCCTTCAGGAACAACCTGTTCCAGGGTAGATCCCCTGCAGGATCACCAGTTCTGCCAGCAAACCTGTTCCAGACTCCTCTCTCCACAGGTCTTGCCAAGAGTCTGCTCCAGCATAGGCCTCCTGTGGGGTCACAGCCTCCTTTGGGCACCCACCTGCTCTGGTGTGGGTTCCTCCATGGGCTCCAGGTGGATCTGCTTCACCAGGGACCTCCATGGGCTGCAGGGGGACAGCTGCCTCATTATGGTCTGCACTACGAGCTGCAGGGGAATCTCTGCTCCAGAGCCTGCAGCACCTCCTTCTCCTCCTTCACCAAACTTGGTGTCTGCAAAGCTGTTACCTCACATATTCTCACTCTTCTCTTTGACAGCAGTTTCTATTGCTCAGGATCCTTTCCTCCCTTCTTAAATGTTATTCCAGAGGTGCTACCATGATTGCTGATGGTGCTCAGCCTTGGCCACTGGTGGGTCTGTCTTGGACCTGGCTGGCATTGGCTCTGTAGGATGCAGGGGAAGCTTCTGGCAGCTTCTCACAGAGGCCACCCCCGTAGTGCCCCTGCTACCAAAATCTGGCCTTGCAAACCCAATAAAAGGTAGTGGAACTACACTGTTTATGTGAACTCCTTAGGAAACAAAGTACCTCTGGTAGTAAACACAACTTCTAATTTAATTTTTAAAATATTTGTGGTTTTTTATTTAATATGGAATACTGTAATCTGGAACACATGCAACTGATTTGTGGATCTGAAAGTTTTGATAAAAACCTCCTATGCTGACGTCTGGATCCAAATGACAAAAAACATCTATCTTTAGTCTACGTGAATTCTTTCAATTTCTTTTATTGTTTTAGAGTACTAATATAAAATGATGCAATATTTGCAGAGCGAGCTGTAAAATTCTTTTAATTTCTTGCTCACCTAATTTTTAAATTAAGCTGATTTTGTCCTGTTTACTATTTGCCCTGTATTTTTCTTAATAGTATTGAATTTAAAATACTGAGTGGAAATAATAACTGTATCTGTCACTGTGAAGTCAGCCTGCCAATAGACTAACAGACTATTGCCCTGTTAGCATATATTAATACATAGTACTACAGCTGTGGTATTTTTAATGATTTGGTGTATTTCCCTTTACTCCTCTGCTCCTTGAAACGTCATGGACTGGTAGTGAAGGCACAGCTTATAAATGAATTCATGATTACAGACAAATCTGTGAGTTGGTACAGTTGAACAGCCAAATTGTGCCTGAGTCATCTTACTCAAGAATCAATTTAGAATCCCAAATTGCTCATTTGAAGTGAAAATTATTCTCTCTATGCTCTTTAGGCTTACAAAATGTATTTGTGGGAAAAGTGCTAGACATATGGCCAGGAACTTGATGCACCTTAAAACTACTCTGTGTACCGACTACCCATCACGGTCTGCTGCTGTTTAACCCTCGACAGTCTTAAATTCATCCTTGCAGGTAACCCCCAAAGCACGGCAGCTCCCAAGATCGTTCACCTTGATGACTCCTGTTTGCACAGAGACAACGGTGATGCCGCCGATGTGATGGGACTTCTGAAATCAAGGTGCAGGTCTCCTGGGAAGTTTGCAGGTGCCGTTTGACTTCAAGTTGCAAATCACTAGCTGCATCAAATAAACTTCCACTTTCTGGCGGAAATGGCATTCAGCTGCTTTCACGGTACGCTTATGCAATATGCAGAGCATCGGATTTGAATCTCCCTCAGTCTGCTGATCCCCGTAAGTTTTCAAGGGAAGAATGTCGAAGAGTAAACCGTACCACCACTAGCCTGCGTATCAGGGACTGCCCACCTCAGCTCCGCCGAGGCGGCCGCGCCCGGAGGGGCGGGAAGCAGCGCGGGCGATGGCGGCGGGATCCCTCCTGCACGCCGGGTACGGCCCGTCCTGCCCGGAGCCGAGCGCCAGGCAGCGAGCGCTGGAAAGCACTCAGCAGAGGCTCGAAGGCGACGGAGAACGAGGCAGGCCGACCGGCGGAGCCCGATCTCCCGCGATGACAGCCGAGCCGCCTCCCTCAGCCGCGCCGCCTCCCTCAGCCGCTGCCGCCCAGCCCAGCCCAGCCCAGGGGCGGCATCCCCGCCCATCGCGGGCGCGGGGCATGCTAGGAAGGGCCGGCAGCGGCCGGGAGAACGCAGGCGCGGGCGGCGGGCGGGGGAGGTGTCGCGGTGCGGGCGGCCCATGGCCGTGGGCGGCGGGCCACGATGACCGACTACAGCGAGGAGCAGCGCAACGAGCTGGAGGCGCTGGAGTCCATCTACCCGGACTCGTTCACGGGTGCGGGGCCGCGCTCGCAGCCGGCGTGCGGGGGGAGGAGCGGGAGGCCGCGCCGGGGCTGCCGCGGGTCCCGCGGGGTCCCGAGCCACGCGGCTCGGGTGGGGGTCCGGGATGTTTGTTCGCTTTCTCCAGGCGGGAAAAGCGAAGCGCTTCATGGCGCTTGTGGCCGGGTCCGTGGGCGCTGCCTTGCCGCGTTTAGCGCCGTGGCACAGCAGCCCGGCGTGGGCACCCGGTCCCGTGTGCCGGCCCAGGGATGTGCTGGAAGGATGCTCTTCGGAGAAGCCTTCCAAAACATGCGGTCCTAGGTGGGAATCGCGGAATTGGCTCGTGTCCCCAATAGGTTTCCTTTCCGGTAACGAGCTTGTCGCCACCGTGAGGCACGGGATGTTTTGGGGTACTTAAAGGTGCTGTTTCCTCCGTAAATGTATTGCCACTACCTGCCTTGTTCCATTGCAGGTGGACAAAAGGCAAGCTTTAATTCCCTGGTGCAGCATGTCGTATTGCTGAAACTTTAATATTGTGGACACATTGGTTCATCATTTTTTTCAGGATTTTCAATTTACCATCAAACAATCAAGAGTATCTACCATGCCGGCTAATCCACATGATTTATGGCATTCGGTATCCAAAGAATATTAACAGTGGAAAAACCGGGTCATTTTCTGTTTCCTTCCTGTGCAGTATCTACTCTGCCTAGAGTTCCACAGCATCTTTCTTACTTGGTAGTGACTTTACCACACAGACATTTGCCCAGTACAATTGAAAAGAAAAAATCTTTTCAGGTCTTCAGTTTTATGTTAAAGATTACTTAAAGATATATGAATTGATCTCTGGTAGCTGGGGATGCCGAATATCTGATACGGAAGTAATATTCTTTCCTACAGCCTCTACTCTGATGCTTGCTCAGACTTACTGTTCACTCATGTAATGCTTTTATGCCCAAGACAAGAGAGGGGAATAAAGGTAGGAGTAGTACGTTATCAATTAGGCAAAATTCAGTGGATACTTTGAGAGCATGAACGCTATTTGGGCATGGGTTGTAACAGTGATGCAGAGTCATCCTTATACGAGGACATCTGCAACCCACAGCTGTGCAATGACTTTTTTAGCCTGTGAAATACAGGTCCATAGCTCTTGCTGTGTTGTGTTTATAGGAGCTGCATGTTGTCTGTCTTCTAGCTGCCTAATTCACACACTTTCATTCTAGTACATTACTTGGTTAGTAGCATTTCTTACATTAAGCTGTCCTAAATATAGGTGCAAGCATACTGTAAAAATAGTCCAGGGTCAAGAGTACACTGGATGCTCATCAGACACATCTAGCCCCGTGAAGCAAATTAGCTTTGGTAGCTTTCTGCACACAGTCAGTGCACTACCAGAAGCCACGTGATTTGTTTTGACCTTAGTGAAACTTCCAGAAGAGAAAGTTTTCCAAAAGTGAAATTTTTTGGTATTGTTTAATGATGTGTGGTCTCATTCAAAGAGTGCTCCAGGCATCACATCAGATGGGAAATAGCTGTTAATTGAAAAATGTTAGTAAGTTAAAAAGGCCCTTAGCACTGTATCAAGAGCTTACTTTGTTCATTAGTCGGTGAGAAGTTCAGTTTTAGTGATGTGAAGAAGTAATTGTCTGATTTAAGGACTCTCCCTTACTGTTGCTTTTTTCCTTTGGACAGTATTGTCAGAAAAGCCAACAACTTTCACAATTACTGTGACGTCTGAAGCTGGAGAAAATGATGAAAGTAAGTTGGTCATGTCTTACTCAGAAACTCCTCCTATATATGTTTAAGCCTAGTTCTATCACCAACAGCTATGTATACCTCCACTTAAGTCCTTGTAGGGGCCTGATACAGCAAACATTCCTTAGCAAATATAGTTCAAGGATTTGGGTGATCCTTGTTTAGTTTGCAGAAATGTTATGCTCTCTTGCTACAGAAGTGCTTTCTGCTGAAGCTCAAAGGCTTTATAGCGTAGCTTCAAAAAGTATGGGTTGTTATCATCCTTGTAGTGGCTTACATGTTGTGAGAGGACTTTTTTTCCTAGCAGCTGTGTGTATGCCAGCCCTGTGGGAGAGCTGAGTCTGTGCAGTGAATGTACAGCCCTTGAGGAACAGTTCCAGAGCAGAAGGCTGTGGGTCCCAAGTCCCTGTGTATTTGTTAGGTACCAATAATTGTGTGGGCGTGTTGTAAGCAAGCCTTGCTTCAAGCAAGTTTTGAAGCTGCTGTTCTGGATACTGTAACAGAAGGAATAAACTGGTTCTGTCTTGTTTAGTTTTAAAGGAGCAAGTCCTGCTTAGAGCAGGTGTCTGTTGGAGAGACTGCTGTGCTGCCAAGAACTGTGAGTCTGGAACTAAAAGAAAGCTTCTCCCTTGTAGTCTGGGAGGACATGTAAAAGGAACTTGGTTCTCTTTTACCTTGTTTCCAGGTTACCTTGGCTCTGGGCAGCTTCAGATTGAATATGTTTTTCTTAGGCAGTTCTCTGCTTAATGACTTCCACTGGACATGGTGTCTTTGTCACATGATTTATGTGGAGCCCTGGAATCCAACAGAGAGGTTGATACTCCAGCCAGGCACACAGAATTTGAAGTGTTTATATGCAGAGATTTTTCTCTAGTTCTCTTAGTTAGGACTTCACAATTTTCCAGCTTTGAATAGAATATGAGGGAGAAGAGGTTACTGCTGTAGTACCCATCATACCACAGAAGGTTTTCCTAAAGACCTTTCAGACACGTGTAGGTTGTACTAGTTTGTGCAAGTGTAAACTTTATCATCTTAATTTCATTCAGCTCTTGGGTTGTGTTTAAATCTGTTCATATTGTTTTAACATCTGTGTAAGAAGACTGTTCCTTAAAGGCAAGAATATTTCTTATTTTATAATCTTTAGGCTGTTGATGCAGTAGAAAAATATGCAAATAAAGTTATACAGAGTTATCACCATTAAAAATATGTGGTTTTTATCTTGTAGCTGTCCAAACAACCCTTAAATTTACCTATAGAGAAAAATACCCTGATGAAACTCCACTGTATGAAATTGTCTCACAGGAGAATCTTGACGATAACGATGTCACGGACATCATAAAACTGCTAGAGCAGCAGGTAAGGAAAATGGAATATCTTGCTACAGCTTGATACCACTTCACACTTTGGCTGGAATTTCTCTCTCAAATCAGCTTCCTGAGGTATCTGCTACTAATCTGAAACCTATATGTTCTCTCTGAAACCTGTCTGTTCTATACTATAGGGACTGACTTTGAGGTTGAGCTTGGTAAATGACATTATTGAGGTAAATTATGTTAATGAAATAAGACATAGGGCTAATTCAGTGTGTGCAATAACATAGAATAATGAAATGGAAGTGCCCCAGGGCTTCCCCTCTTTTGCAGTTCTAGCTTAAGGTGAATTTGTTTAACTGTATATATAGTATTTGTGGTAATAAGCCACCTCAGTTTTATTTGGAAATACTAAAAAATGCCACATTGGTTCTTGATTCTTTTTAGTAATGTAACAATTTGAGGGGTGGGGTGGATCTCATCAACCTTTGGGTTCAGTGAGAGTGCATTGTGAAGGAAAGAAGGAAACACTTCCTTGGTTTCAGGAGCTCCTGACAAGTCCTTAGTGCCTAAAAATTGCCATATGTTCAGTGGGCATTTTTTTCATTTTCAGTTTACTTCATATAACCTTCCTTCTATCAGCTGATGGTTTTCCTGGGAAACTGTCTCACTTCAAAGGAGCATGTAATAAGATTAACGAATAAACTGTTTCAGGAGAAGAAAGGGGTTGAGTGACTTGTCTCATATGACTTACGATATTCAAATTTTAGAGTTGTTATTCTACAGTAGGTTTTGTTTTATTCATGAAAAAGCCTTTCAGAAGATGTCTATAATGTGTTGATAACCTGAATACAGATGTTCATCTTTGTGTTTTGCTGCACACCCAGTTGGGGGATAACTAACTGGATTAACTGGCGAGTTGAATTTGAATTTTACAGCAAGCATTTGAGACTGGTGCAGAATGTGTCAGTTGTGCCCTCTGCATTTGCACAACATCCTGCTTTCTAAAGATATCTATGCATTCAGTTTCTGAAAGTTTGAGGTTCTTCTGTTTAAAGTTGACTTTTTTGTGTTGTAGGCAGAAGAAAATTTAGGAATGGTAATGATCTTCACTCTAGTCTCAGCAGTACAGGAGAAATTAAATGAAATAGTGGATCAGATAAAAACACGAAGAGAAGAGGAGAAGAAACAGAAAGAAAGAGAAGCAGAAGAAGAAGAGAAAGTATGTAAAATAATGTTTCCAACTAAAAAGACTTTCAGCTTCTTTAAAATGCATTGGTTTGATGCAGGAGCAGTTCTCAGTTGCAGTGGGAAAGGAACAGCTATCCCAAAAATCATGTAATTGAAACCTAAGATTGTTTAATGCACTTAAATTCTTTTTTCCCCCTTTTTTCTAAAGCAGTCTTTTTAGAGACTAACTGCATGCTTACAGTCCCTTCTAGTATTACTTCATAAGGCAGGGATTTTTCCCCAATGAAATCAAAGTTCCTGTATACAATAGTTTTGCAGGAAGAAGGGGAGCAAGAGGGAATGGGGAGCAAAAAAGTCTAGAATGTGTCATGCTGCACACAGGCTCCATGGCTTGAGGATGGCTGCCTTCCTTGCCAGACTGAGTGGATAGGATGGAGGCAGTGGGACCAGTCTTCAAATAAGACAAAGTGGTTTGCTCTCCTTGCACGTGACCTTTCTACCAGCCGCTGTAGAACTGTTTTACCATTCATTGACTGTGCTGTGCTAAGTCCAGTTAATGAGTCTTCACTCACTTCCTGAGAAATAGCTGGAGGGTGATGGGACTTGTAAGATTCTGTATTTCTGAAAATGGCAAAAAAATATCTGAAAAAAGCCCCTTTTTTCTGTTTCAGCAGTATAAAATAATCAATGTATTTTAATGGGCAATATTTCAGTGTAGATTGCACTTAAGGGTTGATAAGAAGTGCTGGCTACTTACAGATAACCTGTATCAGTAGGGAGTTGTGAACTATTGCACTCTAGGTCTAAAAGGAGTACACAGGATTTTCCATGAGAGGTTCCACCTCAGTATAGTTCTCTGAAGGAAGAGTCCCATGACAAAAACCATAATAATGTGTTCCTTGTATATTCTCAGGATTAGGATTAATTTCTCAGAATACTTCACAGCAAGCAGTGCTTCTGGAGTGTTGTAATTTAAATAATTAAGAGAATGCTCATCGTTGCCTGTAGCTTTGCAAGTTGTGTTTGCAGCCTTGTTTTTTGTTCTTTCAGCAACGTTTTCATGGCACTCCTGTTACCATTGAGAATTTCCTTAATTGGAAAGCCAAGTTTGATGCAGAGCTCCTAGAAATAAAGAGGAAAAAGATGAAAGAAGAAGAGCAAGCAGGCAAAAATAAGCTAAGTGGTACGTTTTAGCACTGGTACCATTCTGCAACAGTACCAGGCTGTAGTAAGTGGCATTCGGCCACAGTAAGTTGGCATCTGGCTCCATAGTCTGTATACCTTAGCTTTGAACTGGTTCTCCTGTGATGCTGGATTTACTTTTTAACCTGATTACCTGAAAAAACATGTGACCAGTATGATCATGCTGTATCTGTTTTCTCCTCACTTCTGAGGCTTTTGAAACTTTTGGCTAGTTTGGATGAAATTTGACAAAGATAGAAATTTTAATGGTATTAAATTTCATAAAAAGCTGTACAGGACAGGGGACTTGCTTGATTCCTCTCTGAAGGATATGCATTTGGGAATCTACAAAGATGAGATAACAGAAATCAGGCTTCTAGTTCTTCTATTCTTGAAAGTACTGTTAGTATGTGGTGTCTGTTTTCCTCTATATAAACGCAGTTTATAGAAGCTTCCTTTTTACAAAACCAAAACCAGGCTTATTCTTGGATGTCATTAGTGTAATTTTGGTATTACCATGGACACCAACCAGTCTTGTTTGTGGAAACTTGCATAAGCAGTGCAAATGTAGATGGAAGACAGTGATTTATGTGGAAAGAGTCCTGAGCTTTTCTTCCTATCCCTCCCAGTCAGAAAGGCTTTACTTTGTCTCCTGTGTTGTTGCCTTCACAGCTCTGTGTGTGTGTGTGTAGGAGCTAGTGATTTGTGTGTAGATCCAAGTTGCTTTTTGAATGGGAGAATATATGGGGAAATGGGGAGGAGTCAGTTTATTTCCTTTCCACTTCCCACAGATTGATTCCATTGTGGAATGCAAGATGAAGACTAAAGCAATAAGGACTGAACACAGGCTGTGGGGTGTAAATTTTTCTACCCTCCAGTATTAAAGTCTTAAGACTTTAATGTTATGATAAGAAACAGTTATCATTTATAATTACATTAAAGTGACTATAAGAAACAGTGATCCATTTCATATGTAAGAGGAGGAGGCTTGTTGTCATGGATGAATAATCAAAAAGAAAACAGAATGGGGAGGTTACAGAAATGAAAAAAAAAAAGAAATTAAACAAAAAAAAGACTGCTAGAATTGATTGATTTGAAAAGACTAAAATACATGTGCTGACTCCTGTTGCCTTAGGTTGACAGTTGTTTCAGAACTGCATGTGCTTATATATTATTTTTTATTTTATTTCTAGGTAAACAACTGTTTGAAATGGATCACAACCTTGACACCTCTGACATCCAGTTCTTGGAGGAAGGTAAATTTCTATTTGATTCCACAACTGAAAGGCAGTGGCTTAAAATAGGTCAAAATTCCTAAGCAAAATCTGTGTTATATTTCTGACTTAACATCTTACATCAGAATCACTTTTACATTGGAAGAACTTCCTGAGAAGTACTGTATAGCAAAGTGAACAGAAGCGATTTTAACATTTCTCAAAAACAAAGAAAACCTTTTCAAGATGATAAAGTGTATTTATTTGCAGCCTTGTGCTTGAGTTGATCTTTTTTCCATTGCTTCTATTCAAATGATTGGACTGGGAGCACAACCAAAAAAAAAAGAAAAGCAAAAACAAAAGACCCCAACCCAACTCTGATTTATTTATTTTTCTTTTTTACTAATAACCAGCCTTCTAACCCCTGATTTCAAGCATGGGTCTTGAAGTTCTGTCTCCGTCTCTCTGAACCTCAACACCAGTAGTAAACATCTTGTAGGTCAAAATAAATGCTATATGCTTCTGTGCAAACCCAGTTCTTCTTCACAGTTTGTGCAGATGTGCCTGTTACCTTACCTAAAATATTGACCTGGTGCCAGATGAAAGTTTGGTAAGCCTGTGCCAGAAAAATGTTAAACTTGAAAAATATGTTGGAGATAAAGCATATAAAACTACTCACAGTAACATACCTATTTAATTTGATGTACCAGTTCTTAGTATCCTAGTTTAAAATACCTGACTTTTGAGGTAGGACACTTCTTTAATGTAGCTGCATTATCTACTGGTATCACAAAGCACAGGCAGAAGAGAGTCAAGATTCTTCTCTGCTAGTAACAAAAAAAAGTTTAGGAGTATCAGTATAAACTTGAAATGGTAGTAATGGGGAAGTTTAGTTTCTTTTAGTTTTTCAGGGAATAGTTTTACCCTGTCTTCCTCCAAAATACCTGAAGTGAAGACGGTTTGTTGATGGCACATTTGGCTGCTTCAAGGGAGGAACAGACCTCTACCTGGTCTCTGTGCCCAGATGATTCAGGATTAATTCATTAATTTGTAATCCTGTTGCTACTAGTGATTAAAAACTCCCATTCGTATTGCTGTTTGCATTCTATCATAGATGCAACAGGTTACTAGCTCTATTTTAGTATTACAGTAGTGTGTTCTACTAATTTACAGAGGATAATGGCATTATCTTGTAAAGGTGCTTTCAAATCCAATTAAATAATAGAACCTTTAAGTGGTGGCCAGAAGATGTCACTGTTGATACATAAAAATAAAATAGCAGGCATCCTCAAGTTTTATTCTTAGGTCAAGAGCATTTCTTTCAGAAGAAAATGTGAAAGTAGGCAAAGCTTCATCTTGCTTGTAAAATTAAAATCTGAAAGCAAATGTATGTATGTTTGGCATATGGTATGTATGGAATTTTTTATGAACCCTGTGCATGTATCTCACTAGAATAGTAGTGGTTATTCCAGCTGTGAGGTCCTGAGCTCCTGCTTTGGCCATCCTGAAGAGAAAGGATCTCTGCTCCTGGCAAATCTAACTGTTAATTTCATGCTCCCAATGAATTCTGAGGTCCTGCATGACATTTCTCTTGACTGGGTTTTGATACAAGGAAAAAAACCCCTCACTTTAGCTGTAAAAAGATACTATGTGGCATTTACTTTTCCATATCTATTTGAAGTATAAAAAACCAAGTTAGCAGCTACCTACATTGACAAACTAATATGAAAAATCCTTGTGTGTTTTATTGTTGTTGCTGTTTCCTTTCTTACTTGAAAATAAACTATTTTTCTGTTTCTTACAGCTGGGAACAATGTGGAGGTTGATGAATCTTTATTCCAAGAAATGGATGATTTAGAGTTGGAGGACGAAGAGGATGACCCTGACTACAACCCTGTTAATTTAGATAGTGATTAGACTTATTTGTACTGATTCTGTCATCAGTATGGACATATGTAAGAGAGCGGGGCAGGCAGGAAAGCCACAGCATCTGTGGTTTTAGTAATGTGTATTGTTTCTCTTTTCTCTTAATTTTTTTCCAAAGAAAAAAAACAAAATATTTTAAATCCAGGAGAATGATCTTCTGATGAATTTTACTATAAATACATTTACTTTAATATTTCAAATGAAAAATTTGAGAAATACTGATCTGTCTGAAAATGCTTTTCTATTTTCTCTAATTTTTTTCCTTCCCACTTCTGTAATTGTCATTTGAAGAGATGTGGCAGCAAGCAAGATGGAAAGATGTTACAGCAAGCACTAAACACACCTGCATCTGAATGCTGAGCAAGTTGTTCTGCTGTCTTCCACCTGGGACAAACATTGGTTTGGTGAATAAAAGGGATCACATACTATGCAGTTTTGGGGTTTTTTTTTGTTTCTTCTTCCTGTGGAATTTTTTAATAATTCAAGTCAGTTTTGGCACCCCAGTTTATCAGCTGTAGATAGACAGCACTAGTCACCTTTGTTGTATAGCCTTATTGCAGTTTAATGGAAATCCATTTGCATACAATTAGAGTAAAATCTTTTGCCATAGTCATGAATAATATTTTCAAAACAGCAAGTTCAAGTCTGTAGGGAAAAGAATCAGAATGTGAAGTCCTCTTGAAGTTTGGTTGATTTGTTCAGAGAGGGTTTGGGTTTTTTTGAATGTGTGCATTAATGAACTTCGATGAAAAATCAAAAAAACCAAAACCCACCCTAGGAAGATTAGTTTGCTTTTGGCAGCAGACTGTGTCAAAACACTATGAATGGAGGGCAGATGACAGCAACCAGGATTTATAGAGTGCTTTATAGGTTTGAATGTAACTGGTGTAGTTTTAGAAGCATCTTTTTGGCAGCCTGTGAAGGTTAGCACAGAATGCAGTAAAGCTACACATCAGCTTGGGGATGTTACCCATCCTGCAGAATTGCTTCTGGATCTAACAGATGTTATACTCCTCCCTTACCACCTCCAAAAAACCCCAAACACTGCAAGAACTGCAGCGTTTAAACATGCTGTGTTTGAAACTGCAGCACTAGAAGGATGATGGTGTCAAAAGACAGCTTTCCAAACAGAGACAGGCACCTCAATGATTAAACACTGTGTGCTGAATTTTAAACACTGTTAGTAGACTGCCTTAACTGTGCCAGCTTCAATCTTTGAAGAGGGTTGCACTAAAGTATCACATTGCCTAGAGGAATAATAAATTTATGAATTTTAGTATTTGAAATTCCATGTTCAAAATGAGGAGTTTAATTATTGAAATGATTTAATGGCATATAAGATTCTCTGCTTATATCGCTCGAGAACATCTGTTTAGGATGAACTCCTTTAACGATTTTTTTTTTTTATTCAAGATGAATGAATTTCTAGTAGATAGAAATAAGTGTTCAAGTACCCTGTAAATACTTTTATAAATTAACCATGTGCCTTTGTTCCTATGTCCTCCCTTTGATCTTTTTAATTTTGGCTACTAGATAAGCATCTAGGTATCAATGATAATGTATGTTTCAAAGCAATAAGCAGGATCTGTGCTCCAGCAGAGTTACCAAATACATTAAAAAAATTGTCAGCTAATGTGATATTAAATCTTGTATTTTCCAAAGATACAGTTGGATTAAAAGCTTCGTAGTTACTACATCCAGCTTCCTGTTTAATTGCTAGGATGCTTTAAAATGCTCTTCAGTACTGAACTTAATTTATTTCTGGTATGTCTCAATTCAGCTGCATAGAACCCCATTTAATTCCTAAGGCTGCTTTCCATTTTCAGCTATATATGTTTAAAACTGGGGTTTTTTTCATAAAAGGAGTGAATTGGAGCTCTTTAAATTTGGACTGAATCCAAGAATGCTGTGTAGTCTGTGCAAATGTGGTAATCAGAAAATTTTCCAAGTGGATTGCTGACAAGAGTCATCTACATATGAAAGTTTCTCATGAATTACATTTCTAGGCTGTTTTCACACTAACATATTTATTGATTTTCATGCAAAGAATGTATAGCTTAAAAAATGTTAAAATGATATAAAACAAGTTTAAATGTGAAAATGTGTTTTTGCTGTTATATTTCAAAGCAGAGGAAATAATAAGGGTTGAAGTGACAAAAAAATTGCATAAAGTCTGTTCCTCCAGGTCTTTGGAAGACGTTTTAGTGGCTCAGTCTGAACTGCAGATTTGTTTAGCTTTGTTAGCAATTAACATCTGTGAAATAAAAGGGAATTTGACTGAGAGTAAGCTTGGCTCTGTGTGTGTGTTAATTTGCTGAAGCGAACAGAGAGGGTTTTTTTGGTTGAAAAAGTTTATGTGGGATATTTAAATTTGCTTGTGCACTTTGGATTAGATTGAAAACTAATTCTTATTAATTAAATGAAATCCCATTCACAAACTTTGACAGAATTACAATAATTTAAAACCCTGGTGCTGACACCCTTTCATGTATATTGTTTTTAACTGCCTCAGTCCAAAGCATGCACTGTAATGCAGGGCAGGAAGAAATAATGTGTTGCAACACTGCACTATGATGAGAGCAAATCTAGTTTTGACCTGAAGGTCGAGTGTTTTACATAGTTGGTGCCAGAGCTCTGTTAAAATTCAGAGGATGGTGCTTACCACATCAGGGTGCTGCAGGAGTACAATCTCAAGTATGCTGCAAAGCCTAGGGATTTTGCATCCAAATTATGATTACATTATTGGCATCTGTCCTTTTCTTTCCTTCCATCTATTTGACATGCATCACAGTTGAGGGCTAATATGGGAGCTGATAGTCCCCCAATTCCCAGAAGCTGTCTCCCTAGACTGAGCCTCTCTAGTGTCCTAAGTATTTAAACCTTTCACAGCTTACAGGCCACTTCTACATACCTACTGAAATGAATGCATTTTTATAAAAATTTTTTTAACTTCATGCGTATTTCAGAAAAATCAGTGGTTTATGGGTTGTAATAACTTTACATGTCCATATGCTTGATTACTTCCAAAAAGGACAAGTTCTTATTGGCAAAGCACATCAAACATGAGAGAAACAGGTTACTGGTAAGGCTCTTACACCTGTATCTAGGTGTCAACATAGAACAGAGTCTAAATGAAAGGGATGTATCTAAGCTCCAGTTTTAATAACTGGATGCTATGGCATGATACAGCTAAAGCAAAGACACCCTGTGCTACCTGCAACAAGCCTTCAGCTCTGCTCCTGGAGGGGCAGTGCTCTTACATTCAACCAGAGCAGCATGTCCTAGGCAAAATGCCTCAAACACCCAGGGTATTTGTTTCAGCAGACAGCACCAGGCTCTTAAATAGCATTAACCCTGCACAACAGAGCCCCTAGTCAAAATTCAGTTCAAACATCTTGGGATATACATTATAAATTATACAAAAAAGCAGAAATTAAAAAAAAAAAAAAAGGATGAAGTGAAGATGGAATAAACACTTTAAAAAAATATATTAATTTTATTCATTCATGGTACAAAAGGAGTATTTTCTTCCTCTACCCCAAAGGATTGTCTTGCACAGCACCAAATCATACACACTCTATCCTGGACACCGCTTTCTTAGCCAATGCCAACACTGATCTACCTCCTAAGCACATCTGTTCATGTTTAAAGTAGATGTAGACACCTAGAGAAGCCAGCTAACTGAAAAAAGTTCACTAGTAAACTAATCCCTCGTGGAACAGACTGAATTGTGAAGAATGAGAGGACTGGTCACAATGGCAGCATAAACGCATTTACAGAGGTAAACCATGACCAGGAACTCCAATTAAGTAGCTCCATAGTATCTTTATCCACTTCTTATTAACAACAGTGCAGAATTTGCTACAAGACATTAGGTGTTGCTAATTTAAGCAACTAAGAAAATAACACATTTTCTAGTAAGACAAGGACTGCAATACTTCAGTTACAGTTGTATCAGGATGTCAGAGTTCTGATTGAATGCAAAAACTACAGGTTTACTCCAGTGTCGTGCTTCCCCAGAGCTCCCAAGCATTTATGGAGACATAGTTCAAGTCTAAAAATTGTTGAGTTAGGGTCCATGGTACAGAAGTTTAATGTTTTGCACCCAGCAAGTTCCAGAAGCAGGTTACAAAGGTATCCTTTAAGGAATCTTCTCTGATGTTAAGACCTGAGAAGCATGGCAGCGAGCCTAAAAATAGGTAGGGAGAGGAAAAGAAAGTACTTTAATGAACAAAACCAGTACTTTAAAGAGCTTCTTCCAAATTAATAGTTTAGTAATCTTAACAAGTATAAGGGGTTACACTTCATCTTAATTAAATGGGAGCTTTCAAGACAACACTCTAAACAACTGATATTTTAAAATATAAACCAAATCTTTGAAAAGAAGGAAAAAAAGTGTCAAACCAAAAACAAATGAACACACACCCCCTGCCAAATCCCAAACAGCACTTGTTTTCAGCTTGCCCTGAATTTTAAAGCTTTTTCCAGTAGGAGGAGAGGATGGCCATTTCTCATTATATTTCTGACATGCTCAGTGCCAGAAAACACTTAAGACAATACCTCATTTCAACATACACGTTAAATACAGCTAAATAAGTGATTCAGTTGCCAGTTACTTCATAGTCTAAATAATAGTCTGTCCTGAAGCTTGAACATGCTGAACAGTCCTGGTAAGACACCACAGAACTGGAATATGGGTCCTTTGAATCAATTTGTTAGTGTAGGAAAGAAAAAGCTTAAGAAATAAAATCCACATCTGGCAATCAGCTGAAAACTTCTAAGGTCTTAAAAAAGATAAAATGCCCAAACACATAGATAGGATTTATAAAAATTTCAACAGCTCAAACCTCTGAACGTAATTTTGCACTACGAGTGTTTGTAAGTAACTTAGATGCTCACAGTAAGTTATTTAGGAGAAAACATTGTAAGAAAATGAGAAGTTTAAAAAAGCCTAATTTACACCTGCAAACAGCTGAAAGTTTCATACAAGACTTAAAAGCTGTCAGTTGCATCAAGGTGGCTTCCATTTATATGCAAAACGTTTTTGGTTTTGATATCCTGGGATTATATAAGCAGAAAGCAGGAGAGAAAAAGAACAAGGAAAGTGAAGAGATGCAAAAAATCCACCATGCAACCATATATGGATAAGCATTTAATGAAGAGATGCAGACGGTCTTATATTTTCACAAACCGAAACTATTTTCTGAGATACTTACGGCTTTCTCTTCCAAAGAGAGCACCCCATCTACAGCCACTATCTGGTATTGCTTTTCTTTTAGGCCACCCACAAATTTCCGAAGTAGTTTGACAGCAGTTCCATCACTGTTTTGTTTCAGCAATTTCTGCATTTCTTGAGAAGAACATCCCGGGTCAAACAGTAGCAAACATAAGCTTTTGTTCTTCCTCTCTTCTATTCCAACAACAGTTCGACTATGACCTAATATCAAAATAGAGTTTCAGTAGTTTAAAAACACATAAATCCCATTTACTTCCTTATAACATACAACTGATTTTCAGATCAAGAAAGGCATTACTTGAAATTTAAGAAGATAGTTCTAAGTAAAGAGTACATGTCAGAAACATGAGATCCACATTCAGCTCTTCCATCCAATAAAAATACAAACTTTAATGCCGCCATTACTAAATAAGAAAATTATGGGAAATAAAGCCATGCCTTCAATTCAATGAAGAACTAAAAATGCTGCTCTGCACTGCAGTACATACAAAGAGAGATAGAGAACAGTGACAAATAAGCATATTGTGACACTGACCTTGATGTTGCAAGTAGATGGGTGGTTTGGAAGTACACACCACCTTTGCACCACCTTCACTATCTGTAGAATAGTAATGCAAAATCCACTCAAACAAACGAGGGTGTGTACCCATAGGGCCAGTGGGTTTGTGAAAATCAATGATTTGACACCTACAAAATATTGAGTATGAAAACAACAATAAAATTTCAAGCAGGCTGTTTGTTAAAACAATTTTTTCAACTCTGGGTCCCTTCCTCCTGCACCAAGTGGTCCTTACTACTTTTTTTTTTTTTTTTTTTTTTTTTAAATACAGGAGTAGGGGACACATAATTACAAAGCAATGCAACATATACTGTCCCAAATTGGAAAATGTATTATGCAACAAGAAGTGTTCTACTCTGTTCAGTCTAACAAGACATTGTGAAGCTAGCAAAAATTACTGTTACATTTTTTGGTATGTGAGGCACGAACACTAGAGAATCCAATTAAAAGCCAAAGAAAATAGCTGAAATTCAGATTCTTCTTGAGAAGAAACTTTTAGAGAAATGAAGTTTTTTTAAGCCATGTTTGAATTTATGCACACATGGCATAATTCTGCATCAAGTCTCAATGATCTAAGTAGTTATTCAGTTTATGTATCTCCTATAAGTAGTTATACGTACCTATAAGTAGTTACACAGATCATGCTGCATAAAATCAGAACTGGTTATATATTGGTTAAATTTAGTCACTAAGGTGGCTCGGTCATCACTCAGCTGGGAACCCTAATCTTTATAGGTTAAATCAGCACTTAAAATCACTTAAAAATAACAACAACAACAAAAAGCAATATTTACTTTATCCTGAGACTGGTTAACAGTGAATAAATTTCACATGCTCCTATCCATGCTTTGGAACCATGTAATCTGTTGTTGAAGTGAGATGCCCCATGAGGATCAAAACCTTCTCTCCAGGCATCTTCAATCATGGACTGAATCTTTGGTATACTAGGAATTAGTGTAGTATCTGGAACAGAAAAGCTTTTGAATTGTTGTTACAGTGATTGAAATAGTCTGTTAAATAAAGATATCCAGCTTTTTTTATAAGAGGCAGTTGATGTTACGAAGATGTACCAAAAAAACTAAAGGTTTTCAACCACATCATGTCTTGCCAGTATTCACCTATGACTCTCTCACAGTAAGTTCCAGTGGTATAATAATCATTTAATAGGTATCATTGACCTTGCAAGACTTGCCGTGTAAATGAAAAGGCAAAACATCAGTCAGCAGGTTGTCATCCAAGGTACGTGGAACAAACAGCATTTTGTTTAATACCTCTCAGGCAGTCATTGTAGAAGCTGTTTTGCAACAGTGAGGAAAGGAGCATTTGGAAATTCCTATAACCGCAACCCCAGCCTCTGTCACCCAAAGATGAGTGGAAGTGATCTACTCCTGCTGAAAGCCACACACGCCTCACATCTTTGTTCTCATTCTGATAGTACTTGCACAATGCTTCAATGACTCCTAAAAGAAGACAAAATATAAAGTTTATCTGTAAAATTAACTACAAAATTTACCAGAAGATTCCTTCCCCAACTTGGAACAGATACAGATTAATACAATTTATTTTAAAACTTGTAAGTGATCCTATGTTACATTTAGAACCCAAGTCACAGAACTGCACCTATTTCAGTGGCCTTTACTTTGATGAATTTATATACTATGAAGCTTTCAAAACTAAATCTATTTTTTCACTGTAGATATACAATGATTATTTTAAATTAAACAGCTCAGACTAAATTTTAAACTGTGATAGTCACAGGAACTATTAAAATGATATAGAAAATTATAAAAGTATGTCACCAATAAAGCATTCCTATGCCCCTGCCACCTCCAGTACAACATCCCCTTGAAAACATGGCAATACTTATGTATACTATGCAAACCTTTTATTCCCTGCAACTTATTTTTCCTGGAGAAACTAAGAGGGGAAATAAAAAATAAAAAAAAAAAAAGGAATGGCACAGAACTTGAGAATTACTGTAACTATTTTAAAATAACCCACTTGCAGAATATTCCAAGATCTCTTTTGTTACATGAAAGAATATGCTTGGGAATGCTCTCTCCAATTCATATATGCAAACACTCAAAGGCCCTTCATTGCCATGCGGTTGTGAAGAGAATTATTCCATAGTCACTACAAATTATTTTCTAAGAACTCCTCTGAAATCTAATCCATTACCAAGAATGAAAACTTTAAATGTGTTATTTCCACACACCCCATTTTACAGAAGAAATTTTCTTTAACCTGTCAAGAAGCAAGTGAATATTTTGTAAACCAGAACCATCAGCAATAGGCTCAAAGACCTTTAAACTGCTGTCTTGGAAAGTAAAGACAAGGGAGCCTTTTGAAAGGGACACAGAAATCCATCTGCCCTGTGCTTTTGCACCAAATAAAAAAAATTTAAAAGAAGATATATCAAGTAGATGTCTACTACTCCCAGTCCTCTCTTGGACTTTGTAATCAGATGAAGACTGTGTTTACCTGCAACAAGCTTACACAGTGTAACAATTAACAGAAACACAAGTCAAAAAGCTGCTGTAAATTTGAACAGCTACATTGGATTAGGAACCAATGAGTATTAAGTAGTAAAAAAGAATAGACTCAAGGGCAACCAGCTGGTGATAAGACATTTGCATCTTCTGATACATACTGTATTTGTGCCCTTAACCAGGTAACATCATTCCAAAGCAAAAAAAGGAAGAAAAACAGCTGTCAGGTTAGAATACAGATTAAAAATATACCAAGCTTTCATTTTCTTATTAGTTTAGGACTATAACAATACAGATTGATCTAAAAAATAAGGTTTAGAACAAGAACACAACCAAAACTAAACAATGACTTATATGTTTTGTTAAAGATGTGTTTGGTCACTACAATCTAGGTCTTAAAAGTACAGTTTTAGTTGTATAATTTCAGCATCTTTACCTGAGGTCTTCGTTTTCCCATCATCTATACCACAAGCCAAACTTTCCATCATGTCAGCTTTTCTCTTATGATATTCAAAGGGCTGCATTCTTCCTCTATCAACTTCTCTTTCCATATTCTTTAGAAATTGCTGCTTGAAGCCACCAGAATTATCCAAGCCATACTGTCTCTGTTAGGGATGGAATGTGCATAATTTAACTCAAATTTTTTAAATTCATCTTTTGTGCATGCCGCTTCTCAAGATCACTATCAGTAACTTTGAAAAATGGTGAGACATAAAAACGTCAGAATTCCAAGTATTTTAGAGCTGAAGGCCAAGTTTCATTCCTGAATATGAATGTGGGACTAGGAAAGCCACAGCTGGAAGAGCAGGCACATCCCTCTGTTCCCTCTTGGCTGAGCCATTAGCACAGAGGCAGTCTGGCAAGGAGGTAGTTACCAAGGCTAAGAGACGGGAGACAGAGGGAAGCAGGAGCTGGAGCAGGTGATGGTATTCCAGTAGAGGACAGCCAGGATGCTCAAAGTCTTTGGCACTCTGGCAGGGAATATGCTCCAGGCTGCACTGCAAGGCAGAACACTAGAGCTGGGTGGAGCACAGGCACCAGGTGTGCTGGGAGAGCGGAACAGCAAGCACAGGGAGCAGCCAGCCCCATCCTGAGCCAGCACCACTCAAAGCAGTAAAGCCAAGTAGCTCAAGGCTGTCACATCCAGCACCTCTGCCAGGATCAGTGCTACCAAGAGACTGAATTTGCTTCCAACCCATCCTTGCACCATTACCCCAACACAGACTATGTGACTTGCACAGATCTGACCTGGTAAGGCCACTCCAGGACATTACAATTCCAAGATACTCAGCTTTTGAAGGCACAACTGTTTGTAAGTTTACCATTTAGAAACAATAGTGTACCTGAAGTTTTTTAAATTCTTCCCTCTCTCGCTTCTCTTCTTCTGATCTGTGCCGTTGATGTTCTTCAGTTTGGAGTTGCTGAGCCAATTCCAGATCTCTAATGTTTCCACCTACCCCAGAATAACATTCCAAAGTGAGGTCAGGAGGTTAGTAATGCTTTGAGGGATCATTTGTGTAATTTTTAGAGATTCCTTTCTAAACAGACATATGTAAGCAGAACTGGGCATTAATTTTAGGAGATGCACCCCACTTTATTTTGAACTATTAGCAACAAACACTGAACAGGACTGACTGCATTCAGTCTACCAAGACTCAGACTCTTGACAAAGTTTATGCAGTTACTGGAGCAATTACTTGGCAAATAATGCATGTACCTCTCCCCCTGAGAAGACAGCTTTTGTTTACTGTGTTTCACTTCACTGTTAGCAAGAAGTCACAGTTCCTTTAATACCACACACTTCTTAGCTTCTAGGACCATTGCCAGCAGTCTCATAAGGAAGTGACAAAAATTTATGAACCGAGAATTGAAGAAGGAACCTGTGAGCCACGCTATAAAATACAATTAATTTGGGGTTTTTTTTATTGCTAAGACTAATGAATCAGCAAAGTATTTGCAGAAAAGAAATGAGAAAAAAATGAAGTTTTCATAAGCTATAAATTCTCAACTCATCACAGTGGAACATGCCATTGTAAACTCCAATTATATAAACCTCCTATAGAGCTTGAACAACAAACATATAATAGTGCTGCCTTTTAAACATTTTTTGCTCTAAGTTTTTCTTCTTGCTAACATACAGTTAATTTAGTTAACAACCATGCATAGACAAAGATTCTTTTTTAGCATGGTAATTAAGCAGAGCACTTGCGCAAGTGATAGGACCTAACTATGATAACGTCATTACACACGTGTCCAGGTCCCTTTAAATACAGAAATATTTATTTTAAATTCCATGTGAGATTCTATACTACAACATGAAATTGCAAATGCTTTCAAGTATTATCAAGCCTGTATCCTTTCACGTACCTTCAGAAAAGTTATGTTCCTCTAAGTGTAAATCCACGTGTTCTTCAAGAATCTGAATGTTTGTACAGGTAAGACTACACATAGGACATTCATATAGCTGTTCACCATTTCCTGTGTCTGAAAAAGAAATGCAGTTTCTTGATTAATGCAATTCCTGAGGGTTTTTTGCGAGAATCATCCCTAAATGATATACAGTCTAAGACATATACACAGCAGTGAAGTTTATGTTGCCATTGAAATTCCCCAGTGAAAGGCAGCAAATTCTAAACAGCTCTTACTCTCTTAACTACTTAATCTGTATTTAAATACACGAAAATTTTAAGACATATTTTCCTTCTTTCAATTAAGTTTTGCCCCATTTAACTTATAGATTATAAACGTTAATAAAAAGATGTATTCTGCTAACAGAAGAACATTTGCTTACATAAATTTAACTTTCACATAATAAAATAACACAGCAGCTCATGGGCTGAAAGAATAAAGGAAAAAGTGCTGCCATTATTATTTTGCTAGTCTTTCTGCATCTCCTCAAATACATGTTCTTTCTGCAGTTTTAGAATTATTATTGAGGGTACCATAAAATATAGGTAAAGTTCAAACGGATTTCTGGAGATCATCTAGTCCCTGGTAGAATGGTCAAATTAAACTGGGGAAGTTAGTTACACAGGGCTTTTCCCAGTCATTTTTTAAATAACTCCAAGTGTAGACTCTCCACAAACTCCCCAGAGAACATATTCTACTGTTTGACCACTGTCACAATAAAAAGAAGTGTTCTTGCATTTAAATTGCATTCCTCGAAATTTGACTTGCATCCGCTGCTTGTTGTCCTGTCACTGGGAACCACAGACAAGTGCTTGACTCCATCTTTACTGCTCTCAAGTCCCTAGATTTTGCCTGCACCTTCCTAGGTTCATGAAACACAAGAACTGACATACTATGCTAGCAGTTTCTGGAAGGCATTTGTCCCAGCTAAATGTTTACAACTGGGTGGAGGAAAACTTGATGGTATAATCATCTAAATTCACCAGCAGCATTTAACATAACATTGCATATACAGTTTTCTGAAACATGCTAAATACAAAAAAAACCCAAACAGCCTTAATACAGCTATTTTAAAAGTAGAAACTGACATGCAAGCAAGTAAATTATTCAAGATCTGCATTATTTGCACCCGGGGAAGCAAAATGTTGTTCAATGCTAAGACCTGGGGAGTGGGGTGGGTGTGTTGTTGTGGGGTTTTTTGTTAAGAAAAACATTTTAATCACAGCTTATGCAGTGTGGCACTGGCACATTTTGCATCCTCATCATCATTTATCTAGTCAGTATAGATAGCTTATCACAAATGCAAGTCTTCTAAGGGTATTACCCACTAGCAGAGATGCCACCTTCAAGTTTCTGAAATACCGACCAGCTACTTTCGCCAGTTAGTCAAAATAAAATTCTGATCACGTCTAAAATAAAATACAGTACGTAAATACATAACTATTTCCCTTGCTCCAACTTTATCCCCCCCGCCGGTTCTCCGTTGCCACCCCCGATCCCCGCAGGGATATCCCACCCTCCCTCCCTGCCGCCGCCGCTCACCCATGCCCGGGGCGCCCAGCAGGTGCCCGTGCCGCGCCCTGACGTGCTCCTCCAGCTCCCGCCCCGCCGCCTCCCCGCAGAAAGGGCACTCGGGCGGTGTCTCGGGGCGGCGGGAGCCCGGCGGGCCCGGCTCCGGGTGGGCCGTCTCGATGTGCCGGCGGAGTTCGTCGCAGTCCGCGGCGGCGGCGGCGCAGAGCGGGCAGCGGGGCTGGCGGCGGCATAGGGACGGGCGCCGCAGGTGCCGCCTGGCCGCCGCCTCCGAGGGCAGGGCCTGCCCGCACACATCGCACAGCACCATCGCGGCACCACGGACACCGGGCCGCTCTCCACCGGGCCGCTCTCCGCCTTCCCGCCCAGCGCGCCCCGCTCCGCTCCCCCCGCGCGCGCTTCCCTCTGGGAAGTGCCGTTCGCCGGCCCGGGGCGGGCACGTGCCGCGCAGAGCCTGCTGGGAGCGGCGGGCCCCGCCCACCGGCCAGTGCGGCCCGCGGCGGGGCGGTGTCCGCCATCTTGCATCGGTGTCTGCCGCCGGTGCGGAGTGCTCGGGAGCGGGGATCTCGCGTTTGGACGGCGCCGGGCGCCGGGCGTGTCCGCCGCGATGGGTAAGGAGGGAAAAGCGCTGAGAGCCGGCGGGCAGGGGCAGCAGGAGCTGCACTTCTTGTGGGGCGGGGTCCCCGGTGCAGTCGCGCTCCCCGGCGCAGGCCGGTCTGCCGCTGGCTCCGGCGGGGCATTGCCCGCACGGCAGCTCGGCCGGGGCTGGGCCGGGGTGTCCGCCTCCTCAGGCAAGCGGGCTTCGCCGTCCTCCCCTTTGCCTGCCCCGTTGCTGATGGAGGGGATTTTCCATCCCTCCTGCTGGGCACATGGGTGAAGACCTCGCTCCTCGCTGTGCGTAGCCGGGCTGGGTGGCTGGGTGGCTGGGTGGATGTCCGGCCTTTCGGACCGCTCAGCCAGTCCTGGCGGTCTCGCACTGGTCAGTCGTTGCGGGCTGGGCCGGTGCGGAGCCTGTGGGCAGCGTCGGGCCGGGGAGGGGGCGGAGGGACACCGAGGCGCCGTGTTTAGGGAGCCTTATGGAGACAAGAAGGAGAAAAAAAAAAGTAGTATGATAGGTCTTAGACTATGTACAACAAGTGGGCGCAATGCAGGATGTGGTGGGTGGAGGGATTTGGTGTTAAAACGGGTGTAGTTTTGTAGCACAGAAGCGCAGGCTTGCTTGGATCTGGATGCAGAAGGTGTGAAACCAGGGACTGCCAGTCTTCTTGCCCTTACGATGTCTATATCAAAAGCCTTGTGGGAGGACTGCAGCTATAAATTTCTGATCTATTCTTTTTAAAAACAGTTTTGATGAGACCTTCCTTCCAGTTGGTGTTCTGTAACTCTTTACAGAGCTGGTGATTAGGTGACTTTGAATGTGCACTTCTCTTGTTCAGTCCATTTCTTGGCCTGTTTGTTTCATTGGCACAACTAAACTAGCAAGGCATGAGCGATTAAAAAAGGGATGGTGTTCTAGGACTAGATAAGCCAGTAGCATTGTTGGGAAAATAAAGTTACATGACTATTGCGAGAAATTTGCCTTAGGTAGTGGCACTCTTAGCATTGTGGTGCAGAGATGTCAGCAGTTTACTTAGGTTCTTGTGAAGCAAATACTTGGGTGAAACAGGCAGCTGAGTCCTTGGGGTGTCGTCTTGATGTCAGCCTAAGTCTGCAGTCTGTTTTCTTCTCACAGCTTGTGTTTATTGCTTAGCCATCCTTGGTACTGCTGATTAAAAAAAACCTGAAACAAAACCCCCCAAATCTGAAAACAAATTGTCTCAGCATGGAAGTTGCTAGACAATTGTGCACAGCTTAAGAGCTGTAGTTTACACATTTCCTCCTTGTAGAAGAATTCCAGACAAGTCATAGTTTGTGTAGAGTCTTGAATCATGTTTTTAACAGTTATTTCTCAGATGAAGGCTACACTTCTAGCCTTAAACAAAAGGCACCCTCCTATTAACAACCTTTTCTGCTCAGTTTCATCATTGTGGTGACAGAATCATGAACTATCACTTTTATCTTTCCACAACTGATATACCTGAAATGACAGTCAGATTCCAATCCTCTAAATCCATTGAAAGAGCTGGTTATTGGAGTGAGTCAATAATTTTGTTAGTTTAAAATGGAAAAGAGTATGCTTGTCTGGGTGCTACTCACCCTTAAATTATTTTTCTGTGCACAGTTCAGAAGGAAAAGCGTAACTCTTAGATTCTGTTATGTTTGTGAGACAGTGAAAGTAAAGAAACAATGCCATGAGGTATTAAATGAAGCAATAATTACTGCAGGTTTTTTTTGGGGTTTGTCCCTATTTGTAATATATTTAATGTCATCTTTATGAGAGGAGGAAGGAAATTTCTTTTGCTTGCTGACAATCAAAATTTAGCAGCATAATATCTTCGCTTTTTGTTTTTCAATTTGCTTGTAAGATGCATAGTTTCTTTTTACAGTAGCATATGTCCTTTAATGATGTATCTGATCCTTGGGACGGACTGTAGTTTAATCTGCAGCTTAGAAATGCCTATCTACGCATAGATTTTTCTGTGATTTCTGCATTAAAGATTTTTATTGATGAAGTGGGTATTGCAAACAGATGCAGGAATGTATAGCAGCTGCTGTAGATATTTTCGTAGTACAAGAAATGGTAGGTTGGGCCTTTTGAAGTAATTTTTTGTTTTTTCAATAGACAACATGGCAAGCCCGGGTAAAGATAACTTCAGAATGAAAAGCTACAAGAATAATGCACTTAATCCCCAAGAAATGCGCAGGAGAAGGGAGGAGGAAGGAATCCAGCTTCGGAAACAGAAAAGAGAAGAGCAGGTAAGCATCTTGGTGAGCTGTTAACTGTTCAGTGCTTACGGAGCTATATTCAGGGACCTGAAAGAACTTGAGCAGACTCATCCTCTGGAGTAGAGCCCGGGAGTGCCGGGTTGAAAGTCTGTTTTCTTTGGAATTGTGGGAAGCACCAGGTACCTCTCAACAGGATCATTAAAAAATGAACAGAAGCCCTTTTAAGTTACTAGGGCACACAGAGGAGAGATCCATAGTCTAGGTTCAAACATGTGAGACTAGACTGGAAGAACACTCATATTTCAAGTAAAAATTTGAAGCCTTGCATTTTCTGCTAGAGTCTGGGTCAAAGTTTTGCTGCTTGAAGGGAGAGGATTATTTTCATCTTTGATACCATGTTTCAAATTGCCCAAGAGCTCTTCTACATTAACTTAGTAAACTGGCTACCGGTTGGTGTCCGTGAACTATTATATAAACATTTGCAGTTGTTCTCATTTAATTTTTAGTGATCAGAGTACATGGAACACCCTATAATTTAATAGTTTGTGATAGTTCCTTTTCTCAAAATGCTTAGTAGTTTCTTGCCAGGAGGGTGAAGAATGTAGTTTGTTTTTCTGGTTGGTCTAAAAGGATGAGTTTGTCTCACACAATCTAGAGAGTGTCCTAGGCTCTGATCTACAGCCTGCTTCTAGATGGGAATGCTTACCTTTCTACTGGGAAAGTGGTGCATGGAAAAAGAATGTCAATTATTTGGGCCAGAGGGGTAAGAGTCAGAAGTGGTATGGTGCTGGAGCTATCTGTGAATGGGTAACTGCATTGCAGTTCCTGCTGAAACTTTTATGTATTTTGTAGTAAATGCTCCCTAGATAAATTATGAAAATAATGGGTGCTTCCTCTCCCATGCTGGCTGTTGTAACAATGACACTACTGTTATGCTGTCCTTGATCTTAGTTCGTTGGACTGGTGTTTTTCAGCTCTTCCCGAACTGGGGAGAATGAGTTTATGCAGGGAGATGAGACTGCTTATGCTCCAGAAGAAATTGTAACTGGTTGATGGACCAAATAAGTTTATACTTTTCAAACAAGAGCTTCTGTGTCCTTGTTGAGTGCTAGAAAGAATGGTTGGTCTTTCAAAAGTGGAATGTTGTTTCTTCTTCTGTTGTGGGTTTCAGTTGAATTAAGCCTCATTTGCATTGAGGATTTTGTAGTTCTTTTGTGTCCAGAATTATGCCAAATCCATAAGGGAGAGAATGCCATGGTTTAGGTTCCTGTTGAAATAGAGCTGGATGTAAATATGGAGTTGTTCTGCAGTTTTGGACATGCACAACAGCACAAACCTAGGTCTGTAGACACCTGAAGGGACAAAACCATCAAGATTTAGTAGGTGGTTTCATTATTATGCTTACAGGTGAACTCTTAGTCAATGGACCGGGGGTCTATCATTTCTTTTTGAAGGTACAATTTTAATATTCTTAGAATTGTTAGTTACAGTAGTTGTAAGTGTAGTACTGGAATAAAGATAGAAATTTAGGTTTGGTTTCTAGAAGTGAGCAGGTCAATGTGAATGTTTTACTTGTATGCCAGAAATTGAAGGGGCACTCACTGAACATAGTTTAATAAACACTACAGTGCTGGTATGTGTTCTGAGCATAGGCTGTGCATGCAGACAATTGTAAGGCAATTTTTGGACATCGAAAATGTTTAATGTTACATAGTTTGAAAGTTCACCTTGAAGCTACACTATTTTTTCTCTTCCATATAAAAATATTGTTTCTTGTTTAATCTTCTTTCAACTGGATATGAAATACAGGTGCTGCTTAGTAGTCTTATGTAGAAGGAAGGAATGCAGTCTGCTGAAACATAAACATTGCCTATGCATTGATGATTTTAGCCTACAAACTAAGAAAGCAGAAAGTAGCTTGTTGAATGCTCTTTCTTAGAATGAATGGTAATTATAAAGGATAAAAGACTAAAGGTAAAAAGATCTGTATCTCTTCCTTGTGGAAAATTTTATGGATCTTTATAACGAATAAGAATTTGGTTTTAAATGTCTATGTGAAGTGTTGCTGTGCAGTTTATTAAGATATAGATACAGTAGTGCTTTTCTCCTTTATGTTGTCTAAACTTTTGTATAGAATTTTCTTGCATGGATCAATAGGAAGGTGAGTAGTTAAAATTCCTTGTCTGGTATTGGCGAAAACATTTCATCAGTTGTATGCCATCAGTACCCATGCTTTACTAAGTTCTAATGTCTCCCAAAAATTTCTCCTTTGTTCAGTTGTTTAAACGCCGAAATGTTTCTCTCCCGGGGAATGAAGAATCTATGGTAGAAAGCCCAATTCAGGATCCTGACATCAGCTCTACTGTACCTATTCCAGAGGTAAATAGTTTAGAGTGTGTTTAGAATGCTGTCTATTAGTGTGCATAGTACTACACATAAGAAATCCTCTTTGCATTTTTAGGAAGAAGTTATTACAGTAGATATGGTGCAGATGATTTTTTCGGATGATCCTGATCAACAACTCACAGCAACTCAGAAATTCAGAAAATTGCTATCTAAAGGTGAGTAAACATTGCCTGTTTTTTCTATTTGCTTCCTTCTGTGTTATTATGAATTATACTTAGAGTCAGTTAATCTCTAGTTATGTTTTGTTTTAGAATAGAGCTTGCAGAAAGTTGTAGTTCTGTTCATAAAGAAACTGTGCCAAATATCTTCTGACCTAAGGGCTAAATACCAAAATCTTCATTATTTTAATGTTAAGTCTTTCGGATAAAGTGAAAAAACAAGGATGTTTTGATTGAGGTGTCCAGGGCAGTAACTAACTGCACACTAACATACTTAGAGTAATTGTTGCAGTGATTCAGCTTCTCATTCTCGTTCTGTACTCAAGGGGAAAAAAATTACATGGCTGGCAAGGAAGAGTTGTAACTTGTTTTTGTTGGGACTGTAAAACATGCAATCTTAAGTTGAGGCTGGTATGGGTATAGCATGAGAGGTAAAGGTGTGCTTGGTCTTTTAAAACAGTATCCAGTCATAATTGCTAGTCCACCCACCTGGGCTATTGGTTGAAGGAACAGTGTTTTGTCATGTGTAACTAATGTGCCAATGGATAATAGTATGTGTTTCTGTTATTATATGTAGTAGGGTGTTTACTAAATTGTACCACTTCATGGAAAAGTTCTTGCAGTATTCTCAGGTGAAAAGTTTGTAACTCCTTCATTTGGAAATAAAATGATTGAATGAAATTATGATAAGAACTACAAATCATATTCATGTTCTGTGTCATACTGAAAAAGTAATTTATTTGGTCTTTTTACACAGATATGTTTGTTTTTATTCCCTAGAGCCTAATCCACCTATAGATGAAGTCATACAAAAACCAGGAGTAGTACAGAGATTTGTGAAATTTCTAGAGAGGAGTGAAAATTACACTCTGCAAGTGAGTTTGGCTGATACTGATTGGGGGTTTGGAATGGAATTAGAAACCTTCCAAAAGAGCTTTGGAAGACACATATTTTGTTTGGTGGGGGTTTTTAGTAACCAAATACAATTATTTTTCACCACTGAAGCCATATGTTTTTGTTATTGCTGCTAAAAATGTGACTTGACTTGGTGAATTTCGTAGTAGTCTTTAGGGTCATGTATTCAGCTGGACAAAAACTTGAGTGTTGAAAGAAGAAAGCGTTCAAGAAAGCGTTCAAGAAGATTTACAGAGTGGTATATTAAGATCATCAGCAATGATGTGTAAGCAGAATCTGTCTCGTTAGTGTTGAGTATACTTTTGTATACTTAGTGTTGAGTAGTACTTTTCAGCTGAAATCTAAGAAAATTAAATAGAGGAAACTGAAAGGGTTGTTTGAAACCCTTTTAGAAAATCTTTAGAAATACCTAATTAGTGGTAGGAGTAACTAGTTCTGTCTACTCCCTCATGGGAATAACATTTGGGTCTTGTGGAGTAAACAAAAGGTATCTGTACTAGTTAACATTGATTTGAAATCTTTCTTAGTGCTGTAAGCCAAGACCTAAAAATAATGTCGTTACTGAAGGTTCTTGCTAAACAGAGGTTTCGTCAATGCCAAGTATTTTATTGTATAGGGAGTGTTTTAATAGTAACTGCATTTCAGTGGAAAGGAAAAAAAGGTGGAAAATTAGCTTTTTAAATTCCAATGTCGAATTTAATGTCATGATTTTAAGTTTTACTGCTGAGTGGTTTAACGTGGCTGTCTTTGTGTTCCTCAACAGTTTGAAGCAGCTTGGGCTTTGACAAACATAGCATCTGGAACTTTCTTACATACCAAAGTTGTAATTGAAACTGGAGCTGTTCCCATTTTTATTAAGTTGCTTAGTTCAGAGCATGAAGATGTACAGGAGCAGGTAACTATCTTGAGGGGTTTTATAATTGCTTAAAATTAATTTATGAATGTCTTCTTTGGGGTGTGTGGGGTTGGAGAGGCCTTGTGCCTCATTTGCCTACTAGCTAGCCGATCTGCCTCCAGGGAGATAAAAATTTACTGTCACTGTGTTTTTTCCCTCATGTATTTTTTTGTCTATTCTATAATATTTGCTATATAAAGTATAGATTATCTGTAAAAGTTGATTTGCAAGTATTTATAAATTCACTCGGGTGCTTTGGTTTTTTAGGCAGTGTGGGCTCTTGGGAACATTGCTGGTGATAATGCAGAATGCAGAGACTTTGTTTTGAACTGTGGAATATTGCCACCACTCTTGGAGTAAGTTTAGTAAACTAATACTCTAATATATTGTACGTGTATAGGTAAATGTAAACTTCAACTTAGAATGTACTTGAAAAGAATATGAGCTTTTTTTAAAATTGAGTGTCATAATGATATAATGAAAAAGAAGCGATCTAATGTTTTGGATTACATGAGCTTCATGCATGTCTTTAATTAATTAGTCCATGATTGGAAGCTTTCAATGTTTGCAAAAGGAGAGAAGTGTAATTTCACAGGTATGAAATTTCTGTATTGTGCCAACTCTGCATTGCCAGATTTCTGGATGTATAGGGTGGGAGACATTATTTAATTCCCACTTGTATTTGTATGATTCTATCTGCCTGGCAATAGGCTGTTTTCTCCACCTTTGTCCAGTAGCTCCAGTCTCTTGTCTTCCTGTTTATCCATTTGCTTGTTGAGATGAGGTGACAGAGTAGTTGTTCCATGAGCTGTGTTCCACCAGAAGATTTCACTAGGAATATCATTCTAGCATTTACTATGTGCTTGCCATCGTATTTCCATCACAGGGAAGAATTTGCATGACAGAAATGTTGTTCACTTTATTACCTCTTAAAGTAATAAAATTACGTAAAGTATTTGAAAAATGGCTTAGAATATCAGATTACCTTCACCAAGGGTTTAAAGAATTAACATTTTGGACATTTTGGTATTTATCTGAAAGTGAACCTGATTTTTCAGGTGTTGAATCTTTTGTGTTCTGTTTGGCAAAAACAGAAGTAATGTGTTATTTTTTTAGTAAGAATTTCAAAGTTATAACTGTTTTATGGAACTATTTTTATTATTATTAATTGCATTCTCTGAATGAAAACATCAGAGTTCATTCAAAGGAGGGTTGTATCTCCTAGCCCCTTCGAAAGACCCTCAGAAAAGTTTAGTTGAATGATTTTTCATATAAGCAGTCATTTACTTTACATGCATATATGTGATTTGGGAATGAGACATCCATGCAAAATAATCTGCTCAGATTCAGTTGATTTTAAGAAAATAGTTGCAGCATGTAAGCTATGAAGAGAAATAAATTTAAACTAGTGACCAATAATAGAATTTCTCTTCCTGATTTGATGTTCTGTTGGTAACAGTAGACATAAAATTGCCTAAAATTTACTAAGAAATTACTTTGTTATTGTTGTTTCTCTTTCACAGATTGTTAACAAATTCAAATCGTCTTACGACAACTAGAAATGCAGTTTGGGCTCTCTCAAATCTTTGTAGAGGAAAGAACCCACCTCCAGACTTCAGTAAGGTATAATAAAGTAGTAATTCTGAGAAATCAGAAAGCTAAAGAGTACTTGCATTTGTAATACTTTATAACAAACAGAATCTTTGGATATAGACATACATTTTATGTTTTTAATGTCATCACACAGTCTTGTCCATCAGTTATATCTGTGAAAAATCATCTACTTTGGCACCTATCATCAATAAGATCACATCACTTAAAAACTTGAGGCTATAGTCTGATGCAAATAGTCATACACTAGTGTGAAGTGATGAACAAATTATACATTCATCATTAAAGCATTTGGGGCTATATTTTCTCCAGAACTATTGTAGAGAATGTGAGTTACAGTTGAAGCTTCCTCATTTTTTTTTATTCTGTGATTGTGAGTGCATGCTGCATGTATAAAATTTTGAGTTTCCTGCTCTGTCAGATGCAGTTAAATCAGACTATGATGATAGAGAGAGCCTATATGCTCTCCTCTTTTTTTTTTTTCTTCTCTCTAGTATGTGGCTATAAAGATTGTAGAGACTAGTAGGAGTTGTAGTTTCTTTTCAGTATGAAACTAATTTCTGGTAAGGTTAATGGCTTTAAAAGAGCTGAACATTGTATATCCTGGTAGAAGAGACTGAGGTTAAATGATCGTTAATCTGGTGAGAGTTTGCCTCATGAGTTAGTAATTAATGTTATTGCTACTTATTAATTCGCGAAGAAGTATTAATAAAAAGGGGGATTTTCTGCTGTCAGTTAATTGATCACCTCATAGTGACTCTGCCTAAGTTATATCCTTTAGTTGCGTTTTGGTCTGGTAGGTTTTTTTGCTGCTTGAATGCAAAACCTCACAGGAAAAGGATGCCCTATGGGCTGCTGCTAATAAAAATAGGTCTTCTGCTTTTTGCCCTTTGTAATAGCAGCAGTTGGACGCATAACAGGGGCTGAATTTGCATAACCCATGTAAGGTAAAGAATTAAGTTCTGCAAAGAATATGAGATTCCCAGGCTGTACAGCAGAAACCTGTCAGGTTCCAAATGGTGTTAAGATGGTCTAGTTCATTTGGCTCTATGTGGAAGCTACAGAGATTAAGGCCAGAGGGAACAGCGGCTGTGAGAACTGAAATGAGACATTGCTTGTTTCACCAGTTCAGTGAATGTTGGGTGTTCTGTGAGTTAATCCAAGTTAGTTATTACAAATAACTGCCAGTACTCCTACAAAGCCAGCAATAAGAAAAAACCCTTTATTAACTTCGAGACTCTTTTTCCCTGAATGATTAAAAAAAGTATCAGTAATTCCTGATCATCTGAATACGTGTAAAAGCAGATGGTTTTTGTTTAAGCTGGACAATTATATACTTAATGCAGTATCTCTCAGTAAATAGGCTGTGAATCAGAATTTATCCAATTTGCCCGTTTGAATTGGATGTCTAGTTTAATCAGAAAGTGTTCCACCTGTGTCCTCATTCATTATTGACCTCGTGTACTTGAGCAGTAAACAGTTTTGCACATTTATGCCTTTGCAGAGTATTCTCTGAAACTTGAAAAGTACAGAACACCTAATTTTATGCAATATTTTTCTTTAACCTAGGTTGCTCCTTGCTTAAATGTTTTATCAAGACTGTTGTTTAGCAGTGATCCGGATGTATTAGCAGATGCTTGCTGGGCCCTCTCTTACCTTTCAGATGGTCCTGATGATAAAATTCAAGCTGTTATTGATTCTGGAGTGTGTCGAAGACTGGTAGAGCTGCTTATGTAAGTCTTCTTTTCACCAAATAAATGTCTTATAGTACTGTTAATATTAAAATTGAGCTGTGCTTTTTCACCTGAAGTCTTAATTTATTTTTGTGAAAAGGGATGAACATGAATTCAGTCTGAAATCTTTTAAGCTGCTTGCTGGGTTGCTCAGTTCCTGGAATTATTCCTAACACTGACAGTGAAAACAGTTTTCTCCAAAGTATTCCTTTATATTCTTTAAAATTTAATGTGGGATTTCATATACATGAAGGAATACAAAGGTGAAGACTGAAGACCAATCTTGAATTGTAAATTAATTTATCTTTTTTCTTCCTTTTTTTTTTTTATTTTAAATTTCACGTTTGTATTTTCCTTTCTAGGACATGTAATTGCTATATAGACAGTTCTTGGACTCAACGAAGTCCAGAGGCAGGCTATAGCCACTTTTGAACTGTTCTGATATATATGGGTTATGGTTCATTATTTTCCTGGAAAGGGAGACTAAATCCCTGTGTTCACATGGGACTGCAGAGTAGGTCAGGGACAGTAGCTCCCAGCACTGAAAGCTCAGCACAGTTCCCTGTGAAAAGCTCATTTTTATAGCTCGCAGGAGAGGGTAAGGTTGCTTTCTGTTCCATAGAAGCTCTCAGACAACTGAGTAAGTTCCTTCCCCCAAACATCAGGCAGCTGAATACGGACTTCATGTACTGGCTTCAAGGATTATTGACTCACAAAAGGGGGAATTTTGCTTACAAAACCTACTCAGCTTTAGTATACACCTCGTAACACCCCCTCTGTTTCTGTGGATATTGAACGAGGCATGTTCCAGTATCATGTTTAATAATACTTGAGCTGGGTGAAATGGGTCTGCTACACAGATTACTCTAAATTGTGTTATTCCACAGAGGTGCCCCATCTTTGAATCAGCAATTCAGTTGTGGGGTTGCAGTTGTCAAATTTGGCTAAACGGGGAAAGTGCAGTAACTAATAACAGTGTTTTTGATAACTAAAAATTTAGTATCTGAAGTAAGCCATTGTTTGCTGAATATGCAAAATTATACTTCAACACTTGGTAATATCAAGCAATATAATATTTGTCTCCAGGCATAATGATTACAAGGTGGTATCCCCTGCATTAAGAGCAGTTGGAAATATTGTTACTGGGGATGATATCCAAACACAGGTAAGACTAGTTGATTTAAGAAAAACTATTTGGCAAGACAGGATTTTGTAAAAACTGGCAAAGTACATGTCCAGTGCAGGTATCTGCATATGTCACTGAAAGAGGCTTTGTAGGTATCAATGTTGTTGATTTGACAGTTCAGGCTGCTATTTTATATATTAAGTTAATGAAACAATGAACATTTTTTTTACAGCATTATCTATAGTGGATTGCTTAGTTTCTGTATGGTACTTTGACTGTTGCTTCTCATTTTTGTTTTTTTCCCCTTCCTTACAGGGGGTTCAGTTATTTATTATGGTTCCCCTTTTTTCAGTCTTAAAGACAATCAAGGTTTTCGCTTCTAAACTATGCTTATACTTGACTTGTTCATGAATTTATGGTCTTACTGATGCAATTTATTCTAAAGATTTATTTATTAATTTTAGGCAATGGAATTGATTTTGAAGCAATGCAGGAAATAGCAAGACAGGTCCTACTTTAAAAAGAATTGTGTCTGAAAGGCTGACAGAACTAGTGTAAAGAGAACATAAGGAAAAGTGTTAATTGCATAATTTGTGAGCTCTAGAGGATGGGATTTTGCTAAGGAATTAAATAGAAAAACTTTTTCTCTTAAAAAAATTAACAAATAACTAGACAAATTAGATGTACACTTGTTAGTTATTTTGACTTACTAATTTTTTAGTCATAAGCAGCCTTACTTAGTCTTGCTGTTATCAGTCTTTTGGTCTGAACTTAATTGAAGGTAGATTCTTTTAAATTGCTGAATTGTCTGGTCAGATGCTACAGCACTGAACACTAATTTTGCAGAATGTTATCTATGATACTTTGCATAATAAAAATGTGTTGCAAAAGCTTTTGAAATCCTTTGTAAAATGCTGTTAAATTTTTTATATATATATGTATATTGCACAAGTCAGTATACGTGCATGTGTGTGTGTATATATATATATCTTGTACAATCTAATTTTCAATTTTTAAATTATTTTAGGTGATTCTAAACTGCTCTGCATTACCGTGTCTCTTGCACTTGCTTAGTAGTCCCAAGGAATCTATTAGAAAAGAAGCATGCTGGACTGTTTCTAATATAACTGCAGGAAACAGAGCTCAGATTCAGGTAAAGCCTGGGAATTTGTTACTTGGTTGGTCTGTTTTCATTTTACTACTTCACTTGATTTTCCTTCACAAGGAAATGTAAATAGATACTGCATTGACTCTGTGTTATTTGTTTTAGTCCTAACTGTCTATAATTTTGCCTACCCAAAATGTTTTCTTCTAAATTTAGAAATACTATTTTAAATAAAAATAACTGTCACAATTTGTACTATGAATTTGTCCAGTGAAAAGTGAACCAGTTTGGAAATGCTGAACATTTCACTTGGATTAAAAAAAAGCATGATGTCATCAGTGCTGAGTTGTATTCTTCTAAATCCTGACTATTGTTCCAGGTATCCAGAGCTACCAAAAAAAGGTTCTTACTGATAAAAATGAGAATTCTGATTCAGAATACATTTCAATATAATTTTTTCCCATTCTACTTCAATCAGAGATTAATTTACGTCTTGATGTAATTTAAAACATGTAATTAAGTTTCCAATTACAGACATAGTCTCGATGGAGACCACAGACCTCAATAAAATGGAAAATTTTGGTCCAAGGCTTGGTCTTCAGTTCAAAAACTCAGGATGTGTTGTATGATTTTTAAATGGGCCAATCCAGTAAGCTGTACTCTGCCCACCAGAAACAGAGAAATAAAAAACCCAAGGTATTCTGATGGCTGCTGCAGTGCAATGTTGGAATAGTTCAGAATTTCAGTTTAGCATTTCTAGTTTCTGTGGCACCTTGTATACAAAATATTCTTTGCTTTGATATCAGCAGGCATCACTAACTCTTGTCGTTAAGGTTGTTAATGTTCTGAAATCTTAATTATTGTAAAATGTTACAATTTCATCTCTTAGGCTGTTATAGATGCAAATATTTTTCCAATATTGATTGAAATTCTTCAAAAAGCTGAATTTCGCACCAGAAAAGAGGCAGCATGGGCCATAACTAATGCAACATCAGGAGGAACCCCTGAACAGATCAGGTAAGTTTGTGTATGTTACTATTTTCTCTCCCTAAGGATCATTTCTGCATTTGAATCTTGACAGTCATAGCAACAAAATCCTAAATATAGCCTCAATTAGTTGAAACTCTGTAGAAGAACTAAATGTAGAAATTCAGAAGAATCAAAGAAGTACATGCAGCAAACTTAATTGTTACTACTTTGTTTCAGTAGTGTTGCACCTAAAGCTTTCACAGGCTTGTCTTCCAGAGCTGATAATACATTGTCAAACACAATTGGAACAGTTGATGAACAGCTTCAGTGTTTAAAAATGGAAAACTTTGGCGGGGTTGTTAAGAAAATTTGTGCAATGGGATTGTACATTTGTGGACTGGCTTCAGGGATTCTAGTAGTTTCTTCATGTATTTTAAACTCATTATCAGTTATTACTTTAAAGCAGATATCTGAACTCCTTTTTCAGAACTGAGTTTGATTAAAATTTTACTGTCAATAGCTATTTATGTGCTGCAAAGATAGGACTTCCAGAATTGCTGTAATGCAATGCTCTCTGTTTTCTCTGAATACTGTCAGAATTATGATCACTTTGAATCAGTAGCTGATAAATCGATTTATAAATTACTGTATTATTTGGAAGCCAGAACTGAAAATGGTGTGATAACTTACAGCATATTTGGGAGATCCATTGCAATAAGTACATGCTTATTTATTTAAAATGTAAATAACCTTGATTTTCTTATAACCACTAAGCGTTATCAGAGGTAAGGAAAGTCTGGGTTGTTTTTTCTAATATATTTTAATTGCTTATTTAACGTAACATTTTTAAATATAGCATTTAAAAAATAAATTTTAATTCAGGGTCTTTAAATAGTAGATGTGTGTATGATACCATAACAATAGCTTCTCATCAAAAATACAGGTATATTGTTGGTGTCATGGAATATTAGTCCTCCTCGTGTCCTCAAGGTACTACTGTCTAACTGCAGAATAGTTTTAAACCACTGAACTAAACTGTATTTAGGCAAACATTCCTGTCTTCATTTTACTTACATACTAGAAACAAGGACACAGGTTATGACTTGCAATAGTTCATACACAGTTTTTTTCAAAATTGGAAAAAGGAAGGGGATACTCAGAATCCCAGTATTTTTGTCTTTACATTTACAGTTGCATCCTTCTTTTTATAGTAGGTGATGCTATTATCTTAATAGATTTCTAGTGTGGACTGTGTTAGCACAGAGCAGTGTCCCATGTTCTTAACTATATCTAATGTGTTTACTTGATATTTTTACCACTACCACAATTTTAACTGCCTGAGAAAAGAACCTGCTAAATTTTTTTCTCTTATATGCAATTAAACCCACCTGAAGATTATAAGTGAAAAGAAGTTACAAAGACTACAGATTTCACACTCCAATTAGGAACATACACATTAAATTTTTTTATTAGGATAAGCTGTAATATTTATTTCATTTTGGGCTGTTTCTCTTTGTGTTGTTGCATGTTTTAGGAATTTTCTTGTTTCAGCTACTTTTCTCAGGAAGAGTTAAGTACCAATAGCAGTAGACTGGTATGTCAGAATAAATGTGCTGGATTATCAGTTCTTCTTTTCCCTTTCCTCTGTTTTTCTTCTGTTGTAAAGGTATTTGGTAGCACTAGGTTGTACCAAGCCTCTTTGTGACCTCCTGACTGTGATGGATTCAAAAATAGTACAGGTGGCTTTAAATGGACTTGAAAATATTCTGCGTCTTGGAGAGCAAGAGTCAAAGCAAAATGGAATCGGCATTAATCCTTATTGTGCTCTCATAGAGGAAGCATATGGTAAGAAAATACTTCTTGTAAAACTGCATACCTGAACTGCCTTATTCTAGGCTGTAGAAACAAAACCATTGTGAATCATTTTGAAATTTGCAAGTAAATTTTAATACAAGAATTACTCCAAGTATAAGTAGACATACAGTATCACAAATTAAGTAATGTAACATTGTAGGGAAGAGTGGTTAAATGCAGAAAATGTCTGGGTGTTTATCTGTGGTCAGTTTATGAAATGTCCCTCTAGAGAAACATTCGCAGAAGGGTTTAACACAGGTGTCCTAGTGTATTGGAACCATGCTTTGCATATCAGCCATTCCTAAATACAGGTTTTATTACTTTAATGCATAGTCCTGTCTGGTATAGTTTCATTACCAACAGGGATGTAAGATCAGGGATTTTTTAATTGATCCCAAAGTTGGATCACTTTTTAATATAGTAAACACCAGTAATAGCAAAATCAACTTCAGATCATAAAACTAAATAAGTTTTTACTTTTGCAAGTATTTTGTTTAGTTTCTTATAAAAGTTCTTGAATCAAACCACTATATAAAGGCATACTGTGAAAACTAATTTGTGGAATTTCATGACTGGATGCTTTTGATTTAACAAAATTAGTGTTACAATTGGCTTATAATGAAACTGGCATTCTTTATGGAGACTTACCTTTTTTGTAGCTCTGACAAAACAAAATTGGCAGACATTTGTATTTCAGAAATACTAGTAACAGTTCTAAGTGACCACATTACATCTGATTAGATGGTACTAACTTTTCTGTAAAGCAGTCTTTAAATCTGAATTCCCTGTTACAGAGTTTAATTTTTTTAATCAAGTGCATACTTGAAGAACTTTGCAATTAAGTGCATAAGAGGAATAAGTACTGAAGACTTCAATGGAATTTTTTGTGTTCCAGATTTTCAGTCCATCCATAATTTTAACAGTTGATTCTGTAGGTGTTCTTTTTTCCATTGCACTATAGTTTCAAGTAAGGAAAACAGCTGATTATATCACCCTAATTGCTTTGGCTGCTGCAGTCACCAGAAGGGTTCATATGAGCTCTTTCTAATACAACTTAAGTGAAAACTGGTATCTTAAAAAGCTAAACAGAAGTTTTGTATCAATCTGACTGCCTAGCACTTAATTCAGCCAACAGAGCTGAGGTTGTGTCCTCTAGCTTGCAAAATGGTAAGCTTTTCAAAAGATGGTATCTTTAAATCTTACAGTTAAATTTGAAAAAAGATATCAGGCTGTGCCCAGTGATGACTCCACGAGTGGAGATAGAATTTAGATTTGGGGAATACTGAAAGAGTAGAAGAACAGGAGTTGGGATATTAGTTTAATCGAAATCCTTCTAGGATAGCTTTAAAATGAGTTTGGACAGCAGAAAATGAAGACTAGAAATACATGGGTTAGGAAATAAGGAACCAGTGATACTGAATTAATTGAGATGACTTGGGATTGTATTTTTCTGTCTTAAGAAGTACCACTATACTATAAGTTGTTTCCATTTGAATTCATCATTCGTTTAAGCAACTAAATTTTTGAAAATGTTGTATTTTGAATTTAGGACTTGATAAAATTGAATTTCTTCAGAGGCACGAAAACCAAGAGATCTACCAAAAGGCTTTTGAACTCATAGAACATTATTTTGGTGTTGAAGAAGAGGACTCTAGTATTGCACCTCAAGTGGATGAAAGTCAGCAGCAGTTTGTGTTTCAACAGCAGGAGGCTCCAATGGAGGGGTTCCAGCTCTAAACTACTGAAGTGAATACAAGTATAAAATATAAACACTTGTATGGTTTGGGTTTTTTTTTTCTCAGAGGTCTTTTCTTTATGGCCAAAGTTAGAGGAAAAGCTGGATAGGTTTTGCAGAAATAGATGAAGAAGCAGCTCATGCACTTTTATATATTGTGTTACAGACAACTGTTCTCTGTTTTGTATTTGTGTTCTTCATTATCTCTTATGTACAGAAAACAACTGTGAGTAATCATTAAATGTGATTTAACAAGAACTGTTTAGCTAAGACTTGGTAGGATTTTAGGTAGTAGTTCTGAATTTTTCATGTAGTCTCAAACTTCATATCAAGCAATACAGTTACTGACAGTTGAATTTTTGGCAGTAGGCTTGACTTGCCCAGTCTCTATCAAATCTACCTCTTGTATTGAAGCAGAAACGTTGCTTCAGAACTAAGGCATGAAATAAAGATGAGCTTGTAAGAAGCTGAATTGGAATGTGAAAAATATTTATTTAAATTGTGAAACTTTCATGCATTACTTACTTTACCACACACTGTTGGAATTTATTTATAAAAAGTATTTAAAGACATAATAGATATACATATATAGAGCTAATTACCTAATATAATATTGAATATATGAAAAGGTTTTTTCTGAATTATGTGGGAAGCAGACTATTTCAGAGGTTTTCAAATTGGAATCAGCAGAGACCTTGCTGATCATTTGATGTTGGCTCTGCAATGAAAGCTGCTAAATGGCATTACAAGTCAGCCGCAACTGCAGTACTTTGCAGTGCAAGCAGCCACTGCAGTTACCACAAGAAAGCTGCAATTAGGAATGACAGAGAGGGTGATTGGCACAAATCACCAAGCTGATGTTTTACAGCTGTCTTCTGTCAAGATGTGGTAACTCCACTTTTGTTTGAGAAACATTGCAATGTTTGCCTTTTAGTACAATAGCTTCTTAGTTTAGACAGTAGGTGTTGTTTTTTGACCAAGTATGCTACTGCCACTTAGGTTAATGAATTCAGTTTGCTTTTGGGAGACAATAGAAATACCGCAGTGAAGAATGAATAGTGAATCACTCCAGTTGAAGGAAAAGTTTGTTGTGCTGTAAATAGCATTAAGTATGTGGACACCAAAACTAACTAGAAGTTATTGTCATCTAAATATTTAGGCTATACAATATACAGTGTTTGCTATTAAACACTAAAAGAAATAGAATTCTGATATTTACGTTAACAGTTTTGAGTACAGAAAAATGTATGCTCTGCTTTGACTTGCATATAAGTAGCGTTTTTGGTGTATTAGTAGTATATCTCATTTGGAGAAATTAATACTTTGGGTTAACTCTGAAGTATTGCTATTTTTTATTACCTGTACTTAATGTATTAACATCAAACTCTGGGTTAAGTGAAATCTGTGACATATGAGAGCATTTCATGCGTCAAAAAAAGCTGCAATTTAAACTTCAAATCACTTACCCATGGCACTGTGCTTGTCACTAAACAATATTTTAATGCACTGAAAAATACAGGTTAAAGGTGGTATCATTTACAGTACCATTTTATATTTAGAATTTTTTTTACATGCAAGTTAAGATTCTAAGATGTTTCACTTTGATGTTACAGCAATATATTCTATATTGTAATTGAATGTGGGACTTGAAGTGGATTTTCTAAAATTAATGGTCAGTTTTGACTAAGGTGTAACTGGGAGGGAAGCAACCTCCCTTTGAAGTCTTTTTAGTGGAAGATAGAAGTGTAAGAAGTGTATATAGGAGTGCTGTTACTTTATGAACTCTGAATAATGAGATATTTTAGCAAATGACACTTTAAACCTAGATTTGTACAGCATTCAACAGTTTTGAATAGTGTGATAATACTGAGTACAGCTGCCAAATTTTCATATAATGCTAGGTGATTGTACTTATGCCCTTTTTACTCTCATAGTTTTAGGTTGTCATACACCAACCTTCATTCTTTCCTGTGGTCTCCCCACTCCCCATCTATCAAAGAACAGGGTAACAATCATGGAAAACTACCAAGATTACTAGCAAATGCTGAATTTCAGTGTTCTAGTGTAAGAAAATTATTCAGGTAACAGGGTATTCCTTTGTTTTTAACAACCTTGTTTTGATAACAACCAGCTGTGCCTGCTTTTTATTTGGAGAACCCTGTAAAACTACATTTTTAAGCCTCTCTTATTTAAACCAAATCTGAACTATGAAAATCTTAATTGAAAGACTTGAAGAAAAGAGGGGACATTTAAAGTATTATATTTGTTTTGAAAGAATGTCTTAAGTTGTGTGGATATATTATTCTGTCTGTGTGGACGGTTAGTGACTGCACTTTACACATTTAGACAAACTATATTTCATGCCTCTGATACATTTAAATGGAATGGTTTAAAAGGGAACTAAAATAGATGGACTTGGGATAATGAAAATCCTTATTTAAACTCAACAGTTGGTTTACCCTGATATTGTTAAAAAATAATAATGAAAATTCTTTTAAAGTATATATATACAGGATAGCCTCTCCTATTTTATTGTTGGGTTTATATCATACTTTGTTAAAAGCACATAAATAAACAAAATAAAACCAGAGATTATGACTTAAGGTCAGCTCCAGTGTACTCGTTTGCAGGTTGGGGCATGATTATGATGATATTACGTAAACGGATGAAACCAGTATGGAGAGAAAAACTAAATAAAACTGTGATGTGAAAATTTCTTCAAGTTTGGCATTTTATATGCAATCTGAAGTGCCCCAGTAGTTACAAAGTCTGTTTAAAAATACGGGGGTTTGGGTTTAATTGAAAGGGTACCATTTGTTCTGCGTAAATGTGAATACTAACTAGCTAATCTATGCAACTGTGCAGAGCATAAGATTTTTTAAATTTGTTCCCTACTCTTGATACACTGAATCATATCTAATCTTTTCATCATTGCACTTTTGTCTGAGGACTGGTTCATAGAGCTTTTTCATTTTCTAATATTTGCTTTACACACTGTTGCTAGCAGCAATCAGAAAATAGTAATAATGTTGGCACAGAAATGTTAGCTGTAGAACAAGTTTGCAACTGGAAACTATTTATTGTTGGGCCTGTCTTTAAAAAAATAATAAAGATGCACTATTGTCTTTCCTCCATGGTTAATTCGCAGTTGGTTTAAATTTATTAAATTGTAAAACAGGATTTTTGTAATAGGTCTGCAAATTGATGCATGGACTTAAACTGTGACCTCAAGAGTTCACTGAAATCTGGAATGAGGAATTCCAGTTACTTATGGCACAATGTCTTCATAGAATGTGTGGAAACTAAATTAACTGTATTAACTTCAGATAGTAATAGTGCATCTTTAAATCCAGGCCAAAGGCCCATTACTGTAACAGAACACATATAAGTAGTATGCAATATTATGGAATGTTAAATCTCCAAATACCATACAGAAACCAATAAAATCTATTTTACAGATGTTTATTGTATTTATTTAGTGATTCAGTAAGTGTGGCTTCTTAAAGCTAAAACATGCAAATGTCATTTTGAATACAGCATTGATGCAAATGAGTTCAAACTTGCAAATTTGTGCACTGAAAAACTGTGCACTGTCACCAGACAGAAAACTTGGTGTTTAAATGTTTTGCGATTATCTAACCAAAGATACCTGATATTCTTGGGAAACTACCTCATCTCCTTTTAAAAGAATTGCTGCTTTTAATCGTATGCAAAACATGCTAACTAATTTTAATTATATGCAACAAGTACCCTGAATAACTTCCTAATAAAAGAGACCCTCCCTCTGTTTTTGTGATGCAGTAGCTGCCCTTACTGGCTCCAGCGTGTTCATACTATGGTTGTCCATTTGGGGGTGGAACTCACTAATTGCTCTCAGCCACAGTTAATTTTGCTCCTCCGAGGACATTCAGCATTTCAGACGAAGTTACTTGGTCTTCGCCTCTGCGGCCAGCGCAGCCTCCTTCCGCCACTTGGCCTTCTTTGCCAAGTTCAAGCTTGTTAAGGACTCGTGACGTGCAGCAGCCTGAGGAGGTAACAGTGCAGGAGTAAGCATGCACCCAGGGAACTCTACCCAAACTCAGGAAGGGGCCACGCCCACTTAAGTGTCGTGGGGGTAGCAGAGGCCAAGTTAGCTAAAACTTGGGCAGCTGTAAGCTGCTGCTCTTGGTTTAGGTTTGTCTACTTTTCACAGCATTCCATCATTTTAAAGTATGCTACAAGGTTGTACTCACCTTCTTAGCCGAAGCAATCACCGCAAAACAGGCAACAATTGAGAGCCCGATCATGATGTAACAAGCTTTCACTCGAGCTTTGTTTCTTGCCTTGTCTAGCATTTCTGGCCTGCAATTAAGGTTGTTGAATTGAGTCATTACAAAACAGCAAAGTATCTCTTCAAAGCATTGCAGACATAACATCACAATTTAAAAATAAATACAGCATTAGATTCTGAAACAAGCATCTTCAGCTTGCTGCGGTTAGTTATGTATCAGCCATTTTCTGGTCCTAATCCATTTCCCATGGAAAAGCAACATTTAATGGATTTGGACTGTTTTGGGAAAAAATGTTGCTCAGGTGATAAATATTTGCATTTCAGTGTTTGGAGTAAATACACCAGAAATCATACCTTAAGCTCTAAACGTAGTGAAAATTAAGGGAGGTTATCTATTTAAAACGGAGAAGTAGACATGGTGTCAGATGAATGGAGTAAAAGTAAGTTCCTTTTATTCAAAATTAACTTTAGAAATCAATTACTGTCATATCTAACGTGTTCAGATGGTGTTCTGTAGGCGAAGGGCTTTACATCCTTGGATAGTTGATTAAAACAGTTTGTACTGCTACCAGTTAGAAGTTTTAGTTCTTTATTAAAGCAGCAGCCTGACAGAAAGTGGGCAGCTGGTGTCAGCCACCTCGCTATTACAGAAACGCACACCTGAACAAGAACAATCTACAGGATTATTTTTACTGATCATCAGAGGCAAAAGTGAAAACTGATGCTCTCTGTTTGGCAGGACTTGGTGCTAAGGAGGCATTTTACAGCCTAGCAATTTGCCTTGGTGCAGCTCCCATTTCCACCTTCGTCTCTTCTGAGCCAGTGGCATGGCCCTGAGAACCAGCAGTACAGGAAATCATTAAAATTGTCCCAAAACGTTCATCTAAATCTTTTTCCAAGTCAGACATTATACTTGGGACTACTGTTTTTAAGATGTTCATAATAATACTGGCTGTGCACAATTTTCCTTTTGTAATTCATCATGGGAATGCTTTATATATATTTGTAAGATACAAGTTCGTGTTTTATATGTATGTATAAATCCACAACTATATGTGTAAAAAGAATAGTTACATAAAGAATTGATTTTGTGTTCTAAGTAAAGGTGGTGTAATGCTCTCTTTCATCTAAAGCACTTTAACGTGGTGGGATGGGGCAGAGCTGGGGGTTTTACAGTGTGTGTTCTGCCCATGAGAGCCTGCCCCAAGGCTGAGGGGGTTTTACAGTGGATGTTCTGCCCATGAAAGCCTGCACCAAGGCTGAGGGGGTTTTACAGTGGATGTTCTGCCCATGAGAGCCTGCCCCAAGGCTGAGGGGGTTTTACAGTGGATGTTCTGCCCATGAAAGCCTGCACCAAGGCTGAGGATTGCCGTGCCTCACTGTGGTCAGTGTGGTGGAAGGGGGCAAGTGCTATGAGTGGCAGTGCTGTAGCAGCCCTCCCTTGCCAGCGCACACAGGAGCACATCCTGCACGCTGTGTTTCTCGCAGGTGATTAACAACGCCTGCAGTTCTAAGGAGCTGCTTCTGGTTTGTACAGTGATAAAAATCATCTTCAAAACAAGCTGCACATCAGACTGGCACGTAAGATCATTAATCCAATAATCCATTTGTAGCAACAAAAGCAAAACCTTAAGTGTTATTAGTCTGACATACTAGCCTAATTATATTTCACAGTGCACTAATTGAAACTCCTCTGAAGCAGATTTTCACTTTCTCCCTGCTTTCTGCATCTGCTCTAAGGAAAACAGACCTTACAATGTTCTTCCCTAATTGCACATTAGGGTCTTTGCTATTCAATCCTTAATCAAGACTCTAGATAAACCTCTGCTGAAGTCAGTAACAGTTGTTTTAAAAGAAAAAAAAAAAACAAACAAAGAAACCACAACAACTTCGAATAAAGACTGCAGATTTGTCTCATAGTACAAATTATCTTCAGCAGTTAGATTGTGTTCACAGGTAACAACACCTTGCAATTCTTTTTTTAATGAGTTAAAATGGTGCCACAGTTCAGCTTCAATGTCTCACCATTAATTACTTCTAGTATATTACTATTTATGGTCTTACAGTTCTAAAAATAGTTTGCTCACCCAGAAAGCACAAAGTGGTGACACTCACCTGCCAGGCCAGAAAGGAGTGATTTTTGTGCATGTCTGTGTATGACTGGCAAATACAATGTGTCTTTATAAACACCTCCCGGCAACTTGAATAGCGTTTACAGCTTCTGAGATGTGTCTGAACCTTTCTCTAGAGCAAGATGGTGAAACTAACAGAGCACAAGAGAGGTCAGACTGTCCGGGAAGCCACTGTTCAGCTCAGCAAACACCAGGGAAACTGTTAGGAACCAACAAGAACAGGCAGAGGATGTACCTGTTCCTTTACACATCTCTGCATACTGTTTATTCTCAACGTGCCACCCCGTACAGGGACATACTGTGATGATAAAAAGCGGTGTCCTGGAGAGACGTCTGACACACTATCTAACATCCTAAGAAAAGAGAGCCTTAAGCATTTAGAGAGGTTTCAGGTGTTTAGCGACTGAGTCCCTTGGGGGTTGCTAACTTTCAGCAAGTCAGAGAACTGTAGAGTCCATGTGGTTTGGGTGGGAAGGGACCTTCAAAGATCATCTGGTCTAGTGGGTCAGCAAGAATGGGTGGCTAAGGTTATGCCAAGTACTCAGTTTTCCTTGATGGCGGATGCTCCTCTCATTACCTCCTTCCCTATCTTTCCTCAAATTCTATAATAAAAAAAATTTTTGTATGTATTCATTCAGTGACATCTCCCTTAGAACAGTTTATGCAAGCTATAAACAGAAAATATTGTTTACCAATAACATCCTTCTCTGCACGTTAGGAATAAGCAAAACAAACAAGTCAGTACATAAATGTAAGAAGGCTATCTACTCAAATGGATCCAGTTCTTAATCCCAGGCTCTAGGGACTCCAGCAAGGAACATTTTCTCATCTTAACCTCTAACCAGGACAGGAAATTCTCTTGCCCTCTAATTTGTTTCCAAGTCTCAGTGTTGTAAAACCGACCATTTTAAACTCTCTGGAAAAGCTTTAAATTTTCCACAGGATTAGGATCACGCCACTGCTTTCCCTTCAGCTCCATGTTACACTTGGACAAGGCTAGCACACTTACGGGATCCTCAGAGGAATCTCTTCTTCTGTCTTGAAACGTCCAGTCCAGAGGAGGATTTTTTTGTCAAACTTCGAAGGTTTGTAACTTGCAACCACCTTGTGAGCCTGCTGAGCTTAAAGATCAGGAAAAACCCCACTTTATAAACCGTCCACTAAGAGTGAATTATGATGGGTAGTAACGGGTCGAAGGGAAAAACCCTGCCCTCCCTGGTCGCTGGAAGAGTAATTTAGGGATTAGACCTCCAGGTCTCGGCTGCGCAGAGTCACCTCCGTGCGTCTCCGGAGCATCCCCGCACGCAGCGAGTGCTCCTGCGGGTCTGGTTCGACATTCCCACCGCCCGCGGGTGCGGTGCCCGAGCCAGCAGGAGAGCTCTCGGGATGCCCCGAGCTGCGGTGCCACCGGCCCCGCTCCGCCCCGCTCCCGAGCCGCCCGCCCGCGCATCTCCCCGGCAGCCCCGGGCCGCTCCGCTCGCCAGCCGGCGGCGGGCAGCTCCTTACCGCGGCTGGTGCTCGGGCTCCGGGCGGGTTCCCCGCCGGCCGCGGCTCCCCGCGGGGCGGGCGGGCGGAGCGGCGCGGCGGACAGCAGCCGCCCCGGGCGGAGGCGAGCCGGCAGCATGGCGAGGATGGCGAGGATGGCGAGGAGCGGCGGGACCCTCTGCCTCGGAGGGACCCTCTGCTCCGGCCGGACCCTCGGCCGCAGCGGGAGTCGCCCCGGCCCCGGCCCCGTCCGGCCCCTCCCCACCCCGCCCCGCCCCGCGGACCCTTCCAGCCGCGCCCGGAGGAGAGGCGAGGCGAGGAGGGACGGCCGCCGGCTCCTTGCGGGGATCGCTGATCCGGAGAAGGCGTCGTGCTCACCTACCGCACTCCCGGAGTGCGGCTCTGGTGGGGAAGGCTCAGCGTCCAAAACAAAACTCGGCTAAAGAAATAGGTGCAGTAGTTCAGCTTTATGTTAGGACGTGGACCTGCGGGAGCGAGTGCTGAGGAGGGCCACAAAGACGACCAGAGGGCTGGAGCACCTCTCCCGTGAAGACAAGCTGAGAGCTGGGGCTGCACAGCCTGGAGAAGAGAAGGTCCCAGGGAGATCTTACAGCACCTTACAGCACCTAAAGGCAGCCCACAAGGGCATATAGTGATTCCTATACCCCATTACTCCTTATAAGGAGTAATGACTATTAACTGAATCAGGATGGGTTTATATTAGGGAGAAATTGTATCCCATTAGGTTGGTGAGACACTGACACAGGCTGCTCAGAGGAGTTGTGGATACCTGGAAGGCTGGATGGGGCTTTGAGCAATGGGTCTAGTGGTAGGTGTCTCTACCCATGCCATCCCTTCCAACACAAACCATTTTATGATTCTATGTAGAGTAAAAGTTCTGTGACACAGACCTGCCCACATCCATGGTTCTGTTATTTAACTGCTTTCAGAAGGGTCAAACATACTGATTCTCATCATATGCTTTTCCATTTACTTCAATTGAAAAGCTTTTTTTGTTTTTCCTTTCACATCCTGGATGGAGTAGGACTTTATTAAAAAACAAAAAAAACCTTGAAAAATATTTTCAGAAAAGTCAGCACAGAATACACATTTACTAAGCAACAGCCTGTGTCAACATGACGTTCGTGACAGTCTCCACTGAATTGTGCCTGTGCACCAAGCAGTGGAAGATTTTACGTGCTTCAAACCAAGCCAGAATGGCTGCAAATGAACAGAGGAAGTCCCACTCCCCAGGGATGGATCACTGTCTGGCAACAGCTTAAGTCCTGGGCTCAGAGTGACAGCACAAAAGAGGAGTTTGGAACTGTTTGTAGCCAAAACCTCCAGCTATGTTCTTTTCAGGAGCAGAACATATAACAAAAGGGAAGAGCTGCACCTCTTTGTGCATACACACACACACTACTTGAGCAGCTGCGCTCTCTTTCAGAATGTTGTCAAGGAGATGAAGACACCTCAATAGAAATGACCTAAAGCGTGATACTTTACCTTTGCTCAAGAGAGTGGCATAGTGTCAAGCAGTGCTCCTTGTCCCTGAAGACACAGCTGGGAAGACTAGGAAGAGTCAGCACGTCTGGGCTGGGCTGCTCAGCATCGTTATCATGAGCAGCATCCCAAATGCTGCTTAGGTGCCACTCATGATGGTCACCCACACATTTAGGGTTTCTGTAGTTCCAGTGGCTATCAGCAGAGCTGCTGGGAGGAAGCCTGGAGATCACATAGTTTCCAGCACTTAGCAAAAAACTGCTCTAAAGATCATTGGCAGCTGAAAGGCATCTACACAGCCAGAACTACTGAAATCTTGAGGGAATTATGCCCTGGAGAAGAGACTTCAAATACTTGGTGGCCTTCAAAGTCTTCATTCTCCCTGAAGATATTGCACATGATATGATGGTGGCTTCAGAATGCGTCTTTTAGCATTACTAACAATGAATGACATAAGCCCCAAAAACGCTAAATAATGTTTACATCCAGAGCAGCCTCCTGCTGACCTCAACAAACAGTATTTTCACATTTGATTTCTCCATGAACAGCACTGTATTTGAAAACATTTGTTCTCTCTATTACTCTCAGAGATGGAAAACGTGCCTGTGGGATGTTAGTGTTTTGAGAAGTGATTTCAGGATCTTTCCAAAGTAAGCAAGCAGAGTGTGTTCTGAGCCAGAAAAAAAGAGCTGGTCCCTTTGACCTCACATGGCCTGACCTATAGGCCACAGCTCTGGGAGCACCAGGATAAGACTTTGCTATGACTCTGGAAGGTGATTCCTGTTCTGTGCTCTGGGGATGAAAATCTGTTTCAGGCTCATTTAATGTCCCTTTGACTGGTAATAGGAATAGTTAGATTGCTGGAATGCTTACTGCTCTGGGCAGGAGAATGTGCACAAATGCTCCTTTAGCATAATGAACTCCTAATTTTAGCTTTTTCATATCCTCTGTAGAGGGTAGTGCAATCCCTTTTTGTTCTACCTACATATGATCACTTGCTTCTTTCAGACAAGGCATTTAAAAACGTAACACATCTTGGTATAATGTCTCTTGCTGTCAAGTCAAGCTGACAAATCTGTTGCATCCTCTCTGCTTCACCATTGACTGTGCTTTGCACAGAACACCGGAGTAGCCAGACAGTTAGATGTATGGCTAGGAGTACATAGGACTCCTTTGAAATTCTGCCACATGTGATGTCTTTCCTTAAAAATACCTCAGCAGAGACCTTCACACTGCTGTCACCAGGCACTAAGACACTTTCCTGATTGTCCTGCAGGACGAGGGCCCTACCATACACAGCTTTCAACTCAAAGGATGTTTCTAAGAAGCAGACTGAAGTCTTCAGTGGAAACACCTTATGTATTGCTGATGTTCAAGGCCAAACAGAAGCTCATGGGGAGAGGTAAGGAAATTAAGTAAGCAAACTCAATTTTAAATAACAATATGGCTTTAATTATTCCTTTTCATATGGCTTCAAGGCATGCTACACTCAACACTTTTGAAAACAATAAATACAGGTATGACATTCAAGCCAAATTAACTTTTCTAACCAGCTGATTGTTGACAGTCATGCAATGTACACTTTGCTTCTCTCTTTTAGGGAGAGACTTCTTGCTGCATTGGCAGTGAAATTGCAGGCGTTTTAACCTTATCATACATAACTTCATATGAAGAAAAGGATTTGCAACAACTGAAGTATAAACCACATTCAACATATAAGTATATGCACATAACATTTCATTCCTCCAATCAGAAACAGAACATAAATAATTACAAAAATCTATATATGAATTGCACTCTTGCCATTCAAATGACTTTAAAATATCTTCGCAGATACACAGTATTAAGGATTTTAGTATTATTTCACAGTAACATGCACAGAACTTAAAACAGCAAAGTTTCTGTGTTCTGGGCTATATGAATACGGAAAAGTATTTTCCTGTTTGTTATTGACAATGTAGCTCTGCTGTTTCGGGTCTGAAAAAGCTCTGTGGTACCACTGCCCTGACAGGAAAATTCCTCCTTCTCTGAATGTGCCCTTTGCCTCTCATACAGAAGGCACAGTACAGCTGTGCTCATGGAGTTACAGAGCAGAGACTCATTCCGTGCAGATCATGCCAGGTCATCCTTGTCCTGTTTCTGTGTATTGTGATGATGCATTGTCATGTTCTTACTGAAGATCACATTTTTTTTAATATGCATCAAACTCCCTAAATTTTCCAGGATGCACTCATGCTGATACTGGTCATTACATTATTTATGCTAACGAGAGGAATCAATTAGGTTTTGACATTACACATTGCCTTTACACTCTCAAGTAAGAGGACACCTGGGGCTTGCTCTCCTCATGCATCAGGGGAGGTGCATGAAGTGAATCAGTGTGTTTCTTCCAAGTATTGGGAAAAAAGGCAGATGAACATATGTATAACTGAAGAACTCCAGAAAAAAATCTCTAACTTTTTTATAGATCTGCATGCAGTTCATTACCATGCTGGTAAACACAAGGAATCTTAATGGTTACTACAGCACTCATCTGGAATAAGGTGTGCACTTTTGGGGAGGAAAAAAAAGATTCACTGATACCACATGAAAAGAGTTACTTTTGGAAGTTCAGGAGAATGGAAAGCCTATCTAAAAAGTGGAGACTAAAGGACTGGACTTGTTTATCTTGGCAAACAAAGCCTGGGACAGGATTCTCTTTGATCTGTAAAATGGGGCCAGATGAGAAGAAGAGCTCCTTAAACAACTGGGCATCAAAGAGGCAAAAGAAGTGGGAAAACTCGTGGAGTCCCACTCACATGACTGTGAGAAATAATAATTTTGTGGTGCTTCTGCATCACTTGAGGAAGGGAGGTTGCAGAATAGGTTCCCACAGGTCTGTGTGGGCGGAGGAAGGGAGGGAGGGAGGGAAGGGGAAGAGAAGGAGCTGCCGAAGGAGACTGCACATTGTGAGGCTTGCAGGAGCAAGGGATGGACTCTGTGAGTCAGGGAAGCCTTTCAGATCTGGTAATGGAAAACTGCCTAAGTAGGGGAGAAGGTTGTTTCACTTGGGGAAACAACTGGTGTTGTTCCCTAACTGTTTCACTGGTGTCCTTGGGGATACCAAAAGGAAAGAGATCCAAAAGAGAAATGGCTCCCCAGAACGGCGTTTTATCTTCCAGTACTTTAACACTGGCCAGTCATATGCTGGAGACTCTTTTTCTGACCACAGTTCTTGCAGCATTTTTAGGAAAAACTTTGTCTTTTATTAGTGGCTGCCCAGGCACTTGGAAATGGCAGTTTCCATTCACAGAGCTATTCTCAGTTTTACACGAGTCTGTGACAGTAGCTCGGAGGCTGGAAGATTTTGAATCCAAAGAAACTTGACTAACAGCAACGCTGCCTGCACTCTTAGAAGAGTAAGTGTAAACCATTTTGAGAAAGGCAGATTTTGTGTTTGTTTCTTGTTTGTAAATGATGATATAGCATTTTGGAAGAAAAGTGCAGCAGAGGATTCCATAATTGGATATTAAAACAACGATGATTTCAACTGCTGGCAAGTATTTGCCAAATGTAGTTGCGTAGACAGGGATAAATACGATCCATGCTATAAAGTAAATTAGCATGCCAAAAGTGATGAATTTAGCTTCATTGTAGTTCTCTGGCAACTTCCTACCTTTAAAGGCAAATATGAAGCAAATAAAGGCTAGGGCAGCGATGTAGCCCAACATAATCCCAAAAGCTACAATAGACCCCTCATTGCACTCCAGAATTATTGCTCTTGGCATTGAGAAGTTTTGATTTACAAAAGGTGTCCTAAATATTAGCCAGAAGGTGCAAATGATAACTTGAATTCCAGTGCAGGTGACCACAGTGGGAACAGGTTTATACATGCATTTCAGGAAATTTTGAAGCTTGGGATCAAAGCTGAAAGCTAGTAAAATTTTTAGTGACTTTATTAAAATACATGAAATGCAGAGTGTAAAACTTATACCAAAGAGTGCTTGCCTAGTTTTACATTTGAATTCTGTGGGTACATCTATGAAGAAGACAGTACTTAAAAAAATTAAGAAGTGGCTGAAGAGAATAATATAGCAGACAGTCAGACCACCAGAAGCCTTCACTACTGGTGTGTCCAAGTTTTTGGTAAATATTACAGAAATCGACAAAACCAGCACAACCCCAAAAGCGGAGAGGAGGAGAAGGAAGATAGCAAACCAGTCAGTCCAGGCAAGGAAATAAATTGTCTTTCTGTAGCATGTGGTGCTGTTGATGGGAGCCCAGTAGGTTTTGTTGTTACATCGGTAGCAGTAATCCATATCTGGAAGCAGGGAAAAAAAAAAAAGGAAGATATCTTAGAAACCCAAAGTCAATAAATTGCAAAGTGGATTGCAGGGACGTGAGATACAGGAGCAATGCTGGAAGGGATTCTAAAGGGAGAAGATGGGTCTGACTGCTCCTGGCTCCAGCTGCTGCTGTCCAGGCGGAGGAGCTGCAGGGCTGCGGTGGCTGCGGTGGCAGTGGCACAGGAGCAGAGGACAAATGCCTGGAACTCCCTGCCAAATGGGACCGAGCCTTGCCTGCAGCCGGGGGGTGAGGAGGGAAAATGACCAGGGTTCTTAAACTGTCGTGGTCATCACCGACCAGCGAAATGTGACCTGGTCGGAGCTCTGGACAGGCGAACTTCAATTGAAACCTGAAAAATGGCTCGAGAGTAACCAATTCTCTTGCAAAAGTTTTAACAAGAAAACACTGCAACATTCTCTTTACAGATAGCTTTTAAAATACAACAGTAAGAACAAACATTGCTTTAGATTATGATTTGAAAGATACTTCTGCATTGCAATCCCTACCCTCTGATATGGAGAAATTTCACTATTAATTGAATAAGAGGATAAAATTTACTTTCCTTCTGCTCTCAGGATATTAAAAGTACATGGTACCTCAATTTTCTTAATTCCATCTCCCTCCTCCATATTTAATTTTCCCCTTTAAAAATTTTTGTTTAAACCTATAAATGAACCAGTGGTAAAGTATACATTAGATTTGATACTAGAAAATTTTACTGTACAGTTATATCAAACTATGCACTATTCTGTGGTAAGACACAAAATGGGTGCTAAGAAAAACACATAATCTTGAACTTCTTAGGTTCATAGAGTTGTAGAATGGTTTGGGTTGGAAGGGACTTTCAAAGATCATCTCCCAGGGGCAGGGACAACCTCCACTACACAGGATTGTTCAAAGCTCCATCCTGCCTGGCCTTGAGCACCTCTAAGAATAGGGCATCCACAACAACTTCTCTGGGCAAGCTGTTCCAGTGCCTCACCACCCTCAAAGTCAAGAAATTGTTCCTTACTGGACTGGGCATATTATGGAAAGGGGGAGGAAAGGCTCTATTTTAGTGAGAGTCAATCTCACTGATAAATCAGTCAGAATTTCCATCCTAGCAAAGGGTAATGCTAGTCAGATGGACAATAGAACTCGGCCTTTAAACTCAGCCTTTTAAAAAGCATTTATACCAAGTTTTATGGGAAATTGAGCAAAAACAAATATTTAAATCCCATTCCAAAACTTAACCCAAGGCTGTCAAGGCACATTATATCCAAACAAAACAATTGCATTGACGTATAAATAAAGCTTTATTTGGACCACAATTCTTTACCTGTTTGATTGCTGTAATGGTTTTCTGGGCAGTAAACACACTCATAGCAGCATGTGTGTGGACTTTCTGTAACCTTTTTCACCTGGCCTGGCCTGCAGTGCTGGGAGCATGTTGACTGAACCTTCTGCAGCGTGCAGAGGGGAAAAAAAAAAGATCATCAGCTCAGGCACAGCTAATTACAAAGGAACATTAATATAAACCTCCAGTAATTTTGCATTTTGGGTTGGTTTTTTTTTTTATCATATGTATTAAGGAGATCTGAAAATGATGTTGAAAAAAAGACACTGTAGAGTCCATTTTTCTTGTATTTCTTCCACACAGTCAATGAGTAATAAAATGGGGCATTATTTGCCTGATAATTTTATTTTTTGGGCCTGAATGCCAATCACTGGGTTTGTAGGTACCGTTAAAATCTAGATCAAAGTCTTTCATTCAGCTTTGAACCTGAATTTAGACTGCAGAGGATTAGCTTCAAAGAATGCCCAGAAGCATCTGATGGGGAATTTGAGTGAACTGCTTCACAAATGAGATCCTGAAACCCTGCTCAGCTGCTCTGAGCCCAGGAGGGACACCTTGGCCTGGGGGAGACACTTTGGAGGATGCTCTGGTCCGCAGATCTGACGTTCCTGACCCTTCACAACTCATCCCCAAGTCACAAAGCACCACTCTTGGGTGTGTGACTGGAGCCTTCTCTTGAGGTGTCACTTCAGGTCCTCCTTCTAAACACAGATTTTTGTGAAAGAAAGAATCTGTCCTGAGGCACCCTGCCGTCTCCGCGCCTTCCAAGATGTGCCTACAAGGTCATGGAGACATTTCCTTGTACCACAAAGAGGAACAAGGTTTGAGGTTTCCTTCTGTCCTCAGCTGAGTTCGCCTGCTGAGACCAGAATTCAGCCCACCTAGCGAGCAGCCTCATTCCCACCCTGCCCCATTAGTGGGGAATGCCCTGCAGCACGGAATTGGTCCACCCATGCACAGAGAACAGACTGTCCTGCTGGAACTGGCCAGGGCCACCCACTAGTCCTGTCTGCATCAGTGCTGGGGCTCCAGGTGGCACCACATACTCATGTTGCTGACCCCAGCTCTAACAACAGCTAATAAACAACACTTTTTTTTTTCTTTTTCTTTTTTTTTTAAACAATAAAATCAAAACATCTGAATCTTTATGTAAAAAGAAAATGACATGATACATAAGAGAGAGCTTTTCATACGCTACCATTTTTTATTTTAAAATATTCTGGAATAGCATTCTTAGGACAGACATAACCTTCTAAGAGCGTTCTGGAGAAATAAATAAATTTTAAATCACTGAGCCCGCTCACAGGCTAACATGCATCTCAGTGTGCATGAAAGGGGTTGAATAAACTCACAAAGGATTCTTTGCTCTTAAAGGAAAGTATTAAGCCACATGAGAGACTTCTAGCTGACACATGCTTCAGTTGCAAATGCTGGAGGGAGAAAAAATTATATTAAACAAATTTCACATGTTATGTCAACAAGTTAAAAGTTACCTTTAAAGCCAGAAAATCTTTTTTTTTCTCTTCATCCTCAAAGATAAAGCCACCTTTCTCTGCATCATATTCTGCCATAGTGGTGATTGTCATGTGGCCGTCAATTTCTTTCCAAAGAAGGACATCATAACTGGTGCTCATATCTCCATTGGAGTCAAACTTGACTTCCTTACCATCATCAATGACTATAACTTTTTTAAGTTCTTCAAGGAGCTGCACATAAGCGTAAGGAATGATAACATACATCAGTATCATGTCAGTGTGACAAACTGAGTAATTTAACATATGTATGATAACATCAAGTTAAGAAGAAATGGCTTTAGGACTAAGAGAAATATTAAAATTTAAATTCATCTTTATTTACAGAATTACATTATACAGACAATCCTGTTGACCTTAAAAATCTATTAATGAAAAAGTCATAATTTCTTAAGTCTAAGTCTTCATTGCATACAATTTGTACAAACTCCCATATTAGTACTTTTTTCCAGCCTTGAAAATTTTGGTATGATGTTCAGAGAGAAAATATTTTTGCTGCAAGAACTAAGAGTCTTTTGGCCCTCCCCTTTTTGTAAAGAACAGCGATGGGTGGTGCTCCTGTTGTTACTTTACTGTCATCAGAGTCAATCTGGGAAACATTTGCTTCCAGAGTAAATTCCCTCAGCACATGGGAGTGTCTAGCACTGTTCCCAGCTGTGACTCTGGTTGAAATTGTGTATAGCAAGGTGAGACTCAGAACTGTTGAATGATCAATACAAGCCAATTTGCTCAGATGGGGAGATCAATGGCACAACAGCAATAAACAGCAAGGCCCTTTTTGATCGGTCATAGGAAACACTAAAACAAGGATGCTTTGATATGATAACTGTCCAGCTTCATATTGCAATTCATTCTGTTCAACAGGGGAATATTTCTGCCTCCCTCATCACAAACAGACAGATCAAAAAGGTCTGTGTGAATTTAGAAAAGGACAGGTTAAGGTTCATACAACCCACTGTCAGTTAATGGGGAGATAACAGAAGGACTCCCATTAGCTACCATGGCTCTTAATCAAAGTAAAGGCTTTATTATTTTGCAGGCCTAGTGATTTTTGGCAACAGTAATTAACTGGCAAGAAAAAAGATCAGTTTGGTGGAAGGCTGAGTTCAACTTCACTTGAAAAACGTGTTCTTACATGGGTCCATTTTATCACCATGGGTGATATTCATAGCATTTAACAAATGTACTGACACATATACTATCTCAATAGGCTTTGTCAAATTTTTGTAGCACATATGGTGTATGTAATAATTACATTTTTTCCTATATAATGTAATTTTTTGAGCATTTATGTAATTTAAAAAAAAACAATGTGTTTCTAACCAATAGTGCATTTGATTTGGACGCTGCATAGTTGTGTGGAACTGAACAGGATTTTTTAAAAATTGTATATACTCAGACTAGTCATTTAATCTTTCTCTTCTCCACTTTTACAATTTCTCTAACAATATGAGAACACCAGAGCTGTTTTAATATATCTTGAACTTCAGACAGAAGGGGCTGATATTTAGCAACATTTTGGTGTAACTGGTTATTATTTTGCAAAGCCTGTTATGGCAATCACTCTAATGTTTCCCTGTATATGGAGATGTGTGATATGGATTGTTTGGATCCTAAGCTTTTTCTGTACATAAATACCACCCTTTCTAGTGGATTCAATTTTCATGTAGAAGAAACATGTGAAAACATCACAGGGGCAATAATTATCTCTTTCAGTTCTCTTCATAAGTGCTTAACAACTTAAAAGGAGTTTTAATTTGGATGGTTTGGGATTTATTTCAACAATTATGTAAATGCAGCTCCATAAAACTACATTCCTGCAAAGCAGTCCTGAATTTGCCCCATTAGTATTTACAAATTCATGTAAGAGTCTGTTTGTTACTGGGTTATTGGTTGGTTGGTTTTTTTTTTCAAATCCCATATCTTGGTTTGACCTGCCCTGACCTAGGATAAGAGGTCAGAGCAAGTCAGAGTGCTTCAGAGGTTGTTTGACTTTTAAGTGAACATTTGTTTAATCCTCTGAGTAAAAGTGTGTAAAAGTGAATAGTCCTGAGCAGGTTCTTGGGTAAAAGGTCAGGTCAGGTTTACTTGCCTGATTTTTCCTCTTCTTTTCCCACCCAGTAGAGTGTGATAACCAGTACCTCACCCATCTTAAAGATTATGTCTAATTTTCCTACCAGCCATTTCAGTATAAGTCAAGATCAGACAGAGGAATAATGTATTACATTTTCAGTTTCAAGTAAATATTTGTTAGAGAGGAAAATACTTGAATTAAGACAAAACAGTTGCAATGGTGAGAGAGAGAGGAAAATTGAAACTCTTTGGTGAATGCTTCTATCCTGCAGTATCCCCATATCTCATGAGCACTCATGATGTGTATTACCAGTGGTTTACAGCAACAGGACCAACCAGAAGTCAAATAGCTGATAAGTCACTTGGAGTGCGACTTTACATTTTATTTTATTCTGCAAGAGTTGCTGACAAGATGTTCCAGCAAGGAGCCTACAGACAGAAGTCTCCATTGAAGCTGGTGCCTGCTCTACATGGTCATTCAAGGTGATGGGGGAAGTATTGGGGTAGCTAATGAAGCCCAGAAGCTAAAGATCAGTTCTGCTCCTGTAGAGTCACATGTTTACAGCCACTGTTATTGCACCCATCAAGGATGAGATGGTGCTTATGCAATTACCACCATCCTTTGGCCATCTGTATATGAAATGCAGTAATAATTCTCTTTCTACAGCAGAACACATCCATGGCTTAGCATCAGACACTTCTGCATTTACATGGGCCAAAAAAAAAAAGGAAAAAAAATTTTAGACTGAAATGTAGTTCTCGTCACTCCAGCAGTTAGATACTGCTGCTCTAGTGCACAGTCTATGATTTCAGAAAGTGAAGAAGAGCAGAAAGGGAAATAAAAAGTCATTTAGTAAAAGGACTAAGCTTTTACTTCCAGGAGTATGGGACCAAAAATGTTCTGAAAGTCATGCACATAGAATGAGACCTGAAAGAATTAATGTCGTACCTCCCAGGGAGTGAAGGCAGATGGATCCTTGCAGTTTCTGTCTTTGCATTGCCCTTTAATGGCGTGAGCTATGGCATGGACTGCAAGCATAGTACTATGGATAAATCCCGGTTCAATGTTAGCATTCAAAAAGTCATCTCTCCAGATCTGATGTTTACTCTCCTCATTTTCCAGTAGATCATCCTGGGACTGGTTAGAAATACACGTTTGAAAATCATGATATTCCAGGTGTGCGCAGACTGACAAAAGTGTAATATATTCACGTAAAAACTTGTTGTTTTCAGTGGGCTTTTCATGAAGGTTTCTCAGAAACTCTTGGAATGAGGAGATGTCTCCACTTTTAAATCCAAATCCCACGATGGTTCCCAGTTGTCTGATATTGGGAATTGTACTGATCTTGACTGCAGCTGACCAGTTATCACTTGCAATCCAAATTTTATTAACATTCCTCTCAATTGCCTTCTTGAATAGTTTGAGCACATGGAACTGTCTCATAAAGACAACAATAACATTTACTCTTTTTTCCTTGACAATCTTCTCAATTGCATGATCAACTTTGGCATGAAAGGTGCTGTCAGAGAGATAGGCTGGCAGCATCTCTTTAAAAGCTATGCAAACGTTGTTCGCCATGGCCTGGACCCCAAAGCTCTCCAGAGCGAACCGCCCATTGTCATCATCAGTGGCTATCACTCCGATCCAGTTCCACCCAGATTCACAGATCAGGCGGGTCATTGCTCTTGTTTGATGAAAATCACTGGGGATGGTCCTGAAGAAAGAAGGAAACCTGATTTTGTCACTGAGGATTTCAGCGGATGATGCAGGACTGACCTAGGAAGAGTGAACAATTCAATTATGGATGCAGTCTCCTCCAAAGGACCAAGACATCCAAAGCTGCCAGGACTGCTCTTTTTCCCCACCTGACCCAGGTTCCCAACTCCTGGGAGTGAGCATCAACAAGTGCAGCCAAATGGGGCAGGTTCTCTCTCCCTGCTCTTAGGATGCAGACTCGTGCCCAGTATCAGTTACGGTTTTTTTCGCTCTCTTCCGCATAATTCAGTGACGGCCAAGAGAAAAACTTTTCAAAATGGTAGGACAGTACTGATGGTATAAAGATTTTGGTTTACTCTCTTCAGGTACCATCAACATGCTCTTCAAAACAGTATTTAGAACATCGGTTATTTTTTGAGTCTCTATTCATATTGCTAATATCCTTATAATTTGTAGTATTCTTCTATCACTGAGTACATTACTATGGTTCACCCACCCACATATATATATATATAAATTTATATATATTCTCTCCAAGATTTAATTATTATATTTCAAAAGGATCATTAAATCTGTTGGAAGAACCTCACAGAAAAACAAACAGTAACCAATACTACAGAATTCGATAGTTCTTTCACAAGATTTATTATCTTTTTCTTGTGAATGTAGCAAGAAAAACATAAATAGAACATTGTTATTTTAATCTCTCTAGTTTTAATCCTTTTTTATTACTTTGTTGGAACTTCTTTTCCCCTTATATTGTTTGACAGTTCTTAAAAAAGAAATCTAAGCTTTCCAAAATGAGAGTCACCTGTCTGGAGGTGTATTATTGGGTCAGAACATTGTAGATGTTATTGATAAGAAAATTCTGTTGGGTCCCATTTTCCATCCATGCACTAATGCAGATTTTTTTTAGTCACTTGCCTTTTGATTATGTTCAAGTGTGGCATTTTAGTTTTCATACTTACTACAGCTTCTGTGGTGACGTTGGAGGTCGGAATTACTTCCTACCATTGCAGAGGAGAAGATTCAGTTAGAAGTTATCTTTAGTTCAGATTTATGTCTTTTCCATGTATTTGGTTACTATGTTGCTACTTTGCAGGGTTAATTTTTATCAATTACCACAACCAAACTGCAAGACAAGATGGTGTGGAAGTGGATCTGCTTCTTCCTTTTTGGTCCTGGCCTTGACCCTAATTCTTTTGCAAAGATGAAAGTAGGAATGTAAAAACTGGTCTAAGCACAAGTGTGGGACTGTATTAGCCCTAGAGCGGTCAGAAATAGGGAAGGATGTTTTAGGAAGGGCCAGCATGGATCTAAACAGTTGTATTATTTCTCTTCTACAACTGCTTGAAGAGTAACAGGAGCAAATCTTTGTTTTAGAGCAATCTTCCTCACTTCCCTGTCCATAGTTTTAACTGACTCCGGCATTTATTTTCTCTTGGACAGGAGAGAATTCCTGAATTTCTGGCCAGATTTGATCTGGTCTCTATTTTTTTAGCTTGAGTATTGTCACATTCACCACCAGGCAGACTAGACATGGCAGCTGTAACTTTGCTGCCTGAACAAAGTCCTTGAGTGTCGTCCAAGGTACACTGGAGAAACCAGGACTGACTAAAGGCACTGCCAGGATGACAAGAGCCCAGCACCACCCTGAAAAAGTTGCTGGATAAATGTGCCTCAGGCATATAAAATATCCCCTACTGCCTTTGTTTGGGCAAGCAAATCAAGCCCTCCACTTGGAGCTGAACCCTGATGTCCTGATGTCTTTCAGTTGAGCCAAACCCTGCCCTGTAGTAAATATGTGGCTTTTGCAATTCCCATGATCAGAACTGCACCTTTATTCTAAGCACGGTAAATATGAACCTCTGTCCAAATTAAAAAATAATTCCCTCTAACCCACCTGTGGGATTAATTGCAAAGCCAACAGCCTTGAAACTGCCATTGACACCTCCGAGTAGCTGGCTCCAGTTACTGCCTTTACTCTTGGGATGTAGTCTGAGTAGTTACACTTGAACTCCACAGCAGCCTCAGAAGAATTGAATTTAGACAGAAATCTCAGAGCAGATGCCATGGCTTTTGTAACTTCTGCACACGTGTCGTAGATTTCATAGCCCAGAGTAACTCCAGGTAACAGTGTTGAGTTGTTGATGGTTTCAATAGCGTGTATCATTGCAAGTGTCTGGAGAAAAACTTGAATTTCAAAGCTGTCATGAAACACAGAAGGTATTTTTCAGAAAAATATTGTTGGAAGCAAAGGTGAAGCAAAGCCTTTTTAAAAAATGTATTTGCTATGTATTTGCTTTCACTAAAAGTGTGAAGCAAAGAAAAGGAATTACTAAATATTTCAGAATAGAAGAAAATATTTCAAGGTCTCTACTGGTTTCGTTGGTGTTTCTAAAATACTCTTTAGACCTGATGAAGGTAGCATTGCTATTTCCCCTCCTCTCTAGTGGGTTTTATAACAGATGCTTAATCAGAACTTAGATAGTACAAAATGTTTGCAATATAACCAAACTTCCTCTCAGGGAAACTTCTCTAAAGATCACAAATTTTGTGAACTAAATTAAATTTCAGATAGACCTGAGATAATTTATTTCTCCATAGAATAATAATGGAAGACAGACAAAATTATCAACTTAATCAACATTTTTATATAAATCCGGATGGATACCTGCATGTCTTGCTGATTACTAGATTCAGATGTGGGATTAAATTGTAAAATTCAAATAAAATGTGTGGATTTGCAAATCTAAATTTTTTATAAAAAGGCATATTTGGAATTCCTGGACTTAGGAAAGTTTTATTATACACTTAAGATTAAGCTCTTCACCAGGTTTCCTTTTCATGCATTCCTGAAAAATGGATGTTTCAAGCACAGCAGGATTTGGAGCCAACAAAAACAAATATTCTGATGCACAGAACACATGCACGATGAGGAGCTTATACGTAGTCTATCCTACAACATAAAAATCAATAATTCAAAGTGTCATAATTATAGTAATTATAAAAATAACTACAATGTGATCAGCAAGGTACTATCATAGATTATAACTGAGCTGCCTGAGAGATGGGCGGCAGACTTTACTATGGCTTAGGTAAAATGAAATAGTCTGCCAGTGTTCAAATCATGTAGGTTCAGCTTCATAACAAACCATGAATAGCTGCCCAGCAGAGTCCTCCAGACCTATGGCAAATTAGCATTTCCATGGAAATCAGATGGTAGTACAAACCTCCAAGGCTATTTGATTATCTGTGAAGATTGAAATAGGATCAAATGCTCATTCCCTTCCTCAGGCAGTTGTGGTATTTTTTATTGTAACTTTGCCATACTTTGTCATCCAGTATTAATTTACATTAAATTTATGTGATGTCCAAGAAATTTTTTAAGACTAGGCAAAGCAAGAGAACCAGAATTTGTTGACCTCAATATAAGATCTACATGCCCAATGTCACTGCTCTCTTCTTTGCTGCATGTGTCATTTCCAACATTACTCACCCAGCACAATTCTGAATTACTGGCTTGATGGGATCTTCTTCTGGATGCAGCATTTCGCTATGGACTGCAAACAAGCCTCCAATAACGATGTCCCCCGGAGAACTGGCACCCACGAAGTCGTCAGCATTCTGGCAGGAGAAAGCAATGTCGGTGCCGATCACAAAGCAGGGGATCAAAAAGATAACAAATGCCATGTGTCTGTTTTGCTCACTCACTCCCAGCTTTGAGTCAATCAAGCTGCAGGGCCAACAAAGGCTCCTGTGTCATCTGTAAAGAGCAGCAAAGGACAAGGGCTGCACTCAAAAGTTGGTCACACCTCATAAGGTGCTTGTATTTGCCTCACTGGCCAAGGCTATTTTATTGAGGGTACTAAAGCAGTGCTGTCACATAAAATGTGAGGGCACAGGGCTGTGAGGGTGGAGAGGGAGGGAGAAACATAAACGAGTTTAAAAGGAAATGCTGGACATTAAATCTCTTATGTTGTGTTCAAAGTTTATGATACCTTATCTGAAACATGTGGCAAATATTTTGGTATAAATTTGGGCTTGTTTTGAATACCTTCCAACTGAGTGCAGGGTGCAAAGAAGCAATCATGTAAGATGGTAATAGTGATACTGCTGTGACAATATTTTAAGAGTCTGGTCCAAAGAATGCTAAAGTAAAAGATCTCCCATATCACAGTGTGATTTATACCAGACTGATTCAAAAATCCCAACCCCAAACTACCAAAAGATTGTTTTTCTTTCAACCCTTTTCTATTTGTTTTTAAATCCTGGTATAAAAATTGTTTGGACAAGTTAATATTCATGGTCCTGAGGCCCATGTCCCAGGGACTTCAGTGGGCTTTGATTCAGGTTCCGTATTTGCAAACCAGGCCAAGTCTGCTGCTGGTTAATGTGAGAAACACAGAGCAGTGGGAAATAATAGCATTAGTCATAGTTTTCGCTTTTTTCCACATCTGACTGAGGACACGAGCGCACGAACAGCAGCTCCCGTGCTGTGGGAGGAATGGGAAGTGGCTGTTCTCACCACCACCAGTCCCCTCAGATTCAGAGGAATCAGATGTTGTGCCAGAAGGAAACTGGGGGAAAAGAGAAGCAGAAGCTGGACTCTCAGCTTTCATAAGCCCCAACCTTAAACACCAAAATGAACCTCCTTAGAACAGAAACATGACTTAAGCTGATAAACAATGCCAATTAGTGCAAGGGACACAGATCTGACAGTAATCCCTCCCTGTTCCTGACATTGGTTTACTTCTGTTTTCTTATAATGGCTTCTTCAGATTTTGCTGCTTTTGGCAGTATGCCAAAACACTCCCAAAAGGATGGGTTCAGTCATAGCATTTATTATCTGTGATTGAACAAAATTTAGGTTTTACACAGAAAATTTGAACCAAGCTTTATTTACCAGCAAACAAAATAAGAAATACATTCTGTTACGCATTCTTTCTGATAAGCATAATGCATACTGTAAAAATTATTAAAATAATTATATTTTGCTTGTTTTCCCAATAGTCTCTTGGTAGTTAGAGTATCCATTTGCAACCAACATATTTCTTGTAAATGCAAATGCAACAGACAAAATACTTGCAAGTGCAAGTGGTAATCCCTAGTTAAGTTAACATTTGGCCTCTTTCTTCTAATATAACAGTTTGTGTTTTTTTCTTTCATCTGCCTTCTTTCTTTCCATGTGACATTCTCACTGCTGGGTCAGTGCAGATAATAAACAGCTGCCTGTGATTTCTTCAATGTATCTGACCATATATATTTATGGGCAGATGTTGATAGCAGTTTGTTCTGCTTCTGCACTGACTCACAAATATTCCAGCTATTCCAAAGGTTTTCCTCTTGACTTATAACAGCATTAATTGTAGTCAGACACTGGCCTGGAGTTATGAGACCTTCACTTGCAAATATTCATGTACTCATTCCTTACCAGCCATCTAATACACCCTAAAGCCTGGTTCCACATACTCTAGTGTTTCCTTTATCTTGCATATAATTCTGTATATAAAACTTGTGTATATGTAGATGTAGTTAAAGTGTAAGACTGGAACAAGACATTTCCTTAAACAAGTCACTAGAAATATTACTATAAAACGTAATTTTTAAAGGCTGAACACAAAGTATTTCAATAAGGACTCAATGGAAATCCAGTACTGATAATTTGAAACTTCAGATTTGTTATGATCTATGATTAGAAGCAAAAAAGGAACTTCAATCATATTAATTTCAATAGAAGAGGGTTTTACCTACAAATAAAAAATCCATATTTGGTCATTTTGGAGAGTGGAAGTTGACGAAATAAACATCACAAATAATTGGTGCATAATTTCATGTTATTTATAAAAACACCACAAAAAGAGGTGTGCTTTCAAGTCAACTACATACAGTTCATGTCACAGTGTACTTTGAAAAGAAAGAGGGTTTATTGGTTTTGTTTGTTTTCGAGATCTATATCTCATAATTACTACTAGTGAGGAGAAGTACATAGTAGTCTTACTGAGATACCTCAGCCTAATCCAGTATTGCAGAATTGACTTAAAACTGTATGCAAATATCCTTTTTCTTTGGAACTTAAATGCAATAGAAATAATTGTATAGTACAAAATATTCCTTGTTTCAAGTTTAGTGGCATATCATGGCCACAACACTAGACTTTCACAGCTCTTGGCATAGGAGAATTTTCTGCAGGTAGACTCAAGCATAAGAGTTAGGGGAATTTCTTAATGTACCATGGTGTCTCCTAAGCAGCCTGTAATGGACTGTGCAAAGATGGGAAACAGGACCTTACAATCCCAAAGCAACTATGAAAGCCGCAGGTGAATTCTAAGAGGTTTTGGAGGATGTCATGGGAGACAAAGATGTTCTGTCAGTATCTCTGTGAGCCCCACAGTTACCTGCTGCCATGCCAAAATGATTATTTCTTCCACTTGGACTTAGAAATTGGTGGGGTTAGGAGGATGGCTCTGTCAAGCCCTCAGCCCTAACCCTGCAAGTGACTTCTTGTAAATTTGCACCTAATAAATTTTTGGCAAAGTGTTGAAAGGACCCACAATTCAAAACATACAAGAGAAGCTGGGGGTCTTGAGTATGAGACCAACAGAGCATACCCTCAGAACAATGGACACCTGTAAATGGATCACCTGCTCCTCCTGTCTTTGCAGCCTCTAGACCTGGCCAGGTTATGGCTTTGGTGCAAAAGGAAGTTTTGAAACTCTCAGTTGCTTGGTCCAGCAAAGAGAGACCACACTGAACATGAAACAAAGACCAACGTTTCGGCTGAATTTCTTTGTCCTAGCTGTTGTTTCTCATGGAGAACATAATGGCTTAGATTCCAACAGGGATATCTTTTCTCCGAAGCCCATACTGTTAAAGGAGAAAGATATTTTTCATTACTTCTTATTTTAAACTGGTTTTAATTGTGCTGTTTCCAAACCAACATACAACAGATAGCAAAATCCTCTGCCAGGCTTGCAAAATAGTTAAGGGAATAAAGAAAAAATTTGGATATTCTCGCTGTTATTCAAAGGATTAGGGTAACTCCTCTTCACTCAGGCAGGACTTAGCCTGGCACAATGGCAATTGTCCTGTTTGAAGAACCCAGCAATATTCAAATAAAATCCCATTATTTGCATTAAGAAGATTAGATATTGGTTAGGGTTGCCAGCTTTCTAGATCAATAGAACCATAATGTTTAACCCCGTGATTTTGATTTCCTATATTTCTTATAAAGAAGTTTAAAAAATAGGGAAAAAACAAAAGAAGCAGGTATTTCATTACTTAATTTCAAGTACCTTTTAAAAATCTTCTATTTATTGGGACCTATATAGCTTAATATTAAATATGAAAATTAAAGAATGGGAAGACAAATACCCATTATTTTGATTTGTGGTCTGTTAAAAAAAACAAACAGAGATAAAAATTAAAAATACATCAACAGTGAAATGGAATTTGGATGGAAGCCAACAGTTCGCATTAATTCCTGAGAAACAAATTAACTCAATTTTCAAGTTCACTGGGTTTGTCCTCTAGAGGGTGTCAGCTGAGCTGCATGATGGGAAGGACAAATCCTGTTTTTCTTTATCAGGTCACAGTGTTGTAATGTGTCTCCTGATGTTCTTTGAAAGTTGATTTTCCCCTGATGCAAATGACCTTGTTGGAGTACTTCTGGTGGAAAACTGAGATGCTGGATTGTCTGCATAGCAAAGAGCCATGGCAGTGCCATCAACCTCTTCCCTGGACTGTCAGGGACATCCTAGGCAGTCTCATAGAGATCTGTTTTACAGAACGTGTTTTAGTCTATGTTGTGCATATTCAGTGCACCTCTGCTGTTTATGCCAGAAAAGTGATATTAGAAATTAAAACAGAGTTGGGAAAGGGTCTACATTGAAACTAATGACTACTTTTTTTTAGTTCTGGTCAGAGATATTTGTTTCACTTAGCTTCTTTCTCTAATTTTTAATATACTTAGATTAAATTTCAGGTCAAATGTAATTTTTACATGAAAAATCAAGGGGATTTGAATTTTATGATGTTGATGGCAAATATTTTTACTCTTTCCAAAACTGAATTTACTTGTAAATTACCTGTTTTGTTCTTTTTTTTTTTTAATAATCCAGCAAGGCTGCTCCTATCCTACCCTGCCAAGATAGTCAACTGCATAGGTTGGGTGCAGGACAATTTTTCATAAAAGTCAGCATGGTAGGCATGGCCCAGCTTATTGAGATGATATTTTCAAAATTTTCCACCAGGTTTTATTTTTCTCCTTTGTTCCATCTCCTTCTCTCTTAATTGAAAAACAAGAGAGCAAAAATGTCATTCATCTGTTGACAATGCAAATATTTGGTCCCAGCCTGCAGTGAAAGGGTCATCCAGAGGGAAAGAAAACCTCTAGCTTAGGTATTTGGGCTTTCTCCTGAGAGGCTGGAGGTCAGGGGTCCTTCTGCCAGCAACTGTTCACAATCCTAGAGTGAGATCTTTGCTATGTAAAGGAGGGGGCTCAATTATTTCTTTTCCCAGTGCCCCCTAGTTACTGGAATGCCATTGACAATTTGTTTGAGAAAGCCTTTCTTGCCTGAGCAGTAAGAACCCTCCTCAGAGAGTCAGCATATTCAGAAATTCCTGGGATTGTACTGCCCAGGATATTTGGTATGTTTCGGAAATGCATATCGGCAAGAACGTCGGGCTGGAGACCATCTCACACAAAAATGCCCATGGCAAGCAGGTATGAAGGTGCCAAGTGTCTCAGCATTATTAACAAGGAACACAGCTCAAAACAAAATTAGGTTTATAGGAATTTAAAAATGTAAGTGGTTACAGTTTTTAGACATCACCAAGGGTATTGATTTTGGAGGATCTGAGAGTGTGGGTTTTGAATACAGGCTGTTAAAGGGATAGATAACCACATAAATTGAGATAGCCATCTTGGTGACCTTGTGCTTATTCTCATTAAATCACTTTTGCAAATAGCACTTAGTGGGTTTTTAACTCTTGCATTGCTTGTCCCACATAAATTCCTTTAAAAATATTAACATTTTTCTTCAGTCATTTTGGAGATCAAGTAGAACTGGCAATATTAAACAGTAATTTGAGTACAAGAAATGAAAATAGGTTTTGGAAGCAGGGACTGAAAGTCAGGTGGACACTTATTTGAAGGCAATGCCTTAATTACTAAAACATAGAATGAAAATATTCATCCAAATGTTCAACTCTATGCAAATATCAACATAAAAAGAAGTGAGAATTCATTTGCTTTCCTCTCTCAGCCTACTTTAACAGAACACTTTTGGAAAACACGGATTTAAGACTCTTCAGGATAGATAGAGGAGAAAATCGAGTCTACATCTCCCAGATGTGCTGGCTGACAGGACCTAGAATGGCATGCCAGGAAAAGCACTGGTCTGCACTTTCCCTGATTTCATAAATCTTCATCTTGTCACTGTCTTGAAAACACATATCTGAGCAAGTACAAAGCTTTTCCCTGAATACTTGGTTATCTGACACAGAGAAAGATACTTTAGGATTGGACTGGAGGATTTCCAGATGTCCCTTCCAACGTCATCTATTGTGTATTTCTGTGATAATGCCCCATTCAATAGCATCTGGGAGGTACAGGTGTCCATAGATGCCAAACTCTTTTCAGGACAAACTACTGTAGGCAGTGCTGAACTCAGCCAGCAGGTCTTGGGAAACTCTGTTTCTGAGAACCTAAATCTTGTTATGTTTGTACAGGAGATAAGCTGTTTGGAGCTCCTTACCCAGCTGTGAAGAGCTCTGCAGGCAAGGAGCAAGATTCCTGAAGGTACATAGGTTTTATGTCTTAGCTAGCTCAGTTCAGGTTTGATGATTATTGATTCAAGGTTGTTATTCTCACCCTTATTCTGGACTTTTTAATTTACTTTGTTTTTCTCTTGAGATCTTAAAAGATTTCAGTTCACCTTACAAGATTTAACTGATTGTGTTATAAAAGTAAACATACACCTGCAAAGAGAGTACAGGCAGAACAGGTGACACTAATAAAAATTCCTTTCAGATAAGGAAAAGAACCCAAAACAGCAAATCCACGAGTCATTCTGGAGGCTGACTTCAACCTTCAGATTGAAAGACGGAGGAAAAAAGAAAAAAAGTTTCACACATTAAAACCATTCGGAATGTTTACTACTAAAAAGTTAACTGTTATGAACTTGTAGAGTAACATAACGTTCTACACACTTCCTACGGAATATTGTGTACTGTTGGTTAAGGACAGCTTGCATATACAAAAATACTGCATTACTGACTTTGACTAACAAGAAAATAGGAAATAAGGTTTAGCTGTAAGTAATTTCGGTTCCCTGACAAGAATTTTTCTTTGAAAACATACCTCAAGGGTGGACAAACCCATTAATCTGCAGTTACTCGCACAACTATTCTGCTTATACATATTTTTTAGAAATACAATATAAAATAGCTACCAGTATATAAAACCACAAGTGATATTAAGGCTGGTATCAAATCTCTTTGAAAACACCCAGCTTTAAAGCTGAGGGTGGTATCACAATATCACAATATCACAACGAGTTATGTCAGCAGCTATCCAAAAGACAGCAAAAATTTACTACAATTAACTAACAACAGAGCAAAAAATACATTAGCCAAGTGAATTTTTCAGCTTTTTCTTTTACATGTCTCCAGAGATTTTTAGATATTTTGTCCAGTAGATTTTCAGGCATTCAATTTTCTTCAATTTTCAGGTACTCCCATCATGACCTACATTGATGAAATTGTTATTGCCACACTGCCAGACAGAAATCTCATGATTTCATAGAAAAGCAAGGAAGTTTTATTTGAAAAAAGAAAAAAAAAGTAACTATTTTTCCTAGAGGAATACTTAAATATTTCTGTTTTTAAAAGATATATTTACCAGTCTTTTCTGTTAGATGGAGCCACTTTAAAGTCTGAAAGTATAAAACACTGTACTACAGGTTGTTCTAAAGATTCCCCTTCTTTTAACAGAAAAAAGGGTTTATATAATTTATAAATATTCCAGCAGCAAGAAAAAAAACTTAAGGTGTTTGAGAGCAATACATACTGTGTTTTTCCATCTATTGCTTTGGTTTGTTTTTTTTTGTTTGGTTGGTTTGGTTTAGTTCTAAATCAGAATGGTCTCCATCTTTTCACACACCAATTCATTTACGTAAATTTCCATTACTCACTAGGGAAGCTCTGTTTTAATGTCACTCCTAGTGAAAAGAAAAATCATATTTGTGGGGCACCTAATACCCAAACTTATTAAAACCCTTTCTCTACCTCTAATACATTGAAATGCAGATGTCACTTCTTCTAAATCTGTAGAATAAGTGTACTTACGTGGATGCAGAATTCTTTGACATTCATTTGTCTAAGAAGTTGAATAAGGGCAGAAGATTCTTAAACATATAGAATAGTTTGAGCTGAAAAGAACCATTAAAGATCATCTAGTTCCAAACCTCCTGCCATGGGCAGGGACACTTTGCACTAGAGCAGGTTGCTCAAAGCCCCATCTAACCTGGCCTTGAGCAGTTTCAGGATGGATCACCCACAACTTCTCCAGGCAACTTGTTCCAGTGTCTCACCACCCTTATTGTAAAAAATGTCTTCCTTATATGCAATGTAAATATACCCTCTCTCACTTTTAAGTCATTGCTTCTTGTCCTGTCACTACAGGACTTGGTTAAAAGTCTTTCTTCATCTTTCTTCATAAGACCACTTTATGTACTGGAAGACTGCAAATGTTTTCTCATTGTTCCTGAGACAACATCTTGGTTTAAAACAGCAATGTCATTATTTCCACATGAAAGCGTTTACAAATCATCAGCCAGGCACAATAAAAACCTGATGATGATGATAGTAATAATAATGATGGTGATGATGGTAAGTAGTAGCATAGTTCCCATTAGAGTCTGAATATATCTGCAGGTTAATGAAAGGTGATTCATATCATGATTGCAAGAAGTGAGGCAGTAAAAAGGTCTCTGCACAGGTGCCACATCTGGTCCTATCTCATTAATGAGAAATTATGAAACAGAAAACTAAATTATTTTTTGCATTACAACAGAGTAGTTTACAGATTAATTCTGCAGAGATGTTTAGGCTCCACTAGACTCATCTGTACGCCCCAGGACTGAAACATGACAGATCTCCAGCTTAAGTGTAAGACTATCACATTTAGAAACGCCCCAACATGCCTTCCAATTCAAAGCCAATGTGATCTATTAAGCACCAAGGTCTTTTGAAGACAGAAGTTTTAATACATGGCAATGTAGCATATGCATTGCTTTATTAAGATACAAATGTAAATGGAAATGTGAAAGAAAAAAAATGGAAAGTGAATTTTAGGGTCAGAATTGCTTAATCCCATGGATCCAACAAAATTATTTTGAAGAAAACCCATAGCCTCCGGAGTTTCCCATCAGGAATTTCATTCCCATGAGAGCTTTCTCTTTCTCTGAAGGTCTAACCCTTATTCAGTCTGGTTTATTTATGTTATTTATGATTTGTAAACAGTGTATTCCCAAGTACCTTGTTTTTAATGAAGTGCAGAAGTAGTATTTGATTGGAATTTAGACAAATGAGCAGCTATATCCATGCGTATTTTCTGCAATCTTATATGCAAATATAAGAAAAATTAAAAATGTAGCTAGATAAAGACCAAGGGCTGGTCTCTGTTGTCATGTGTTGTCGTTCTTCACTCCAAAACAGAATGTATTATGAGATCTAAAAAGTTTCTCTTTGGAATTCCCCTGACTGCTGAAATAATGTGATGTGGTTTATTGGCAATGGCGTTATTCACTCAAAGGTTGGACTTGATGATCTTGAAGGTCTTTTTCAACCTTAATGGCTCTATAAATTCTATGAAAATAGTCCAAACAAGGGCAACAAAACTGGTGAAGGGCAAATCTGACATGCTAAAAGCATGGAATAAACCCTTTACTGAGTACCATCATAGTAACCCAGGCATTACTTCAGGATGCCCTTAACTCAAGTTAGTTCAGATTGCAGTGGGATGTACTGCTAAATCCTGCACAAATATTCCATGCACTTAATCACAGAATCCATCTGTTGATAAGACACAGCAAAGACCTTTCTGATGTTTTCAAAACATGTAGCAGGTGGAACAGGTGGCGTTGAAGGTGTTCCGGGTGAAAGAAAGGACTAGCTCAGGCTGGCTGGAGCTGAGGAGATACTCAGCCTCCTTTGGCTTGGTCTATTAAATGGAGTAGGAAATAGGCAGGGTGGCTTATTTAATGTCAGTGGTTTGGGAAGTGCCCTGACCACCAGGAACCTGGCTGTTACTGAACACGTCCAGTATCCCTTTACCAAGAAACCCACATCAACTTAAATCCTCTGCGTCATACAAGGTTTCATACTGTGCCCTCCCCAGGGCATGCCTGGGTTTCTCTCCACTATCCGAGCTATCCCAAGGTCTTGTCCTTGGCCAGGATTTATGCTCAGAAGTGCTGAAAACGGTATGACCACTTTGTGGTTGAAGTTAGATCTTTGACAGTAAGCAACATAACCCCCTTTAAGCAGATATTTGAATTAATTTTCCTCCAGTGCAAATTCCAGAATCTGTTACCAGCAAGAAGTCGTGATTTTTCTTACAGCGCAATAGTTCTGAGACTGTGTACATGTGACAAAGTGAACTTTTATCTAGTGTTTGCTTAGCAAATAAGGGCCTAATCAAGAGCCCATTGAAGTCAGTCGGAAGGGTACTATTGCCTCTGGATCAGGTATTGAATTGCTCTCACATTGCCATTAAGTATAATGTATATATTAAATGCTTTTAAAAATATTGTCAAAATATATAATGAAGGAAAAAAAAAGAATGAATTTTTTTCTTCTATCCCAAAATTTTAACATAATTGCCTAAAACATCTTCATTACTGGGAAACATCATTTCATCAATGACAAACATGGGACAGTAATGGCAAACACTTGGTTCCTGACCTTAGAAAACACTTGCCTGAAGTAAGTCAGAGACTAGGAACGCATGGATGTGTCTCCATGCAGGAGTCAGCCTCGCCCCCTCATCATTCAAAGCCTCACTCCTGCATCTCAATACAGAGCATATGCTACAAGTGGGAATATGCAAAGGGGCAAGCAGTGATCTTGTTTCCAGGTTAATTGAGGGCCTACACAACTTCCAAGAAAAGGCACTGTTTGTCCATGTGGCTTTGTGTAGAGTGTGGCTAATCCAGCTCAAGAAAAAAAATATTCTGGAGTGAAAACCAGAATTATTCACAGCAACAGAACACCAGACTCAGATACAGACCACTTAGATTCCTAGTGCAACACACTTCTGTTCATGCCTAGCTGGAAGAACATTGGCAATATTCTTAAAAAATGGAAAGGAAAGGAAAGGAAAGGAAAGGAAAGGAAAGGAAAGGAAAGGAAAGGAAAGGAAAGGAAAGGAAAGGAAAGGAAAGGAAAGGAAAGGAAAGGAAAGGAAAAATGAAGAGGTTTGTCCTACATGACAGAATTGTGAAGTTGCACAGTAGCTGTGTGAGATTATTTGTTCAAAGGTGGTTGCATTAATCTAAAAAGCACCTTTTGTACACCACCCATGAATAGATCTGTGGTTCCACAGGCAGTTCAGCAGATTTTATTGCTGCAAAGTTGAGGAAATCTTGCTCCCCTCCATTCTTATATATCCCCTCCCTCCTCTAGGCACGTCCTCCTACCCTTTCCTTCAGTCCCAATGGTATCATCCCACCCATACTCTGGCTCTGATCACACTTCTGGGCTGATTTAACTATTTGAAATATCAGAAAGCTCTTCATTGTTTTCTCTTGGCCTTTTTTTTTTTTCGTTATTTCAGTGAATTAAACTGACACAGAAGTGTCTACAATTTCTGAAGATGGCACAGTGTTAGCAGAGGGAGTGTGTGGCCAGGAACAGCATGGACAGAGAGATACAGAAGGGAAGAAAAAAACCTTGTTTTGAGTAGGGGTGAGCTATCTGTGAATGCAGCAGTTTAGTGAGCTGTACCCAGCTGGTGGTAGAAACTTCAGGACTCAACTTTGCATAGAGAGAATAGTCCCTTCACTTTAGTGGTTTGCTTCTGTTAACACCTATTTAGAAGTTGTTTGCAGATAGGCTAGTTATACAAGTGCTGCTAATAGAGCTGCTTGGAGTATCTGCAGAAACTCTCAAAATCACTTCTTTAAGAGTGAACATATCCTCTAAGCTCAGCTCTATTCTTGGATCATTCATAGAGGAACAGGAGATGTTTGTATAGCTGCCCAGTGAAAAACTTGGCTGGCCTCCTTACTATTCTTCTCCTGCATGGTGCCCACCAAAGCACACTGCAAATACATGAATGGTGAAGTGGCTGTTCAGTCTGTAAGCTTGTAGGAGCATGCACTTATATGAATACAAACATTTTCTCCCAATTTGGAACAGGAAAAAAGAATGCATACTGAAAAATGTCATTTCAAAATCAAGATAAGTAACCTGAGATAACTGTTTAACATCAACTCAAGAGAGAGGTAAGCACTGAAATTTTTGACTTACATTTAGGCTACATAAGGTCAGAACAATATAGTTTACCTCAACTATCTACAGAGTGTAGCGTCTCCCTAGGTTTGTAGAGGATAGAGACAGGTGAACTGTGGAGGGATTAGTGTCATATATGGTTTATTTATTTTGAAGTTTGTTCTTTGGGAAGAAAAACAGAGGGGCCCACTTCTATACAAAACAGAATGGGTTTTCATTTAAAGATCATAGGATTAGGCGGCAAGTAAAATACCCAAATGTAAAGGGACAGAGAGACAGGTCTGGCCTTGTCAGCTAGGGACAGAGCAGGAAATACATTATTAAACATCACCATCTACTGGATGCCAGCAATTATTCCTTACAAAGAAAACCATAAGCTTCTATGCTGAATTAACTTGTCAGACAAACTGATGCTTTCACAGATCTGGCACTGCTTGTAAAGTTATTGGCAGGACAAGGTTTGTAAACCTTTTCAGTACCAAGCTGGGAAAAGATTTTGAGCATTATGAAAACTCAGAAACTTCAGGGTGATGTAACACATCAATTGCTAATAAGGAAGCATCTTACTAAAAGAAGGTGAGAATAGTCAGGCATGAGGGCAATAGCATCCTTTGGGTAATCAAATTATTTTCTTGTGGCGTTTTTGTGTAGATACACTCATGTATATCCCACAGAGTTGAATGGCTGTCCTCGTGGGTAGTTTGTGCTGACTGCAGTTCCATAGTTTTGAATACTAACTTTTCACTCTGTTGGCTGCACAGATAGGGCTCAACCATATTTGTGTGATTTTACAGCATCAGGACTGGCAGTGGGTTTCACAGAGCTTGCTGAGGTCAAAAGGCACCAGTGCAGGTTGCACTCCCCTGCTATAGCTGCTGAGCTGGACTAGCTGGGCAATGAAGGATGCTCCTTCCCTTCCCCACTGAGAGCAGAAATCCCCAGCCCCACAGTTAATGATGCCACTTTCCCTGCCTGATTCCCTCCCTCCACCTCTACATCTTTCTCCAGCTTTTTCTTCTACAACCACCAGAGAAGCCACAGCGCTAAGTGGCAGCAGTGGGTGATATAAGTATCCTTCTCTGTGTTAAAAGAAAGATCTAATGGAAAAATGTTAAACATTGAGAGCCCTCTTCTTTCCCTTTGATTTCTCTAAGGTTTCACTTGGTTGCATTCACAAAACTGGTGACCCAAGACACCAGAAATAAGCAAATTCTCTAGAGAAATTAGTTAGAAAAAATTGCTGAGGTATAAGCGCCTTGAGAAGGGCTCAGAAAAAAACTGCAAAGGCAAAGAATTTTTCCTAATCACTGAGTGATGTTCTCAAGCCATCATTTATCAAGCCAGTTAATTTATCAAAAGGAATGATTCAATAATTAGTGGAAATAATAAAGCTAAGATTCTGGAGGATGTTTCAATGATTTGAACCTTTAATTAATAGAGAGATAATTATCTAAAGAACTTTTTGTGATTAAAAAAATCTATTCCTGGATATATCCTTTTAAAAGGTGTTGCCAGTGACAATGTCAAATGCTTAGTGCACTGATTTTTTTTTTTTTTTTTTTAAATTGTCAAGACCAAAATACTCTCAAAAAGCAAACACTGAGATGTGGAAAGGAGCAAAATAAATGGGAAAGCTGTCTGTTTGAATTGGTAGTAGTTAAAACTGTTTCTTGCAATGAGTCACAGAAAACCAGAAATGGAGTTTCAGGAAGAGCTAAACAGATTCATGCTATGCTGAAGCAGACAGAATGACAAACACTGACAGTAATGACAAATTATTATATCCCTGTAGAATACCGGTATGTACCATACTGTATTGTTATTGCACTATCAGCATGTTTGGAAAGAAATAGGTGTTAGAGTCTACCAAATAGTCCTGCCATCAACACCATATCATGACTTCTGTGGAGTTCATTTGTCTGGAGAGGATATGAGGTGAAACAGTTTCCAACACTTAAGTAAACATCATGCAGGATTGCACAGGAACAGATCAATAACAAATTGTATTGCTATTGCTGCATTTACCTTCCAAACATTTTGCAGTTCAAAACAGAGAACCCCTCAGGCAGATTGTTGTTAATGGCAAGTCACACTGATGAATAAAGTTGAAAAATGTTTTGCTCTAATGTGCTGACTTGGTAACAAGAAAATGGAACACTGCAGCAAGATGAAAAGGTGCAATACCTGAGTGCTGATACAAAAGATATTTCACGTGTAAGTTATAGAAAAAAAATTATATTGTGGTACAGAACACATGTATCTGATCATTTATTCCATGCTGTATAACAGAAACTGTTGAATTTTGGTGGGATTACATAATTACAAAATTCATCTAAAATTAAGCAAGCCTTCCTAGGCTCTCAGTACAGACCAGGAAGGGAAACAGATTTGTGAGAAGATGACCTGTTTCACTGAGTAATGCTCCTGGTATGAGCTACCTCTGGGACACACCTTTTCTTCTCCACTGACTATAAGGGGAGAGTGAGGTGAACAGGTTAGACTAAGAAAACTAACTCTGAGACAAAGTTAGGTGAGAAGTATTGCATGCTTCAAGTACAAATTATAGAACCATAGATTAGTTTGGGTTGGAAGGGACCTTCGAAGCTCATGTAGTTCAATCCTTCTGCAATATGCAGGGACACCTTCAACTACATCAGGTTACTCAGAGCCACATCCCATCCAGCCTTACTTTGAATGTTTCCAGGGATGCAGCACATCCCCATCTTGGCATAGGAAAATTCTAAAGAAACAAATATATGTGATTATAGGTTTTAACAGCTCTACTTCATAACTAGATTTTATTCAGTAATGAGCAATATGCTTAGGACCACAATTCTCAATGGACACACCACAGAATGATAATAAAAATTTCTAGGCACTAGCACTGCTGTAATGTCCATATTACTTGTGGTTTCAGCTAGCCCAATTCTATAGCTGCCCCATCCCTTCTGTCCCCCAAAGGCTGAAAACATACATTTGGGTCGACTTTAGACTCCAACAAGAGGGAGCTTAAATGGCGGATAGGATTGTCCACCTGCCATAGCTTTTGGTGTCCCTTCTTTGCTTCAGCAGGATTACAAATGGTTGTTGCTCCAAGGTGGAAACTAGCTGGTCCCTGGGCTGGACCTCTTACTCAGTCAATCCCTGTGTTTATGATGGATAGAATTCATTTGTGTCACTGAGGAAATGTGTGCTCTTAAGGAACAGATAGCTCCACTTAACTCCATAAAACAAAACAAAAAAAAATTATCACATTGGATTTTGCTCACAAAAATTTCAACACAATAACTAGCAGCTGAGAGGTTTTTCTATACCATGGAAATACTGGTCATGGTGGACCAAAAGGTGAAGGCTCAGGCCAGCCAAAAGTCAGAGGGTCAAATGCGATTCTACCATAACCTCAAAACGAAGCCATTGGAATCAGAAGCCAAACTGCCCCAGTGAACTACACTAAGAACTGACACAGGCATGTGTGATCAAAGCCATGTAGACCATCACTTAATGAAGTAAGAAGGGAACATGGAAACAGTGAAGAAATATTTGAATGCAGTAACCGGTATGGAAAGAAATGTATTTTACACAGTGGAGGGAAGAGGTGTTAGCAGAACAGCAGAAAGTTCAGGATAAATTTAATTTCTGACTCTGGGACTCTCTCACAGGTATGCCTCATGTCTGAAGTGCATCATGTATACTTATAATGAGGTTTTGGCCCTTTTGGCAGATATGGGCACACCTGGCATTTTGTTAAATGTGAAAGTGATGGATGACAGCTGGTCTGATAACGCATCTGTGCAGGAGTGGAAGTGGTCATATTCTGCTGCTCTGTAGTGCTGGTGGGATGAATGACTTGAGGTGCAACAGAAGACTAGAAGAGAGTGGAAGGAAAACAGCTGTTCACAATCTTTGTGTTTGTGGTGAATGGCTCAAGGATTGCTTCACAATTCATCCAATACAATATTTCAGGGCTGCTTGCTACCACAAGTCACACTACAATTTCTCAGTCCTAATCTGGAGGAGCACTCAAAATTTTGCTTTAATGAGAACTTATTAAAACAATGATGTTGCAATGATCAGACTAAGTTTCCACCCTATTGACAATTTTGTTCACTGGAAAAAGCAGGGACCTTCTTTCTGTGATTCTCTCTTGCCATCTCAGCATGCTGAAATGGAACAAAGCAAAGATACGTCTGCCAAACGAATGTACAAAATGAAGATGTTTTGTTCCATCAGCCGCAAAATTACCCTAGGGATTAAGGAAATACGGACAGTGACAGACAGTGCCCAGAAGGGTCCCACGACTGTCCTTGCGGCTGTCAGGAGGCTGCTGTGAAGCGCAGAGCGCCCGCCAGTCACCCCTAGCCCTCTCCTCGAGGGGAAAACCAGGAGAGCCTCCGCGGCCCTTCTGCCCTGAGGGGACGAGGGGACCCCGCGGCCGCCCCTTGCCTTGGCCGCGGCGGGCCGGGACCTGCTCCCTGACAGCAGCCGGAGCTACCGCTGGGTAGAGTTAATAATTAAATCCCCGGCAGATCCGCTCCTGGCCGGCTCCCCGACCCTCCTCGGCCTTCAGCCGTGCCCTGTCCCCTTCTGGCCTGGCTGAACACCGCGGCAGGAGGGGACGCGGAGGCAGGGACGCAGAGACCTCCCCGCCGCCGCCCGACAGCCGCCTCCGGGCCCCGTGCGAGGCGGAGCCCCTGGGCGGGCGCGGCCGTCCCTGCCCGCAGGGAGCCATGTGTGCCCCCTGGAAGGCGCCGTAGGGCACACCTGTCCCCGCCGCCACCCCCGCATCGCCTCTCCTCCCCTTCACGGCGGCGCTTGGCCAGCCCCGTCTCCGGCCGCGGTGGCAGAGCCCCGGCCCACGCCTCAGCCGGCGCCCCCCGCGCCCTCAGGCCGCCGCCGCGCCCGCCCCGTCTGCCCGCTGCCGTCCCCTCCCGCCGCCCATGGGGCAGAACCGGCGCCGCTGAGGAGCATGGCCAAGGGACCCGAGCAGGGGGACGCCTTCCTGCACCTCCCGGCCGCGCAGGCGGTGCCCGCCGAGGCGCAGGAGGAGCGCTACGCGGGGCTGCTGGGGCGAGGCTTGCTGCCCGAGCCGCCGCTGTCCGCCGGCATCAAGGCAGGTAAAGGCGGGGAGCCGGCAGCCTGCCCTGCTCAGCCGCGCCGGGGCAGGGGCGGCCGGCCGGGGCCGGGCAGCGGGAGCCGCTGCTCGGGGTCCGGCGGGGACGCGGCTGCCGGGCCGGTCCCTAAATCCGCGGCGGGCAGGGCGGCGGGCGGGAGGGGGCGACGTGGTGGAGGACCGTAACCATGCCCTTGGGTCTCTCTTCTTGTCCCCCGCGGCGCTCAGAAACACACTTGGGCAGCGAAGCCCTCTCGTCGGAAGAAGAGGATGCGGATGCTCGCGACGGCGCGCTGACAGCCGCCGACCAGAGCCTGTCTTCGAAGAAGAGCATCACGCAGATCATGAAGGACAAGAAGAAGCAGACGCAGCTCACCCTGCAATGGTAGGGCTCCGGAGAGCCCCCGCTGCCCGCCCTGGGGGCTCCAGGAACGAGCCGGCGTGTCCGTCACACTCAAAGGGACCTTTCTCTAACAGCTGAGCCGGCAAGGAGAGCGACATCTCACAGTTCTTTTAGAAAGAATTTGTCGTTTCTGGGGTGTTTCGTCAGTTGGCTTGTGTTTTGTTTTGGGGTTTTTTTTTGGTATAAGCCTCATCTACAAATAAGGACACCCATCCCCAAATTTCTGAGTTTTGGAATTATCAGAGGTTTGTCACTTAACAGAAGTCTTGGTCAGATTCTCACTATGTGGCTATCAATGAAATGTATCATCAAAATGTAGAAATGAAACATTATTTAAGAATTGCATTTGTGAATGGCTGCTTTAATTATCCTTTAAGACTATGACAGTTAGATTTTCACTGTCTTATGATGCATTTTTTTTAAAGTTATGTTCTCCCACCCATTAAGGCCCTAACTTTGCTTTATTTTATCTGGGGAAAAAAGTTAATCAAATAAGAGGACAAATTCTTCAGACATTAATTGATAAATGTTTCTTTTAAAGTATACTTGAAATTAGGGAGGAGTGCTGTTGAATTAAATGGGAACTTAAGTACCAAATACAGACTGTTGATAGAGATTTTTTTCCTTCTAACTGAAAAATTAGACTAATCCAAATTCTTCAGTTTCATATTCTAGTTTACATCTGACTTCTGAGCGTAAATAGTTAAGTATTTAACTCTGGTGAGTCAGTGCAAAATTATTCAATATGCAGCACTCACTAAACAGTATTTTCTTACAGATTAGTGTAATTCAAGAAAAACATTATCGCACATCAAGGTAGTGAACAATGCAAAATGATAAAGAAAGAAACCAATAGGGCAGTAGTGAAATACCCAGCTGTTACCAAGAGTTCTGTTCAAGTGAAGACAGCCAGGTTTTTGATTCAGTTTTAAATTTTTTACTTTAATAGTCATGCCTCAGCACTTGTATTCTGTAAACTGATTGGGAAGCTACATAGTAACACACCTTCAAAAAACTCTATTGTTTGGTTTTTTCACTGTGATTTAAAGCACTTGCAGGTTCTGAGTGGAAATGAAAAAGCAAAAGGAGGTAGGAAGAGGCATTAGCTTAGGTGTTGAGGATACAGTGGGACAGAAGATACAAGTCCAGGTCCCTGCTCTTAAATCCTTTCGAAGGACTGACTTAAACCCAGGTCTTTCATAGTCTAGTTAGCTCTCTTATTTTCAGACTAAAGCTGACTCTTAGGTGATGATAATTTAGTAACTTGAATAAAGCAAAAAAGTCCAGACATTGAAAAGACTCATTAAGAAAAGGGATCTGTATCCAGGTTTTCCATATTCTGCAACTAGCCTAAGAACCAAGTGTGGAGTCAGTCTGTAGTGTCTGTTATGTTCAGGAGAATCTCACCTGTATGCTCAAGTGGAACTCTTCAATACAATTTAAAAAAGAAGAAAAACAACAACAACAACAACAACAACAACAACAACAACAAAAAAAAAAAAAAAAAGCAATATCAAAAAGTGAAAAATGCAATCGGGAGAAATGGCATGTTGCTTCTGACTCTGGCAATTTCTTTCTCTACACAGGCTGGAAGAAAACTACATTGTATGTGAAGGAGTTTGTTTACCAAGATGCATCCTTTATGCACATTATTTAGACTTCTGCAGAAAAGAGAAGCTGGAACCTGCTTGTGCTGCAACTTTTGGGAAGGTAACAAGTAATGCCTTCATAATTTGTTTCATTAATTATTTGATAGGATCACAATTTACTACATTTGTGTAAAAATTCTTCTGAAATTCCAGTGTTTTCTACTGCTAATGTACATGGAATCAAATTAACTATAACTGCATTTGAAGGGATTTCATAGCATCACCTTTAGGAGATTGAAGCTGAAATTCCCTTTGATTTATTGTTGTTTCTTACCAAAAAAATGGCATTCTCTCTGAGTGGTTTTTTTGTTTTGTTGATGATATTAGTAGGTTCTTTCCACAAAACCAGATCTGACATGGAAGACACTTATACGAAAGGCAGTGTAAAGTGAGATGTGACACAAGCGATACTAGAAGGGGGAAAAAAATTAATAACACAAAGAACTCCCGAATGAAAAGTTGTTGATTCATTCTCTTTTCTACTCTTCCATAAAATTAATCCTGAAATAATTTAATGAAAGGAAGATGTGAACTTTCCAAATTAAATCCTGAGTATTTAGTCAAACAGGAAACCAAAAATGCTTCAAGGATCATTTTTTTAAAACACAATGGACCTAGTAAAGTTCATACATAGCAAAATGCATTTGTTTAATTAAATAATAATAATGGATTTAAAATCCAGTTCATAAAATGTTCATTTCCTATTTTTTTCCTCTTGAACTGGATATATTAAGAAAGTGGATATCTAATTTTCTTACACAGTTTCAGTATAAATGAGGAAGAAAATAGGTTTCTATTTAAACATTGTTTTGACAGTGATCTGTCTATTGGACATATGTACTAGATGTATTACTGAGTTAATTTTTCAGATTACACTTTCAAATAAAAGAATAATTTGTTTCTAATTATTTGTCTTTGAAAACAGAATAGCTATAGGGCAGTTTCCCCTGGTTTTGTTTAGATCTCTGAAGGAAAAGATACAGTTGTACTTTAGGAACTTGAACAGTACAGGATCTTGGTGAAGAAAACTAGATTTTAAAATGTAAAAGTGAAAACGGAAAGAGAACAGGTGGGAAGACTAGAGATACACAGCGAGATGGACAAGGATGGAAGAAAGCATTCAGTGTGAAACATGGCCTAATTGTTTATGTTGTGCCATAAGTGTCACAAATCTTTGTCCATGAACTACCTTAGACCATATATTTATGCTACAATTTTTCTATAAAAGTGTACTGGTGTTAGAAATTAATGCAGTTACTTTCTCTTTAGACCATTCGCCAGAAATTCCCTCTCCTTACCACAAGGCGGCTTGGAACAAGGGGCCATTCAAAGTAAGGCACAATTACCTGTGTATCTGCTTATAGAACACATTTTAGGAATTGTATGTATTTTCATGTGTCCTTAATATGTACTAATTGTCAGGGGGCTTTGTTCAGATGATACACTACAAGGGGTAACTTTCATGTACATGGTGAAACTGATACTCAAACTCAAGAGTTTAAGTTTCAAAACATTGCTGCAGGCATAATTTCTAAAATGAAACTGACTGAGCTTCTAAATCTTGTCACTGCATTTATAGAGCCATGCATATGTTGCAAATATATGTCAAAATGTTAGATATAAAAAGCATTTTATAATACATATACCTCTTTGTAGCTGCTCATCTTTCTATAACTACTGATTTTATTTCCTTTTTGCAAGCCTAACAACTATCATTGTGTTCTCTGCATAACAATATGGATTCACTTAAATACACCACCAAAAAAAGCATTGTTTTAAATTGAGGACAGGTATATTTCTGCTCTTTGTTGTGGGTATCTTATAAAATTCTGAAAAGTACACAATCTATAGTGCAGTCCATTCATAAATAACGTATCCTATTAATTTGTATATTTGATCTGTACAATATTAGGTTGTAGGAATAGATCATAGATAATTCTATATCACCTGGTGGTAAAATTTTAATTAGTTCTGGTTCTGGCATTATACTTTTGGCCATGAATAATTTAGTGTAAAACTAAAGAAGAAGAGTTGTGAAGAGTGGTAACACACATATTCCCTCACATCTATTTTGATAATGAATAACATAGCAAACCAGAATAATGATAGTAACAGAAGAAACTCAGACATTTTGTTTGGGAAAATTCTTAATTTTGAACTACTTAGCCTTGAAAGACAAAGTTACTCTTGTCTTTCAGTAATTTACAAGCAAAACTCAAAACAAAAAGGAGACTGGAAGAAAAAACCCTACAGGACTGGTTTTCCTAAGTGCTTTGTAATATACTAGAAATATCTGAAAGAGACATTTTTTACTTTCATAGTTTTGGGGGGTTGTTAAATGTTGTTATACTTGGTTTTCTTCCTGCCTTAAAAATACAAGAAATAGCAAGTTGATTCCATGTTAGTTTTGCTGAAGAATGCATGAGATATTATTTGTGAATTTCAGGTTTTGTTGCAGAAAACATTAAGGTGGGGAAGAATTTAAATTCCAACTTTTTGCAAAGACATTCTATTTCTTGAACATGTCTCAAGTATTAATTTTGAATAACCATTAATACAAATAAAATCCAAAGGCAATAAAGTCTGCATAGAACGTTATTCCTTTTTTTTTTAATTTTTTGGTTCATTTTAACAGAGGATAGTTCTTGCATAATGTCACAATCTTACAAATTTGTAATCTATTAATCTCTTTTAGGAGATAGTATACAATCTGCAGTGTGTAGAGGAAAACTGGAACTGAAGTTCATTTCTCTTTTTGTATGTGAGCTATGGATGCTGAAGGGGTTTTGAGGAGAGCACCTATTAGAAAGGTTATTTATTAGGGAAAAGAGGGATTTTGTATATTGTCTGCTGTGCTGAAATTAAGGTGTGATTACAGGCATAAGATGTTGTAGATGTAGATTTGTAGATGAACATTTGCTGCTAGTATTGTGTTTAAGATTTTGAGAGATCTGGCATTCACAATCTGTGCAGGAATATTTGACAGCCTACTAATTCATCAATGCCTTGGTGAATTCTTAGTCAGTTTCATAACCCAACATATTTGGTAAACTCTTACAATGAATGAGAAGATACAAGGGAAAAGTCTCCCACGTGCTCATTATATATTTGTTGTGACATATCTAACGGATTGATAAACAGGATCCAGTGAGGATCCAAACTTCCAAAACATATCATGTGTCTGTATGATTTAAGCACAGTAAGTCAGCCTTTATTAAGTAAATGAATATGTTTCAAATACATATATAGCTACAAAATGAATTGTGTGGCAATGTGTGTCACTACATCTTCCTTTTCTCGAAGAAATTAAACAATATTGATATAGAAATAACTCATTCCCAACATTTCTTTGGCAGATTCAATATCCCTACTGACCTTGTAGGTATTAGGTGCCATATTTTCATATGGATTAACTGTTCTTGAACAATTTCCTCAAAGGGATGAGGCGTATGCAGGTTTTGTTTGAACATCTGGCACTAGTTTCTCTGTATTCTTTTCATCAGTTTTTCTCAGAGACTTTTCCTCTGCAATTCTCATTTCTGCTAAGATGCATTTACACTGATCTTGCTGTGCTAAAAAGGACCTCACGAAAGGCACAAGTGACAATATCTCCAGTTCAGAGACTGAATATAGCAGCAAGTAGTTATAGAGAAGTGTCAGTATAAATCACAGAACCCTAGAATCATAGAAGCATAGAATGGTAGAATGGTTGGGGGTGGAAGGGACTTTAAAGATCATCTAATTTCAACTCCCCTGCCACAGGCAGAGACACTTTCAATAAAGCCAGGTTGCTCAAAGCCCCATCCAATCTGGCCTTGAATACTTCCAGGGATGGGACGTCCACAGCTGCTCTAAGCAACCTGTGCCAGTCCTTCACCACCCTCATAGTAAAGAATTCTTTCCTAGTCTCTAATCTAAATCGACCCTTTCTCAGTTTAATAATCTCTGATAATCTATTTTTCTATCTCTGGTGTTGTGGGCCACGTGCCCCTCAGAACCAGATACTCACTGAGGAACAAGTGAATTTCTGATTTCATCAGGTAGCAGTTAGTCACACAAATGTCATTTACAGAAGTATTTCCATTAGATTAATAATAAAGCTAAAGGACTGTTCATCAAGTTTCAGTAAATTACTAGTTACCCTCTTATTATGTCAGCATGGACTCTAAATGTTATAAAACTGTTTCTGGGTTACTGGAACTAGTAAGAGAGTTCTTACTAGCAATTTAGTCACATATTTTTTAAAGCACAGTAGTGTAGTGATGTATTATTTCCACTGCTGTTATCTTTATTACCATATAATGCTAGTAGGAGCAAGCAGAATTGGTACTAATTATTCCTGACAATGATGTTTTATATGGCAATATTGCCTAGGAGCTCTGTTCATTGTCCAGGACTCTACTGAGTCAGATGCTGCAAAAGCATGAAAAGGAAGAAGACAATTCTTCTCCAGTGGAACAATTGTTCTTATATTGTAGAGAAAAGTTAACACCCCAGGAAAAAAGTGTCTTACTGGACACTGTAAGCATGCACAGTAATCTATTGATAGAGCCTGGCTGTGATCAGAAGAAAGCAAAGAAAATAATTTCCTTTTTCCATCATCCTCAAGGTGACAGAAATTGTTTTTCTTCCACACTGAAACAAAGCCAAGCTCTTTCTTACATTCTCATGAGCACAAATTGGATTTGAGGAAGTGCTCCTACATTAATGTATGGTATGCAGTTGCTATTCTAAGGTGTGAGATACACCACTGTTAGTTCCTCCTCTGTTCCCAAACAGCATTTGTGATCTCTAGTTCTGGGCAAAGGACAAACTTAAAACCAAGTCTAATGATTACCAGAATTCAAGTCAGAATCTCTTTTTCTCTGTTTTTACATCCAACAACCCATTTGTCCAAAAGTGTCAATACAAAAACACTCATTTAAACATTTGGCCAAGAAGGTGAAACACATTGGACACAATTTTGTTAACAGAACTCATTAATCTCTCATGCCCATGCTAATCACTCTATATAGCTGAAAATAAGGGAAATTTTCTGTATTCCTGCTGAGTGAAAGGATATGCAGCACCATAAATACTGCAAACTACTCTCTTAGTTTAGTATTTCATAAGCAACTCTTCTCTATTCTGAATCCAACTTTTTGCATGGGTAATGTTGAATGTACTGTGGTCACTGCTAAAACTCAGTTGTAACTTTCACAGTACACAAATCACCTGAAGCAGCTATTTGGGAAAACGTGCAAACTGCTCAGTCTGTACAAATGGAAGACTGTTTGAGCTCAAGTTACAATTTAATTTCTTTGTAGACTTTGATCAATGATGAATCTTAGCTTTTATCCATCATGTCTGAAAACTATTATCTTATTTATTAGGAGTGATTTAGTGGGTTAATAAAACTGATATGGCAGCTGGCCCTGTGATAAGAAGTTATTGCAAGTCCCTGAACAGCTTAAGCCTATCATTTCCTTATCAGCTATCATTTGTGTCAGTGTATGCTAAAATCAGAGCTACAAGTTGTGTAGGAACATATGTTACAACAAACCACTGAAATTAAAAGAGAAAAGTAGTTCAGCTTGTTTTATAAAATGTCTGTTTCAAAAATTTAAATTCCTTATAGTGACTGATTACATTTTATTAATTACACAATAGAAATATAAATAATAAAATACAAATATACTGCACATGCATATAAAAATATGCACATAAAGAGACAGAAGGAAAGCATTTGAAGATGTAGGTTAAAGATGTTATTAATGTGTCTGGGATGGGTATACTACTCTCAACAGGGAGCCCAAAACAAGCTGTTCAACTAATGACTTTGGCTTGTAAGAGAATAATAATCTTCATACCCTATTGCTCTGTGGAGTATGCCAGACGGAGCTTGAAAAGTAAGATTATATTATTTTTAATTGTTTCTGTGTCATGAATGGAAAGCTGTATTTTTAGCACTAAAAATTCAACAACACATTACTGAAGAAAATCAGAATGATACCTGCTGTGCCTTTAATACGCACAGAATATGTACTGAAAATATCTATTCTCTACATAACAAGATGTCTCAGTGATAAATTCTGATATTTTGGGGCATTCCAGCAGGAACAAGTATATTGCCTGCCACCAGATACCTGAGAATATAAATCACACCAACGTTCCTGTTCTTAGCCCAAATATATTAATATGGAATCAGATGTTGAATAATCTAGATATTGAACCCCAGCTTTGTAAAGAAATAATGCATTTCCTTGCCTCTGGTCCATTCCAACCTTAGGAGGGAATGCCAAATTTATGATGAAAGCGTTAAAGTTTTTTTTTTTTTAATTTAAAAAATGGAATGTGATTGAAGCTGGGAGATTTAAACTGTTGGATGAGATGCAGGCAAGGCAACTGCTTGCTTACATGGCCAATGACAAATGTGCAGATGATATTGTTAAAGAAGCAGTCACAGCTCTTCTGTTTTTCATCCTGTTCAATGGACACCCTATGCAATGTAAAGACTAAATAGATGCTGTTGTTTCAAAGAATCCATACATGTTTATTTTCAATACCTCTTATGTCACAGTAAGGAAAAAGGGGAGAAACTTTTGGCTTTCCTAGGGGTTTACAGGTGCCAGTGATCTGGAAGTGTTATGTAGACCACCAGTTTCAGACAAACAGTAATAGTGATGATGCTGCTTTGTCAGGTTTCTTGGCCGTAAAATCCTGAATGCACACAACAGACTGTCCAGAAACAGAAAAACGAATTCAGCTGAGATTTTCAAAGCTACCTAGGCTAGGTAAATATATCATCCTAATGAACATTTTCTTAGACATAATGTGTGTGTAATGCCTTTAATCAACCTTGTAAATAAAAAGCACACGAGTATTTTATTCTTAACTGTGAGAGTTCCATACAAGAACAAACAAAATATTATGATTTTTTTAAAATGGTTATGACCAGGAACAGCAGAGATGAGATGAGATTAACACTTTTGTTAATGTGTTCTATGAACTATTTCCTGGGGTTTTGTGTTTTAAGAATGCCTTTTTTCAAGCTTTTGGGGAGTTTCAGTGAAATTGGTGCAATGTGTTGCAAAGTGCCTACTTTGAAGTAGCTCAGTTAAACCAGCTGCCATGGTACTTTCAAGCTAATATTAGCAAAAAACAAATTAATCTTTCTATTCTATCCATAGCATTCTTAGACAAATTTGGTTTAACACAATCAGTTTTTAAATCTATTGAGTGGAATTTATAAGACAGGGCCTATCACCTTTGATAGATGAACTCCAGCAAACTTTGCCATGACTGGTAGGGAAAGAGCTGCCCCCAGCTTGCTCTCCTGCCCTTCTCCCAAAGGTCACTTATTTTGTAGCAAAATCAGTGGAAAGCAGTAAGTAGCTACTGCACAGCCAATTTTCTGAGGACCAACCCATCCTCTTTAGCATCTTTGGTGTCTTTGGTTAAGGTGTTGGATGTGAGCACCACAAAGCCTGAGCAATAGCCATGTTTCCTTTTTCAAGCTCTATTTGGAGCAGTAATCTCCAGGAGAGCAACAAGGGAGACAAATGTGGATGAGAAGTGCCTAAATGGCTAAATAATTAAGACTTACTCAGCCTACAGCCTGACAGAAGAATAAATGAATTATAATTAGTAAAATTAATTATCATTATTAATCATAGGAGGCTGAACATTAAGTTGTGAGGTACACTGGCAAGCTATTTTCAGCTGAGAAGTGCTCTGAGGTACTGTCTATATGTAACAGTGGCAAGTCAGATAAAATAAACCTGGTAGATCAAACCCAGCACCCTTTCAAACAAATGAAGTAAAATGAAATAGCAATTAGGAAAAATAGATAGAACATGTTTCTGGATTTTCTGTTCCAGCTACATTCTTGTAAGAGAGAAAGTATTTTAAATTTAATGCTTGAATTTTGGATCAAATCATGACAATACTGTTTTCTATGAGATTAGATTTTGTTCCATGTCAGTTCCATGTTAGTTCCATGTTTTGTTTGACCCTGTTTAGAAAAGTTTTCAGAAGGCATTTAAAATAATTTTGACAGCTTGCTTTACTTTCAATTTGGTAGCTTGGTTTACTTGACATGTCACTCGTAAACACTCCTCTTTTTTTTTTCTTTTTTTTTTTCTGCAGGTATCACTATTATGGAATTGGCATTAAAGAAAGCAGTGCATACTACCACTCTGTGTATTCTGGAAAAGGCTTAACCAGGTAAAATAGCATAACTTCTGAGACTTAATCAGTGAAGAACTAACTATAACTTTCCCTTAGGAAGGTATTTGTAGGACTCTGATTTTTGTTTCTACCAGAACTAGTATTGTTGCTTATCTCAGTGTTTTAAGAGGTTGATCTAGATATTTTGCTAATGTCTTCCAGTTTGACCCCACCACAGTCAGTGTAGAGCTGCATGAACTTATAGCAGCAGAGCATTTGTTCGAGTTTGTATGGGGCAGCAAAGTCCCATTTCCAGAACACTTGTCTAATTTTGTTTGCTTGTGTGTCACCCTGTGAGTTCTCTCCCCAGGACAGCTTTCCAGTATGAAACGTGTGGAGAATGGTGTGAAGCTGGCACCTGTGGGGCAGGAGGGAGGGGTCAGTGTAGATTAATATTTACAGGTCCTTTTGACTGGCTAATATCAGTTTAAACCTAACCCAGGAAGCTCTAATTATATTTATTTAAGGGACAGCTAGCAGGATCAATACGTTACGATAGCTGCCTGTTGGTTTGCCAAAGATTAATAGTTCGTAAAACAAATGTCTCTGTTCACATATGGCTTGAATGACGGCTTTCATTGTCTGTGCCAATATACTTGGATAAGTGGGACTTTGAGAAAGGAAAGGAATAAATGAGTTTATAATCACACATAGAAAATTCAACTGGTGGCAAATTTAGGTTATATCCAGAGACCTTTTCCAAACAACAGGACAAGTGTAAAAAATGAGGGCAATGCTGCCCATGATACTTAAAAAGGGAGGGTTCTCTCCACAGCAATACTTAGGGTGTAATAGATTGGAATATGCTATTTCTTTTTTTGGTATTTATCTAGAGCTGTGGAGGTGTTGCTGGTACACAGTGTGTTTTTCTTTCATAATACAGAATTATCTTGAACAAATTGTTCATTTTGTTGACCAAAAGACAGTTATTTTCATTTAAGAGAATATAATAATTCTTATCCTCAGCTTTATGTCAGGCAGGCACAGTCTAGCAGCAATGAGTGCAAAGAAAGTGGAGGTTCTGCAAAATTTCCCAAGGCTGGATTCCTGGCAGTATACACTCACATAAAGGTGGCATAAATATTTTCTAAGATTTTCGGGATTAATCACTGGATTCACTAAGTAGGAACCTTTTCTTTGTGTTAGGACCTGTGCTGTCCTATATGAGATGTTGAATTTTCAGGGTCCAGCACTTATATTGCCTCCCTACCTGATTTAAAACAGAAGCTCAAATGCTCATTTTGCATAGTCTGGCCCATCATGGTGGTTGGATTTTTCTGTGTGAAGAGGACAATGCAGTAGCCTGGGGTTAAGAACAAGCTTCTGGATAAGGAAAGAATTAGGCAATGTAGGGATTCAAAACTGAATCTCCCAGTTCGTGGCTGCTGCATATAGTGATCCATAAAATCTGTCCTTATATCTCTTGTAGTAGGTGAGGCTCTGGAAGAGCAATGCTAGCAGGTGCTGCCTCACAGTTTTGCTGTACATTCCATGTACATTTTGCTGAACATGTGGAAATCCAGAATCCAAAACAAATACATCTAGCCATGAAGTAAATTAGATCTATGTTGTGATCAGCTGAGTGATGCCTTTGTTAATACTTAACTATCAGCAGGCAAGGGAATTGTCTAGGTGACATATGCTGGATCATCATCATGGGATGAGAACTGTCAGGCACCTGTGCCAGGCCTGGGCAGGAGGAATTCCGCAACTGCTCAGCCTCTGGATTTCTGTCCTGCCAGAGAGCATCTCAACAGCAGGAAACCATGATATTGCCACTAATAACTATGAGACTTCATGTGGCCCACAGTATCTTATCAGTTGGCAGCTAGAGGTACAGGAAATAACAATAATCAAACAACATTTATCACTATACTGATCCATTAGAATCATGATTATTGCACATTCTCTACTTTAATAGTTATAATTTAAAATGTTCTTTCTGATTTCTGCACTGAAGGATTGTCTGGCAGTCCAGTGACTTCATTGGGAACCTCTCAATTGGACTCTTAATAGTGTATTCACTATACTGCAACACATTTTTGCAAGTTAAGGAATCATTTATCTCAGAAATGTATTTCATTGCATCAAATTAGTGCTGTAGCAAAAAAGAACAGGAAATCACTATGATTTCTTAATTTTCCCAAGACATGTAAATTTTATATATATTTTTTTCCTACTCTTAATTTACTCAGCTCTATCAAAAACTGTATGTATTTCCTCATAAAGACCTAATGGACTTGCAGCTAGGCTACCCTTTCACTGTGTGTGAAGTGGCAAAGATCTAAACAAAAACTTGAAACTGGATTTTATACTCTACTGTTTAGTCAGTGGTCTTAATCTTCATGTTTTATAGGACATCAGTAAGTTTCCTGATATCCTCAGGCATCTACAAATCTGTTGAAGAAGTTAAGAAAAAAAATTAAAAATCCCATGAAAACCTCTAATTGCATTTGGAAAAATGTGGTAATTTTCCTAATAGATCAAGTATATATATATATACATATATATAGATATATAATCTCCACAAATCTTCTGCTTAGGAAAAAAAATAATCAAATGTGTTTATTTTCAAAGGTTCTCTGGAAGCAAGCTAAAGAATGAGGTAAGTGCTGTAGTCTGTTTCCTTTTGCTATAATCCAAATATAATGTGACCTGTGGTTTCCTTCACATTAATTTCTTTGAAAATTGCAACATTATTTTTCATTAAATATTTGACTGTGTAACCTTTTTCAACAAAGCTGAGTACTTGCTCCTCTAAATATTCAACGAAAAATAAGATTGGAAAACCCCTTCTAGGGTTCCCATTGCAATCCAGTTACCCATAACCATATTTAAGCATAGGATCAAGCTTTAGCTTTGGGTTTTTTTTTTTTTTACATGTTACCTTTACAGGAGGGCTTTTTCAGAATCTCATTTGTCTGACTGGAAGCTGAAAAGAATATTTTTTTTTAAATAAATTTAAATTTGTGCCTCTTGGTCAGGATTGCCTTTCTCTTTTTTTGCACTTCATGACATTTTGTTTGGTTTTGCTGCTTTTGCTTGCTGGATGGGACAAACAGCAGCTTCTAGTAACTTCTTATCAGCCTTATAGCCTTTCAGTGTACTTGTTTTGATTTCAATATCTTCAGAGTAAAAAATTCATATAGTCTTGTAAGTGGCATGTTTCCAGTTTCTATTGGAAATATCCCTTCTGGTGAACCCCAGAACGGGATCTGGTTTTGTTGGATTTTGTTCTCCAGCCCTCCACAAGTAGTCTACATTTTTACTACTGTGTACTATGGTACAGTCATTGTCATTCTGCTCATATTAATAGTAGAAAGTTATGGATTATTGTACATTAAGGGTTAAGGGTTGCTCCTAGTATTTTTCTTTGACACTGAGTTCAACTGGCATGGAATGTCCTGCATCCATATTATTAAACTGAACCTGCAAAAGGACATAGGGACATCTCTGCCACATTGGCACAAAGAGATGTCCCTAATGTGCAGTACTTGTTGAAGTATCACTAGAAAGTGGGATAATGCTAATTGGCATGGACCAAAAGAATGCCAGAGGCCATTCTGAGTAATACTGTTCCAGTATTGCCTGGGAATGTTTCCTGACACCATTTAATTTACTAGACTAAATACACCTTCTGCAATCAACTGATATACAACAAGCCTTTCACCTTTTTCATTTTCAGATAAGCAACTCCTAGATGATGGTAGACATTTTTATTGGTCCCCAAGAGTGTAGCTTTGCTATATTGAATTTATCCCCCTTCTTACCATTATCTCAAAGCCATCCAGATCTTTCTACATGACCTCTTGGTCTCCCTCTGTTGATGATTTCATTAGCTCATGTCAACCAATTTAATCTATGAAATGTTCAATGAGATCAGCCCCAAGTCTGATCTTTGGGAATCTTCACTTCAGTCCCTTTTCAACCCAGTAGTTTCCCTGTCAACACAACTTGTTAGCATTTCAGCTGGAGTAAGTTTCTTAAACATTTTGGCATTCTTTTACTAATCCTCACTCTCTCCAGCATAACTAATCATTTCCCATGGTGACACTACGTCAAGTATTTTAGTGAGGTTCAGATAGATTAGATCTGTTGCATTTTCTCTGCTCAGATATCAGCTATCTTATCAACAGTGATAGTGCTGTGCCATGGGATATCCCCAACATATTCAAGAGCACTACTGCAGCATTTATTTGTTCAGAGTTTTGGGATGGAATATATCTGGTTCCCTTGGCATAAATGGATGCATATTTTCTTCCATCTCTGATGTGGCATTCCCAGTCTGCCTTGGAACTGACAATCCCACAAACCTGTTTTGTTTCAGCGCCAAAGTTCCTTTGTCCTCCCAGAAAAAAATCTTCAGATAAGTTAGTGGAAATGTATGGGAAAGGGCACATCACTTTGAGTTCTTGATTGTCTAGCTTTGTATTTTATGAAATTATTCAGGCAAGTCTTAAGAGAAAAAAAGTCTTTCATGGTCAAAACTGAATTATAATAATCTCAGTGTACTGAAAATTTGGCATTACATTTTCATTAGTGTGAACAGGTGAAAAATATATTCTTATTCATTTGCTTGAAAGTACATGCAATTAGGTATTCCAAAAAGATTTACAATGATTGCATAAAGTGTAATTCTCAGTAGAAACATAAAGACATTGAAAAGATGTTAAAGCACTGATTGTCTAAATATACTGAGTAAATGGCATTTGAATGAACACTTATTGAGTGCCAGGGACACTGTTTACTTCTGGTATGTTTTATCACATTTTCTAGTATTCTCTCTGTAGGGGGAGATATCAGCAAATTCTTTTATCTAAACCAGTTAGTGCACCATTAGAGTCTGCATGGTTAATTAGGCAGATAATATTACTGTCATTATCTTAATGTTAAATGGCCATTAGAAACAGATGGCATTAAATTGAAAGGGCAAGTGGCAGCGGGTTAAAATATTAAGCCTAGAACTGAGGCACAGTCATATAAGTCCATTAGCAAGGTAAAAAACATTGCAGATTATCGTCTCTTAAACCTCCCACCACCATCACTGCTTTCTTTTAAATGAACAAATCCCTTTTAATCAGAGCTTTTAATATATTTCATGGGTAATTGCATAATAAAATCATTAAGATTACTCCTGTTAAAAAAATACCCTCCTTATACTGATATAACACTGCAAAAGTATTGACACAAAGAAGTACTAATGTTTCTAAATTTCTACAGTATCTTTTACTTAGAGCTATATATGTGTTTGAATAGTAGATAGCACAGGCAAACTTAGTTTACCTGATATATGCTTTTGGTTTTTTGCTGGTTTTTTTTTGTCAGACATATATCCCTATAAAAATAGGGCTATATTTATGTTGAATAAGTCAGTTACAGCTATAGTTTTCCAAATTCAGCATTTGAGACAATTCCGCTTGAAACTGGCCACCAATTAATGAGTCAGCATTTACAGAAAAATATTCTCATTTGCAAGCTTCTACTCTATATGTTGCACTATGTATCTACCATTCCCACTTCAGTGAAACCTAACTGTAGGCAAAGGGGTAGGAAAAGGCACTTCAAGTTCCATTCAAATGCCTTGTGCATGATCATAAATGTCATCCATTAGTAGAGAGGGAATCTGCACAGAAGTAATAGATCTACCCCAGGAAGATGCAGAAGGCCTGCTCGTGGCTCTGCACACTGACTTAACATAAGGACCCGTTAGGCTAAAATAGACTGAAGGGTTTCAACCAAATAGTCTTCCTTAGATTTGAATGCAATCCTATCAGAATAAGTACAGTTCAGCCAGTAAGGACAGAACCATAATACAGATTGTATTGCTTCTCTTGAGGATGAGAGTTTCCCCTTTATAGTAGCATTTGAGAGGTTAATAGGCCTAATGTGGTGTGCATTATAAATATAAGCATAGTTACACTATTTTACCTCAGGATATACTCAAGATCTTTTCTTGGTCTGTAAGTGGTACAAGATATGTGTGTCTGTAATATTTCAGATGTCACAAGCTAAGGAGGCTTGAGATGTGAACTCTAAGAACTGAAAGAAACTCTCAGATCAGAAGAATTTAGCATAAATCAGGAGGAATTTATCTGGTCTCCAGGTCAGCATTGACTTTTCTCAACAAAGCAACTGGAAAATGCTAAATGGGAATATCTTACTGAGAATGGGAATATTCTTACTGAGGTGTAAAACTGGGACTTCATGTCAAGTCTGCTACAATCACAAAAAGCAATGTAATAAATATGTGGCACAAAAGTATTCACAGATCCTATATACCATTGCATCCATAAGACCATAAACTATTACCAAACTTTATGAGAAACAAAAACAATGGTTGCCATAATAAAAGAGCAGAAATCACTATTGTTGTGTTGTCAAAGCAAGGAGAGAGCAGGCGAGAAGAATAATATCTCCACTACCCTAAATCCTTTCACTGGAAAGATACAGCTTAGGGTCTCCCTGAATCACAGGATTACAGTCCACGCTGTAGGGTAGTACTCGACTTTAGGTTTTAAACATAGATCAAATTCAAAGCTTGTAGAATTCCATGAAATAATATATATCAAAAGTTACATCACTCTGAAAACTGTGTTTGGTGGAGTTTTGATCTAGACACATATTTAATAACCTTCCTGTGCTGTTACCCAGATCTGGACAAACATCAGTATTTTTGAAGGATTATCTGAATGCAAGTATTCTGTAATGTTGAGAGACTCCTGAGATAGTATACAAGTTTAGCATGATTTTTTGGTTTCAGATGTAACAGTATTAGCTATTTCAATGTCCCTGTTTTTTCCCTTCCATTTCAGGGTGGTTTTACTCGTAAATATTCCCTGAGTTCCAAAACTGGAACACTCCTCCCAGAGTTTCCAAGTGCTCAACACCTTTTGCTTCAAGGGTGCATTTCTAAAGACAAGGTAAAATGGGAGCTCCTTCTCTTCTGTCTTAGAGATCAAAAATTTGCCACAGAATGTTTCTTCATGTCTTAGCCTTTGAGGTATTGACATGAAAGAGCCAGAAATGTCCATAATCAAACAGAGGTGACTGATTTATAGAGGGGGCAAACCTTTACTAACACCGATTAACCGGCTTTCCAATGGAAAGGTGGTTGAATTATTTACCTATTAACTGACCCAGTATTTTACAAACTGATGGTATGTAAGACGGGGAGAGGAAAACAAACAAATAACTGAGAGTTGTATTCTTCCCAAATACCTTTAGATTTAAGGTAAATTTTGTTCTGATTAGAACAGAACAAATAGCTCACAACAAATAATTAGATGAAATTTACTGTCTTTCATTAATTGTTTGGAAAGAGACTGGAAATCTGAATGTGTTTGAGGTTTTTTAAAATTACTATAATCATTCCTCAAATCAATACTTGGTATTCCTTATCCTAAGGATAACAGTTCAGTTGGAAATATCTCTCTCGTTTTTTGTCTTTGACTTGCCTGTGTGTTGTCTGTATTCTTTCTGGTCACGTTACAAGCTGCTAAATCCCTGCACTGTGCTAGAAATCCTTTGACAGACATCTTCAACTTTTCAATTCAGCCTCCAGTGCAGGTGATGATGGTGACTGGCTTGAGATACATTGCTTTAAGGCATTTTGTTTTATGAGCTCCTCCTCCTAAGCTTCTTTTGTGAAAGTAGTGAAGCCTAGGATTCCTGTAGGGAGAAGCTAAACAAAAGGAGTCATCTTAGCTGGAAATCTTACCATTCCTAAAGAAAACCCAAGAAATGTTATGCTCAGCAGTGTGCAGCACCTGCTGCTATAGTCCCTATCCATGAAGTGACATCTCTCATATATACAGTATTCTGATTAAATTTAAATCTGACAAATGTTTCAGGTTCCTTGAAGACCCAACACAGCAGTGTTAACAAAACTGATTTTTACTGTTCCAACAATGGAGAAAAACATGCAACTCATTCTCTCTTAATTTTTGTGTCAGCAGCATTGTATATGACTGTTTGGGAACAGACTTGTTGAGTTATGAAGAGACTGTGGGAAGAGAGATGAATTTCTGTGTGTCTCCTGCACTCTCTTTTACCCAAACTTTAAACTTCCATCAACTCCGTTCAAAAACAATTCTTTAAAATGTTTTTGAATCTCACACTTTGATATTGCTTTTCAAAGATACGTAGTTAGAGAAGCAGCTCTGAAAGTCAGAACGGCCTGTTTTCAAAGAAATCTGTATCCTGAATCTGTTGCAGTAAGGTGTCACAGGTTCGTTTGAAATCTGATAGTGGTTTGCTGGAGAAGTTCACAAGCTGTAACAAACCTTCTTTGATTCAGGACCATAAGAATGGTTTTGCTAGCACTTTTCCTTCCTTAAAATAGTTTGCATATTTCTTGTCTTATAATTTGCTACAATTTAAAAAAAATACTACTTTTTTTTTTTTTTAATAAGGGAACACTCCACTCGGATAAAGTAGCCTGATGAGATAAAAGGGAGTTCTGCTTTTTAAAGTTCAGTTCGTGTGAGGCAGTGATTAAACTTTGACCAAATGACTGGCAGCTATTTTCTCATTTGTCCTACTAGATGATGTTTCAGAACACTCATAGACGCCTATAGTAGCCTAATGATTAACTTGCACTGCTCTTTGGGATTAATCTTACCTTCAGAAAGGTGAATTTACTTTACCATCTGACTGACTAATCTGGCTATTGCCTTACTTTATTATCCACATTTTCACAGTGTATACAGGTTCAGATGCTACATTTCTGAAAACAACATCAGTGCTTGATTTAAATAATGCTTGAATAGTAATGACATAAAGCTGTTGATAAAACTGGAGATGAGTGATGTCCTCACCACTTCTGGATATACAGGCTGCCTATTTGTAAATATGCATTACAGTACAGTTTATATTATGTGTTTAAATACTATCTACAGAAAGCAAAAACTTAGAACACCGTAGCAATAAAGTGTTAAGAAAGTCTGTTTAATATTTCTTTTTTCCAAAATAGGTAGATACTCTTATCATGATGTACAAAACACACTGTCAGTGTGTCCTTGACAATGCTATTAATGGGAACTTTGAAGAGGTAAGGCTGTTTGAACACACATTCTTGGTATATGTGCATGGGGAGCCAAGAAACCAGGATTTATGTCTATGAATCTGATTCCTATTCCTTTAGATCCAGCATTTCCTATTACATTTTTGGCAAGGAATGCCTGACCATCTTCGTCCCCTGCTTGAAAATCCCATCATCATTGACATTTTCTGTGTCTGTGACTCAATACTGTATAAGGTAAGTTAAGCATTAAGCTACATGGGTAATCTCAACCCCAGTACAGCTTTTGTATCTGTAAAAAGATAGAACGACAGGATGCCATGACTGCTCTCTGCTGTAAATCAGCAAGGAGATAATTGAAATCAAAATTGGTATCTGTAAGAGCTGAACTCTAGTCTCAGCTCTGCCGAACACCCTGATGTGTGACCACAGGCAGCACACTAACAGCAAAACCCTGATCTACTTGCTTGCGTGTAGCTAAAAGAAATGCTTGTGTGCTTACTGACAAGCTTGGATGGTAACTAAGGTAATCCTGGATGAAAACTGAAGCCTTATTTTCACTGAAAAGATTACTGCAAATAAGAGAGTCTGTGGCATATCGGTAAGGTGATTCCACATGCCGGTCTGCTACTCACAGGTTATGTCAGACCATGGTTTCATGTGACAAAGCTGGAGCAATACTGGGTTAAGATATTCTTGCCTCTCCTGCCTGCCTGCTGCATTTCATTTCTGTTCCCATGCTGCTAGATGTACCAACAAAACTGCTGCACTCTAAACTGGTTTGGGTTTAAAAAAAATTTAAGGAGTACTTGTTTTGCAGAACTTTTGCGCCATATATGTTCTTTGAAATAACTCATGGCATGATCACATAAATAGTTGAAACTAGGTGAAACTTAGGAGTGTTGCAAGGTCAGGAATAGGTCATAGAGCACTGGGGAAAAAATAAAATAATGTCACCAAAGTTTCCTGAATTTTTTGTTTGGAAAACCAGATCAAATGATTATTTAGCAGATGCAAAGTCCTTTAAGTTCCTCTGATAGGACATGCCATAGAAATAGAAAAGGATTTTCATACAGTTGTCTCTCTTACAGATTTCACATCACATGCTGATGAGAAGAAATAACTATTGGCTTAACAGTAAACACCAACCAGTCAAAGCAAAAGACTTGAGGCTCTTTAGCCTTGATGCCTTACTGTAATCAATTTGTCATTCTTTACTGTACAAAGATATGGGGGGAAAATCCAGAAATGATGAAAATATGTATTTCTTAGAAGGGTATCAAGCTGTAAAGTAAGAACTGTTTTAGTTAGTACAGTAAAGGTAATTAGCATCAAGAATCATAATTACTACCCAGGAGATGGGTCATTAAGCCTCATTTACTTGTAGAGGTTATAATGTACCTTGAGTTTATGAGTTTTTTCCTGCTATAAATGTGCTGTCTCAATAGATTCCATATTAACTCTATTTATGATAGATTTAATGTGACAGAAGAAATATTACAGAAGCATTAAATAACACATTAAGACCAAATTTCTCAAAAGTTCATAAATTTACTGTTGTGCCTCTTCTTTGTCTCTATTTCTTACTTTTAATCATGTTATATATTCTTGACAGCGCAGCTGGCAGAAGGAAGGAATTACATTGGCTTGTCATTGTTATATACATGTTATATATTATTATTTTTATATACAAGTTATATATATGTTTCACTGTTATTAACAGTGAAAGGAGATTTTTTGGATATAGGCTGACACCTTTGTGATCCACAATAGCATTCCCTAGGGGGCATGCCAGATGGCACAGCTTTTTGCCAAAACTGTTCCACACCACACTTAGCTACAGGGAGATCTGTGGCTTAACTCTGAATGCATTCAGTGCCATGCCCAGTTCGGCAGGAAGAAGAGTCAACAGCATTCAGGATTTGGGAGATGCTTGAGTATCTGCTTTACAGAGACTCGGTGATGCTAGAAAAGACAAAGTGTTTATGCATCTCACTTCTACTGATTTCCCTACTCTAAGACATGGGGGATATCATGTCCTCTTTGGGTTTTCTTCTTGTTTTACTGGTATGAAGATATACATTAAGAATGTGTGCTATCTAAGTATATAAATATCTCATATGTTCCTATGCAATAGTGATTGGAAAAATCTAGGCATGTAAATATCTGGACAATAGGTGAATGGCTCTATTCTGTATAAATTTTCTGTACTTATCACTTTGCAATCTAAGTAGACAAGACAGACATGAATGAAAAAATGAATAAATGGCCAGTGGAAACATGATGTCATTTTCTGTTAACTTTTTGAAGGTTCTTACAGATGTACTCATCCCTGCAACAATGCAAGAAATGCCAGAAAGGTAGGTATTTGACAATAATCATGGTACATTCTGATTTTTACACATATTCCAGATAAATACCAGTAATTCTATGTTCTAGAGAAATTTCCTCACAGTATTTTTGCTCATTTTTAAAACAGTAGAGTATGTATGGCAAAATAGTGTCAGCTCTGAGGGTAGCTATGGAACAGCCTTAAAACTGTATCATTACAGCATTACATAGCATTTTAATATCCCAATTGGCTTACAATATTTTCCAGAGGAGGTACATGTCAATGTGTAGTCAATATATAGATCAATGATTGATCATTTCCTGTTTCTTTTGGTAACACCTGAGGAGTAATTCACAGACATGTCCAGGAGTCTGTTAGCCATTGACTGAAACCCATGTATATAAACTAATGCAAGACAATTTTTATTGGCAATTCTCTAGATCACTTCTTTTTCCCTTATAGTTTACTGGCAGATATAAGAAATTTTGCAAAAAACTGGGAACAGTGGGTTGCTTCCTCTTTGGAAAATCTACCAGAAAACCTGATAGACAAGAAATTACCTATTGCAAGAAGATTTGTTTCCTCCCTGAAGCGACAGACATCATTCCTACACCTAGCACAGGTAAACAAAATAAGGTTATACATTCAAAAATTTGGCAGTTTTATTCAGTGTACTTTTCTGGCTATGAGATACAATGGATTCTTTTGTCAAGGTTGACCTTTGCCCATGGAAGACTTCTATCTTGTGGTTTTAACCATGAAATTAGAAAGTGACCATAAATAGATCTGACCAAAACTTCAAACTTTGTACCAGAAAAGAGAGCAAAGACCATGGTCATAATGAACTGCCATCACAGGAACTTTTGGCAATGAAATGATGAAATGGAATATATGTGTATTTTGTATAATACCAAATTGGAAAATATTAGATGATCCTTCTTGCCTAGAAAAGATTTGCTGCCTTGTCCATGATGTTCTTTACTGAGCCTATTTCTTTTTGAGTTTTGAGTGAAAAGAAGAAATGGGAGTGACAGGTAGCTGGGGACTCCAAGGCTCTTCTGTCAGGATACAGGTATCTGCAATTAGGAGTTACTTTCACGTGATAGTTTCGTAGATTATACAAAAGGATAAAATGCCTTTTGAGGAACTTCATTCAGTGCTAACATCTTGGGCTTTGAGGTGGTAGTCCTCATGAATAACTGTAGACACACCACATACTCATCTTGACTTGGATTTTTCTTTCATAAATATTAAGGCAGAAGCAGCATATGTGTGATATTGTGAAGATAATCTGATAGGAAGGCACATTAGAAGAGCATCAGGAGTCTAATGAAGGGGAAACATTATCTTATCTGATCTGTGACAATCCCAGCCATGACAATAAAATTAAACATAATAAGATTCTTCCCTGAGGAGTTTTTCAGGTGATCCCTGGATGTGGACCTCTGCTGGTTTTGGCTGGGATAGAGTTAATTTTGTTCATCATAGTATGGGTCCATATATTGGATTTGTACTGGAAACAAATGATAATTCAGGGCTATTTTAGTTACTTCTGAACAGTGTTTACACACAACCAAGGTCTTTTCAGCTTCTTATAGGACACTGCCAGCAAGTAGGTTGGAGATGCACAAAAATTTGGCAGGGGACATAGCTGGGACATCTCGCCCCAACTGATCACAGGAACATTCCAGACCACAGATCTACTATAAAATTGGGGGGACATTTGGCCGGGGACCACTGCTCAGGGACTTGGCTGGGCATTGGTCGATTGATGGTGTGCAATTTTAATTTGCCTCCCTGGTCTTTGTTGGACTGTATTTTCCTCCTTTTTTTGGGGGGGTTCTTTTAACTTTCAAAGTTGTTATTATTATATTATTATTATTATTTTAAAAAATTAAACTGGTTTTAACTCAACTAACAAGTTTTCTTACTTTTACACTTTTAATTCTCTCCCCCACCCTGTGGGGGGGGTAGGGAGTGAGTGAGTGGCTGTGTGGTGCTGAGCTGCCACCCGGGGCTAAACCACTTGTCTTGCTTTCTCTTGCAGATTGCTCGACCAGCCCTTTTTGATCAGCATGTGGTGAATTCCATGGTGTCAGATATTGAAAAAGTTGATTTGAATAGTATTGGTTCTCAGGCCCTCCTTGCAGTCTCAGGGAGCACAGACTCTGATGGGGAAGTCTACAGTGAGTGTAAGTCCATGATGATATATTTGTACCATTAAAAGTAATTCACTCTTTCATTCCATGCCACACCAGTCTGCTTGGACTGACTGAGACAGGGCACTCATAGACTCTGCATTCTCTCATATAGATCCCTAAACTTCAGTGGGTTAAGAAAATCAATTGGTTGCCCTAGCGTGTGCTACAAGAACAGAACCTTGTGCTGGGAAGTCATCCCAGCTAGATGACTTTAAATGGTTGTTGAAAATTTGTTTACATGTCAGTTGCAAACCTCTTCTGAAACTTTGTCCTAATTGTATGGGGATATTAGCACAGATCAGTTATTGAAAGATGTCTCAAAAAGTCCATATCATTATGGCTTAATGTAATGAATATTTGAACTAGTTTACTTTTTTTTTTTATTAATTGGGTTTTTTCTGAAAGTTGAGCTTTAAAAAAATATGTAGTTTTCCATTTATATAGCAGCTATTTTCATACACAGAACAAAGTATAGATTTTGAGGTTGTTCATTTTTATATACATTGTTGAAAAATAGATATAGCCATTTTCTCTATTAAAAAGATAACTTTGTCATAGGAGTCATGTTGATCAGTTTCAAGAGCTGAAAGGAATATCAATGTGTTGTCCTGTAAATATTATTACTTTGATTATGACAGTGTGTTCTTTTTAATGGTTCACAATCCTATTCACATTTTCATTTGAGTTGCCCATTTCCTACTTTTTTGTGTATTTATTTTTGATTTTATTCTTTGTCTTCTTTCACACTGTTTTAAAAAAAAATGAGAAGAGAAATAAG